>CM060928.1:782264865-783552865 GCA_030765085.1 Allium cepa | reverse complement strand
GAAGTATGCAATGATGTATACAAAAGATATTTGATGCCCTAAGTTATAAATGTTATATACTCATCTACCTTAAGTAGTCGATAATAATTTACAAAATTATTTTAAATTATGAATTTAATAATAATAATTCTCTCCATCATTTGTGCACCTTACATATCTATGCTTGTTGAGAAAAATCAAGGCATAAAATATCTATGAAGATATTAATATTATCTGTAGATATATAAGAACGATATATAACTTTGTTAAGAAAACTCAAGGGTTAAAGAAATCTTCTAAGGGTATTGGTCTAAAGTGTCTAATATACTTCAAGATTTATTAACAAACTCAAGGTCATGAAGATTATTCTGAACATAGTTAAAAAGTATGTTAAGAGTTATATATGATATAATCAATAAAGCATTACTTACCATTTATGGGATCAGTGATTTGTTGAGCAAGCTAAAAATCATGGTAATATGATATATGTATCCCAACACCCACTAAAGGAACTTATTAAATTCTCGTACCCTTTTTAGGGTTTTTGAGAGACATAAAATTTAGTGGGAGCCTTATTATTGAAATATAGTAAACTAATTTAATAAGTATATTATATCGATAAATGGAAACTATGAAGTTATTCTTCAAGAAGGGGATGTCAAAATGACACTGATATACAAAAGGCTTTGGTATGTCATCACTAGTGAACCTTTAACAAAACTTGAAAAATATGCTACGACCGAACGAATAAAGGCTTATGAGGATTGGCAAATGGATTGCGTCCACCTTACTATTACATGTTGTCCACTATAAGCATTGAGCTCCAATGTAACATGATAAAATGAATATTATGAAATATATTTTTTACTTACAAAAGTTGTACTATGAACAACCTTGTTCCATTAGGCATGGGGTTTCATGGAAATTGTTTCACATAAAGATGAGAAAATATCCTCAGTCTAAGTCCATATACTTAACATGATTGAGTACATTGAGCAGTTCGCCAAGTTAGGTACAACTCTAAATACGGAGCTATAGACTAACTTAATTCTTAGGGAATTAACTCCATGGTTTGACCCATTTATATTGAACTCGATATGAATTCATTAAAGTGTATCGTTGTGACGACCAGACTTCCTACTCCCAGAAAATCGCATCATCAATTAAGAAAGAAAGGGATAGAAGAAGAAAAGAAAAAAGAGAAAGAAGAAACAACACTAGAATCTCAACAGCGGAATGAATAAATTATATTAATAACATAAGTATTTACATACAATATCAATCAGAGATACACAACATACACATCACATATACTAGACAGTTATAAACACCTGTCTAGTATTTACAACTCAATACAACACAACCCAGAGAATACACAGCGGAAACTAAATATCAAACGCAGAAGCCTCCTGCTCCATTGCTCCTCAACAATTCGTTAAAGCTAACCTGAATCCCTTGGCTACTCGTAAAAATTTGAGTACCCAAGAGTTTAAGAAAACAAAGATAAATTATGGGTCAGACATGGGTCTGGTGTGAGTAACAGGTTAAGGTTGCTTAACTTTAAAAACCTTTTGAAAGAAAGGTATCACGTAAGACTTCCCACACATAAACATGGAAAAAAAATTACCTTACGCTAACCAAAACATTTGATAGGAAATCCGATGATATTATAATAGTGTCTAGGGTTTTCAAGTAAAATACAGAAATAGCTGGAATGCTTACATCTCACGTTCCAACATAGTTGGGCACAACTAATACGTATGGCACTTATTGGATTTTGGATTGCATACAATGGCAGGGCTGCTGGGGTACCGCCCGTCACAGTACGTGGCCTAGATCACCGCACCGAGGAGTACACCTGCTCCCCTGCTCCCCTGCTACACAAGACCGGAACCATTCCTTACTGAACAGTTCCAAACAAGACAACCCCGCAGTTGTTTGCAACCAACTGCCCACACAGCCGAATATAAAGGGACTTCTAGATAGGAGTAAATCTCGCTCTCCAGTGGGAGCTACCCACGAAGCCTTGTTGCACCTCCCCTGTTTTAGCCATTCCCAGTTGATGAGGCTTGAGGCTACGATTACCTTTAGAGAACACATCTCTTAGAATGCTCATCGTCCACCTGACGATGTTCTGAAAGCATTCAATCCATACAAGTTCGTTCCGGGTTCGAACGAAACCGAAGGCATTATCTCGTTACACTCATTTTGGAATCACCCTCAGAGTTAACGACGATAACCCTTGCACTCTGAATCTTCATCTTCACTCGAGATTCACGACCTATCGTTAATTTGGATCGATGTGGTTTTCGGATATCCAAATATGGAAACCCGATCCCAGTCTCATCGAAATCCAAAATGTGTCTTTTAGGTCCAAGTTGTTTTAAAGTTTAAAACAATTCAATTCTTTATCTATATACACACAGATAGATAATACACAACATCACCATAGATAATCATCATTATCATCACAACAGATAATCCATATTATCATTCCAAACAGATAATTCATATCATCAACTCAATGCAACCATAATATCTAAATCACACATCACTTATCTCATAACTGAGATCTCATCCATTCAGGGTAATCAGTATCAAACAGCATTCACAAGCAATGACTTATTAATCATCATTATGATTAATTTAAAATGAATTAAATTAATTACTCATCCATATAAATCTTGCTTACATATTCCTAAATTAATTACAAATCAATTAATTAATTACCCTCAAATAAATTACGCTAATTAATCATCTAGATTAATTATCTTTAAATTACATTCAAATAATTAACCTTCAATTAATTTCATAAATTAATTATTCCAAAACAAATCAGTAATTAACTTATAATTACTTCATTAATTAATCCTTAATTAATTTCATTAATTAATTCCTTCATTGATTAATTGTTCTTATTAATCAATCCTTAATTATATCATTAATTATTTAAATTAATGATCCCAAATTATTTTATTTTAAAAATTACCCTATTAAATTAATTTTCAATTATCCTTATTGATTAATCATTCTTGATTAATCATGTTAAGTAATTAACTTAATCAATTTCATCTTTAATTATCTTTAAATAACTCAATTACCAAAACCTAAATTAATTACACTAAGTAATTAATTATTAATTACTTACTTAAGTAATTATACTATATACTAGTTACATATTAATTACACAAAGAAATTAATTCCAAAACTCCTCCATCATACAAGTAACTTTCAATTAAATTACATCAAGTAATTTATCTTCTTAATTACTTCACTAAGTAATTATCCATTTTTAATTACATTTGTAATTACTCTCAAATCAATCAGTGATTAATTTAAATTAATTAAACTTAATTAATCAACTTAATTAATCAAAATAAACTCAATTAATTACAATTGGTAATTAATTACTTAATTACTTTCATTAAGTAATTATACTTAAATAATTCTCAAATGATTATCTTTAAATTAAATAATACAATTAATCATTAAAATTAATCACATTAATTAATTATAAAATAATATTAAATTAATGACCTTCAATAATCAATAACAAAACTTTAATTACTTTTCTAAAGTAATTAACTGAAATTAATCAATATTATTTCTTAATTTATTTAAAGAAACTCATTAATTTATTTCTAATTATTTAATTAATCAAGTGATAATTAAAAACTTAATTCATTATTAATTACTTGATTAATAAATTCAATTCATTAATTAAATTAAATCAAATCTTATTTAATTAATGATTTCTTAATTACACTTTAATCAAGTTTAATTAACTTACTTAATCCTTTTATTTAATTAAATAAAACCCTTAATTATTTAATCAATAACCTAATTATTAATTAATTAAATTAATTAATTGTAAACTTAATTACCTTGATCAATTAATAAATTATTAAGTTTCAAATCGACTTAATGATAATCATTAACCTCATTAATGATTTAATTATCATTATCAAAGTAATTTAAAAACAAATTGCTTTTAAATTTCATCTAAATTCCATTTAAACTAAAATGAAATCAAGTTTAAAACTTAAACAAGGTTTAAGAATTCCAAAATCTTTTAAATTTTAGTTTAAAGAATTACCTAAGGTAAAATTTAAAAATGGTTTAACCCAAAATCCATTTAAATAAATTTATATTATACTTTAAATATATTCAAGTGATTCTGAAACTTTAAATTCAAAATCTTATTTATATTACAACTAGAATTTAAATTGTGTTTCAATTTTCAGATTCAAAAATTTAAATTTTAAATCCCGTTTTAAATTTAATTTCAGATTTATAAATCATATGCTATAAATTACTAAAATATTCAACTTGATTATAACATTTGAATTTATTAACTTATTTCCTTTTCAAACTTCCAGATTCAAATTCTAATTTGAATTCAGGATTTCAAATTCAGATTTTAACTTAAAATTTAAATCATGTTTTAAAATCTTATTTTCAGATTTATAAATCACTTTATATAAAAATTGTGCAGGTTTCAGTTTTTAAATATTTATTTCTGCAAATTTGTTTATTTAAAATCTGGAATTCAAATCTATTTGAATTCATAATTTAAACTTGCTTTAAGTTTAGATTTAAACTTGCTTTGCTTCTTTTTAAACTTAGTTTTAAAATTTTAAAAAAACTGAAGCAGTTCAGATTTCAGGAAACAAACCTGAAAACTAAAAATAAACTACCCGAGCTCAACACTATTTTACTTCGAGTAAACTTTCACCTAACTTCGAGTCACATCCTCAAGCTACTCGAGTATTCCCCGAGAACACATCCCCTATAATTTCCAGAAACCAAACCCACATCCAATTGACCTCTGTGCACATGCACATAATCCATGGGCAACTTCCGATCATCAGTGATGATCATCCACATCCACCATCCACCCTTGAATCCAACTTGAACACCTAAGCATCAGAATACTTCCATTTTGCCAAATTCAAACAGAGCAGCTCCCCTTAAAACCTGGAACACAGTACACCCAGAACCCCACAACCCTGTCAACGGCGATATCACACCTTCCCGACCATCGTTAGAGCTACAAATCCGGCTACTTCCTCCTCTAGGGCCCAGCAACCAATCCCCAGAGTTGCTAAACACTCGATCCAATATTGAGAGGGAACGATCCTATTTGCTAACAGCTTCAAATATTAGGGCTACAGAACAATTTTGACCACCGTTGTCTCTATATCAATTTGATTTCCGTACAACTATTTTTCCCTAATTCCCTGATCTCCCATCTACCATCATACAAAAACATGAACCCCAAATTCACCTGAATCAACAGAGACACTCCAAAACCCAATTTTGGGTCAAAACAGTAATGCACAGTCAAACCCCATTTAGAATTTATGATTTTACATTTAAAAATCATGAATTTGTCTAAGGTTTTGATTTGTATAACTGAATTGCACAATCAACAAGTTTTAATTTTAAACAGAGACTTGAGTTTCATTTTTAAACTTGTCTTCCAGAGCAATTCAGTTTCTAATTAAGTTAAATAAATTTTTAAAAATCTAGTTTATAACCAAACAAACAAATATTATTTAAATCCTAAGTCTTAAGATTTAATAGATAAAGCAAGATGAATTTAAATAGGAAACTGGGTTGAAATTTTTAGAGCAGGGATGTTATACAGGCAGTACAAATTCAACAATATCACACATCACAAATGCATAGGAGATTTTCAACATATATACAAAAACAACTTATTTAAAACATGATTCAACAACCAAATTTGCCTTAAATTTTTTAAAAGAAGTGTTATTCACCTTAAATCTGAAGAACAGAGCATCATGATTTTAGGAAAGCCTCAGATTTCTGTTAACATTCATGTATGCAGGCTTGTCCTTTTTAAAATTTAAAAGAGATGCAGACTTCAACCCAGGTTGCTTGCATTTGAATTTCTGACCAACATTAGATATATGCAGGCCTTTTGGTTTGCTCAAATTTCCAGGTTTTGTAAGAATGTAGTTTGCATTTGAAACTCCAACCAAAATTAGATGCATGCAGGTAATTTTTAAAGTTGATTCAGAGATGCAAATGCAGTGATCTTCAGGTTGTAAACAAAATGCAGATTTTTAATCTACAGGTTGATTGATTTTTTATTGCAGGAATTCATTTTTGCAGGTTGATCTTCTTTAAGGAATTCAGATTTTTAAATGCAATGTTTTTCTTCTTTGTTTTCAACTAGCTTTTTGATTTTAAAAAGAGAATAAAGGAAAGTGAAAAAAATGTTTTAAAAAGGCTGAAATAAATTTAATTAAAATAAAGAAAAGATTAAAATCAAATGACACATGTCATTTTGTTTGTTTTACAACTTAACACATGTATTTAAGGTTACTAATATGTTAACACTTGTCTTTATTTAATTAAGTTATATATTTAAATGTTTAAAAAGAGTTTTCTTTAATTCATTTTATGTTTGAATGAATATATATGATTTTCTTATTTTAAAGAAAATGTAAATAAAAAAATTTATAAATTAAAACTTATACAAATATTTTAAAGAATCAATTAATTTGAATTTCAAACAAAATTCCAAGTTCAAATTGATCCTTTGAATTCCAAATTAAAATCAATTTATTTAATTTAAAATGAAGATTCTATTTCCTTATTTTAATTCCTTTTATATTTATGGGAAAAGAATGCATTTATTATTATAGCTTGAAAACAACAATTTAACAAATTTTATATGATATATAAAAAGAATTATAAATCGCTCTTATTAATAAATAAATTTAAACCATATGCTATTTGTATTTTAAACTTATATAAAATATTCTCAAATAATATTTAAAAAGAAATAAAATCAACTTTTATTTAAATTTAAAACAAAAATTAGGCTAAGATAAATTTTAAACAATTACATTTATTTTAAATATTATCAAACCATATAATTACTAGTTTAAATAGATTTTTAAAAGCTTAATATTAATTTAAAACATAATTTCCTAATTACTCAATTTTTTATTAGAATTTAAAAACAAAACTTTATTTATTTATTAAATTCCAAAACAAAGATAAACTATAATATATATACAAATATATATATACACATTATAATGTAAAACATTTATTTTAGCTTTTAAAAGATAAATCACAAATTAATTATTTATTTATTCAGATTATTAAACAAAATCATATTATTATTAATCAATATTGTCAATATCAATTTAATTTTATATAAAGATTATTAAATTGATATTGTCAAAATTTCCGGGATATCACAATCGTTGTTCAGCTCCTTGATATGTTAAGTGCAGTCTAGAGTACATTTATGGTACAACCGAGTGTGGTGCTTACTGTCAAGAGTAGCTCTTCATCGAAAGGTTCTAAAAAGAGAAAAGGTAAGTCAAAAGATGACTAATGGTAGTCAAAGGTGTAAGGGACACGTGACTATCACTATTTCTAAAAGAAAGGACACTATAAGAGGAACTGTCCACGGTACTTGAATACGTTAAAGGAAAATAATCTGGTTTTACTCCTAAAGGAATTTTCCAAAGAGTAAAATATTTATATATGTACTTCCAGTTGGGTATTAAATAATGAATCCAGAATCCGTAACTGTAATTCTTTACATAGATTTGAAAGTAAGAGACACATCGCTAGAGGGAGCTTGAAATTCCAAGTTACAAAAGGAGCGAGTGTAGTCGTAGAAGCAACGGGAGAATATCATTTGAAATTTGGGAGCATACATAATTTAACTTTAAGAAACTATTATTATATACCTAATTTTATTTCTATAGTGAAATCTATATCTTATTTGATTGATGGTGGATATAATTTTATTTCTAAAGACAATATCATGAATATTTTTGTTGAGAATAAAATAGATGGATTTGGTGCATTAATTAATGGTATATATGTTTTTAATTTAAATATTGTATTTGCTATTGAAAATAATTTTCCACCTAATGTTAATTCGTCAACTTTTGCATTGTAAACTATATTAGTAAGAAACAACTTAATAAGTTAAGAAACCAAGGGATTCTACCATCGTTTGGTTCTAGATCATTCGAAAATTATAAATCATACCTTAAAGGTAAGATGGCTAAGCACCCATTCAGCAGGAGCAATGAAAGAGTTGATGAACTCTTAGGACTCATATACACTAATGTATATGGTCCGATCTCTCGTAAGTTACTTCTCCGTATGCTCTTTCCACACAACGATATTTCAGAAAGAAGAAAGCAAACACTATTAGACATGGTTCAATCGATGATGAGCAAAACTGAGTTGCCTCCTTCATTTTGGGGATATACATTGGAAACATTGGCATGTATGTTGAATACAACGCCATTTATATTTTTGTTTAACACTCTATACGAGTTATGGATTAGGAAGAAACCTCACATTAATCATATTAAGGTTTGGGGTTGTTTGACTTCAATTAAGAATGTAAACCATAGTAAGTTAGAGGCAGGATTAGTGTTGTGTAAGTTTATAGGGTCTAAGAAATTACCGTGGCTACATATTTTAAAACAACGAGGAACAAAAGGATTTTGTTTCTCGACATGCCCTTTTTAGGAAAATAAATCTCTCTCATGGTAAATTAGTCATAGTACAGTAGACTTAGATGAGATCTAAGAAACTTTCATGGAGACCGAGTACGTATATAGTACTTTGACTCCGATTGAGAATATAAAACCTATTAGAAGGTCTTATAGGCAGTCTTGTGCACCAAAGATACACCACATGTTTCTCATTGATAATGAGAATATGGATCGTGTCATTTATGACAACAATCCCATCACATACCGACAAGCCTTAGAAAGTAAAGACTCTGCCTTATAGCTTGATGGTATGAATTCAAGATGGATTCCATGTATAAGAACTATGCTCAGAATTTAGAAAATGTATCTGAAGGTATAAAACCCATTAATTGGAAATGGATGTTTAAGAAAAATATCGGTGCAAATGGAAAAATCAAGACTTATAAAGCAAAGTATGTTATAAAAGGTTTCCATTAAATTTATAGTGCTTACTATGATGAAACATTTTCGCTAGTTACCATGATCAAATCCATTTGGATTTTACTTGTAGTGGCAGCATACTATGATGACCAAATTTGGCAAATTGACGTTAAAATGGTTTATAAACGATGATTTAGAAGATATAGTTTATATTCGTAGCCAGAGGGTTTTGAGGTCAGAGAAAGCGATAATAAGGCTTGTAAACTCTTAAGATCGATTTACGATCTTAAACAATCATCTTGAAGTTGGAAAAAATATTTTGATAAGGTAGTTAAATAATTTTATTTCTATCATAACACAGAGGAAATATACATACACAAGAAAGAAATGGTATTGTACATTCTTAGTTCTATAAGACGATGAATTGCTACTGATTGGTATTGATGTAGCAAAGCTACAACCAAGGAAAGCATGTTTGCCTAATAACTTCTTAATGAAGGGTTTAGGTGGGGCATCATGTATAATAGGTATTAAGATATATAGAGATGGATTGAAATGGATATTGGAATGTCCCGATCTATGTACATCGACACCATACTTTGATGATATGGTATAGAGTTTTCCTAGTGCGGCAATGTTCATGTACGACATGGGATTGTTCTTTCTAAGGACTTCCCATCTATGTATGAGGAAGGCAACACATGAGTTGAATACAATGCTTTGGCAATAGGATCGGTCATATATGTCATGTTATGTGCAAGGCCATATATTGCTTTAGCAATAGGCACAATAGGCCAAAATCATTCTAATTTAAGAGAAAACCATTGGACTACTGTCAATGTCATCCTTAAGTTTAAGAAAAACTAAGGATTTGTTTCTGACTTATGGAAGCAATAAACTCATTATGAAAGGATATTTGGACTTTTGCTTTCAAAGTGATATTGATGATATCAAGTTAGTTTATGGGTTTGTCGTTACTGTCAATGCAGGGGAATTTAGTTGGAAGACTTACAGACATAAAGTTGTGGAAGATTCTATAATGAAGGCTGAGTATGTTGCCTTGAACGATGCCACAAAAGAAGCACTATAGATGCACAAACTCGTTAAGGAGCTAGGTATAATTCCAACGTAAAAGGTCCAATGCTCATGTATTGTGACAACAACTTGGCAATTCAGATTGCACAGAACCACGAGCTCATAAGAGGCCATGATATATCCTTTGTAAGTTTCACATGATAAAGTGGTTTCATGATGGAGAGATCTTGAATGGATTCAAAAGATAACATTTTAAATCCATTCACTAAGGCGGTCTCTTGGTCTTCTTTAGAAAGAGTGATCGAAGGCATGGGATGAAGCTCTATAATTTACTCCAAGTGCAAGTGGGAGATTGATAGAATTAGGGGGAACCCTAGGGAAAATTATATGATTATATGTGTTTATTATATTGTGATTTAGGTAATGAATAATTAACATTAAACATTTATAAATAGAAAATTCTTAGGAGTAGTGTTATAGCGATTACGGTTATGATGAGTTTGTAACTATGAATATTGAATCGATATTAACCAAAAACCAACTCCTTGAATGTTCCTAATCAAGAAGTATCGAGATAAAGTATCGATACATCTAATCAGACTAGTGTGGATAATGCTCTTCATATGGTGGATGGTTATTTACACATGAATGTTGGGGTAAAAGAGGTTAAGTACTTATGGTTGTTTGGAACAATCATATGATGACTCAACGAGAGTCTTATATAGGTTATATAGAAGATCTCATGGCGATGACATACAATAGTCCTCTGACTTGATAGTATTGTCAAACTTAAGTATATGAATTGTACTTTGATTATGGGCAACCACAAGACATGATAACCATATTATGTCCATAACTGGACACACGTTGAAACACTTGAAGTGACATACTGCTAAAGAGAGGATTCATCTCCTTTATTATAAAAGGTCAGTATCATTGTAATTGGTAAGTCAAATTAATATCAAAGTCTCTGGCCAGGGTAAAAATTTAGTCGATAAATATTATCGAATTAAACCAAGTACTTTAAAATTGAATTATACAATTAATCAATATATCAATAAATTTTGACCATATACCAAAAGTTAAATATCTAAGTGATGCAGCGATGCAGTATGAAGAATAGAATATGTAAGGACCTGATTCTTCGACTTTCGAAAATCGACATTAATACCTCAACTGTATCAACTGCCAAACAATCGAATGCCGGAAAACCGAACCCTTAGGGTTTAAGAAGAAGAAAAAGGTAGAAGAAGAAGAAGATAGAAGAAGAAAACAGAAACAATAACAGAATCTCACATATCATAGCGGAACAACATACAATATGTTAATGAATAATCTTTAAAACAAAGAATCTTATCTGTTATTACATTACATCACATCACATTACATTATCAGAGTGTACAACAACAAACAGTGGAAAAGAAATACTATATACTAGTCGATACGCCAAGCCATCCAGCTTGCCTCCAGATCTCTACAGCAACTCCTGAATTCCGAAATGACCTGATAACCTGACTCTAGGCTGCCCGTGTGGAAAATTATGGGCACCCAGAGTTTAGGAAGGGAACAATAAACTCCAGGCCAGTCATGGGACTGATGTGACAACTAAAACATTTATTTATCTTTAAAACAACACATTCCATGGCATTATGCAAAATAAATCATTTTTGATACATTTCGAAAATATAATAGTAACCCTAGTCAGCATGGGCATTACGCACTTATGCCAACTATAGCTACCAAGATCAATAGAAGGTTACCGCCTCATTCTATGGCAGGTTATAGAACTAAAATCGTACAGGGTACATATTGTTTCTTTGGATTTTCCAACAAATGATCGGGCTAAGGAACTTCCCATACCGAAATGGAACGCCTCTAGAAGGACGCCCCCGAGAACCTAACTGGATCTCTGCTAAACAAGGCCGATGCTACGTCACGCTATACAGCTGTGACTAGGTAACTAACACACGGACGCTACCTCACGCTATACAGCTGTGACTAGGTAACTAACACACCGACGCTACCTCACGCTATACAGCTGTGACTAGGTAACTAACACACTGACGCTACGTCATGCTATACAGCTGTAACTAGGTAACTAACACACAAGCTATGCCATCCCCCGGTCGTTACCGACCTTTATCCGAGGATCCTCAACCACAAAGCAACAACCACAAAGTAGTAAATATTCAGTAACCACATAGGTTCGATATCTGGGCTCTATACCATGATATCACCTTCTATCCAGAAGGAAATGGACATACCCTAGGGCGCTACCCCTAACAAAAACCTTTTCACAACATTCCTATTTCGACCATTACCGGGTTGTGAGGACCGACGAAGTCTCGTCCACAAAGCTACGCTTTTTCACAAAGCCATGCTTCGATCAACAAATGATCAGCAACACTTCGTATGCCACATTACCAAATTGGGAATGTATCACTAGTAACCATCAACTACATAACCTCTGAGCTTGTACGTCTCAGAGAAGGGTGTTAAGCTCAAAGAATAAATTCTCCGCCACCAACAGAAATATACTTGATAGAAACTAGCTTTACATCTCAAAATGTAACGTCAGACATACATCCATACAAGTCTATTCCGGGTTCGAACAGAAGAGAAGGCACTTTCGAACAAGCCCCTGCAATCCGGGTATTCACAATCCTGATCGGACTTCCCATCACTTAGGGAATCTCTATACTTGAGCCATGATGCAGAGAAAATCGACAGGTCATCCTATCATTCTCGCAAATACCCGATCTTCACCACCGGTCTTCAATGCTATCCATATACGTCGTATCACTATTCGGAATGGGTTATATGACACAAAGGTCCTCCCCTGGCTAAACCGAATAACGAGCACAATATTTTAAAAATAAGTGTAGCATTCAAATTCAAGCAAATCACAACAATTTTCCACTTCGATCTTTTAAATAAAAGATGCATCACAATCACAAAGGTTCGATGTGGTTTCCGGATATCCACTTGGCATCCGACCCCCGGTCGCATCGAAATTCAAACGCCATTTAAAGGCAAATATTGATAGTCGGTTATTTAACTATCAATCAATATTCACAACAATTTTCAGGTTTAAATAATTTTCCCAATTATTTATTTTCAAAATATCTTCGCAAGATATATTTTCACACTTCAACCCTTTGAAAACCAATTTCAAATCACTTTTCAATCCTTTGAAAACAAATTCCAAATCATTTCCCTACACGGGATATATTCACAAATATTTATTCATTTTCATTTCAAAATGGATCATTAAATCAAACGAATAAATCCTTACCGATTTATTTTAAATTTACGTTCCAAATCTGTAAATTTATTTCCGCACTTCAAAAATAAATCAATGTTTATTTTTAAACAAATTTCCATTTCCTTTATAAATTCCATGATGAAATTTAAATTTCCAAATATCCACTGATATATGATTTTCAAATCGATTTCAAATATGCATTTTCAATTTATCTCTAAAAGATAAAATCTCAAAACATTCATTTCATATTGGAAAACATTTCCATACTTATTTAATAATAAGTGTTGAATATGCGCTTATATGGTTTTTGTTTGATGATAATAAACATATATACATTCGTTTAAATGTATTTGATAATATACTATTTTATTTTTCACAGATTAAATAAATATTTGCTGAATATAATAAATAACACGGAATTTGAATTCAAACGAATATTTTATTCAAACAAATATTTATTACATCTTTGAATAGTACAATTTCAAGCTCTCACTATTCACTATACAACTTTGATACAAATTCAATTACATCACATTTCATATTTACAGTTCACCTCACTACATATCACTCATTCACTCAACTCGTATTTTTATCTTCAACTGCATTCCAGTTTGAATCCAGCATCTGAGAAATCTGCAAAAATATTCACTAACGCAATAAAATTGAAAAAGAAATATTTTTGCAATATAAAATAAAATATGGTTTTTGAAAATAATTTTTGCCTCAGTTATTTGGGTTGTTCGTCATCATTTATATTTGAATTCATCATACACGAACAACTTGTGACATACACAGTGTATCACTGTATATGCCACAAGGCCATGCACACCGATATATACACTTGATAATGCTACAGGGACAGGTGAGCACAGGTCAAACCCAAATGAAAAGCCGGGTTCAACTCACGTGCAATATATTCAAAATCACGACTCAAGCACAAGGTCAAACCCGAGTTTTTGAAACTGGATTCAACTCAAGTAAAATTTCAAAAATCAACAAGAAATGGCCAAGAACTCAACAATGCCTGGACAACATAAATGAACAGTGCAAGCATGAAGTATGCACAGCAAATAATGTACACCAGTGAACAAACCAGCAGTATACAAGTACAAGACCACCAACCAAAACCAGCGACAATATAGATTCAAGTATTGCAACAAGTCGATGCAAACATACATGAACAGCTAAGGATAAGAGGTCAATACAACATAAAGAGTGCAACAGGTTATACTACAGAAATGAACACAGTAGGCATGTACAAACTGTAGTGAATGCAGATGGTAAACCAGAGATCAGACAAGACTGAACGAGCAAGGCATAGCTACTGCACAGCAACATGAATGAAGACTACAGGTCTATATGTAAATGAAATGCACATGATAACATCACTGCAAATTATTCATTCAATAGGCAACAAAGAATGGCAAGACACAAGACATGGGGGCACTGGACTACAGCTCGACCAAATGGCCAACATGATCAAGAAATATAACATGCAGTGCTGTGCAAACACAAATGGAATGCAACAGTGAAGTTCAACATTATCAGAAAGCATATGGAAGGGTCAGACCAACAATGGAACAACAGTTCATATGAACAAGTGTACAAATGCAAAGACCAGTGATATAACTCAGGTGCAACAACCATGGTCAAGTCAACATAAACAATGTCAAACTCAAATGAACACTACAAGTCAAACAAAGACCAAGATGCAGCATACCAGAAGGTGGAGACAACTCAAATGAACACAATGTCACTGAAACATTTGCAGTCAAATGATCAGAGGCATCAATATGGTAACACACTACAACATGCTCAAAGTAAACACTGAATACAATATGGACACAACAATGCTCAATGGCATGGCAATGCTCAAGACCAAAGCAAACTACAAGATGTAAAGCAGTGCAAACATAAGTGACAACATCAGATAATATATGCAACTGAACAGTGGTGAAGCAGTGCAACATCTACGACAGCAAGAGGGATGCATGCATCAAGCTGCAGCTTTCAAAACAAATGACCAAAGTCGAGTATGCTATAAAAATAGCAAATCAATTTTATCAAGCATCAGAATTCAAAGCCGTGGACATAATGAACAAGTCAAAATTGACCAAGGTAAAAATCAACACCGTGGTCATCACGAAATAAATTAAAGCCGTGTCAATCAAGCAATCGAGTATTTACACAAATGAATTAGTCAAGGAAAAATCACGAGCATCCAAGCATAATCGAATGGGCGAAGGCAAATTCAAATCAATATATACGAACGCAAAAATAGGAAATCAAATCCTATAAAAACCCTAATCATCATCGGCAATTATTCCATCAAGTTCAAGCAAGCCAAAACTAGGAAAAGCAAATAGCAAAAAATTAACATACCAATTATAATTCGAACTTGATCGAATTGAAGTAGCCGACAGAAACTCAAAGAGACAAATCGATCGATGAACGCAAGGAACAGAATTATATTTATCTCGGTCGAAGCTACTGGAATCGGCGACCTCAATCATACCAAAAGCCCTAATTTTTTAAAGGAAGAAGAATGAACGAAGAAACAAGTGCCGGCATCAATTAAAAGGGAACGGGCCGCAATAACATAAAAGAAGAAAAAGGGGCCGGACCTTTCTTTTGAGAAGCTTATAAATTATAAGGCTTTGTTTTTAAATTAGGGTTATTTAATTGTTTTTAATTTGTATTTTCTTTTCAACCGTTTTTATTTTTCTAGTCGTGTGACTAGGGGACAAGCTACGTGGCGTAGCTTGAGAATTCGCAACTCGGTAGTTGAGTTGTGGAAGGGTTTTGAGCGTAGAGTTAGATTAGTCAATAGCGGGTATAGCGAGTTTACGTGCGTAAGCGAGGGACTATCTAATTTCTAGTAGAAACCTTGGGGGCAGCACATAGGCAGGGTTTTGCCGAAGCTGAGTAAATTCTGTGTTGTTCTGTTATTTATATTATGCAATATCTGTGCTGCTATTCTGTGATCTGAATTGAAATTAATTCATAAGCTTCCACGATTAATTTTAATAATTTACACAATCACCATATTCACCCCCCCCTCTAGGGTGAAATCGATCCTACAAGTGGTATCAGAGCTAGGAACAAAAGCCGTTTTTGTTTTAAAAATTTGATTTTACAAAAACCATTTTTTGTTTTAAAAATTCGTGTTTCAAAAATCAATTTTTGTTTTAAAAATTCGTGTTTCAAAAAATCGGTTTTTGTTCAAATTTTTAAAATGGCTTCTTTTAATAATAATTTTGAGGGTCGTTCCAATATTATTCCTTCTATTTTCGATGGAACGGATTTTTTGAATTGGAAATTGAAAATGGAATTTTATTTAAAATCTGTTAATATTAAATGTTGGGATATTATTGAAAATGGGTGTGACATAACAGATAAGAAAATTATCCCGATTAATGCTCTTGCTATGCATATATTATATTCTCATATTAATCAAGATAATTTTAATTTCATTTCTCATTGTGAAAATGCACAGGAAATCTGGAATACTTTCGATGCAATATATGGTGCAAAAGTCAACAGCAATGAGAAGTCCTTCACAACTAACTCAGTTAAAGAAATATGCTTAACAGGATTGGTAAATAGCAGTTGTGATGAGGATGATGATGATGGAGCAGCCGAGCTGGCATTAATAATGAAGAAATTCAAAAGGTGGAACCGCAAATATGGAAATCCAGCTCTAAAGCAAAAATTAAAAAGCAGAATAATCACAGCACTGGATAACTCGAAAGAACACGAGATCATCTGCAACAAACCCGGTGATATCAAGCCCAATAATCCCCGATTTCAACGCGATTTTGAAAAGAAATCAAAACGGTGTTTTACAGCCACGTGGAATAAAAGCGATAGCAGTGAGAGTGAGAAAGCAGATATGTGCCTTCATGGGAATATAACCAATAGCGACGATGACGAGCCAAGCGAGGTATCAAAACTTACTCACTCTGAATTACTCATTTATTTCCACGAAGTAAATGGCTGTTTTGAACGACTTAGGGAGAAATATGCCAAACTTGAATCACAAAAGGATACTTTGATAGAATGCAATAAACAACTTGATCAACTAGTTAAAACCTATCAAAGTAGGATCCCTAAGTGTGATAAGTGTCCAACATTCGAAGAAAAAATTAAAAAATCAGAAATCAATATAAAATCACTTGAAAATGAAATTCTGATTTTAAAGGAGAATGAAAATACTAGGAGAGAGAATTCTATTAAAAAGTGCACACAATTGTTAAACGAAATGAATCTCTCAAATCACAAGTCCAACAACTGTCTACTACTTTAGAAAAAATTTCCAAAAGTGAAAAATCATCAAATATGCTATTAGGAAAACAAACTGTTAATACGGTTAGACAAGGACTTGGATATAATAATTCGAAAATTGTTGAAAACAAGATTAATCAAGTTAATTCTATGTGCACAATTTGTAGGAAATTTGGACACGATGACAATAATTGTTGGTATAGACCCAAACATGTGAAAACTATACCGATTTGGGTTCCAAAAGGCACAAATATACAATCTCTCAAAGTTAAACAAATTTGGGTGCCGAAGGGAACAATTGTAAATAGTTTTGGGTCTTTACAAAATTGTTTTTCAAAATTTTCTGCCACTAACAACCATGGACCTATAAAAACAAATAGGTCACATAAATCTTTCATCGTGTAGGTGTGGTGGCAGGCTAAGGAACAACAACAGTGTACTCTGGATTTTTTGGCTGTTCCAGAAACACAACGGACGACGAAGCAAAGTTCCTTAGCCTAGTATAAAGGTGATAGAATCACAATGGACAACAACGAAAAATATCGTAAAGGTAAAACAGGTAATGGTATGTTTTAAACGATATATTAAATGTGATAATCTGCACCGTATTCTGAATTAAAATCAGCATATAATGAGATGATGAAAAGATGGTGATTTTGATTTTGACTTATTCAACATGGTTGGCCAATTATATTTTATATGCCAAAAACACTACAAATTCTTGAAATACTTCACAGAGATTAAATTGGAAAAATGATGGTGTTTTGGTATTAGAAAATTCATTGATTGTTGATAATACATTTGGCTAACTCTTTATTCACGGTTTTTTATCATTTACACGGCTTCAATTCAACTTCAAAAGAATGTCATTTAAAATGCTGTAAAAAT
The DNA here is from genome assembly GCA_030765085.1 of Allium cepa. Classification (NCBI taxonomy): domain Eukaryota; kingdom Viridiplantae; phylum Streptophyta; class Magnoliopsida; order Asparagales; family Amaryllidaceae; genus Allium; species Allium cepa. The sequence continues at coordinate 783,534,487 of CM060928.1, read as the reverse complement.
TGAGTTTGAAATTTTGGGTGATCACTTCATGTTTTGGTCTATAAAATTCAATCGATGATAATTTTGAGTGAAAGAGAAATTCAGATGCAGATTACACTGGTAATCTAGTTGATAGAAAAATTACTAGCGAAACGTGATTTTTGTTGAGACATTTAATAACTGCATCGTTTTTTTTTCAAAGAAAATATCTGCGTATTCTTCATTTCAAATAATTTTCAAATAGCAGAAATTTTTTTTTAAAAAACCCCTGGAGAAAATCATTTTTGACCATATTTTCAGATTAGTCATTTTGAAAAATTAGTTTCATAATTATTTTTGAATTTGATTTTAAATGACTATTTTGACTAATCTGACTCCCAAATGATTATCGAAAAGAAAAATAGTGATTGAAAAAGTGATGAGCGTTGATATTGATTATATATTATAACTCGAGACGGTATAATTAATAAATTTCTCTAGAAATTTAAACAAGAGTTATAAAACTGTTTGTTGGTAAAAATTCCATGACCATCTCTATATCTATCATATTTCTAACGGCCATCACTCATCAAAATTCTATATAGTTTGTCAATATGTGGTACTTTAAACAGGAATCGTTCGTTTTTCATTTTTCATTTTTTTAAAAAAAAAGGGTAATAATAATAATAATAAATACCAAAGTATTCACTCTCATTTAAAAGTCCTCACGGTTATGCATGGGTGAATTACTTGGAATTTGTTATGTGCTTCCATGCTCATTTAAAAGTCCTCACGGTTATGCATGTATGGAACGCATATCAAAAGTTAATTTGTAAAATAAACAAGTTGATTCTAATCCCATTCAAAATTCCTCACGGTTATGCGTGGTTAGAAGATACTTGAATTCATTTTTTAAAAAAAAAAATTGGAATACTACTAATCTCATTTAAAAGTCCTAACGGTTATGCATGGTTAGTAGATATTCAAATTCCTGATATAAATATACCACAAATAGACACAACTGTATGGTTTTATATGATGATATCATTCCTATCATTCTAAAAGTGGAATATGCGCCTAACAAAATATTTATGATTTTTGTTTGATTTTTTATTGAAATTTAATATTTATATTCAATTGAGTTTTAATGTTGGTTAATATCGATAACTTTATCTCTATTTTCTCTAACACTATTATTCTTTTGCTGATAACAAAAGGGGGAGAGAAAAGTTAAGATTTTGTCAAATAAAATCAAGCAAAGGCCAAATAATTTTCCATTTTGCATCTAGACTCATTTGCATATTTCTATTTGTATGCATATATGTAGGGGGAGTATTGTGTAGAGAGGGAGCATTTAAATAGGGGGAGCAATTAGGATATATCATGATCAAATACATTTAACATATTCAAAATCTTAAATATATGTTTGTTATCATCAAAAGGGGGAGATTGTTGAATATGCGCTTATATGGTTTTTGTTTGATGATAATAAACATATATACATTCGTTTAAATGTATTTGATAATATACAATTTTATTTTTCACAGATTAAATAAATATTTGCTGAATAAAATAAATAACACGGAATTTGAATTCAAACGAATATTTTATTCAAACAAATATTTATTACATCTTTGAATAGTACAATTTCAAGCTCTCACTATTCACTATACAACTTTGATACAAATTCAATTACATCACATTTCATATTTACAGTTCACCTCACTACATATCACTCATTCACTCAACTCGTATTTTTATCTTCAACTGCATTCCAGTTTGAATCCAGCATCTGAGAAATCTGCAAAAATATTCACTAACGCAGTAAAATTGAAAAAGAAATATTTTTGCAATATAAAATAAAATATGGTTTTTGAAAATAATTTTTGCCTCAGTTATTTGGGTTGTTCGTCATCATTTATATTTGAATTCATCATACACGAACAACTTGTGACATACACAGTGTATCACTGTATATGCCACAAGGCCGTGCACACCGATATATACACTTGATAATGCTACAGGGACAGGTGAGCACAGGTCAAACCCAAATGAAAAGCCGGGTTCAACTCTAGTGCAATATATTCAAAATCACGACTCAAGTACAAGGTCAAACCCGAGTTTTTGAAACTGGATTCAACTCAAGTAAAATTTCAGAAATCAACAAGAAATGGCCAAGAACTCAACAATGTCTGGACAACATAAATGAACAGTGCAAGCATGAAGTATGCACAGCAAATAATGTACACCAGTGAACAAACCAGCATTATACAAGTACAAGACCACCAAGCAAAACCAGCGACAATATAGATTCAAGTATTGCAACAAGTCGATGCAAACATACATGAACAGCTAAGGATAAGAGGTCAATACAACATAAAGAGTGCAACAGGTTATACTACAGAAATGAACACAGTAGGCATGTACAAACTGTAGTGAATGCAGATGGTAAACCAGAGATCAGACAAGACTGAACGAGCAAGGCATAGCTACTGCACAGCAACATGAATGAAGACTACAGGTCTCGATGTAAATGAAATGCACATGATAACATCACTGCAAATTATTCATTCAATAGGCAACAAAGAATGGCAAGACACAAGACATGGGGGCACTGGACTACAGCTCGACCAAATGGCCAACATGATCAAGAAATATAACATGCAGTGCTGTGCAAACACAAATGGAATGCAACAGTGAAGTTCAACATTATCAGAGAGCATATGGAAGGGTCAGACCAACAATGGAACAACAGTTCATATGAACAAGTGTACAAATGCAAAGACCAGTGATATAACTCAGGTGCAACAACCATGGTCAAGTCAACATAAACAATGTCAAACTCAAATGAACACTACAAGTCAAACAAAGACCAAGCTGCAGCATACCAGAAGGTGGAGACAACTCAAATGAACACAATGTCACTGAAACATGTGCAGTCAAATGATCAGAGGCATCAATATGGTAACACACTACAACATGCTCAAAGTAAACACTGAATACAATATGGACACAACAATGCTCAATGGCATGGAAATGCTCAAGACCAACGCAAACTACAAGATGTAAAGCAGTGCAAACATAAGTGACAACATCAGATAATATATGCAACTGAACAGTGGTGAAGCAGTGCAACATCTACGACAGCAAGAGGGATGCATGCATCAAGCTGCAGCTTTCAAAACAAATGACCAAAGTCGAGTATGCTATAAAAATAGCAAATCAATTTTTTCAAGCATCAGAATTCAAAGCCGTGGAATGAACAAGTCAAAATTGACCAAGGTAAAAATCAGCACCGTGGTCATCATGAAATAAATTAAAGCCGTGTCAATCAAGCAATCGAGTATTTACACAAATGAATTAGTCAAGGAAAAATCACGAGCATCCAAGCATAATCGAACGGGCGAAGACAAATTCAAATCAATATATATGACGCAAAAATAGGAAATCAAATCCTATAAAAACCCTAATCATCATCGACAATTATTCCATCAAATTCAAGCAAGCCAAAACTAGGAAAAGCAAATAGCAAAAAATTAACATACCAATTATAATTCGAACTTGATCGAATTGAAGTAGCCGACAGAAACTCAAAGAGACAAATCGATCGACGAACGCAAGGAACATAATTATATTTATCTCGGTCGAAGCTACTGGAGTCGGCGACCTCAATCATACCAAAAGCCCTAATTTTTTAAAGGAAGAAGAACGAACGAAGAAACAAGTGCCGGCATCAATTAAAAGGGAACGGGCCGCAATAACATAAAAGAAGAAAAAGGGGCCGGACCTTTCTTTTGAGAAGCTTATAAATTATAAGGCTTTGTTTTTAAATTAGGGTTATTTAATTGTTTTTAATTTGTATTTTCTTTTAAACCGTTTTTATTTTTCTAGTCGTGTGACTAGGGGACAAGCTACGTGGCGTAGCTTGAGAATTCGCAACTCGGTAGTTGAGTTGTGCCAGGGTTTTGAGCGTAGAGTTAGATTAGTCAATAGCGGGTATAGCGAGTTTACGTGTGTAAGCGAGGGACTATCTAATTTCTAGTAGAAACCTTGGGGGCAGCACGTAGGCAGGGTTTTGCCGAAGCTGGGTAAATTTTGTGTTGTTCTGTTATTTATATTATGCAATATCTGTGCTGCTATTCTGTAATCTGAATTGAAATTAATTCATAAGCTTCCGCGATTAATTTTAATAATTTACACAATCACCCTATTCACCCCCCCTCTAGGGTGAAATTGATCCTACAATAAGTAATTCACAAATTTATTTATTTTCAACATTTGGAAAATATTCAATATACTCAAATCACACTTAAGTATATATTTTATTCTTTAAGGAAAACATTCTCTTAAACACATTTATTTGAGTCAAAACGAATGTTGCGTAAAGCATCGTTACGACAACCCGAAATCACTAGTATAGGGATTCGAAATTAAGATAGATATATAAATCCCAATACCATATAAAACATTTCCTTTCGAAAATCATTTACTATAACAACAGTGTTATAGTCCACTATTTCCTTTTATCTCTCGAAAACGTCTATTTCAACAATGAATGTTGAAATCCATGGTTTCGATACTTAATGCTTTTTAAAACATCTTTAAATCGTTTTAATTCTATTTAAAATATCACTTCCCCAGAATATTTCTTTAATATATTATTCACTGTCCAAAATCGTGAATATTATTCCTAACCAAATTCTTTATTATTACAACATTTAATTAAAAGGATAATTCGCTGTCCAATATCGCGAATATATCTCCTTCAATAAACTCCTATATTTAATCTATCAAATTCAATTGATTTCGGATTTATAAAACAACGTTTATACATTCACATTTATATATTTTATAAATACTTCAACTTATAAAATCCCTTAATTAACAAATTTTATTTTTATCTCATTTAAATGCCAAAATCCAGTTTATAAGTTAATTACTTATAAATCTTTTATTTTACAAAAATTCATTTCATTTTATAACCTCACAATTTATAAATTTATAAATTTCATTCACTTATGAAGTCCATCTATACTTCATTTCAACACTTATAAAAACTCGTTTTATAATTCCAATATTTTCAATTTCCAAATATCAATTTTATAAATCTTTTATATAAACCGTTTATAATAATTCAAAAATCCCAATTTAAACCACTTTACAAATTAATCAACTACTTATTTCAAAAATCACATTTCGGTTATATTTCACAAAAATCATAATTTTTATAACATAAAAGTTATAATGTTTATTTATTTAAAATGAATTAATTCCAAAATTCAATAAAACGTTTACTTCCAAAAATCATTTTAAAATCCTGTTAAATTGGAAAATCATCACTTTAACACTTTTAATTTTCCAAAATAGGCCCAATGTTGCAACAACGCTAAATAAAACAATCACGGCATCCAAAACATCATATATCATATGATAACAGAATATATCACAATATCTGTAAACAAATCAATACTGTTGAGGAATCCAGTTGGATCCCTCCAACCTGTTTCCCTGCATCCACAGATGTTAGCACAATATCAATCCCGTTTCAAGACGGGATATCGCGGTATATGGGATTTATAAAATATTATCCGCTATTATGCGGCGCAATAGGGTCTCATCCGCTATATAATGCGGGAAATCAACTCCAAGTACATATATAATACCAATTCCACTTCAAGGTGGAATATCGCGGTATATGTGTTTAGTAAATAACCTCCGCTTAATATGCGGCGTATAGGGTCTATTTCATAACAATAGATAATAATTTATCATTCAAGCATACGATCAACACAATCAAGCAATTTTAAATCTAACTATTTAAAATTTAAATCGAAACTAATTCGATTGAGTGAGAAGTTCTCACCTTGCTTCCAATAATAGTTTCAGCGTTTTGTTTCGAATAAAATTAAACACGCATTTAATTTTACTCGAAATTCAAACTAGCTCCAAACGACTCCAATCCAGTTCCATAGCGTAGTGCTCGACAAAACGAATCCAACGCAATTCGTTTCGTGTAATTCCGACCTCGTATGAGCAATTTATTGTGTTTTAAAGTTTACACGAATTATAATATAATTAAATTACAATTTTAATTTTAATTTAAACCTAAACGAAATCAGGGCCGTTCGTTTCTCAACTCAGAATCCTGGCCGCTCCTGCATTCTTCTCCAACCCACGCTCCCAGGCAAATGTCGCGTACCCTAAACCCATAGCCGCCTTCTTAGGGTTAGATATCGCGGCCTCTACGACAAGCTTTTGGTCGATCAACAACCACCACTCCAAAGCCCATCACACGAGCTACAACCACCATGAATGCGGCATAGCTCGGTCCATCTATGGCTGAGGAAATCGTGAACGAACGCACGCCTTTGAAAATTTGCTGTCAATTAGTAGCTTCATTTACGATCTTGATCGTTGGATAACTAGTATTCGTTGAGCTCTTCAATTTTGTAGTTGACGATTTTTTGCTTAAAACTGATGGATTAGAAGAAAATAGAGGAGGGAGGATTGAGGTTTTCGGCCACTTATATGAATGGTGGCGGCTAGGGTTAGCTTCTGATTAGGGTTTGCAAAATAGAAGATGTGAGGTCCTTCTATAGAAATTTGACGAAACACTATTCACTCGAAATTTTTCAAACTCCAAACGAAGCATGCCGGCAGACATTTCTAGGGTTTTACCCGCGTCCCGGACACAATGAAACGTGTTTCGGAGGCTAATTTGATCATATGTGCGAGTTACGGAAATAAACGATCAAATTTTAAATTAAATCAGTTAAACAAATTTCTATGCGTTTTGGGCTTGCCCCGGGCAAACCGTAAGTCCGATTGACACGAAATTTGAAACCATACAATAATATAACATTACGGATCCGATGAAACTTGTTTCGTCGAAATCCGAGACTGTTTGAAAAGTGGCTATTTTTACTCATCAATTAAATATTAAAATATTAAATTTTCAAAAATAACTTTTAATTCAATTTTAAAAGTTCTATAACATCATTCTAACTCTAATATGATTTAATACAACTTTATAAATCATTTTAACCACATTAAACCCAATTTCCAATTATTTCTGTAATTTCAAATATTAAATTATCGATTTAATTATCCAATTAAATCTAGATATTCGAAATAATTTATTCGACTTACAAATTTTACTTGTTAATATTCAAAATCAATTAAATATATGAATTTCAATTGACAGGAATTCTGGGTCGTTACAGAATACGTGTACAAATTATGGCTACTAGGTGAGCTCGTACGAGATCTGTAATAAGCCAGTTGTGAATGGATTAATTGAGATTTATAATAAAGATTTAATTAACTAAAAAGAGATTTTAACATAATAATTTGAATAAATGGAAATAATATGGAAATTATGTAGGAAATTATTTTTAAAAGTAATAAAGTAATTTACTTGAGTAAATTTTGGATTTTAAACTAAGTTTGGATATTTTAGTTGTCAAAATGTTTTCTAAATTATAATTAAAAAGGATGAATAATTTATGCAAATTTAAATATTAAAAATAAAGAAGACAAAGAACTTATTTTGAAAGAAAGTGAATTTTTATTTCATATATAAGAGGAGGTCATAAATTTATTGTTGAAATTGAGGTTTAAATGGTAAATAAGAAAATAATTGTTTAATTAGTATATGTTAAGAAATAATTATTGGAAATGAAGAAATGGTAGTAAAACATTTATGGATAATAAATATGAATTTTATTTGGGACTTTGAGCTAACTTGTCATGGTAGAAAAATAGTTAGGAAAGAGAAAGAATAAGAAAAAGAATTAAAACAAATGGGAAACAAGCCTATTTGTCCCATGTCAACAATTGAAAAATATCCACTTCTTTTGCATTATCTTGAGGGTTCTGGAATCTTCTTTATTTCCTTCAAATTCATTTTTCGTATACCCATTTACTACTTCATCTTCCTAAATACAATCATGAAAGCCATATTCTCCTTAATATAAAAATTAAAAATAAATAGAAATAAATTCCCATAAATTTCAAAATTTATATATATCCCTCTCAACACTCTACTACAAGCCTAGGTAAGGAGAAGTTGAGTTTTTGCTTGTGTTTGGCTTGCATTGGATGATGTAGCGAAGAGGGAAAATTGGGTTTTGGTGATGTTATGAAGTGCTTCAGGATGAATGGAGCTTCTCTTAGCTATGCTAAGTGTTTTCCACTCACAATTCTTTGTTAAGTTGCATTGATAGAATTGAATTGTTTACTTTCTTTGGAATGAATTTGCTTGAAACCCATTTTCTATGAATTTCAAATCACCCTTAATGCCTTTAGTTCATGATGATATAAAGCTTGCATCTTTGTTTATGTGGGCATATATGTTTACATTTGGGTGTAATATTGAGTTGGAGATTGGTCGAGTAAGAAATTGGAAGTGGTAGGGGAAGAAAGGCTCACGGCCTGGAGCATATAAGTGCTCCTGGTTGTAGCACCGTTGCATCGGCCCAGGCAGACCGATGGACCTATGGGGACCTAAGCACGTCTCTACTCCAGTCAGTGTGCATGTTATTTTAGAAAAAAATTATATTCTTTTTAATTGAATAAAAAGAATTGAAATTTTAAAGTAGAAAAATGACACATTGCAAATATGAAATCATTTTTGTTAAAAAGTTTCATTTAAATTAAAATTAAATATGTTATTTAGGATATTTATTTTTTAAAGGAAAACTTGATTTTTGACATTAAATAATTATTTAAAAATCCTTTAAAATTCTAGAAAAATTAAAAATGGGTTCTGATTAATACAGTATGGGTTTTAAAGTGTATTTTTTGATCCATAAGTATAATCAAGAGTTTTGTAATATATACCTTATGGATTTTGAAATAAAAAGGAAAATGGTTTAGAGTTTATAAATTTAATTTGTATTTAATTGCAAAAAATAATGGAGTGATTTTTACAAGTAATATTTGGTTGCATAGGAGATTTCTAATGATTTAAAACATAAAAGAGCTTTAAAGGTTATTTTTAGGGATTAAAATCCTTACTTGTGGTTTATACAAATGGGAAGAAAAGCAGAGCTTTAACTTTTAATTGTTTATAAGGCTATTGGAACATTTAAAATATTTCTCTATAAATCAACTTCTTTTCTAAATGAATTATGTGCTTTATTTGATTGTATTTTCTATGTAATGAGAATATTGGATAAAAAAAAGTTATAATACTGTCTGGTATGGAACTTTTGTTAATATCTTTTTGGTTATGCTTTGGAATTGTTGCATAGAATATTATCAAGTGTAGTTTACGAGCATGGAGTAAACGAGCAAGTAATACCGGGTGGTTTGGGATGCTTAAGTAGATATTGGTTCGATTACCTTTCGTAAGTAGATGTCACCCTTATAGGGTAGAATTACTATATTTATAGTGTTTCTAACTGAGAGTGAGAAGGCTGAGAGCCATATGTGTGTCTATTTATCTAAATATGTACTCCTATTATATGGCATGTAGTAAACTAGGGCTGTCAATGGGTCGGGTCGGGTCAGGTTTGGGTCGGGTCAAGTCGGGTTCGGGTTGATTTTAAATGGGTCGGGTCAACCCGTTTATTAAACGGGTCGAAAACGCTCAACCCGAACCCGACCCGTTTATAAACGGGTTGACCCGACCCAACCCGTGTAACCCGATTATAAATGGGTCGGGTCGGGTCGGGTCGTAAATGGGTCAGGTCAACCCGTATAAGGTGTAAACGGGTCGGGTCAACCCGTATAAGGTATAATTGGGTCGTAAATGGGTCGGAACGGGTCGTAAACGGGTCGGGTCAACCCGTATAACCCGTATAAGGTACAAACGGGTCATAAACGGGTCGGAGCGGGTCGTAAACAGGTCAGCTTAACCTATATACTGTATAAACGGGTTGTTAACGGGTCAGTTTCGGGTTAGCGGGTCAACCCGAAACCCACCCGTTTATAAACGGGTCAAATTCAGGTTGACCCGAAAATGACCCGCCAATTAAATGGGTCGGGTTAACCTGCTAATTTCCGTGCGGGTTTCGGGTCGTGTTTCGGGTCGTGTAGAAAATTGACAGCCCTATAGTAAACCATTTTAGGATAGTATCCATCCTAGCGGCCTGATAGCAGGGTCACTCCCTGAATCTGTGACTTACACTTTTATGCGTATAGTTGAGGGGCCAAGGCTGGGAGCCTCTGCCCTAATGTCACTTAGGATAGTGGTCAGTTAACATTTGGGGCACTTGCAAAGACGTGTCCATTGCATAGCATGGTCTTGCACTCGATGGATATTGGATCACGATGGCCGTCTAGGTGACTAAAGAATGTTGAAGTAGCACCGAGAGCATACGAGGAAGGCACTTAGAGCAGGCTGAGAGTTATCAGACTTGCATCTGGTTATTGATGAGATGATATAGACATATATTTAATCAACTACATGAGTTTATTGAGCATATGACTAAGGGCCGGTCAGATTATTTGATGGCATTAAAGCCGAAATAATTATTTATGATGTTGAGAGCACATAGGACTGAGAGTCCATATGACTATCTAAATTATTGATAGCTAGTAGATTATAGACGGACGAAAAGGCCATATGATTATTTTCGAGGTTGAAGGTTAAGTTGATTAATTATGAGGCTGAAAGTCCAGACGATCATATGTGTAATTATGGAATATTTAGATTATTCAGAGACCGCATGTCCTTAAAGTATTATGACCCCATACATATCTATTTTACAACTATCGAGCTAGGAATGATGAGAGCAAGAAGTTGGACCGTGTACTTATCTTTTATATGGTTATCTAAGAGATGACCTAGGCTACCGAGGGTAAGCCATATTTTTGTTTTATGTGTGTATAGTCTGGATAATTAGTTAATGTTTTTGCACATATATTGAGTACGATGGACTTGATATGTTTACTATATGATCGTCTGAGAGATAATCTTTGGTATTGTTGTGTGCATGCCATATGATGTTGATGATTTCTTATACGTATTAATGATAGTTGGAATATTTGATGTTTCACCTATTTTATCATACCATTTGATGTGTATCTTGACTTTGCTTTGATATAGAGGATGACATATAGAGTTATATTGTTGCATTTGTGATGGGGATATACCACTTTGAGCTATACATGATCACATTATGCGAGTTGTTATTCTATTGACATCTACATTCTAGACATAGTCTGACTCGTGTGCTATTTATATAATACTTGGGGTCAGTCCGAGATATTTCAAGTTTAGGGGTAAAGGAACCAACTTGTGATTGTTAGGCTTAGTTGACGACTAGATTATTAGCAGTGTAGTATGCAATTATGTATTTATATAGTCTCAGATATATGTTAAGTTATGATAGATGTATTGAGCAAGATATGTATATTAGTGAGTTTAGTGGGCATTTGACTATTTTAGACTCATTTAGCCTTAGATAATTAACTTATTATATATTATCATTACATTGTGACTCTATGTTCTCTATGATGTATTTATATTATGTATTGTTCTATGCATGTATTTGTTACTTTGTGCTGATACCATGTACATATAGATGTATTATATGAGATTTTAAATACATACTGTTGTTAGTACAAAGGGGATATTCACGCGTGATGGTACAATATCGCCTTATTCTTTATATTATCAAATAGTATTACCTATGATACTCTTTGGTAGTATGGGACAAAGGTGAGGTGTTATAGTTGGTATCAAAGCAGGTTTAGAATAATGAGATTATATGAGGTATGATTCTTGACCTTAGATTAGACTTAGAATCCTTATTCGCTTGGGTGTGATGCGTAGTTACCCTATAATAAGGGATGGTAGAAATATACGATGATTACTAGGCTAATCATCGTGTGACATATTTGTATTTTCTTATATATAGTATTTATTTCTTAAACCTTCTTAAAGTTAAACTCTATATGAGATATAAAGTTGTTGATGAGGGTAGTGAAGATAAAAGTAGTTTTCCAACCAATGGGATTGGGTTTGATGAATATTGGACCTCTGGGTGGCTTTGAATAGGTAGCCTGATTCATTAGGAACCAGAGTGCGCAGCAGAAGCTAATAGAATGCTTTACATTAAGCAACTTGGATACTTGGTTGTATTGGTTCGCTGAATAATGTTGGATTTCATTATGTGAATGCTTTGATTGATTGATATTTGTTGGCTCTGTCTTGAGTGAGGTATCGGTAGGAGTTATCACTCGAAGTTAGTTTCTCGTGTGAGTGTTGATGACTTTTCGGTAGAACCTTGCGGTGTCTTAGATAGTGAAGTTACCATAAGGGATGATGGGAAATTACTTTTCTAATAAAGTAGTCTAATATAATATTTAATTAAAATATCTTGGATTAATAACCATTTTGGTAAATTATATGGATTATATATATATATATATATATATATATATATATATATATATATATATATAAGTGTGGTATTAGATGATGTTTTATTAGAAGAAACTAATTGTTTTACAAAGATCAGATTGTTTAAAGTATATCTACAAGTAAATATTTAAGGAAAATTTTGAACTTAAGATTGTGATAATCTGCTAGTTGAGTGCCATAAGAATTTTAATCGATGCACTTGATATACGTTATCTATAGGGATTTCTAAACTCTAAGATGAGACATTTGGACATAAAATTTTGAAACATGATGTAATATTTTGGAAAGAAGCAAAATATTTTGTGCTATATTAAAACCTATGCTTTGAAATATTATTTTGAGGTAAGATATATTTAATCTTTTTAAAATATTTCAACGATATGAATAAAATTTTGAAATGAGTATAATGCTTTAGAAAATAAGAAGTTACCATTTTGAAAGAAATTGATAATCTAAAGAAAAGTGTATGTAATATTTTTGAGAAATTTGTTTTGAAAATTAGTTATGGTACATTGTGATACGAGGAAATAGATGTACTATTTTATAAAGAGGATTTTTTTGAAATAATAAAGGTATGTTCATAAGTTTAGGTATTTATACAATGACTGCAGCTATTAAGTATTAGTGGATGGGTAGATGATGGCGAGGCAATGTTGATCACATGGCTAACTCTACAAGTAGATGGTATAGTGAGCCACTAAAATTCATGATGAGGCATCGTCTTTACATTATAAATAATTTAGGATTTGAAATTATATTGTATGTGATGTTGTGATTTTATGCTTGCCATGGTTGTGACTTGAACAAATGCTATGAATGTGTTTATGATATGCAACGTGATTAGGTTTATGTATAAATAAATTTTCAATTTAAAATAATTTTTGAAACTAGTATGGTACTTTATTATTCGAGTAAAAGGTTGATTCATTCAAACATTTAAGTGGATAACAAATATTTTATGAGGTAAGATTTTTCAAGAGAAAGCAGTTTTGAGATAGATAGTAATATATTTCATATAAATATTTGGAGTAAAGAACTAATTAAAAAACATTAAACTGTGAATTGTTTTCAAATATTAAAATAAATAAAGTAATATATATTTTAAAGGATATGAAAAGGTATTGTGTGAAATTAAACTTAGACGGTTGAAAAGAAACTTTTCAAGAATTTATGTGTTGTAATAACTACATGCATCGATAAGATTTTCCTTAAGTGATGGATAAATACTATTTTGAGTAGAAAAAAGCTTTCAAAGTATAAATAATTTGGAAATATGTGAAAGTAATAATATAAGTTTAGTATTATGAAATTAAAAGAATTTTTCCAAGTAGGAAGCGATTGTCTTATTCATAATATACTTTGTTATGACTATTTATTAAAGAGTTGGAAAAATTTTGAATTGTAGAAAACAAATCTTTTGAAAGTTAAATAATATTTTTGCAATTTTCACTTTTGAATTAAAGGATTATTTTGAAGACGTTGTGAAGCTTATTTAAAAAAGTGTGAAAAATTAATTTAAATTGAATTAAAATTTTGGACGGAATTTAGAAGTTTGAATTTTCAAAGCTATGTTAAAATAAATAAAACTTTGATCATGTGTTTAGATTTTGGATAATCTTTCTTTGGTATGAAGGTGTTTCCACAAGAACAAATTTTGTATTAATCGCCTTTTGAGGTTTTGAAGCACTATTAATATCAGAAAACTTTAAGCTGAAATTTTAAAGTTCTTGATTGTAATTTTAGACCATAATACATGTTAATGGTTTATGAACTTAGGAGATCTATGAGTGTAAGCCACAGATTTTTTTTCAAGTGCTTTGCAAAATTTAGTGATTTTCTTTGTGGAATTTAGAATTAAAGATGAGGACGTGATTTATAAAGGTATGAGGTTTTCCAGAATTTGAAGCTTTGAGATTTATGAATATTTTTGGGTCCTCCATATTCTATATATGTATTGAGAAAGTTTTGAAAAGTAATGAATAATATATGTTTTAACACCTTGAAGTTAACTAAAGAACTTTGCATTTATAAATATAAAGATGCTTATAATGTGTTTTTATGTTAAAGATTTTCAAAATATGTAACAACCTAACTTTTCGACACTTAAATGTCGATACTAAATACATCCATTGTATATGTATGTCGAGCATCCAAGTATCGAAACGACAGACGATTAGGGTAAAGTAGAAAAAGAAATAGAACAAGAAAGAATTAACACAATATCAGAATCTCATAGGGATCAATATTATACAATATCCAAAAAGACAGTACAAAGGGTTACTCCAAAATATAGAGTAATTTCAACGTTACTAAACCTAAGTATTATCATCAGCTTGGACAGTTATAACTGCCTCTCCTCACAATGGTGATACATATATAATACAGTAGTGCAATGGAAATAGATATAGATAGGTAAATGAAAGCCTCTAGCTCGTCTCCTGAAGCTCTAAACTATCCAAAGTAAAACCTGCTTTACTCAGCCTACTCGAAAGAGTACATGAGGAATTTAGAAAAAATAAAAACCATGTGTCAAACATAAGTCTGTTATGAGAAACTCAAGATACATGTATCCATATAACAATAATCTTTGAGATTGTATGAATCCTCGTAATAGTTTTCCCCTCAAAAGGAACCAAACCGTTTATTAAGCCAATATAGTGATATAATAGATAAAGTCTAGGGTGTAGGATATAAATTAGAGAATAGTTATGCTGCTTGCGTCTCACAACACAACAGCTTTAGAAGTACTTCTAATACTGCTAAGGTACGTTCACATATTGATTTTCCATGGAGATGCCTCTAGTAAACTGAAGCGGACCTCCATGCACAAGGATCAAAAGTTATCTTCCAAGCGTCGTATATCTCTCGATAAATATGCCATAAGGAAAACACAGTTGGCCCATGCCCTGGCACATGGAACCAAGCATCAATAACTCTCGGTAGCAACATCGATAAACATACTCTAAGTATGAAGTTGATATACCCTGTCGCGGGTTAGATAAACCATAGGTTATGCAGCTTACTATTTATTTATCCATTTCTAATGTTGAGGTAACGTTCGACATCTCTCACACATGTCTTTGCTACTCGTACAGAAAAAGAACCCTTTTTTGGATTCCAGTATAAGTCGGGTGACAAATGCTAATGCTGACCTCTTCCTTGGACTTAACCTTAGGATAGACAGTTCAACTCTATAGCATTAGTCTGAAATGTTAACTTCCTTCTCTCTCTTGGGCTTAACCTTAGGATAGACGGTTCAACTCTATAACATTCCACTTCACAACTGCTTCCAAAATGTGGACTCATATACTATTTTTGAAGTGGTATTTGGTAAGTAATACACTTATCGATCCTAGACTCTTAAAAACTAAATTGATGAATTTATGATAAACTCAACTTCTGTTTTTTTAAAAGTAAGCGAACTATATATAAAGGAGTCCTCCCCGAGATCTTGTGTATATATATTTCTTAAAGCTAGAGGTGTTTCATACCAACGTGTGGTCCCCGGGGGATTTCATGCCATATGAATCTTTGAAGCTTTCATATGCTTTCTAAGTAAATAGTCAAGTTCGATTAGTCAACTAATCGACTGTGTAGTTCTAAAAACGATTACTTATGGAAATCAAGTTTCATATACTAAACACATTTCTGACCATCCCAACTTACAATCCCTCGGTCACGAGTGAAGCCGATAGGCTAGAGCACTATTGCTTTTAAACCCTACTATAACAACTTTCTTAACTCTCACAGATAGACAAGTTTACTTTATCGACTTTTAATGTATAATATAGTTAATTACTATCAATAAACAAGTAATAAAACAAAACACGATTAAGCCACTTAAGCATCTTCTAAACCTCTTTGTAAAATATTTGTTTACAGTTTAAAAACCTTTTAAAAATTATAAAGATGTATGTATAACAATTTATTTATAAGAAAAGATGTTTTAAAAACAATTCAAAAGATATTTTATTATAAAAGCTTTTATTTACTTTAATTTTATAAAATACATATAATATGGTTTAAAACATTTATTTAAAATATTACTTAAAATATCTAGTTTATAATTTATTTAAAAACTTGAAAAAGCATTTTTCCTCATTTATAAAAATAAAATTTCTATTTTAATATTCATGATTGATTATTAAAAATATATAAATTCCAAACGGTGTTTAAAATATTCTAATACAAGTTAGAAAAGGCTACTAAAAATATTTAAGTACAATACTTAACTTTAAAGTCATTACAAAGCAATTTAAAGTCTCGAACAGAAACTGCGGCATTTATAGGATTCCGTCAAAAGTGGTTTAGAGAAAAGATCGTTTTTAAAGTGCTATTGACGACATTACAAAAGGCTATGAACCGGGCTAGTTTTGGTATCTTGAAATTTCGATCAATTTTCGATATGAAAACAAACTTTTTAATCCAATCTTTTTACAGTAGCTAATACACACAATATACTTCTCAACCATGGCGAGAAAACTCTAAGGATCTTCCTATAAAAAATCATAGATAATGCCAAACACACAAGCCATTTCTGAAGTGCTTCTATAACGACTATCGCTATAAATGCACTTCCAATTCAAGTCCTATTCAAATAAAAGTCCAACCAAGCCCTATGCGATTTGTTTCAAGGCTATGAAACAAGTCATACAAAGTCATACATGTCCATATCCATTAATTACATATTCCATTTGCTTTCCAAAGCAAGAGTCGGAAATGAATAAAACAATAACAAGTGAAGCAACATTATTATAATTAAAACAACAATATAAACACTTCAAATTTGTTTCAATGGTGAGTTAGCTCACCCTTGAACAAACAAATAACCAAGTACAAGCTTCCACTTCCTACCTCAACCTTGCATACACCAAACTTCCTACCCCAACCTCTTATTACTTACGGCGTAGGCCTAAACCCCCTTAACGCTTACAACCTTGGATTTATTAGGCTTGGGTGCTTCAAATTTTCAAGCTTTAAGTTGATAGTTATTGTTGTTGTTATGTTGTTGTAGGCTTATATAAAGAGTTTGGGCTGGTTTTGTATTGTTTCAACTAGCTTTTTATTTAGGAAATTTATAAAGAGAAAGGAATGAAGAGAGCTTGGATTTATTTTCTAAAATTATAAAAGTGCTTTTAAGAGGTATGCACACACTTATATAGGCTTTAAGTGGTTAGCCTACCCTTCAACTCACCTCCCCTAGTCGGTCATGCAAGGCTTACCCCTCTATATGCCTCCATGTGCTTGCTTTACACCTTAAATGTTAAAACAAATGTATCCTTCCACTCACAAATATCCACTTTCCTTTTAGAATCTTTGTTAGCTTCCTAGGTGATTTAGTGCAAAACATTTTATTACCTATTAATTATTTCCTAAGTTATTTAGACATGTACATAAAGTTTTGACAACTTTTTCCAAATAAAAAGCTATTTATTGATAAAATAATTTTTGGTCACATTACTGATATTTCTTCAATGTATTTAATTTTGTAAACAAATTTCCAAAACAAGTTTAGCTTAATTTTTCATTAATTAAAAGGAGTGTAATAAAATTGTAAAATCTCAGTTATGACACTTAACTATATTTTAAAAGTCACGATATTCGAAGACGAATTGTTTAAAATTATGGGTCGCTACATTCTCCCTCACTCAAGACATTTCATCCTTGAAAATCAAACAAGAACAACAATCAAATGAAAATAAAAGAAACAAGATACATATATATAGTATTGTCAAAACTATATATAAATAAAATTGCAAATCAAAATGCACACTAAGTGACTCCACTTCACGCGGTGATACACTTCACGCGGTGATACAATACAAAAAGATAAGCTAAGGTAAGATAAGAAACCACTAGTCTAAAAACATCCCCCAATCAGACTCCATCATAATATCCTTCATCTTTTAAGTGCAATTTTGAGCATCCTCGCTCCACTGTACCTTAACCAACTTCACCACATTATTCCTTGATCGCTTGGTATCTCGATCAACTATTCTAACAAGTTGCCTTAGTATAGCCAAATAGGCTCAACCTCTAAGTCCTCTTGCTATGAAAATTCTACAATCAAAGAAGGATCATGCAAAAACTTATGCAAATGTGATACATGAAACACATTGTGTACACCTATAGTCTGGTCAGTAACTCGAATCTAAACGCAACCTACTAATCCTCTCCAGAATCGGGAATGGTCTTATATAACGTGGAGCCAACTTTCCCATCCTTTCAAACCGAATAACACTTCTCATTGGAGAAACCTTTATTAACACAAAGTCCCCAATTGAGAACTCCATGTTTCTACGTCTCTCGCCAGCATAGCTTTTCTACCAATTCTGCGCTTCCTTAGTATGCTTTCGAATCTCTTTTACCTTACTAGAAGCCTCTCGATTAATATCCAACCTGAGTACTAAACAATCTTTAGGTTCCACCAAACATGATGGAAATTTTCGAGGCCTACCATACAATGCTTCAAAAGATGCCATTCTGATACTAGCCTGATAACTGTTGTTATATGAAAACTCAAAAAAGGTAAATGCTCTTTCCATGAACACCTAAAATCTAAAGTACAAGCCCGTAGAAGGTCCTCTCAGACATTGTTAACCCTCTGTATTTTCCTATCAATCTATGGATGATAAGAGGTACTCAAACTTAGCTCTATCCCAAGACACACGAAACCCTTTCTAGATCTGGCTTGTGAGTATCGAATCTCTGTCACTCGTGATATCACAATGAACTCCTTGCAGTCTGACGATCTCCTTAACATACAACTTAGCCAAACTGGAAGCCATCCTTGTAATCTTAACTGGTAAGAAGTGTGCGCTCTTAGTCAATCAGTCTATAATAACCAAACACCTTCGTGACCCTTCCTCGATCTAGGTAGCCCATCAATTAAATTCATAGATATTTGCTTCCATTTCCACTTAGGAATCTCTAGTGGTTGAAGCATTACAGCTTTCTTCTAATGGTTGCCCTTGACTTACTGGCAGTTAGAACAGCCATCACAAAGATGGAAACATCCCTCTTCATGCCTTTCCATCAAAAAGTCTTCTTCATGTCTTGATACATCTTAGTAACCCCTGGATGTATCATCGGTCGTAAATGATGGCTCTCTGTCAATACCTCTTACCTAATCCCATCAACATTTAGGACAGATAACCTTCCATTCATCTTCACTATACCATGGCTATCCACTTTGAATGCCAGTCAACTCTCCGGTTCCTCATTCTCACTTATCACTTTGGCTATCCCAATAATAAGAAGATCCCCAAGTTGACTCCCTTCGTTGCGACTAATCAGGATCACATGAACTTCCATATTTTCCGTAGCTGTATACCTCCTATTGAGCGCACCAACTGCAATAATAGCTTTCTTAGGCATATATAAAATATGTTGATCATAGGCCATAAGAAACTCCAATCACTGTTGTTGCCTCATGTAAGGTCCTTCTAGATGAAAATATACTTCAAAGATTTATGGTCCGTATGAAACTCGAACTTCTCACCTAGCAAGTGATGTCTCCATATCTTTAATGCAAAAACAACTGCTAACAACTCCAAGTCATGGGTCGGAGACCTCGATTCATGTGGCTTGAGTTACCGATTGGCATATGCATTAACCTTACTATGCTGGATCAATACAACAGTTAAACCTATTCCACATGCATCTGTATAAAAAGTTCAACCCTCACCTCCATTCGAAATAGTAAGAACAAGAGCGCTAATCAACCTTGCCTTCAACTCTATGAATGCTCGCTCGCATTTACCAGTCCAAACAAATTTGACGTCTTTCTTTATCAAATTCATTTAGCGATAAGCAATCTTTGAGAATTTTTGAATGAATCTCCTATAATAACTCGCTAATCCTAGGAACCTACTAATCATGGTTGCTCTTTCTGGCCTCTTCTAATCTTAAACAACCATAACCTTCGCTGGATCAACAGAAATACCCTCCGCCGAGACAACAAGTCCCAAAAACCTTTCGACTGCCAAAAGTGACATTTCGAGAACTTTGCCTTCAACACATGCTCTCTTAATGTTTCTAATACAATCCTCAAATAGTGAGTATGAACCTCCTTGGTCCTCAAGCAGAACAGAATACCATCAATAAACACATGAACAAACTTATTCAAAACATCCTGGAAAACCAAATTCATCAAGTCCACGAAATATGTTGGAGCATTAGTCAGGCCGAATGACATAACTAACCAATCATAATGTAAAACCTCGGAAATTTGTGTAAAATTTAACAAGAATTTAATAGAAATTTAAAGTGAAATTTAATAAAAAAAAGACAAATTTAATTAAAACAAGGACTAAAAATAATATTTTCACAAATGTTCGAATTTCGCTATGAAACTTACACCATTGTGTTTATAGTGATTTTCTGGATGATTTTTATATATAATACTTTGAAATCGAAGTTAGTACGGAGAAGTTATGGACTTTCGAAAAATTGGAAAAGAAATAATTGGAAAATTTGTAATTCAACATACGTAGGTTGACCCAAGATTTTGATAGGTTAACTCACGGCTTTCATAGGTTGACCCATGGCCTTTGTTGGTCGACATGTGGCCTTTATAGGTCGAACCATGACCTTCAGCGGTCGACCATTGGCCTTCATAGGTTGACCGAAACTCAAATAAATCATGTGGTTTTCGATTTACACTGATGTATTGTTTGACAATCGATATCATTTCTTTGAGATGAAGTATTGTAATGACCGGACCAGAAGTTTTCCAACGTTAATCAAATTGCCCTAAACCTAAAACTAAGCCTATAAATATGATGTTAGAGAAACCCTAATTCTCTATTGCAAATTATTAGTAAGGAGACTCTACCAAATTTTTCCCAAACCATAATATCTAAAATCCCTGAATTCAAAATCTATTCAACCTAAGAGGCTAGAGCTGGCAAATAAAGGTGAACCAAGGCGATTTAGGAAAAGAGCTATCGATTGGAGGATAAATTCTCAAGTGAAGGGGCTTAGGATTAAGGTGAGTGGGCGGGGATTAATAATTTCAATATAGTAATTGGTTTTAAATTATTCTAAATGATTAGATTGCTAGAAATCTTTGATTTGAACATGTAAAATTTAGTTCGAATTTTTCTGAACCCTAATTTGATCCATAAAACCATATAAATAAATTTACAATAAATGGAGATTTGATTAGTTAAACTAAATACCTTTTTAATGTTAATTTGTTACTTGTTAATGCTAAATTTCGGAATCCTAAATTAGAAACACTAATCGAATTATAATTGGACATTAAGACGACAATAGAAAATATAGGGCTAATTAACTAGAAATTAAGGTTAATTAGGATCAATAATCGACTGGAATTAACGACCATTAACTAAAATAAATTGACGACTAAAATATGGACGAACCTTAAATTTTTTACGTCAATAATCAACCCTAGGCTGCGTCGACCGGTAGCGGTCGACCAGGGGACTATCTGCATCAACTGTTCGAGTGAAAAGTGTGCAAATTGAACATTGTTCTAAAGCCCAAATTTAATAATAAAATTTATATAATTCAATTGGAAATTATTTGAACCACGTACTGTTGATTTAACTAATTTGGGCTAAGTATTTTGCAATGCTTAACATTGGTATGGGCAAATATATATATATATATATATATATATATATATATATATATATTGGAATAGTTAATTTGGAATAGGTGATGTATATAGCATAAAAGAAGTTGATTAGAGCGGTTTATTTCGCAAAGGCTCAAGGGTGTTCCGTACGGGTGAGTGCAACATTGTCTTAAATGCTTTCTGAGATTGTCCAGCACTAACTGGAGACCCAAGTATGCACGTTTTATGATGCAACATGGTGCCAGTAGACGTTGGTGCAGTACAATAAGAGGCTACAGGTATTGATTAAATTGGAGCTCGGTACCAATGGGAGTTCCAATAAAATGAACCCCGGTGCGCTATAATAAGTGGCTACAGGTGTTCGTTAAATTGGAGCCCTGTACTAATGGGAGTTCTTATTAGATGAACTGTTGAATATGCGCTTATATGATTTTTGTTTGATGATAATAAACATATATACATTCGTTTAAATGTATTTGATAATATACTATTTATTTTCACAGATTAAATAAATATTTGCTGAATAAAATAAATAACACAGAATTTGAATTCAAACGAATATTTTATTCAAATAAATATTTATTACAATTTTGAATAGTATACAAATTCAAGCTCTCACTATTCACTATACAACTTTGATACAATTTCAATTACATCACTATTTTACATCAGCACCTCACCACATATCACTCACACTCGTATTTATCTTCAACTGCATTCAAGTTTGAATCCAGCATCTGAGCAATCTGCAAAAATATAAACTAACGCAGTAAAATTGAAAATAAAATATTTTTGCGATATAAAATAAAACGTGAATTTTGAAAATGATATTTGCCTCAGTTATTTGGGTTGTTCGTCATCATTTAAATTTGAATTCATCATACACGAACAACTTGTGACATACACAGTATATTACTGTATATGCCACAAGGCCGTGCACGCCGATATATACACTTGATTGATTTACAGGGACAGGCAAGCACATGTCAAGCCCAAATGAAAAACCGAGTTCAACTCACGTGCAATATATTCAAAATCACGACACGAGCACAAGGTCAAACCCAAGTTTTGAAACTGGGTTCAACACAAGGCAACGTCAAGTCCAGACAATACAGTATGAACAAGCCAAAATGAAGTTGTACAAGTACAGTCAAGAAAGCAGCTCAAGTCATCAAGTTCAAGTCAGACCACTGTAATAAGGCAGTAGAGTACATAAATACAGCTACAATGGCCAGACCAACCAGAAAAGGTGCAATGCAAATATGCAGTGCATACAAGTAACCCAAGTAATACAAGAACAGTGCATAGAACAATGTGCACAGATACAAGTTCAAGTGCTCAGTGCAGACCACAGAATGCCACAGCAAATACATCATGAAAGACCAGAGTAGTTCAGTCAAGCAAGTGCACAACAATCAACACAGTGAAGTATACCAGTGATACATCAGTGAATTCAACATGACAGTGTACAACACCAACATAAGCAACAACATGAACCA
This sequence comes from Allium cepa, assembly GCA_030765085.1. Lineage (NCBI taxonomy): Eukaryota > Viridiplantae > Streptophyta > Magnoliopsida > Asparagales > Amaryllidaceae > Allium > Allium cepa. The sequence continues at coordinate 783,511,053 of CM060928.1, read as the reverse complement.
ACTGTGCATATATGAAGCACACTCAAGGCCCAGAAACAGTACATGGCATGTCAACAAGCAATGTAATCAATATGAGTATCACAGGAACTCGACAGTGGACAGACCAAGTGCAACAGATTCGAAGAACCAAAGTCAGTGGCAAGCTACAGGAATGATCAGACCAACAACAGTGTGCAACAGGGAACACAGGTTAGACTATATCAACTCAACAACAACAGGATGCACCAGACCAAGATGATCAAGTGCAGATCAGACCGAACCAGGTCAATAGCACACTCAAGACCAGACCAGACAAGTCCAATGATGTAAATAGTGAAGAACATAAAGTACTACAGAGATCAATGCAACTTCATAGCAATCATAACACAAGCCAGAGTGAATGCAGACAAGCACATGAATACATAAAGCTACAAGTGATGCAGCATCAATCAAAAAGTGATATGGTGAAGCACTGACTCAAATACAACTACAAGGCATGAAACCATAGTGAAACATCACAATGAACACCACTGACCAGTGAATACAACATCAAGTTGCAGACTCCAAGTTACAAACTAAAATGTGCAAATCAGTGAATATATACAATGCACCAGAAACATACAAGTGTCAAAGTACAGGTGCAAGTGTACATAAGAGAAGTACAAAATGACCAAACAGCAACAGTGAATGGGGCAAAGCACAAAAGTGCAACAGCAAATGCAATGACCATGTACAGGTATGAAATGGTCAGGGTGTCAACAAGTCAAAGCCGTGGTTGTCGAAGTCAAAGTCAGAGACCTCAACCAAGCAACAAATATATTCAATTATGAACAAGTCAAGGCCGAAGCTGTAGCAATCAAGAAGCCGTAGTCAACAACGTGATGATCACGAAATAAATCAAAATCGTAACCATCAAGCAATGAAATATACGATTATGAACTAGTCAGAATCAATCATCAAACGTTCAATTTAAATCAAGTGGCCGAGAAGAATTTTTGACAAATTCAAACATATTTTATACGAACGAGAATATAGGAATTCGATTCCTATTTAAACAATTCATCATCGGCAAATTTTAGCATCGAATTCCAGAAAGCATAAAATCAGAAAAGCACAAGCAAATAATTACATACCGAATCGAAGAAGGAATTCGATCAAAGAAGTAGCCGAAGTGAGCATCAATCAATCAAGGATACACGCAAGAGATCATAGAATCAATCTACATACTATCGGCACTTCAAAAGCCCTAAATCTGGAAAAGGAATGAAGCCCTAAATTTGCAAGAGGAACGGCCACCATTATACACGCAAACGAACGGAGTAAAGCAAAAGGAGACGGGTCAAAATAATAAAAGGGGCCGGCCTATATATTTTAAGGGCTTTTAATTATATTAGGGTTATTTATTTTAATTTGTTTTTAACTTCGTATTTACTTTTAAACCGTTTTAATTTTCTAGTCGTGTGACTAGGGTGCAAACTACGGTGTGTAGTTTGGGAATTTGCAACTCGGTAGTTGAGTTGTGGTCAAGGTTTTGAGCGTAGAGTTAGATTAGTCAATAGCGGGTATAGCGAGTTTACGTGTGTAAGCGAGGGACTATCTAATTTCTAGTAGAAACCTTGGGGGCAGCACGTAGGCAGGGTTTTGCCGAAGCTGGGTAAATTATGTGTTGTTCTGTTCTGCATTTTATTATTCTGCTATTTATTTCTGTGCTGGTAGTATTCTGTGATCTGTGTTAATATTAGTTTATAAGCTTCCGCAATTAATTTTTATAATTAACACTATCACCCTATTCACCCCCCCTCTAGGGTGAAATCGATCCTACAAGTGGTATCAGAGCTAGGAACAAAAGCCATTTTTGTTTTAAAATTTTGATTTTACAAAAACCAATTTTTAATTTAAAAATTCGTGTTTCAAAAATCAATTTTTGTTTTAAAAATTCGTGTTTCAAAAATCAATTTTTGTTTTAAAAATTCGTGTTTCAAAAATCGGTTTTTGTTTTAAAAATTTGAATTTTTTAAAATGGCTTCTTTTAATAATGCTTTTGCAGAAGGACAATCCATAGTTAGACCACCAATGTTCAATGGTGAATATGCTTACTGGAAAAATAGAATGCAAATTTTTCTGAAAACCATTGACGCTTGGAATATTGTTGAGACAGGTTATAGTATACCAACTATAACTGTAGATAATCAGGAAATAGAGAAACCAAAGGAACAATGGACAGAACTAGAAAATAAATTACAGAATACTAATGCCAAAGCTATGAATTCTATTATTTGTTCATTGGATCAATTTGAATTTAATCGTGTCTCACATTGTCTAACTGCGCAGGAAATATGGCACATACTAGAAGTGACTCACGAAGGAACATCTCAAGTCAAAGAATCTCGCCTTGCAATGCTAAGCAGCGAATACGAGAACTTCAAAATGGCGAAGGAAGAAAATGTCAAAGAGATGTATGGACGACTCTCCAATATCGTATACAAATCAAAAGCTCTTGGAAAAACATACACCGAATTAGAAATAGTCCGGAAAATCCTCAGAGTCCTTCCACGAAGCTTTGAAGCAAAAGTTACTGCCATACAAGAATCGAAAGATTTAAAACAACTTAAAGTTGAAGAACTCATCGGAAATCTCACCACTTATGAGCTAGAAATGAAATTCAAAGAAGAGCGTGAAGGAGGTGACACTCAAAAGAAATCAATAGCTCTCAAAGGAACAACCGAAAGTGATGATGATAACGATGAAGATGATGGAGCAGCAGAATTGGAGCTGTTAATAAGGAAATTCAAAAAATGGAATCAAAAACATGGAAATTCAGCTCGAATTCAAAAAGCAAAAAGCAGAATAGCCAAAGCACTAGACTACTCGGAAGAACAAAAGTTTATTTGTTATAATTGCAACAAACCCGGCCATATCAAGCCCGATTGTCCACAAATTAAATCCAGCCACGGAAAGAAACAGAAAAAGAAAAGTTTTGCAGCCATTTGGGATGAAATAGACGAGAATGATCAAAGCACTGGCAGTGAAAGCGAAAAGGCAGAATTGTGTCTTCGAGGTGATACAACTGACAGTGACGATGACGAGCCAAGTGAGGTATCAAAACTTACCCATTCTGAGTTGCTTATATATTTTCATGAAGTAAATGGTTGTTTTGAACGACTTAGGGAAAAATACGCCAAACTTGAATCTCAAAAAGATACTTTGATAGAATGTAATAAACAACTTGATCAATTAGTTAAAACCTATCAAAGTAGGATCCCTAAGTGTGATAAGTGTCCAACATTTGATGAGGAAATTAAAAAATCAGAAATTAAAATAAAATCGCTTGAAAATGAAATTCTGATTTTAAAGGAGAATGAAAATACTAGGAGAGAGAATTCTATTAAAAAGTGCACACAGTTGTTAAACGAAAATGAATCTCTCAAATCACAAGTCCAACAATTGTATACGACTTTAGATAAATTTTCAAAAAGTGAAAAATCGTTGAATATGCTATTAGGAAAGCAAACTGTTAATACGGTTAGACAAGGACTTGGATATAATAATTCAAAAATTGTTGAAAACAAGATTAATCAAGTTAATTCTATGTGCACAATTTGTAGAAAATTTGGACACAGTCACAATAATTGTTGGTATAGACCCAAACATGTGAAAACTATACCGATTTGGGTTCCAAAAGGCACAAATATAAAATCTCTCAAAGTTAAACAAATTTGGGTGCCAAAGGGAACAATTATAAATAGTTTTGGGTCTACACAAAATTATTTTTCAAAATTTTCTGCCACTAACAACCATGGACCTATAAAAACAAATAGGTCACATAAATCCTTTTCCGTGTAGGTGTGGTGGCAGGCTAAGGAACAACAATAGTGTTCTCTGGATTTTGGCTGTTCCAGAAACACAACGGGCGACAAAGCTAAGTTCCTTAGCCTTGTATAAAGGTGACAGAATCACAACGGACAACAACGAAAAATATTGTAAAGGTAAAACAGGTATGGTATGTTTTAAACGATATATTAATTGTGATAATCTGCACCGTATTTTGAATAAAATCAGCCAATTATGCGATGATGATATGATGATGATTTAATGATGATTTTGATTCTGACTTTATTCAAAATTGTTAGCCATTTATATTCTTATGCCAAAAACACTATAAAATTCTCTAGAATTACTTGATATATAAGTTTGAGAGAAAAATAGTGTTTTGATTGGATAATAATATTGTTGTTATAATATTTTTGGCTAAATCTATATTCATGTTTTGACACGGCCTCGATTTAAAATCCTAATGAATTCTATTTTAAAAATTGTAAAAAGGATTTTAAATTTTTTTGAAATTGTTGAAACTTTTAAGAAATTGCTTTGAAATAAAAATAATGTTTGATGGCTTCTAAAATTGACACTTTAATATAAGTTTGATTGTTGACACGGTTTTCATTTCAAATCCAAGAGAATTTCATTTAAAATTTGTTGATAATAATCATGAGAAAATTTGTTGAAATTTCTTAATCTGGTCTTTGACATTCAACGAGTGAATTTTGAGTGAAATTTAAATTCAGATGCAGATTACACTGGTAATATGGTTGATAGAAAAATTATTAGTGTAACGTGATTAATTTTTGAAACATTCATTTGTTGCATCGTTTTTCAAAGAAAATATCTGCATATTTTTCACTTGAAATAATTTTCGAATAGCAGAAAATTTTCTTATAAAACCCCCTCGAGAAAATCATGTTTGACCATATTTACAGATTAGTCATTTTTGAAAAATTATTTTTATAATTTTTGGATTTGATTTTAAATGACTCTTTTGACTAATCTAACTCCCTACAAATCATCGAAAAGAAAAATAGTGATTGAAAAAGTGATGAGTGTTGATATTGATTATATATTATAACTCGAGAAAGTATAATTAGAAAATTTCTTTAGAAATGTAAACAAGAGTTATAAAACTTTTTGTTGGTAAAAATTCTATGACCATCTCTATACCTATCATATTTCTATCAACCATCAATCATCAAAATTCTATATAGTTTGTCGATATGTGGTACTTTAAACAGGAATCGTTCGTTTTTCATTTTTTTAAATAATAAAAAAAATAAAAAAAATAAAAAAAATAAAAAAAATAAAAAAAATAAAAAAATTAATAACAATAAATAAATACCAAAGTGTTCACTCTCATTTAAAAGTCCTCACGGTTATGCATGGGTGAATTACTTGGAATTTGTTATGTGCTTCCATGCTCATTTAAAAGTCCTCACGGTTATGCATGTATGGAACACATATCAAAAGTTGATTTTTAAAAAAAAAGTAAACAAGTTGATTCTAATCCCATTTAAAAGTCCTCACGGTTATGCGTGGTTAGAAGATACTTGAATTCATTTTTCTAAAATAAATTTGGAATACTACTAATCTCATTTAAAAGTCCTAACGGTTATGCATGATTAGTAGATATTCAAATTCCTGATATAAAAATACCACAAATAGACACAATTGTATGGTTTTATATGATGACATCATCTCCATCATTCTAAAAGTGGAATATGCGCCTAACAAAATTTTTATGATTTTTGTTTGATTTTTTTATTGAAATTTGATATTTATATTAAATTGAGTTTTAATGTTGAATTGATATCGATTACTTTATCTCTATTTTCTCTAACACTATTATTCTTTTGCTGATAACAAAAGGGGGAGAGAAAAGTTAAGATTTTGTCAAATAAAATCTAGCAAAGGTCAAATAATTTTCTATTTTGCATCTTGACTCATTTGCATATTTTATTTGTATGCATATATGTAGGGGGAGTTTTGTGTAGAGAAGAAGCAATTAAATAGGGGGAGCAATTAGAATATATCAATGATCAAATACATTTAACATATTCAAAATCTTAAATATATGTTTGTTATCATCAAAAGGGGGAGATTGTTGAATATGCGCTTATATGATTTTTGTTTGATGATAATAAACATATACACATTCGTTTAAATGTATTTGATAATATACTATTTATTTTCACAGATTAAATAAATATTTGCTGAATAAAATAAATAACACAGAATTTGAATTCAAACGAATATTTTATTCAAATAAATATTTATTACAATTTTGAATAGTATACAAATTCAAGCTCTCACTATTCACTATACAACTTTGATACAATTTCAATTACATCACTATTTTACATCAGCACCTCACCACATATCACTCACACTCGTATTTATCTTCAACTGCATTCAAGTTTGAATCCAGCATCTGAGCAATCTGCAAAAATATAAACTAACGCGGTAAAATTGAAAATAAAATATTTTTGCGATATAAAATAAAACGTGAATTTTGAAAATGATATTTGCCTCAGTTATTTGGGTTGTTCGTCATCATTTAAATTTGAATTCATCATACACGAACAACTTGTGACATACACAGTATATTACTGTATATGCCACAAGGCCGTGCACGCCGATATATACACTTGATTGATTTACAGGGACAGGCAAGCACATGTCAAGCCCAAATGAAAAACCGAGTTCAACTCACGTGCAATATATTCAAAATCACGACACGAGCACAAGGTCAAACCCAAGTTTTGAAACTGGGTTCAACACAAGGCAACGTCAAGTCCAGACAATACAGTATGAACAAGCCAAAATGAAGTTGTACAAGTACAGTCAAGAAAGCAGCTCAAGTCATCAAGTTCAAGTCAGACCACTGTAATAAGGCAGTAGAGTACATAAATACAGCTACAATGGCCAGACCAACCAGAAAAGGTGCAATGCAAATATGCAGTGCATACAAGTAACCCAAGTAATACAAGAACAGTGCATAGAACAATGTGCACAGATACAAGTTCAAGTGCTCAGTGCAGACCACAGAATGCCACAGCAAATACATCATGAAAGACCAGAGTAGTTCAGTCAAGCAAGTGCACAACAATCAACACAGTGAAGTATACCAGTGATACATCAGTGAATTCAACATGACGGTGTACAACACCAACATAAGCAACAACATGAACCAACTGTGCATATATGAAGCACACTCAAGGCCCAGAAACAGTACAAGGCATGTCAACAAGCAATGTAATCAATATGAGTATCACAGGAACTCGACAGTGGACAGACCAAGTGCAACAGATTCGAAGAACCAAAGTCAGTGGCAAGCTACAGGAATGATCAGACCAACAACAGTGTGCAACAGGGAACACAGGTCAGACTATATCAACTCAACAACAACAGGATGCACCAGACCAAGATGATCAAGTGCAGATCAGACCGAACCAGGTCAATAGCACACTCAAGACCAGACCAGACAAGTCCAATGATGTAAATAGTGAAGAACATAAAGTACTACAGAGATCAATGCAACTTCACAGCAATCATAACACAAGCCAGAGTGAATGCAGACAAGCACATGAATACATAAAGCTACAAGTGATGTAGCATCAATCAAAAAGTGATATGGTGAAGCACTGACTCAAATACAACTACAAGGCATGAAACCATAGTGAAACATCACAATGAACACCACTGACCAGTGAATACAACATCAAGTTGCAGACTCCAAGTTACAAACTAAAATGTGCAAATCAGTGAATATATACAATGCACCAGAAACATGCAAGTGTCAAAATACAGGTGCAAGTGTACATAAGAGAAGTACAAAATGACCAAACAGCAACAGTGAATGGGGCAAAGCACAAAAGTGCAACAGCAAATGCAATGACCATGTACAGGTATGAAATGGTCAGGGTGTCAACAAGTCAAAGCCGTGGTTGTCGAAGTCAAAGTCAGAGACCTCAACCAAGCAACAAATATATTCAATTATGAACAAGTCAAGGCCGAAGCTGTAGCAATCAAGAAGCCATAGTCCACAACGTGATGATCACGAAATAAATCAAAATCGTAACCATCAAGCAATGAAATATACGATTATGAACTAGTCAGAATCAATCATCAAACGTTCAATTTAAATCAAGTGGCCGAGAAGAATTTTTGACAAATTCAAACATATTTTATACGAACGAGAATATAGGAATTCGATTCCTATTTAAACAATTCATCATCGGCAAATTTTAGCATCGAATTCCAGAAAGCATAAAATCAGAAAAGCACAAGCAAATAATTACATACCGAATCGAAGAAGGAATTCGATCAAAGAAGTAGCCGAAGTGAGCATCAATCAATCAAGGATACACGCAAGAGATCATAGAATCAATCTACATACTATCGGCACTTCAAAAGCCCTAAATCTGGAAAAGGAATGAAGCCCTAAATTTGCAAGAGGAACGGCCACCATTATACACGCAAACGAACGGAGTAAAGCAAAAGGAGACGGGTCAAAATAATAAAAGGGGCCGGCCTATATATTTTAAGGGCTTTTAATTATATTAGGGTTATTTATTTTAATTTGTTTTTAACTTCGTATTTACTTTTAAACCGTTTTAATTTTCTAGTCGTGTGACTAGGGTGCAAACTACGGTGTGTAGTTTGGGAATTTGCAACTCGGTAGTTGAGTTGTGGTCAAGGTTTTGAGCGTAGAGTTAGATTAGTCTATAGCGGGTATAGCGAGTTTACGTGTGTAAGCGAGGGACTATCTAATTTCTAGTAGAAACCTTGGGGGCAGCACGTAGGCAGGGTTTTGCCGAAGCTGGGTAAATCTGTGTTGTTCTGTTCTGCATTTTATTATTCTGCTATTTATTTCTGTGCTGGTAGTATTCTGTGATCTGTGTTAATATTAGTTTATAAGCTTCCGCAATTAATTTTTATAATTAACACTATCACCCTATTCACCCCCCCCCCCTCTAGGGTGAAATCGATCCTACATGAACCCCAATGCAGTACAATAAGTGGCTATAGGTATTGATTAATTTAGAGCTCGGTACTAACGAGAGTTCCTATGAGATGAACCCTGGTGCAGTACAATAAGAGGCATATCTACCCATCGTTAGCATGTGGTTCGACCAGTAGGTTCGACCCATTGTGTTACATAAGAATCCTTAAGTGTTTACCTTAGGAGTTCACGAACACTTGTTATACATCCTTTATCACACTGAGTAGATTTAAAGTTAATTGCACTGAATCATCTTATTAATCTTGTTCTTAGTCACTAGACTTTTGTCTGACCCAGTCCATTCTTTTCATTTTTCTCCCACCACAGGATGGCAAGTTTGCCATGATTGGACATGGTATGGGGGAGAATGGAGCGCAATGATGGAGTTCTTATATTATCTATTATTTATCTTGTAGTCGCCTATTTTGTTAGGAGTCTGTAAGACTTATAATGTAATTTGAAATCGGGGTATACGTAAATCAAGTATTTTGAAGATTGTTTTTCTGAAATGTCTATTTTTGTACTTATATTTTTTAACTCATTCCTCGGTGAGATCAGAAAGTATAGAAGGCCATAGAACTTTATCACTATAATATTGCTTCTTAATGTTTTAAAAACCCAATGGCTCGTATTTCTCAACATGACATATCCGAAAGTCATATCAGGATTTGGATTAGTGCATCAGGAGCTGCGGTTGTTTCATTTGATATCAGAGCATAGGTTTAGGATTCCTTAGGGTTTAGGCATGTAATGAAAAAATGTACTTGGAAATTTTTTGAAAAAAATAGTACTCTAAATTTTTTTCTGAAATGTTTTCAAAAATAAGTTTTGGAAATGTATGTGTGTGTATAAGGTTTTAAAAAGATTTCCAAAGATTGTATCTATATGTCAAAATTTCTTCTAGTCGTGCATATACTATTTGCAGGAAAGATGAAAATAATTCACAAACATAGATAGTGCGTATGAGTACAAGTTCTAAAGAAATGACTCTAGAAAGGCAACTAAGATTCGAAGTGTGAACATCCCTACATAGTTCCGTCGGTATTTAAAGCGGGGAGTCAATATGGGCCTAATCCAACTAAGGGGGTGTAATTATAAATTTCTTATGTGTGTATTAACACATAACACCATATACATTTTGACACATAAGGTAGTTATTGGCTTATCCCCTTATATAGGCAAACAATTGCGGGTTAGGATAAAAGTTAAAGTTATAGCAGCTAAGGTGAAAAATAGACCTTTCATATTTATTATGGTCTAACCTATAATAAAATGCTAGTAAGGGTTTCTTGTACTAATTGGTAATATCAAGTAAATTATGGATTTAAAGGTGAATAATGTAAATTAGTAACATGAGACCCATAAAATAAGATATGATGTTGAAAATATAAGGGAAACATTGAAGAGAATTTTTTAAACTTAAGACAAATTTCGCAGTTAAAGTAGAAACTCTATCTTCATATTGGTAATACTTGTAAGAACTCATGTTTACTTAAAGGTATGACTAGAATCATTTCCATATTAAAGTGGACACTATACTGGAAAATAGAGTAGAAGTAACCATCTTTGAAACGGGAAGGCAGAACCTTATGCAATTGGAGCATTCATAGGTATGAGTGGGTTTAGGTAATTAGGTTGCTATTATCTACTCCAAATCAAGTGATAAACTAAAGAAAATGTTTTCAAAAGGTTAGAAACAGTGGATATCTAATATTTTAAATAGAAAGTTTTGGCTTATGATTTTATAAAAAATAGTTAAATAAACTTTATGCGATTTGTTTAAAAAGAAAAATTAAGTAATTTAGTAAAAAGTTATTGTCAGTAACTTTTTTAGAAGCTTGTGTTTTATTTTAGGCATATTGTTATACTTATCCTAATTTGCACTTTGCTTTTAATAATAGAACTTTGGAAATGAATAAAAAAATAGAGGAGTATGTACAATCTGACTTTGTGACTTTTTTATCAATAAGAAATGATTAGTATTTGAAAATGTCTTTGTAGATGCTTTTGTCAAACTCTAATAATAATAAGTTAAAAATACCATGGTTTCTTTAAAAATTTGTTTTGTGAAAATTTCTTATCTATGAAAGAAAACTTTAAAATGATGTGTTTTATGTATATTTTTACTAAGTTAAAGTTAATCATTTTTGATGATTTGATTAAAGAAAAATATCATGATCTTAGTAAAAAGGAAACGCTTTTTAAAAATGAAAAGAGATTTTTACAATTTTAAAACTTACTAGTTGTGGAAAATAAAGTTAAAAATCAAAGATTTTGATTTAAAAAGGTAAAGTGAGAATATCTTGACTGTCAGTTAAACTTAAAAGAAGAGAAATAGATTGGGTTAAATAACCCATTAGGAAAGAATTTGACTATGGAATTTGAAAGCCTTCAATGGTTGGGATAAAGATAAAAAGGTAAAATTGGAATTTAGTGACCTTCCCAATCAATGGTTAAAACGAAAGGATAAAGTATTAAGTTGAACTTTCTATAATAGTGAAAAGTAACACCACCATGTATCTTTCCACCCAAGTATGGCTAGAATTGTTGGATCGTTGCGTGAGGAAGATCGAAATGTATGATTTTGGTGAACATATTTCCAAGCAAGGAAATATAAGGCTAAGATGCTTTATTACATCAGGAATATTGTGGATGCAAAATTATTTTCGGTTGAAGTGTTAGAGGGATAAGTAGGGTTTAATTCAATCGGTATTAAGAGTGTAAAGTAATAAACAAGCATTTCCTTGATTACATTAGGCAAACATAAATGGAACAGTAAGTATAGGCTTGGCGCTATAGCAACTAGATGTTAGTTGATACCATATAGATGAGATATGACACCTGTAGGCTATGGGCAGTCTAGGTATTGTGTTGCCCTTGTAGGTTACGGGCAGACCAAGTGGACAAGATTGGTAAGGTATCTATTTTATACATGTTATTGGAATTGTATCATTGTAGATCTGTTCTACATGTGCCTAATGTAGATCTTGCAATTTTACGGTAAAGTATAGCATATTCAGCAATATGGAAAAATTAAGGGAAAGTAGTCCCTAAGTTAATGAGAACCTTCATAAAGGAGATCGTATGATAAGTTCTAGATTGGTAGACCTACATGACTTGTAATGGTAAAAATGTAGAATTAGTCGTGGAAATTTTTTTGAGTAATGGATATGAGGTACTAAACACCAAATAGGAAGCTGTTATAAAATGGAGTGAGACTTAAGTAGCATTTTAATTCATGGGAATGAAGTATGTAGCAATGTAAATTTCTGTAAATTATCCAGTTTTAGTACATAATGTATTAGTTGAAATAACAAGAAGTATAACCAAAAGAAAGAGATGTGCAAAATAGGGATAATTACCGTATTTTGTACCGTTTATTTCAATATTATCAGAAATGATAATTCCTTGTAGTTCCAAACATGACACAAATCCTCTTTTAGATAATATATTGAACGTTATAGAGTCACATTTCCTTTAAGAAAGGATGTAGTTCTAATGCATTAAGATGCAGAAATCTCAAAGTACAAACTAGAGTGATGGTCATCATTTCTATTGGATGAAATTGGGCAAGGAACCATTTAACATTTAGTTGTCCCAACCATAAAATAATTGAAATAGTTGGAATAAAGTCATAAGAAGTAATAGGAGGGCATTTAGTTTCGTAAGTTCAAACACAAAAGCTATACTAGATAAAACTGTAGCCAAGATTGTTCAAGACGCGGTTAATTCAAGGATTTGGGTCTCATCCAAGGCAAAGATATTGTTATTTGCATGCGTTGAGAATGCAAAGGTTATTCTATAGGAAATGAGATCAGAAAACTTTTGGTAAGATTTGTAGTATATAGTTTTTGGTTGCATAACCATTGCATGTGAACAAAGTATCTCATAGGTGATTATCACCAATGGTAAAATAATCTTGGATTTTAAATTCAATTAATTCTTGAAGGACGAAAGTAATGATTCAAGAAGTAAGATGAAATGACTTGAGCAGAATCTAATTGGAAATAATGTTATACTATTTTCAATAGTTAGAGGATCAACAACTTCAGATATCCTTGAGTGGAATTCAGGAAGTAGCAAAAAGGTCTGAGTAGAAATTACAAACGAAAAGACACCATCCACTTTCAGGTTGTCTTACCTTAGTATCCAGAAGATGAAGTGATTAGTTATACTACTGGATGATTTAAGGCAGTTTGCTTGCACATTTAGAATTGCGTAGGGCTACAATTTCGTATGAGCATACTTATACTCAAGATTATTCAAAGTGGTGCAGGTTGACATTATGTGAATTGGTAGCAAGCATTGCAGAGGATTATTGATGCACATACATTTGGATTGTAGGTTCATACATGGAAAAGGATGAGAATGCAGTTGAAAAATGGATTTGATTCGTAGAAGGACAAGGACTGCAAAAGATAAGAAGAAAGCATATATTGACATGAGATGCATGGAATCAAGATCCACAGTGATGACATAATCCGTGTGAACACCTAGCCTCATTGATATGTATTGGATTAATAGCTTGGGAAATTTGGCATCAAGAGTTGTAGGCCCTTTTCAAATTTTGGATAGAGTTTGCAAGTTATTTATGTAACGGAACTTTCTAGAGGGTTGACGGGAGTCCACAATGTTTATTTATTGTCACATTGGTGGAAGTATTTATGCTATGCAGTACCATGGTTGAGTCGAGTAAGCTATGGAAAGTTGGAAAGGATAGGTGATACCCTTGTTCACCATGCACCTACCAATATTTTTGAGCAAGGGACAAACTGATTCTGTAGTGAAGAAAATAAAACTAATTGGAATCCAATAGAGAGACGATCCAGTTGAGAGTATATGAGAGCTTGAAGGGAAAGTCCCAGCTACCCATCCCAAACTCTTTTCTCGAATGTTTCCATTCTAGTTAGGAAAATATATATTACTTCTGTATTTAGGTTCAAGCTTAGGTAGAGAGATGGTAGGATCAGTTGTAAACATGTAATTAGGACGTGTTATGGATATGGATGCTAATGGATGTATTTGGATGAATTGTTTGGGTTGTTTCTTTGACACATTTGGACAATATATCCTCTGGGTAGTACACGTACATTCACATTATCTCATGTTTATTTTCTAGTTAGATATAAATTGTTGTCGATCTTATTTGAATATTATGTATATGGATGCTGTATATGGATGAAATGATAGCTCATACACATATAATTTCAAGTATACTTATTTAGGTTGTTGCATGTAATTGGATGAATGGCATGAGCATTTGCATGATAGGAGGTTGACTGAATCAGTAGATCAACTACTTGTTTGCATTAGTAAAGATTCATGTGCATCTCACGTTGCATATATGTGTGTGTGTGTGTGTGTACATATTGCATTGGAAAACTTTTAAGGACCATGATTGCTCATGAGTGATGGATGAGTAGATGATCGTATTATTAGTTGCTGTATGCATAAGTTATTTTTTTGTTTATGATTTCAAGGATGAAATCCCTTTTAAGTGGGAAATGTAACATCCTGGAAATTTACATAAAATTTAATGAGAATTTAATAGAAATTCAAACATAAATTTAATAAGAAAGATAAATTTAATTAAAACATGGAATAAAAAGATAATTTCACAAACGTCCGAATTTGGCTAAGAAACTTGCACTATTGCATTCGTAGTGATTTTCTGGATGATTTTCATATATAACACTTTAAAATTGCAGTTAGTACGGAGAATTTATGGACGTTCCAAAAATTGGAAAAATAATAATTAAAAAATTAGTTATTTAACATATGTAGGTCGGCCCAAGATTTTGACAGGTGAACCCGTGACCTTCATAGGTCGACTATAGCCTTCGTACGTTGACCTGTAGCCTTCGTAGGTGGACCCGAACTCGAATAAATTGTGTGGTTTTCGATTTACACTGATGTGTTGTTTAACAATCGAGATCATTTCTTTGGGACGAAATATTGTAATGGCTGGATAAGATTTTTTTCTAAGTTAATCTAATGGTCCTAAACCTAACACTAACCCTATAAATATGATGTTAGAATACCCTTATTCTCCATTGCAAATTAATAGTAAGGAGACACTACATGATTTTTTTCCCTAAACCCTAATTTCCAAAATCACTAAAATCAAAATATATTAAACCAGAGAGGATAAAGCTACAAATAAAGGCGGACCAAGGCGATTTGGGAAAGGAGCTAATGATCAAAGGCCAAATTCTCAAATGCAAGAGCTTAAGCTTGAGATAAGTAGGCACGGATTAACAATTTGATTTATGTAATTAATTTTTAATTATTCTCAATGATTAGAAAGTTAGAACCCGAGATTTGAACTTGTCAAATTTAATTTGTATTTGTCTAAACCCTAATTTGATCCCTAAAAATCTAGAAACTAATTTACAATAAATGAAAATTTAATTAGTTAAATTGAACACCTGTATAATGTTAATTTGATACTTGTTAATGTTGAATTTGTGAACCATAAATTAAAAATTCTAAGTAAATTGAAATTGGACATTAAGATGACATTAGGAAAATTAAGGTTAATCAACTAGAAGTTAAGGTTAATTGGAATCATTAATCGACTGGAATTAATGATCGTCGAATTAAAATAAATTGATGATTAATATCTAGATGAAACCCTAAATTTTATGTGCGAATGGTCGACCTTTGGAATTCTGGATCAACCTAGGGACTATTTGGGTCGACGATTCGAGTGAAAAATGTGCAAATTGAACCTCGACCTGAGGACTAAATTTAATAATAAAATGTATATAATTTAGTTAGAGATTATATGAACCACGAACTGTTGATTTAGCTAATGTGGGATAAGTATTACACAATATTTGATATTGGTATGAGAATATATATATATATATATATATATATATATATATTGCAATAGTTAATTTGGTATAGGCGATGTATATTGCATAAACAAAATTGATTAGAGCGATTTATTTCACATGGCTCAGGGGTGTTCCGTACGGGTGAGCGCAACATTGTCGGGATGCTTTTTGAGAGAGTCTGGTACTAACGGGAGACCTATTTATGCATGTTTTCTGGCGTTTAGTGATATGGGCAGACATCGGTGTTGTACAATAAGTAGCTATAGTTATTGATCTAATTAGAGCCTGGTTCTAACAGGAGTTTCTATGAGATGAACCTCGGTGCAATACAATAAGTGGCTATATGTATTGATTAGATTGGAGTCCGTCACTAACGAGAGTTCCTATGAGATGAACCCCGGTGCAGTAAAATAAATGGCTATAGGTATTGATTAAATTGGAGTTTGGTACTAACGAGAGTTCCTATGAGATGAACCCTAGTGCACTACAATAAGTGTCTATATGTACTTATTAAATTGGAGACCGGTACTAACGGGAGTTCCTATGAGATGAACCCTGAAGCAGCACAATAAAAGGCATTTCAGCCGATCGCTACTATGATATTTAATCGGTAGGATCAACCTACTATGTTAGATTAAAATTCGTAGGAGTTCATAAACACTTGTCATACATCCTATATCACTTAGAGTAGATTTAAAGTTAATTGCACTTAATTATCTTATTAAACATGTTCTCATTCATCAACCTTTTGTTAGAGCTACTCCATTCTCTTTATTTTTTTCCCCACCATAGGATGACAAGATAGCAGTGATTGGACATAGTATAGGGGAGAAAGGAACTCAATGATAGAGTTTGCGTATTATCTACTATTTCTCTCGTCGTCACCAATTATGTTAGGAGTTGATAAAACTTATATTGTAACTTGAAATCAGTGTATATATAAATCAAGTACTTTAGAGATTGTTTTTCTAAAATGACTATTTTTCTGTACTTATATTTTTAGTTCATTCCCTTGTGAGATCTAAAAGTATAGAATGTCCTAGAACTCTATCCCTGTAATATTGCTTTGTAATGCATTAAAAACCCAACAGGTCATATTTCTCTGCATAACGTGTCCTAAATTCACATTGGCCTTTGGATCAGTGTGTTGGAAGGTGCGGATTGTTTCACATGAAACTTATCGGACCTGAAAGCTATCATGGGTACACTCTCCTCTACGACCTTAAGCTGATGAAACCCTATGGTAAGATCAAGTTAAGAAAATACCTAAGCACCATAAAGTTGATCAAACTAGTCATCTATACTAGGCAAAGGATACATATTCCTAATAGTTCACTTATTAAGCTTGCGGTGGTCCACATACAATCTTAAGGAACCATCTATCTTTGCGGTAAAGATGATAGGCTCTCTCCAATTTGATTGACTCTGTCAGATTAAATCTTGTTGCAACAAATCGCTGACGTGACTAATTAGATCCAACTTCTCCTCGGTGTTATACTATGAACATGCAACATGATAGGTTTGACATCCTAAACCAAATCAATATGAAGTTCCATCTCACAATGAGGTGGTAAATCCAACACCTCTTTATACACATCTAAAAACTACTGCAGAACAAAGATCGAACTCAACTCCTCTTCTGCCACATCAAAAGAATAAAGAAAACTAGTCATAAGCAAGCTGGGTCCTTCACACGACATTATCAAATCCTTCCAGCCTTTCTCCAAGACTACAGTTTGCTTAACATAATCCAAGACAACATTATTCCAAGATAGAAAATCCATCCAAAGCAAAACATCAAACCCCATAAAACCAAGAACATATATATCGCAAGGAAAGCGTTGGTCAAAACAAGTAACCGGAACTCCTAAACAAATCATAGTAAGATTGGTTAAGCTCCATATAGGGTTTGACATACAAATAGAGTTAGAAGTTATAACTATCTCCAGGCTCAATCTATCAACAAGGCTACTAGAAATGAAACTAATAGAAGCACCAATATCAAATAAAACATGAACAAGAATGCCATAAATAGCTAGAATACCTTTTAGAGCCTGGTTCCCTTTTGTAGCTGCAGAAGTAGAAGGTATTGTAGCAAGTGCAAAAAATCTACGTTATTTTCTTCCCTTCTGACTCATCGAATAATCCATAAAAAATTGACCCGTCTGATGGTCGTTGTAACAACTCCTCAGTGCAAACTAAGCTATGGCTGCCTATGGCTCTAACTTTAGTACCTTAGCAATCGTTTCTTTAACTTACGTGCTTTAACCACTTGTCCTCCCACACCCGACCAATAATTCCTAGAAAAGTGCCCCTTCTTTCCACATTTATGGCAAGCTATACTAGAAATATCCCTCAACGGTTGAAACTTGCACTTATTATCCCTAGTTGGTGCAAAAATAGATGGCTTGGAGTCAAACTGTTGAACCTCAAACCCATGCCTATCAAATTCACAAATGACCCTTGAATATGATTAGTCATCTCCCTCTGAAAATTTGGATGCATACATGCAATAAACGTCTCATTCTTCTTCAGCGATGTATTTACTAACCTTAACCCAAACCAAGATAATGCATTGAACCTATTCTCATACTCAACAACTGATATAGCCCCTGCTTCAGGTGAAGAAAGCTCCTAAACAACATAATCTTTCCAGCCTCCGAAACAAACTTCTTCTCAAACACTTCCTTGAATTGGGCCTAAGAAAAGTCATTCTTCTGGACATCTATATTAATTGAACCCCACCAATCCGTAACGGCATTAGTTAGAAGTCGCGATGCCAAACAATTCTTCTTCGCATCATCCAACTCCATATCATTGAATATCCTATCACACAAAGTATGTCAAGTCTGAACCTCTATGATAGTATCAATGACATTTAACCTCTTACCACCCAACCTCTCATAATCATGGAAAAGCAAAGAAAAGTTTATCAGTGGACGATGTTGTACGACCTCCTCCACAACATTCATAATCGATTTTTCAATAGGAGTAGCATTCCTCGGTACACGATTCCCACCATTAGTAACAATACTACCCTGTCCACCTCTATCTCCTCTAGCATTAGAAGCTATAGTACTCGTAGCTATTACTACCTGAACATGGCAAAACATCTTTAGGACACTTAAGGATAGATTTGTTTTAAAGAAATAATTATTCCTATGGCAATACTCTAAGGAAAGGTTCATAAAAAAATACAAAAATTCTCTTGTATGTATAATGCACTCAACTCATTTTAGGTTCTCAGTTACCCAATCTTTAATGAGCCATACCTAATAAAGCCAAGGTATTCGCTAAACCTTCGCTTTGGTACCAAATGTAATGCTCCAACTTTTTGACCCTTGAATGTCGACACTAACTACATCCACGGTATTCATGTGTCAAGCACCCAATTGTCGAAAAGACAGATAGTTTGGGTAAAGTAAAATAAATAAGTAAAACAAAAAAGAAAGAACACAATATCAAAATCTTAGAGTAGAACAATAATATACAATATCCATAAAGATAGTACAAAGGGTTACTACAAAATATAGAGTAATTTCTGAGTAAAAAAGGGAAATTTCTTTTTTATTCAACCTTATAGAATTCGAATTATTTTATTTTTTTGATTTAACAGAAAAAAAGAAAAAGTTTCTGGTTTTTTGTTTTATATATCACTATATTAGTGGATAGAATGACAAGATAAATTAACCTACGTACTATCATCAGCCTGGGTAGTTATAATTTCCAGTCCTCACAATGTCCATGCATATATAATACAGTAGTGCAATGGAAATAGAAATACATAGATAAATGGAAGCATCTAGCTCGTCTCCTGAAGCTCTGAAGCGTCCAAAGTTGTAACGACCCAGAATTTTAATTTATTAAAATTTGAATATTTAATTAATTTTAAATATTTATAAGTGAATTTATAAGTCGAATAAATTTATTTTGAGTAATTGGATTTAATTGGATAATTAAATCGATAATTTAATATGTTAAATTATGAAAATAATTGAAAATTGAGTTAAATATGATTGAAAATGATTTGTAAAATTTTATTTTATCATATTGAAGTTAGAACGATATTTTAGGACTTTCAAAATCAATTTAAAAGTTTATTTGTGAAAATTGAATATTTTAATATTTAATCGACTAGTGAAAATAGTCAATTTTTGAACAGTCTCAGAATTGAACGAAACTAGTTCCATTGGATCCGTAATAGTTAGTTATTACCGGATTTGAATTTTTGTGTCAATCGGAGCTATCGTTTGATCGTGGCAGCTCGAAACGCATCCAATTATTTTTATTTTTAATTTGGCGAGTTAAAATAGCCATTTTTCAAAAAGTCTCGGATTTCGACGAAACCAGTTTCATCGGATCTGTAATGTGATATTATTGTAAGGTTTCAAATTTTGTATCAATTGGATTTACCTTTTGTCCGGTACAAATTAAAACGCCTAGAAAATCGCTTAAATCGGTTTAATTTAAATCGATCGTTTATTGCCATAACTCGCACAGATGTCCGAATTAGCTTTCGAAACATGTCCCATTGTGTTTGGAATGCGGGGTAAACCCTAGAAACGCTAGTTACGGCACGTGAATCGGAGTTCGGAATTCCCGGATGAATAGTGTTCGATTTTTTCCTATAAACAGCCCACGATTCTAAAAAAATAAAAATAAAAAGAAACCTAACCCTAATTATAAACGCAGCCGCCACCATAGCAAACAACGGCCGAAATCATCCCAACTTCTCCCTCTATTTTCTCAAAATCCATGCATCGAATCGAATAACTTCCTAAATGAAAGATGTAGAGCATGAAGAGAACTACAAGATCAACGGTTAAGATGTGGATTGGAGCTATAAATTGTGAGATATGGGGGGCCATTTGTGGCAGCTTGCGCACGCAATTCGAGAAAAAGGGAGGGGCCGAGCTCTGTGCCCTTCTGGCCGAACGTGGAGGGGATGGAGGTGAGTCGCATGGAGGTGCCTGATCGAAGTATAGGTGAACGATGAAGTTGCAAAAATTAACCCTAATTGAGATATTGGGTTCGGCCTTGTGCCTATAAATGTGATGAAGAAGATGAACCTAATGTGCGGCTATGATGGCATGATGAAGGATCCAACGGTGATGAGGGGTAGTGGGTTTATAAATTTTAATTTAAGTTGTAAATTATTTATATAAAAACTCGTGTAACTTCAAATATGTATAACTTTTTCATACGAGGTCGAAAACGCGCGAAACCAGTTGCATTGGAATCGTATGGACGAGCATTACGCGATGAAATTGGATTGGAGACGATTGGAGTTAGTGAGAATTTTGAGTAAAATTAAACGTCCGTTTAATTTTGTTCGAAATAAATCGCTAAAACGAAATTAAAATCAAGGTGAGAACTTCTCACTCAATCGAATCAGTTTCGATTTTTATTTTAAATAGTTAGATTTAAAAATATTTGAATGCATGTTTGAATGATGATTGTTATCTATTGATTGTTAAAATAGACATTATACGCCGTTAGTAAGCGGATGTTATTTATTAAAAACATATACCGCGAATATTTCATAAACAGTGAAATTGGTATTATATATAATAGTAATATATATATATATTGGCATATGTATATATTGGAGTTATTGATTTCCCGCATTTTTTGTTTAGCGGATGAGACCCTATTGCGCCGTCTATTAAGCGGATAATATTTAATAAAAACATATACCGCGATAATTTCGTACTGGAGCGAAATTGGTATTGTGCTAATGTTTTTGGATGCAGGAAAGCAGGTTGGAGGGATCCAACTGGATTCCTCAACAGTATTTATTTGATTTCAGATATTTTGATATTTGATGGATTTTCATATCGATATATGATATCGTTGTTGCCGTGATTGACTATTTGGTATGTAGCATCATTGGACCAAACTTTGGAATTTTAAAATGATTTTTAAAATGATTTTTGAAAATATACTATATGTTTGGAATTGATCCATGTTAAATAAATAAATGTTATAATTTTCAAAGTTATAAAATTATGGTTTTTGTGAAATATAGTTAAAAGCTGATTTTTGAGAAATAAGGGTTAATGATTTTGTAAAATAGTTTAAATTGGATTTTTGAATTTATTGTAAAAAGTTTAAATATAGGATTTATAAAATTTAATTATTTTATGAATCAAAATGGTGAAATACTAAAGGAGATTAAAGATGTTTTAAAGAATAATATAAATTGATATATATTAAGAGATTTATAAATGGATATATATAAATTGAAATATTGACATTATAAAACGAGTTTTTATAAGTGTTTGAATGAAGTGAAAATGAATTTTGTAAATGAATGGAATTTATAAAATTATAAATGGTGAAGTTATAAATGAAATTTATAAATAGTAAGATTTATAAATTTTGTGAAATTATTAAAGAATATATTTGGATGAATAATTGAATCTTATAAGTTATAAGATTTATAATTATGAAGTTCAAAGAAACGATTTTGTAAAATAATCGTTTATAAGTATTTGACTTATAATATGAACCTTTGTTTTATAATTGAGTTATAAATCGAATAGGTTAATAAAGGAATTTATAAAAGGAAGTTGTTATAAATAAATAGAAATGGAATTTATAAACGTTGTTTTATAAATTCACAAATGACTTATTTTGATAAGTAAATTGTTATGATTTATTTATGGAGTTATATTCACGTTTTTGACTGTGAATAATCCTTTAAAATAAAATGAATAGAAAGGATGAAATTTGTTAACAAGTATATTCACGTTTTTGAATAGTGAATAATATGTTAAAGAAATTATTTTAGATTTGATGTTTTAAATAAAATTAAAACGATCTAACGATGTTTTAAAATGTGTTGAGATTCGAAACCATAGATTTCAACATTTATTGTTGAAATAGACGTTTTCGAGAAATAAAAGGAAATGGTGGACTATAACACTGTTGTTATAGTAAATGATTTCCGAAAGGAAATGTTTTGAATAGTATTGGGATTTATATATCTATTTAAATTTCGAATCCCTATACTAGTGATTTTGGGTTGTTGTAACGATGTTTTACGTAACATTCGTTTTGGCCCAAATAAATATGTTAAAGTGAATGATTTTCTTAAAAGAATGAAATATATACTTAATTTCGATTTAAGTATATTGAATATTTTCCAAGTGTTGAAAATAAATAGGTTCGTGAATTACTTATTTTTTTAATAAGTATGGAATCGTTTTCCAATAAATAAGTGAATATTGTGAGAGTTTGTCTTTTTGAAGATAAATGGAAAATGAATATTAGAAATCGAATTAAAACATATATTCACAGATATTTTGGGAATATAAATTCACTATAGAGTTTATATGTGAAAGTGGAATTTGTATGAAAATAAATATTGATTTATTTTTGAAGTATTGAAGTTATATATCTTGTAAAGATATTTTGGAAAATAAGTAATTTGGAAAATTATTTGGAATCTGGTGATGTGTGCATATCAATTGATAGTTCAATTACCGACTATCAATATTTCCCTTTGAATGGGTAATTGATGTGAATTGTTTGAATTTGAATGCCACACTTATTTTTGAATAACCGCTCACTATTCAGGTTAACCGGGAAAGGACCATGGGGTCGTATAACCCATTCCGAATATGTGATACGTCGTTATGAATTGCATTTGATGACCGGTGTTGAAGACCGAGTATTTGCGAAAGCGATAGGATGACCTATCGATTGTCTCTGCACTGGGTAGCTCCTGGTATAGAGATCTCCTAAGTGATGGGAAATTCGATCGGGATTGTGAATACCCGGATTGCAAGGGCTTCGTGAGAAGTGCCTTCGGTTTTGTTCGAGCCCGGAACAGACTTGTATGGATTGTATGTCTGACATTACAAATTGAGATATAAAGCAGATTTCTTTTAAATATATTTCTGTTGGTGGCGGAGAATTTGTTCTTTTAGCTTAACACCCTTCTCTGAGACGTACGAGCTCAGAGGTTATGTAGTTGAATGTTATCAGTGATATATTCCCAATTTGGTAATGTGACATGCTGAGTGTTGCTGTAAATGATCATTGTGTGGATTATTTGTGATAGGATCGTTTATTTGATCGTCTATCTAGGTGATCATTTCTATGATCATTTGTTGACCCAAAGCATGGCTTTTGTATAAAGTATGTTTTTGTGGACGTGACTTCGTCGAGCCTCACACCCCGTGAATGGTCAAAACTGGAAAGATGCGGCAAGGTTATGAGGGGTAGCGCCCTTTAGGATGTGTGCATTTCCTTCTGGAAAAGGGTGGTATCATGGTATGGAGCCCAGATACTTACTCTTGTTGAAAACACTTTGTTATGATTGTGTGAATTGATTGCGAGCGCTCGGTTGAAAGGTCCCAAAGGACCGGGGGATGGCATATTCGGACAGTTGTTACTCAGTTAGGGGTAACCCGGCCTTGTGTTGGTAGAGATCCGGTTTGGTTCTCGGGGATGTCCATCCAGAGGCATTCTCATGTGGCAATGGGAAGTTCCTTGGCCTGATCATTCGTTGGAAATCCAATTCCCAATACGAAACTTGTACGGTATTAGTTGTAGAACCTGCCATCTAATATGGTAGCTATTAGTAGGCATAATATAATGGTACCTATGCTGGCTAAGATTTATATTCTACTTTCGAAATGAATTTTTTTTTCTACACTATGCACTAATAATAATATCAAATGTTTCTTTTTAAATGCGTATCAAGCATCTTTGACTATCATAAGGAGAAATCTCCTCCAAGTCTGCGTTTGCATTGTGTGTGTGGCGGGAGGTCTTATGGTAGTCTCATTTTTAAAAGCATTGCGAATTGACTTTAAAAATATTCCTCTATTTTGATTTTAAAGATAAATAAACTGTTTTGAGTTCTCACACCAGTCACATAACTGACTCGGAGTTTATTGTTTTCCCTCCTAAACTCTGGGTGCCCACCAATTTCCACACGGGCAGTCAAGAGTAAGGTTTATCAGGATATTCTGGAGTTGTTGGAGGCAAGCTGGATGGCATGGTGTATTACCAGTTTATATAGTATTTCTTTTTCTGCTGCACTGTTTGTTGTTGTTTGTTGTTGTACACTCTGATGATGATGTAATGAAATGTGATGTAATGTAATAACTGATATAGTTCTTTGTTTAAAGATTATTCATTTATCTATTATATGTTGTTCCGCTGCGAATTGTGAGATTCTGATATTGTTCTGTTGTTTTCTATTCTGTTCTATTTTCTTTCTGTTCCATTTTCTATTTTCTTTTCCCTCTGTTTCCTTTTCTCTCTATTTTCTACCTTCTTATCTCTTCTTCTCTCTTTTTCTTTTCTTAAAACCCATAACTATTCGGTTTTTCGGCAACGAAAAATCGAAAACGTTACATTTGGTATCAGAGCATATGGTTAAGCGACAACCATGGTTCTGTTGGGTATTACTCATTAGAGATAGAGTCAGTAGTACTCTAGAATGAGTTTGAGAGTAATAATAGCTATGAGAGCGTATTTGTTAGTGAATATAAAATTGTTTATATTGTGATGATTGGTTTATTGAGTGGTATATGAACTTTCGTCGGCGCAGCCTCGAAACTGAATCGAAGGGGTTTCTAAACACTTGAATAGAACAATTCGACACAATATTGTTTTAAATTGGGTAAATTAAATAATTTTACTTGATTATATTTTATATATAAAGGAATAATTTTTCAGAATTATTAAAGTGTATATAAGTGATTGTTTAGTTGTTTGAAATAATCTAAATAAAAGGATAGTTGTATAAGTATAATGAATTATAAGAATTGAATTATAATTAATGTGATTTACAATTGTGAAATAAACTTATATATATATAAGAAGTGAAACTAATGAATATTTATGAATATGAGTTGTAAATAAAAAATGAATTTAAAGATAAATGAAGTATAACTTAAGAGATGTTGAATGAAGTTGATATTAGTATCAAAGTAAATTAATAAAGTTAAGTGGTAAATGTGAACTTAAGTTATATAAATGAAATTCAACTTTTATAATTGAATTGAATGAATCAATTGATTATAAATAAAGTTGATATGGAATAATGAATATAAGTGTTAATGTTATTGGAAGTTGAATAATTGAATGTAAGTGAAGCAAAGGAATTTGGTTGCAATTAATATACATTGGTTGTTATATGATTGTTGGTTGATTAATTGTATATAATTCATTAAGTATTAATGAAATTGGAAGCTAAAGTAATTAAAATCCAATTGGAAGTTAAGTGAAACTTAAATAGAATTGAATTTGAATTGGAAGTGTACCAACTTGAATATGAATTAGTGAATATAAACTAACTGAAAATAAATGTTAGTAAACATCCACTGTTAATGAATTAAATGTGACTAAATTGAAAACCTAATTCATTGAATATTAATGAGAATATGAATGAATATTTGTTGGTTATGGATGGTAGTTGGTTGATGGTTGAATATAATTGCATTTGCTATGTTGACATATATAGTTATTATGTTGCTATATGTTGTATATTGATACTATTATCTATATGCATGTTCTCATGTTGTTTGTTGAGTGTTTAGTAGGTGCGGATTGCGTTTGCTTCGCATTTGGAGCTCGCTTTCGCGCTATATTAGCCGTATATGCTTGCTAATAAAATATAAGATACATATCTCGGATTACATACCGTACTTTTATACTTTTTTCCCTTCGGGATGCCTCATTATTTGATGAGATGTATATTTGTGATATATATACTGTCATTTTTTTTTCGGATCGAGCCACGCAAAGGAGACTATGGCGAATTTTTCCGGAAATTCAAGGCGTTAGAAAAAATTTGAGAAAATTGGAAAATTTTGAAAACTATAACTTTGATTTAGAATTGAAAGTTAAACAATAGTAATTGTTTTTGAAAAAAAATAACTAAGTATGATTTGAAAACTTAGTAAGTTATTGTAAGAAGTTGATTATGAATTTTGGAAAGTTAATAAATTCTATAACTTTTCTTACTTGTTAATTTCGAGGACGAAATTCTTTTAAGGGGGAAAGATTGTAACGACCCAGAATTTTAATTTATTAAAATTTGAATATTTAATTAATTTTAAATATTTATAAGTGAATTTATAAGTCGAATAAATTTATTTTGAGTAATTGGATTTAATTGGATAATTAAATCGATAATTTAATATGTTAAATTATGAAAATAATTGAAAATTGAGTTAAATATGATTGAAAATGATTTGTAAAATTTTATTTTATCATATTGAAGTTAGAACGATATTTTAGGACTTTTAAAATCAATTTAAAAGTTTATTTGTGAAAATTGAATATTTTAATATTTAATCGACTAGTGAAAATAGTCAATTTTTGAACAGT
Source organism: Allium cepa (assembly GCA_030765085.1). NCBI lineage: Eukaryota > Viridiplantae > Streptophyta > Magnoliopsida > Asparagales > Amaryllidaceae > Allium > Allium cepa. Next base: position 783,484,047 of record CM060928.1, on the reverse strand, counting down.
CTCAGAATTGAACGAAACAAGTTCCATTGGATCCGTAATAGTTAGTTATTACCGGATTTCAATTTTCGTGTCAATCGGAGCTATCGTTTGATCGTGGCAGCTCGAAACGCATCGAATTATTTTTAATTTTAATTTGGCGAGTTAAAATAGCCATTTTTCAAAAAGTCTCGGATTTCGACGAAACCAGTTTCATCGGATCCGTAATATGATATTATTGTAAGGTTTCAAATTTCGTATAAATTGGATTTACCTTTTGTCCGGTACAAATTAAAACGCCTAGAAAATCGCTTAAATCGGTTTAATTTAAATCGATCGTTTATTGCCATAACTCGCACAGATGTCCGAATTAGCTTTCGAAACCTGTCCCATTATGTCCGGAACGCGGGGTAAACCTTAGAAACGCTGGTTACGGCGCGTGAATCGGAGTTCGGAATTTTCGGATGAATAGTGTTCGATTTTTTCCTATAAATAGCCCACCATTCTAAAAAAATAAAAAAATAAAAAGAAACCTAACCCTAATTATAAACGCAGCCGCCACCCTAGCAAACAACGACCGAAATCATCCCAACTTCTCCCTCCATTTTCTCAAAATCCATGCATCGAATCGAATAACTTCCTAAATGAAAGATGTAGAGCATGAAGAGAACTACAAGATCAACGGTTAAGATGTGGATTGGAGCTATAAATTGTGAGATATGGGGGGCCGTTTGTGGCAGCTTGCGCACGCAATTCGAGAAAAAGGGAGGGGCCGAGCTCTATGCCCTTCAGGCCGAACGTGGAGGGGATGGAGGTGAGTCGCATGGAGGTGCCTGATCGAAGTATAGGTGAACGATGAAGTTGCAAAAATTAACCCTAATTGAGATATTGGGTTCGGCCTTGTGCCTGTAAACGTGATGAAGAAGATGAAGCTAATGTGCGGCTATGATGGCATGATGAAGGATCCAAGGGTGATGAGGGGTAGTGGGTTTATAAATTTTAATTTAAGTTGTAAATTATTTATATAAAAACTCGTGTAACTTCAAATATGTATAACTTTTTCATACGAGGTCGAAAATGCGCGAAACCAGTTGCGTTGGAATCGTACGGACGAGCACTACGCGATGAAATTGGATTGGAGATGATTGGAGTTAGTGAGAATTTTGGGTAAAATTAAACGTCCGTTTAATTTTATTCGAAATAAATCGCTAAAACGAAATTAAAATCAAGGTGAGAACTTCTCACTCAATCGAATCAGTTTCGATTTTTATTTTAAATAGTTAGATTTAAAAATATTTGAATGCATGTTTGAATGATGATTGTTATCTATTGATTGTTAAAATAGACATTATACGCCGTTAGTAAGCGGATGTTATTTATTAAAAACATATACCGCGAATATTTCATAAACAGTGAAATTGGTATTATATATAATAGTAATATATATATATTGGCATATGTATATATTGGAGTTATTGATTTCCCGCATTTTTTGTTTAGCGGATGAGACCCTATTGCGCCATCTATTAAGCGGATAATATTTAATAAAAACATATACCGCGATAATTTCGTACTGGAGCGAAATTGGTATTGTGCTAATGTTTTTGGATGCAGGAAAATAGGTTGGAGGGATCCAACTGGATTCCTCAACAGTATTTATTTGATTTCAGATATTTTGATATTTGATGGATTTTCATATCGATATATGATATCGTTGTTGTCGTGATTGACTATTTGGTATGTAGCATCATTGGACCAAACTTTGGAATTTTAAAATGATTTTTAAAATGATTTTTGAAAATATACTATATGTTTGGAATTGATCCATGTTAAATAAATAAATGTTATAATTTTCAAAGTTATAAAATTATGGTTTTTGTGAAATATAGTTAAAAGCTGATTTTTGAGAAATAAGGGTTAATGATTTTATAAAATAGTTTAAATTGGATTTTTGAATTTATTGTAAAAAGTTTAAATATAGGATTTATAAAATTTAATTATTTTATGAATCAAAATGGTGAAATAATAAAGGAGATTAAAGACGTTTTAAAGAATAATATAAATTGATTTATATTAAGAGATTTATAAATGGATATTTATAAATTGAAATATTGACATTATAAAACGAGTTTTTATAAGTGTTTGAATGAAGTGAAAATGAATTTTGTAAATGAATGGAATTTATAAAATTATAAATGGTGAAGTTATAAATGAAATTTATAAATAGTAAGATTTATAAATTTTGTGAAATTATTAAAGAATATATTTGGATGAATAATTGAATCTTATAAGTTATAAGATTTATAATTATGAAGTTCAAAGAAACGATTTTGTAAAATAATCGTTTATAAGTATTTGACTTATAATATGAACCTTTGTTTTATAATTGAGTTATAAATCGAATAGCTTAATAAAGGAATTTATAAAAGGAAGTTGTTATAAATAAATAGAAATGGAATTTATAAACGTTGTTTTATAAATTCACAAACGACTTATTTTGATAAGTAAATTGTTATGATTTATTTATGGAGTTATATTCACGTTTTTGACTGTGAATAATCCTTTAAAATAAAATGAATAGAAAGGATGAAATTTGTTAACAAGTATATTCACGTTTTTGAATAGTGAATAATATGTTAAAGAAATTATTTTAGATTTGATGTTTTAAATAAAATTAAAACGATCTAACGATGTTTTAAAATGTGTTGAGATTCGAAACCATAGATTTCAACATTTATTGTTGAAATAGACGTTTTCGAGAAATAAAAGGAAATGGTGGACTATAACACTGTTGTTATAGTAAATGATTTCCGAAAGGAAATGTTTTGAATAGTATTGGGATTTATATATCTATTTAAATTTCGAATCCCTATACTAGTGATTTTGGGTTGTTGTAACGATGTTTTACGTAACATTCGTTTTGGCCCAAATAAATATGTTAAAGTGAATGATTTTCTTAAAAGAATGAAATATATACTTAATTTCGATTTAAGTATATTGAATATTTTCCAAGTGTTGAAAATAAATAGGTTCGTGAATTACTTATTTTTTTAATAAGTATGGAATCGTTTTCCAATAAATAAGTGAATATTGTGAGAGCTTGTCTTTTTGAAGATAAATGGAAAATGAATATTAGAAATCGAATTGAAACATATATTCACAGATATTTTGGGAATATAAATTCACTATAGAGTTTATATGTGAAAGTGGAATTTGTATGAAAATAAATATTGATTTATTTTTGAAGTATTGAAATTATATATCTTGTAAAGATATTTTGGAAAGTAAGTAATTTGGAAAATTATTTGGAATCTGGTGATGTGTGCATATCAATTGATAGTTCAATTACCGACTATCAATATTTCCCTTTGAATGGGTAATTGATGTGAATTGTTTGAATTTGAATGCCACACTTATTTTTGAATAACCGCTCACTATTCGGGTTAACCGGGAAAGGACCATGGGGTCGTATAACCCATTCCGAATATGTGATACGTCGTTATGAATTGCATTTGATGACCGGTGTTGAAGACCGAGTATTTGCGAAAGCGATAGGATGACCTATCGATTGTCTCTGCACTGGGTAGCTCCTGGTATAGAGATCTCCTAAGTGATGGGAAATTCGATCGGGATTTGTGAATACCCGGATTGCAAGGGCTTCGTGAGAAGTGCCTTCGGTTTTGTTCGAGCCCGGAACAGACTTGTATGGATTGTATGTCTGACATTACAAATTGAGATATAAAGCAGATTTCTTTCAAATATATTTCTGTTGGTGGCGGAGAATTTATTCTTTTAGCTTAACACCCTTCTCTGAGACGTACGAGCTCAGAGGTTATGTAGTTGAATGTTATCAGCGATATATTCCCAATTTGGTAATGTGACATGCTGAGTGTTGCTGTAAATGATCATTGTGTTGATTATTTGTGATAGGATCGTTTATTTGATCGTCTATCTAGGTGATCATTTCTATGATCATTTGTTGACCCAAAGCATGGCTTTTGTATAAAGTATGTTTTTGTGGACATGACTTCGTCGAGCCTCACACCCCGTGAATGGTCAAAACAGGAAAGATGTGGCAAGGTTATGAGGGGTAGCGCCCTTTAGGATGTGTGCATTTCCTTCTGGAAAAGGGTGGTATCATGGTATGGAGCCCAGATACTTACTCATGTTGAAAACACTTTGTTATGATTGTGTGAATTGATTGCGAGCGCTCGGTTGAAAGGTCCCAAAGGACCGGGGGATGGCATATTCGGTCAGTTGTTACTCAGTTAGGGGTAACCCGGCCTTGTGTTGGTAGAGATCCGGTTTGGTTCTCGGGGATGTCCATCCAGAGACATTCTCATGTGGCAATGGGAAGTTCCTTGGCCTGATCATTCGTTGGAAATCCAATTCCCAATACGAAACTTGTACGGTATTAGTTGTAGAACCTGCCATCTAATATGGTAGCTATTAGTAGGCATAATATAATGGTACCTATGCTGGCTAAGATTTATATTCTACTTTCGAAATGAATTTTTTTTTCTACACTATGCACTAATAATAATATCAAATGTTTCTTTTTAAATGCGTATCAAGCATCTTTGACTATCATAAGGAGAAATCTCCTCCAAGTCTGCGTTTGCATTGTGTGTGTGGCGGGAGGTCTTATGGTAGTCTCATTTTTAAAAGCATTGCGAATTGACTTTAAAAATATTCCTCTATTTTGATTTTAAAGATAAATAAACTGTTTTGAGTTCTCACACCAGTCACATGACTGACTCGGAGTTTATTGTTTTCCTTCCTAAACTCTGGGTGCCCACCAATTTCCACACGGGCAGTCAAGAGTAAGGTTTATCAGGATATTCTGGAGTTGCTGGAGGCAAGCTGGATGGCATGGCGTATTACTAGTTTATATAGTATTTCTTTTTCCGTTGCACTGTTTGTTGTTGTTTGTTGTTGTACACTCTGATGATGTTGTAATGAAATGTGATGTAATGTAATAACTGATATAGTTCTTTGTTTAAAGATTATTCATTTATCTATTATATGTTGTTCCGCTGCGAATTGTGAGATTCTGATATTGTCCTGTTGTTTTCTATTCCGTTCTATTTTCTTTCTGTTCCATTTTCTATTTTCTTTTCCCTCTGTTTCCTTTTCTCTCTATTTTCTACCTTCTTATCTCTTCTTCTCTCTTTTTCTTTTCTTAAAACCCATAACTATTCGGTTTTTCGGCAACGAAAAATCGAAAACGTTACAAAAGTTATATGGGTTGTGGAATTATAGATCTTAAGGCAAACTAAACACTAGAGGTGAATAGTGTTTTCCAACTTATGTAAATCTTTTTAGCAGATTAACAGCACAAAAGTATACTATCAAATAGTCACAGATGCAATCACAGATGAAAATAAAAGCAGTAAAGCAAAGTAAAGAATTAGAGAGATGACACTAGGGATTTTATACCAGTTTGGATTTATCCAACATCCAATCCCATAAATTTCTTGTGTAGATTTCATTTCAAATGCCAATCCTCAACTAGGCAGAAGGAAAACCCAAATACAATCTTGATTTCAAAGCTACGAGTCTCACCCTCCTGAATTTTTGAGCTTAGGGTAGACTCACTTGATTTCAATGGGCTACAAGCACACCTACTAAAATTTTAGGCTATAAAGCACATGAACTTGATTTGAACGGGCTATAAGCATGCCCACTTGATTTTAATAGACAAAAGCACACCCAAGCGAACACAAATAGAGTTGATAGTTTCTCCAAAGACAATTTCTTGAACTCTGGATACAATGGATCATATAGCCTCTTCGACAGCACTTTGATCTTTGAAGTGAGAGAGAGATGTTTCCAAAATAGCAAGAAAGTAGTATTGAACCAATACAAATAATTATGAATTTATTCTATATGATTTTAAGGAGATTTGAATAAATTTTTCAATGGAATTTTCAAGAGAGTAAGAGGAGGGGCTAAAATAAGTAATTAGTTGTCAAAAAATTCATTTACATTCCATATTATACAGTAAACCAATAAATGTGTCCTTTCACAAAGAGTTGCGACGAATAAACACTTCCTTTCAAAATTTGGAAAACCACTTGGTTGCATGCATGTCGACATGTTCTATGCATATATGTCGACATATGCATGTGTATTTTGAAAACTTGTTTCTTTAAAAATGTTTTGAAAATCTTATACTCTGTAGATAATTTGATATTTTGTAAAATAGTTTGAACATAGTTTATAAACAATTTTAACTTTGAAAAACCTTTATAAAATATTTTGAAATATATTTTTAAAATTTATTATGTTTAAAAATATAAAAGATAGAAAATAGGGGATAGAGATCAAAGTTTGCTCCCAAAGACTTTAACAATATAAGCTATGACTTTATACACTAAATTATAATCTTGAAATCTTCATATATTTGTCTTTGTACTCATGAATCTTCATGTCTATCTTTTGATTTTTTATACTATACAATCTACGATTCAGTACCTATGTAATTTTCTACATTATATACTGTATAACTAGGCAAAACATTAGTATCTATATTTTATATGATTGTATATTGTTGTATATGGTTATTGTCATCAAAATAAATAACTAAGTTATTAATACGTAAAACCTATATTATTCTGCCTACTTGAAAGAGTAAACGAGGAATTTAGAGAAAAAAAAACCACGTGCCAAACATAAGTTTAGTATAAGAAACTCAAGAAACATGTATCCATATAACTATAATCTTTGAGATCGTATGAATAATCATAACATATTTCCCCTCAAAAGAAACCGAACCATTTATTTTTGTTAATATAATGATATAATAAATAATGTCTAGGGTATAGGATATAAATCAAAAAATAGTTGTGTTACTTGCATCGCACAACATAGCAATATTAGAAGTACATCTAAAATCGCTAAGGTACGTTAGCATATGAATTTTCCATGGAGACTCGTCCATTAAACTGAAGCAGAACTCCATACATAAGGATTAAAAGTCACCTTTCGAGCATTATATAACTCTAGATAAATACAATATAAGGGAAAAAAACTAGCCCAAGCTCTATCACATGGAACTAAGTATCAACAACTCCCGCTACAACATTAATAAGCATATTCTAGATATGGAGTTGATATACACTATTGCGGGTTAGCTAAACCCCAGGTTATGTGGCCTACTCTGTCTTTATCCATTTCCAATGTCAAGATCATGTTTGACATCTCTCACACAAGTCTTGACTACTTGAACCTAACGCAGATCCTTTTATAGATTCCATCACGAGTCGATCGACAAATTCTAACGCTGACCTCTCCCTTGGACTTAAACTTAGGATATGCAGTTGAACTATATAGCATTAGTCTAAAATGTCAACGTTGACCTCTCCCTTAGAATTAACCTTAGGATAGACAGTTCAACTATATAACATTCCACTTCACAACTGCTTCCAAAACATATACTCATATACTAGTTTTCAAGTGGTATTAAGTAAGTACACACTTATCGATCTCAGACTGTTCAAAATTAAATCAATGAATTTCTGAAAACTCAATTCTTATTCTTTTAGAAGCAAGCAAACTATATATAAAGGTATCATCCCTAGAGGATCTTGTATACATATAATTCATAAAGCTAGAGATGTTTTATACCAATGAGTCCTTCTTAAGGGATCTAAAACTATATGAAGCTATGTAGCATTCATATACTTCCTATGTCAAATGGTTAAGTTGACTATCTAGTTCAAAAAATGATTGCTTATGGAAATCAAGTTTCATATATTTAACACGCTTTTGACCGTCTCAACTTACTATCCCTCGATCAAGAATGAAGTTGGTATGTTAAAGCACTCTTGCTTCTAAACCCTAGTCGAACAACATTCTTAACTCTCGCAGATAGACAAGTCAACTTCATTGGTAATTAGTGTTAAGTATAGTCAATTACTTTCCATAAACAAGTAATAAAACAAAATACGATTAAGCCACTTAATCATCTCCTAAAACTCTTTGTAAAACATTTGTTTATAATTTAAAAACCCTTTAAAAATGATAAAGATGTATGTATAATAATTTATTTATATGATAAGATATTTTTTTAAAAAATTCAAAAGATATTATATTGTAAATGCTTTTATTTATTTTAATGAATTAATTAACTGATTTCCTACAAAATACATGTGCTTAAAATGCACTTTGAAATACTTATAATGTGGTTTAAAACATTTACTTAAAATGTTACTTAAAATATCAAATTTATAATTTATTTAAAGATTTGAAGAAGCATGTTTCCTTATTTATAAAAATAAACTTTCTACTTTGGTAAGTCATATTAATTATTAAAAATATATATGAATTTCAAACTACTTTTAAAATACCCTAACAAAATGTAGAAAAGACTACTAAAAATACTTAAGTAAATACTTAAGTTTAAAGTCATTTCAAATCAATTTAAAGTCTCAATTGGAAACTACAACATTTACATAATGCTGTAAAAAGAGGTTCATAGAAAAGATAGCATTTTTAAACTGCTTCGGAGGATTGCTATAAAAGGCTATGAATTGGGCCCATTTCGATATCTTGAAAGTTTGATCGATTTTAGATATGCAAACAAATTTTTTAGCATCCAATCTTTTTAATGTCTCTAATACAGACAATATGCTTCACAATCATAGCAAGAATCCCTAAGGATCTCTCTAAAAAAATTCATAGAAAATGCAGAACACAAGGAATTTCTGAAGTGCTTCTAAACCTGTTTGCGCCAAAGTTAGTCACAAACCCCGAAAGTCGTGAAAGCACCGGTGTTAGCACGCAGAACCACAATATTCAAGCATGGATCTTTGATCTAGATAAAGTAGAGAATGAAAATGAAGAAACATCAAAATTAAAATAGAAGAAAGCAGAAAGAACACAAGGTTTATAGTGGTTCGACTATGTCTGGCCTACGTCCACTTTGAAGAGTTGATGTTTTATTGATTATCACTCGTTGATTACAAGACTACAATTGATAATAATTGAGTTACAATGAAGTTTGAAATAATAACGGTGTAAAAGAGTCAGCAGATCCCTTTTCTAAAGCTCTTGGACTGCTATTTATTGGTGTAGGCTGCAAATATCCTGCCCAGATCTTAGAAGACTCCTTCTCTCACGTGTATGGGCCCACGTGATCGATCCCAAGCGATTTCGACTCGATCCATGATCGATACGAATGGAATTCGTATCGATCAAGATCTTTCCCAATCGAGTCGAGATCGAGCATGGACATTCTTTAGGTTGTATGCAAGCTCCTGTGAAAATTTGGTAGCATTTGGACTTGTAGATTGTGAGATATGATTGATGCAAGTTTGGATTTTCAATGTGTTGTCCAATTCATATCGGTTCATTCGAATTGATCCATTCGCACCGCTCCCAGGCACGTGCTTGCTAGGTGACATGGCGCCATCTTTTAGGATCGATCCACTTTTTATGCCGAGTGAGCGAGCCTTCCTCTCAAACACGGTCTCGTTTATATTGACCTGATGTACTCCATTCTTCGTATCGATCCTGGGATGCTTATTTCGTAATGATGATTCAACAGCCTTTTTGTATTGATCGAAAAGGGATGACATTCGTATCGATCCATTATGTGTTCTTCGTATCGATCAATCGCCGATCAATCCGAAATACGTGAATGGGTGGATTGATACAAAGTGCATGGAATGATCGACAGGAAGTGACAATTTCCCGTGGATAAGAATTAGTGGGTGATGATGGATGCGAAGTAGGATGAGCTTGGACCGATACGAAGTGGGGCATGCTTGATGGATATGAACAGTGTTAGTTTTCCTTGATCGATTCGAAAGAAACGGATACGAAGAAGGTGATTTGATGGATATGAATTGCCTAATTTGCATCAATCATATCTTGAGCATATGAACTCTGATTCATTTGATATTTCAAATGTAACATTTCCTAGTCTTGTTCACCATTCCCAATCGATCCCCTCTTGATTGGAGCTCGAATAAATTTTGACGATATCGGTTATAGCCTTGTTTCCAATTGATCTCCATTACTAATTTCCATCCTTTTTACCCATTTGTTGATATCTTGGCCTGGACCAAAGGGCGGGATAACAATAGGGACTATCATTATAAAACCACTTCGAATTCAAGTCCGGTTCAAATCAAAGTCCCACCAAACCCTATGTGCTTTGTTTCAAGGCTATGCGGCAATTCATACAAAGTCATACAAATCCATATCCATCAATTACATATGCCATTTTCTTTCCAAAGATAGAACCCCAAATGAATAAAACAACAATAATTCAAGCAACATTATTATAATTAAAAAAACAATATATACACGTCAAATTCATTTCAATAGTGCATTAGCTCACCCTTCAACAAGCAACCAACCAAGTACAAGCTTCCACTTCCTACCTCAACCTTGCAAATACCAAACTTCCTACCCTAACCTCTTCTTGTTCATGGTTTAGGCCTAAACCATCATTCAGTGCTCACAACCTTGGATTGATTGGGCTCAGGTGCTTCAAATCTTAAAGCTTTGAGTTGTTAATAGTTGTTGAATTGTTGTTGTAGGCTTAAAGAAAGAGTATGGGTTTGTTTCTAGTTGTTTTGATTACCTTTGTATTCATCAAATTTATAAAGAAAATGGAACTAAAAGAGCTAGGATTTATTTTGTAAAATTATAGAAGTGTTTTCAAGTGGTATGTATAAACTTTACATAGGCTTTAAGCGGTTAGCCCACCCTTCAACTCAGCTCCCTAGCCAACCTTCCAAGGCTTAACCCTCCATATGCCTCATGTGTTAATCCAAAAATTGATCAATACCATGGAGTGTGATATGAAAGCACCAGCCCTGTTAGAACAGAGCAAATATAATAGAAAAGTAGCGAAAAAGTAGATAAACACTGAGAATTTTATAGTGGTTCAGCTGTTAACTAAGCCTGCATCCACTTTATAACTTTTCTTATTAGTTTAATCTTGATAAAATAAGATTACAAGGAGATAGAGAGAGAGGAAGAGAATTAGTCACGAGTACAGGAGCTAGACAAGTTTTGAGTCCTAGTTGGTGACTGTAATGTAGAGATAAGTGTTGAAGAATAGACGAAGATCCCGCGTAGAGATAGTAGAATCTGGATCCTTTCTTCATTGCTTTATGGTTTTTATTTATAGTGTGAGCAGTTGTATTGGGCCAAACAGAGAGTTGAAGCAGAGTCTAGAAGTCGGTCTAGAAGAGTTTGCAAAGTCATGGACCCATCTGGGATAATACCAGAAGTCGATACCAACCTGTCAAGTCAGTTCCGATTTCTATGGTTTGACCCAGGTATGTCCACTTGGATCCTTTATGCTACTTGATTTAATGATATTCCATGCAATTTCTTTGGAAATTTGATTGAAGTTGGTGATGGTTCCTTCATCACTTGGTTTTTTTGCACCATTCTGATCTAACTCTTCAATCTTGATATCTAATTGATTAAATCCTTTGATATTTCTTAGACACACATGAAATAGGTAAGGAAGTACCCCTGCAAGTTTGGTTAAGAAAGGAGGGAGTGTGAGATGTCTCCACTAACCACTTTAAGTCGTCATCGACTTCCCATACTTGGTCTATTTGAGTTAACTTTTCTATGAGTTGTTTTTATTAATTTATCCAGGTTTGTTTCCAAGATTTCAAGTCGTCTCGTCTCCGCCTTGATGTTCTAACTTCTATTGATCTCTGCCTAGTTAAAACTCAGTTGACATTTTCCCTTCAAAGTATGCTTTCATTGAAAACAAAGTGTGCTCTAGAATAAGAAAATTTCTGGATTACTATTACGTGAATTTTAATCGACTACTTTAGTGTCGTCTCGAGAAGTTGTTTTTATTTGGCTCTAATTGATTGATTTCTATTCATTATTCGCTTCAACTTGGACCAGAACTTTTATTCTTGATGGTGTCTACATAACTTGGGTATTGGAACTCGCAAGCAACTTCGTATCATCGAACTAGCTTAGCATGGAAAGTTTGATGGATTTTGGATGTAATATGGGATGTCGATACTGGCTTCTCATGTTAGTACCAACATGTGTACTTTATAAAAACTTCAAGTTTTTCTTTTATAACCTCTTTTACCCTACATAATTTCCCACTTCTCATCGTTGCTTGCCAAGTTATCCAACCCTGCCTTCCTTAATCATTGAGTTGACCTTAGTTGCCACTCTGACTTCACCTCTGCCCTATTATCGCTGGAACACCACCTACCGACGCTTTTTCCAGCAATTCACCGCCACTTGAGACAACCGTCGTCGTCAAGTTCGCCACTCATGATTCTTGGATCCGATTAGATTTGGAACCCAAGGTCGAATTGATTTATTGAGTCCAAGTTGATTGCAAGGTAGGTGATGGGGTGTCTTGAGGCGGTAATGGAGGAGAAGGCTAAGGTTTTGGTAGATATTAATATGGTGGGAGATAATCAAGTTAGGGTATGTATGCATTCAAGGGTGAATCTAAGATTTGTTCGTATTGAATGCACATGACTCCAAAGACAAATTTGATTTTTTAGATTTGATTATCTTCCTATGAGATCGATCAAGTTTTGATCATAGGATGGACTCTATTATGTTGCTTTCGGTCTTGCACTTTTAGTAAACCTGAAAAGAGAAACTTTCCACGTCGCTCTAGACAACGGAGCCGTCATCAATTGTAGATTGATAACGGGTAAGTGTGGAAAAGATAATATCAATGGACAATACAAATTATTTTTCGAACACCGATAGGTTATCTACACTGGATGGTTCATTTGCAATGTTTGGGACCCGAGACTCATATCATGTAGTTAACACACTGCATTTCCCCAGTCAACACTTACAATTCAATGGGTCGATACACATCAATTTTCGCTAAATTCTAAGCATTGGTCACACGGGTGTTTATATTTCAAGTTAAATTTCACATGACCGTGTTGAACACCAAGTTCCCCTATCTAGAATGACTTGCCATTTGGCTCGTCACAAATCTAATAAAGGACCATCAACTCCTTCTAAGGGTGCTTCTACCACTGCTCCGGTTTCTCCATCTATTCGAGTTGAGACCAACCAACCTTTAACTTCTAGATTTAGGAATCAGATGGTGCTAGTAGATCCTAGTGTTCTGTCCTATTTTCCACCATAGCTAATTATAACCAACCCAATGGAGAAAGTGTCCACCATTATGGCTGAAAAGACGCTTCGCAATGTCTGCTTGTAGCATAGAATACTTATCGAAGATGTTCGCTTACTAATAAGAATCAAATTTGCACTTTGCCCTCCCCCTCAGGTTTCACAACCTACAGCCAGTACATGTGTCTCAGTGGCACCATTCCTCCCTTTAACTCTTTCTTGACAGATTTCCTAGGAGAGATAGGACTTGCACCATTTTAGATTCACCCGAATGGGTTTGCATTATTAAGCTCACTGTACGTATTTTTTATGCAACGATTTCAGCACCCTCCACGCTTCAGAGTGCTCATGTATTTACCCAAATTCAAGAGGAGAAAATAACTCCCCTCCTTCATTATTATCGAAACCTGGACTAGGTGCAAGGTGATTGGGAACCTTCATAATAAGCATTCGACGTTCAAAACTGAATATTTCTTCATCCATTGTCCAGAAGGATTCAATCGCCTCTGGTTAAAAGGAAGTGAATTATGTTCTATTGATCCTCGTTACAGTGACACTTCTTTACTCCAAACTTAATGTATATCTCTTACCAGTTTATCGACGAGAGACAAGCAATCGGAGCACAAGAAGATGCTCAAACATCTACAGGCCATTAGAGCGAGCGAATGCTTAGTCAGCTTCCTCTTTGTGAATGAAAACTTGTTCGAGTATGGTTTGCTTGCCCTAAGAAGAGTAGCTAACATTAAAGTTCCTTTACAAAGCGACTCTAGGTCGCATACCCATTCCACTGCATTTACTCGTGGCTTTGATGAAGGTCCCTAAGAGGAAGTGAAAGAAGGCGAATCGGACGATGGGCATAAGTGTGGTGATTATCATGAGGAGGAGGATGTTGATGTGGAAACTGATGAGCCTTTGGAAGATAATGAAGGAGGAGAGGATGTTGAAACTAGGGTGGATGGGCCTGTGAAAGAGTGTGCCTCCAGTCATGAGGCAACGGTTGGTGAATGCCTACCTTCCCGGATAAGGATGGGATGGCTAAAAGAAGAAAAGGAAAACATGCCATGGTTGTGGAGGAAGGAGAGATCTCCGATGATGATAATAATAGTGAACTTCAGGCCATTAAGGAAAGGGAAAGCGGATCAAGGGATGAATCACTAGGAATGAGCCTTGAACTTCCCAACCTTTCTTCTTCGGACCTTCTAGTTAATGAAACAATAAGTTCAAATCTCAGTACTTCTCCTCCTCTCGAACGACCAGCCACCAAGAGCCTAATTTCTATAAGAGATCAATTTGTAGTGACTTCTGTTGAGCCTACATCAACTTCTACCTTCATGAAAGAGTTTCCATCGTTGTGAATGAGTACAGAGACATCTAAATTACTAAAATGATAGAAAACATTGGCTCACATATCGACATATCTTCCAAGGCATTTATAAGTGAAGGCGGTGGCACTCCGACTCTAAAACTATGCCCAGCTGGTTTGCAAACTATAAAGGGGTTTTTGGCATTATACACTTCACTCTAATATCACAAACATTCATCTTCACATACACCTTAATTTGTGTAATTCTAATACTTATATATCTTTCTTTTTTTAAGTTCAATGGTGCATGGTAGATACAGAGCACATCAACATAGCTAGAGAAAATATAGGACCATACCTTACCTTCATCCTCGTTGCTATGAAATAGACGTAGAGAGACGAAGGACAAAAGAGCGCAAGCGTGATGAAGCTCGTAGAGCTGAGAGAGAACGCCTCGATGTTGAATAAGAAAGAGTAAAGTGAAAGAGCGATTTCAGGGAGATTCCTCCCATAGGACTCATAAAAACCCTTGGAAAGATTCCTCCGAGCGCCATGGAGCCACCTCCTCTATTATTCCTCCACATTCCAAAGCTCAAACTGCTATTATTCAAGACACTCCTACATCATGGACCATTACAATTGCTACTGCCTCTGCTCCTTCTCAAAGCACCTCAATACTTAAGCTTCCGCTTGGTTTATCATGCCTCTGAGCTTCTAATCCATACTTATAATCATGCGGATTAAAATTCAATACTGACATCAAAATCGTTACTACAGAAAGTGCAGCAAAAAACTCGGAGGCAGTGCAAAGTGATGTCGACTCGATTTTCGGATGGCAGTAATTGTGCAAAGCTCTTTCTGAGATCAACATCATACAACTAGACTCACTCGATAAAGAGAGCATAGAGCATGAAGAGGCAATTAAAGAATGGGATGCTAACTTGATCAAAGTTACCATGTAAAGAGATCTCACACCCGAACAGAAGTGAGCGTAAGAGATTAAGTGTGCCCATACAGAACCAGAGATAGTGATGATGATAATCTTAAGGTCGCTCATCTTGAAACTAAGAGCTATAAGAAACAAGCCGAAGAGAAGACTAAAAATATAAAGGCAAAAGACCAAGCCCTTTCCAGAGAGGCATCCAACCTTGGACACCTCTACAAAGCAGCATAGAAACTCCATGAGGATGACCAAAGGCTTGCTGGAAAGTTGGACACTCTATCATCAGATAAGCTTTCAAACGACATCGAGCTTGTTATATGCCAGAGTGAGTTGAATGATCTTGAAAAAGCCCAAGATGCCGAGAATGAGAAGTGGGCCACAGAGAGTGAAGATCTCAACCAAGCTCTCCAACGTTTCTTCACGGGTGTGATAATGCATAGGGATCTAAAGCGGTTAGGAAATGATTACCTTCCACCTTTGCTGACGTGTAGGTAAGTGTTGTGCCAAGTTGGAGGTGACTGCTCCAAGAACAAGCTACTGGTGTGGTACTTGAGTGATGAAGAGATAGATGTGCTTGCCATGGGGAAGGAAATTCTCGTTGAGGAGGATGCAAAGGCTGTTGCTACCTATGCTGGATTGCTCTCTTCAGGCCAGTGTGAAGTGCCTGTTTCACCGTCTGGGGCACCAATGATGATCATCCCTTCTTTTACCGTGCTACATAAGCCTTATTTCCCTATTCCAGCGATTGGGTAGTTCCCAGCAACCGAAGAGTATGAGAATGACGTCATACCCTGGTGTCGCACTTCAGGTATTTCTCTTGTTTCTCCCATGCTTTAGCAGGTCGATCTCACTCTTGAAACTGTTACTGAGCTGTGTTGTTCTCTCTATGAACTCATAGGTCCACTCGATGTCCTACTTTTGCCTCCTGCTTCTCAAAGCACACAAACTCAAGTGACCTTCATGCCTTCTACTGCTGTTTCCACAAGTTTTACTGCTACACTCCAACCTTCCACGTCTAGGCCTAGATCCAGTGCTCGACAGATCGCAGCATTAGAAGGGTTGAAGGACATTACTGTATCATAGGAGGAGGATGTTTAGATGGTTAGGACAACTGATCCAACTGAGGACAAATGATGGCAGAGCGGATTCAATAGGAAGAGAGAGAGAGAAGGCAGAGCTTAAAGTAGAGCCAGATGCTGCAAAGTCCAGGATCCCCCAATTCACTAATAAGACTGGCAAAACGAAGTCTATAGGTGAGTTGGTCGGCGGGTCCTAGGAAACCGACTCAAGCAAGTGCTGGTGAAGATGAAGAAGTCCCTAACCCAACCGGGTAAAAGTGGCAAAGGTGGCAGCGGCATAAAGTGACGGGCTCGAGCATCCATGGAATCGGGTTTTGATGGTTCTTTTAGTTTGTGTCTTTTGATCTTTTGATTTTTTTGTACAAGTACAAAGTCTGTACTTAGCATCTTTTCTTTTGCCGTTGCATCAAAAGAGTCTGTACTTTTTCTTTTTGGTGTCCAAACAGGCCAACATTGTGCGGGAATGGCCCCCGTTGATTGATATTGTACATAAAGTGATATAAGCAATGAAAAGATTAGTATTTTTACTACAATTCCTTCTATGTACTCGTCAATATTCTATGTACTATCACTACTACAAAACAGGCCATTTGCATCGGTTGTTTACCCCCCTTTTGCATCAGTTCAACAACTGATGCATATACAACCGATGCAACAGGCTTAACACTGTTGCATCAGTTCTGAAACCGATGCAAAAAGATTCTTTTTGCATCGATTGTTACTAGCAACTGATGCAAAATATCATGGTTGGTAGTTTGAACACAGCCCCCATGTTGCATCGGTTGTAATGAAAACCAATGCAACAAAGAAACTTGTTGCATCAGTTGTTGTTGAAAACCGATGCAAACTAATCCCTCTATTGCATCGGTTTTTTATAACAACCGATGCAAACTAATCCCTCTATTGCATCGGTTTTTTATAGCAGCCGATGCAAACTAATCCCTCTATTGCATCAGCTATTTATACCTAATGTAAAAAAGCCATTCTCAGAAACCATTATTACAGTACTCAAATAGACTGTATATATATTATTGATTATAACAAACAATTATTGCATGCAATATTACAATCATTCAAAATAAAAATTGATGGCAAATACATAATCAAATTACAGCCAATAAGATAGGAAATTATTGCATTGAACAGGCGACATCTTGCAAACTCATATTAGAACCTCAAATTATCACTGACTAACATAGCTACAGTCCACTCCTACAGCCATTTCTAGTACCAACAGAGCACATATTACCCTCTGCCTACAATTGCCAGTTCAAAACTCCAGCCATCCACCAAACAATTCAACCATATTGCTGAATATATCACAGCACTGTACCACTTGCTACAACTCCTACTTTTATACTGTTGCACTGTCAACAAACTCACATAGCCAATAACACTACCCACATCACATCATTTCCATCAACCACAAACATTCACATACTAGTGCACCCCTTTGCAACTGCATCTACACAGCAGTGCCTTCACTTCAAACTTCATCTCACAGTTTTACAGCCTCTTCATACTCACACCATCCTCCTACCCCAATACAAAACATCCTCCTACTCCAATACGAAACATTATCGACGAGATTGAAGTTTGCACCTCTTTATATACTTTATTTTCCCTGATAATTTATGTAGAAGTGGTTTAGCATTTGCATATTATCGTATTATTGCTGGAAAATGATATGCTGTCTAATAAAAACATGATAACATATGAGTATAGATAAAGATTTACTGTCCAGTTTACTTCACATGACAATTTTCTACCAAGAAAACAGCATCTTCTGAAAATCGTGAGGAATAAAATTCAGAGCATTAAGCTGCACTCAAATAGAGCAGATGGCTACTTATGTTGGCTATCATCAAAAAAGGAAAAATATAGGTTTAAGAAGGTTTGGAATGATTTGCGAAATAGGCATAATGTCGTACCATGAGCCAATTTCCAATGGAAAAAAGGCACACTCAGAAAATGACAACATGACTATCCAAAAGCTTAATAAATTCACATCCCACAAAAGGTCTGCAAACATGGAAACAATCCCAACAAATCATATAGAGGCACTAAGTAATAACACATAATTGCAACATATAGATAAGAAATTCAAGCAACACAGAACGGCCAAAATTTTAGTGTACGTTGCATTTTGTATAGTGGTATGGATAATTTGGCTAGAATGAAGCAATAGAATTTTCAAACCAATAAATCATAGAACTTAACAGGTGATATGTAAGCATATAATTGAACTTATAAAGATCGAAGCAAGCCAATTCAAAAACATCTCACCAAAATTGTTATCATGATGAAGCAGTTCAAAAGGAATGGTCAAAAAATATACCTATGCGAGTCAAAATTAAGGCTGAAGACTCAAGTGATATTCCTGATTATCATTCTAGACAAAATACAATTGCTAAAGTATAAAGAACAACTCCCTAAATTTCAAAGCATTTGACTAACATGTCTTATAAAGTATATAAAGAAAATAATTGAAGTTAAAATCGGGCCAACTAAAGCATCGACAAATAAACTTACACACATCATATATGCTGATGAGGTCTTGACTCTTAGAAAAGCGAATATTCACATTATTAGAATTGTGGTGCCTTTGGGATATACATAAAAATAAAAGAGCTAGATGCATTTTCTCTTCCATTTGCTCTAACACTTTGCGGCAAACAACATAATATTATCCAAAAAAGGACATATTCAATTGTATGTAAATACAATGTTCAGTATCATCACTTTCTCCCTTCGATTCTAGTTCTGATGTCTGTTTTTATGTTTTAGTATGTATATAAGTGCACTAAACTTCTATAAATTAAATATTCAATACAAAATAGCTTAGAGAAATTATTAGTTACCGAATAGCTTTTACAGCCTAATCAAAAACACACACATGCATGTATATATATGCCATATATATATACCACACTTTAATATATACACCATACTTTAACGGAATTTCTTTCTAAAATGGAATCAAAATTCCAAAAATATCAAATGCTCAAATTGGAACTGAAAACCAGGATTGTAAACCTTGGTTCAGATATGACGAATACAGATAATACTACCTTTATCCTTTCATACTGGTTGATAGCAATACTTTTAGCCTCTTCTGTGACTTGTATCGATTTTTTTATTTCCTCTAATTTGCGAATCCTTGATTCGTCACCACCAAATATCTTTGAGGATGCAACTTCAAGCTTTACTGCCAGATCTGATACTAGTGTTCGCACCATCAATAAAGCATTTGTACGGTCAGTAAATGCATTACGGATAGATAACATCAGCCCCAAATACTCATGCAGCGTATCCTGGATGTAAATGAGTACAACGAATATTATTATTTGATTGAAACCACATAAATCTCCCTCCGAATGCAGATCTTCCAAATGAAAGTTTTT
The DNA here is from genome assembly GCA_030765085.1 of Allium cepa. NCBI lineage: Eukaryota > Viridiplantae > Streptophyta > Magnoliopsida > Asparagales > Amaryllidaceae > Allium > Allium cepa. The sequence continues at coordinate 783,464,232 of CM060928.1, read as the reverse complement.
AACACAACTGAATGATAATCGTTTTTAACAACTTACCAGATACTTGAATGTTTGAAAATCCAATTCACGGTATAATCTGCCAGCTTTCATGGTAGCAGTGGCGATAACTCTTGCATCAGCAGCATGGGTTTTTTGAGAAATGTGGATACATTCTTCATTTTCTAATTTAACCAATTTGATGAAAGTCAGTCCTAACTTCCCCATTGTTGCTTCAATATCCTGCTGAGCTTTAACAAGTACTTCAGCCTATGACAAAAGGAACAATAAATAAACACATCTGCAATAGGTATCTAGAATATTATGCACAAATAAACCAACAAAGCTGAAAACTACCTCTGTAGATTGTCAAACAATGATACATAATATGCCTAATCTGAGAATCGCGAAGAATGAACTATAATTAAATTAATTGTTTTATAAATTAGGCAAACAAGAAAGATTAGAACCACAACAGAAACACATGATACAAACTATTCGCCCAGATCCATCGCCTAGAAATGAGCAAAACATCTCCAACACAACAAACACCTCAAGATCGAGAACAATATCACACTCGTACTAAAGAAATAATCTAGAGACATGACTCATGCCCAAATCGCATCGAGGAAAAAGCACAGGGAATAAGAATACATGGTTAGATTCGAAACAAACCAAAGCCACCTCAAAAGGATCTGGTAGCTTTGGACGGCTAGCGTGATGGAACCAGGTGTGAGAAGGCAGCATGACATTGCCAACGATGGAAGGTAAAGACAGTTGGGGAAACGTTAGATCTGAAGATGATTAAATCCAAGCATGTTGAGCGAGGATGGAAAAGGAGGAAGGCCACATTCTATTGGCGGTGGGAAGACGAAGCTGATGTCGAGGTCAATGTTGGTTCGGCCAAAGGAGAACCGAGATGAAGTTGACTATGGATCGGAAGCCGAGCCAAAATTTCTGTGTTGGAAGATGAAACTCACTATGGATTGGGATCGAGATTTGGCTAGGAGAGCACGAGATGATGAAGTTGGTGCTTTGGAAGATGATGGGGCAAAAAGGAATAGGGAGAACATATTTTCGTTGGAGCGAAAATGAAAATTCAAGTGGGAAAATGAATATTAATGCGGAAAAATGAAAATGAAAACCAAAGCAGGGAATAACCTAAATAATTTTAAATTGCATCGGCTACGCAAGGGAACCGATGCGAAAATTATTATTTTGGACGTAGTTGCATCGGTTGACTTTAAAACCGATGCGACTAAAACTATTTGCATCGACATATTTGCATCAGTTGTTGGTGACAACTAATGCAAATTTGATTTTTTTTATTACCTATTGCTTTCCACGTACCAATTGCATCGGTTATTAAGACTGAACTGATGCAAATAGTTTTATTTGCATCAGTTTTTACTTAAACCGATTCAAATGAGGCGATGCAAATGGCCTGTTTTGTAGTAGTGTATGCCTTTTTATATACCACCATATGTCGGCATAATACGATTGCTCATCTCGCAATTTCCATATTATACCCTATTGTACTGTGTGACATACAATATGTTTATTTACCGCATTTCTATGCATGTAAACGGTGTAAATAGTGTAACTTTATGTTATTTAGCCTAGTACTTTATTAGCTCTGTTATGTTTTCCAAAATTCTCCAGTCGATGTAACAGTTTGTGGAGCGATTTTCATTCTAACCAAGTGTTAGTTTGTTGTGTGACCCCCAAGTCCATGGGACTGGTTACTCCGAACACCTGACATGAGATCGGATACTCCAAGCAGCTCTCAAGTTGCCCCCTTTCCATATTGTATTGCAGTCCTATCTCTAGGAATTTGTATTTTGAATGCTTGATTCTGAGCATTTATTACTTTAATTGTGGTTGATTCTCTCTAAACTCGGTACTGAGGTTCTATCCGCATACTTGTTTCTATCTCTAGAGACCTACGGACAACTCAATCTCTTGGATTTTATTTCCACATTGCCAATATCTAGGCGATGTTGAGTTTTGGGAGGTAGGGATTGATTTTCTACCAATTCCGCAATTAATGAATTTTCCAATGTTGTTGAAGCAACATTCGTAATTAGGAGATTTTGACAAACTGACGATGTTAGACGTTGTTCCATTGGTTCAAGCAACAAAGGAATAGGTACTTACTTTGGATGTAGTTCCATTAGCCCAAGAAGCAAAGGAGTTGGCCACACTTAAACACGGTTCTATCGGTTCAAGTGGTTAAGGAATGAAAGCTTACTTGGACGCGGTTCCATCGGTCCAAGAAGTGAAAGAAATCGAGGCACACTTGAACACAGTTCCATCGGTTCGAGTGGCTAAGGAAATGGGTGCTTTCTTGGACGCGGTTCCATCGGTCCAAAAAGAAAGGCACGACTTATAGAAGTGCGTGAGGATTTGGACCCTTCCGATGATGTTGGGGCAACGTCGCTTCTTAGAAGGAAGGGATCAATTTTCGTCATCGATCTGGCGGTTTGAGTCGATTTGCTTCCTTCGACTTGACGGCTTAATTACTTGAACGTAGTTACAACAGTTCAAGAAGCATGGGGATGGAGCATGCTTGGAAGTTTTCCACTATTCCAAGCAGCGAATAAATGGTTTTCTAGATGATCTAACCCCATCAAATCAGCAAGATGCTTCCATGAACGCGGTTCTATTGATTCAAGACGCGAAATAACTTTATTGATAAAATAAAGAGAAAGGCAATTCCTTGCTTACTTACAATTCCTCAGTATCCCTCGGTGGATTATTTGCAAAAATAAGAAACACCTAGATAGAAATTCTAACAAAATAGTGCCACGGTGAATCTCTGTTCCAAGCATGGGGAATCTGGATTCCGTCGACTGTTGTGAGCTTGAAAGTTCCATCTACAAGTTTCTGGCCGATAAAATAGGGTCTTTCCCAGCTTGGGCCAAGTGCCCCTGTTCCCAGGTAGATTTGTTTCAAGATGATATTTGCACTTCGATGGTGCGATTGTAAACCTTGGCATTGAATTGTCAAGCCGCTCTCTTTTGATGAGCATCAGTCCTTAGCTCAACTTCTTCCCCCTTCTCATCGATTTGATCAAGCGATTCGAGCAGTAGTTGCTCGTTCTCTCTTTGTTTGGAGTGCCATCTCCAGTGAGAGGGGACTTCTAGATCCACCAAAATAATTGCTTTCGAACCGTGGGCCAAGGTGCAGGTTGAGTGCCCGGTTACCGATTTATGAGCCATTCTATAAGCCTATAGTGCAAGTGAAAGTTCATCAACCTAATTTCCTTTAGCATTTGTCAGCCATTTCTTGATGGTGGATTTGATGATTTTATTCACTGCCTCCACTTGCCTGTTAGCTTACAGGTGTGCCATCACGGAGAAGCTCTTCTTATTCTGGAAATGCTCGTAGAAGTTCTTAAACTCGGCACTATCGAAATGAGTTCCATTGTCTTTGTTAATTTTCTATGGTACTACGAACATGCAAATAATATTTTTACTAATAAAGTTAATTAGTTTCTTAGTAGTGATGGTGCTAGTGGTTCCACTTTGGAAAATTTGGCAAAGTAATCAACTACAATGATAGCATATTTGGCTGCCTCTTTAGCTATCGGTAATACGCCAATTAGATCGATTCCTTATTGCAAACGCCTACGGGATGACCATTTGCATTAGCTCTGTGGATGGGGTTCTCGTAATCTTGGAAAATCTCTGGCGCCGATAGCAACGTCTAGTGTAGTCTGTTGCATCTTAATTGACTAATGGCCGGAAATATCCAAACGAAGTACCTCCTTTGCTAGTATCTGCCCTATGATGTGGTCTCTCCATCTACCTTTGTGAACTTCCTGGAGGACCCTTTTGGCTTTGCTGCTGGTTATACATCTGATTAAGGAGGTGGAGAATCCCCTCTTATAGACCATTCCGTCTTTTAGTATGAATCGTGGCACCTTTTAGAGAAGCTTCTTCTGCTCATTCCAACCCTCGAGGAGTGTCCCTCTAAGTAGATTGTCTTTGCTAGCGTCATTCAAGATTCCTCTTCCTTTGTAGTTTCTAGAATACAATTGATGTCCATATGATCTATGCTAGGAACCATCGGCATCTCAACTGGAACCAACTCCATTGACTATGCTTCTCCGAAACTGGCTAGTTTAGCTAGGTAATCTGCTTTCTTATTCTGTTCTCTCGAAATATGACCTATGGTATAGTATTCAATATCGTTCAGTAATTCTCATGCCTTTGAAAGATAAGGGATAAGGTTTGCACCCTTAGCCTGATATTCCCCTTTCACCTGATAGGCAACTAGCCGAGAGTCATTGTAAATGTGCACGGCCCTTATTCTTAATTCCTTCACAATTTTCAGTCCTGCTATTAATGCCTCATTGTTAGTAGCAGGAAACTCTAACCTTATAGCATAGCAAGCAGATCGTCCTTCAGGAGTTTCGAGAACAACTCCTACTTCTGAGCAGAGATCGTTTGATGCACCATTGACAAAAAGTTTCCACTGTGACACTGCTTCTAGAGTATTTCTTCTTTGCCATTTCATATTGTGAACTCGATGATGAAATCTTCCAATGTATGTCCATTGACCGCCCTTCGAGGGCGATAAGTGATCTCATACTAACTCAACTCAATGTTCCATTTAAGAAGTCGTCCTGATGTCTTTGGACAGTACATTAACTGCTTCAAAGGTTGATCCGTCAACACTTCGATTAAGGTAAGCTTGGAAGTGTGGGCGTAACTTCCTTGATGCGATCAATAGGAAACAGGCTTGTTTTTCTAACTTTGGATAGTTCTTCTTGGCTCCAATAAATCATTTACTGATGTAGTAAACGGGCCGCTAGATTCTAGCTTCCTCGCATACCAGTGATGCGAGGGTGTGAGTTGACACTATTAGGTAGATGCGTAGGTCTTCCTCGTCCACCGGTTTATATAAATAGGTGGAGCCTCCATATGTCACAATAATTCTTCAGAAGCGGTTTAGCAGGCCTGATTCCATTCATAATTTTTCTTACCCTTCTTCAATGCATCGAAGAACGATATACAGTTGTCTATTGCTTTGGAAATAAGTTGGCTCAACGCTATGACCTTTCTATTCAGACTTTGCAATTCCTTTTTGGTCGTAGGGTTTATGACATTCCGTAGGGCGGTAATTTGCTCGAGATTAGCTTCGATGCCCTTAGCATTCACGTTGAAACCTAGAAATTTCCCTAAAGCCAAGTTGAAAGAACATTTCAACGGGATAAGCTTCATTCCGTACTTCCAAAAAATCTCAAACACTTCCAAGAGGTTGTCCAAGTAATTTCCTGAACATGTGACTTGACTAGCATGTCATCCACGTGGACTTCCATCGTTCGTCCAATCTAATCTTTTAACATTGTATTCACCAACCATTGGTAGGTCGTGCCAGCATTCTTCTGGACAAATGGCATCAATCGGTAATAATACAATGCGAGGTCAATGATGAAGTTGGTACTTTCTTGATCGAGTTTGTGCATCATAGTTTGGTTGTATCCTGAGTAGGCATCCATGAATGAGAGTAGTTCGTAGCTTGTAGTTCCATTTACAAGCTGGTCGATTCTAAGTAAGGAGAAGCTATCCTTTGGATGGGCTTTGTTTATTTTTGAGTAATCAACACAAGTTCACCACTTACTATTGAACTTCTTAACTAGAGCTAGATTCGACACCCACTCAAGATAGGTTGCGTTGTGGATGAAGCCCTTAGCTAACAACTTATCCACTTCTTCGTTTAGTGCATTGGATCACTCCGGATGCAGGCTATGTCTCTTCTGCCTCATTGGAGTGTACATGGGATCAATACTGAGTGCATGACACGCTAACTCCAGCGATAAACCAAACATATCGGAATGCATTCAAGCGAACACGTCCAGGTTGGTGTAAAGAAATTTGATCGATTCTTGTAGCAATTTGATCCCAAGTTGTTACCCTATTTTTAAAACTCAGGTTGGGTCATCTATATCGATAGGGACTAATATCGTAATCTCTGCTTGTGCTTCCAGCTTTTCCCCTGAATTCTTCTTCCTAAGGTCCAAAGCCTTATCCAAAAGACTATGGTCCCTGAGCCAGGGGCGGTTCTATAATTTCTATGCTGACAGTCCATGAATATGGAGAGACTTCCCTACATTCTTTCCCTTTTCCATTCATTTTGGTTCACATAACTTAATGACGTAACTTTCTCTAGTGTCGCTTTAATCTCCTATTATAATTCCAACTCTATTCTCAATTAGAAATTTCATGGTCATGCACCACAGATTAAAGCGATCCTTAAATAAGTAAGGACCGGTCGACCTAAGAAAGCTTTTAATCTGTCATTTCATCCACGATCATGAAGGTTTGGATTAGCCTTCGTTCACCTTCTCCGGGCTAGATAGATAAGTCAATTATCTTGACTAGCTGTCTATGTTCTACCATAAGGCCCTTGGTTTTCATTCGGTAAGCAGACACATCCTTCATGCTGATCGAACATATGTAAAAATAAGATGTTGACAGAACTTCCACTATCCACTAGGACTCCGCATACAACTGTCGGCCCAATTCCAATGGTTACCACCATCGGGTCGAGAGTGGGCACTTCTACTCCTTCAATTTCATGGTTTCAAAACACTATACATTATTGAGTGCCCTTTGTTGCTTGGCTGAGGCACCATCCTTAGTCACAAAACAAGTTTCTTTTGGAGCATGCTTTAGTGAACTCGTGTATCGCCCCATCTAACCCCAACTCTTTTGTGCTGGCTAAGGTCCTTCAAAAATAGTGCCAATAACTAGTCCTTGTTCCATCCATTTGGATCCTTCTCCATTGGGACATGGTTGGTTCCCTTGAGTACTTGGAACTTGAGATCAAGTAGGCTTGTCGGTGTTTTGCAATTTCTTCATGTACTACTGAAGCCTTTTTTCCTAATCAATTCCTCAATCGGATCTTTTAGATGTCGCCGCTCATTCGTCTTATGCTCATAAGTCTCGTGGAAGCGGCAAAACTTCCTTGGTTTCTTCTATCATTCATATTCTTCCTTCCTAGGACGCTTGTTGTATCGCTCAATTCCCTGACTTGCAAAGCAGATGTTCTCCAAGTTGTCATCCTACGGTGTATACACCTTGGGTCTTAGGTTCTTGATCCGCTTTCCATTCACATCACGCCTAGTAGTGTTTTGTTTTTTCCTTTTCTAATTTTCATCTTTCCCTGCATTTCCTATCGCGACTCTAGGATTGTTTCCATCCTGGTTGACTGTTATATTACTTTGAACTATCTCTTTTGGTTGCATACTAGCTGTCTTGCTCTCTAGTGCATCTTCCTCTTCCAATCTCAGATACTGACTCGTCTTCTTGTAAAACTCCTTCATGGTGGTTGGTTGTTTCATCTTAACCCATCATTCAAAGTCCACGTCTAGGTGGATATCTTGGACTAAAGCCATGAATAGCATCTCTTCAGTATGATTGCTCACTTTAGTAACTGCAATATTAAACCGGTTCATAAAGGTTTCTAACGACTCATTTGGTCTTTGGAAAAGGCCAAATAGAGACATCACATCTTTTGGCTGTGCCCTGTGAAGCCTAAACCATTCAAAGAATTTCCTTGCCAACTCATCAAGTGTAGATATGGACCTTGGTGGGAGTTTGGTAAACCACATAGAAGTAACATCTTCTAGGAAGATAAGGAAACATCCACAACCGACAATATTCATTACCCTAGCTCCGTCCATGTGCCAACTGTTTTTGTAAAGTGTGGTTTAGGGTTTGTTATCCCATTATAGGCCGGTATAGTTGGCATAGTGAACTTCTCAAGATATTCCTCCCTTAGTATATTTTCAGTGAATGGAGTCCGGCTTGGTGCAGAACCCTAATCGTCGTCTTTTTTGCCCTTACTTTCTTCCACCAAGAATTTGACCATATCCGCTATGTACGTCTCACTAGTTCAGTAGTCCACACGGAGACTACTAGGGGCTATGCTAAGCGTTTGACTTCGCAAATGGCCTTGGTATGACAACTGAAGTCTAGGTTCTCCATTCTCTGGGAGAACCACTGCTATAGGATTCCATTGGTGCATGATTGGCTTTATAGCAGCAGTTTGAACTTCTTTTTCGACGTTTTGCCTACCTATATCACTACTAAATTCTAGTCCTTTAGCATCAAGGTGCATGTTATCTTTAGAATCAAAGAGAAGCATTGCATATTCCCTTATGGAGCCTTTGCTCTAAGGTTGGGGTTTGTGGCGGGAGGTCCTCGGGTAGGAGGGGCACATCCATTACCTTAAATAACAATTCCACTCGCTCCACCAGCTATCTCCTTTTTCTTTTCCTTGCCATCCCATCTATTCAAGCCTGAGACAAAGGAGTTTTCCTGTTCCATAGCCTTTGCAGTTTTTGGCCTAGTCCTTGGGGCAGTTGGTGGTTGCAGCGCTAGCAAAGCATCTATTTTGTCCATAAGAGCTTTTTGGCTATCAGCCATCTTTTGGTTAAGTTGATCAACCATCTGGTAAAAATTTCCTTTCATCATAATTTCATGATGAGTAAGTTGGTGGTGTTGTTGATTTCAACCTGCTAGTGGTTTGGTCCATCACTACCAATTGTTGTACCGGTAGATCTCTAAGAAGTTGTTCTCTTTCTTTCGACCGTTGATTTTTAATGGAAAGCCTTCAAAAAAAATTTAAAGTATGATTTTTGGATCTAAATTCTAGATCTATCCAATCTAAAGTGGAGAGCTAAATCTAAGCCTGGATTCACTGATTCTCAGTGAAAGCACCAAATTGTTGACCCAAAAAATGAATCGACACCCTGGAGTGTGATATGAAAGCACTAACCCTGTTAGAATAGAGCAAATATAATTAAAAAGTAGTGGAAAAGTATATAAACATAGAGAATTTTATGGTGGCTCGGTTGTTAATTAAGCCTACGTCCACTTTATAACTTTGCTTATTAGTTTGATCTTGATAAAATATGGTTACAAGGAGATAAGAGAGAGAATTAGTCATAAGTACATGGGCTAGACAAGTTCTAATTCCTAGTTGGTGATTGTGATATAGAGATATGTGTTGAAGAATAAATGGAGATCCCGCATGGAGATAGCAGATCTCGATCCTTTCTAAGTTGCTCTATGGTTTGTATTTATAGAGTAGTCGTATTGGGCCAAATAGAGAGTTGAAGCAGGGTCTAGAAGTCAGACCAGAAGAGTGTGCAAAGTCATGGACCCATCTGGGTTAACACCAGAAGTCGGTAGTGGCCTCTCAAATTGGTGCAGACTTTCGTTGTTCAACCCAGGTGGGTTGAGTCCACTTGCATTCTTCATGCTACTTGATTAATGATGTTCTATGCAAGTTCTTTGGCAATTTGGTTGATGTTGGTAATGGCCCCTCATCTCTTGGTTTGTTCTGCCATTCTGATTGCTAGCTCTTCAATCTTGGTATTCAATTGATTAGAGTTCTTCGATATTACTTGGGCACATATGAAATGGGTAGGGAAGTAACTTCTGCAAAGTTTGGTAAAGAAAGGAGGGAGTGTGAGATGTCTCCACCAACCTCTTTATGTCAACACCAATCTCTTATACTTGGTCCATTTGAGTTGACTTTTCTCTGAGTTGTTTTATTAGCCTATCTAGGTTTGTTTCCAAGATTTCAAGTTGTTTCATCTTCGCTTTGATGTTTAAACTTCTATTGATCTCTGCTTGATTAAAACCCCAGTTGACAATGTGCTTGCTTTCCACCTCAAAAGTTCAAAAAAATATCTCATTTCACTCTCAAATATCCACTTTCCTTCTAGAACCTTCTATAAGCTTCTTAAGTGATTTAGTGAAAAATATTTCATTACCTATTAATTATTTCCTAAGTTATTTAGACATGCATGCAAAGTTTTGTCAACTTATTTTGAATAAAAAGCTGTTTATCGATAAAACGATTTTCGATCGCACTAACGGTAATTCGTCAAAATATTTATTTTTGTAAAAAATTTCCAAAACAAGTTTACCATCATTATTCATTAAATAAAAGGATTTTAATAAGGTTATATAATCTCATTTATAACACAACTATATTTCAAAAGTTACGATATTCAAGATGAAGTGTCCGAAATTACGGGTTGTAATAGAATACACTTCGTGCCATGGAGAGTACTTAGAAGTTTTTCAAGAATTTCAATATCTAAAGTGTATTTTGGGGTTGTGAGACATTGGTATCATCCTAATTAAGTTTTTCAACTTATAGCCCATGACCATAGACGATGGGCATGGGATGTTAATTCATTGTTATGTAAAGCCACCAAAGATTCTGATAATTGTTATTGTGTTAGATAAGCTTTATATTGGATGCTTGTGATTAGTTTTGATGTTTGCATGTTTGTTTTAATTATAGATGGGTGCAGTAAAGCTAGAAGAATTAGTTATTTATGGATTTTTCTTAAGAAATTGTGAGGATGCAATTTTCCTAAGAGGGGAAGTCTGTAATAACCCTTAGTTGAGATAGGATTAACTGGAATTTATAATTAAGATTAAATTAATTAAAAATGGGTTTTCAATATAAAAATGTGAATAAATGGAAATAATTTGAAAATTATGTGGGAAATTATTTTAAAAAGTAACAAAGTAATTTACTTGAGTAAATTTTGATTTTTAAAATGAGTTTGAACATTTTTTAAAGTCAAAATGATTTTTGAAGTATAGTTAAAAAGGATAAATAATTATTTTAAATTAAACTGTAAAAGTAAAGAAAATAAAGAACTTATTTTTAAAGAAAATGAATTTTTATTTCACTTATAAAAGGAGATTATAAATTTACTATTGAGATTGGGCTTTAAATGGTAAATAAGGAAATAATTGTTTAATTAGTATTAAGTATAGACAATAATTATTGGAAACTATGAAACAGTAGTACAATATTAATGAAGAATAAATATGAATTTTAGTTGGGAAATTGAGCTAACTTGTCATGGTAGAAAAATAGCTTAGTAAAGCGAAAGAATAATAAAAATAAAAACAAATGGAAAACAAGCTAATTTAACCCATCTCAACACTTGGAAAATATCCGAGTCTAGAATCCCCTACATTGCTTCAAATTTACTTTTCGTACACCTATTTCCAACTCCATCTTCCTAAATGCAGTTATGAATACGCTAATCCCCTAAATTTAAATTTTAAAATAAATAGAAATAAATTTCCATACATTTTGAAATCAATATATATCCCTCTCAACACCCTACTACACTACTAAGCATGGAGAATTTGAGATTTTCTTATGTTGGCTTGCATTGGATATTGTGGAGAAGAGGGAAAATTGGGTTTTTGTGATGCTATGAATTGCTTTAGGATAAATGGAGCTTCTCTTAGCTAAGGTGATTGTTTTCCACTCACAACTCTTTGTCTAGTTGCATTGATCAAAATAAATTGTAGAAGTTTTTGCAATGAATTTTCTTGAAACAATATCTTTGTGTTAAGGTGTTTGGTTCATGATGATATGAAGCTTAGATCTATTTGCATGTGTGCATATATGTTTGCATGAAGGTGTGATGTGAGGAAGGCTCCTGGAGCAAGCCGAGAGTTGTCGGTCTCTCGTCTAGTTATCGATGAGATGATATTGACAAACATGTATTCTCCAACATGTGCTCATTGGACATACGACTGAGAGGTGATCAAATCATTTGATGAGACTAAAGTCGAAATAGTGATTTTGATGCTGATAGTCCAGATGACTATCTACGTTACTAAAAGCTAGTAGATTATAGAGGGTTGGAGATGTTATATAAATAATTTCGAGGTTGAGAGCCAAGTTGATTAACTATGAGACTAAAAGTTTAAACGATCATTTGTATGATTATGGATTACTTGGATTATTTGTAACAACCATGGTCGAGGTTAAAATAAAATAAACATATTAAAGTATTTTGGTAAATTAATTTTTATTTTCGGAACTTTTTGAGAATAAAATGGATGAAGTTAATTTAAAATTCAATTTAAGATTTGAGTCGTGTTTTGTGAACCCAAAAGTCATTAGAAATCCATATTAATGAAATAAATAGTTTTTGTGAATTTGGGATTTATTTTAAGAAAATAAAACAAAAATATATAATTTGGTAAACCGAAAAATGGTATTTTAATAAAAGAAAATTAATTTTGGGTTAGAATAAAATTATGAAAAATGTTGTCTCTGCTTGAAATTTTTTTATAAAAGGTTTCACAACTCGAATGAATTGACAAGGAACCAAAATGCCTTAAGAATAAAACGACCACTTTGATTTAAGTAAAGCGGGCCTAAAACAATTCAAGTTCAAATTCTAACCCAAGTTAACCAAGACTAACTCCTCTCTTTCACAAATGGCATGTAATCCTATTCCTAAAAACCCAACTTCGCCAATGCCCTAATCTCGAATTCAAATCAGTGATTGTGAAAAAAAAGGACAGAGGTGCATGCAAAGGAAATAAGGGCGAATGTCGACATGGGCTAGGCGGATGGGCTAGAGCTCACGTTTGATGAGACTGAAGCAGTTGTACACCTAGGGAGGAAACGACCATCAGAGCACAACGTCGAGGCGGGAGCTCGTGCGGTGGTTAGCAGTGTTGACTTGACAACGACGATGGAATTGGCTTCATGGAGGATGGTGTGAGTGCTAGGATGGTGCAGCTGACGTCGCAAGTAGAGAAGCTTGGTTGTGGGAGTGGAGTTTCTGTTTAAATCAGTTGTAGCTAGAGTTTGTGGTAGGAATGGATGCAAATGGTATTTCTGCCAGAATAAGTTAAGTTGTGTTATTTTATTAACTCATGCACCTATATTTGAATAAAATATTATTTAAATGTTTTAGTTGATTGTTACATACTGTATTTGGTTGATGAGTGAATTAAATGAAATATTGTTGATTGCTAATATTTGGTTGATTGTTTGGTGATAAATGAATAGTTGTGTGGATTGATGGTGTGAATTTACAAACAGAACTCTATCCGTTTATGAAATAAATTTTATGGTATATTCATACTTGTATTTCATCATATGATCGGAGTTGTTGGAAAGCAAATCGGATCTCTAAGAAATTTTATATTATGAAATGATATTTTATACAGCGATGTTGGCTCTAGAAGATGCATTTTGAATCAATTTACTGTTTGAATTGGTTAAATGTTTTAAAAGATTCTCAAATGAGATTTAAACTATTTTGATCTTTATTAGAATTTAGTTTATAGAATATAATTAAATTATATTATAATCTTAATCTATTCCTTATTTCGAAATTTCTATTCAAAGCTTTAAAAAAAGTAATATTTAATAATAAAACCTTTTTAAATTTACAATTTTAAGTATATAATTTTGGAAATATTTTAGAGGCAAAAGATAAAATATGGTATTATTTTATAAAAGTGGTTATCAAAGTACTAATTTTAACTTCAAGTGATTTTGATGTAGAAGAGGTTTAAATGATTTTGAAAGAGCTCAAAAGCTTTTGTAAACAAGCAACTCTTCTTTAAAACGAGTTTATGGATTTAAAAGCTATTTTGGAAAAAAATATCTTTATATGTATAAACTAATTTAAAAATCTTTAATTTTATTAATTATAGATTTGAGATTTTAACGAAATTTCATGATTTTCTATAAAACAAGGAATTTTAATAAATGTTTGAATCGTCGCATTGGTATGGGATTTTTCATACAATTCTTTCGTTTGTTATTATAATTTGTTAAATAGAGTTTGAGTGGAATTTACACTTTTAGAAATAATATAATTTCACTATTGGTATGGGTGAATTTTAGAAGTTAGTATAGAAAAAGTAATTTACAATTTATAGTTATATTATCTTAGGGTGTTCAGATTTTAGGCCGATAGATCCTGGAGAGTCGATACATTCTTAGATTTGTATAGTGAATAATGAAACTTCTTAGTGAGGTGTTAGAGACCTTGTCATTCATGGTGAAACTTCTTAGTGAGGTGTTAGCGACCTTTTCATTTAGGGAAAAAAGTTTAGTGAGCTGTTAGCGACCTTGTCATTCAGGACAAAACTGCTTGGTGAGGTGTTAGCGACCTTACTAGGGCCAACTAAACTGCTTAGAGAGGTGTTAGAGATCTTGTCATTGCATTCGGGATCCCTTTCTTTTGTGAATTCGAAGATTTTTGAATTGTTATGATCATAATTTTATGGTTGTCCATTTGAGACCTGATATGATTTATGAAATGGTGATTTGGTTTGATATGCCTTGTTGTGATTAGTCGGTTTAAGGCTTATTTTGAGATAACTTATTTTATGATTAAGTCATAAATGGATTTTTGAAATGGTGATTTTATTTTGATATGTCTTTTTTATGATCATTTGTTCTAGCATATTTTTATTATGTCTTATTTATTGTCAACTCATATGTATTTGATATTAGTATTTCACCTTTCTATTAGATGTAGTTTGACCCATTTATTTTTTAATACTCAGATCAGGTCTATACACTACATGTATAAGGATTCACCGACTTTTGGATTTTGTGTTAGCTATGGAGTAGATGATTTTGACTGTTTTAGTTTACTTCATTAGTGTATATGTTGACATTTAGCATGACATGTCATGTATAATATTTAGTAGTCATTTTATATTTGATATGGTATTTTGGATGTAACGTATATATTTATATGGGTATAGTACCTATATTTTATAGACTTGCATCTTATTTTGATATATGATGTATGTTATTCTGCTGCGATCTATGGCTCTAATTTTGATTTATCTATATTATATACTATTCTGAATATTTTTAATCAGTGTTTTTATTACTTTGTATCAATATTGTACACGTTAAAATTTTCAGTTCAAACCCTTATAAGGTAATAACGATGCATCAGTGTTAGTACATAGATATATTCACATTCGATCGCCTTTAACTAGCCTTGTTCACCGTGCTATTAGATAACATTACTTGTAATGTTGTTAATAGTATGCGTATAGCGGTGGGGTCCTTACAGCTTGGTATCAAAGTCATGTTCAAAACATTATATAATATAATTGACATGGAGTCGAGATCAAAACCTAGATAGACTTAGAGTCACGTCCCTTGGGTGTGCACAATAGAATTAGAATTTATATTCTTATTTATTTAGGATATAAGTATAAATGATTATTGGGAATAATTATCGTGATCTATTTGTAAATTTTTTGAATATCTATACCAACTATTATTATGAAAATTATTCTAAGGTTAGAACTCACTTTTACAAAGAGTGAGATTTAACAGATATTATAAATGAGACCTTAGATTGCTTAGAATTGAATTGTTGTGTCTTGATCGATATTAGTGATCAGAGTGTGCAGCGAAAGCTGGAAAATAGCTTTTGGCTGAAGATGATTGTTTGTTTGTTTAATTAAACTGTATGTTGTTCGTATCAATGTTTATTTTTGTTTAAGCTTAGTTTAAAATATGGAATTGAATAAAACATTATCACTCAAAGAACTTATAATCCAAAATGGGAAATAATAAAAATGTCTAAGAAATTAATAGTTATAAAATATAGAATGATAAATAACATGTATCTAACTAAATTTGGAATTGGAAAATATACTTAATAAGTAAAATAAGATATGAAAAGTTATCGGTTAATGAATGCTTGGTAGTTTCAAAATTGTAAGTGATTGTGCAAAATTAATATTGAATGGGAATCACTATTGAAAGTTGAAACCTGCTCAATTATAACAATAAAAACTTTTGGTGCCTTCAGTAGTGTAAGAAATATTGAAAATTTCAATTATATAAAATGAAATGTTAATTCATAAGTGTGACCAATTAAATTTTAAGATGAATTAAAATTTTGATGTTTGATTAAGGTATGCATTGATGAACGTGTGCGCTACGAAATTTTTGTTAGTAAAATATTATTTCTATGATAATATTAAGATTGATTGAAAGAATTTTAATAAAAGAAAGCATCTAATTGAATTAAAATCTTTTTATATTGGATGCACGTATGTATGGAATCTAATTATGTTTATCTTAGGCAAGAAAATATTTTGAATAGGTATAAAGCTATTACCCGGCAGCTTGGCCCGACTACTAGGTGATAGTTACAGAGCTTTTATCTGAATCAAGATGAAACTCGAGCCAGTGAGAGGTTGGAAATATAAAGGATTGACCCGATTTGAGTAGTTCAGCATATATACATCGTTCGTCCTATACAGACGGTTTAGCTTGTATGTAAGGTTCGGCTTGTATACATGGTTCGGCTTATAAATATTATTCGGCCTATATTTATGGTTCGGCCTATATACATGGTTCGGCCTATACACATGGTTCGGCCTATATGTTTGGTTCGGACAAGGAAAAGATGGTGTACGTCGCTTGGCTAAAGAAAGGAAGCTATAAGAACACTATACATATCGCTCGGTCAATGAAGGGAGACGCAAGATGACTCAATCGAGACATCCACGGAGAGGTCGCTTGACAAGGTTGGCTCGGCACTCGTTGGACTGGCTCCAATGGAATTGATTTATTTGGCTCGGTATGTGGTGGATTGGTGTGTGGTGGCTCAGTATGTGGTGGCTCGGCATTGGAGCGTTTGACATGAATGCCTTAATCATGTTGGCTCGACTCTGAAGTTTTGGCCTTGTTGGTCAGTTGGGGTAGTTGCTGTTGAAGTGGTGCATCTAGCTTTCCTTGGCTACAACTCATACCACAACTTCCCCCAAGTTAAGTGACGACACACTTCGAGTTGCCGATGAAAAGACTCAAGGTTAGTCAAGATCGTTCGGCAACCATCGTTTGGCAACCCTCGCTCGGGTTCGGCAAGAGTGGCTCAGAATGCACAGCTCGGTGAACATGAGTTACCAAGTGGGCTGAAGTATCTTGGTTATGGGCCTACGCAGATGGACCAGCCATCTTCGTCTATAAATACAGAGGCAAGGGGACATTTGTAGGGACCTATTTTTCGAGAACTCCAGGGACACTCTGCCATTTTCTGCACTAGCTTTCTTTCATTTAAAACTAGTATTCAAGCTATTTGTTTACGGATTGTTTCTGTATTCAAGTCTTTGAGGAAAACAATAAGGATTATAATAACAGTAGACGTAGGCAGTTACGCCGAACTACTATAATTTTAGTGTTCTTGTTTCTGCAGTTAGTTTTGTATACATTTCTCTGTTTTAATTTATTTTCTTCATTAATTTTTGTACATAATTCTACTCAAGGGTGTTAGTGACCAATTTTGGTGCTAACATTTTGGTGCTTTCATTGAGAATTGCATTCTCAGGCTGTTAGGATCTACTTTGCCACTACTGGATTGAAGAAATTCCCCAAAGAAGATCTAAGTTTGTTCACAAGAAGTTCATAGACTTTACTCAGAGTTCCGACCGATAACTCTACAATGGGAAGACCGCGTACCTAATCAGCTTCCCACAATGCGGATGTCAACGAGACCGCTGGCGTCCAATAAGTAGGCCCCAACAATCAACAAGCTAATCCAGGTGCAAGGACTGCCACCGTCCTAAACCAAAAATAAGTTGTCACTAGAACAGAGTTCAACGAGCTCATGAGAGAACTCATGGAAAGCATGAGACAATTTAATGAGAAGATTCAAGCTAACGCCAATCTCATGACCCAACTTGCTCAACAATAGCATTAGAATGCTGGAGGAAGTCCCTCTACCCACTCATCATCTAACAGCTTCACTTCGTCCGATGAACATCTCAGGCATAAACGCCGTAGAATTGAAACAGTACAAACAGACACAGTAGATCAATCCAACAGGAATGGTCCAGTTTCCCTACCTGGAGCCGTTATCCCTCACTTGCACCTAGGAAACCGCTCTCAAGTTGGAATGGGAAACTTAGGATCTAGAGCACGAGTGGAAGATGACCGACTGGCTCACCAAGGATGCGATGAAACAGGTCCCCAGGACGCTCGTTTAGGAGATAACCAATCAACGAGGTACCAGCCGAACGGTCACGCAGGACGGAGTCCAACTGCCACCACCCATCCAAACCCCAGACTTGTCAGCCATGGTCAGACAGTTGATGAGGGAAAATCATGGCTTATCCAATGATGATTGAGGCATAGATAGAAGTCATGCTCCATTCACAGATGCTATCCTACAGGCTGAATACCCCTGGAAGTTTAGTATGCTGACTATTCCATCCTATGAGGGGAAGACGGATCCCCGATAGCATGTAACAAGATATGAGTGGATCATGAACTCGCCTAGGGCGAATGATGCGACTAAATGTAGATGTTTCCCAATAATCTTACCTGGAATCGCTACCATGTGGTTCACCGGACTTCCTCCACGATCGATTTCCAGATTTGATGAGTTAGTGACGAAATTTGTGGAGCAGTTCAGAATTCATACCAGTTCAGAATTCATACCACTCGTCGAAAGGACGTGATGTCTTTATCCAGTTTAATTCAAGCCCCAGGGGAGTCCTTAAAGGAATATTTGCGAAGATTTCACGTTGCGGATACTGAAATTAGAAACCTGAATGACCATGCTATTCTCATGGCCATGATGCGAGGAGTAGAACCAAACTCAGAGTTTGGTGATTGGCTGGCAGAAAACCTTTGGATCCCTGTAATGTTTGTATTCAAAGGTACGCCAGTTCATGAGAAGGGAGGAAGCTATGTGAACAAGGAGAGGCAGTGCGCCAGGGCCTGGCAAAGAGACTATTCATGAATCTACGACTACGACAACATCCAGACTCAACGGCTCAAAGTATGGTCCAATAGTTATACATTTTAACAAGAGTCATCAAATATATATATAGAGTCTAGTTTAGTGCTTTTTTAAAATCTTTCCTCAAGAATCATCATTCATATTCAAATAAACTTGCATGCATATTTAATCAAAATCAAGTTTCCAAAAAAACACATGGAGCAGGGCTCGAACCTGGGTCACTAGTTTAAAAGGCAAGTGCTCTAACCAAATGAGCTGTGGTGATTTTTGGTTATCAACAGAATTCAGTCGACTGAACAAAATCGACTAGTCGGCTGAATATCTATAAAACACCCTATTGAACTAGTGCACATATGTATACACGTTTATATTTTCAAATTCAGTCGACTGACCAAATATGACCGGTCGACTGACCAAATATGACCAGTCGACTAAACCTCCTCAGTTGCTCAAACACACTCTTTGTTGCACCAACTTTGAATATTCAGTTGACTGGTCGTTTTGGTTCAGTCGACTGAACTTTTCCAACAGCTATTTTTCTCAATAGACACTTCCATTTGCCAAGAGATATGATCTAAATTGAAGAGGTATGGATGCTTCCATTGATCAGAACTCTTCATGATTGGTTGCAACTATTTATCTATATAAACACATAAGATTCACTTCACAAAACACCGAATTTCTTTTTATTTTCTTAGCATAGTCTCTACTATCTCTGCATTCTGAAAAGCAATCACAACTTACATGTATTGCTTTAATCTCTGAATCAATTAACTTATTCTTCGATTCAAAGCAATATTCTCCTTTCTAAATCTTTACACACACATATATACTTGAGGATAAGATTATAGGAAGGTTGTACTATCAAAGACAAATCAGTGTTAACAAGAATGCAAAGTGTCAAAGCAATTGAATTGAAACTGTTGAAGTCATGTTCGGTTGTTCAGGCGGGTAAAGTCCTCTCTCGGTTGTTAGAAGCGGAAAAATCATGATCGGTTGCTCAGGTGTTGTATACCTATTCCTCCGGGTTAAGTGAGGAGTTATTGTGAGAAATTCCAGAGGGAAGTCTGGGACTGGACATAGAACGGGAAGTTCGAACCAGTATAAATACTCCTGGTGTACTTATTCTTATTTACTTTACTATTATTATCTGTTTCGGCGTTTAGATTATAATACATTCCATATTACACGATCCTAAGTGATAACTAGCCACACAGTGGTCATTTTTCATTTGGTATCAAAGCCTGGAATTCTATTGATCGTAACAACATCATAGAATAATGGCCAAAAAACGATCCAGTCGAAATACAACAAGCAAAATCCCTATCAAAGCCACCAGTGAGGACTACAAAAAGGTACTTTCTGATTTACAAATTTCAGTGAATGAGAATAATGAATTAGTTAGTATAAGCGAAAAGATCTCAAAGCTTAATTTTCTTATTTTAGAAAAGATGAAATCAATCAAACATGAAAATGAGAAATTGAAAAATGAGAAATTAGATTTAGAAAATCAACAGGCTCTTTTGAAAAATAATTTTGAGGCTCTTAGAGATTTTCTAGACGAACAGCCTACTATGTTTAAAAAAGAAAAGGAAATTTTTTCAAAAGAAATTATGGATTTGAAAAGACAAAATGATTTATTACAATCATCTTTAGATAATTCAGAATCTCGAATTTTTCTTCTTGAAAATGAGAACTGTAAATTAAAAAAAGAGAATTCTGAATTAAATAAGCAAACTGACATTTTGAAAAACAGTAATATTTCTTTTGAAAATAATAATCGTGACTTTAAAGCTAAATTTCATAAACTTAACACTGAAGTCACAAAATTTAATAAAGGTCAAAACGATTTAAACATGATTTTATCCAGTTCTAGATCTTTACATGATAAAAGTGGTTTAGGATATAATAAAACTAATCGTAAAAATAGCACAAGATACGCTTTCATGTATAGTAAAAATGTTAGTGCTAGTACTAAATTTTGAGTAAAGTCTAAATCCAATTTTTGTAGAAATTCAAATACTGTTATGACCAATAATGTTTATAATTTCTCTAGAAGTACAACATCATTGACGGGAAATATGAATTAAAATTATCTAAGTATTTGGGTTCCTGTTAATTGGAAAAATAAAGAGAAATACATTGATGATTATTTTGATATGGTAGTTAATAATAAAAAATATATTTTTAAAGGTTCAACCACACCCAAATGGGTATGGTTTCCTAAAAATTAGGAAATTATAAGAAACTTGGGTATCACATGCTTTTAATGTTAATTTTTTTTGATACCTTACATTATAATTAGTAGTTATTTTTTATTGTGCTATGTTAAACTCTTATATGGAATATAATTTATGTCATCATATAAACTCTCCTTTTTGTCAATGACAACGGGGGAGAAAGATATTGCTCTAACGTTATTTGCAGGAATAAAACGATGCAAGCACAGATTAAGGGGGAGAAAAGATTAATTATTTATAGGAATATATAGCATAGATTCAGGGGGATAAATCTATAGCATAATTGCAAGAATATATTCCGTGGGAGAAATAAGTCAACAAAGCTTGTCGAAGATTCATCCGTAGCAAATGGAGTTGTCATCATCAAAAAGGGAGAGAATGTTGGATCATAGATTTTGATTGCTGACATGAAACAACAATTCACGAATCTACGACTATGACAACATCCGGACTCAATGACTCAAAGTATGGTTCATATAGTTATATATTTTAACAAGAGTCGTCAAATATGTATATAGAGTCTAGTTTAGTGCTTTGTTAAAATCTTTCCTCAAGAATCATCATTCACATTCTAATATGCATGCATATTTTAATCAAAATCAAGATTTCAAAAAAATTCATGGAGCGAGGCTCGAACCCGGGTCACTAGTTTAGAAACAAGTGCTCTAACCAAATGAGCTATGGTGATTTTTGGTTATCAATAGAATTCAGTCGACTGAACAAAATCGACCAGTCGACTGAATATCTATAAAACAGCCCATTGAACTTATGCATATATGTATACACGTTTATATTTTCAAATTCAGTCGACTGACCAAATATGACCAATCGACTGAACCTGCTCGGTTGCACAGACACACTCTGTTTTGCACCAACTTTAAATATTTAGTTGACTGGTCGTTTTGCGTCAGTTGACTGAACTTTTCCAACAGCTATTTTTCTCAACAGACACTTCCATTTGCCAAGAGATCGATCTAAATTGAAGAGGTATGGACGCTTCCTTTGATCAGAACTCTTCATGAATGGTTGCAACTATTTATCTATATAAAGACATAAGATTCACTTCACAAAACACCGAATTTCTTTTTATTTTCTGATTATACTCTCTACTATCTCTGCATTCTAAAAAGCAATCACAACTTACATATATTGCTTGAATCTCTAAATCAATTAACTTATTCTTCGATTCAAAGCAATATTCTCCTTTCTAAATCTTTACACACACATATTTACTTGAGGAAAATATTATAGGAAGGTTGTACTATCAAAGACAAATGAGTGTAAACAAGAAAGCAAAGCGTTAAAGCGATTAAATTGAAACGCATGTTCAGTTGTTCAGGCGGATAAAGTCCTCTTTCGGTTGTTAGAGGTGGAAAAATCCTGATCGGTTGCTCGGGTGTTGTATACCTATTCCTCTGGGTTAAATGAGGGGTTACTGTGAGAAATTTCAGAGGGAGGTCTGGGACTGGACGTAGAACGGGAAGTTCGAACCAGTATAAAAACTCCTGGTGTGCTTATTCTAATTTACTTTACTATTATTGTCTGTTTCCGCGTTTAGATTATAATCTATTACTTATATAGGAAAAGAGAAACCAGATCATTCATAGGATGACACGTATCTTTTTATAACTTATGGTATTTTTTAAAGTACATCATCGTTACTTGGCAGCCGCTGTGTTTTTCCTATAACGGTTACTTTGAATCCTAAAATTGTATTCATTTTTCTACTCCCCACCTCTTTATCCATGCTCGGCGAACCCAACCGGCCTCTTTCTTCCTTTTTTCTATCAACTAATCCTAACCAAATAAATCCACATTCGAGATTTTACACGGTTGGTGAAATTACGAAGTCGAATTGGGGATTTACTCGAATTAGGTAAGTAATCTGTTGATTTTTATTGCTCGAATTAGGGGTTTTTATACAGTTGAACACACAGTCAGATTTACAGTAAAACTTGATTTGATTATCTTTTATTCCAATTTCAACCTACATCCCTTTTACCTATTTCAAATAAAAGGCCTTTATGTCTAATTTGTTAATCCTTTTCACTCGAGTTGGGTAATATGCATATAATTGACCACACAGTCGATAGGTTGGGTTATAAAACCTGATTTGATGATAAATTGTTCTATTATATGGTACACGCACCCTTTTTTTGCTACATACCCTTTTTTTAATAAAATTTGACACCAGTGGATAAATCTTACAATTTAGCAATAATTATTTCTTTGGCCTGAAATGTGTTTAGAACGTAATCTGGTAAATGCATGAAGTTCTTTTTTTTATAGTGGTTGTTTCAAATGTTCATTCATTGTTGTTTTACTCCTTAACTCTCAATATGTATTTGCATATGCTCTCCGAAGGTTTCACGATCATGAATTTTTACGTTATTTAAATTAGTCATGGTCAGAGGTACGCCTAATTCTCTTTTTTGTAACATTTCCCAAATCAATCCAACTACACTAACCATATTACACATGTATGGGGAGTTGGTATCATGATGGCCACGCATTATTGGTTAACCATGTTTAAAAAAAACTAATTAATCTCCAACTGACTGCAGGTTCCCTACAAGCCACGCTTTTTTATTACTTCTGATATTAAGCATTTGAATTTTAGTTGTTTTGCATATTTCGTTGGTAGATATAATTTGATTATCTGTTTTACCTACTGTCTCCTACATGACATTTTTCCTCAATCTTATAATTGTCGATAAATATGAAAATTTACGTGTTATAATAATTTGTGACTAGGTTGCATTTCCAACAGTAGTTAGGAAATGGTTTGTCCACTTTTCCAAGTCTGAAGAGTCCAATCTTGAGGAAACATAAAAGCAACTTTGCTTTTGTTGGGTATAAGTAATTTTGAGAGAGAAGATGAATCTCTTCGGTTTGTGATTGACTACTCGACTACTCCATCAAAGGTGAAAATGTATGAAACTTTTTCTCTCTCTATTATTTTTCTCTTTCTTATTTTTAGTCGCAAAAGAATTATTTTGTTAGTAAGTGGGAATGAGATTCTTTTCAGATGTACCTGTATAGATATCAAAAAACACGTTGGAAGTTTCGATAATTATTCCCGATGCGACCAATGATCTAGGATGGTATACGTGGATGGGGATTTTAAGTTTTTTACCTTTAAAAACTAATTTCTTTAGTTTTAAAAAAATTGATGTGTAAATAAAATATATGAGTGATCTTACTGCTTTAAACCATATCTGTATAATTAATCAACCTAAATAAGTATACATACAAAGTCACTAAGTAAATAGAAAACTAGGCATGTAATAAGTAATGAAAAAGGTAATTTGAACTGGAAATGAGAAAAAAATGAGTGAAGCTTATTTGAAATCTGGAAGCATGATATGAATTAAAATTTCACATCTTAATATGATTAAATAGTCCAAGTTCTAAAGATTTGATGTCTCAAATTCCCGATTAAGATAATATTGAATTATCAATTAGTAAATAGAGTAATTTTGAAATGAAAACAGATATGCTAAAATATGATGACATTATCGAAGAGTTTAGGTTTCAGTATAAGTTTTCTGTTGAAATGAACTATTACCCAAAACATTTCATAATTTGATAACATTTTGTCTCAAATGCGCTCCAAAATACTGTCAAAATGTTTATTTTGATTTTTGATTACTCCAAAATACAGTTACAATATTGGTTATGACGTTTGACTGCTCCAAGATACTATTAACATGTTGATACAACTTCTGATGAAAGGGAACAAAAAACATAACCGATTGAAACAACCCAAATACTGGAATCGATAACCACCTCATTATTTACACTTCCATTTAACTCTTTTTAAATCACCTCTCCCACCTCTAACTGCATCCTGCTACACTATGAATTCATTAAATTTTCCTTTTTGTCCTAATGTCGTATGTGATCATATAGTCACAGCATAAGGTTGTAGTATCATCACATATACGAATATTGTACTATTGTTTTGACATTCTCTCATAGTATGCTGTAAGGAAAAAATACCTAGAGCTTACAAAGAATTGGTAGATTAATTTTCTTACTAACCATAAACTAGATTAAGTGAATTAAGTAGTAGATGGTTAATGATACATGTGCTGCAACGATGTTTCGTGAGGAGGACCATAATAAATAAAAGTTCATAATTTTACTAACTACTCCATTATCATTTGGCACAATCTATGGATTCTACCTTTATACATCCAAGATTTATGATGTCAACTGAGTACTAAATATGTTAAATTTCCTGCATACTGCAAATTTTATATGTAGTTTCTAGATTTGCTAAAGTTAGTTATCTTTTATTCCTCCTTCCTATAATTTTTATAAGAAATATATGTTAACATTTTATTGTCCATGGACCCCAATAATAGAAAACTATACTACTGGTATCTTTAGTGCTTTCCATTATGATAACTCTTTTTAAATGGTTATAAATGATTACTAAAAGTTATTTCTATGTCTTTGGAATAGTTTGTACAACTCCACTGCAATGATTCAAGTTAAACTTGGTATCGATGTTTCTCAATAATGTTTCAATCAAAAGTGATAGTTTATTCACTCCAAATTAGAAAACCAAATGAATACATAAAATCTCTAAAGAATATTATGAAACAACTACCAAAAAGCAAGATAGGTTTGTGATGTTTCATTTAGCTCTTAATTTCTCATGTTATATATTTCAGATATTATGTGGAGGGATATTTCCCTGAAACAAGGAGGAAAGGTTCCTGATTTAGGAGAAAAAACAAGGAAACGAGCAAATTTTTCACTAAGAAAAAGCTTAGACAATTTATGCTATTACTGATTGCATGATTAAAGTTGGAGAGATTCTAAGGTAGGTTGTACTTTGATTCATGGTAGCCGAAAATTAAACGGTTAATGAATTTAATATATTGTAACCTGTTTATATTTAAAGGAAGCTGGATAGTCCATTTGTTTGTTACACTTGCATGATTTTCCTTGAATATTAATATAGTCTGTATTTTTTTGTTTTTCGATTTTAGATGGTTATTAGGATAGAAACAAGTTCTGTTAATTATTCTGTTTGCTGTTCAATTTTTGTACAAAGCATAAAGAATTAGTGAAATGCGATCTTTTTTACAACCAAAGATATAATAAAACGATGTACAATGAAATGAATACTGTTCGCACATGAACTCCTAGGATTTTCCACGCTGTTATATTTTTTATGCACTCTTGATTGACGTCACATCACCGATTCTGTGTATGTTGTGCATGGAAGGTGATGCAAATATCAACGACAAATAAACTATAAAAATCCTGCAATAATTGTTTAACTCAATTGCCTCCAAATTATAACCAAGTTTTAGTTAGATAAATACTGGCCAAAATAAAAAAAGTAGCTGAGGAAGGGTATTTCAGTATTTCGATGAGTAAAATTTGGAGCTGACACGAGCAATAATGGTAAAAGTGATTCAATAAAAACTGTTAAATGCAAAAGGAATGGTTAAACTAAAAAGAAGAGTTTGGTGAAGACGAGCTCGAGTTCATCAGGGAGCTCGACGGCGAGCTCAGTTAGTTCATCGGTGATGGAGTGGGCACGTCCAGAGGAGAATGAGTTCACAAATAAATAAGGTTCTTCCCTATTAATTTCTGAATGGAAACAATGAACAACAACGGAATTTTTTCTTCAGGATTACTTTATTATGTGTGAATTGTTGGTGCAATTTTAACGATGTAAATAAACAATCTAAATTGTAGTTTTATTGCTGAAAATATTTGATTAATTTTTAAAGCAACAGTCAAGGACTGTATATACTAGAGTACATTTTTCGAGTGTAGAATCTTTATGCTTGGAGGAGAATTTTAAGTATTTCTTTGAAACTGAGCATGCTTTTTCCAGTTTAAGCATAGCTAGCCATGATGGAAGGCCATTAAGATGATGACCATTCCTGTTTGATGATAATGGATCTTGGAATCTTTTTAGCAATGTTTTGAAGACCCAAAGCCCGGTAGGACCACGAAAAAAGCAGGTCATGGCCGTTTGTCAATAAAATCGAACATTGCATCATAGCATAATCAAACGGCAACCAAATGTCCAGTTTGTTTTTTCATTCTAAGGTATTCTGTCTGTATTTTTCTATACTTTAAATAACGGTTTTGTAGAGAGAACGAATACATCAACTTTTACAAAAAATCTACCATATTAATAAACTCAAACACATATCGCATTACATTTGAGCACACAGTCGAAACATAATACAAACACACATTTGTCTCCTACATAAAATTTCTTTATTTTACATCAGGCATATTCTAAGTCACTTTTAACATCAACTTAATAACCAACAATGCCCGTGTGCATAGCATGGGCCACACACTTGTACATTCCATATTACACGATCCTAAGTGATAACTAGCCACACAGTAGTCATTTTTCAGGTGCAACGTAACATTGCAATAAAACAATTTGGCAATAATTCTAGAGAGGTCAAGGTTAATGTTCAAAACAAGCCCAAGCAGTCTAAAACGTTTGAAAGGGAAAATTCAAGAAGAAAGAGGGAAGCCGGAAAGTGGAAGCCAAGGATCCCGACCTACAACGAATACACTCCTCTGAATGCATCGCTAGAGAATATTTATTTGTCAACTTGTAACACCATCCATTACTGGAAGCCGCGCCCAAAAGAATCCATAGAGGAACAAAAGCAGACTGGGAAGTACTGCCGATTTCACGAGACCTAGGGGCATAACACTGAGGAATGCAGACACCTCCATGATGCTATAGAAAAACTGACTCGACAAAAGAAGTTACGGCAATTTGTTAAGAATCCGCAGGAAGGCGGACAAGGAAAATCAGACCTCGATCGCGGGAAGGCTCCACACCATCCTGAGGAATCTACTCGGACTATAGGTAGACTAGTCATAAACATGATAGTCGATGGGCCTCATCCAGCAGACAAGAGTTGGCAAGAAATGGAACGCTATGCTAGTTCCTTGAAACATACGGACTTTAAATGTTGCTCGAACTTGAAAGATGGGATTCCAATGAAACAGTAGCGAATGATGACGGATGATATAGTGTTCAGAAGTAGAGATGTCGATCAGGTGGAGGCACCTACCATTGACTCGATGGTCATCTTGGCTACAATTGGGATAGCGTTTATGAGAAGGATATTGATTGATTGTGGGAGCTCTGTTAATATTGTATTCAAAAAGGTGTACGACCAAATGAAGATGGTGGTAAAGGATCTGAAACCATCTGAAGCCCGCATTCACGGTTTTAATGGTGCAGCCACTGACAGGATAGGTTTTGTTGAATTACAAGTTGAATTAGGAGAAGGTGAACGTAGGAGGGTATGGATCCTACCATTTATTGTGTTGGATGTTGATTCTCCGTATAATGTTTTAATGGGCTGACCGATCCTGGTGGAGTTTTGGGCAGCATTTTCCCCATGGTGTTTAACTTTGAAGTTTCCGACGGATAGAGGAGTTGGGGTTGTACATGGCGATCAGGCGATAGATCATGCAGGTTATGTGGCCGGGCTGAGAGAGGCCCGACGGAGAGAGAAGGGAAAGGTTGTAGACAACTCTGTCCGCATCCAGGTAGCACAAAATTGACAAGTAGTGCCCGAGCCTTAGCTCGAGCAGCAGGGTCGGATCTACAGAGACATAGATCCAAGTGACGATGGTGAAAAACCTAAGGAGCCTAAAGCTGCACCGGCTAAACTAATGACTGACATTTCAGTCAGCCATGATGACCTATCACGAGTGCTTAAGATTGGATCACAACTTACTCCTTCGATGACCGAAGACCCAAGTGATGTCCTCCGAGCGAACCTAGATGTTTTCGCTTGGACCCATTCTGATATGTGCATGATTTTTCCCGCCATTGCAAGTCATATGTTGAACATTGGCCCCAAATTTTTACCTGTGAAATAGAAAAGCAGAGGTTTGGACCCGGAGAGGTCTACTGCTCTTAGAGAGGAGAAGGACAAACTCAAAGCCAATGGGTTCATCCATGATGCACACTACCCTGAATGGGTTTCTAACCCCGTACTAGTGAGAAAAGAAAATGGAAAATGGTGGACCTATGTTGATTATTCAGACCTGAACAAGGCATGCCCTAAGGATAGTTTCCGTTTACCCAGAATTGACCAATTGGTCGACTCAATAGCCGAACATGAGTTATTGTCATTTATGGATGCGTATTCGGGATACAACCAAATCCTGATGCATATTCCAGATCACGAACACACTAGTTTTGTCACGGACGTCGAGTTGGATTGTTATGTGGTGATGCCATTTAGGTTAAAGAATGCAGGAGCGACTTACCAGCGCTTAGTAAATTGGATGTTTAAAGACCAAATTGGTAGAACAATGGAAGTCTATGTGGATGACATGCTCGTGAAGTCACGGCAGTCAAACGACCACATTCGAGACTTAGCGAAGATGTTTGATATACGTAGATACTATGGAATGAAAATCAATCCACTGAAGTGTTCCTTTCTTGTTGCGCCGGGAAAGTTTCTGAGCTTTATTGTAAATTCATGGGGAATTGAAGCTAATCCAGAAAAGATTCAGGCTATTCGAGACATACAAGCGCCCGGAACTATAAGGCAAGTACAAAGCCTGAATGGAAAGGTCGCCGCGTTGAGTCGATTCATATACAGAGCGACCGATAAATGTATTCCCTTCTTCGATGCGATAAAGAAAGAGAAGAGAAATTTTGAATGGACTCCCGACTATGAGGACTCATTCCGAGCTCTGGTAAGACATTTGGAAAGTCCTCTGGTTCTGTCAAAGCATGTAGACCATGAAGTAGGTCGTGTCTCAGCATGCCATAAGTACGGCCGTAGTTCGCGAGGAGGACCGAATTCAAAAGCTAGTATACTATGTCAGTAAACATCTAACGGGAGCAGAGAGATATTATCCTAAAATTGAGAAGCTAGCCTATTGTTTGGCGATTCCATCATGCAAGCATCGTCCATATTTTCAGGCACACCCGATCAGTATTTATACCGATCAACCTCTACGATAGGTGCTCCAACGACCCGAAACATCTGGAAGCTTGTTAAAGTGGAACATTGAGTTGAGTCAATTCGATATCACTTACCTGTCATGGAGGGCTATCCAAGGGGAGGCGCTAGCGGACTTCATTGCAGAATTCACCATATCAGACGAGCTAAGCAGTGAGGATGTTATTCCCCCCATTCGATGGAAACTATACACCGATGGGGAATCCAACGACCGTTGTTCTGAGGTTGGTGTAATTCTTGTAACTCCCAAAAATCTGTCGTTTTGTTATGCTTTGAAGCTCAATTTCCTAGCTATGAATAACAACACCGAGTATAAAGCATTGATTGCTGGCTTAATACTTACCAGGGAACTTGGAGTAAAATTGGTTGAAATCTTTTGTGACTCAATTGGTGGTGTACCAAGTACGGGGAGACTATCAAGCAAAAGGGCATAGACTTGCGCCATACCTTGCACGGGTTCCAAAGATGTTGGTAGACCTTGAATATTACGATAATTTACACATCTCACGAGAAAAAATGGGAAAGCCGATTCATTAGCAAAATTTGTAAGTACTGGTGATGTACAGTAGATAGGCTTGGTTCCCGTCGAAATCTTACATGCTCCGAGTATAAACAAGATGGAAGTAGACTCTGTGTTAGAAACATAAATCGAGAAGGAGTCGTGGGTAACCCTATTCAAGCAATACCTGCTACACATGGTTTTTCCCAAAAGAAAGAATGAGAGACGACAAGTCATTCGCAAAGCTTCGCGACATGTAATATAGGACGGAATAATGTATCGGAAGGGATTCTCGGTCCCCTTACTTCAGTGCATTGCCCACGATGAGATGAAGCGGGTCTTAAAAGAAGTTCAGAAGGAGAATGTAGTGACCATACTGGGGGACAGACATTAGTGAAAAAGATCCTCCACTACGGATACTATTGGCCAACTGTGAATCGGACACCGCGGACTATGTATGAAGATGCGAAAAATGTCAAAAATATGCGAAAATCCCGAGAGCTCCGCCAACAGAACTCACACAAATGGTTAGTCCTTAGCCATGTGCAATACGGGGAATCAATATAATCGACTCCTTGCCAATCTCTAAAGGTGGTGCAAAATATACAATTGTTGCGGTTGATTACTTTACCAAGTGGGCGGAAGCAGAGCCCTTAGCTACAATCACTACCAAAAAGGTCATTAATTTCGTTGTTTGAAACATCATATGTGTTTTGGCCTCCCGCGAACTATCATTACGGACAATGGAACTCAATTCGAAACTTGGGAGTTCAAAGAATTTTTGTCAAAAGTATGGCATTGAGAAAAGGTATGTAGCAGTTGCTCATACTAAAGCCAATGGACAAGTAGAAGTCGTAAACAAAATAATCAAATCCATATTGAAAAAACATTTGGAGAAGGCTAGAGGAAAGTGGGTGGATAAGCTTCTAACAGCACTCTAGGCTTACAGAACGACCAAGAAGTCTGCGACTGGCCACACTCCATTCACATTGACATATGGCACAGATGCTATTATACCCATGGAACTTGAAGTTCCTTCTCATCGGGTAACTCATTATGATCCTAAGGCGAATCAGGATCTCTTACTGGAATCACTAGACTTTATCGACGAAAACGTAAAGAAGCTGATTTAAGGGCAGCAACGTATAGGCATCGAGTCGCTCGATATTATAGTGAAAAAGTTCGACCGAGAATCTTTGATGTGGGAGATCCCATCTTGAAATGAATTTTTCCAACCCCATCGCATATTAATCCGGGAAGGTCCATACATCATTGAATGGAAGCTTGGAGAAGGAACCTTCAATCTAGCGACTATCGATGGCATGACACTCCCAGAGCATGGAATAGCGAGCACTTGTATCGTTATTGCACTTAGTTATTTCATTTGCATTTTGGTAGTAATTGTTTCGAGTATGTTTTTCTTTTGTTTTCGGCATGTAATAAGACAATTTAGTTGTTCCGATTTGATTATTGATAATAAAGTCTTGAAGCCGCTTTTCTATGAACTATTGATGTTCCGTGTGTTATAATTCCATGAC
Organism: Allium cepa; assembly: GCA_030765085.1. Taxonomy (NCBI): domain Eukaryota; kingdom Viridiplantae; phylum Streptophyta; class Magnoliopsida; order Asparagales; family Amaryllidaceae; genus Allium; species Allium cepa. The sequence continues at coordinate 783,432,388 of CM060928.1, read as the reverse complement.
AAAAATTAAATCACATTATTCTGTCTGGCGTATGAACGTACACACAAAATTAAAAATCAATCGATAAAACAAAAATCTCTAAGTCCTCGGAGTGCGAACTAGAGTACTATGGGTCCCCAGGGTGCGAACAAGAGTATAAACAATTCAAAAATCTTTAAGTCCCCAAAGAGCGGACTAGAGTACTCTGAGTCCCCAGAGTGTGGACTAGAGTATAAACGAATCAAAATATCAAAGTCCCCAAAGTGCATACTAGAGTACTCTGAGTCCCCAAACGACTCAAAAAATCTCTAAGTCCCTGGAGTGCAGACTAGAGCACTCTGAGTCCCCATAGTGCAAACTAGAGTATAAGCAACTCAAAAAATATCTAAGTCCCCAGAGTGCGGAGTAATGTACTCTGAGTCCCCAGAGTGTGGATTAGAGTATAAATGACTCAAAAATCTCTAAGTCCCCGAAGTGCGGACTAGAGTACTCCGAGTCCCTCGAGTGCAGACTAGAGTATAAACGATTCAAAAAATCTCTAAGTTTCCAAAGTGCGGGCTAGAGTACTCTGAGTCCCTAGAGTGCGGACTAGAGTATAAACACTCAAAAAATTTCTAAATCCCCAGAGTGTGGACTAGAGTATAAACGATTCAAAAAATCTCTAAGCCCTAGAGTGTGGACTAGAGTACTCTGAGTTCCTAGAGTGCGGATTAGAGTACTCTGAGTCCCCAGAGTGCGGACTAGAGTATAAACGATTCAAAAAATCTCTCTAAGTCGCCAGAGTGTAGATTAGAGTACTTTGAGTCCCCAGAGTGCAGACTATAGTATAAACGACTCAAAAAATATCTCTAAGTCCGGGAGCACGGACTAAAGTATTCTAAGTCCCCAGAACGTGGACTAGAGGATTTACGATTCAAGAAATTTCCAAGTCATGTTGTAACATCCTCGGATTTTAGCCAAGTTTAAATTGGTAATTTATATAAAAATTTTGGATTAATTGTGAATTAATTGAGAATTAATTTGGATTGGAAACTGAAGAATAATATATTGTAATTTTGGGTTGAAATTCAAAGATAAGTATTTTATAAAAATTGTATTTGTATTTTCTAAATTAAATAAGATGTATGTTTATTTATTTAAATTGATTATAATTTGGAATTTATTTTGGAATTAAATAAATAAATAAATTGACAATGAATATTTTTGATTTGGAATTCAAAAAAATGAATGTCCAGAACATTTGTAAGGTTGAATTTAAAACTTCACATATATGTTTATAAATTTATTGTAAATTAGATTTTGAAACTGAAATTCAATGATAAATATTTTATAAATAAATTGGATTTAAAAAAATAAATGTGTTGAAAATAAATAGAATTATAAAACTTTAAGATTAATAAAAGTTTAGTTTCTAAAAAAAATTAAATATATTGATATTTGGAAATTGTAATTTAAGAATTAATGTAATAATTTTCAAAAGATTTATTTTTAAGATTGAATTCTCTTATATATACATACATAAATCAATGTAATTATTTATTAATATATATAATCAAGATTTTTAAATTATCCTTTTCTTTTAAAAGTTGTACAAATGGAAATGATAAGAAATGTATGAATGTGGAAAGTAATTGAAATGAATTCTATTTGTGCAAATGAGAATGTATATAAAGATAAAAAACATAAGCATATGATAAGTTTTAAAATATAGAATACAAAAGGTGTAAATTTGTTAACTAAAGGGTTTAAAAACAAAATTTGCAAAATAAATTGAATTAGGGATAAAACATAATTTAACTTACCTAAGACATTTGTTAGAAGATTATCAAATGTAAGCACAAGTGTAATGAAATGGGACAAGTGGCATTGGAAGTACTCTCTTTTGAATTAAATTTGAAAATATGCATAAGGAAAAGAAATTTTTTTTGAAGCCAGGCTATTTTCTTTTCTCTCAAGCCTGAGAAAACAAAGAAATCAAACCCTCTTCAAAAATCTAGATTCGAAAATCCTCAATCTGAAACTGAAACAAGAAATCAAAACCAGAAAAAGATGCAAATCATTCAAACCTGAAGCCAAATCAAGAAATCTGAAAATCTCACATCAAAAGCAATCAAAGCAATAGTTTTGCAAAATTTTCAAAACCTGGGAAACTTTCAGCTTCAAGTTCTCAACGTGGAAACAAAATAAAAAGCTTTAGGTTGGAAATGCATATCAAAACCAAAGTACAGTTTAAAATCTGGAAATCAAATACAAGGTTCAACTCAGATGAATCTAAAAGTAAAATCAAACTTGGCGGTATAGACCAAAAATCTAAAGCTTCAATCTGATTCATACCTTAGAGCAAGAGCTTTTCCAGTTTTAAAAGCTAAAAATAAATTCAAAACTGGAAAACAAAGAAAAGAAGAAAAAGGGAAGTCAATTTCCAGGTTCAAATTCAAAACAACAATCATAGTTCAACTCAAACAATTTGCAACCTAGAGCAGTTCAAAATAAAGTGTCAGATCAGATACAAACAACTCAAAATAAATACAAGCTTCAACCATTATCTCATCCTCTCAAGTACTTGAAATCAGATCTGTATGCAAGCCTGTAAACGAATTAAAGTCAAGATCCAATCCATGTCCTCTGTTCTTCAAACTCAAGGTGAGCAAACCTTATTTTTAAACTAGGGTTCTTTATTTCTTTTACCTATGAGTAACATTTTAAATTAAAAACTAAGTAAATAGATGTCTGCTTGCTTATGAAGTTATGAAATGGATGATGCTTTGTTATGCATATATAAGTGATAACTCTATGTTTATAAATATATAGCGTGCATGCTGTGTATACCTATGAACTCTGTTCTTATTTTGTTTTTCCCAGGCTCAAGATTTCATTTAAATCCATTACCACTTGATCTAGTTGTTGTTAGGGCTTAGGACTTAAATAAAGTGGGTTTGTTATATGATAAAGTAAAGTATAAAAAAAAATTATTTAAGTTAAAATAAATGGAAATTGTTCTGGAAATCAAAATAAACAGTAAAGTTTGAATTTTTAGTAAATTTCAAACACTCAGGATTTTTGATTCAAGCTTTTTAAGACCAAAATCATAATTTTTAGATTTAAGTTGATTGTGCATTTCAAGTTGGTCAGTATTGGGGATTTTGGTTGCCTCTGGCAATATAGTTGATCGGAGTGATCGGGTTTCTTCCTGGAGATGCAGTGATGGTCGGAATGTTTTGGAAAATAACTAGGTGAGGATCAAAACACTATGGCGATGTCAGGAGGTGGATTTTGTTTGTAACCCTAGTTTTGGTTGATGGTCGAGGAATTAGTGAACTCATCACCTCTAGTGGATCGAGCTCCACCATACTTTGGGGTTCGATAACTTGTAGGTAGGAGGAGTGGCCGAAAGGTTCGACACTCCGATGGTTGGAATTACGAGAGCGAGTTGTTTTCTAGGCTCGAGTGGTGTTCCAGACTTCTGTTCCAGGTTTAGTTTGGGAACTCGATTTCGATTTCGATTTTATGGTGGCGATGCGATGATCATGATCGGGTACGAGGTTGATCGACGATATGTAGAGGTCATCAGGGATGGTCGAAGAGGACTACGTCGTGGATGCATGTGCACGGTGCACGTTTTGAGTTTTGATGAAGTTGGGTTAGCAGGGGAAGGGCTCTCGGGTTATCTTGAGTATTTTGAGTGAGTGACTCGAATTATTGTTTAATTTGCCTCGGGGATTTTAGAATTGGCCTCAGGTCAATTTTGTTACAGGTTTTAAACAATCTGGGTTTTTAAATTTTAAACTTAATTTAAATTTAAAGCAAGATTTTTAAACAAAGTTATAAATCAAGTTTAGGTATAAATTCAAATTTAGTTTTGTATCCTAGTTTTGAGATAAATAAAGTTTTATCAAATTTAAAATGTTTTAACAACTTCAAAATGTTAAAGTGTAGTTTAAATTAATTTGAATTTAAAATGAATTTTGGTTTTAGAAATTCTTTTAAATTTCTTTTTTAAAGTCTGTATTTCTTTAACATGTGATAAAAAAAGGTTTTTGAATTGTGTTTTATACTTTGTTAAAGTTAAATTGTATTCATTTTAAATCCTAAATTTAAAATAAAATTTGAAAATAGTTTTATAGGTAAATTGTTTTTAAATGCTTTTGATATTGATAATTTAATCATTAATAAGAATAATGTTTCTTAAAGTTAATTAGAGTTTAATGATTTATGATTCATTAAATTATTAGGATAATTAAAGTGGAAAATTTATTTAATTAATTAATTCAGATCATTAATTAAACACTAAGCAAGATTTATAATTAAGGTTAATTATTTAATAATTAAAGGTTAATTAATTTATTAATTAAGGTGGATTAATTAATAGTTAAAGGATGAATTAATTTATTAATTTAGGCTAATTAATAAATGGAAAAAGGGTAATTAATAGAAATGGTTTGTTATTAATTAATTATTAATTAACCATGGTTAGCAAATTCATTCATAGGTAAATGATCTGATTTAAATTAATCAGATAATTAATTGGTCTTATGTATGAATGTTTGGATTCTATAGGATGATTGTATTGTTTGATATCCCTTTTATGTGATTGTGATGCTATGTAATATGAAGTGCTTTGTGTTGAGCTATGATATTTGTGATGAATATACTGATGTGTGAATGTGAAAACCTTTGGGCCTGTAAAACGGCATTTGAAATTCGATGCGACAGGGAGTCGGATTCCAGTTGGTTATCCGAAACCCACATCGAATTGTAATGGTGAATCTTTGTGATTGATAAATTTACTTTAACTGCGAATCTATGGACGAAGATAAGTGTTATGGATTATACCTCTTATCGATATTGGTATGATTGAATCTGTGATGATTGATATTGTTGCACTATTGTGTGAAACCCCTGGACTACACCTTACACACACAAATATGGATTGCATGAGGAAATCGGTTAAGTCACAAATATTTGAATTAAATATTTTAAAATGATTTTAAAGTTAAATTTTGAATTCAAATAATTTTTGGAAATGGAATGGAATTAATATGAAGAACTTTTGAAAAGAAGTTTTAAAGATAAAGGTTAATTTGGATAACTTGATAAGGTTTTGAAATTTAAATAGTTTGATTTGAAATTGAATTCAATATTTGAAATTGAATTCAATGATTTGGAAATTATGGTTTAAAAAGATTATACAAGTTGTAAAGGTGTTTATATGGGTTTTTAACCATTTAAAAAAAATGTTGTTTTGGAATTTAAATTTAAACCCAAGTTTTATACTTGAATGGCTTTAACTTATGTAAAATTTAATCAGTTTTTTCCAAAACGAAAACTATTTGTTTTCAAATAATAAGAGCTTTCATTTAAAGAAAGGATTTCCAATTTGTATCAAAAAATTTCAAGTTTGAAATGAAATTGTGAATTGTTTTGAAAGCTATGAATGAACCTTTGTGAAAGATTATTATACTTGTTTTGAAATCGAAGAGAGTTTTAAATGGTATATCTTTCATATAAAAGATTTGAATTGGAAATGGTTTGAAAGTTATGAATTAAATCTTTAATTTAAAGATTGGATAAGTTAATCCAATTTGAAATGAAATTGTTTTGAAAAGCCGTGAATGAACTTTTGTGGAAAATTGGTGAACTTTGTGAAATGAACCTTTTTTGTTTAAAAGATTTGAAATAGTAATTTGTTTTTAACCATTTAAAGAAATGTTTTGGATAATAAATTGTGACTTAACTGAAATCCCATATCCATATGTTTTTAAATATTGCGCTCATTATTCGGTTTAGCCGGGAGAGGACCTTTGTGTCATATAACCCATTTTGAATAATGATACATCGTATACGGATAACATTTGAAGACCGGTGGTGAAGACCGGGTATTTTCAAGAACGAAAGGATAACCTGTCGATCGTCTCCGCACCGAGTCGCGCTGGTATAGAGATTCCCTAAGTGATGGGAAGTCCGATCGGGATTGTGAATAACCGGATTGCAAGGGCTTCTTTGGAAGTGCCTTCAGTTCTGTTCAAACCTGGAACAGACTTGTATGGATGTGTCTGACATTACACTTTGAGATGTAAAACCAGTTTCTATCAAATACATTTCTGTTTGGTGGAAGAGAATTCATTGTCTTAGCTTAACACCCTTCTCTGAGACGTACGAGCTCAGAGGTTATGTAGTTGATGTTTACTAGTGATACATTCCCAAATTGGTAATGTGGCATACGAAGTGTTGCTGACCATTTGTTGATCAAAGCATGGCTTTGTGAAAAAGCGTAGCTTTGTGGAAGAGACTGCATCAGGACCCCACAAACCGAAAATGGTCGAAACAGGAAAGACGCGGCAAGGTTATGAGGGTCGCACCCTTTAGGTTATGTCATTCCCTTATGGAAAAAGGTGGTATCATGGTATGGAGCCCAGATACTTTACCTATGTGGTTGCTGCAATCTCATTACTGTGTGGTTGTTGCTTTGTGGTAGAGGTCCCTCGGATAAAGGTCGCAAACGACCGGGGAATGGCATAGTCATGTAGTAGTTACCTAGTTACAGAGGTAATCGGGCCTTGTGTTGGCAGAGAACTGGTTAAGTTCTCAAGACATCCCTCTAGAGGCGTACCCATGTGGAAATAGGAAGTTTCTTGGCCTGACCCTTTGTTGGAAATCCAATCAAACAATACAAGCCCTTTACGGTTGCAATTGTATAACATGCCACCTCAGGTTGTAGCTATAACTGACATAATATCATGGTACCTATACTGGCTAAGGTTAATACTATATTTTCGAAATGTCTTCACACTATGCACTTGTAATAATATCAAAGAGTTTTCTCGTATTAAGCATATTTAACTATCATAAGGAGAAATCTCCCCCAAGTGTGCGATTGCATTGTGTGTGTGCCGGGAGGCCTTATGATAGTTTCATTTTCCAAAAAGCGTTACGGTTTTCAACGTTTTAAATTCCTTTGTTGTTTGTTTTTAAAAGATAAAACTGATTCTGTTTGCTCACACCAGTCCCATGACTGACCTGGAGTTTATTGTTCCCTTCCTAAACTCTGGGTGTCAACAATTTTCCACACGGGTAGTCTAGAGTTAGGTTTTTCAGATAGTCGAATAGTAGGAATTGATTCGATAGCGTTCGAAGCCCTTTGGATTTGTGGATCACATTTGCTACACTTCAGCATTCATGGCTGACCTTGCTTAGCATTATGCAACTTGATGAGGGTTCGAGCTAGCTTTGGATTGAAGATGGAGTTTTTGGAGTTTGGCATTGAAGACATTGTCTTTCCGCTGCCGTTGTCTCTGTTATTGTCTTGTGTCTGTCTTGGATATATTGATAGTCATTTGTATTTGATATTCAGTTGTGTTAGATATTGTATCAAATGTTGTATATCAAATGTATTACTCATTTTCTTCCGCTGTGTTGTTATACTTAATGTGTTATAAGCTCCGGTGAACAAGATTCGACGTTTGGATCGGTGGCATTTGAATACGAGTGACGTATTCGGTGCCGATTTTTGAAGGTCGAGTTAGGGTCGTTACATTTGGTATCGGAGCTGAAGGTTAAAACTTTAGATCAGGAGTATAACACATTAGGTAACTCATTAGAGATAGGGTGAAGTATACCCTAGAATGAGTATATCCCGAAGATATCCGTTCGTGTGCCTCAGTAAATTCTCTTACTATTCACTGATCGTGAGTATGAGTACAAGAAGAGAACGAGATAGGGGACAGGGGAGTACCACTACAAATGGTCAATACCTTGAAAACGACAATGAAAATAACTTTCTTATCAATCTCCTTTGATTCGTCTTTCCAATTTCTTGGATGTCTTCGTGGCAGCTCGAGGAAAAAGCTTCGGTGTGATGGTGGCCCTACGAATCCTTATAAATAGTTTCTATTTCATATTCTCTTCATCAAATCTCTATCAGCTTTCCATTTTCAACTTTAACGAAATTGAATTTTTATTGAAATAAATTGGTTAATTAAATATGAAGTCAAATATGAAGATTTGTATTGATAAAACGATTTCGATTATAACCAAATTCGAAATTCTATTGTAATTTCTTGTGAATATCAAAGTCCAAAGAGGGACAAGTTATATATAATTTGGGGTGTTCCGACTTAAGTTTGGAATCCATATCTAGTGTTTGAGAGTTGTGGAAGATTTAATCCATTTATCTATTGTTTGGGTCTAGATATATTCTACGAACAGTTAGTTATTCCTTCGAACTAACCAATGCCCCTACATATTTCGTAGACTAGTGACCCGAGTATCTTGTATAGTATTGAATGAGTTTTCTCTCGTATCTATTAGTGATATTCTGATTTGGTGGGCCAAATACAGAATAGATAATCGGCTTGATTTATGAGTCGATTCTCAATCTTTGTGTATCTATCCATTCTTTGTTATTGCCCTGTCTTACAAATTTCGAGGATGAAATTCTCTTAAGGGGGAAAATTTGTAACATCCCCAGATTTTAGCCAAGTTTAAATTAGTAATTTATATAAATTTTTTAGATTAATTGTGAATTAATTGAGAATTAATTTGGACTGGAAATTGAAGAATAATATATTGTAATTTTGGGTTGAAATTCAAAGATAAGTATTTTATAAAAATTGTATTTGTATTTACTAAATTAAATAAGATGTATGTTTATTTATTTAAATGGATTATAATTTGGAATTTGATTTTGGAATTAAATAAATATATTGACAATGAATATTTTTGATTTGGAATTCAAAAAATAAATGTCCTAAACATTTGTGAGGTTGAATTCAAAACTTCATATATATGTTTATAAATTGATTGTAAATTAGATTTTGAAACTGAAATTCAATAATAAATATTTTATAAATAAATTGGAATTAAAAAAATAAATGTGTTGAAAATAAATAGAATTATAAAACTTTAATATTAATAAAAGTTTAGTTTCTAAAAAAATTAAATATATTGATATTTGGAAATTGTAATTTAAGAATTAATGTAATAATTTTCAAAAGATTTATTTTTAAGATTGAATTCTCTTATATATACATACATAAATCAATGTAATTATTTGTTAATATATATAATCAAGATTTTTAAATCATCCTTTTCTTTTAAAAGTTGTACAAATGGAAATGATAAGAAATGTATGAATGTGGAAAGTAATTGAAATGAATTCTATTTTTGTAAATGAGAGTGTATATAAAGATAAAAAACATAAGCATATGATAAGTTTTAAAATATAGAATACAAAGGGTGTAAATCTGTTAACTAAAGGGTTTAAAAACAAAATTTGCAAAATAAATTGAATTAGGGATAAAAACATAATTTTACTTACCTAAGACATTTGTTAGAAGATTATCAAATGTAAGCACAAGTGTAATGAAATGGGACAAGTGGCATTGGAAGTATTCTCTTTTGAATTAAATTTGAAAACATGCATAAGGAAAAGAAATTTTTTTGAAGCCAGCCTATTTTTTTTTCTCTCAAGCCTGAGAAAACAAACAAATCAAACCCTCTTCAAAAATATAGATTCAAAAATCCTCAATCTAAAACTGAAACAAGAAATCAAAACCAAAAAAAGATGCAAATCATTCAAACCTGAAACCAAATCAAGAAATCTGAAAAACTCAGTTCAAAAGCAATCAAAGCAATAGTTTTGCAAAAATTTCAAAACCTGGGAAACTTTCAGCTTCAAGTTCTCAACCTGGAAACAAAATAAAAAGCTTTAGGTTGGAAATGCGGATCAAAACCAAAGTAAAGTTTAAAATCTGGAAATCAAATACAAGGTTCAACTCAAATGAATCTAAAAGTAAAATCAAACTTGGAGGTATAGACCAAAAATCTAAAGCTTCAATCTGATTCATACTTTAGAGCAAGAGCATTTCCAGTTTTAAAAGCTAAAAATAAATTCAAAACTAGAAAACAAAGAAAAGAAGCAAAAGGGAAGTCAATTTACAGGTTCAAATTCAAGGCAACAATCATAGTTCAACTCAAACAATTTGCAACCTGGAGCAGTTCAATATAAAGTGTCAGATCAGATTCAAACAACTCAAAATAAATACAAGCTTCAACCATTATCTCATCATCTCAAGTACTTGAAATCGAATCTGTTTGCAAGCCTGTAAACAAATCAAAGTCAAGATCCAATCCCTGTCCTCTGTTCTTCAAACCCAAGGTGTTATTTTTAAACTAGGGTTCTTTATTTCTTTTACCTATGAGTAACATTTTAAATTAAAAACTAAGTAAATAGATGTCTGCTTACTTGTGAAGTTCTGAAATGGATGATGCTTTGATATGCATATATAAGTGATAACTCTGTGTTTATAAATATATAGCATGCATGTTGTGTATAGTCTGTTCTTGTTTTGTTTTTCCCAGGCTCAAGATTTCATTTAAATCCATTACCACTTGATCTAGTTGTTGTTAGGGTTTAGGACTTAAATAAAGTGGGTTTGTTATATGATAAAGTAAAGTATAAAAAAATTATTTTAGTTAAAATAAATGGAAATTGTTCTGGGAATCAAATAAACAGTAAAGTTTGATTTTTTAGTAAATTTCAAACACTCAGGATTTTTGATTCAAGCTTGAAATCTGGATCTTCATCTAAAAAACATGATTTTTATGACCAAAATCATAATTTTTAGATTTAAGTTGATTGTGCATTTCAAGTTGGTCAGTATTGGGGATTTTGGTTGCCTCTGGCAATATAGTTGATCGGAGTGATCGGGTTTCTTCCTGGAGATGCAGTGATGGTCGGAGTGTTTTGGAAAATAACTGGGTGAGGATCGAATCACTATGGCGATGTCAGGAGGTGGATTTTGTTTTTAACCCTAGTTTTGGGTGATGGTCGGGAAAGTGGTGAACTCATCACCTCTGGTGGATTGAGCTCCACCATACTTTGGGGTTCGATAGCTTGTAGGTAGGAGGAGTGGCTGGAAGGTTCGACACTCCGGTGGTTGAATTTCGAGAGCGAGTTGTTTTCCAGGCTTGAGTGGTGTTCCAGACTTCTGTTCCAGGTTTGGTTTTGGAACTCGATTTCGATTTCGAGTTTATGGTGGCGATGCGATGATCGTGATCGGGTACGAGGTTGATCGGCAACATGTAGAGGTCATCAGGGATGGTCGAAGAGGACTGCGTCATGGGTGCATGTGCACGGTGCACGTTTTGAGTTCTGATGAAGTTGGGTTAACAGGGGAAGGGCTCTCGGGTTGTCTCGTGTATTTTGAGTGAGTGACTCGAAGTATTGTTTAATTTGCCTCGGGGATTTTAGAATTGGCCTCGGGTCAATTTTGTTACAGGTTTTAAACTGTCTGGGTTTTTAAATTTTAAACTAAATTTAAATTTAAAGCAAGATTTTTAAAGAAAGTTAGAAATCAAGTTTAGGTATAAATTCAAATTTAGTTTTGTATCTTGGTTTTGAGATAAATAAAGTTTTACCAAATTTAAAATGTTTTAACAACTTTAAAATGTTAAAGTGTAGTTTAAGTTGATTTGAATTTAAAATGAATTTGGTTTTAGAAATTCGTTTAAATTTCTTTTATAAAGTATGTATTTCTTTAACATATGATAAAAAAAGGGTTTTTGAATTGTGTTTTAAACTTTGTTAAAGTTAAATTGTATTCATTTTAAATCCTAAATTTAAAATGAAATTTGAAAATAAATTTAAAGGTAAATTGTTGTTAAATGCTTTGGATATTGATAATTTAATCATTAATAAGAATAATGTTTCTTAAAGTTAATTAGAGTTTAATGATTTATGATTCAATAAATTATAAGGATAATTAAAGTGGACAATTAATTTATTTAATTAATTCAAATCATTATTTAAACACTAAGCAAGATTTATAATTAAGGTTTATTATTTAATAATTAAAGGTTAATTAATTTATTAATTAAACTGGATTAATTAATAGTTAAAGGATGAACTAATTTATTAATTGAGGCTAATTAATAAATTGAAAAAGGGTAATTAATCGAAATGGTTTGTTGTTAATTAATTATTAATTAACCATGGTTAGCAAATTCATTTATAGGTAAATGATCTGATTTAAATTAATTAGATAATTAATTGGTCTTATGTATGAATGTTTGGATTCTATGGGATGATTGTATTGTTTGATATCCCTGTTATGTGATTGTGACGCTATGTAATATGAAGTGCTTTGTGTTGAGCTGTGATATTTGTGATGAATATATTGCTGTGTGAATGTGAAAACCTTTGGGCCCGTAAAACGGCATTTGAAATTGGATGCGACAGGGAGTCGGATTCCAGTTGGTTATCCGAAACCCACATCGAATTGTAATGGTGAATCTTTGTGATTGATAAATTTACTTTATCTGTGAATCTGTGAAGGAACATAAACGTTATGGATTATACCGCTTATCGATATTGGCATGATTGAATCTGTGATGATTGATATTGTTGCACTACTGTGTGAAACTCCTGGACTACACCTTACACACACAAAAATAGATTGCACGAGGAAATCGGTTAAGTCACAGATATTTGAATTAAATATTTTTAAATGATTTTAAAGTTAAATTTTGAATTCAAATGATTTTTGGAAATGGGATGGAATTAATATGAAGAACTTTTGAAAAGAAGTTTTAAAGATAAAGGTTATTTTGGATAACTTGATAAGGTTTTGAAATTTAAGGAGTTTGATCTGAATTTGAATTCAATATTTGAAATTGAATTCAATGATTTGGAAATTATGGTTTAAAAAGATTATACAAGTTGTAAAGGTGTTTATATAGGTTTTTAACCATTTAAAAAAAATGCTGTTTTGGAATTTAAATTTAAACCCAAGTTTTATACTTGAATGGCTTTAACTTATGTAAAATGTAATCTGTTTTTCCCAAAACGAAAACTATTTATTTTCTGAAAATTTTCAAATTTGAAATGATATTGTGAATTGTTTTGAAAGCTATGAATGAACCTTTGTGAAAGATTATTAAACCTTGTTTTGAAATCGAAGAGAGTTTTAAATGGTATATCTTTCATATAAAAGATTTGAATTGGAAATGGTTTGAAAGTTATGAATTAAATCTTTGATTTAAAGATTCGATAAGTTAATCCAATTTGAAATGAAATTGTTTTGAAAAGCCGTGAATGAACTTTTGTGGTAAATTGGCGAACTTTGTGAAATGGACCTTTTTGTTTAAAAGATTTGAAATAGTAATTTGTTTTTAACCATTTAAAGAAATGTTTTGGATAATAAATTGTGACTTAACTGAAATCTCATATACATATGTTTTTAAATATTGCGCTCATTATTCGGTTTAGCCGGGAGAGGACCTTTGTGTCATATAACCCATTCCGAATAATGATACGTCGTATATGGATAACATTAGAAGACCGGTGGTGAAGATCGGGTATTTTCGAGAATGAAAGGATAACCTATCGATTGTCTCTACATCAAGTCGCGCCGGTATAGAGATTCCCTAAGTGATGGGAAGTCCGATCGGGATTGTGAATAAACGAATTGCAGGGCTTCTTTGGAAGTGCCTTCGGTTCTATTCGAACCCGGAACAGACTTGTATGGATGTGTGTTTGACATTACACTTTGAGATGTAAAACCAGCTTCTATCAAATACATTTCTGTTTGGTGGCGGAGAATTCATTCTCTTAGTTTAACACCCTTCTATGAGACATACAAGCTTAGAGGTTATGTAGTTGATGGTTACTAGTGATACATTCCAAAATTGGTAATGTGGCATACGAAGTGTTGCTGACCATTTGTTGATCAAAGCATGGCTTTGTGAAAATGCGTAGCTTTGTGGACGAGACTGCATCAGGACCTCACAAATCGGAAATGGTCGAAACAGGACAGATGCGGCAAGGTTATGAGGGTCGCACCCTTTAGGGTATGTCATTCCCTTCTAAAAAAGGTGGTATCATGGTATGGAGCCCATATAATTTACCTATGTGCTTGCTGCAATCTCATTACTGTTTGGTTGTTGCTTTGTGGTAGAGGGCCCTTGGATAAAGGTCGCAAATGACCGGTGAATGGCATAGTCGTGTAGTAGTTACCTAGTTACATAGGTAACCCGACCTTGTGTTGGCAGAGAACTGGTTAAATTCTCGGGACGTCCCTCTAGAGGCGTACCCATGTGGCAATAGGAAGTTCCTTGGCCTGACCATTTGTTGGAAATCCAATCAAACAATACGAGCCCTTTATGATTGCAATTCTATAACCTGCCACCTCAGGTGGTAACTAAAGCTAGCATAATATCATGGTACCTATGCTGGCTAAGATTAATATTATATTTTCGAAATGTCTTCACACTATGCACTAGTAATAATATCAAAGAGTTTCTCGTATTAAGCATATTTGACTATCATAAGGAGAAATCTCCCCCTAGTGTGCGATTGCATTGTGTGTGTGCCAGGAGGCCTTATGATAGTTTCATTTTCCAAAAAGCATTGCGGTTTTCAACGTTTTAAATTCCTTTGTTGTTTTTTTAAAAGATAAAATTGATTCCGTTTGCTCACATTAGTCCCATGACTGACCTGGAGTTTATTGTTTCCTTCTTAAACTCTGGGTGCCCATAATTTTCCACACGGGCAGTCTAGAGTTGGGTTTTTCAGATAATCGAATAGTAGGGATTGATTCGATAGCCTTCGAAGCCCTTTGGATTTGTGGATCGCATTTGCTACACTTTAGCATTCATGGCTGACCTTGCTTAGCTTTGTGTAACTTGATGAGGGTTCGAGCTAGCTTTGGATTGAAGATGGAGTTTTTGGAGTTTGGCATTGAAGACATTGTCTTTCCACTGATGTTGTCTTTGTTATTGTCTTGTGTCTATCTTGGATATATTGATAGTCATTTTTATTTAGTATTCAGTTGTATCAGGTATTGTATCAAATGTTGTATATCAAATGTATTATTCATTTTCTTCCGTTGTGTTGTTATACTTAATGTGTTATAAGCTCCGACGAGCCAGATTCGACGTTTGGATTTGCGGCATTTGAATACGAGTGACGTATTCGGTGCCGATTTTCGAAGGTCGAGTCAGGGTCGTTACATATGTAGAAGCGGACCGGAGCTTACATAACCCATGAGATTTCAATTTCCGACTGCAAGTTAGGCAATAAGCTAAACATTGAGAATCGTGGAAAATAAAGAAACAAAGTTTTATTCGCTAATCCAAAGTAAAGTTCCACTACAATTTCTCCTGAACTCGGAGCCAAAAGTCTATTTACAATGACTGTGAGAATAAATAGAAATAACTACAAAATTCACACTTGTTCGGGTTGAATAAGGCACGATCGGATAGCTACTTTTTTGATTTCTTCTCCTTCCTCGGCTTCTCCGAAGGCTCCTCACTCAAGCGGTTTCTCTTGGGTGCCTTGCTTCCTAGTGAGATAGTACCTGGGGAAGGAGGAGGAACTTCCAGTGGTCTAGTCCCACGGGAAGAATGACCTACAAGGGCCTGTTCAGGGGATCATCCAGTTCCACCACTTGGGGCTCAACCTTAATTTTAGCTTTCTTCTTCCCCTCTTCCATGATTTGTTCTTCCATGCTTAGTTTTGAAGTATGTTCGGAGGCACATGTTATTTTGACTTCATCATGTTCTTCTGTAGGTGAGGGTTTCTCGAGTTTGTCCTCATCGAGCGCCCCGTTCATTTGAGCATCGGTCTGAAAGTATTCCCAATATGAATTGCCTATCCTAATTTCTCTTCCTTCTCCATGGCGGCATCGCTCCTGGAGTTGGTTCGGGATCAGAATGGCCCACACGAAGTTATAAAAGACAAATGTAAGAATACATTTATTGCTCGCTAAGAAGCGGTGGTTATTTGAACTTTAGAAAGGATGGTTAAGTACCAGTCACTGGCTGACTCTCAACTGTTTTGTGTGTCTCAACCTCTAAGATAGGGGAAAGAATGTGGATATCAAGCCCGGGTTTCTCTGGATCATAGCCAACAGGCTGTTTAAAAGGATCGTGTGGAGAGCGACAGGTCAGCTGAAAAAAAAGGAAGAACTTGAGATTCAGTTTCGGATGGACCTGTGGCATCGTCCTTCCCTTTTGATGAGGAGGAATCTCTTCCATAAAGGACTTTGGTTGCAGATAAGTCGGAAGGCTCGTTTCCTTACAACACTTCCTTCACAAGAGAATCCTCATCAACCTCCTCGGTCCCCTGCTCTACTCGTATGATTTTTATCAAAGTATCCCATGCCTCAGCTAATGATTCGAGGTAACCCTCGCCCAAAAAAGATAGATCTTGATGCATGATAACCCAAGCGTTGTATTCAGCAATAAGCGGGTCGAATAGGCATTTGATTTCTTCTCTCTCGGCTTCAGCAGCTGCCTCAAGACGAGAATCAATTTCTGTCAATGGCATTCTTTTGCCCTCTTCACGGGCTATGTCCTTAATGCTTCATATTTGGAGAGCTCCCCATTAAGCTTTGTTTTTTGAAGTCATGTAGCGACAATCTCGTCGCAATATCCTTGCGACTCCTCTTGCGCGGCAGTTTTTTCTTTCTTTTCTTTGAGGAGTAGCTCCTCCAATTCTTTGACTCGTTGAGCAAGGACATCTTTCTCTTTTTGAACGGAGTCTTTTTCTAAGGCTAAAGCACCGTAGCGTTGAACCGCCTCATCAATTTCCCTTTTGTGAGTAGCTTTAAGACGATTGACTGCCTCGGTTGTATCTTTAGCATTTTGTTGGGTAGCTTCGAGTTGAGATTTATACAAGCAAAGTTCTTCATCCTGGACTTTGATAATGCCTTTTTCATGGATGGCTTCAAGTTTTAGGCGATCGATCTCATACTGACACTCTATAGAAACCTCTGAAACTTTTTCTGCCAGGTGAACAAATGCATCATGTTGGACATAGACATCGTTGTTGCAAGCGATGGCGATGCGTTTGACATGCTCTGGAATAGGATGAATCGCAGGAAGATATTTCAGCCCGTCAAAGCATATCTTCGGAAATGTGGCTTTAAGTTCAGCTAATCTTTCGGCTATTGACGGATCATGTGCAGAAATTGGAGGGGTTTGCTTAGCCAGAGCCATAGACTTTTTACGAGGCTTACGAGATTGCTTTGTGTTGGACGAACCAGAGTGTTAGTCGTGGGGAGCTTCTGATTGAGACCCCTTCTGAGCATATTTTTCCCTACTGTGCTCTGAGTGAGGGGGAGGATCGTTGGGGTACGAAGAATGGCTGTATGTTTTTCTTCGATAAGATGACAAATCTATGGGACGGTAGTCCCTACGCCGCTATCATCTCTTTCTCGACGTCTACCTAACCCCGAATCCCGACTGTAGTGGTGAAAGAAAGAAGACCCGCGAAGGTGGTCGAATCCATGAGTGTGCCCTATATCACCTGCACAGAAATCAAGTGAGAACGAGTTAGCAAGAATAATATGATGGCTGAAGTTTAAGCGCAGAGTGAAGTGCAAGTGCTCGTGTGTGTCCTAGTGATTCCCCCCGATAGAATAGTTTCTTTTGCTTTAGTTATTGGGGTTGACTCTCTATGTCGACCAGCCGAATCACCTACATCGCCTATCGTGGGTGAATTATGCCTCATATCACCTAGGTCGTTAAAACCATAATTTATAAGTCATCGGGGATGGTCAGGTCTGAAAGAGCTTTTAGTGAACCCTCTGTATGTTGGGGAGACGATGTTTTCTCGACCGGGGTGATGGTACCTTTAGAAGTCCCGCCAACTGTTTTCTTCTTCAATTCATAGGCTAAGCTTTTTTGCCTCTTCGAAGGGGAAAGAAATTTGGTGACGTTGGGTATGTCGGTTATAGGCGCAATATAAGAGCCTAAGTTCTCATCGGTCGTTTTTGGCACCTCGGCCTCCTTTATTTCACCTTCTTCAGATATATCGGGGGTTCCTCCTATAGAGGACATCAAAGGCCCATCTTGCCCTTTTCCTTTTTCTAAGGCAGGTCCGATAGTAGTGGCGCTGGGAGGGATCTTGTTCGACGACCTTCCGTTAGAAATCTGAACTTTAAAAGCAATTCATTGGAAAAGACGGATTTGATCTCCCGGTCTCCCACAGGAATAGCTCGAATGGTCTCGACGGCCTCAGAGTAACCGGTGCCTTTGGGACATGGGCTCATAACTACAAAATCGAAAGAAGTTTAGAAAGAATGCACTTCATACCTTAGACAAATATTGGTCCGGAAATGGAATTTACTCCCTTCCAGCTATCTTCTTGCAAAGCCAGAGGGGCAGCGTACGTAGAATCATTCCTGTTTATATTGGGAGAATTTACTCCACGCCCTAGTCAGGATCTGACACATGAAGTGTGGTTCAAGGAATATGAAGGATGGACTGTCAGACCGTCTTTTGAAGCGATAAATGTAGCGGATATCACCGGGAGTGGGGAGCCTGAATAAGATGCTCATGAAGAGAATATAAGTGTTGTAGACGAACGCGTGACTATTGGCATGTAGCTGTGCCGAGGCGATCCCGATATACTGTAGCACTTCATGAAGAAAGGAGTTTAAAGGTGGCACGCTACCAACCCAGCACATGAATTAATTGCACGCTGTATATCTAGTTGATGGCAAGTGAGGTCGATCTTGCCTCGATGGAACTAAAATGTCGTCGAAAGGGATTCCATGAATTGTACACAACGGACGAAGACCGGCTTCGTCGATTTTTAAAGCTTGTGAATCGATAGGATCATCCAGGATGACCGCTCCGTCTATAATATTAGGAGCTAGGCCAATGACTGTAGTTGATGGATTTGGGACGTCTTGGTAGGAGTTGTCGATGGATTCGAAGTTCCTACTACCTCCTTCTGAGAACTTAGCTCACGCTTGTCGGAAACTGTAGCAGAGCTCGATCTTTGGACATCTTCGATGGGCGTAGAATATGAGTAGATAACTGTTTGAACTATACTTGAAAACAATCAATATTAGATATAACGACAAAAATATTCCCCCCGTGTGGTGTGTGAACTAGTGCAATCATTCAAGCATGAGTATAAAAGAATTAAAGATTTAAAGGCCGATGAAGTGTGATTGAGCATTAAACTATCATCTTCGAAGACCGTCATCGTTGACCGCTTCTGAGAGCTTGTCCTATGTTCGGTAGTGGGGGTCTTGAAATCGAACATTAGCATTATATGTTGAAGGCTGTTATTTTTGTTTTGTTAAGTTGAACTTGCATTTATAGTTCTTCAAAATATGGAATTATTGATCCGGACCAGTTCCATATGCTCATGTGCTTAAGTTCATGTCATTGTTCATTGTTCTATGAATAGGTGTGGAGATAAGTGGACTTGGCATATGTTGTGTTCAAGTTAGGGTGATTTTGATTATTAATGCCGACCCCAAGGCCCGAAGCCAAATGACTCTCTAGACCAAAAGCACCGACCCACTTGCTCTTCTCTTTCTCACTCTAATCACCTATGCACTCTCCTAAGTCCCCACCGACCCACACTCTCCCCCTCAATACCGAGCGACTCTCTCATTTAGGAAACCGACCCACTTCACCAAATTCCAACCGACCCACAACGACACGCGTATTTATCGACACTCTCTCTAATTACCGAACGACCTCATTTGGACTCCTACCGACCCACCAACCAAACTTCCTATCGAACTGTGCTCTCCTTCATTGCTGACCAACTTCCTCGATCGGGATGCCGAACCGCTCCTCTTGACTCTGACTAACTCACGGCGTCACAAGAAACTACCGAACCACACTCTCATCTCACAACATGACCGACCCGCATTTACTCCTGAGTCACTCATCGTGGGACACTTTCCCTCTTACATCTAAGTCGTAACTTCTGAATTCTGGAAACTACAACTACTAAACGACTAATTCGTCAATCATCTATGGTGGCTGAAGCACTAAAGCCACCCACTCGAGTAATGAAATTTCGTATGCCATCTCGAGTACTGATTAGAGGTTCATACCTATGAAGAAGGCTTGGGATTTACGGCAGATTCGAGATGTTGGATTGAGGAATCGATTGAATTCGAAAATAGCTGGAATTGCGAGTGGATAAATATGATGTTCGGCGATAAACATGTGATTAGGTTCGGGAAGATAGGAAGAATAAAGGCTAGTGAGAGTAGAATAAAAAATTAGGAAAGGAGGAAGAAGCAGAGGATGAGGCTTTTATATGGTAGAAAGAGAAGAGGAACGTGTCTTACCATGTGGAACCAGTCAAAGTGCTTTGATGGTCCGGTAAGTGAATTGGCCGAGTGTAGCCAGTTAGGCCGAATGCATGGTTTAGTGCTCATACACCGACCCATCCATCAAAAAACAGTGCATGTACATGAGTATATACATATATGCGTATAATGATAGGAGAATCTACCATGATTAAGCCTTCAAGAGGTTATTTTCACCCATCTTTTGAAAAATTAAAAACAGGACTTAGATGTCAGACGATTATCATTTCGAATGATCTAGCTCCTGAAAGCAAGGACTAAATATTGATTCAAAGCGCGTCATATTGATTCACACAATGCACTTTGGGGGGCAAATGTTCCTCGACAGCTTGGCCCGGCTACAAGGTGATAGTTGTAGAGGTTTTGATGGAATCAACATGAAACTCGAGCCAGTGAGAGGTTTGAAATATAAATAATTTGAGTAGTTCAACGTATATACATCGTTCGGTTTATACACACGGTTCAGCTTGTATATAAGGTTCGACTTGTATACATGGTTCGACCTATAAATATGGTCCGGCCTATATTTATAGTTCGGCCTACATACATGGTTCGGCATGTATACATGGTTTGGACTATATGTTTGGTTCAGTTGAGGAAAAGATGGCATATGTCGCTCGGCTAAAGAAAGGAAGCTTTAGGAACACGGTACATATCGCTCGGTCAACGAAGGGAGAGAGAGAGATGACTCGGATGAGACGTCCAAGGAGAGGTCGCTCGGTAGGGTTGGCTCGGCACTCGATGGACTGGCCCTAGCGGAATTGATTCATTTGGCTTAGTATGTGGTGGCTTAGCATTAGAGCGTTCGGCATGAATGCCTTAATCATGTTGGCTCGGCTATGAAGGTTCGGCACTGTTGGGTCAGTTAGGGTAGTTGCTGTTGAAGTGGTGCATCTGGCTTTCCTTGGCTACAGCTCATACCACAACTTCCCCCCAGTTTAGCGACGACACACTTCGAATTGCAGATGAAAAGACCCGAGGTTGGCCAGGATCGTTCGCCAACCATCGTTCGAAAACCTTCGCTCGGCAGCCATCGTTCAGGAAGAGTGGCTCGGAATGCACGGCTTGGTGAAAATGAGATACCAAGTGGGCTGAAGTATCTTGGTCATGGGCCTACGTAGATGGATCATCCTATTTTTGTCTATAAATACAGAGGTGGAGGGACAGCTGAAGGGACATTTTTTTCGAGAACCCGGGGACACTCTGCCATTTTCTACCCTAGCTTTCTTTCAGTTAAAACTTGTATTCGAGCTATTTGTTTACGGATTGTATCTATATTCAAGTCTTTGAGGAAAGCAATAAAGATTATATTAACAGTGGATGTAGGCAGTTACACCGAACCATTATAATTCTAGTGTTCTTGTTTCTATAGTTAGTTTTGTAAACATTCCTCTGTTTTAATTTATTTTCTTCATTAATCTCTCCACGTAATTCTACTCAAGGGTGTTAGTGACCAATTTTGGTGCTAACACAAGTATTAAAATATATATGTGCATCTTATAGAAATAATTTTATGTAAAATTGCTCGTTGAGTGCTTTAAGGATTCTGGTTGATGTGCCTGATCAACGCTAACGATGGGGATTCCTAAACACTTTTCTGAGACGGTGCGATGCAACATTTTAGAAATGCTAAGGAATATTTTACTTATAAATTTTATGGTGTATTACTTTGTAATATATTGTTATTTTGGAAAATGAACATATTATTTCTGTAAATTTAAATATTTTTGGAACAATATGTGTGGCCAGTGGATTAGTGTAATACTGAGGCGAATGATGAGGCAATGTTGACGTATTATACTAGACAGTCAACATTGCAGCCAATTGGCGAAACAAATCATTGAAATTTTTTGCTTGGAGAGGTGTATAATTTAAAATAAATCAATTATAGGTGAATATCTATGTGATTAAGTTTAAACCAAAGGAAATTCTTTGAAAACATATAGATTGTATATATGATACAAAATAGGCGAATTTTCTAAAGAATAATAAAATAAAATAAATATATGCAACCTATTTTGTAAATGAAGATGGGTCAAGTATGTATGAAAGGATGTTATATATTTTTTATTAAGTAAAAATGTTCGAAATCATCTCAAAGAAGTACAATTCATTGGAAAAATAATATGCTTATTTATTCTTAGAATAAAAGATCAATACATGTAAAAGAAAATGTCAGGACCCGATTCTTCGACTCCCGAATATCGACATCAATACGTCCACTGTATCGAATGCCAATCAGTCGGATGCCCGAAAACCGAACACTGAGGGTTTAAGAAAAAAAAAAGAGAAGAAGAGAGAAAGGATAGAAAATGGAGGGAAAAAGAGAATAGAAAATAGAACGGAACAGAAAACAACATAACAACATCAGAATCTCACAATCGCAGCGGAACAACATATAATAATAAATGAATAATCTTTAAACAAAGAACTATATCAGTTATTACATTTTATACATAACATTACATCATCATCAGAGTGTACAACAACAACAACATCAAACAGCGGAAAAGAAATACTATATACTAGTGATACGCCAATGCCATCCATCTTGCCTCCAGCAACTCCTGAATATCCTGATAAACCTAACTCTTGACTGCCCATGTGGAAATTGGTGGGCACCCAGAGTTTAGGAAGGAAAACAATAAACTCCGAGTCAGTCATGTGACTGGTGTGAGAACTCAAAACAGTTTATTTATCTTTAAAATCAAAATAGAGGAATATTTTTAAAGTCAATTCGCAATGCTTTTTAAAAATGAGACTACCATAAGGCCTCCCGCACACACACACAATGCAAACGCAGAATCGGAGGAGATTTCTCCTTATGATAGTCAAAGATGCTTGATACGCATTTAAAAGAACATTTGATATTATTACTAGTGCATAGTGTAGGAAAAAATTCATTTCGAAAGTAGAATATAAATCTTAGCCAACATACGACCATTATCGTATGCCTACTATAGCTACCATTTAAACAGTGGTGACCACCATAAGTAAATGGCAGGTTCTACAACTAAAACCGTACAGAGTTTCGTATTGGGAATTGGATTTCCAATGAATGATCAGGCCAAGAAACTTCCCATTGCCACATGAGAAC
The DNA here is from genome assembly GCA_030765085.1 of Allium cepa. Lineage (NCBI taxonomy): Eukaryota > Viridiplantae > Streptophyta > Magnoliopsida > Asparagales > Amaryllidaceae > Allium > Allium cepa. Next base: position 783,409,186 of record CM060928.1, on the reverse strand, counting down.
GCCTCTGGATGGACGTCCCCGAGAACCAAACCGGATCTCTGCCAACACAAGGCCGGGTTACCCCTAACTGAGTAACAACTGACCGAGTATGCCATCCCCCGGTCCTTTGGGACCTTTCACCGAGCGCTCGTAATCAATTCACACAATCATAAAGTGTTTTCAACATGAGTATGTATCTGGGCTCCATACCATGATACCACCCTTTTCCAGAAGGAAATGCACATACCCTAAAGGGCGCTACCCCTCATAACCTTGCTACATCTTTCCTGTTTTGACCATTCCAGGGTGTAAGGCTCGACGAAGTCACGTCCACAAAAACATACTTTATACAAAAGCCAAGCTTTGGGTCAACAAATGATCATAGAAATGATCACCAGGATAGACGATCAAACAAATGATCCTATCACAAATAATCAACACAATGATCATTTCACAGCAACACTCAGCATGTCACATTACCAAATTGGGAATATATCGCTGATAACCTTCAACTACATAACCTCTGAGCTCGTACGTCTTAGAGAAGGGTGTTAAGCTAAAAGAATAAATTCTCCGCCACCAACAGAAATATATTTGAAAGAAATCTGCTTTATATCTCAATTTGTAATGTCAGACATACAATCCATACAAGTCTGTTCTGGGATCGAACAGAACCGAAGGCACTTACAAAGAAGTCCTTGCAATCCGGATATCCACAATCCTGATCGGATTTCCCATCACATATGGAGAACTCTATACCGGAGCAACTCGGTGCAGAGTCAATCGACAGGTCATCCTATCGCTCTCGCAAATACAGGGTCTTCAACACCGGTCATCAATACTATCCATTACGTCGTATCACTATTCGGAATGGGTAATCTGAATAACGAGCGCAATAATTTAAAAATAAGTGTAGCATTCAAATTCAAGCAAATCACAACAAATACCTTTCAAAGGTAAATATTGATAGTCGGTTATTGAACTATCAATGGATATGCACACATCACCAGATTCCAAATAATTTTCCAAATTATTTATTTCCCAAATTTCATATCTTTACTAGATATATAATTTTCACACTTCAAAAATAAATCAATATTTATTTTTAAACAAATTCCCCTTTTTATAAATTCCTTAGTGAATTTATATTTCACAATATCTACTGATATCCGATTTCAATTATTCATTTCAATTTATCTTCAAAAAGATAAATTCTCAAAATATTCACTTTATTATTGGAAGACATTTCCATACTTATTAAATAAGTAATTCTCAATCCATTTATTTTCAACACTTGGAAAATATTCAATATGCTTAAATCGAGATTAAGTATATATTTCATTCTTTAAGGAAATCATTCCCTTAAACATAATTATTTGGGCCAAAACGAATGTTACGTAAAACATCGTTACGACAACCCAAAATCACTAGTATAGGGATTCGAAATTAAAATAGATATATAAATCCCAATACTATACAAAACATTTCCTTTCGGAAATCATTTACTATAACAACAGTGTTATAGTCCACCATTTCCTTCTATTTCTCGAAAACGTCTATTTCAACAATGAATGTTGAAATCTATGGTTTCGAATCTCAACACATTTTAAAACATCGTTAGATCGTTTTAATTCTATTTCAAATATCACATCCAAAACATTTTCTTTAACATATTATTCACTATTCAAAAACGTGAATATACTACGTTAACAAATTTCATCACTTCTATTCATTTTATTTCAAAGGATCATTCACAGTCAAAAATGTGAATATAACTCCATTAATAGGTTTCAACAATTTACTTATCAAAATAAGTCGTTTGCGAATTTAAAAAACAACGTTTATAAATTCTATTTCTAATTGTTTTATAACTACTTCCTTTTATAAATTCCTTTATTAACCTATCTCAATTCATATCTCAATGATATACTAGAAATTCATATTATAAGTTAAATGCTTATAAAACGATTATTTTACAAAATCGTTCCTTTAAACTTCATAATTATAAATCATATAACTTATAAGATTCAATTATTTATCCAAAACCATTCTTTTAATACTTTATAAATTTTATAAACCTACTGCTTATAAAATTCCATTTATAACTTCACCGTTTATAATTCTATAAATTTCATTCACTTATGAAATTCATTCACAATTCATTCTAACACTTATAAAAACTCGTTTTATAATTCAAAATATTTTAATTTATAAATATCAATTTATCAACCTCTTATATAAATCAATTTATATTATTATTTCAAAACGTCTTCAAAGTCCTTTATAATTTCATCATTTTGATTTATAAAATAATCAAATTTTATAAATCCTATTTTTAAACTTTTTACAATAAATTCTAAAATCCCAATTTAACTATTTTATAAAATCATTAACCCCATATTTTCAAAAATCAACTTTTAACTATACTTCTCAAAAATATAATTTTTATAACATTAAAAATTATATCGTTTATTTATTTAAAATGAATCAATTTCCAAACAGATAGTATATTTTCAAAAATCACTTTAAAAATCATTTTAAAGTTCCAAAACTTGGTCCAATGATGCTACACACCAAATAGTCAATCACGACTACAACGACATCATATATCGATATGATAATCAACGAATATCAAAATATCCATAATCAAATAAATACTGTTGAGGAATCCAGTTGGATCCCCCCAACCTGTTTCCTGCATCCAAAAACATTAGCACAATACCAATTCCGCTCCAGTACGGAATTATCGTGGTATATGGGATTTAAAATATTATCCGCTTAATAGACGGCGCAATAGGGTCTCATCCGCTATACAAATGCGGAAAATCAATAACTCCAATATATACATATGCCAATATATATATATATATATATATATATATATATATATATATATATATATATTGCTATTATATATAATACCAATTTCACTGTTTATGAAATATTCGCGGTATATGTTTTTAATAAATAACATCCGCTTACTAACGGCGCATAATGTCTATTTTAACAATCAATAGATAACAATCATCATTTAAACATGCATTCAAGTATTTTAAATCTAACTATTTAAAATAAAATCGAAACTGATTCGATTGAGTGAGAAGTTCTCACCCTGATTTCAATTTCGTTTTAGCGATTTATTTCGAATAAAATTAAACGTGCGTTTAATTTTACCCGAAATTCTCACTAACTCCAAACGACTCCAATCCAATTCCATCGCGTAGTGCTCGTCCATACAATTCCAACGCAACTGGTTTCGCGCGTTTTCGACCTCGTATGAAAAAGTTACGATATTATGAATTTTCAAAGTTTTACATGAATTTTATATAAAATTTACAACATAAATTTTAATTTCTTAAACCTATTCAATCCTAGCCCTTGGATCCAAACCCCCTATAGATCTCGGCCCTCCATTGCATCTTCTTCCCCACGTCTCCATCTACTGATAATATCATACGCACGCAACCCACTTAGCTCCAAACTAGGGCTCGACTTTGCAACCACCACACCACGCTACAACACGATCAACAAGTGCCATCTGGAAGCCCCCAACCTCCTCTACCCTCGCCTGAGATGCGGCCACTCTCGGCTACGCCTACAGCCACGAAATGCGTGCGCAACTGCAGGGCTTCTAGCTCGATTTGCCGCCAATCCGAAACACTAGAAACGATCGTAGTCGTTGGATTTATAGAACATGTTATGCTCTACAACTTTCATTTAGAAAGTTTCTCGAAATAACTTATGGATTGAGAAATAACGAGGGGGGAAAGAAAGTGAATTTCGGCCATTGGTTCTGTTGCCGGCGGCGGCTGAGCATTAGGGTTAGGTTATTTTTTATTTTTTTCTTGTGAAGGTGGGCTATTTATAGGGAACCGAACGAACACTATTCATCCGGGTTTTCAAAACTCCGGTTTACGCACTGTAACTGGCGTTTCTGGGGTTTACCCCGCGTTCCGGACACAATGGAACAGGTTTCGAAAGCTAGTTCGAACATCTGTGCAAGTTATGGCAATAAACGATCGATTTAAAATTAAACCGATTAAACGATTTTCTAGGCGTTTTAGCTTGTACCGGACAAACGGTAAATGCAATTGACACGAAATTTTAAACCTTACAATAATATCACATTACGGATCTGATGAAACTAATTTCATCGAAATCCGAGACTGTTTGAAAAATGGCTATTTTAACTCGCCAAATTAATATTAAAAACAATTTCGATGCGTTTCGAGCTGCCACGATCAAACGATAACTCTAATTGACACGAAAATTGAAATCCGGTAATAACTAACTATTACGGATCCAATGGAACTGGTTTCGTTCAATTCTGAGACTGTTTAAAAATTGACTATTTTCACTAGTCGATTAAATACTAAAATATTCAAGTTTCACAAATTAACTTTTAATTCGATTTTAAAAGTTCTAAAATATCGTTCTAACTCCAACATGATAAAATAAAATTTTACAAATCATTTACAATCATATTTAACTCAATTTTCAATTATTTCCATAATTTAACATTTTAAATTATCGATTTAATTATCCAATTAAATCCAATTATTCAAAATAAAATTTATTCGACTTATAAATTCACTTATTAATATTTAAAATTAATTAAATATTCAAATTTTAATTATCAAAAATTCTGGGTCGTTACAATCTTCCCCCCTTAAAAGAATTTCGTCCTCGAAATTATTGAGTAAGAAAAGTTACAGAATCTATTAACTTTCCAAAATCCATAGTTAAATTTCTTATAATACTTTACTAAGTTTTCAAATCATACTTAGTTATCTTTCAAAAACAAACTATATCATTTAACTTTCAATTCCAAAACCAAAATTATAGTTTTCAAAAAATTTCAAATTTTCTCAAATTTTTTCTAATGCCTTAAATTTCCGGAAAAATTCGCCATTGTCTCCTTTGCGCGACTCGATCCGAAAAAAAAATGACAGTATATATATCACAAATATAAATCTCATCAAGTAATGAGGCATCCCGAAGGGAAAAAAGTGTAAAAGTACGATATGTAATCCGAGATATGTACCTTATATTTTATTAGCGAGCATATACGGCTAATATAGCGCGAAAGCGAGCTCCAAATGCGAAGCAAACACGATCCGCACCTACTAAACACTCAACAAACAACATGAGAATCATGTATATAGACAATAGTATCGATATTCAACATATAGCAACATAATAACTATATATGTCAACATAGCAATTGAAACAAAAGCAATATATTCAACCATCAACCAACTAGCATTCATAACCAATAAATATTCATTCATATTCTCATTAATATTCAATGAAATAGGTTCTCAATTTAAATCACATTTGATTCATTAACAGTGGATGTTTACTAACATTCATTTTCAATTAGTTTATATTCACTAATTCATATTCAAGTTGGTTCACTTCCAATCAAATTTAATTCTATTTAAGATTCACTTAACTTCCAATTGAATTCCAATTACTTTAGCTACCAATTTCATTAACACTTAATGAATTATAAACAATCAACCAACAACCACATAACAACCAATGTATATCAATTACAACCAAATTCCTTTGCTTATATTCATTAAATTTGGTTTAATTAATTGATTTTTATTCAACTATTCAACTTTCAAAAATATTAGATTTTAATGAATTAACACTTATATTCATTATTTCATATCAACTTAATTCACATTCAATTGATTAACATTTAATCCATTAATTCAATTCAATTACAAAAGTTGAATTTCATTTACATAACTCAAGTTCATATCTATCACTTAACTTTGTTAATTTACTTTGATACCAATATCAACTTCATCCAACAACTCTTAAGTTATATTTCATTTCACAAACATCACTTGGTTTTACATAACTTAAATTCAAACTTATAAATCAATTCAGCTTCTAAATTCTAAAGTAAATTTCCATTTAACTTTGAATTTCATTCTTTTATTTACAACTCATATTTATAAATATATTCATATAGTTTCACTTCTTATATATATAAGTTTATTTCACAATTGTAAATCACTTTAATTATAATTCAATTCTTATAATTATTTTGCTTATACAATTATTCTTTTACAACATGTTTTTTATTTAGATTATTCAAACAACTAAACAATCAACTTATATACTTTAATAATTCTGAAAAATTATTCCTTTATATATAAGATATACTCAAGGTAAAATTATTTCATTTACCCAATTTAAGACAATACTGTGTCGAATTGTTATATTCAAATGTTTATAAACCCCTTCGGCATAGTTGCCCAGACCGTGCTGACGAAGGTTCATATGCCACTCAATAAACCAATCATCACAATATAAAACAATTTTAATACTCACTAACAAATACGCTCTCATAGCTATTATTACACTCAAACTCATTCTAGAGCACCACTGACTCTATCTCTAATGAGTAATACCCAACAGAACCATGGTTGTCGCTTAACCATATGCTCTGATACCACATTGTCAGGACCCAATTCTTCGACTCCCGAATATCGACATCAATACGTCCACTGTATCGAATGCCAATCAGTCGGATGCCAGAAAACCGGACACTGAGGGTTTAAGAAAAAAAAAGAGAAGAACAGAGAAAGGATAGAAAATGGAGGGAAAAAGAGAATAGAAAATAGAACGGAACAGAAAACAACAGAACAACATCAGAATCTCACAATCGCAGCGGAACAACATATAATAATAAATGAATAATCTTTAAACAAAGAACTATATCAGTTATTACATTTTATACATTACATTACATCATCATCAGAGTGTACAACAACAACATCAAACAGCGGAAAAGAAATACTATATACTAGTGATACGCCAATGCCATCCATCTTGCCTCCAGAAACTCCTGAATATCCTGATAAACCTAACTCTTGACTGCCCGTGTGGAAATTGGTGGGCACCCAGAGTTTAGGAAGGAAAACAATAAACTCCGAGTCAGTCATGTGACTGGTGTGAGAACTCAAAACAGTTTATTTATCTTTAAAATCAAAATAGAGGAATATTTTTAAAGTCAATTCGCAATGCTTTTTAAAAATGAGACTACCATAAGACCTCCCTCACACACACACAATGCAAACGCAGAATCGGAAGAGATTTCTCCTTATGATAGTCAAAGATGCTTGATACGCATTTAAAAGAACATTTGATATTATTACTAGTGCATAGTGTAGGAAAAAATTCATTTCAAAAGTAGAATATAAATCTTAGCCAACATACGACCATTATCGTATGCCTATTATAGCTACCATTTAAACAGTAGTGACCACCATAAGTAAATGGCAGGTTCTACAACTAAAACCGTACAGAGTTTCGTATTGGGAATTGGATTTCCAATGAATGATCAGGCCAAGGAACTTCCCATTGCCACATGAGAACGCCCCTGGATGGACGTCCCCGAGAACCAAACCGGATCTCTGCCAACATAAGGCCGGGTTACCCCTAACTGAGTAACAACTGACCGAGTATGCCATCCCCCGGTCCTTTGGGACCTTTCACCGAGCGCTCGTAATCAATTCACACAATCATAAAGTGTTTTCAACATGAGTAAGTATCTGGGCTCCATACCATGATACCACCCTTTTCCAGAAGGAAATGCACATACCCTAAAGGGCGCTACCCCTCATAACCTTGCTGCATCTTTCCTGTTTTGACCATTCCGGGGTGTAAGGCTCGACGAAGTCACGTCCACAAAAACATACTTTATACAAAAGCCATGCTTTGGGTCAACAAATGATCATAGAAATGATCACCAGGATAGACGATCAAACAAATGATCCTATCACAAATAATCAACACAATGATCATTTCACAGCAACACTCAGCATGTCACATTACCAAATTGGGAATATATCGCTGATAACCTTCAACTACATAATCTCTGAGCTCGTACGTCTCAGAGAAGGGTGTTAAGCTAAAAGAATAAATTCTCCGCCACCAACAGAAATATATTTGAAAGAAATCTGCTTTATATCTCAATTTGTAATGTCAGACATACAATCCATACAAGTCTGTTCCGGGATCGAACAGAACCGAAGGCACTTACAAAGAAGTCCTTGCAATCCGGATATCCACAATCCTGATCGGATTTCCCATCACATATGGAGAACTCTATACCGGAGCAATTCGGTGCAGAGTCAATCGACAGGTCATCCTATCGCTCTCGCAAATACCGGGTCTTCAACACCGGTCATCAATACTATCCATTACGTCGTATCACTATTCGGAATGGGTAATCCGAATAACGAGCGCGATAATTTAAAAATAAGTGTAGCATTTAAATTCAAGCAAATCACAACAAATACCTTTCAAAGGTAAATATTGATAGTCGGTTATTGAACTATCAATGGATATGCACACATCACCAGATTCCAAATAATTTTCCAAATTATTTATTTCCCAAATTTCATATCTTTACTAGATATATAATTTTCACACTTCAAAAATAAATCAATATTTATTTTTAAACAAATTCCCCTTTTTATAAATTCCTTAGTGAATTTATATTTCACAATATCTACTGATATCCGATTTCAATTATTCATTTCAATTTATCTTCAAAAAGATAAATTCTCAAAATATTCACTTTATTATTGGAAGACATTTCCATACTTATTAAATAAGTAATTCTCAATCCATTTATTTTCAACACTTGGAAAATATTCAATATGCTTAAATCGAGATTAAGTATATATTTCATTCTTTAAGGAAATCATTCCCTTAAACATAATTATTTGGACCAAAACGAATGTTACGTAAAACATCGTTACGACAACCCAAAATCACTAGTATAGGGATTCGAAATTAAAATAGATATATAAATCCCAATACTATACAAAACATTTCCTTTCGGAAATCATTTACTATAACAACAGTGTTATAGTCCACCATTTCCTTCTATTTCTCGAAAACGTCTATTTCAACAATGAATGTTGAAATCTATGGTTTCGAATCTCAACACATTTTAAAACATCGTTAGATCGTTTTAATTCTATTTCAAATATCACATCCAAAACATTTTCTTTAACATATTATTCACTATTCAAAAACGTGAATATACTACGTTAACAAATTTCATCACTTCTATTCATTTTATTTCAAAGGATCATTCACACTCAAAAATGTGAATATAACTCCATTAATAGGTTTCAACAATTTACTTATCAAAATAAGTCGTTTGCGAATTTATAAAACAACGTTTATAAATTCTATTTCTATTTGTTTTATAACTACTTCCTTTTATAAATTCCTTTATTAACCTATCTCAATTCATATCTCAATGATATACTAGAAATTCATATTATAAGTTAAATGCTAATAAAATGATTATTTTACAAAATCGTTCCTTTAAACTTCATAATTATAAATCTTATTACTTATAAGATTCAATTATTTATCCAAAACCATTCTTTTAATACTTTATAAATTTTATAAACCTACTGCTTATAAAATTCCATTTATAACTTCACCGTTTATAATTCTATAAATTTCATTCATTTATGAAATTCATTCACAATTCATTCTAACACTTATAAAAACTCGTTTTATAATTCAAAATATTTTAATTTATAAATATCAATTTATCAATCTCTTATATAAATCAATTTATATTATTATTTCAAAACTCTTCAAAGTCCTTTATAATTTCATCATTTTGATTTATAAAATAATCAAAATTTATAAATCCTATTTTTAAACTTTTCACAATAAATTCTAAAATCCCAATTTAACTATTTTATAAAATCATTAACCCCATATTTTCAAAAATCAACTTTTAACTATACTTCTCAAAAATATAATTTTTATAACAATAAAAATTATATCGTTTATTTATTTAAAATGAATCAATTTCCAAACAGATAGTATATTTTCAAAAATCACTTTAAAAATCATTTTAAAGTTCCAAAACTTGGTCCAATGATGCTACACACCAAATAGTCAATCACGACTACAACGACATCATATATCGATATGATAATCAACGAATATCAAAATATCCATAATCAAATAAATACTGTTGAGGAATCCAGTTGGATCCCCCCAACCTGTTTCCTGCATCCAAAAACATTAGCACAATACCAATTCCGCTCCAGTACGGAATTATCGCGGTATATGGGATTTAAAATATTATCCGCTTAATAGACGGCGCAATAGGGTCTCATCCGCTATACAAATGCGGGAAATCAATAACTCCAATATATACATATGCCAATATATATATATTGCTATTATATATAATACCAATTTCACTGTTTATGAAATATTCGCGGTATATGTTTTTAATAAATAACATCCGCTTACTAACGGCGCATAATGTCTATTTTAACAATCAATAGATAACAATCATCATTTAAACATGCATTCAAGTATTTTAAATATAACTATTTAAAATAAAATCGAAACTGATTCGATTGAGTGAGAAGTTCTCACCCTGATTTCAATTTCGTTTTAGCGATTTATTTCGAATAAAATTAAACGTGCGTTTAATTTTACCCGAAATTCTCACTAACTCCAAACGACTCCAATCCAATTCCATCGCGTAGTGCTCGTCCATACAATTCCAACGCAACTGGTTTCGCGCGTTTTCGACCTCGTATGAAAAAGTTACGATATTATGAATTTTCAAAGTTTTACATGAATTTTATATAAAATTTACAACATAAATTTTAATTTCTTAAACCTATTTCCTAGCCCTTGGATCCAAACCCCCTGTAGATCTCGGCCCTCCATTGCATCTTCTTCCCCACGTCTCCATCTACAGATAATATCATACGCACGCAACCCACTTAGCTCCAAACTAGGGCTCGACTTTGCAACCACCACACCACGCTACAACACGATCAACAAGTGCCATCTGGAAGCCCCCAACCTCCTCTACCCTCGCCTGAGATGCGGCCACCCTCGGCTACGCCTACAGCCACGAAATGCGTGCGCAACTACAGGGCTTCTAGCTCGATTTGCCGCCAATCCGAAACACTAGAAACGATCTTAGCCGTTGGATTTATAGAACGTGTTATGCTCTACAACTTTCATTTAGAAAGTTTCTCGAAATAACTTATGGATAGAGAAATAACGAGGGGGGAAAAAAGTGAATTTCGGCCATTGGTTCTGTTGCTGGCGGCGGCTGAGCATTAGGGTTAGGTTGTTATTATTTTTTTTTTCTTGTGAAGGTGGGCTATTTATAGGGAACCGAACGAACACTATTCATCCGGGTTTTCAAAACTTCGATTTAAGCGCTGTAACTAGCGTTTCTGGGGTTTACCCCGCGTTTCAGACACAATGGAACAGGTTTCGAAAGCTAATTCGAGCATCTGTGCGACTTATGGCAATAAACGATCGATTTAAAATTAAACCGATTAAACGATTTTCTAGGCGCTTTAGCTTGACCGGACAAACGGTAAATCCAATTGACACAAAATTTTAAACCTTACAATAATATCACATTACGGATCCGATGAAACTAGTTTCGTCGAAATCCGAGACTGTTTGAAAAATGGCTATTTTAACTCGCCAAATTAATATTAAAAACAATTTCGATGCGTTTCGAGCTGCCACGATCAAACGATAACTCCAATTGACACGAAAATTGAAATCCGGTAATAACTAACTATTATGGATCCAATGGAACTGGTTTCGTTCAATTCTGAGACTGTTCAAAAATTGACTATTTTCACTAGTCGATTAAATACTAAAATATTCAATTTTCACAAATTAACTTTTAATTCGATTTTAAAAGTTCTAAAATATCGTTCTAACTCCAACATGATAAAATAAAATTTTACAAATCATTTACAGTCATATTTAACTCAATTTTCAATTATTTCCATAATTTAACATATTAAATTATCGATTTAATTATCCAATTAAATCCAATTATTCAAAATAAAATTTATTCGACTTATAAATTCACTTATTAATATTTAAAATTAATTAAATATTCAAATTTTAATTTTCAAAAATTCTGGGTCGTTACAGAAAATTAAACTATTATCAAGTTTATAAGTTTAATCTGTTAACAAGAAATCGATATCTACAACAACTAGTTTTTCGAAAGGAAGATTTAAAATGGAACAAAATATGTGGTTTTAGAAGAAAAAGAAAAAATAAAGTGAAAATGTTAAGTGATTTTTGAAAAATATATACGAATTAAGAAAGAGATATGTTATAAAGTGTTGATAAAATGAATTTGAAAAGGGAAGTGTTCTAAATTATATCCATTTTAAAACATTCAAACAAGATCTGATTTTCATTTATATTAATTAGCAAGTGCAAAATATTAATCAAGTTTCTTTTTGATAAAGTTGCATTCCTTCATAAAATTGGCATGTTATTGAAATTATTTTCATTGAAAGGTATAGTTTTCACTATCACAATTAATTTTGAACTTGGTATTATCTTCATAGCACTCTATTTTACCGATTTCTTCCTTTTTCAAGTGATAACTCTGAACCATGGGCATCAATGAAATTGTTTGCCTCCTATATGCAACAAGGTCGTGATAATGGTGAATGACTCAAAAATGTTTTTTTTTTCAAGTAGCCTTTCATTGGCTGATTCACTAGCATATTTTCTCCCTCAAGTTGTAAGTTGTATTAGGGTAGATTTTGAAGTATTATCTTTGTTGAATGAATACCTGCACTTCTCAATGTTAATTCATCAAGCACCTCCTCATATATGTTTATTTTTACCTTAAATGAACTGTTTTATTTGTATAATTTGTTAAAAACTACACAACGTTGCATTAGAAATTGTAACATAGAAAAATCAATATGAACATTAATTGAACTATTAGGAGATTATGGCTAGCTCTAATTTGAATAAGTGACTTCTAAAGCTTTCCTCTATGCCGATGGAGGTTCTCTAAGTCCAATAATACAACAGTAATACATACCACATATATTATTCTTAGTGTTCTCTTTGCTCTTCTCTAATTCAACATTATTATTTTTTATAATTATCTAAGAATTTAATATTGGTCATTCTTGGATCATGTTTTGAAAATCAAATCCTTTTAGAGAAGTTTCCCAATATGCTCAATCATTCTCAAAATAAATAAATAAAATTGTTATTTTAAAAATTATCTACAAGGCAAAGCTTGTCATTTTGTTTTATTTTTGGAAAATATGTATACAGTGAATTATTAAAAGTGCCTTGAACTTATTTTGAAAAAAAATGATGATATGGGTTTAATATTTTGAAAAAAAGAGGAGAGAAGAAGTGTCTTGAACAAATGAAGATTTTAACTAAATATTGAATTTTTATGCCAAATAAATGACTTGTTTTGATAATAAATCTCAAACTGTCAAACTGTTATCGACGATTTTAAATCTATTAAAAAGCTATGTCTTTGGAAAACTTCTCTTTTGAGTGCAAGGCAAAATATAAGTGTTTGCTAAGATTAAAAAATGGATTATCAAGAAATTGTATCGCTGTCCTGAAATAAGAAATTGCTCAAAACTGAGATGAACTCTTGTGCTCATAACTTTTGAACTGTTCGTCAAATTTTAATGATTTTGCAAGCACAAAAAATAAGCAATAACTTTCATGTTTAGAGTTTTGAAAATTTTCATCATCTTCTAAACTAAATACGTTGATTTGTTAAGTAAGCTTGTGTAAATATATAAAACCCTCTATACTCATCTTTAGAAACTTCACAATAAATTGAGTTGTGATACATATTTTTGCAATCTGAAAAATGTTTTAAAAAGCTAAAATAGTCTATGACTATTTGCTCTTAGAAATCGTAACTTGGTTTGATGGTTTAGGCCTTGGAAAAATTAGTTGAAGGTGGGTTAAATATGAAGGTTCTATTGTTTTTATAATAAATGGTTGCTTACTTTTTATATACTTGTTCTATGCGACTAATATACAAATTTAAGTTGAGAATAGGTACTCTTGAAGTACATTTGGGCTAAAAGGCGACTTTAGCTTGCTTTTGCGAGCAAATAAGTTAAGTAACTTGCTTTAAATTCTAAAATAAAGGTACGCTTTTGGATTAAAGTAAAGAAGTGTTAGAAATATTAATATATATATTATGCTTTCGACCGTGTGGTTGATGTGCATATATATTATATTTGTGAAATTGCAAATGGATTTTCGTGCAAAAGAGACTCTATTGAAAGTTTTCAATACTTCCGACACTTAGAAATTTTTATCATACGTAAGTAAGATGTATTACATGAAAGTTCATCAGTGTTGTGCGGTGAAAGCGCGATAATGAATAAAGTGTATATTATATATTATGGTTAGTATTATTAATTAAATCAATCACAAAATTCTACAGTTAATTGCGAGGACGTAATTCCTTTAAAGGGGGAGGTCTGTAATAACCCTGATCGAGGGTAAGATTAAATAAACATATTAAAGTAAATTTTGATAATTTAATTTGGATTTTTGAAATTGTTTGGGAATAAAATGGATAAAGTTAATTTAAAATTCAATTTAAGATTTGAATCGTGTTTTGCAAACCCAAAAGTCATTAGAGATCCATATTTGTGAAATAAATAATATTTGTAAATTTGGGGTCTATTCCGAGAAAATAAAGCAAAAATTATAAAATTTGGCTAAAATCGAAAAATGTTATTTTAATAAAAGAAAAATAATTACGGGTAAGAATAAAATTGTGAAATATATTATATCAGCTTGAAATTCTTTTATAAAAGGTTTCACTACTGGAATGAATCGAGAAGGAGCCAAAATGCTTTAAGAATAAAAGGATCACTTTAATTTAAGTAAAACGGGCCTAAAACAATTCATGTCCAAATTCCAACCCTCTTAAATAAAACTAACTCCTCTCTTTCACAAATGGCATGTAATCCCATTCCTAAAAAACCCGACTTTGTCCATGCCCTAATCCCCAATTCAAATTAGTGATCATAAAAAAAAAGACAGAGGCACGTGCGGAGAAAACAAAGGGGAATGTTGACGTGGGCTAGGCGGATGGGCTGGAGCCCGTGTTTGATGAGACTGAAGCAGTTGCGCGCGCAGAGAGGCAATGACGGTCAGAGTACATGGTCAAGGCTGGAGCTCGTGCGATGGCTGGAAACGTCGAATTGACAGCGATGATAAGGTTGGCTTCACTTTAATTTAAGTAAAACATGGTGAGAGTGCTAGGACGGTGTAGCTGATGTCGCAAGTGGAGAAGCTTGGTTATAGGAGTGGAGTTGATGTTCAAATTAGTTGCAGCTAGGAGTTTGGGGTAGGAATGGCTGCAAATGGTATTTTCCATTAGAATAAGTTAAAGTGAGCTAATTTATTAAATCACTTGTCTATATCTGAATAAAATATTATTTAAATGTTTTGGTTGATTTTGCACACCGGTATTCGGTTGATGACTGGATTGAATGAAATATTGTTAATTGCTAGTTTTTGGTCGGTTGTTTGGTGATAAACGAATAGTTATGTGGATTGATGGTGTGAATTTACAAAAGGAACTCTATCCATTTGTGAAATAAATTTTATGGTATGTTGATACTTGTATTTCATCGTATGATCGGAGTTGTCGGAAAACAACTCAGATCTCTAAGAACTTTTATATTGTAAATGATATTTTATAAAGCGATATTGGCTCTAGAAGATGCATTTTGGATGGATTTATTGTTTGAATTGGTTAAATATTTTAAAAGATTCACCAAATGAGACACTCTATTTTGGTCTTTATTGCAATTTAGTTTATAGATTATAATTAAATTATATTATAATTGTTGAATATGCGCTTATATGATTTTTGTTTGATGATAATAAACATATATTCATTTGTTTAAATGTATTTGATAATATACTATTTATTTTCATAGATTAAATAAATATTTGCTGAATAAAATAAATAACACAGAATTTGAATTCAAACGAATATTTTATTCAAACAAATATTTATTACAACTTTGATAGTACAATTTCAAGCTCTCACTATACATATACAATTTTGACTACAATACATGACATTTCACTATTTTACATCAGCACCTCACTACATATCACTCACACTCGTATTTATCTTCAACTGCATTCAAGTTTGAATCCAGCATCTGAGTGATCTGCAAAAATATAAACTAACGCAGTAAAATTGAAAATAAAATATTTTTGCGATATAAAATAAAACGTGAATTTTGAAAATGATATTTGCCTCAGTTATTTGGGTTGTTCGTCATCATTTAAATTTGAATTCATCATACACGAACAACTTGTGACATACACAGTATATTATTGTATATGCCACAAGGCCGTGCACGCCAATATATACACTTGATTGATTTACAGGGACAGGCAAGCACAGGTCAAACCCAAATGAAAAACAGAGTTCAACTCACGTGCAATATATTCAAAATCACGACACGAGCACAAGGTCAAACCCATGTTTTGAAACTGGGTTCAACACAAGGCAACGTCAAGTCCAGACAATACAGTATGAACAAGTCAAAATGAAGTTGTACAAGTACAGTCAAGAAAGCAGCTCAAGTTCAATCCCAAAGGAAACTCAACAGTACGGTGAAGTACAAAGCAACTACAACATATGCAGTGAAGCAAGAATATAGCAGCAATGTACATGTACCAATGATACAAGAGAAGTGAACAACAATGCAACAGTGTGGAAGTTAAACAGTGATGAAGCTGGAAATACAAAGACCAGCTACTCAGTGCAATACAACAATCAGATGGTCAGAGCCATAGCGAACAGAGGCATCAATATGGTAACACAAATGCAACTCGACAAACAGCAAGAATATGAATGCAAGCAATACACTACAAACTGCAACATGGCGAAGACTACAAGCAACTGACACAAACAACTCAAATGCACACATGAAGTATGCAAAGAGCTCGAGCACAAGAACATGACAGCAAACAGGAAGTGCAACTCCAAGTGAAGAACCAGACTCAAGTTAGTGTACAGTGCATATATGATGCATACAAGTACAGGCCACAACATGTCAATGAAGCACAGCTGAAAACAACATGACAGTGAAAACTCAAGTCACAGTGCCATGCTACAGATTATAAAATGAAATTCATAAGCAACAACATGAACCAACTGTGCATATATGAAGCACACTCAAGGCCCAGAAACAGTACAAGGCATGTCAACAGCAATGGAATCAACATGAATATCACAGGAACTCGTCAGTGGCAAGCTACAGGAATGATCAGACCAACAACAGTGTGCAACAGGGAACACAGTGTACAACACCAACATGAGCAACATGAATGCAACAAAGACCAAGCTGCAGCATCAAGATAAGAAGATCAAAGTGAACCAGATCAATAGCAGCTCAGTCATACAAGCTAACCAAGTTTATATGCAATGCAAAGACCACGGCTACAATAAATGTACATATATGGACAGTCAAAACATGCAGTGAATCAAGTCAGTAAGGAAAATGCACCAATGGAAGTCACTCAAGCAACATGACCAAGTGTACGACTAAACTAAACATGAATACAACTGTGAAGCTACTGAAGGCACTAGTGATAAACCAAAATGCCATCAGTCAGAGAAGATGACCAGAAGCGAAAGTCACAGTGATAAACGAAAATCAACATCATGTTCGAATGCAGTATCAACCAAAATTAATGTCGAAGCCGTGGAAGCATAAAGCCAAAAATCGTCATAGTCAATATTGAACGAGTCAATAATCAAAACTGTGTCAACAAAGCCGTGGTTATCACGAAAGTAAATTCAAAACCGTGTCAACCAAGGAATGCAAAAGATACGAAGATGACAAAGTCAGTTCGATCATCAATCGTTCAAGCATAATCAAACAGCCAATCAAAAGAATGTGACAAATTCAAATTATTTTATACGAACGCAAGAATAGGATTTACAAACCCTATATAAATCAAATTCACATCATCGGCAAGCGTATTGAATTCCAGAAAGCATAAAATCAGTAAAAGAAAAAGCATACAATTACATACCGAAGAAGGAATTCGATCAACGAAGCAGCTGCAAAGAGCATCGAAGTCGAACAATTATCAAAGGTCGGCGCTTCAATTTGAAAGCCCTAAATTGCATCAAAGGGACGAAGCCCCAATTTGATAAGGACGAAGCCCTAAAAAGGAACGGCCGCCATTACAAACAAAGAAATAAAAGAGACGGGTCAAATAGCAAAGGAGGCCGGCCTGCTTTCAAAGGGAGTTTGTTTTAAGGGGTTTTTAAATTTAATATTAGGGTTATTTCATTTTAATTGCTTTTAATTGTATTTTCCTTTTTTTTCTTTTTAAACCGTTTTATTTTTTCTAGTCGTGTGACTAGGGGACAAGCTACGTGGCGTAGCTTGAGAATTCGCAACTCGGTAGTTGAGTTGTGGCAGGGTTTTGAGCGTAGAGTTAGATTAGTCAATAGCGGGTATAGCGAGTTTACGTGTGTAAGCGAGGGACTATCTAATTTCTAGTAGAAACCTTGGGGGCAGCACGTAGGCAGGGTTTTGCCGAAGCTGGGTAAATTCTGTGTTGTTCTATTTTGTTATTTATATTCTGCTATATCTGTGCTGCTATTCTGTGATCTGTGTTAATATAAATTAACTTCTGCAATTAAGTTTTTATAATTTACACTATCACCCTATTCACCCCCCCTCTAGGGTGAAATCGATCCTACAAGTGGTATCAGAGCTAGGAATAGAAGTCAACATTTGTTTTAAAAATTCTATTTTTTTTGAAAAAATCAGTTTTTGTTTAAAAATTCGAATTTTTAAAATGGCTTCTTTTAATAATGCTTTTGCAGAAGGTCAATCCATAGTTAGACCACCAATGTTCAATGGTGAATATGCTTTTTGGAAAAATAGGATGAAATTTTTTTTGAAAACCATTGATGCTTGGGATATTGTTGAGACAGGTTATAGAACACCAACTATAACTGTAGATGATCAGGAAATAGAGAAACCAAAGGAACAATGGACAGAACTAGAAAATAAATTACAGAGTACTAATGCCAAAGCTATGAATTCTATTATCTGTTCATTAGATCAATTTGAATTTAATCGTGTCTCACATTGTCTAACTGCGCAGGAAATATGGCACATATTAGAAGTAACTCACGAAGGAACATCTCAAGTCAAAGAATCTCGCCTTGCCATGCTAAGCAGCGAATACGAGAACTTTACAATGGCGAAAGAAGAAAATGTCAAAGAGATGTACGGACGACTTTCCAACATCGTATACAAATCAAAAGCTCTCGGAAAAACATACACCGAATTGGAAATAGTACGTAAAATCCTCAGAGTCCTTCCACGAAGCTTTGAAGCAAAAGTAACTGCCATTCAAGAATCGAAAGATTTAAAACAACTCAAAGTCGAAGAACTCATCGGAAATCTCACCACTTATGAGCTAGAAATGAAATTCAAGAAAGAGCGTGAAGGTGGAGATACTCGAAAGAAATCAATAGCTCTCAAAGGAACAACTGAAAGTGATGATGAGAATGATGACGATGATGATGGAGCAGCAGAGCTAGCGCTACTAATAAAGAAATTCAAAAAGTGGAATCGCAAATACAAAAATCCAGCTCGAAATCATGAATTGAAAAACAGAATAGGCAAAGCACTAGACAACCCAGAAGATCAGAAAATCATCTGTTACAAATGCAACAAACCCGGCCATATCAAGCCACAATGTCCTCAAAAACGATCAAATCAAGGAAAGAAACTAAAGAAGAAAAGCTTTGCGGCTACTTGGGATGAAACTGACGAAGATGAAAGTGATAACACCGAGAGTGAGAGTGAAAAAGCAAATATGTGTCTTCATGGTGAAGTTACAGACAGTGATGACGACGAGCCAAGCGAGGTATCAAAACTCACTCATTCTGAATTACTAATTTATTTCCATGAAGTAAATGGCTGTTATGAACGACTTAGGAAAAAATATGCTAAACTTGAATCTCAAAAGGATACTTTGATAGAATGCAATAAACAACTTGATCAATTAGTTAAGAACTATCAATGTAGAATTCCTAAGTGTGATAAGTGTCCAACATTTGAAGAAGAAATTAAAAAATCGGAAATCAATATAAAATCACTTGAAAATGAAATTCTGATTTTAAAAGAGAATGAAAATACTAGGAGAGAGAATTCTATTAAAAAGTGCACACAGTTGTTAAACGAAAATGAATCTCTCAAATCACAAGTCCAACAATTGTCAACGACTTTAGATAAATTTTCAAAAAGTGAAAAATCGTTGAATATGCTATTAGGAAAGCAAACTGTTAATACGGTTAGACAAGGACTTGGATATAATAATTCGAAAATTGTTGAAAACAAGATTAATCAAGTTAATTCTATGTGCACAATTTGTAGAAAATTTGGACACGGTCACAATAATTGTTGGTATAGACCCAAACATGTGAAAACTATACCGATTTGGGTTTCAAAAGGCACAAATATAAAATCTCTCAAAGTTAAACAAATTTGGGTGCCAAAGGGAACAATTATAAATAGTTTTGGGTCTACACAAAATCATTTTTCAAAATTTTCTGCCACTAAAAACCATGGACCTATAAAAACAAATAGGTCACTAAACTCTCTTCTCGTGTAGGTATGCTGGCAGGCTAAGGAACAACAGCAATGGTACTTGGATTCTGGCTGTTCCAGGCACATGACAGGCGATAAATCAAAGTTCCTTAGCCTAGAAAAGTACAAAGGTGGCAGAGTCACAATGGGGAACAATGACAAGTGTAAAATTGTCGGTAAAGGTAAAGTAGGTAACAATACATTTACCTTGAATGACGTTTTATATGTTGAAAATCTGCACCACAATTTGATATCAATCAGCCAGCTATGTGATAAAGGTATGAATGTTATCTTTGATTCTGACATGTGCAAAATTGTTGACAAATCATCAAAAGAAATTTTATTTTCTGGAAAAAGGAAAGGTAATATATATTCTCTATCTTTTGATGATCTCATCCTCTCTAAATGTTTGGTAGCTAAGGATATAGAAGTGAATTTATGGCAAAGACGTTTAGGGCATGCTAGTATGAACTTATTAAACAAATTAAAAAGAAAAAGTTTGGTAAGAGGGTTGCCATCACATGAGTTTGAAACTGAGAACATCTGTAAAGCATGTACTTTGGGAAAACTTAGAAAATCATCGTTTCATGCCAAAAACAATGTAAGCACTTCTAGAGTTCTTGAACTAATTCATATGGATCTATTTGGACCTAATGACATTGCTAGCTTAGGAGGTAAGAAATATTGCTTTGTGTTAGTTGATGATTACTCAAGATATACATGGGTATACTTCTTAGCTAAAAAATCAAAAACTTTTTCATACTTCACAAGATTCGCAAAATTTGTGCAAAATGAAAAAGAAGTCTCTATTGTTTCGTTAAGAAGTGATCATGGTGGAGAATTTGAAAATTATGAATTTGAAACTTTCTGTGATGAAAACGGAATCAAACATGAGTTCTCTGCACCACGTACTCCACAATAAAATGGGGTAGTTGAGAGAAAGAATCGAACTTTACAAGAATTGGCTAGGTCTATGTTAAGTGAATATGAACTACCTCTGCATCTCTGGGCAGAAGCTGTAAATACAGCATGTTATGTAATGAATAGAGTTATCATCAGACCGATTCTTAACAAAACCCCCTATGAGCTATGGTTCAACAAAAAACCAAACATCGCTTACTTCAAAGTGTTTGGATGTCCTTGCTATATTCTTAATACAGGTGATCAGTTAGGAAAATTTGAAGCAAAGGCTGATGATGGCATCTTCATGGGTTACTCTTCGAGAAGCAAAGCTTATAGAGTCTACAACAAAAAGACTAAAACAATCATAGAGTCAATCAATGTGAAATTTGATGAAGGCATTGACGAACAGGATACATCCAAAAGCAACGTTGAAGAGAAAGAAAAAGATGAATTTGAAAAACCAAAAGAAACTGCTGATGCTAAAGAAACCACAACTCAAGAAGTCCGAAGAAATCTGGATCCAGAAAAGCTGAAATACAAAACAGACCATCCACCAGAATTGGTAATTGGAAATCCTATAGCAGGAAAAATTTGAAATGAGCTTGGTTGGAGAGTTAAAATTCTTTTTAGGATTTCAAATCCAACAAAGCAATAAAGGCACATTCATTTCTCAAACAAAATATATCAGGGAACTTGTCAACAAATTTGGATTGAAAGATGCTAAACCAGCAAGAACTCCCATGAGTACAACACTTAAACTTGACAAAGATGAAAAGGGTAAGACAGTTGATCAAAAGCAGTACAGAGGTATGATTGGATCACTCCTTTATCTTACCGCTTCTAGACCTGACATCATGTTTTCTGTCTGCTTATGTGCACGTTTTCAATCTAACCCAAAAGAATCTCATTTAAAAGCTGTTAAAAGAATTATAAGATATTTATTGCACACCCCACGATTTGGTCTTTGGTATCCATCAAATGATAATTTTGAATTGAAAGGTTTTTCAGATGCTGATTATGCTGGAAACTTGGTTGATAGAAAAAGTACTAGTGGAGCATGTTTTATGCTAGGACATTCATTAGTTGCATGGTCGAGTAGAAAACAAAATTGTATTGCATTATCCACAACAGAGGCAGAGTATATTGCTTTGAGCGGTTGCTCTGCTCAAATCTTATGGATGATACAAACTTTGCATGACTATGGTCTAAATTTTAAACGTGTACCACTAATGTGTGATAGCAAAAGCGCAATTGATCTCACAAATAATCCTGTACATCATTCGCGAACAAAACATATAGATGTAAGACATCATTTTATTAGAGATCATATTTCCAAAGAAAATATCTGCATAAATTTTATTTCAACTGATTCTCAATTGGCAGACATCTTTACAAAACCCCTACCAGAAAATAGTTTTTGTAAACTACGACTCAGTCTAGGTGTTTTAAAAATTTGCTGAATATTTAACATTTTTTTTCTCCCTACAAATCATCGAAAAGAAAAATAGTGATTGAAAAAGTGATGAGTGTTGATATTGATTATATATTATAACTTGAGAAAGTATAATTAGAAAATTTCTTTAGAAATGTAAACAAGAGTTATAAAACTCTTTGTTGGTAAAAATTCCATGACCATCTCTATACTTGTCATATTTCTATCAACCATCACTCATCAAAATTCTATATAGTTTGTCGATATGTGGTATTTTAAACAGGAATCGTTCGTTTTTCATTTTTTTAAAATAATAAAAAAAAATTAATAACAATAAATAAATACCAAAGTATTCACTCTCATTTAAAAGTCCTCACGGTTATGCATGGGTGAATTACTTGAAATTTGTTATGTGCTTCCATGCTCATTTAGAAGTCCTCACGGTTATGCATGTATGGAACACATATCAAAAGTTGATTTGTTAAAAAAAAAAAAAAAAAAAAAAAAAATAAACAAGTTGATTCTAATCCCATTTAAAAGTCCTCACGGTTATGCGTGGTTAGAAGATACTTGAATTCATTTTTCTAAAATAAATTGGAATACTACTAATCTCATTTAAAAGTCCTAACGGTTATGCATGATTAGTAGATATTCAAATTCCTGATATAAAAAATACCACAAACAGACACAATTGTATGGTTTTATATGATGACATCATCTCCATCATTCTAAAAGTGGAATATGCGCCTAACAAAAATTTTATGATTTTTGTTTGATTTTTTATTGAAATTTGATATTTATATTCAATTGAGTTTTAATGTTGGATTGATATCGATTACTTTATCTCTATTTTCTCTAACACTATTATTCTTTTGCTGATAACAAAAGGGGGAGAGAAAAGTTAAGATTTTGTCAAATAGAATCAAGCAAAGGTCAAATAATTTTCCATTCGCATATAGACTCTTTTGCATATTTTATTTGTATGCATATATGTAGGGGGAGTTTTGTGTAGAGAGGAAGCAATTAAATAGGGGGAGCAATTAGGATATATCAATGATCAAATACATTTAACATATTCAAAATCTTAAATATATGTTTGTTATCATCAAAAGGGGGAGATTGTTGAATATGCGCTTATATGATTTTTGTTTGATGATAATAAACATATATTCATTTGTTTAAATGTATTTGATAATATACTATTTATTTTCACAGATTAAATAAATATTTGCTGAATAAAATAAATAACACAGAATTTGAATTCAAACGAATATTTTATTCAAACAAATATTTATTACAACTTTGATAGTACAATTTCGAGCTCTCACTATACATATACAATTTTGACTACAATACATGACATTTCACTATTTTACATCAGCACCTCACTACATATCACTCACACTCGTATTTATCTTCAACTGCATTCAAGTTTGAATCCAGCATCTGAGCGATCTGCAAAAATATAAACTAACGCAGTAAAATTGAAAATAAAATATTTTTGCGATATAAAATAAAACGTGAATTTTGAAAATGATATTTGCCTCAGTTATTTGGGTTGTTCGTCATCGTTTAAATTTGAATTCATCATACACGAACAACTTGTGACATACACAGTATATTACTGTATATGCCACAAGGCCGTGCATGCCAATATATACACTTGATTGATTTACAGGGACAGGCAAGCACAGGTCAAACCCAAATGAAAAACAGAGTTCAACTCACGTGCAATATATTCAAAATCACGACACGAGCACAAGGTCAAACCCATGTTTTGAAACTGGGTTCAACACAAGGCAACGTCAAGTCCAGACAATACAGTATGAACAAGTCAAAATGAAGTTGTACAAGTACAGTCAAGAAAGCAGCTCAAGTTCAATCCCAAAGGAAACTCAACAGTACGGTGAAGTACAAAGCAACTACAACATATGCAGTGAAGCAAGAATATAGCAGCAATGTACATGTACCAATGATACAAGAGAAGTGAACAACAATGCAACAGTGTGGAAGTTAAACAGTGATGAAGCTGGAAATACAAAGACCAGCTACTCAGTGCAATACAACAATCAGATGGTCAGAGCCATAGCGAACAGAGGCATCAATATGGTAACACAAATGCAACTCGACAAACAGCAAGAATATGAATGCAAGCAATACACTACAAACTGCAACATGGCGAAGACTACAAGCAACTGACACAAACAACTCAAATGCACACATGAAGTATGCAAAGAGCTCGAGCACAAGAACATGACAGCAAACAGGAAGTGCAATTCCAAGTGAAGAACCAGACTCAAGTGTACAGTGCATATATGATGCATACAAGTACAGGCCACAACATGTCAATGAAGCACAGCTGAAAACAACATGACAGTGAAAACTCAAGTCACAGTGCCATGCTACAGATTATAAAATGAAATTCATAAGCAACAACATGAACCAACTGTGCATATATGAAGCACACTCAAGGCCCAGAAACAGTACAAGGCATGTCAACAGCAATGGAATCAACATGAATATCACAGGAACTCGTCAGTGGCAAGCTACAGGAATGATCAGACCAACAACAGTGTGCAACAGGGAACACAGTGTACAACACCAACATGAGCAACATGAATGCAACAAAGACCAAGCTGCAGCATCAAGATAAGAAGATCAAAGTGAACCAGATCAATAGCAGCTCAGTCATACAAGCTAACCAAGTTTACATGCAATGCAAAGACCACGGCTACAATAAATGTACATATATGGACAGTCAAAACATGCAGTGAATCAAGTCAGTAAGGAAAATGCACCAATGGAAGTCACTCAAGCAACATGACCAAGTGTACGACTAAACTAAACATGAATACAACTGTGAAGCTACTGAAGGCACTAGTGATAAACCAAAATGCCATCGGTCAGAGAAGATGACCAGAAGCGAAAGTCACAGTGATAAACGAAAATCAACATCATGTTCGAATGCAGTATCAACCAAAATTAATGTCGAAGCCGTGGAAGCATAAAGCCAAAAATCGTCACAGTCAATATCGAACGAGTCAATAATCAAAACTGTGTCAACAAAGCCGTGGTTATCACGAAAGTAAATTCAAAACCGTGTCAACCAAGGAATGCAAAAGATACGAAGATGACAAAGTCAGTTCAATCATCAATCGTTCAAGCATAATCAAACGGCCAATCAAAAGAATGTGACAAATTCAAATTATTTTATACGAACGCAAGAATAGGATTTACAAACCCTATATAAATCAAATTCACATCATCGGCAAGCGTATTGAATTCCAGAAAGCATAAAATCAGTAAAAGAAAAAGCATACAATTACATAACGAAGATGGAATTCGATCAACGAAGCAGCTGCAAAGAGCATCGAAGTCGAACAATTATCAAAGGTCGGCGCTTCAATTTGAAAGCCCTAAATTGCATCAAAGGGACGAAGCCCCAATTTGATAAGGACGAAGCCCTAAAAAGGAACGGCCGCCATTACAAACAAAGAAATAAAAGAGACGGGTCAAATAGCAAAGGAGGCCGGCCTGCTTTCAAAGGGAGTTTGTTTTAAGGGGTTTTTAAATTTAATATTAGGGTTATTTCATTTTAATTGCTTTTAATTGTATTTTCCTTTTTTTTCTTTTTAAACCGTTTTATTTTTTCTAGTCGTGTGACTAGGGGACAAGCTACGTG
Source organism: Allium cepa (assembly GCA_030765085.1). NCBI lineage: Eukaryota > Viridiplantae > Streptophyta > Magnoliopsida > Asparagales > Amaryllidaceae > Allium > Allium cepa. The sequence continues at coordinate 783,382,674 of CM060928.1, read as the reverse complement.
GCGTAGCTTGAGAATTCGCAACTCGGTAGTTGAGTTGTGGCAGGGTTTTGAGCGTAGAGTTAGATTAGTCAATAGCGGGTATAGCGAGTTTACGTGTGTAAGCGAGGGACTATCTAATTTCTAGTAGAAACCTTGGGGGCAGCACGTAGGCAGGGTTTTGCCGAAGCTGGGTAAATTCTGTGTTGTTCTATTTTGTTATTTATATTCTGCTATATCTGTGCTGTTATTCTGTGATCTGTGTTAATATAAATTAACTTCTGCAATTAAGTTTTTATAATTTACACTATCACCCTATTCACCCCCCCTCTAGGGTGAAATCGATCCTACAATAATCTTAATCTATTTCTTATTTCGAAATTTCGCGGCTTTTATAATAAAAGTAAAATTTAGTTATAAAACCTTTTTTAATTTGCTATTTGAAGTATATAATTTTGGAAATGTTTTAGGAGTAAAAGATAAAATATAGTATTATTTTATAAAAGCGGCTATGAATGCGTTAATTTTAATTTCAAGTGATTTTGTAATAAAAGAGGTTTAAATGATTTTGAAAAGGTTCAAAAGCTTTTGTAAATAGGAAACTCTTCTATAAATGAGTTTATGGATTTAAAAGTGATTTTGTAAAACTTATATCTTTGTATGTATAAAATTAATTTAAAACTCTTTCATTTTATTTATTATGGTCTTGAGATTTTAGTGAGATTTCGTGCTTTTCTTTGAAACAAGGAATTCTAATAAATGATTGAATTGTCGGATTGATATAGGACTTTTGCTTGTTATTATAATTCATTAAATAGAGTTTGAGTGAAATTTACTGGCTTTTAATAAATACTATAATTTCACTATTGATATGAGACAATAGTTAAATTTTAGTAGTTGCTGGTAATTTACACTTTTTGAGTTGTATTATCTTAAGGTGTTCGGATTTTAGGTCGATAGATCCTTGAGAGATGATGACTCAATTTTTATTGACCTGAGATTCTGTACATTCTTAGATTTGTATAACGAACGAAAAAACTGCTTGGTGAGGTGTTACCGACCTTGTCATTTAGGGGAAACTACTAAGTGAGGTGTTAGCGACCTTGTCACTCATGGTGAAACTTCTTAGTGATGTGTTAGCGACCATGGGAGGGCTAGCGAAACTGCTTAGATAGTGTTAGTGACCCTGTCATTTAGGGCGAAACTGCTTAAAAAGATGTTAGCGACCTTTTAGGGCCGACAAAACTGCTTGAAGAGGTGCAGTTACCTTGTCATTGCATTCAGGATCCCTTTCTTTTGTGAATTTGAAGATTATTGAATTGTTATCATCATATTTATATAATAGTCCATTTGAGACGTAATATGGAGTTATGAAATGGTAATTTGGTTTAATGTGCCTTATTATGGTTAAATGGTTTTAGGTATATATTTTGATGACTTATTTTCTAGTTAAGTCGTAAATGGATTTACGAATTGGTGATTTAATTTGATACGCCTTTTTATGATCATTTATTCTAACATAGTTTTATTATGGCTTATTTATTGTTAAGTCATATATTTATGATATCAGTATCTTACCTTTTGATTAGATATAGTCTAGCCCTTTATTCATAATACTCGGGTCAGGTTGAGACTCTACAAGTACAGGGACTTGCTGGCTTTTGGATTTTGTGTTAGCTATGGAGTACATGATTTGGACTGTTTCAGTTTACTTCATTATTGTATATGATGACATTTAGGATGATATGTCATGTATAATATCTAGTAGTCATTTTGTACCTGATACAATATTTTGGATGTAATGTATATATTCATGTGGGTCTAGTATGGTTATTTTGTAGACTTGCATCTTATTGTGATATATGATTTATATTATTCCACTACGATATGTGATTTTAATTCTGATAAATCTATATTATATAGTGTTCTGAATATTTTTAATCTGTGTATTTATTACGTTGTATTAATACTATATAAGTCAAAAAAATTCAGTTCAGATCCTCAAAAGGTAGTAAAGACGCATCAATATGAATATAAATATATATTCACATTCGACTGCATTTAACCAACTATATTCTCCATGTTATTAGATGACATTGCTTGTAATGTTATTTAATAATACGGATATGGTGGTGGGGTCATTACATTATTCATGAGATTGCATGTTCCTGAAGAAGTATAAAGTTGTACATATCCACTATGTAGCTATCAGGGATAGCTAGGGATGTTGAGAGCAAGAAGTTGAACCTTATACTTATATTTTACATGGTTACATGAAAGATGACCTAAGCAACCAAGGATACGCCATATTTGTGCTTTATGTATGTATAGTTTGGATGATTAGTTTACATGTTTGCATATATACTAAGTATGACGGACCACAGGTATGTCTGTTGTATGATTATCTAAGAGATAATCTTAGGCATTGTTGTGTGCATGCCATGTGATGTTGATGATTTCTTATGTATGGACGATAGTTGGATGAGTATATTTTCCACCTATTTTACCATACTATTTGATGTGTATCTTGACTTTGCTTTGATATGGGTAATGATATGTAGAGTTATGTTGCGACATTTGTAATGGGCATATACCACTTTAAGTTATATATGATCAAACTATGCCAGTTGTTATTATATTGACATCAACATTTTAGACATAGTTTGACCCGTGTGTAATTTACATAATACTCTGGTCAGTCTGAGATATTTCAGGTTCTGGGATGAAGAGACCAGCTTGTGATTATTGGGCTGAGTTAGTGGCTGGATTATTAGTAGTGTAGTGTATCATTATGTATTTTTGTAGTCTCATATATATATGTTGAGTTGTGATGGATGTATTGAACAAGATATATTTATTTGAGAGATTAGTGCGCATTTGACTTTTGTAGACCAACTTAGCCTTTGATAATTGAGTTATCATATTGCTCCGTTTTGACTCTATGTTCTCTGTGATGTATTAATATTGTGTATTGTTACATCCTAGAAACGTACATGTTTAGTACTTTGCGTTAATACCATGTACGTCTGGATGTGTTATATGTGATTTTAAATACTTGCCAGTATTAGCCCAGGGGAATATCTATGTCTGACAACCAAATATCACCTCATTCCCCATACCATCAGAAAATATTTACCTAGTAATACTCTTTGGCTGTATGGGTATACAGATGGGGTGAGATTTGAAATATGACTTTGCCTCAACGATCCGTAATCATTGAACTTGACCTTATATTGTACTTTAACAAAGTGTACAAGCTTTGAATCCAGCTAATGGTAAAATTAATTTATAAATGTCATAAATCAAAAATAAATTTATGGAAATGTGGCATGGCTATTTTATAAATGTTTTAATTATTTATTTAGAGTTAAAAATCAGATAGAGCAATGTATAAAAGTTATACGATGGTTGGTTAATGAGCTAGAATTAACTAATTTATTGAGATTCAACTAGGGGTCAATCGAGTGTTGATTGTGAAAATATCTTCTCCCTAGGAACATCTAAACTTGTTCAATGAAGGGTTTAAATTGTTTGAACCAAGTCTCTTGGATCTAAAGCAAAAAAAGGAGAAAAAGGTGGTGGTTCAAGGCTACAAATGCGATAGCTTCCCCACACCATTTAATACACTTTTTCATTACCTCTCTCCATAACTAGTCATACATGCACCATCATTATTGAAGCGAACTCCCAGCTTTGCAAACTAAAGAGAAGGAGGAGAAAGCAGAGCTCCAAGAGGAAGTATTCAATAAATGACGTGCAAGACTCTTGGTGAGGCACACTTAACGAAAGGTATGTTTTAAACCTATTTAGTCTATTAATATGCATGTAAATATTTTAGTAAATCATCATGTCCCATCATTTCATTCGACCATTATTTAAAAAAAATAAAAATTTATTTTTAATTATTTAATTATTTTAAATCATGTGTATCTGTATGTATATATATTTAAATCTATAAAATATTTATATATATGCATACACTATATCCATATTTATTTCTAGTAAAATAAAAAAATTAAATTATTTATATGTTAAACATATTTATTATAAACTTTTGTTTTGTTATATATATATATATATATATATATATATATATATATGTATATGTATGTATGTATTTAAAAAAATATTTCTTACTGTATATGCATATCATATAAAAAATATCCTTTCGGGTATTACTTAAATAAATTTGAATCTGTTAAATTATTTATTTTACCAAATCAAAATTATTTAAATTTGAATATTTTTAATTATTCAAAGTTTATATTTACTGGCCATGGATAATTAACATACATAAACACATTTTTTTTTGGCGGCTGATGTATTTTAATAAATGATTTTGAATTAGCCGAAGCTTTTTAATTTAAATTTTATATTAATTAAACATGCAGAACCAAAAATAAACATAGATTATATATGCATGTATATATATATATATAAATATTTTAAAATATTTTTTAGTAATTTATAATGAATAAAATTATAATTTTTTCATTTATAAATATTTCGTATATGTGTATATTTGAAATGGATTTAAATATATTATTATATGCATATATGTTTTGTTGTTAATTCATCAAATAACAACATTTAAATGTATTTAATCTCTTTTCATATAGGATATATCATTTTATAATATATTATATTACACTTAGTCATCTTATTGACTATAAGACCAAAAGGTAAATTTTCCTATGAACCCTTAGTTTATGTTATACACACACGCACAAATAAATATACATACATACATACATAAAAACAAACATATATACATACGTACGTACACATATATTATTTTGATGCCCATACTATAAATATGGATATTATGACAATATTAAATAAATCAGTTAAAAATTATATTATAAATAAATTATTTACACATTAGTAACATGTAGTTATTTTAATCAGTAAAATTGAATTAAAATATTAAAATCCACTTTATAAATCAAAATATTAAACAAGATTTTGTATGAACAAATATTTATTTACCAAAACACAAATTAAAGATCTTGTGAAAATTAATAGAAGGAATTTTTTTAAGATTCACCCTTTCAACCTTGTTGCTAGTGCATCTGATCCAACATATTTGATAAGAAATATTATAATCACCTCTAGGTGCTCTTTTTTGAGAAGCCATGATAAAGGAAATAAGTTGCATTATAGCCTTAATGCATTACAAGAATACATACAAAATTAAATTTTGTATTTAATTCTCATTAATGCTTATTCATCATGACTAATAAGCATTATATTATGGTCGAAACATTCCAATTAAATTAAGGTCATTATTATTATAATCAATCATAAGTTAAATTAATGCTATTTTAAAGTTAATTGTGAATTTAATACTATTTATTATGATTATAGTTAAATTTTTATTTCCAATTTTCAATTGTAATATGGGTATAAATAAACCTATAAATAAAATTGAAATGTATGTCATTGTTCAATATTAATTTTCATATTTATTTTCCATATTTATTTTTCTCTAGTTGTTATCACTTCTTATACGGTTATGAGCCCCTACTATCACTCCATGGTAACTAATATAGACGATTTCACTATTTATGTTATCCATTAATTTTGTTATATCATATTCTGAACTGTGTGCATAAAGAAATGTAGGAAAAACATTGCATTAGTTTTACTGATGAACTTGGCTAATATATTATGATCGATGTATGTAATAATTTCACTATCCCATTTCCAAATACATCAAAATTTCATTTTTTAATATGAAATAAAATCCATATCATTTAAGTTAAACCTTGCTTGTTTGTCTTAATGATTTTAGGAATTTTAACCTTTGTTGTCAAGTTTGATCAATATTTTTTTGCATGCAAAATTTAATTTTGCATTTTAATAAATTAGTTATCATGTATTCTTCTTTTAGATAATATTGCAACGACGATTAAAATTAGTTCATGTTTAGGAAGTCGGTTTGTTTTCATTTTTTATCTATATTTTTCTTAGTTTGACTCTGTTGCTGTGTTTTAGTTTGGTTTATTAGTTCAAGCAACAATTATTTTGATTAAGCATTTCAATATAGAATTTATCAAAAATGTTTATAAATACAGCTAATAGAACAACAACTTTCATTATATACCATCACAAATTTAGATACTGCCTACATATGCCATATTAATTTCATGAGGGTTTGCATATGCAATGCTTGTGCATATAATGATCAAGCATAAAAATATTAATGAATTAATTTTTTTGAACACAATATGTATATTCTAAGTAAGTACATTATCAAAATGACTCAAACTGTTGTAGGGATTATCTACAAAAAATGCTAAAGTTATCATCTGATCATAATGGCATGCATGAATGTTTAACAAAATACGAGTTTCTTAATTTTAAAAGAGTTTTTCTTCTTCTATTTTGAAGTTTTTTCTTAACGTATTAGTTTTTTACATGATCAATAGTTAAAATTTCTTGTAATATTTTATTTTAAAAAAAGTTGTATTGATTGTTATGTCATAGCTATTATATAACAAATTTTTCTTTCCATTTTGTTAGTTGTAATGACCGAAAATTTGATCACCTTAATTAGGTATATTTAATTTATTTTAAATATTCAAATATTGATTACTTTTCAACAAATAATCAGGTTTTAAGTGATAAATAATAATAATGAACTTTTTTGGAAAAATGTTCACAAATATAGTTCCTTTGGAAAGATACACCGATAAAATGGTCGAAAAATCGTTTTATCGATAACCAGCTCTATAATCATAAAACATCACGCACGGAGCTGGATACATAAATTTATCTTTATAATTGAACAATTATATCAAATAAAATTAATTATTTTATACTTAGGAATAAAATGTATTTAAGACATCAACAGTAATGCCCTTATATTTAATAATGGATATATGAATTTAAATTGAGATTTAATGATTTAATAATTATTATAATTATTCAAATAATTATTTGATGATAATTCATATTAAAATAGTTATAAAGTGATAATAAATCAGTTGTAATAATTTATGAAGATATAAATTTAATTTGAAAATATAAGGGAATTTGTATCACTTTATCGTTATAATAGTGATTTTTGTAAATAATTGTTAATATTAATTTATATGATTTTATAAATAAATGTAATCATTTTAATTAGTTAAAAAAGATAAAAAAATTATTTTCAAATTTTATTTCCATTTATATTTAATTTAAAATATAAGTGAATATGTGACCAGAAATCGGTTTTCAATTTTCAACGGTTTAACGAATGGAAGTCGTTCAAAGGTTGTTGCAACCTTATTTACATGTCATGTATACATATTTAACTACACATATACATGCACAAACTTGTCATGTGAACATGAACATATAAATACATATAAACATACAATTATATATATGTAAACACATATATACATATACATATCTAAGATATTTACATTTCTTCATCCTTAAGCATTTAAAAAGTCAACGCACATGCATAAATACAAAAACATTGCCTTTTCCATAATGGAGGGGACCTCATACCATCCTAGGGTGATGTAGGGAGGGGATAGATGTAATGATTTTTGGTGGCGATGGATGATGTAAGGTGGAGATATTTTCTACCTCCCTACTTGCCTATAAATACCCACTCTTTTTCCTCTTCTACATTCCACCATATCTCCGTCAAAATGGAACCAAACTGTGCAATTCTTTTTCTCAAAACATTTAAAATTTTAGTGGCTACAACTTTCTAGCTGACCACTTCTTCCATTCTATGTTTACCTGCTCAAAACTCCATTCTTTCAAGTATATTCTCAAGCCCAGTTTTAAAGGCTGAGAATACCTCTTTTTCATCCGAGAATAACTCCTCCAAAACATTCCAAATAAAGTAGTTCTTTTTTCAAACCATGTAAAATTCCATTGGCTACAACTTTCATTTTTTGCACTTCTTCTTACTTTTAGCTTAACCATGTCAAAATTCCACTTCTTTATAGTACATTTTCGGGCTTCATTTTTATGAATCCGAGAATACCCACTATTCTTTTGATTATATCTTCCTCATAAATAGTAAAAATCAAGTTTTTAATTTTTAAATTCAAGAGAAAAGAAATTGTAACAACTTTTTAGTTACAACCTTTTTAAATTTTGAGAGTAAGAGGTCAAAAATCAGAGAGGAGATGACCTATTTTCGGGTCTAGTTTAATGAATATTGCTGAGAAAACTCCTAAACTATAGTTATGTATATATTATTGGATGACATATATGTTTGGATATGATTTTTAATGATGGTTGTTTATCATGTTTGATATGATAATATGGATGTTTATTATGGCTGTTAAATATATATACCAGTAACGTTAATACGCGTCGATAAGAACAAAGAAAATCACTTTCCTTTATTGAATGAAATGGTGTATATAGAATGTTTAAACCTCTTAAAAATAGTTTATTATGGTTTATAATTTTTTTATAAACATTTAAAAGTGTTTTGGAAAAGTTTAAACGAATATTGAAAATTGAGTCAAAAATAGGCATGTTGCGTAACTGTAGTTCGCGATTCGCGGGTTAAAAGTCAAACGGGTATATAGAATGAAATGTAATTTGGAATTCTTTTGAGATAATAATTTCTAAACTATTATATACATATATTTCAGAAAAAAATCGAGATTTCGATAAGTAGGTTTTGAGATATAAATAAAATAATTTTTCAAAATAATCGCGGTTTTGTAGTTCGGAAGCTATAAAGGGATTTCTTTAAAAATAATATTTTAAAATTATATAAAAATATGAAATAAATTATAAAAACCTTTTAAAAGGCTTTATATGTGATTTGGGTTATAAAAATGAATTTTCAAATGATAGAAAAGTCATGTTGATCAATAGAGCTTAAAAAGCACCATTCGTTGTATTTTTCACAGCACTTTTCTATAACTATTGAAATATAGTTCTAAACATAACAATTCTTTTCCAAATCTTTTGTAAATATTTTTAAATGAATAATAAAGTATTTTAAAGTCATTTGAAGGTTTATAAAGTGGTTAAATAAATAATTAAAAGTTAATTAAGTATGTTAAAAGATTTAGAGTCGATCGAATAACTTGCCACCTTATAGGTGACAGAGAGATAGTGTCTAAGTTTAGGCTTTGGAAACCAGTTGCCTGCCTTCCCTTGCTATTCGCACTGGCCTGTTGGAGGGGATGGTATATTTTATTTATTCGGATCAAAATTTGCTAAATTATAAAAGATAAAATTTTCCAAATTTAAACAACTTGGATTGTATAGAGATATACTTCTTATACTTGGTATTAAATTCGAAGGAGGGAACCCGTACTATCAATGTGAATTTAATTTCATCATTATGCGACGGGTGGTAAAGGTTGAATACGAAAATTGATGCTGAGTATAATTAGTAAATTTCTAACGATCCTTTTTAACTTAATAATGTTTTCCAATGCTACTTATGAAATTGATTTGGAATTAATTCTTGTACTTAAAGTTAATTGGTTTGGGTTTATAGTAAACGATGTTTTAAATAACATTGTTTTGACCCGTTTTAAAGGTCATGATTTCGAATTTTTTGTTAAGATTTAAATAAATAATTTGGAAATATTTTTCTTAGTAAAGAATGAAAGAATTTGGAATTTAAAAGGGTTTTAAATATTCAAAGGATTTAAAATGAGAGGTATAATGATTCCATATATACCGGAAAGAAATGTTTTAAAGATATATATCTCTAGAAGATATTTTTGATAAAAAAGAAAGTAATTAATCAAATGATAAGTGCCTATTTACCTAACATCTTTTTATCGATGACTAGTTCGAAGAACGGGATCGATATTTCCTATGGCAATGCATGATAGGGGTTCTCGCTTCTTATTAGGTAGCAAGCGAATGACTCTTATCCATACATGTCCCATTTATGGGTTGGTTAGCCACGTGGGCTTGCAGTCAAGAGACTTGCCATAGAAGTAAATTCGAGGTACTAATGTAGTTTACGGTGGGTGTGTACCCACTGTTGCCGTAAAAGAAAATTCGAGGTATCAATGTAAGATAAGGTGGGGATGTACCCATTGTCGATGGTTGAAAAGCCTAGACCATTACATTTGGCATCAAAGCTTAGGTTGAGCGAACACTTAGGCTTTAGTAGGGATAAACTCTCATCAGAGATAGGGTTAGTAATGTCGTAGGATGAGCAAGTCGTTAGAGATAGGGTTAATAACACCGTAGAATGAGTTTGAGAGTATTATATATGAGCATGTATTTGTTAATGATATATACAAAGGATTTTGATTTTGAAAATTGGTAAATGAAATAATTTTATCTTGGATTATATTTTGAATATAAAGAATATTTTTTTAATATAGTTATTTGATTAATAAAATGATAATACTCAATTATTATCATTGATTGATTTGTTGTTTAATTTAAAAGTTTAAGTACGAGCACCTCGTGAATTTAGTTTCACAATTTAACTATAGGGTGTTAGATAAATAATAATGTGGTTTAAGATTAAAGGAATTTATTTAAGATAAATAAATCTTACAAAAATGTTTTATATAAGTGATTTTATAAAACATGCTTTATAAAGGAAATTTTGAGAATTTAATTCCAGTACATTTAAAAGGAATTTCAAATGATTTTTTGGAAAAGGAATAATAATGGTATTATTTATGAAACGATATTTTATGGAAAAAAACAATCTTCTGATTAATTTATTCAAATAGCTCGAAAGTGACTAAAAATGGAGCATGAGATGTTTTTGGATGGTAAACGCTTCTCTTAAGTATTGTCCTTCTTGTTAAGGGAATACGCGATACTATTGGTGGTACCCAGTTCCTTGGTATCATTTTTGAGTTACTCGATCTATGTAATTTTCTAAAACTGAAAAGGATAATGTGAATCATTAATTGATAAATCAATTGATGGTTGTCAATTTTTATCAAAGTGCATTATCTAAATTGATAAGCATGGGTATGCTTTGATTTTTAAACGAAATGGTTAAAGTTATTAACGAATGGTTTTGGGTTTGTAGCAAACGATGTTTTAGCATCATTTGTTTCAAAACCCTTGAATGGCACTTTGAAATAAATCTTATGCGTATATTTAGATCTTTAATATTGGGATTTTAAACATAATAACAAGTATCGGGATCTTTTATAAAAAGATAGAAAATGATATCTGTTTAATTTATAAAGGAGTTTATTATAACAATGTTTTGGTAATAATTATTTCAATCTCTTTGATTGTATTTTAAAGTAAGTAAAACCTGTTAAGTAAACTATGGATATACTTAAAACATTTGAATAAGTATATGAATACTTTTAAATATTGAAACCAATATAAATGGATAATTAATAAAAGGAGTATTAATTAATAAAATAAGTCTTGATTAACAAAAGAATTTTTATTAAATACAAAGGTTTTTGCATTTAATATTGGTTGAAAGAAGCAAATTATAATATAAGAGGTATATTATAACAAAAGGTAAGTTATCTTTAACTTGAATAATTTCTTAGGAATGTTGGCAAATAGTTAAACATAAAGAAGCATCTTTATAAAAATATTTGAATAAAGAAGGAAAGTTTTATGAAATGTTTTCATAATTTTTTAGAAGGTTATCAAATTCATATGAATTATGTGGATTAGTTCGTCGTACAATTTTGATCTAAGATTCGAGTATAGAACTTGAAAGTGTTTAAAATAGTACGAAAAAGAATTCATCACTCGATTCTTGATGACGAACATTGATGAGGGTATGTGATTAGGTACTTGAGTTTTCTACAATAGTTGAGAGCTATGTAAGGAAAAACTAAAGTTTTAATCGGAAAGCCAAATCAGAGTCCGCACTAAAGGATCAGGGATTGATACTTATTTGGAAGTAAAGTTGTGAATTCGAATAGAAGATCGAATCATATATTCTGTATACATATATAATGAGTAGATTTGAATTTGATTTTGAATTTGAATTCAAATTTTAAATAAATGCTTTGGTAAAGTATTTTGAATTTAAAAACAATATATGAGTAATTCATTTAATGAATAATTGGTTTAAAATATTTTCGTTTATATTTTATATTTTTAAATAAAAGAGAGATGCATTTATAAAAATAAGAAAAACAATTTTTAAATATATACATATATCAATTTTCTCATGCAAAGGACATATGGAGGATTAATAACATATTAACGAACAAGTGTTAAAAAATTAAATAAGTGGATTGACAAGTGTTTAACATGTAGAAAGAAATTAACAAGTGTCATTATATTATTTTCATTTTCTTAGAAATTCATAGAAAAGAAAATAAGGTTATATAAGCCATTTTATCTCCTTCCTCTTACCTCTTTTATTAATCTCCAAGCCTGCAAAAAATTTGAAACCAAAAAGAAGAAAAAATCATCAGCAACAAACTAACCAAATTAAAACAATTCAAGTTCAAAACAAAAAAAACCCTGCATACATAAATCAAAACCTGTAACCCTCTCAATCAAGCAGTTCAAGCATCTCAATTTCTTTCAAAATCAAGTCTGTAATATTCAACTTCAACAACATAATCAAAATCAGGAGCAACTCAAGATTTTCAAAATCTCAGTTTTCAAGTTGGCAGACCAGAGTTTTTTCCTGTATTTTCATAAAAACAAAATGTAAGTAAATCCTTTCAAAAATTTGAATTAGAATTTGTTGTTGAGAAAATTTAGCAAGTAAATCTATCAGATACTAAGTAAAATATACATCAATTAGCTACAGGAAAAAAATTTAAGATCAAGTAAAAAAAAAAAGGTTTCCAGGCTTTCAATTTTTGACATCCTAGAAAAGGGCTTTCTGTTCAACTACACAGGTGAGTAAACTTTTTAGCAATCTGGACTTTGTTGCCTGTTGTTTGTAAATTAAGCCTGAAGTGAAGTTGAATTTATCTGCATGTTTACAAGTTTGGGTATATGTATACGAATGTGATGTGCATGTCTAAGAACAGACGTATCTCTCTGTTTTAAAGTATAACAGGTTTCAAAAACCTGTTAGAAAATGAAATTCTCATCCTATAATCTTTGATAGGCTTCAATGTCTAAGTAAATTTTGTTTGTATGATAAATGTCTAGGTTTTAAAATAAATTTAAGAAAATTAAATTATCAAGAGGTTGCTGGAAATCAAGCGAACACAGTAAAAGTCTGAACTAAGTAAAAATTCAAATTTCATATCATCTTGTTTCAATAATTTTTAACAAGTGTAAGAAGTAAAATAATATAACTTACAAGTGTTCACAAATTTAAACAAGTGGCATTTTATTTTATATTGAATTTATGAAGACATGTATTAGAGGAAAAAAATAAACCAGGCCTCATTTTTTTCACTTCTCAATGCTTCTTTCATTTTCCTCCTAAACTAAAACAGGAGAAAAGAATCAATTTTCAAACTGTTTTAACCTGAAAAGAAATCAAAATAAAAATAAAAACAACTTGGAACTCAAAGCAAAGATCAAAGACAAGATCAACTCATATTTATCAAGCAACAGATTAAAGTTTCAGATCAAACAACAGTTCAGATCAACATCAAAAAACCCGGTTTTCAAAATCAAAGTCTTCTCTGTTCTCTGCTTAATCAACTTCCAGGCTTTGCTGTGCTCTGTTCAAATCTTTCCAGGTGAGCAACTAACCAACTTGAATCTGTGTTATGTCTTGTTTCTGTGAAATAGAATGGTGAAAATTGTTTGCATGGATGAATTTTGTTGAATATGGTGAAGTAATATGTACATGTGCCTGTACATATCTTTGTATATACTCACATGCAAGATTTTGAAGAAAGATCATATTCTCTTCATACATTCTCTTTTAGGCTTCAATTTTCAAACAATATATGTTTGTTTATGCAAAATCTAGATTTTAAAAATAGGTTCAAACCTTATAAATTTTGAAATTGTCTGGAATCAAGAAAACTCGGTGAAAATGTAAAAATATGTTTAAATCAAGTGTTGTAATGAATATTGTATCTATGTTGTATCTGTGGTATTGATCAATGATACTCATTTTGTTTCCGCTGTTTATTTTCATCTAATATTGTTATAAGCTCCATCCGAACTGGAGTTCAATGTTTGAATCTTCGGCAGTCGAATACAAGTGAGGTATTTGATGCCAATTTTCGAACATTGAATTTCAGGTCGTGACAATGCCCTTTATTTAATACTGCAATTATGAATTTAAATTGATTTTTAATTATTTAATAATTATTATAATAATTCAAATAGGTATTTGATGTTAATTCATTTTAAATAGTTATAAAGTGATAATAAATTATTTGTAATCATTTTATCATGATATATATTAACTTGAAAATATAAGAAAATTCGGATCACTTTATCAATATAATTGCGATCTTTGTAAATAATTGTTAATATTAATTTATATGGTTTTATAAATAAAATGTGATCATTTTAATTAGACAAAAATGATAAGAAATTTATTTTCAATTTTTTTTACATTTATATGTAATTTAAAATATAAGCGAAAATGTGACCAGAAATCGGTTTTCTAATTTTCAACGGTTTAACGAATGGAAGTCATTCAAAGGTTATTGCAACCTTATATACATGTCATGTGCACATATTTAACCATACATATACATGCAAAAACATGTATGTGCACACAAGAACATATAAATGCATATAAACATACAAATATACATGTAGACACATATATACATATACATATCTAAGATATATTAGATTTCTTCATCCTTAAGCATTTACAAAGTCAATCCACATGCATAAGTACGAGAATATGGCCTTTTCCATGATGTAGGGGATATCAGGCCATCCTAGGTTAATGTAAGAAGGGGGTGGATGAAATGATGTTTGGTGACGGTGGATGATGTAAGGTGGAGATATTTTCTACCTCCCTACTTGCCTACAAATACCCACTCTTTTTCCTCTTTTTCATTCCACCATATATCCTTCAAAACCAAACCAAACTGTGCAATTCTTTTTCTCAAAACATTTAAAATTTCAGTGGCTACAACTTTCTAGCTGACCACTTCTTCCCATTTTAAGCTTAGCTATACTCAAAACTTCATTCTTTCAAGCACATTCTCGGGCACAGTTTTAAAGGCCAAGAATACCTCTTTTTCATTCGAGCATGATCCTCCAAAACCGATCTAAATGAAGTGATTCTTTTTTTCAAACCATGTAAAATTTCAGTGGCTACAACTTTCATGTTTAGCGCTTCTTTCCTTTTTTTAGCTTAACTATTCAAAATTCCACTTCTTTATAGTGCATTTTCGGGCTTCATTTTTATGAATCCAAGAATACCCTCTTTATAGTGCATTTTCGGGCAACAACTTTTCAATTAACAACTTTTTCAAATTTTGAAAGTAAGAGGATTAAAAATCAGAGAGAATATGACCTATTTTTGGATATAGTTTAGTGAATTCAAGGTTGAAGCTCTACCACTTCTCTTCCATACTTTTAGCCACCCTCTCATGTCTCAGTCTAGCCTTCCAAGGGTCTAAAGGCCAATTCCAAAAGCTTTCATGTGATTGTAGCAGAGCTATAGTCCGTTTAACGAAGTTAGGAAGAAATAATGGTGAGAAAACTCCTAAACTGTAGTTATATATATTATTGGATGGTGTGTGTGTGTGTGTGTATGTTTAGATATGATTGTTAATGATGGTTGTTTATCATGTTTGAATATGATAATATGGATGTTTAATATGGTTGTTGAATATATACATACATATATATATATATATATATATATATATATATTAGTCACGTTAATACACGTCGATAAGCACAAAGGAAATCAATTTTATTCAATGAAATGATGTATATGGAATGTTTAAACCTCTTAAAAATGGTTTAATATGGTTTAGAAATATTTTATAAACATTTAAAAGTGTTTTGGCAAAGTTTAGATTAATATTGAAAATTGAGTTAAAAATAGGCGCATCGCATAACTATAGTTGATTTTGCATCATAAATGTCAAATGAATGTATAGAATGGAATATAGCTCAAAATTCACTAAGATAAATTATTTTTGAATTATTATATCCATAGCTTTCAAGCGAAGAAAGAAAATCGAGATTTTGATAAGTAGATTTCGAAATTTGAGTAAAACAAGTTTCTGAATAATCACGGTTTTGCAATTCGAAATCAATAAAAATGTTTTTTAAAATTGTTTAAAAATATGTATTAAATTATAAATATCTTTAAAAAGGTTTGCTAAAGTGATTTGAGTTATAAAAATTAATTTTCAATTGATAAAAAAGTAATTTTGATCATTATAGTTTAAAGGCATCATTCGTAGCACTTTTCACAGCACTTTTCTACAACTTTTGAAATATTGTTCCAAACGCTTTCAAATCTTTTGCAAATGTTTTCAAATGAATAATAAAGTATTTTAAAGGTGATTTGAAGGATTTATAAAGTGAATAAATAAATAACTAAAAGTTAACTAAGTATGCTAAAAGATTTAGAGTCGATCAAATTACTTGACCACTTAATGGGTGACAGTGAGATAGTGTATAGATCTGGGTTTAGGAAACCGGTTACCCACCCTCCCTGGCTATCTAGACTGGCCCGATGGAGGGGATAGTAAATTTGATTTACTCAGATCAAAATTTTCCAAAGTATAAAAATATATTTTTCCACATTTAAACAACTTGGATTGTATGGAGATAATCTTATTATACTTGGTATTAAATTCCGAGGAGGGAACCCGTGCTATCATGTGAATTTAAAAGGTGATTTCACCGTTATTCGACGGATAGTAAATGTTGAATACAAAAATTGATTGACTAGAATTAGTATAATTTCCGTCGATCCTTTTTTGACTCAATAATATTTTTCAATATGACTTATGAAAATGATTTGGAACTAATTCATATACTTAAAATTAATTGGTTTGGGTTTGTAGCGAACGGTGTCTTAAATAACATTGTTTTGACCCGTTTACAAGGTTATGATTTAGAAATCTTTGTTAAGATTTAAACAAATAATTTGGAAATATATTCCTAAGTAAAGAATGAAATGATTTGAAATTTAAAAAGGTTTTAAGTAATCAAAGGATTTGAAAAAGAGAGATTTAATGATTCCGCATATACTGGAAAGAAATGTATTAACGATATATATCTCTAGAGGATATTTTTGATAAAAAGAAAGAAATTAATCAAATGATAAGTACCCATTTACCTATCATCTTTTTATAGATGATTGGTCGAAGGAACCGGGGTCGGATTTGAAGTGATTCTTATCTGGAACTTTTTCAAACCAATTTACGTATTAGAAGTGAAGACATGGAAATGATTTGGAAGATATAGTGTAGGCTGCTTATCGCTGACCCTCAGGGGAAATTTTTCATATCAAATTATGTGGCAGTAGTTCTTCATTTGAGATCTTCGATGCAAGGACTTCTTGCTACTTGTTAGCACCAAAATTGGTCACTAACACCCTTAGAAAGATTGTGTAGAGAGATTAATGAAGAAAGTAAATTAAAATAGAGAATAGAGTGTAAATTTAAATGCAGAGAACAAGAACACCAAATTTATAGTGGTTCGGCGTAACTGCCTACATCCACTTTAAGGTTGATTTCCATTGATTTCCTTGATGGGTGATTACAGATACAATCCGTTTTTAGTTACTAGAATACAATTGCAAAGTAAAAGAAATAAGTCTGGAATGAGTCTTGAAAATGGAAGAGTCTCCCCAGTGTTCTCTAAAATCTCTCACCTTTCTCTGTGCCTCTGCCCCTCTATTTATAGACAAAGGTGGGTTGGACTTCCCTGGTGGGCCCGGTAGTTGAATAACTCGGTCCAAATAGGACAAGCCCTGTATGCCGAACCGAGCAGGCCGAACGGTCGAGCGCCGATCCGTTCTCTTTATGCCAAACGATACGTTTGTTGTGGGGAAGAGTAGGCCGAGCAATGATCGGACCGGGCGTGCTGGGGAGAATGCTGAACCATCCTTGATTGCCGAACGTCTCGGGAGGCCGAATGAGAATGCCGAGTCTTCATGGATACCGGACGCTCCTTGGAGCCGAACGGTCTTGGTGCCGAACGAGGCACTTGATGTTCGAACACAATCTTGACCGAACGAGCCTTTGGCCGAACGATGCTTTTGACTGAACGCTTCTGAATGACGTTTGTAAAGAGATGCCAGACGAACCAATTGGGCCGAGCGGTGGGTATGCCGAGCGTTATGGTGTCGAACCACTTAAGGGCCGAGCGAGGTTTCTGGCCGAACGGTCGCTTTGGCCGAATGATATCTTATGCCGAACGATATTCTGAGGCCGAGCGATCTTAAGCCGAGCGTTCTTCTTCGGCCGGAAGGTATTCAATACCGGATGCTTCTTAATGCCTAACGCTCCATCTTGAACCGAACGATAGGGAAGGCCGATTACTAAGTTGCCCGGTCGATTCCTTGGGAAACACTTGCCCCCCAAAGTATATCGCGTTGACCGAACGCGAGGCGCTTTGAACCATGAGTCCCTTGCGTTCCTCTTCAAACCTTGTCCCACTTCTCTTAAAGGGGTTATGGTGCGTGCCGAACGTAATGCAACTGCCGAACGATCTAACTAAAGATAAGTGCCCGGGATGCTGAGCGAAGCAGAATAGCTGAGGCCGAACAACGTGAGATAGCCGGTCGATATCGCCTTGACCGGTTCTGCTGGTCATGGACGATTCAACTTCTTCTCTCACCCTATAAAACCATGCGTCCTCCCTCTTCCTCTCTTTTCTACTTCCATTTCTGTTATGCTTTTAAGAATTTGCGATTCTAGCCTGTTAATCGGATTCCTAAAGCCTAATCAATCCTTCTCGAGCTTCGATCTGTCAACCAGGTATCAAACCTTCTATCTTAACCCCTTCCATGATTAAAACTGAGAGGCTTAGGTTTGCACATTAGAACCATGGCCGAGAGGGTTACGTGGATGGTCTGGGCTAAACGGTGTGCGGCGAAAAGAAGCGGCCAAGGATGATCGCTCATAGGAGTTGTTGGAGGTGGTTAGGATACCGATCCGTCTGATTTGGGATGATTCGCCGAGCGAACTGTTCTTGTTGTTCGGCGTGGAAGAGAGGAGTGGAGCTATAGCCAAGGGTGGGGCGCCGAACGTTAAGGCTCAGAATGACTCTGGTTCGGCGTGTCTCACCATACGCCGAATAGGGGAATGGAAGGCCAGGGAGGAGGCACAAATTATCGGGGATGCCGAACGTTACCTCGACCGAGCAGGACTTAGGCCGAACGTTACTTGAGCCGAACGGTAGTTTGGCCGAACAACAGCTTGGCCGAACAAAATTAAAAGCCGAACCATACTTAGCTGACCAAACATAAATGCCGAACAACACATAAATGTCGAACCAAAGATGCGGAGCGATACTTAGCCGATCAACACATAAATGTCGAACCAAACATGCCGAGCGATCGTAAAGCAAGAACAATGACTCTAACATTCTAGCATATCTAACCGATTTAGACTAATAATCTTCTATTTTCAGTAGCTATAAATCTGAACTTTACTTGACGTAATCGGATAACTTCCATTAACGTTCCCTGAACTCGAAACTATAGTCGCCATTAGGAAGGCTTTTGGAGACGGTCAGCGATGATGGTCTTCGAAGGCGATGATCTTTAAGCTTAGTTTTATATCAGTAACCTTGCGACTCTCGAATTTCCAATGCTTATACACGGTTGATTGCACTAGCTCACACACCACACAGGAGGGAAATTTATGTTGTTAAGTCTAACGCTGATCATTTTTTGAGTATAGTTCATACAAGTGCTCTGCAGGATTCGGTTCCCGTCAAAAAAAATGTCTAAAAAATCCAGTTCCGCCACAATCTCGGACAGACCCGGGCCGTCTTCCCAACAAGGGGATGTAGATACTTCTAATCCGTCGACCTCCCCCGCTCATAACTTAGCTCCTGATGCCCTTGAGTCAACGATTCTCTTGGATAATCCGATCGATTCACAGGCTTCGAAGATTAATGATGCCGCGCTCCGGCGAATATGTTCGATCCATGGAATCCCTTTTGCCAACGTGTTGGTTCCATCGGGCAATGATCATCCACACTTGCCACCAGTCAGATACACCGCCTGTAATAATTTTATATGCTGGGTGGGCAGCGTGCCTCCATTCAATTTATTTCTTCGGGACGTGTTGCAATACATAGACGTCGCCCCGTCGCAACTGCACCCAAACAGTCATGTGTTCATTTATGGGGCCTACCTCCTTTTTATGGCTGTCTTCTCCAGGCCTCCAACTCCTGACGACATCACATATATTTATATGATCAAGAAGCGGAGAGATAGCCCCTCCTTCGTGTTCCTCGAGCCGCACCACAAGTGCCAAATTCTAACCGGAGCGTGGAGCAAGTTTTCTGTGTACAAACAAGAATAGTTCTACGTGTGCTGCCCTCCTGGTTTCGCGAGGAGATGGGTTGAAGGAAGTAAGTCTTCTTTTTAGAGCGATGCTCATATTTCGGTTGAGGCGATACTTTTTCTAACTCTTGTTTCATTTTTTCAGATATCAATCCACGTCCTGAGGGCCGCGGCTATTCAGAGGCTGTTGAGGCTATTAGAGCTCTTTCCACCGAGGAACGAGACATCCAAACCCTTATTTTAAATGAGTCACTGTCAAGGTTCGGGCTGTTAGCAGAAGGTCGTCGGGTGAGCCTTCCTGAGGGCGTTTCCATCCCCAAGCCCGCATCCGGTAAAGGGAAGAAGTTGGCTGAATCGTCGTCACGCCACACCCCCAGTGCACAGGAGGAGGGGGAAATTAGAGAGGGTGAAGCGCCTGAAACACAAGGTGAGAATGCGGGTCCTACTCGGGATCCGCTGGTCAAAGTGCATGATATTGAAACGTCATCTTCCCCTTCGAAGGGGAAAAAGACGTTGACATATAAGATTAGAAAGGAGAAGGTTGGCGGATCTTCCAAAGTTACGCTCATCCCGGTAGAGAAGGAGGCTTCTTCATAGCACGTTGAAAGTTCGCTAAAGGGCCTTTCGAACCTCTCCATTCCGGAAGATCTGCTCAACTATGATTTTGGCGATCCGGAGGCTTTCAAGTTCCATTCGCCCATCAGAGGCGATGTGGGCATTCCAATCCAAAGTCAAGGAGAGAAAACCCCTGTTAGCAAGGCTACTGGTCCGTCGGGGGGAAACACTAGGACACACACGAACATTTGCACTTCAATTCGCACTTAAATTTTTGTTGTCACATCTCTCCTTGCTAACTCGTTGTTATTCGAATTTCGTTCAGGTGACATGGGGCGCTCACACGGATTCGATCGTCTCCGTGGTTCTTCTATTTTTCATCCGTCCGGACGGGACTCGGGTCCCGAGAGACGTCGAGATAGAGATGGTGATGGTGGTAGGGACCATCATTCTCGGGACTCGTCATCTCGAAAGAAACCGTATTACCCGCCCAAGCATCATCGACACCCCTCTTCTCATTCGGAGCAAAGTAAGGATAAGCCTGGTTACAAGGGGTCGCAGTCTGATATCCCCCGAGATCAACGCTCTGATTTTTCTTCCACTCGACAGTCCCGAGATTCTCATAGGAGGGGCGAACTTTCAAAGCCGTCTCCTCCTGCTCCTGCATCGGATCCAACAGTATCAGAGAGACCGAGCGAGCTCAAGGCTACATTTCCTAAGGTCTGCTTCGATGGGTTGAAGTTCCTTCCGGCGATTCATCCTATACCGGGAGATGTTAAGCAGAACGCCATTGCCTGTACCATGGTTTTAAATCTCCTATATCTCGCCCGAGATCTCGCTCGAGATCTCATTTTCACACTTAAACGAGACGAGACATCAAATCTCCTAAATATCTCCCTCGACACTCATCTCGTCCAAGATATTCAAATCTCACCCGATATATGGATCAAAATCTCAATCCAGATCTCACCCGAAGTTATACATTTTTCTTATTTCCATAATAATTTTTATTTTCATATTGATTCAAAAGAAACTACTCAATCCAATTATAATTTACCAACTTCTTGAACATATTCTTTACTTTTTACCTTAATGAGTCATAGCGAAAGGTTTCACTTCTTTATTACGTTCAAATAAAAGGATATTATTCAATCATTACCAAATCAATTAAGCTAATCAAGCTACTACTCATCTAAAAATGTTTCTTTTTCCATGTAAATCAAGTATGTTACCAGTTTTGTTTTTACTAAAAAAGTTATAATCGTTAAATAAATTTCTGACACATCAATTTTAAACACATAAGTACATCCGAGATATTCCCGAGATGCATTATAAGACCTGAGATGTCAATCCGAGATGTACACCCGATACGTACTCATCTCGTCCGAGATCTCTCCCGATACGAGATAACTTGTGTAAAAATTTCGAGACGAAACGTGACCGAAATCCGATATTTAAAACCTTGGCCTGTACCAACGAGGTCTATGTTCAACATGACGCATTCCTTCACCTAGCTGAGAAACTTTCCGAAGTCTCTGTGGAGCGCCAGCACGAAATAGACCGTTTGAAGCTTGAGGCTACCCACGATAAAAACATCATTAAGGCCTAGGACGAAGAAATCGCCACTTATAAATCTGAACTCGAGGTCGCCCATCGGAGTGCCAAGGATACTGCCGAGGCCGTCACTCGCTTGGAATCAACTCATAAAAAAGAGCTTGACGAGGCGGTTCAACGATGTGAGGCTTTGGCCTTAGAGAAGGACTCCGTTCAGAAGGCGAGGGATGCGTTCAGCACCCGGGTCAAGGAACTTGAGGAGCTTCTCCGCAGAGAGAAAGAGGAGAAGACTGCTTCCCAAGAAGAGTCGCAGCGATACTGTGACGAGATTGTCACTACCCGACTCTTAAAAGAACAGCTCGAGGGAGAGCTTTCTAGGGTTGAGATGTTAAAGAGCGAGGCCCGCGAAGAGGGCAAGAAGATGGCATTGATGGACATTGACTCCCGTCTTGAGGCAGGATGGGAATAAGGTAGAGAAGAGATCAAAACCACGTTCGACCCACTCATTGCCGAATTCAATGCCCGCATGCTCATGCACCGTGACTTAATTTTTTTGGGCGATGGCTATCTTGAATCGTTGCTCGAGGCATGGGAAGCCTTAATTCAGATCAGGAAGGCCGAGCGCGGTGTCGAGGAGGATTTGATAAAAGAATTTCTGAAGGGACATGAGCCTTCGGACCTATCAGCGGCCAAGGCCCTTTACTGCAAAGGCTCCCCCTCGAGGAAAAGGAAAGAAGTTGTCGCAGGTCCATCCAGGGCCGAGTCTCCTGTTCACGTGCCTTCCCAGCCGGCCGGTCGGCCGATGCTCGATCCCTTTGAACAACACATTGGCTATGATCCGGAAGCCCCCGGCCTAGGCGTTCATGTTTTGTCTCCTATTCCGGAGGGCGAAACTCCTTTGACGGCAGAGAGTTTGCCAGGTCTTGGTAGATAACCTTTCACTTTGAGATTTTGAAAGTCGTCATTCTTTGTACTATTGCATTCTAATGCTCATCTTTTTTGATTTTGTGCAGGTCGTTCCGATCCTGATCCCACTTCGAGGAGCGTTGTCGCCAAGGAGGTGGAAAAGACTGGTGGGGCTGCTCATGCTGGTGAAGTTCCTGGGCCAGATGCTCAAGTGATCGAGGCGCTTGACGAAGGCAAGTCTGATTCCTCCTCTGGGAGTTATGAAGTAGAAGTCACAGGCGCCTCTGAGCATACATCTGAATTGAGTATGAAGGAGTGGCTCGAGAAGGAGAAAAGAGATACAGCCAAGGTCAAGGTTGAGCCGCGTGAAGTGGACCCGGACGATCCTTTGAACAAGCCATTGAAGGTCATCCTTCCTGGCAGGTCCAAGCCCTTGGATGTTCCCCCTACTTCTTCAGTTGTTACCCCTCCATCAAGGAAAGGTTCTAAGGGTAACGCTCTGGGGAAGAGTCGTCCGGGAAAAAGTTGAAGAAGCACAAGAAATGACTACTGCCCTCGTTCAACGAGAGTCAATTTAAGTCGTGTAATAATCTTTTGTAATTTTTGTAGATAGACTGTTGACTCCGGATTTTGGAGTACTTGTAGTAGAAAACTTTTCCTAAATAGAGTTTAGTTTCCTTTTCTGTCTTTTCAAAAGATTCTTATTATTCAGTTTTCTTTGTGATTGTGATTCGAGTCCATGCTGTTGTGTGTAACATAGAATTCTTAGTTTGTCTTCACAAGGTCCGTTGATTCTTTGAGAGTTTTTCGTTTTCCTTCCATGCTTCAAGCACTTAGAACATTTTTTAATCTGCACAACAGGAACTTAGAATATTCTAGTCCGTATTCTGAGGACTTGGAGAAATTGAGTCGTTTATACTCGAGTCCGCGCTCCGAGGACATAGAGTACGCCAGTCCGCACTCCGAGGACTTGGAGATTCTGAGTCGTTTATGCTCGAGTCCGCGCTCCGGGGACTTGGAGTACTTCAGTCCGCACTCCGGGGACTTGGAGATTTTTGGTCGTTTATACTCGAGTCCGCGCTCCGGGGACTTCGAGTACTCCAGTCCGCACTCCAGGGACTTGGAGATTTTGAGTCGTTTATACTCGAGTCCGCGCTCCAGGGACTTCGAGTACTCCAGTCCACACTCCGGGGACATAGAGATTTTTTAAGTGTCTGTGCGCGTTCGTACGTTAGCCGGGATAACATAATTTTATTTGCCCGTCACAGGATCATCATTTATAGAGACATTAGTAATGAATGGGAAAGATGGCTTCAAGCCTTTATTAATAAGAGCAAGCTAAATCGCTTTATTACATGCCAAGGATTAGAAATAAAAGCATACTGGAAATAAGTGCGACTAATACATAAAAGAAACAGACTAAGTATAATAACGCCGCAAGTGCTCGATGTTCCATGCTCTGGGGAGTGTCATACCATCGACAGTCGCTAGCTTGAAAGTTCCTTCTCCAAGCCTTTGTTCGATGACGTATGGACCTTCCCATAACGGTCTGAGTGCCGAACGAGGCACTTGATGTTCGAACGCAATCTTGACCGAACGAGCCTTTGGCCGAACGATGCTTTTGACCGAACGAGGCCCTTGGCCGAGCGAGGCCTTTGGCCGAACGCTTCAATGACGTTTGCAAAGAGATGCCGGACGAACCAGTTGGGCTGAGTGGTGGGTATGCCGAGCGTTATGGTGCCGAACCACTTACGGGCCGAGCGAGGTTTCTGGCCGGACGGTCGCTTTGGCCGAATGTTATCTTATGCCGAACGATATTCTGAGGCCGAGCGATCTTAAGCCGAGCGTTCTTCTTCGGCCTGAAGGTATTCAATACCGGATGCTTCTTAATGCCGAACGCTCCATCTTGGACCGAACGATAGGGGAGGCCGAGTACTAAGTTGCCCGGTCGATTCCCTGGGAAACACTACTAATCCTAAGGAGGATTCCCATCAGGATGTGGTAGGAGAGTTCCTTCGGTTTGTCCTGTTCCTGGATAACTTGTATGGACGAATGTCTGACATTGTATTTCTAATTAGATTGATTTATTTCTATGAACGTATCATCTGTTTGGTGGCGAAGAAGGCGACATTTCTTAGCTTAATACCCTTTCCTGAGAGGTACGAGCTCAGGAGTTATATGTTTGTAGAAATCAATGGTGTGATTATGAATTGGCAATATGGCATTCAAACTGGAATGTGCTATGTAAAAGGTAATCGCTATGTCTGGCCTCATCACCTAGTAATGGCTTAAACAGGGTATGCCGTAAGGCTATGTGGTTCATTACCATTAAGGTATGGTCATCACCTTTCTAGATAAGCCTCTATGTTTCTGGTATGTTGTGTATGCTAAGAGGGCTCTCGGATAGGTCAGTAATGACTGGGGTGATGTCATATTCGACTTCTATCCAGGCCATGTTTGAGTGCCAAATAGGGATACACGGTCTTGCCAGATCCAAAGGATTGTTTGTGTATCCTCGGCACATTCCTATAGAGATGTATTGTACGGAAGGTAGTGCCTTACCTGCCATTGTATGGAAATCCATTCTCCAATAAGTGCCTTTGGACTTAGTTAGAAACTTGTTATTCCGTCAAATTTAACCAATAACAATGTCGACTATTTTAATATGTTTATTTGAAAACTTTTTACAAAGAATGTCATTAAAAATAATATTTTCAGATTTTGCATAGCAAATATTTTTGTTATCATAAGGTAAAATCCCGTTCCGTGTTTATTTGTGGCGTGGTCTTATGAGATACCTTTGTTTTCAAAACGCATATTTGAGTCTCTCATACCAGTCTCATAAATGACCCTTAGTTTATTTTTCTTTTCCCTTAAACTCTGTGTTCCATAATTTTCCCGAACAGCTTAGTAGTCAGGTTTGGTTGGAAGAAATGTGGATGGAGCTCAAAGAATGGAGTTAGAAGATTCTTTTTATGATTATTATCTATTTCCACCGCACTTGTGTATTATTGTTTTCCGCGTTTGTAAGGACAGATATTTATAACTGTGCATGTTTAACTCTGATAAATATATTTAAAATTCCGCTGTAAAGATTATATGTTGAAATAATATAAGTTATTTCATTCGTGTGAGATTCTATTCAGTCTTTATTTTCTTTCTTATCAATAACGATAGGGTTTTCTGACGCCTGAATTTGCGGCACCTAGATACCGCAATATATTAGTGTCGATTTTCGAGGGTCGAAAATCCGGGCTGTTATATTAATAATTTTATTTTGAATACTGTTCATAATATATGTTCATAATATATTTCCTGGTGTACTCTTTTTTACTGTATTGGTTTTATTTAATATTGTCCACTGAATTGAGGGTACTTACCAAAGTTCATTTTCATTAAAATGTGATACTAATACGCTACTCTTAGTCTATTACTTAGATACAAAAGCAGGAAGTATCATTTGCTTAGGTGGCAACACTTTCTTACTTTATTTCAAAATTCCGCGTCCCTATTCAATTAATATCTTTTTAATATAAATATAATAAAATTGATTGATTACTTCCCACGTTCTATTTCAAGTTATGTTTCCCCTTTTCTGCAATCTAAAAACCGCTGATTTCGTTTCCCAATTTTCCCACTCTCAACCCTAACGATCCAATTTCATTCCCTCAAATCCATTGTTGGAAATTCATTTACAATTGATTTCTTACTCAAAATCGTTATCTTCACTTTGCCCCATGACAAAAAGTATTTAATTTATAATTCTTCTTATCTTCCTAAGAGACTGCAGCTATAATATTCTTTTTCAATTTGGTTATTGCATTTAGTTTTCAGGTATTATCTCTTTCCACCCTATGGAATTATACTTATTGTTTTTGAAGATAACCGGCTTACTCCGTGCATACCACCGCTCTCACTTTATTTTCCTTACCATAAACTACAATTTTGAGGTTTAACTGCATGCAAATATAGTACATGTGATACATCAATACTGATATTACTCGTAAAGTTAAATTAATGTATAACTTTTAGTGGGTAGTTCTCATGACCACAGTTGACCAAAAAAGCGAAAGTAGTTTCCTGATTCAATCCTGAAATTTAAAGATGTTTCATATAGGGCATGTATTATTACTGAGTAGGAATATTCTTTTATCTATTGTCATGTTTCTTTATGTAACCGTTTGACTAATCAAATGGCATTTTGTTGTAGAATATTTGACATTTTGATAGATGATCCACTGAAGTAACAAATCGTCTACTGAATTCGTTTTTACATTGTTTGGTTCAAAAAAATAAAAATAAATTCGGTTACCATATTTTTTCTATGCAAAAAACTACATGACAGCTAGAGAAGTGGTATGCAAAAAACTACCATATTTTTTACTTACAGAAAAATTTCATTCTCACGACATATTTCATTTTAATTTCTAAACAATGCAATGCCTATAGCAATTGATAAACACTATAAAACAATGTCATTACCCAATCCCAGTCAAACATATACTTTTGATTTGATACAATTCAGACGTAAATTCATGTAAAAGAGGAAGTTTATGTTTAACATGACACTTCACATACATCATAATGCTCACACCATTGATATTTTCTTTAAATGCACATTTCATGTTTCTTCAATGATTTGTTCAATCATAAGGTCTCCTTTATTGGTTTTTTCTCACTTTAATATGCAAAACCTTATATGAAGTTGAAAAGATGAATTTTACAACTGACTTAGCGTAAATTGCTATTTTCCCAAATGTACATGCTGACCAATGGGATAACTATTAACCCCCTTTTTTGTCTATAGGCATTCATCCACCTGATATTATTTCTTTTATGAGAAAAGAATGATTCTGTTATATTCACCCTTTGGATATGCTTGAACATGTCCAAGTTTCAGCAACGTCTTGATATTTTCTGACCTTAACATTAACTACTACTGTTAGTATGTAAGTTACTGCTCATGTGTGGTTTTCTGAAAGCATGGTCACGTAACATTTGAATAACTATCCATACTTGGGACTTTGTGGCTGATATCAGGGAATTGAAAATGGTGATGTGTGTGTGTGTGATATTTCATTAATTTCACATATTTTGTTGAATAACATTGACAGCGCAGATGATCGTGTGCCTCCTTATTTGTCAGTGTGGTTTTATATGATATCAAAAACAAATGACACAAGGATGTGTTTTTTAAGACTTAAAGAATCAAGCATTGCTTATAAATTCTAGGAAAATATATATCATGCCTCCAACACGTACTCCTAATTACCTTCCAGTTGGCATATATGTAGTTAAAGCCCCATAAGACTAGGTTAAAGCATTTAGCACCAATTGCGCATCACACTTATTACAACTTATTGATAATAATATGTGATCCGCTTAAAGCTCCATTATTTAATGCTATGGCCTTTATTTTTTTAGCATCCACTTCATTAATATTAATAGAAATAATTCAACTTATCTACTTGTCTCAAACTTGAATAACAAAGCCCAAGTGGAGTCTTAAGTTCAAGTCCTAGGTGCATAACATAAGTTAGAATATCATTTCTATTTTCAAAGTAATTCAAACTATATGGACTTAGAATATCATTTCTATTTTCAAAGTAATTCAAGCTATATGGACTGTGACATTCTTTGATTTTGATATATAAGAGTAACCAATGACCTTTTCCCTACACAACAATATAAGACTAATGCAAAATTGATTTTAACTATTGGATTTTGCCACCAATATAGTTCTTTGCACAATCGTTATTTCGTATTATATCCCTACTGTAGTTTTTTGTACCTTCAGCGTTATGAATACTATCGAGTTGTTTAACTGCATAATAGTTGGCACATCATGTACCAATTGGATAGTTACTTGGAGTATACATTGGAGGCACGATGTATACGTCTTTCGAGTTTACAAGAGAAACTTGGTTCTTTAGGTCCTCAAAAGAAAAGATTGTGTTTACCCTAGTTCTTAATCAGGTTTTAAATAATGGGGTTCTGATGATATTAGCTATAAATCATCACTCCAGTTTGCAGTTTTCCAAGATATACTGTCCTAATGCTATAGGTATTGTTGGTAAAACATGAAAGATGCATTCAAATCAGTCATTGGTTATATTACGTTATCAACATCCAATAGATTTTTGAAAACAAGAAACGAGTTACATGTCCATATTTTTGATGTTGTTATAAGAAAAGTCCCTGTACATATAAGTATGTAAATTTAGTCCCTATTTTTTGAAAAATAGAAAACGCAAGGTGCTTTGCACTTTTCTAACAGAAAATGCAAGCTAACTTGCAACTTTTATAAGAAAAGCGCAAGCTAGTTTGCGCTTTTTTATTTTGAATTTTTTTTTAAAATTTTGAAATTTACAAAAAAAATTAAATTTTTGAGAAGCGCAAGTTAACTTGCACTTTTATAAGAAAAGCGCAAGATAGTTTGCGCTTTCTGATTTACATAAAACATGGACTTAATTTACATACTTATTATCATATGGACTTTTCTTACAACAACATCGAAAATAGGGACCTTCGGTGCAAAGTCCCTTTTGAAAATATATATGAGGAACTGATCTCATTATTAGTGTGTTACTTAATCCCGTTCTTATTTGAACTATTGTCCAAACTCTTACCTAAACACTAACATTGTTTATCGATTATTGGAGGGACATTTATCACTTGAGTTCATAGTGATTTTTTCGTATAATAATAGTGATTACGCACTTCAATATATCTAAAATCCTTTCGTTTATCATCTTCAAATATTTATTAGTTATGTTTTATCTTTTATCATGTTCTTATCAGAAGTGAGTACATCGTTAATGGAACATCTAAGGTCTAATTCTTCATAAAAATACATGTATACATCAAATATTTCAATAGAATGTATAATTAATTTTGTTGGATAACTACAGTATATGTATTTATTCAATTAACAGTATGTGCACTCTGATTGGTATTATTGGTCCAAATCTGTCCTGGTTCAATCCTTGAGTTTTACCACACACCCTTCATTTCCAATATTATCACGTTAACACGAATCAACTATTTGTACTATATACTATTCTTCAACTGCTTTTTCATTAAATCAACAATCACCTAAGTTAATATTGTGTGTGTATTGCACATTAAATAAAACACTATTATTCTATTTTGACTAGGACAACTTAGTGAACATTGGCAAAATTTGAATTTTGTTGCAACGTGGTAGGGAAACATATGTGATATATGGGTACCATTTATACATGAGTTATAAATGCAGATTCAACATAGAAAAGCGCGTGTGTTATCAAAAATTAATAAGTCAAATCTGTATAGAAAATCACACGTGCAGTCGAATAATTATCGTGTATATATCATATGTGATGTTATTATATTTATGAATAGTTTTCCACTATTACAAAGTTGTGTAAATAGTATAACTTATAATTCCTAACCGGTTTTTCAAACATTTAATACACTCGCTGTTGGAATATGTAAACATGTGTAATGTTGAAGTTTATTGTTTACTCCATGTTTTTATTGCATGATTATATACTTTTCGGTATCCATATTCTACATTTTGATCTTTTTTTAACATGTGTACAAGGTAATTGTGTTCCAATTCGAATGTTGGAATATTATACCATCTATCTATTTTTTAGTACAAACTATAGCATATGTTATAGCTAATCTTCACTCTAAACATGACATTTGATTATTTAGTTGGTAATAAAATTGCTTTGCATTTGCAACGAACGGAATCGGAAAATTTGAGGGAGGCAATTGAGAGGGGTATTTCAGCGAGGAAATTGAGTGAACGGAGAACGTGTTTGAAGCTATGAACATGGTATTTGAGCAATGTATTTGGACGGGGTATTTAAGTTGTGATTTTTAATTTAATTGATTTATAATTTCTTAATTAATTATTGTTTTTTAAATAAATAACATGTGTCAATAATTTGCAAAAATAATAAATAAATATTTGAAAAATTATAAATTACCTAGCTTCAGTTAAAACCAACTCCATAACATAGAGCGATTTGATACGATCGTAACGCAAAAAATACATCCCAAACGGAGCTCATTTGCATAAGTTATTAATTCAAGAAATTTATAAAAATATAAGTTTTATTAATTAATTTAATTAAACCAATGGCGTATCAAATTTCTTCGTTCAGCAGAACGGGCCATTTGCCCCGTTCATGTTCATGACGCATCCGACGCGTCACAAATGAGAATGGGTAATTTTTTTTTACTGCGAACGACACCTAACTCAAAAGAAAACGTTATGAATTTTTAACTATATACAGCTTTAAATAGCATCTGAATTTTCTTCACTGGATGCTTGAAAAGTTGAAAACATCCATGCCTGTATGAACGCCTTGATCACGAAGAATGGCAAACCAAACACGGCCTAAAGTTTTCAAAATTGACAGACCATCCTTACCTGCATGCCTTAGATTATATTCAACATTTTTATGGACTTTCAAGAGTTTTTACTGTGTAGTAAAACCATGTGTGCTTTTTATACTCTTATCATATTTCAACAGTCTGAACTAGAATTGTGTACGTATGTTTTATGTTGATACGTAAGCTTTACCTAAATCTGTGTTTCACAATCCATCATTTTATTATTGTTCTCTGCAATTTATCACTAATATTAGAGTAACTACTGCTTCCCGCATGAGAGCATTCATGAATATTTAGTCAATACCATGTTCAATATCTATCTTACAGGTATACATGTAAAGTTAGGCCATTCTAAATACAGAACTGATACCATACACGTAGTAAACCTCAAACAGTAACCATCGAAATTACAACCCAACACTAGCCCGTGTGCGAAGCACGGGTGCTAACCTAGTTGATATAAAAACGATTGTATGTATCATTTGCATCCAACGGTCTTATTATTTTCTGCAAGTCTTGAAGCCCCGAGAGTAAAGACCCAAAGTATGTCCGAACAAATCTCCCTTATCATATCATACAACCTCCCCCAAATTCCACCTTTGATTCAAAATTTGCAGCTTTCATGCTGCTTCTTTAAGGGCCCTCTAGCACTAGTCTTTTATTTTTCCTCCATCTCCACCCGACCCCGTTCCAGCCCATGCCATCACATATAATGTTTGAACACATCCCCAAGCAGTTAATCCTGCATCAGCCCTTGACGTTTTCCTCCATCATCCACCTAAAAACTCAGTGCACGATCTGGTCTCAACAGAAAAATGGAAGGGCGATTTATTTTCGGTGCGAGGGATTAAATAACAAAGCCAAAACATGTTGCGACCCTATCAGATGCTTCAAAGATGGGCGTTTTGGATATGAACAAACATCAAGCCCTTCGTTGGCATATCACGAATTGAGCTTGAGGCAGACCTCCATGATGTCAAGAGGGGATCACGTGTTCCATTTTGTGCTTAAGTGTATGAAACTTAAATGCATTCTTCTTGATCGTCTTTGGCGAAATAAGGACATGTGTGTTAGCCTTCTTGAAGATTTACTCGAGTACGTCAATGCGGTCTACTGGACAGAAAAGGAGGGGGAATCATTGGATATAGAAACAATGGTAGTTCCACAAAAGGTTGATCAGATTATGAAGCCTAAAGAAGCAAATCTGAGGAAGGCTCTAAATGAGGATATCATGCTATATAGTTTTATAAATGGGTATACATATATGCTACTATTACTGTTTTTCTCGATCTCTGGACCTTGACCATTGACTAGTAGAACTCAATCTTCTCACCAAGGCTCTGGCTACAACTAATGAGATGGAAAACCTAGAGTGCTTTGATTCATCAAATATATTTTCCGTTCTTGAATGCTTGGCCGAAGCACACGATTCTAAAAGAGATTTATTGGATATTTAGATGACTTTGCAGAGGCATGTCGGAGAATTGGATTCAACTGGAAGCAATATTAAAATAGTATATGAAATAGACATAACCGAAGCTGTTGAGAAAATTGATGTAAGCAACGGTATTGTTGTTCAAAATGGGTTTAATGCTATAGATCTGAAATTAAAAGCAGAACGGAAAGGGTGCATTGTGTTCTAACTGGACCAGCACGCAACAGAGTAGATGAGTAGATTTCAACAAATATATTCTACTGTTGTATCGTTAATGAGTTTATGAAGTCATTCATTAGGCACTTTTTTATTAAATAGAATCAATATTTTATTTAAATTTATAAATAAAGTTCAATTTTATATCATTGTATTATATTTTATATATATGTACCATATACACATATGCGGAGGCATGAATGTGCTAAAGGATGATGTGTACATGGTTTGACATTCCCGTATGTGAATGTTGGGATTATGCCGTAATGGACATGTTAGCCCCATGGTGTATATAAATAGATTGTCTAAATGTATGTATGTGTGTGCATACATAAAATTGTTTAAATTTATTTATATATATGAAAATATAATTATATAATTATTATAAAATATAATTGTTTAAATTTATTTATATATGTGTCCGCAAATGTGGCCTAATGGTTGAGACACTTGCCTCCTGGTAAGCAGGTCGCAGGTTCGATTCTCGGGTTGCCCATTTAAGGGCTTACCATGTGCGTATGCTAAGATCAGCCTTCGTGTGCCCGCCGACCGGGTAGGCGCACTAGGGAGGGTTTTACGGCTCCGGTCAGTTTCCCTCCTGAACAAATTCAAAAAAATTAATTGCAAATTATTTACATAAAGCGTTTATCAAAATACATATACGTATTATATATATGTATAAACAAGTACACAAATAAAATTAAATTATAAAATTATTTGAAATATTACTTTTAAAATAAATTGAAATATTTGTAATACGAAATTCGAATTGGAATTTTTTTTCTCTTTTTATTTATTTATTTTAAATCAATTTAATTACATATTGCATATCAACATAAAACTAGTTATAGTTATGTATATAATAAATTATTTAATTCGCTGTTTATTTCGATTGGAGAATAAAAATAAACTTTTTTGTTTTTATTTTTTATTTTTAAATAATTTATTAACTAAAAATTATAATTAATTAAAACCATACAGAATTAATAAAAAGATTAGAAAGTTCATTTTTCAAATCCATAATGTATATTTTATATTATATAAATTTTTTATGGA
Source organism: Allium cepa (assembly GCA_030765085.1). Classification (NCBI taxonomy): domain Eukaryota; kingdom Viridiplantae; phylum Streptophyta; class Magnoliopsida; order Asparagales; family Amaryllidaceae; genus Allium; species Allium cepa. Next base: position 783,348,265 of record CM060928.1, on the reverse strand, counting down.
ATATTACATTATTTATAATTACATATATAGATACATTCCATTTATATAGTCAATTTTGAACTAAATAACAATACATATTGTTATTCCACCTTTTGGCAAGGCCGATATATCCAAAAATTAGCTGAAAATTAATGATTACTAGTCGCAAATATTGATTATACATCGCATATTCACTATAGATATCGATGAATTTTGTCCGAGTCCGGATCGGGTTAAAATTGACAAGACATGACAAGCAAAGCCATAAGAGCCGACGTTTCAAATTTCAAGTCAATCCATGTTCGTATGCTCAAGATATGATCGATACGAGATGAGGAGAGCATGCCATTCGAATCGATCCCAACACCATGCTCGAACCCATCCAAAGAAGTCCTGTTCGTATCCATCAAGAAGGAGCAACTTCAAATCGATCATGTTCGAATCGATCCTTGGTCGTGACATTCGTATCCAGTTAGCGCTCCATATGTTCGAATCCACGACAACGCATCAGTTTTATTCGCATCCCCCTGATCGATCAACGGGCAAACCATTAGTTCGTATTGATCGGTATTGATAGTTGATCGATACGAACAGAATCACGATCGATCGATACGAACGAAACATGAGCAAACGATGCGAATAACGCCATGGCTATCGATGCGAACTATCGATGCGAACAAGATTAATTAACCGATATGAACAAGGCTTTAATCTTGGGTACGAATAAGGCTCGGTCAAACTCGGCGTAGATGACGGGGCAATCCAAGAATCTCATGCCACGTCACCATGCACTCACGTGCACGGATCGATTCGAAGAGAGGCGATGCGAAGGATCGATTCGAACGACATGACATTAACGAAAACGCAATCTTGCATCGATCATATCTCCTAATCTACAAGTTCAAATGCTACGAAATTTTCACAGGAGCTTACGTACATGATGAAGTAGGTTCTTGCCAAGTTTCGACCCCATAGGACAAAATCTTGATCGATACGAATTACGTTCGTATCGATCACGGATCGAGTCGAAATTTCATGGGATCGATCGCGTTGGCCCAATCACGTGCCAGAAGGAGTCTCCCGAATTTTAGGCCATATATTTGCAGGGAATGCCTATAAATAGCACCCTGGAGCCTATAGAAAAAGGACTTTGGGTTCTAGCAACGTCCAGACTTTGCCGAAATCACGATTGCACTCAAACTCCATCATTGTATTCAAAAATTATTGTTGTAATCCGTTGTAACCAGCAAGAACATCAATAAAAGATTATCATTGAAGTGGACGTAGGCCGGAGATAGCCGAACCACTATAAATCTCGTGTTTCTGTTCGTTATTTCTCAATCGTTGTTCTTTATTTTGCTTGGATCTAAGATTTGTGTTTGGACATTGTTGATTTACATTCATATATTGGTGCTTTCATAATATTCAGGGATTGTGACCAATTTTGACGCAAACACTTTGGTGCTTTCACCGAGAAGAACTAGCAACCGCTACACCAGATTTGGAGTTCAGATTTGAAAGCTTGAAGAATTCCAATTTTAAAGACAATGACGCGACAAACAAGTAGAAGACAAAGGGCTGAGAGAAGCCAACAAGGAGGAAGTCAAGAGGCATCCTATGGAGCTGGAGAAGGACAAGCTTCTATCTACCTCACCAGGAACGAGATGGAGGCTATGCCGAATTCGATACATGAAAGATTGTTGAAGAGTCAACAGGAGATGATGCAAAGCTTCTTCGAGCAAATGAGAGCAGCAAGTGCGCAGAACCTTGGACCAACTACAACGGCTGCAAATGTGGGACAAGGAGTTAGGATTGCGGAAACCGATGAAGGTCAAATTCAAGACCAGAATGCAGGGCCTGAGGGCAATCAACAAGGACTTGGGGGCAGGCCCTCGGGATCTGATGCTGGAAGACCCATAGATGGAGCTCAACAGGCCAGAGCCAACGCTAATGCTAATGAGCCACATGAAGAATATTACCCAGAATAACCTTCGAGACTTAGGGGGCAGAATAGAGGCATGCCAAGGGAACAACCCCTGGATGGAGATGAAAGGATGGCTGGAGTAGTACGACGAATCATGAGAGGAAGATTGTCGAGCGGAGGATTGGAGGAAGTTAGTCGGAGTCCGCTTACTCTGAATATCAAGAATGCAAGGAATCCTCCGAAATTCAAGTTACCCATGCGAGACCCTTATGAAGGAAAGTCAGACCTGACCATGCACATTACCAGATATATCAGGCATATGGAAGTGCTGGGAGCATCCGAGGAAGTGATGGCATAGTGTTTCCCTTTATTTTTATCAGATTTTGCTGCGCTTTGGTTTAAACAGATAGAGACTGGATCGATCAGAACATGGAGCGAGCTTAGGGAGTGCTTCATGAGACATTTCAGGGTCCATGTGACACGACCCAAGAGTGTGATGACTTTAGCTTCGATAAAGCAGAGGACCAGAGAGTCCATAAAAGATTTTCTATTGCGATTCAATGCAACGTTGGCTTCGGTAGATCGCCCGGATCCATCAATGATTTTGATGGCGGCGGTGGCAGGAGTTGCTGAAGGCACGGAGTTTAAGGATTCTTTGGCAAGATATCCACCACAAGACCTCAGAGAATTCTATCATGAAGCCGAGAGATTCATTCGGCTAGAAGATTCACGTGCCGAGAGGCGAGAAACAAACGCTATGCAAGGCGAAGGAACTTCCAAAGAACAGTCCGAAGTAGACAAAGGAAAGCGGAAGCAGGACGACATATACGATGGTCCTGATAAACGGAGAAAGTTCCGAGAACCTAGATTCAGACAATACACGGACTTGATAGCAAGTCTGGAACAGATTTACATAGAGACTAGGGGCAACTCCCCTATCGAAAGCCACCCAGGAGAGATCCCATAGAGCGGGAGCGTAGGAGTGGAAAGTACTGCCTATTCCATGAGCTGGAAGGGCATACTACCGATGAATGCCGCCACTTGAAGGATGAGGTGGAAGAACATGTCAGGAGTGGTAGATTGCCATAGTATACCAGAGAACGTACAGCGGCCGTAGGACCTGAGCAACTACTGCCTCCACCTAACCTGACTATCCTGGATCGGGATCGCCACTCGTCATCAATTGATTATGATGGAAAGGGCCAAGTTCAGGATTTGAACTTTGGTCAATTAAACTCATTAGATTTGATTTCAAAATAAAATGGCGATTCCACTCACACATGTACAGGAACTGGAGAGATCCCTAGGCATGCTCTAAGATGGTAATAGACCGCTCTGCCCGAAGGGGCAATATTTAAATTTTTCCTATTGTTTGAGATTGGACAATTTGGGATTTGAATTTAATAAATGAACTTGAATTTTATAAGATAAAACCTTTGACTGGAGAATTAAAGGTTGAATATTGAAAACTAACTTGAAAATGATCGCTTTATGACCCTAACCGGAGAGGCGGGGTCCGGAGTGCAGGAAGTGAGTTGCTTCGCGGGAGAGTGACAGGATCGACTCACTTAACGTCGTTCCCCATTCACCGGAGAGTGATTGGATCGTGGTTCGATAAGATCCTGGATCGGCCGTGATCGGCCTAGGATTTAGACCATGACATCGCTTAATGTTCAGAAACACTAAACCAGAGTGCAGTGGGTGTTGCCACTTCGTCGGAGAGCGATAGGATCGGCTCACTCGACGATGTTTCCCCTTCACCGGAGAGTGACAGAATGGGATCCAGCAAGAGCCCGGAGAGACTATGATCGGTCCGGAAAGACCAAGACATCGCTATACGCCCTCACTGGGGCCGGAGTGCAAGGGATAGAAAGCAATGCCGAAGCGCCACAGGATCTTTCTATTCGATCGCTAAGTCTAGAATGGGCTCGGCAAGGTTCTAGAATGACCATTGATAATCCGGAGAGACTGTAGAATTTCATTCTTAACTTCCACAGGAGGAAATGGATACTGATTCGGCTTGGAGCAACCATAAACTTGATTGACAATATTATAGTTGTGAATAAAACATGAGCTCACATCATTTGATTTAAAACTATTCAAAACACACATTTTACAAAAAGACATGTTTTGAGGGGCAAAGTGTTATCCCACCTTTTGGCAAGGCCGAGATATCCAAAAATTAGCTGAAAATTAATGATTACTAGTCGCAAATATCGATTATGCATTGCAGGTTCACTATGGATATCGATGAATTTTGCCCGAGTTCGGATCGGGTTACAATTGACAAGGCATGACAAGCAAAGCCATAAGAGCCAACGTTTTAAATTTCAAGTCAGTCCATGCTCGTATGCTCAAGATGTGATCGTTACGAGATGAAGAGAGCACGCCATTCGAATCGATCCCAGCACCACGTTCGAATCCATCCAAAGAAGTCCTGTTCGTACCCATCAAGAACGAGCAAATTCGAATCGATCATATTCGAACCGATCAGATTCGAATCGATCATGTTCGAATCGATCAAGTTTGAATCGATCATGTTCAAATCAATCCTTGGTCGTGCCATTCGTATCCAATTCGCGCTCTGTATGTTCGAATCCATGACAACGCATCAGTTTTGTTCGCATCCCCCTGAGAACTACACAGTTTGTATCGATCAACGGGAAAACCATTAGTTCGTATCGATCGGTATTGGTAGTCGATCGATAAGAACAGAATCACGATCGATTGATACGAATGAAACATGAGCAAACGATGATAATAGCGCCATGACTATCGATGCGAACAAGATTAATTAACCGATACGAACAAGGCTTCAATCTTGGGTACAAATAAGGCTCGGTCAACTCGGCATAGAAGACGGGGTGATCCAAGAATCTCGCGCCACGTCACCATGCACTCACATGCCCGGATCGATTCGAAGAGAAGCGATGCGAAGGATCGATTCGAACGACATGGCAGTAACGAAAACGCAATCTTGCATCGATCATATCTCCTAATCTACAAGTCCAAATGCTACGAAATTTTCACAGAAGCTTACGTACATGCTGAAGTAAGTTCCTGCCAAGTTTCGACTCCATATGACATAAAATATAAATATATATATATTAAAATTATTTCCAGATCAAAATTAGCATAACAAACATAAAATAATAATTTTATAATTTTATCATTACTACATATATATAATAAATAGTTTTGATCGTAATAATGAAAAATAATAGTAATAAATATTAAAAAATCAAATTTTAAAACTTACAGAAATTCAGGATCATAAAACATATGTTCAAATTTTTTTTCATGATTTTTGAAATAAAATATTATTTTTAATAAATAAAAGAAATGTTCAACCGATGTAATTTAATTGTTAAAAATATTAAATATTAACAAAAAATTCTGAAAATTTTTCTGTGGTTTACCGTGTAGATTTAGTCATTTAAAAAAATATAACATCGAATTTTCAATGCAATAATAATTTAGATATAATAAACAATTCAAATAATCAATAAAAGATAATTTAAAATTATCTATATACATAAAAAAATTATTTTCGAATTTGATAATTCATGTTATGTATAAGTTGGTGTAAGGAAAAATTCTAAGCTGTTTATACATTATAAATATACAAATGTAATTATACGTTTAAAATATACATTAGTCTATATTTAAATTAATATATAAATATGCATAAAATAATTAATAATGATAAATTTTAATTTTTTTTACAGAAAATTAGATTTATTTATACATAAATTATAACACATAATAATATAACCATGCACATAACCAAACTACTTTGTGACAACTACATATACCTACAAAAATCTCACATAACTAGATATACAACATTAATATATATACAAATTTAGGATTAATCAATACTGAATCATAAAATGTTATATGATTACTTAATATAAAAATAAAATACCAATTTATGATGCCTTTGAGTCCACTTGAATCAATGAATTCATTTCTCTAGTTTTGCTCGATCCGTCAGGTTGCAAGTTTGGAATCGTCGACCTTTTCTATAGAATAGTGCTTTTATTTAACTTGAATTGATTTGAAATTCTTAGAACCGACATGGGAATTAATTTCGGCCAGCAAACTTGATAATTATGGCAGCTAAAAGTTGTTTTTGATTAAGGGTTAAGAGATCTATATATATAGCCTTGTACAAGAGAGACATTAGGACAATCTCATTACCTATTCTCTCTTAATCTTAGTCATCCATCTCTAGGTCTAATCCTGAATTTTAGCCGCCTCCACTAACTTGTCAAAATCGAAATTTGCAGCCCAAATAATGGGCTTTAAGCCCATTTAAGCCCAAACCAAAATGCTATGCAATTAAATCTAATTTAATCGCTTATCGATATTGTATATCGATTAGTACATTTATAACTATGATAAATACATAAAACATTATTTATTTCTCAAATCATATTCAAATTTTATAATTAATATTTCATAAATATTAATTAGCTTAATTAATTTACAACAATTATAAACTAATTAAATTGTTCGATCTTAAGGAAATTCATCATTTCGACTGTGTAACTCTTGGGTGTAAATTTGGTCAGTGATTAACATCGAACTATTCTGATGTTAAGTCCACACGTCACTTAGCTGATGGTGTGACATTATGGCCAAATTTATCGCTTACTCGTTTTCGGTAAAATCCAATTTTAGTTTAATAAGCGTTACTCAATTGTGATATTTATTTACATCAATTCTCTTCGTCAAAACTATATCACTTTGGACTTATGGAATTTGGTAATGGTCAAAATTCCAACCTCATCCACATTCAACTTTATAGTCCAAATACAAAGTCCTTGGTTCAATAGTAACAATTATTATTAACTGAAATGCTCTGTCCAGAGACTTTAAATTTGAGTTCACTTGAATTGACTGTGATACTAACCACATATAACCGAGGAGACAAATCCTCTCTTGAACAGTGCTTTACTTCCAATACTTCCACTCGACTCGACTATAATCACTCGATGGACGTCATGCCATGATTTGACTATGATCAAAACAGAGCTTTCATATTGAAGATCCACAGTATTCTCAAGTCGAAAGAACTGTGTAAATCAGTCATATCGATATTTTCTGTTTGACCTTAGTTATATTAACCAACAGAAAACTATTGAGTGAGTCGTTCCATAGTTATCTAATAACTATTAGCACGTAACCCCTAAGTGCCCCCAGCAGTCATACGTAATAGACTGTCCAACATTTGAAAAGCGTTACGTACTCCAGCCTCGACAGATACATCGATATTCAGTCTCGATGCATCTTGACTAGGAACATTTAAAATGGTATATTTGTTTTTTGTGATAAATTACTCACGGTTACAACAATTTGTAACTACTATCACAAAATTACCATTTATGAATTTTTCTATTAAATATACTTTTAATTAAGTTAATTAATTAATATAATCACATTATATCAAGTATATAATAGGAATAAAATACCTTTTATTTTGAACAAGATTGGTCAACGAATTAGATATATGTAACAAATTACATAATTGCCCCTAAGGCATACCTCTAACTCTATCACAACCATGGTTTTAAATCTCCTATATATCATCCGAGATCACCTCCGAGATCTCCTTTTCACACTTAAACGAGACGAGACATCAAATCTCCTCCAAATCTCCCTCGACACTCATCTCGTCCGAGATATTCAAATCTCACCCGATATATGGATCAAAATCTCAATCCGAGATCTCACCCGAAATTATACATTTTTCTTATTTCCATAATATTTTTTATTTTCATATTGATTAAAAAGAAACTACTCATTCCAATTATAATTTACCAACTTCTTGAACATATTCTTCACTTTTTATCTTAATGAGTCATAGCGAAAGGTTTCACTTCTTTATTATGTTCAAATAAAAAGATATTATTCAATCATCACCAAATCAATTAAGCTAATCAAGCTACTACTATTCTGAAAATATTTCTTTTTCCATGTAAATCAAGTATGTTACCATTTTTATTTTACTAAGAAAGTTATAACCGTTAAATAAATTTTTGGCATATCAATTTTAGACACATAAGTACATCCGAGATATTCCCGAGATGCATTATAAGGTCCAAGATGTCAATCCGAGATGTACACCCGATATGTACTCATCTCGTCCGAGATCTCCCCCGATACGAGATAACTTGTGTAAAAATTCCGAGACGAAACATGACCGAAATCCGATATTTAAAACCTTGATCACAACTCAACTTGAATACAGCCTATCATTTACAAACGGATGGACAAACTGAACGAGCCAATTGAGTTATAGAAGACCTTTTGAAAGCTTGTATTCTCGAATTTAGTGGTTCTTGGTAAGATCACCTTCATCTAGTAGAATTTTCTTATAACAATAGTTTCTAGTCCAGCATTGGAATAACTCCTTTCGAAGCTTTTTAGAAAAAAACTATGTCTTTGTCCAGCTTGTCGGTTAACACATGTAAGAGGATCATGTTCCTAAAAATTATTATTTGTTGCTATTAATATATATAAATGATTAATCTAACAAAATTGAAAAATACTAAATATATACATGGCCAATCCAAATTTCATAAGCTTCATGAGACTAATATGACGAAATAACGTCGTAGATGCTAGGACCTCCGTAATCACGGTCAGCTCATTGAATGCTAGTATTAGGTTGAGCATTGTATTCTATCATTGCACTAGAGTGTCCTTCCTCTTCCTCTTACTCGAGCTCGTGTTATACAATTGGTGAACATGCACGTCTTTTTCTTTTCTTTCTTTACGTGTAGACGCTGTCACATGCGACCTCAAACTTGTTTGTTGCTCGTGTTGACCACTACTAGAACTAGCTTCACATTCCTTTTTATATCTCTTCAAAAGTTTTCTTAGAGAAGACAACTATAATAAAGTTTACAAAAAATAAGTCCTACAATTGTTCGAAAAATTCTATAATTGCAACGAATGGAGTGGTAAAAAGGTTTAAACTTGCTAATAAGGCAGTCTACTGAAAGAACAAACGAGGGTATACAAATCACCCACTGTAGACAGTGACAGGGAAGTAATTAATCCTCACCCCCAGCTTACGGCGTGACTTTTGTTATTTTCCACGCATGGGCCAAGCGTGGGTGTTGTCTTTTCAAAAAAAAATCATGGTCAGGGAAAAATTCCACTTTTAGCATCAACTTTCAATCGATAATTTAGTCTTATTACGATATTACATCATTGAATAACAACAAAACCAAACATAGATTATTAGTCAAAGATCAGCTACCTTGATTTTGGTAGAGGGATTAGGAATAGAGGTAATTAGTTTAAAGGAAAAACTTTAAACCAATTTTTAAACCAAAGACGCAACATTTAGAATTTAGGCAGAAGGACGGTAGCGTTTTTTTTTCAATTTTCCGACTTCAACTGTTTCCTCCGCTTTCGTCCAAGATTACCCCAGCCGTCGTCTACCTTCAGCTACTGCTTACCCTAGCCGCCACCATCCAAGCAATCGTCGTCTGAAGTCGTTGTCGTTCAAGCCGCCATCGTCCAAGCCTCTCTCTTGCCGATGTTCGAATCGAATCGGATCTTCCGTTGTCGACGTCGATTTCTCCAAAATCGACAAAACTTAACTTGTCGCCTCAACCCAAACTTATATCAGAAATTATTCGACTTTTGAATTCAAGAGCTGCAAATTCAAGATCTAAAAAACGAATGGAAAAGCAAAATCTAGAAGAAGAAGAAAACAATCTAAAAAGTACCATGAATTTCGAATGATATTTAGATATAGCGTTTCTATATTTGAGACACAGTAGATTGGGTTTAATATGCTAAATGATAGACTAATATAGCATTTGTACTTTTAAATATAGTATCACTATCTGACTATGCAAAATGATAGTTGGATATAACATAAGCATATTTCAACTGAATAATGACGAAAAAAGTGCAAAATGATACTTGAATATAGCATAAGTATATTTAAAGTGAACTAGCATGAATAGAATATACAAAATGAAATAAGTATTTCTAAGAAGTACTACCATGAATAGAATATACAAGATGATAACTACATATTTGCGTTTTTTAATGTAACATTTTAATCACAAAGTTCACTACCATGTTTATGATATACAAAATGATAGTTTAATGTAGCATTTGAGTTATGCAGTCTACTATCATGTTCAAAATAGACAAAATGATACTTTAATGTAGCATTTTAATTATGAAGTCCAATATTATGATTGCAATATGCAAATTGGGATTTAGTGTAACATTTTAATCACAAAGTCCACTACCATGTTTATGATATGCAAAATGATAGTTTAATGTAGCATTTAAGTTATGAAGTCAACTATCTCATTTAAAATATGCAAAGTGATAGTTTGATATAGCATTTTACTTACGAAGTCCAATATCAAAGTTACAGTATAAAAAATGATATCCAATGTAGCATTTTAATCACAAAGTCCACTAGCATACTTCAGGCATACAAAATGATAGTCTAACGTAGCATTTGAGTTATGAAGTTCAATGTCATGTTTACAATATGCAAAATGATAGTTTAATATAGCATTATAGTTATGAACAACAGCTTGAAGCTTACCAGAAATACAATCAACATTAAATACACCATCTAAAACTAACAAGAGCAACATTCCACATCAAATACAAAATAATAAAACAATAAAAGACTAAATTGCATAATATACACAGAAATGCTAGTTTCATATAGCATAATAATATGAAAGATACAGTAATCATACGCAGAAACAAAAAACTGATCAAAAAACATTACCAATCATCAATAATTCCAATACATATCAAACATCCAATTAAGATCAAAATCGTGTTAGAACTCCATAGCGTTCACAAGCAGGTGACGATGCACTCAAACTCAAAGCGCTCACAGAATCGTCTCCTATTCTCGATATCACAAAGCACAACGAAAATGGCAAACTCGACTCAAGCAATCTAGAATGGAGGAGTGACAATCTCGATCTTCATCTGAGAGAAATGGTGAAGTGAGATGCATCTTCGAGTCGGCATCTTCAGGTGAATAGCAACAGTGAGTTTGGGAAGACGGAGCGGAGAATTTTATTCGAGGAGAAGCAAAGATCAATTTAATTTTTGGTAGTCGGCATGATTTGAGGTCGAGATCGAAGAGGAACGAGATTGAAGAAGACACACGATTTAATTTTTGTTCAAGTTTTTTCTTCAGCCGATTATAAAACCTGCATCCTTAAAAAAGAAAAAAAAAATCTGTGCGTCTCTCAAGCAAAAAAACATGATGCGTTTTTCCTTCAGTCCATTTTCCTGTTAGGAATATTGCGGTAAATTACAATGGTGACTGCAAAGGGTTTGGGCTTAAGAGGGAAGAAGGATGATAAAAGTGTGTTGGAATATAAAATGATAAGAAAGAGGGTCGAAAGATTTTAGGATAAAATTGAATGGAGAGGCAGTTTGGTCAATTGTTGAGGTGTAAAAGGAATGAAAAAAATATACAAAAAACGAGTTACATGTCCCTATTTTTGATGTTGTTATAAGAAATGTCTCTATAGATATGAATATGTAAATTTAGTCTCTATTTTTTGAAAAATAAAAAATGCAAGGTGCTTTTTCTTTTCTGACAGAAAATGCAAGCTAACTTACAACTTTTAGACTTTGATTTTTTTTTAATTTTGGAAATTTTAAAACTTACGAAATTTTCGAATGAAATTTTCGAAGAGCGCAAATTAACCCGCGCTTTCTATCAGGAAAACGCAAGCTAGTTTGCGCTTTCATTTTGAATTTTTTTTTGAAATTTTTGAAAAATACAAGTTCGAGCTAGTTTGTGCTTTCAAATTTTTAAAAATTTTGAATTTTTGAAAAACGCAAGTTAACCTACACTTTTTATCAGAAAAGCGCAAGCTAGTTTGCGCTTTTTCATTATGAAATTTTTTTTGAAAATTTTGAAATTTCAAAAAAATTTAAATTTTTTAAAAGCGTAAGTTAACTTGCACTTTTTATAAGAAAAACGCAAGATAGTTTGCACTTTCTAATTTGGAAAAAACAAGAACTTAATTTACATACTCATTATCATATGAACTTTTCTTACAACAACATCAAAAATAGAGACCTTCAGTGCAAAGCCCCATAGAGACCTTCAGTGCAAAGCTCTTGTAATATAAGCTTATGAAATTTAATGTTTTTTTGGGGTGTGTAGAGAGAAAATCAGGATTCAAACAATATTGATCTTCCACTATTTTATCTTTTTCTGACCATTATATACAAGTGACTAAACACACTAATACTTCTTTTTTATTCACTGGATCACAATGAGCACCAATAATATTAAATACAGAATTAGGTACAAAAATAAGGATACATTCATTTTCAGAAATTCATGATATGTATGTGTAACAAGCGCTCATGCTAGTCTTATGGATGATGAGTAAGCACAAAATGTTATCCTACCAGCTAAATCCTCTCCTTATGCGTTGGTTCCCAACAATGCATCGTGCCTTGCCACTAGGTTGGTATAGTGAATTAGCAACAGGCCCAAGTCATCTGCCTAATGGCCTAAGGGATTGGCTTGCTTTTTTGGGTTAGTGATGATCTAAAATCAAAATACAAATCTTCGTTGTTCACCCTAAGAGTACGCAAAGAAGAGCTATCAAAGGAGTAAGCAAGACGATTCCTCCTTCGTTGAGCTAGACTTAGGGAGCAAAATCCCCTCCACGATGGAGATACTTATATGTGTGTATGTGTGCGCGTATGCATACAGTGCCGGCTCAACCACCTGGGTTGTCCAAGGCAACACAAAGTACAAAGGAGCAGTAAATTTGAAAAAAAATTATAAGCAAAGATTGACCTCCAAACCTCGGCTATATCAGCAAAGATTGACCTCCAAACCTCGGCTATGGAAAGCACACCCACTACCACTACACCAGCACATACTTCACACATGCTAGATACAATTTAATGCTTAAAAATATTGCCACCGTTATGCTGTCCCCCACCACCTGCCACCAGTATGTTGCCCCCATCTGGAGGGTTGTCCTAGGCGGCCGCCTGACTGGCGTTGCCCTGAAACCGGGCATATGCATGTCGTTAGAAAAGTGTCAACAAGCTAGGTTGTACTATGGCAAGGGCATACTCTAATATTATACGGCCAATTTTATGTAAACCAACATGCACACCTTCCCACGAACCAATTGTTTGTACAATTTTTTCATATTTTATCATAAGACAGAGATATGGCTTTCGTATTAAAATAAATATTTTATCACATTAAATTTCAGCTTTTAAGTATCCATTCCTATAAGATATTCAAATGGATACAGATCAGACAGGTTTAGATTCGAACAATAGAAAAACACAAAGACAGTCTTGAAAAAACATATTTCACGCTTTTTATTAGTTTTAATGCGTGTCTTGAATGAGAATCGGATGAACAGGACCAGACGATTTATAGCTTCGGATCCCGTCATCACACCCTAAAAACAACAAATAATTAATTCACAATTTATTTAAAAATGGGCTTAGCTTATTAGTTAAAACATAAAAGGAAAAAGTTCAAAATTTTCAAAAAATGTTGTTGGTACATGCTAATGTACTTAAGTACTTGGTAAGTATACATCTGCAATCAAAAGTATATAACAACAAAAAAATAAAAATAAAAATAAAAAATAAAAAAATAAAAAAAAATCGAGGAGCATAAAATCAAACATCAATCATGCAGAGCCATAACTAACCTCATTAACAATAAGGTCTCCACGTATCAACATACCACCTCAACTCCTTCACCAAACTCGCCTTCCATGCAGCCCGATCCACCCCCTCCCCTGTGAAGGCCACCCAACTATCCTCCTTCTCGAACCCAAGCTTCAAGACCCAAACTTTCCCCTTCCCAAAAACCTCACTCATAACCCTCAAGGTCTCCTCCTTCAAAACCTCACCATCCCTCCTCTCGTCCTCCGCCTCCACGCACCTCCCTCCGCAGTTGACCATCACCCTCCCTCCTCTCTTCAGCTTCCTCTTAATCTTCAGCCACGTCTCCTTTTCCTGCAGCTCCGGCACCAAACTCCCCTCTCTAAACAGATCCACATACACACCCGCGAACCCGTTTTCAACCTCCGCGTCCAACGCATCCATCACATGAATAATTAACGCCTTCCCCATCTGCTTCTCAAGCTTTTCCAGCCCGAAATACTCGCGAGCTACGGAAATGACGGATGGGTCGATTTCGTACCCGTGAATAATGTTTAGGTGTTCGGAGAAGGAATCGGGGTAGAGGTGGTGGAGGAGGCGGGCCGTTGAGCCGGCGCCGAAACCGAGGATAGCGGAAGGGCCGGAAGGGATGATGGGAGGGAAGGTGGCGAAGACGTCGAAGTAGGTTTGGGTGAAGGGACGGAAGAGAAAGGAGATGGATTGGATGTTGCCGGGAGAGTCGAGGAGAAGGAGGCGAGATCCGGCGAAGGGGTGGTCGGAACGGCGGGAGATTTGGAGGACGCGGATTTTGTTGTGGAGGGAGTCAAATTGGGCTAGGGTTTTGATTTCGGAGTAAGAGATGAAGTCTGACGATGAGGAGGAGGAGGAGGGATTTTTGGCGGGAATGTGAGTTTGAGGATGGATGCGTGGAGATTGGATTTTCAGGATTGGGCGGGGACATGAGGTATAGTACAGTTTTGGAGAAGTGATGATAGTATTCATGATTTTCCTAAATTTTGGATGCAAAGAGATTTTCGTATTATTGTGAAGCGTGCGCGTGTGCTGCTTGATTTGGTTAAAATAGTGCACTTCGCAACACTATTAATATGTTGCTTCACTCGCAAAAACTCCACCGTTCAATTTTACGCTGGTAAAAAGAAATTATATAAATGGCCTATCATAGATTTCTAAACAATGTGTGTTGCTAAAAGCACCCAAATAAGTTTACTAATACAGTTTTTAGATAGTACCGTGTATAAGCAGCGAATGTACTGATTTATATCATAAATATACAAAACAGGCTACCATTTAGAAAGAAAAAAAAATCTCTATTTTCACTTTTCTCTCCTTCATCGTCAACCAAAGTGACGAAGGAGCAAATTCAGCCAATTCAAGCATCTCGCAATCCATAAAATTCTTCTTCTCAACCATCGCATAAGTTCTCTATCTCCAATTTAGTTAAAATCGCGTCTAGGGTTTTGGCTTGAATTGGTCGATAGGGTGGTCGATTATGTCCATGACTTCAAATTTTGTTTTGCCCCTAATTTTTTTTTTGCCGCGGTTCACACAATTTGGAGCGGCTAAAGTTAGTTGATTGATACGTGAAGCCCTTTGTTCCTGTATTTGTGCAAGTATATGTATCAAATCTCAGGTGTATTTATACAAAATTAAAAAGTGAAGGTTTATACTGATGAAATAAGGTTAGGCTTGGAAGTTATAGTTAAGTACATAGTTGAGAAGAAGAAAAAATATTACTTAAAATACATAGTTCACCTATAATTAACTTTTAGTTGAAAAATACTTGTAGCTAAATACATAATAAAAGTTGAACAGCAAAAATAAATTTGAAATACATAGCTCAAATAAAGTTCTATTATTAAAACAATTTACAGTTATTTTTTAATTTATTGTTTTGTGTAGGAAAGATTTTTTACATTAAATGTGGAAATGTTAATTAAATTGTTTATTGGTCATAACTGCGGGAAAAGAGAGGGAGGACTTGAATGCATCTTAGAGGAGAAAACATGCATTGGAACTTGAGCAAGATTAAAAAAAATCCATTGTACAAAAATCAATGGAAACACATGAAGATGCAAAAATCACTAGTGAAGAGGAAGTAAACAGTAGTAGTTCCCACGATGATGGATCAAAGGGTGGTATCGGGATGGAAAATGTGTCTAGCGAAGTATGTTCCGATGACGATGATTCGGGTGATGGATCGAGTTCAAATAACTCAAAGGCCGAAGAGGTGCCACCGAAGAACATATCAAACGTGAATCCTTCTACTTCAACCGTGGTTATTGCTTCTCGTCTGTTATTGCTTATTGTATTCTCAAAATTTTTGAAACTCGTATCGCTGTTAGAGAAACATATATTATCACAAAACCAATTAGTAATGTGAAGGGATGTCTCTTAGTATTTATGCAGAATTCATATTGTAAATTGCACGATGTAGGACTAATCTCAACACGCCCCCGCACATGTGTCATATCATCAGCCAAACACGTGGACATTCATTGAGAGTGACGTGTGACACAATTAAACCCGTTCTTATACCATGTTAGAGAACCATATACTATCACAAAACCAATTGGTAATATGAAGGGATGTCTCTTAGCATTTATGCAGAATTCATACTGTAAATTGTCCGATGTAGGACTAATATCAACAATCGCACATAGTATTTGGAACAAGGAAGAGGTAGTTAAACACTTTGTAATGTTATTGCTTGTGTATATTAATTATAAATAAGTTTCAATTCGTGAAATTTTCATTATAAGAGAGAGGGCAACTCAAAAGTATTGCATATTAGAGAGCTAACTGAGTGGAAGTTGGATGATTTGTTAAGTCAAGTTGTTGAAACAGTAAAGAATTCGGGTTTGTCCAGTTTGGTTTATACATACAAACATGTAGATTATGTTACTATTTCAGCTTTTACCGAGAGATGGCATCCAGAGACAAATTCGTTTCATACGCCGTTCGAAGCGTTTAAAATTTCATTGGATGATGTTGCTCAGATTTTGAAAGTTTCGGTTGTTGGTCATTCTATTTATAGGGAAGAAGATGAACTGACCGGGGTTGACCTTGTAATGGAATGTTTTGGAGTTACAGATGAAGTTGCGAGGGAAGAGTTAAACCATTCAAGCTTCGTGAAGCTTAGTTTTCTATTGGATGGATTCAATAAAATATCGAAGAAAGAAGAAACGAGTAAGAATGATTACGAAATCATTGCCCGCACTTGCCTACTTTATTTGTTGGGATATACTTTGTTTTGTGACAAGTTTGATACAAAGGTGTTAGCTAACTATTTGAAATGTTTGTCAAATGTTCATAGTTTGAGCAAGTAAGCTTGGGGAATGGGGGCATTAACGTTTCTGTATCGTCATCTGGTTTGGCTTGCCGACGTGACGTCAGACAAATAACTGGCTATTTAACACTATTGATGTTATGTGTATTATAATCTTTTTGTTTTTTGTGTTTCTTAATTTAGACATTGTTATAGCTCAATGAAGTTATTTTTTTGGCATGGATTTATGACTACTTCCCTATTATTCGTAGCGTTGTTCTTTGCGCAATATATATATATATATATATATATATATATATATATATATATATATATATATATATGAGCACACTATGCCTAGAATGTGTAAATGGAAACCTAAGAATTAGTCTTGTGATCCAACAGATGCTATAACCCGACTTAGAGAACTAGATGATTTAACTGCTCGAAATGTAAGTTTTAATTTGCTCTAGGATCTTAATAAAAATTTGGTGATATTTTAACAGCTTATGTTATTTTTAATTTTGTAGATATATTGAGATCTTTTATCATAATATTGATTTCATTACCCTTTACCCAAAGTTGTGTTCTACAGTGGTATTATTGTGTTTTGACATTGCTGAACATGCTATCACAATAGAGTTATGTTACAATTGGGAATTTTTCAATGAATTCCGAAAAATTCTATGGAGCTTAGAAAATGTCGTAGAGGATTGACTGCTAATCAATATCGGGTTGAGCATGATAATGGGTTTTGGTGGTTAGAAAATTGGCAGGATCATTTGCTTTTCACGAAATCACGATCCCCGGCTATAGTGGAAGCTTGGGATTGTAATGCCAAATACTAAGCATGATGTCTTGATGTTTCGCATCCGATTATTCAAAACCCTAAATGGGGCAAAGCACCAGTAGAAAAGTTGATATTGGAAAAAAATTGGTAAATTTCTGTAACTTTAAATAATTTATTATTTTGTTCATAAAGTGATAATAGCTGCTAATAAAGCAATTGACACACTGAAGAATAGTTTCGCCCATAAGAAGTTACGAATTTGCTGGGTACACAATGACAAGTCGTGGATGTTTTGGAAGAAGCATTAAATGAACTGGATAAATGGGAGAAACGTAAGAAGGGGAATAATGATCCGAGAGGACGATGATTACTATGAAGTTGGAATGTATTTCGTCAGCTTATTTTTATTCTCGTAAATGTGTATGAAACATTATGGTATTTTGTATGGTGTATGAAACGTTTTGGTATTTTGTATGGTATATGAAACTTTATGGTATTGTTTTTAGTGATATATACTTTGTTGTTTATTACTTTGTGTATTATGTTGGTTATTTATCGCTTAAGTGCTCATATGTTTAGTGTGTGTACTGCTTCTGTATATTTAATGGTCATATGTTAACTTAGTGTTATGTGTTGAGATGCTAACTATATATTGCTTCTGATATGGCCAGGGATCTATTTTTGTATCCAGTTTTGTATGTTTTGAAAGATTACTATGAAGTTGTTTCACTGTATTGCTTTAGTGTATGCTTTTGTGTCTTGCTTCAGTGTATTTGATGAACAATGTGTTGATTCAATTTATTGTTTCAGTGTATGTCAATGTGCTTCAGTGTATGCACTGTGAAAACTATATGCACATGTGTGTAAATTTGATCATGTGTATGATCTTGTGTGCCTGTATTTCTATGCCTGAGTTATGTATGGCTGTATGCTCAGGTTGACACAATGTGTATAGCTTTAAATCATGTGTAATGTGTAAATTGATGAACAGGTTCTCATTTATGCTCATGTTGGCATTGATGCTCAGGTTGATATAATGTGTAAACTGATGAACATTAGTTTAACTTAACATTGTGTATTTGACGAACACTGTGTATTGCTTGACACCATGTACTTATCACATATTGCTTGACATCATGTACTTATCATTGTGCATCTGATGAACATTACTTTTATCACGTAATGGTCGGCAGTACATCGCCGCAGTGTTTGGTTATCATTTGGCAATATATAGCCGTGCTAGATCAGTCGCGTACTGATCGACGACATATTTCTATTCAAATGAACTGAAATTAAGGCAATATATAGCCATGGAATTTCATTGCCATACTGTTCGGCCTCATCCATTGCCATATGGTTGGTTTCTCTTGTCGATAAGTTATAATTGTAGCAACTGGCCCCGTTACTGGTCGGCTCTTGCGACCACCGCCCGGTTACATGTAACCGTATGTTTGTAGAGATGGTCGATCTTAAACTACCATGTACTCTATCATTTGAAATCAACTGCCAAATTAATAGCACGATGGGGGCACACCATCTATTATACTTGACTAAATACCATCGTACCATTCAACAAAAGTACAGCCAACTCTAACCGTGCATTTATCAATTGACGTGCGGATCATGATTGGTTAGTAACAAACTACCAACCATACTGTCAATTATGCTACAGAGCACTAATTATTCAATTACTATAAATTGAACAATGATTTTAATACATATTGCCCAAAAACATCAATCATTCATTACAGTAACATCATCAACAATCATTTAATACATGAATTACAATGTAGTCAAATTATAATTTCATTACAAAACAGTCAATTTCAAATTATAAATATGTGCATCTTTGGTTGCCAAATCCGATGGTTTTATTTTGACGAATTCAACTTGTCGATCATCCATTGTCTTGCTTCTGCAGATGTAAATCGATACCAAATATTAGCCGTAGGGGGAATCAGTGCATCATCTTTTAGAGTTATTTTGACAAAATGATAATCGAGAATATTGGAAAAACACACAAACCAATGTTTGTCCACTATACTTGGAGCAGTTTAATGTGGATAGCATGTCAAACACTAGCGATCAAATATATAAATAACTACATGATTGAATGCATTAGCAATTAAATATCTAGTTTCAGGCATAATCATCCAATTGTCTTTAAAACATAGACTAGTATAACAATCAATAGAATCTTTTAGTTGTTCACAAAGGGAAATATCAAAATGCCTAACATATAAATCTCAGTGCTTGTTTAATTCTTCAACCAAAGCTTTCCTTGCTTCGATCCAGCACGAATTCAGTTTTTTTAACTTGTTTAGTAACACATTTGAATCCACAATTACCATCGCCTACTACAGCTTCAACATTAACAGCATACGGCTGTAGAAAATCTGGTATAAAGACCAAAAATTTAAATCTTGAATTTACCAATTCCTAATCACTTGAAGCAAAGTCCATTTTTGGTTTTTTTTTTTCGCTTTGGCTGCAACTCTTTATTCATAGTAGATAGTGAAAGTATTTCATCGGTAGTTTTTGCATACTCAAGGCCGAGAGCTCACGCTTCATAGAATTTATTTGTTTTTTCCATTTTGCAATTAGCTTGCTTTTGCTTCTCGTCGATCTTCCTTTATGCTTGACTACTTTAGGCTTTAATAGTGACATTACTGATGGTAATGCAAGATCCTTTAACTTAAGTAGCATGAAATTTTTTTCTTCACTAGTGGCATTATTGAATAACTTCTTGAAGTATTAAAATTCGGATGTATGAAGTAATTCCATTGAATTATGGGATGTAATTCAATTTTCTCTAGTGTTCATCTACTACTTCAAAAGGAATAGTGTGGCCATCAATGTAATATCTGTATAAATCATGAGCATAAGGAAGACCGTACATTACTTGGTTCAAATCATTACACCTCGAATCATCAATCGCAATTCCTTTCATGTTCGACAATTCTTTGGCAAAAAAATCCATTGCAAAAAAATAAGTGTTACCTCGAAGTTCTTTAAATAAGGGAATTTAGTGCACTTTCCAGACTACTCTTACACTTCTTTCAAAGGTATGTTTTTTATTTTGGTATGTTGTAAACACATCATATTGTCCATTTTACTCCAAATTATAGCAAATTCAACTTTGGATGTAACATAATTTTTTCTCAAAAATTGAGCAAACATAATCTGATTTTTAGTTTAGCCTTGTTGGATTGTGTTTATCTTGCAACTCTTTAGATGTTTCATGTTATAATGAAATGATCCTTAGCAAATACGGATGTAATTAGCAAATTCGAGATTCAGAACAGCAGATAAGTAAAGAACAAGTGACATAGAGTTTTTATAGTGGTTCAGCCAGAATGTGCCTGCATCACTTTTCATCTTATTATCCTTTCTTATTTTAGGTTACAAGTACAAGATTGCTTGGAATGATTAGAGAAATTAGAATAACTCGGGTGATATATCTCAGCAGAGTTTTCTCCTTTCTTCCTGAACCTCTCACATTGTTGTTGAGAAGCTCCAGTATTTATAAAGTGAGATTGTAAGGTGTGGAGGAGATGTTATAGCTACTTGAGACTGGTTCGGTATTAGTGCCTGGGACTGATGGCTCGGTAAGTTTGGATCGGCAATCTCCATCATTTTCTTGGTTCGAAGATTTTTATCTTCCTTGGTTCGGCAACCTTCACCTTCCTTTGGTTCGGCAACTTTCACCTTCCTTTGGTTCAGCAACCTTCACCATCCTTTGGTTCAGCAACCTTCATTTTCGGAGGACCCTCTTTGCGGTCCAAACATCTGGTTCGGTGTGCCTTGTACTGAACAAATGTGTGGTTCGATAAATGATGGGTCGTACCAGACCAAATGTTTTGTCCGACATACCAGAGAATGCCGGACCAAACATTTGGTTCGGTACTTCTAGGGATGCCGAACAGATACTTGGTCCGGTATACTATAGAGCACCAGATCAAATATCTGGTCTGGCATGCCAGTCCAAATGATTTGTTCGGTATTTTTGCCGAGCTAAACGTCTGTTCTGGGTAGCTCTAGCTCTTGCTCCATTTGATTGCCTTGGGCTTCTTCTTCCTTCGCTTGCCAGAAAACCGACCCAACGCTTGCCCTCCAAAGCATGTTGAGCATTGGCTCGGCATGCTTTGTTTTGCTTCGGTTAGTTGCTCCTACCACTGAATGCCACATCCTATGACTATTCGTCTTGCTATCTTCTTCTTTAAATATCGCCTTCCTTCTCCATTTTTCTTCCTATTTTCTCGATCAAAATTTCCTAACCTACTTTTTCAGCTATAAACATCTTCTAGGTTCTTTCATCACCGCCGACCTTCAGTGCATATGTGTTTTTCACAATCCCGAGGTAAGCACTTACTCTATTCGGTACTAGGTTTCAAAATTCTAGGGTTTCGATGTTAGGTGACTTGATTTAAATCGTTGAGGGACTGGAGTAGTCAGTTCCTCATTCTCCTAGGGGTATTCGAGGTGCTAGGAGATTCACATTGGTTATGTGAGCGTATGTAATCATTCACTCATAAAGTATTCGATCCATTACCTGAATAGTTTGTCACTGGCAAAGGCCATAGTGGTAGCACATCTGTTTGTATGATTGTTAGGCCGAAGCTAAGGTTTGTCTTGATGACGCCATGGGAAGGTACACTTTGGATCGGCAATCGGTATGTGGCCCTATCTGGTTTGGCATTGGCTCTTGACAATGCCGGACCAAGTTCATTGAGAATTTTGTCCATGGTTTGCCGAGCAGAATTTGGTGAGGCTGGGGATGTGGAATTCCAGCTAAGTTTGATGATGAGAGATTCCAAACATGTTTTTAATCTCTATTCATATTTTGGACCTTTTCGCTGATGTTCGCCTCCTTTTTTTTTTACAGGAACATGTCTTCTGGTAGCGAAACCCGTTCTAAGTTTGCAGCTTCATAGCCTACAGGATGAGGTTCTTCTTCTGTGGATGTTCCAGCTAACCTCCCTAAGCAACCCAGCTCTACTTTCTCACTAGTGGAAGGTTATGCTCCTATCCAGATGTTGGTTAGGCCTTCTGAATGTTGTCCCAGTGTACTAACGATTGAGAAGTTAAACTCTATAGCCACCACGTTTAGGATAAATCGTAGAGATATGCTATTGCCTGGCTTGGATGACAGAGTTGCCTTTCCTCCAGGTGGGTATATGGCGTACAACAAATATCATGGCATGTGCGGAGCAATCCCACCGTTTAATGCTTCGACTGTAGGCTTCGTCATTTATTTGAAGGTTGCTCCAATGCAGCTTCAGCCAAATTCTTATGCTATCCTGACATCTCTCTATCTAATATTCGTGAAGCGGTATCAGAGGCCTCCAACTTATAGGGAGATTAGGAACTTGTACAACGTGAGGAGCTATAGGAAGGGTATCCCCTTTATCAGCTTGGAGTCTGCATACATGTTCAAGCCCGTCCTTGATTTGTATTCCAAATTCAGCATGTTCAAGAAGAAGTATTCCTTTGTTCGTGACGATGTTGTGGCTCAACATTCATTCACCTCTGGATGTAAGTAGCTACTTTTCCCTTTCTCAGTTTTCTTTTGCCTTGGTCACCCATCCCTTCATAACTTCTAGGTTGCGTAAAAGTGATGGACGATGATGGTTTAAAGAAGATAGCCATGGTGATATTATCTATTCCAGAGGCCGAGCAAGAGGCCTAGTTCATACTTCGTGATGCAGCCCTTCGGTTTTACAATTTGATCGGCCCCAGGCAATCCATGTACAAGATTTGGCCAAGTTCGACTGAGAGAGAGAAGAAGGCTGAAGGAGACAAAGGGGACAAGGGAAAAGATACGGATGAGGAGGCTGATGCAGCCAAAACCCTGAAAAATATGAGACATAAGAAGGGTGTGGTTCGCCCTCCCCGCTCTGGGAAATCCTTGCACATTCAAGATGTCTCCTCTCCTGGTGATGAGGAAGGCCTACATTCGAAAAAGGAGAGTGAAGAGGAGGAAAGGTCAGAGAGTGATTCTGAGGCGACGATAGGGGAAGCTTGTGCATTTCCAGATGTGGACATAACGGGTAGTAAAGACCCTAGTGTGGATCCTTTAAAGGATGTTGAGGCTATGCAGGGGTGGTTTGGTTAGTTGGAACGCCCTGACTCAGCCCTCGGACTGCCTCCTATTGCAGACCATCCTCGAGAAAACGTGGCTCCGAGCGACTTAAGTGAAGTGCCGCCTCCTCCAGTATCTAATGGAGCTGGCATTGGCGAGGAATTCGAACGTTCCCCAGGTGCTTTCAATTACTGTACGGATTTTGAGATTCTTCTCGAGAACTTTTTATTTTTTGACGGGCCTTAGCCCCTACTTGATTCTTAATCCAATGATGTCTTGTTGCCAAGAGTTCTCCCTTCGTCGAGCAGTGTTCCATTCTAGAGTTTTCCTACCTGAGTGAGATCCCGCCTCGATCACATGATCCAACTTATTCCAAGGGTTTGTAGCATCTTAAAGTGTCCCTAGTGTCTTAAATGTTTTTGCTTCTTGAATTCTTTCTGCTTCTCAGTTCTAATGCGACTAATTTTATTTCAGGGAAAAGGAGGAATCCAAGGAGAAACGAAGTATCTAGGTGTCTGGAGCAATTTAAACGAATGAAGACGGCTCCCATTCCTCCCTCGGTGGCATCTCAAGGGGGAAGAAATTTGGTAGAGAAAGTCAGTAGGGCCTCATTGGGTTTGGATAAGGGAGAGAGCCATGGATCTTCCCAAAAACACGCGAGGTCCTCGGAGAAGGAGACCACCTCACCGGACTCTCAAACCTCCTCGTGTCGTCGACATCATTTCCCTATAGGTACAGAAGTGCATGAAGTGCCGGGTGAGTTGGAGAAGGTATCGCAGACCCTGCTTCTCCAGTTCATCAGCAGCGCATGCGGAGTCCTTTCGGAAGTCATCCTAATATCAACCCTGATTATACAGGCCGTCGTACCACGAATCTCAATACCGAGTTTTTTCTTCCTCGCAACCCCTTGGTCCAGATATTAAATGAGGCTAAATCCTTGGATTTCACTAATCTGATAACTAGGATGGTTCAGATCACTAACAAGACTCGCAATATTGTTGGCTATTAGACTCGCTTGGTTAGAGCCAGTGAAGAGGTTAGGAGTGCCAACGTGCAGTTAACTTTAGAGATAGAGGATCTCGCAAGGCGCTCAGGGGGAAAGAGGCTAAATTGGCCGTGGTTGAGGTGTCATGTGAGTCTGAAATAAGAAAAGCCAAGGAAGAAGCCATAAAAGAGGCTAAGGATGAAGCAATAAAGGAGGCTACCGCTATATGTCAAGCCCAAATTGATTTGGCCATCAGCTCCATGGATAAGGCATGGGAAAAAGATATGGAGCGACTTCGCTCCCTTAAAGGTGGAGTGAAGAAGTCGGAAATAGCCTTAACTGAGCTATAAGAGTCCAGAGGTGTATGGCTAAAGGAGAAAGACTCCTAGCAGGCTGAAATTGATAGGCTGAGGGCAGAGCTGGTACACACGAAGAAAGATAAGAACTTTATATGAATAAGGTGGTATCCCTCCAAACTGAAGCTGACAATGCTAATGAATTTGCGACACTATTAATCAAATGCTGAAGGATATGTATTACATTTCTGGAAGCAAAAGAGCCTTCAGTGGATGGATGACTACCCTCAGGTGATGGCTGGAATTCATGCCCAGCTTATTAAGGAGGCCAAGGATGCAGCTGCGTAGGAGGGAGGGGCTGCTTATGATGTTATGATGGTGAATAGCCAATTTTCCTCGGAGGAAACCAAAGCCATCGCAAGAGGGTACGAGTTATTTGAGG
This sequence comes from Allium cepa, assembly GCA_030765085.1. Taxonomy (NCBI): domain Eukaryota; kingdom Viridiplantae; phylum Streptophyta; class Magnoliopsida; order Asparagales; family Amaryllidaceae; genus Allium; species Allium cepa. The sequence goes on along the minus strand of CM060928.1, from coordinate 783,322,802 downwards.
AGGAGGAAGGTGATGATGATGGTTATGGTCTTGAGGGGCTTGGTGATCCGCCTCACGCTACCGTAGGTATCATATCCTCCTATTTTGTCATCACTCATTCTGTAATGAGAGTTTGTGATCTTTATCATTTGTATTATGCATGGACATCTTTAGGATGAGTCAAGCCTTCAACGGAGCCTACCAGAGGAAGTGGGCCAAGTGGCAAGGATGTCCCCTCATCTTAAAGAAGATTTTGTTCTACCTTTTTGTTTTTGGTCTGTGAGAAATATATGGTTGTTTTGTACCTGTAAATATGGATAAAACTTGTGTATGTAAAAAGGTTTATGATGTTTTAGTGTTTCAATCTATGCTTTTCACATGCTTGCAATTTTTTTGTGATGCACGACTTTTATATATTGTGTATGAATTGTTTACGACTTGTTTATTCATTATCATGCTGAAAATTATAATTGTGTGCTTTTCTTCATGGACGATCACTAACGATAACTACTCGGGCTAGTGCTCGAATCATGAGTATTTTCGATTTATCATTGCTGGCGCAATGCTGATCATCAAGTGTGAACGACCCCTGGTTGCAGCCACCCTTAATCGAGGGGTTGATAATCGGTTCGTAGTTGTCGGCAAGTCGAACGCTAATGACAAACTGCCCAGGCTATGAATCGTTCCTGTTTCGTGGTTTATGATTGGTTTGTCATTTCTGGCCTAGGGTTGCCGATCATCAACAATGAATTTCCTGGGGTGCCCTCGATCATGGCTATCTCATTTTCATTGCTACCGACGAGTGTCTGCAATCGCTCAATAGGGATTATCATTGAATGAAAAAGTACGTAATTAATATAATTAACTCAAGACTTTAAGATTTTTATTGTGGTTCGGCCGAAATATGCCTACATCCACTGCTTTTCTTTTATTACTTTATTTAATACATATTTCTTTACAACTTAAGAGAAATATCGGTGGAGGAGTTGGAGATTCCACGCCTTTCCGAACACCTCCCCATCTACCGTTGATAGGATGTATGCTCCATTGTGAAGATCTTTATGAACAACAAGCGGTCCTTCCCAAATTGGATCCAACGCCCTAGGTCATGGGAAGATTCGTTTGAGAACCAAGTCTCCTTCTTGTAGTGTTCGAGGCTTCACCTTGGAATTGTATTGCCTTGCCAACTTCTTCCTACGAGTGGCTGCTTTGAGGGCAGCATCATTTCTCTTCTCCTCGATCAGGTCGAGTGATATCTTTAATAGCTCCTTGTTTTCTTCTAGATTATGGTGTATTCTTCGATGTGAGGGGACAATTGTTTATACGGAGAGCATGGCTTCGATTCCATATGTCAGTGCGAATGGAGTGTGCCATGTCACGGTTTTATTAGAAGTTCGGTAGTCCCACAAAGCCATAGGCAATTTGTCGACCCATACCCCCTTGGATTTTTCCACTTTCTTCTTGATCGTGTTTTCAATACCTTGTTCACTACTTTGACTTGTCCGTTTGCCTGTGGATATGCCGTAGCTCAAAAGCTTTGGGAAATCCCATGTTTGTGGCGCCAATTGGCGAATTTCTCGATGTCGAATTGGAGTCCGTTGTTTGATATGATTTTCTGTGGCACCCTATACATGCACGGGATGTTACATATTAGAAATTTATCACTTTGGTAGATGAAATCTTGTTTAAATTTTCCACTTCCACCCATTTGGTGAAGTAATCCACTACCACTATGGCGTATATCGCTCTTCCTCGACCCATGGGAAGTTCCCTGATTAGGTCAAACCCCAAATGGCGAAGGGCCAAGGACTGAATATCTGGAATGGACCAGTAGGTGGTAGTCTTGGGATTTTGGAAAATCTCTAGCACTTGTCACATTTCCTAGCAAACTCGGTTGCCTCTTTGTTTAGTATGGGCCAAAAGTACCCATAGCGCAGGATTTTTCTAGCTAGAGTTTGACCGCCGGTGTGGTCGTCGCGACTTCCTTGGTGTATGTTGTTGAGAATATCTTTCGCTTCGTTTCCTGTGACACACTCAATAGGTGTTGGAAAAACCATGATGGTACAAGATGCCCTCCTGGGTAGTGTAGAAGGATGCCTTCCTTAGGATTTTTCTAATCTCATTGCGATTTGCCAGTAGGATTCCTTCTTGTAAGTATTTGATGATGGGGGTCATCCACATCTCTTCGCTATTATTGATAGGAGTGATCTAAAGACATTCGAAGCTTGGTGTGGCTTGCATCATGACGGGGTTTCCCCTAGCGTTGGCTTGTTTCTCATGCTAGATTCTTTGCGAGGGCATCTGCTTCCCGTTTCTCCTCCTATGAGATATGTTTGATTACATAGTAGTCTAGCTTGTTTAGGAGGGTTTTAGTCGTGCTGAGGTAAGAGGCCAGCCTTTGCCCGTGAGTCTAGAATTCCCCAAGGATTTGATTTACGATTAGTTGTGACTCACTGTATACGCATATTGATTTGATCCCTATTCCCTAGTGATTTCCAAGCCGGCTATTACCGCTTTGTATTCAGCGTTGTTATTGGTTGCGGTGAATTCTAGCCTTAGCGTGGAACTTAACTTTCTTCCTTGGGGCGTGATGATTACTATTCCTGCCCCCGAGCCAAGCTAGTTGGATGCTCCATCCATAAACATATTCCAATCGATTTTTCTTCTATTCTAATGGTCGTATCCTTGTCCTGAATTGTGAATTCAGCTATGAAATCGGCCAGGGCCTGCCCTTTGATTATGATGCGTAGATGGTAGGTGATGTCATACTGGCTTAGCCCGATGCACCATTTTAGCAGGCATCCTATTGTATCCGGTTTATGTAGGACCTGACGCAATGGTTGATTTGTTAGGACCCTCATGGAATGAGATTGAAAGTAATGTCATAATTTCCTAGACACTATGAGCAAACAGTAGGCCAATTTTCGATCTTCGGATATCTGGCCTTTACCCCTGTAAACCTGTTGCTGATGAAATACACTGGTTTTTGGATGTGGTCGTCTTCTCATACCAAGGCAGCGCTCAATGCATAGGGGGACACAGCTAAGTACAAGTAGAGGCTTTCTTCATCCTTCGAGGAGAGCACTGGTGGTTTCTACATGTGTTCCAGCAGGCTTTGGAAAGCCGAGTGGCATTCGCCAGTCCATTCAAACTTCCCCTTGTCCTTTTCTAGAGCTTCGAAGAATGGGACGCACTTATCTATGGCCTTGGATATAAATCCGCTTACAGGGATACCATCCCGTTTAGACTCTGCATTTCCCTTCGTGTAGCAGCTATTTTGATGTTCTTTAAGGTTTGGAATTTTTGGGACTTGCTTCAATCCCTCTGACGTGCACAATGAAACCCAAGAATTTACTCGAGGATACTCCAAAGGTGCATTCAACGGATTCAACTTCATCTGGTATTTACGTAATATATGAAACATTTCGTTTAGGTGGTGTAAATGATCTGTTTCTTTTGTTGATTTGATAAGCATGTTGTCGACATACACTTCCATGGAGTGACCAATCTTCTACTCAAACATCTTATTAACCAAGCGTTGATAGGTTGCACTAGCATTCTTAAGCCTAAAGGGCATAACTTTGTAGCAATATACGCCCAGATCTGTGATAAAGCTAGTATGTTCTTGGTCTGGTATACGCATGGGAATCTTGTTGTACCTCTAATAGGCGTCCTAAATGATAACAATTCATGCCCTACGGTTCCGTCCGCTAGTCAGTCGATTCGAGGCAGGGGAAAACAGTCCTTGGGGCAAGCGTTATTGAGATTGGAGAAGTCGATGCAGGTTTGCCATTTCACATTGTATTTTTCCAATGGAACGGGGTTAGAGATCCATTTGGGGTAGATAACCTCGTGAATGAAACTATTGGCGAGTAGATTTTTTACTTCCTCATTGAGGGCAGTTGAGCGTTCCATCCTCATGCTTCTTTTCCGCTGCTTGACCGGGATTTTGGTTGGGTCAATGTTTAGGTAGCGACAAGCTATCTCGGGGGATACTCCCACCATGTCTTCGTAGGTCCACGCGAACATATCCAAATTTCTACGTAAGAACTCTATCAATTAGATTTTTAGATTTGTCTTCTAGTTGTGACCCTATCTTGAAAAGCCTTGTGCCATCGTGGTCATCTGCTGCAACCTGTTCCATAGCCTCCATGGGCTCAGCGCTGGCCTCCTCCTCTTTATCCCTCGGATTTAATTCATTAAATGGGTTGCTAGTATACTCGAGAGGAGGGCCTTATTTGATTGCTATGCTTGCACAGTTTTGGCGCAGAGGGCGACCTTTACGTTTTTTCCCTTTTCCTTTCTTTTCTTCAGGTGGAGTTCTGTCACATAACAATCGCATGTTGCGTCTTGGTCGCCTTCTAATTCTCCTATTTCCCCATCAGTAGGGAACTTCATTTTCAAGCACCAAGGAGCTAAGAATATCTAGAAATATGATAATGCAGGTCTACCTAGAAATGCGTTATAAGCAGAATGTCCGTCTACCAGCATAAATGTTTGCTTTCGGATAACGAATCGAGGGTGGCTTCCTAGTTCAACAAACAAGTCCAACTGCCCAAGTGGAATTATGGCTTCTCCATTGAATTCGTGTATGGGCATATTGCATGTCTATACATCTTTCATTGATAACTATATTTTATTGAAGGCGTGTTTAAACAATATATTCATCGAGCTTTCCGTATCGACCAAAATGCTAAACACCTCTACTAGGCGATCCAGGCGGAAATGACCATGGGATCGGTATGTCGGTACTACTTTCCAACCAAATCCTCATTGTTGAAGGTTATATTGGTCCTTTCTCTTCGTTTGGGGAGATGCCCTTCTGTAATGGAATGAACATATCCTTCTCCATCCTTTAAAGATTTTCCATACGTCTCCATCTCGGCCCAACTTTCGCCGGTTGAATGCGGGCCTCTTGATATAGTATGGACAATTATTTTCTTCTGATTGGAGTGGCTCACACTTGCTTCTTCTTTGTTATTTCCATGTTGTAGTGGCCCTGGTCCTTCATGGATTGGAGCAGGAGAGTTACGTTGCTGCATGTATCGTTCTAGTTTCTTTTTTCGAATAAATTCTTCAATAAGGTCCCGCAAATGCTGACATTCTTCTGTGTTATGTCCGTGAGACTCATGGAAGTGACAATACTTTCCTGTGCTAATAGCAGCTTCCAATTCCTTCTCATACGAAGGGCGTTTGTACTTCAATTCATGTTGAGTGGCCAAGTAAATGTTTTCCACAATGTAATTTAGAGGAGTATATGAGTCAAATTTTGGTCCCGGTTTGTAACATTGTTTATTGTTTTTTCTGTTTTAGGGTTGCCCTGACGGTTACTTTTATCCTCATTGTTTGGCTTACTTCCTTCTCCTCAAGGTGGGATTCTCGTATTTCCATGGAGTCCGGAACCCCTTACGGGTTTCTCACCATGTCGGAGAGCCGCTGCATCTTCCAATCTCATATATTTTCCTGTTTAATGGCAGAAATCCTGAAGAGTTAAAGGCTTCTCCTTCGCCGGTCTTCTTGCAAGTTTGGAGTCTGGGTGGACGCCTTCATATAGTGCCATCAATGTAAGTCTTTTGTCCGCATTTTGCACCCCTGTTGCAGCTGCGTTGAAATGGGTATGGTATTGCTGCTGAGGTTCCAATGTCTTCTACTTTACGTCGGACAAGGAATAAGCATTTCTAGGTTGTTCCACATGAATTCGGAACTGGCTTATGAATTTTTCCATCATCATTTCCCCAGAACTGATGGATCCATGAGGTAGGCGATAGAACGGTGTGGTTGCTAAATCTGACAAGAATAGAGGAAAACATTTACATAGTACACCTTCAGTTGCTTCATTCATGAGCATGTGCTGAGAGTATTGTTGTAGGTGGACGATTGGATCAGAGGTGCCCTTATATGGATCCATGATGGGCACCTTCGATTCTTGAGGCGTGGTTATTGCTTCTATTTCCCTAGTGAAAGGGCTGGATACTCTGGCGCCTATCCCCCTTTCGAGTTGTTCGCGCCTGAGGTACTCCTTGAAGACATGTGTCATCCTTTCTTAAAATTTAGGAGCAGCGCTAGGGGAAACAGGGCCCTCTCTTTGATAATGATGATGTTTGGTACCTTGATTGAGGCCAGACTGACGATGATTGGTCCGGAGAATGATAGGATCAACCATAGATGGTCCACATCTAGGGACCCCTTGATTGGGCCCAACTCTTGATGACCTCTCTGGAACAGCTTCGGGTCGAGTCCTGGCTCGGCTTCGAGCCCCTGAATCTTCTTGATTGAACTCATCATCGATGGGAGATCTATTCCTCCTACGTGACTCTCTAGACGGATTCACCCTAGATCCAGTGTTGTGAGTGGATTCCTCCATGTCCCTTAAGTGTGTCATGAGTTGATCCACCAAAGCTTCTTATTGGGCAGCAAAGCAGTCAGTCATCTCATTCACAACCCTTCTAAGTCTTCACGGGTGACAACTAAGCCTGGAGGTAAGGAGTGAGTAGTTGGGTTTTCTTGATCTTAGACGGGGTTGAGCGTATTTGCAGTAGCTGCATTCTTTCCCTTATCAGTATTTCTCTTAGAGGGAGCCATATTCTAATGATGCGCTAAGGTTGGAAGAATAATGGGCAAGAGAGTTTGGCTTTCTATGTTCTCTCTCTTGTTCCCAATGAAAGAACCAAAAATGTTTGCTCAAAAATTGAGCAAACATTTGTTATCTGATTTTTAGTTTAGCCTTGTTGGATTGTGTTTATCTTGCAACTCTTTAGACGTTTCAAGTTATAAAGAAATGATCCTTAGAAGATACCGACATAATTAGCAAATTCAAGATTCAGAAAAGCAGATAAATAAAGAACATGTGACATAGGGTTTTTATAGTGGTTCAGCCAGAATGTGCCTACGTTCACTTTCCATCTTATTATCCCTACTTATTTTTGTTTACAAGTACAAGATTGCTTGGAATGATTAGAGAAATTAGAATAACTAGGGTATCTCAGTAGGGTTTTCTCCTTTCTTTCCGAACCTCCCCCAATGTTGTTGAGAAGCTCATTTATATTGTGAGATTTTGAGGTATGGAGGAGAGGTTATAGCTGCCTGGGTATGCTTCAGTATTAGTGTCTAGGACTGGTGGCTTGGTAATCTTGGATTGGAAATCTCCATCCTTTGCTTGGTTCGGCGATCTTCATCTTCCTTGGTTCGGCAACCTTTACCTTCCTTTGGTTCAGCAACCTTCATTTTCGGGGGACCCTCTTTACCAGTGCAAACATCTGGTTTGGTGTGCCTTGTACCGAACCAAATGTCTGGTTCGATAAATGAAGGGTCGTGCCGGACCAAATATTTGGTCCGGCATACCAAAGAATGTCGGACCAAACATTTGGTCCGGTACATTTGGAGATGCCAGACAGATACTTAGTTCGGTATACTATAGGGCACCGAGCTAAATATCTACTCTGGCATGCCGGTCCAAATGATTTGTTCGGCATTTTTGCTAAGCCAAACATCTGGTATGGATAGGTTTGGCTCTTGCTCCATTTTCTTGCCTTGGGCTTCTTCTTCCTTCGCTTGCCAGAAAACCGGCCCTAGAATGATGTTTTTTCAACTGTGCATGTGAAGATTTCTCTCTAGCTGTTGTTCTATTGTCATGATGTTTAATTTTATTTTCCTATGCATATGGAACATACTCCTTATATGGTAAACAATGTTCTCCAAGATACTTAAAACTTTATGGGAAATCTATCCAATCTTTGTAAAGATCTGTAACACATTCCCAAAATTCAAGTTCATACGATGCATGGATAACATTTTTCCAACTTTGCAAAAATATTTCAAATACTTTAACGGTTTGAAACTCCAGTTTGCAATTAGCAATCACATTATTTCCCATATGCCAAAGGGACATAATTAATCTCGCTTTCGGAAAAACCTTTCTAATTCCATTTATCAACACCCATTCCTTATCGGTAACTATTGCCATGGTTAGTTTATCGGGTAGGTAAAAATGTCATAGTTTCCAAAGAGCCAATCATAATTATCCTATTTTTCATTTGCTAAAAAAGCATACGTGATGCTAAAGTTTTAGCAATATATGTCATTCCAACCATTTCAAGTAATGATATATTATAACGGTTTTTTTATATTTGCAATTAAGAAACAATATAGATGGAAAACACTTACACAAGGCGGATGTTTCTGGATAAGACCACATCAAATCTATCAAATGATTAGTTACCGATTCAAACCTATAGAAATAAACATAATGCTTTTCGACTACCTGTTTCAATAGCTATTGCATAGCAGATCAACATTCCATAGCTAAAAGTTGCATTTTATATTTGGAATTGTAAATAGTTTTCAACGTCGATGTATTCTCTGGAAATGTCTTCTTTATAATAGTAAAAATTTCTCTTGGTTGTACACCACTAACGGTCATATATGCTAAAAAAATTCTCATCATCGATTAAACATGTTGCATAAGGATGTCCCTCCAATGAATTATGAAGCTGGTGTGTGTACCATTATATACATGTACCTCCCAATTGTAATCATCTATACACACACTTTTTAGCAAGAACGACAATTCCATTTTTTTCGCACTTAATCTATGTCATTTAACATTGTTGTCAATTTTCTTTTTCTTTGAAATATGACTTCGGTAGTTTCCTCCTAGTTTGCAACCCAATTGCTATCTTGATTTCTTCCTCTGATCCAGTTTATCAAATTTCACAACAATAATGATTGTGTTTAATTTTTTTCCTTGAAATTTGCATCATCGCACCAAAGCATTTCGAGAATCAAACACATAAAGTTAAAAAATAACAACAATAATTAGCACTAAAGTTTATTTCATACACATTACAAATGAACTAATCTTTATTAAAAAAATTACTTAATCGGTTTTAAATTGCTCTATCACATTAGCATAAACTACTTCAGAATGATTTGACTGATTACCATCTGCATTAGATTCATTTACATATTTCATTGCTTTCTTAACATTCATTGCTTTATTATTGCTCATGTAAAAATTCTAACAACCAATTTAACTCATGAAAAATCAGTTATCAATTTTGTATACACATAAAATTTAACCAAAGAATCAAAAAATAAAAATATACTTATGTTAGACGGTTCGATTTCAACATCATCATTCTTCACTTCATCAATCTTTTTATAGCAGATAAAATCATTAAGAAAATCCTACAAATTTAATCTTCTATTAAATTCTTCAAATGAAATATAAAATTTAAATACTGAACTAACTAATAAACATCTCAATTAAATCATTAGATCTTTTTCATTATTCGAGTTCATTAAACATGATGTCTTCTATCAATCAAGTGAGAAAATAAATAACAACACATTATTGTAATTTTTTAAAATCATAAAAAAGAATGAACAAAGCACGAACAAGTAACCATTGATAATAACACTAAAAACATACAAAATTAATTTAAATCAAAGTTACCTCTTTTCCTTCCTTTGAGCATTAACTAATCACTAAATTACCTTCTTCCACTACACCATATTACCCATTTTGCCACACTCTAACGCGGAAAAATTACCACGGTTTTGAGCCGTGGTAAAGTAAACCAGCACGGTCTAAGGCCGTGGCAATTTTACCATGGCTGCGAACCGTTCCAATATTATCCAAAGAAATTCACCCCCCACCCCCCCATCTCAATAACCCTCCCTTTCTGCTTAAACAAAAAAAGAACACCCCCAATTTCAACCACACGCCCTAATTTCAATCGCGCGCCCTAACTTCACAGTTTTCCCCAATCGTGCTTCTTCTTCCTCACAGTTACATCATCTACTTCTCCGTCTTCCTTCACTTCTTCCTTTCCATCTTATCTTGTTGGTTTGTTTAAAGATACCAATATATGTGCGATTCATGCTAAGAGAGTCACAATCAAGCCTAAGGATACACAACTTGCTAGGAGAATTAGAGGCGAGAGGGCCTAGGTATCTTGACGTTTCTTTTATGCTTTTTGAGTTTTAATCGTTCTATAAATAACTATAGGTGAAGATCAAACAAGATTATTATTGATTGAAGTTGATTAAGGAAAGTATTCGTCTGTTTCTTTTTAAATCCTTTTATTTTTTGATTATTTCTTTTGATTTTAATTTCCTAAGCGAAATAAATAATTTTGTGGGCGTTCGTATTTTATTTTGCATGTCATTAGATGGAGCTAAGGAGTTACTGTGATAAGTTTGCAAAGCAAATAAAATTATAATTTTGAAAGACAAAACATTTAGAATTTTTCTTTGTTTTATTCTGGTATGTATGAACCATATTTTCCACTATTCTGTACTACTATATATAGAATGAAATGCACAATTTTTACCCCATTTGTATTATAGTTTGTGAGCTTCAAGTACTATCATAAGCTGCATAACTCCAAAACCTCAACAAATTTAGAGTTGGATATGTTTAAACTTTGATTGATAGATTTTAAATTCACGACTAATTCCCAAGTGTCTTATATTTGCAGTCACTATCCAGCTTGCTACTGCATTTGAAATCTAAACTACATACGGTTTAGGATGTAAGTTATCGTATCCAAATATGATATAGCAAATTCGCTATTCTTGCATTAGGGGAGTGTTTGTATGTATGTATGCGCGCGTGCATGAATGCACACATGTTTTGTTCACTATTCATCTCAGATGTGGTAGATTCAACGACATGAGCTAAACAATATCTGGAAATGTTTTTAGAAATGTGAGTGGTAATCTACAATCGAAGAAAATTAGGAGTATAAAATAAATAATTTTGTATATCTTTCGTAACGTCAGAATTTCCTCAAATTTTAATTACACATATGCCCATATGCGTAGCAAGGGTCATCGAAATCAATCAAATTCTCCTTCATTATGGCTTTTGTTATCTGTTGGACTAACATTTCATTGTAGATGTATCAAGTACATGAATTGTGTTTCTCAAGGCATTGATTTTGCATTAGTTTTCCTTTGATGAATTAATAGTCTGTTTAAACTGTAATATTCCCAATCTATTATTGATTTGATACACCATAAGGTTGTGATAGGTTTATCAACTGCACATCACCTGTTTTTACTAAAATAATGCAGCATGTTAATATTTGTTATTTATTTTTATGGCTAAAATTGAAGGCTAAATTTTATGTTGATAGGTACAATGGTGAATCTTAAGTGTTTTTTAGTTATTTGAATGTAAAGGTTTGTCTGCAATTAGCTACTATCTATTGTTTGAATATGACAAGTTTGTGTAATATGAAGAGTTTGTGTAATTTATGGGCTTTAAAGTTTTATGTAACAGGTTTGAATATGACAAGTTTGTGTAATATGAAGAGTTTGAGTCATCCACTAACTTATGTCAATAAAATTCGGCTAAATAGTCTCTCCAATGTCTGAACTTGTTGTTTTTGCATTAAAACTTGTACTTTATCCACATTTATACTATTAGGTTGATTATGTACAAGCATCTATATGATGAAACATAGTTGCTTTAGAAAAATTTGTTGAACATTTTTTCTCCAAAACATGTACACCTATGCCAAGGCTTTTGGTTGTTTTATGAAAATATCAATCTAGAGTTGTAATGCATCTAAGTGTGAAAACACTACTTTTTTTTCCTATTTTTTCCTTTTTATTACTTTCAAAGTTGTAGAGTCCGCATAAATACAATTGTAAATGATAAGTACATCTTATGAAATTCAAACATGATCTAGAAAGTCCTTATAGGAGAATAACTTATTTTGAGAAGTCGAATTATAGATGACTTCAATTTTTTGTTCTAGTAATGTGATGGTCTAACCAATAACTATTAGTTGGATCACATGTTGATAACTGCAGGGAGAACACATATGGACCGAAATAGGAATCTTTAAGTTTAAGCATTATACAGGAAAAGCTATGATTTAGGTCTTAAAAATGACATTTTCGTTTGATTACACTCGCAATAAATCTTGAATATGATTTGCATTAATGATTAATTTATTATTCTTTTTGTTACTGTTAACTGTCATTATTTTCTTGCCATTTCTTGTTGATGCCTACGGCCATAATTTTTTTGTCTCCCTAATTATCATATATCAGTTACATTTTTTTCAATTATTATGAGAGCCACTTCCTAAAGAATATTTTTCAAAATAAATAAATGAATAAATTTTTTTGGGAATGAGAATCATGAATAAGGATTTATGTTAGCCTAACTTCTACGTTATTAATTCTGCAACATATTTTTTTCCGTTTAAATGTTTCTTGTAAGATCTATAAACTGGACGTTCTACGATGAATTGTGCAGCCACACAACAAACTAATTTACCAGTTTGCCTGCTCATTCCTTAATCCACACAACATATTCTTCTTTATTCATATTTTTCAGTACATGTCACAGGACTCACAACAACTTGGATATTACTGATATAAATTAAATTTAAAATTCGATTATAATATTTGAACTTATTAGGTATGATTTTAGTTTCGGTAGTCTGGTAAGGAATATTAATGAACAATCTCAATTGCTATACACAAATTTGTATGTTAGTTTGCATGTTCATGGATCTTGCAAAAACATTCAGTTTCAAACCTGTTGCTCATTAAGAGCATCTATAGTTATTATAATATAATGTATTTTTTTATTACATATGCATACTACACAACATTCAGGTGTTCACAAATATGCAGTTGTACCCAAGAGAATATTTCGAGCACAACAAGGTCTTGTACAGTTATCATTTTAAATATTCCTAAACTCTGCTTTGTTACTGCCATTGATTTCAGTGGAGACTCTGCAGCTGCAAGCTTTTGCTTGTCCTTGCCCATATTAAAAACATAAAATAAAAATAGCACCGGTAGTCATCTTGAGAGCAGTCATATTTATTCCAACATGAGTTAAAATTGATTAAATCTAAGAAAAGGGTGAATAAAATAAAAAAATTTGTATACAGCATGGAGAGACAAGTATTATGCTCATACTTAAATACCTATTTTATTTGTTTTGACAATATGTGTAAATTTTAATGTAGCATGTATATATCACATTATGACGTAGATTTGTCTGCTTTAACTTTTTTTCCAAGGGATAACTGAGAAAAAAAATGAATGGTACCAGAATAAACTATTAAGTTTCCCTAATCTGGTTATGCAAGTTGATTACTTGCAAGTGTTTGCTATGTCCTTTGAGGAAATAAAGTATGTTTTTCAATCGTTGCTCTATTTTCATTTGGCCCGGGTTTCTAAAAACATTAAGTACTCAGTTGCTTTTGGATTTTACTAGTTCTTATAATAGTTCTTGTACTAGTATATTTGCATGTGCACAGCCAGCTTTTGTGTGTTAGTTTTTATATTTTGCTTCATTATGTTAACTTTGTTTATTTAGTTTGCTACTATTATTTGTACGAAATTTACTAAAATTTTCAGCATCTAAATTCTTGTGTAGAAATAAACAGGCATTTAACTCTATATTTATGTCAACTTGAGTAATTTACGGTTGAAATATAAATAACTATATTTTAAATAAATCAAAATCAAATATATTATTGATGAATTGTGCACTTATTTTTTAAATAAACAGGTATTACACCTGACATTATAATCAACTGTTGGAAGAATGCTGAATAATGACTTGGCAAATTCGTTGAATTCGTTTGGTTTAGCCAATCGAAGAGTAATATTCGATATCTGTAGACCCATAAGCAGGTATGTACGTGTTATTATACTTTGGCAGTTTTAAAATTTCTATTAGAAAATGGATAACCAAAGTACATACATGCCCATTTCCTGGTTTTATATCATACAACACACATTAAACATGTTTAAGCACACATTAACATGTAATTTAAAAATAATTGAATTGGTCATCCAAAAATAATTTAATTTGTACTTGTATTTTGAAATCATTTGCCATACCAAATTTTAAGTTAATAGCATGTAGTTTTATTTAAGTAAATGAGAATCAATGACGTGGAACCCAGTACATGTTACTATATTTTTATGTTCCTATTATTTGACCTCAATTGCTTTAATATTCCCCTGAATAAAAGCGAAAACAATGCATTTTTGTTATAGTCTTCATGAATTAAATATATTATACTCTTATTTTGAATAATAACTCCTAAGTAGAAATGTTTGAATGTAATTTTACTTTTAAGTTAAAATAAAATAAATTTGATATTTGACTACTATAACTATTAGCAATGAATGCATGATAGATTATGTTAATTGGACCATGATGAATTGAAAAATAACGATGATTTTTATTTGTAATTTGGTTAGAAACATAAAACTATTTTAGTTATTTTCTTGGTTAAAATTCTTATGAAATTTATTTGTTGGTCATAAGCAGCAAAGATTTGTTTCCCCAATTCGTTTAACTCAACTTTAATTTAGAGCAATGTTTGTCAACTTTCGATACTTGGAAGCTAATTATTTGAACTGCAAGAATTTTGCAAAGTAACAGACTAGACAAGACTCTCACGGACCTTGATGTGTTGTACGTCCTCGTGCCAAATGAAAAATAAACGAAGTAGTTTTCACATAAAGAATTATTAGTGTGTGAACTTGACTTGGACAAAAATATGTTGAAATTTAGTGAAGTTGATGACCCAAACTATTCATTAAATAAATGTCAACATGAATTAAAACCAGGCTAATATATAAGCTAACATGTTATAGTCTTCATGAATTAAATATATATCAACATGTTCATATGCTTATGATGACCTATCGTCTAAACAGTATTTGTTAAATGTTTTAGTCTTTTCTTAGTCTTTAAACTGTTTTCTACCCATTTGGGATGGAATCTTAAAAAAAAAGTCTACAATGCATTTGTGCAACACAGTGTAAATTCTTAGTCAAAACCACAAGAACAACTATTTGCTTTATGGTGGTCAGTGGAAATGTTTAAAAATAAACTTTAGATGTTACCATTTATTATTGTTTTCTTCATATGTGTTTCCCTATGTTTTAGTCGTTCAAGCATTTATCCTTTCAAAAAAAGCTAAATACAGTGTACTCTTACTTCTATGCATGGCACCTTTATGCAGTCCTATAACTGTTTCTGTTGTATGGGAATGAATACCAAGTGAGCATGTAACATTTACTAAAGCTTTTAGCAGAATGTTTTGGTGACCATAAAGAAACATGTATCTTCTTTCCGATTTTAGTTTATTTTGTATCAGTTCAATCGAAGTGTGACTAAGTTTGCATTCAGTTGTAGTGCAACTGAGTTTGCATTCAGTTGCAGTGCAACTGAGTTTGCATTCAGTTTGCAACTCGATTGAAGTGGTGCTCAGTTGCCACGGTGATTTATTTAAGTGATTGCATTTGGATCTTTGCATGCTGACAATCTATACTTCCCTGTTGTTAATTGATCATTTCAGATGATATCTTTGTCATAGTTTCCTCACTTTCTTTTAAGTATTCAGCCACCACTTCTCTGTTGTTAATTGATCATTTCAGATGATATTTTAGATATTGGATGAACAAAAGTATTTCTAAATGTACAAGCAATGAATATAACATGAAGCAAGTAGTTGATTGAGATGCTTTAAATTCAATTGAAGATTCATCCATTGTTGACTTTCTGCATATTTTCTGTTTATTTTGTAGCTAGGGATTTTGCTTAGGGAGAGAAGCACCTAAAATATCTTTAATTTGTGTCTGCACATGGGCTACTGAGTTCAATTTGTTGCTTTCACTTATGTATTAGATTCTACAGTTAGCTTGGAGTTGTCATTGCTTCACTAAGAACTGTCGTCGTTATACTATGATGAAGTATATGCTTGGCGAGTTTAGGAATCATTTCTTTCTTGTTGTTTAGTGTTTACATGTACAATAGGTATTGTTTACTTGTTTTACTATGAACTGACTGTTTCATTATGAAATGAAGTTGTATTATGAACTCAAAATTTTAAGTTTGTAACCAAGCACTTGTACTAGTTGTATTATAAATTGGGTTTGTCATCTATTACTCATTTTGTATTCACGTTATTTATTCCATGTGCTATATATATTTCGAAACTGCATGTGGAATGTCTGTGTATCCTGAAACTGCATTTAGGAATGGATTTGAGCTGCGGTAAAAATGATCATAAGCTGTGGCTATTTTTCATTTAGCTACGGCTTTGAGCCGTGGCAAAATATAAATTAGCCACGGCTTTTGGCCGTGGCAAAACTTCAATTTGCCACGGCCTAGAGCCATGGCAAAACTTCAATTTGCCACGGCTCTGGGCCGTGGCAAAATATAAATTAGCCACGGCTTAGGGCCGTGGCAAAATATTTGCCACTGCAAATTTCGCCACGGTTCAGAACCGTGGCAAAATAATTTAGCAACGACTCAAAGCCGTGACAAAATCGCTTTTCTGGTGTAGTGTTCGTTAGAAAAATTCTCTCTCTTCATAGTTCAAAATAATTTAATTGCTTTGATATGAAGATTTTCAACTATGGAGAATTTAGGTATTATATTTTAGGTTACATGAAGAATCAGGAAGTTGGATATTAGGGTTTTCGGTTTAAACGTTTAGACGATGATGAAGAAGAAGAGACATGAGCTAGTGTTTAGGTTTGAACATGAAGGAGAAGAAGAAAAGGTTCTTAAGAGAAAGAACATGATTACCTTCGGTGATTAGTTGACAGAGCGGAGAGATAAGCATGGTATTGGGAAGCACATCAACTAGATAAGATTGATTAAAAAAATTATGGCATTGGTAAGCTTTATTGGGCGCTTTTAGGAACACACTAATTAAAATATGTAATACTCTTTTTAAATATATAAATTCAAAAACTGAGGGTTCTTCTCTAGTTACTGTAACAATATATATATATATATATATATATATTTATATATATGTATATGTATATGTATATACTAGCAGTTCTATATGTATGCAGCTTTTGAAAATCTTTTCAACCATAACCCCCATACCCCTATGATTAAAAGTATGAAGCAACCAATTTTTGCATCAGCTTCCTACCATCCAATAACCTAATGCATCGAAAAATTGCTTTTTAAACTTTACTCATATACTGAAAAGTATTCTTATCCTAAAATTGTTTCCACTGTGAGTTAAGATTTCTATCAATCTCTGATAATGCTCATGCTTATTTGCAGGTATCGGTGCTTTGGTGGTCTTGGGTTTCGATTTTCGTTGAAATTCAGGCCCATTGAGGTACGAGTTGTTACAGTTGGACCTGGATGGTCGTTGTGATGTGGCTAGGGCCAGTCCTTAATAACTCAAATTGGAAATCAAACTAAAAATAAGTGAAACTATTATATTAGGACTAAGCTTGGTTTGATGATACTTATCACCACGTTTGAGATGATATCTCCATGCTCTTTAGAGGAAATCGAGATGATTTTCTTATGATTGGTAATAAGGGTATTAATTGGGTAAACCAGACATAGGGAGTGTCCTATCATATAAGAGTTTCGAATGGATACGGACTGGACAAGACTTTGGCTTAGACACTATTTGTATGAGTCGAACAATGAACGGACGATGTATGAATAAAGTTCGATTGGGATTTCTAAGATGAGTGCAATAATACAATGAAAGCGTGAGAGCATTCCCAATAACAAAGTTAGTCACCATATCAAAAAATACCTTTACTGATTGACACCGACCCAACCCCAACATTGAATTACTTTATCCAACATTTATAATGTCAGATAAGTATGAATGGTCAGGATTGCAATCCACGTGAAAAGCAATTAATCCTGACCACATACTTATTTAGCATTATAAATGTCGGATAACTTAGTGACTGCCAAGGTCACCAAAGTGATCTTAGCAGTCACTAATGAGCCCAAAATTGGGTTCATTGACGCTATGTTTGGGGTCATTCACCAAACGACTAACCCCCGATGCTTTGATTTGTTAAGATAGTGACATGGTTTTCACAGTTTGGAATATGTATGATATTAAAAAAAGAGTGAGTAAGCTTTAGTTGTGGTATTATTTAGTAAATGGTATTAGTAACTGTAAAGTTCGTATTTTTAACATCACATGTCGTAAAAGACTTGATAAACATGTTGCAATGACACATCTTTGTACCCTATACTCATCCAACTATAGATCGAAAATTTTGTAATAAAATCATATTCTGTTTGTTTTTTGACGACGAAGAATATAATTCAAGTATAAATAAACCCTAAAATGTATCACTAAAACCGCACAATGATGCATGAATCAACTAATATACAATAGAAAATGAGAAAGTTTTACTCATATTCTTATAACTAAAAGGCGTAAGATCGTCATCCCTCTAAATTTCAGTGTTTAATGAATCTCCTTTTTAAGAATAATTTTAAAAAGTTTTGTCCCTGCCCTAACAAATATAGTTTCCATCCCACTATACTCCGAAACTATCCAAATAATCTAAAATCGAAATCATCACGAACGATATCATTATCCAAAACCTAACTCTTCAAAACCTAACTCGATCTCGGATGCACCTAACATATTCACAACCGTAAAAAATTATTTGACGCTCAAAATCAAAATTAGAAAACCTAATTTTAAAAGAAGAATATTGCGAAAGTAAAAAAATTTGAAATATATCACTAGAAATCACTTCCGAGTTCACCAATGAGATAATACTTGTATCAAATTGTTACACCTGGTGAGTATTGCAATGAACACACATCAATCTGAAGTGAAAATCAACATAAGGATGCTAAACCAGAAAAATAACATGAAACAGAATTTTCTCTATAGTTTTTGTTTAATTTTCAATTAAATTTTAGTGGATTTTGAGTTAAAAAATGATGTTCGACCTCAATTATATTATATGAAATATTGTCAGAAAAGCATTTGATGCTAAAATATTTATAAGTAAATATCTCATATGCAGATATTTAGAATTTTAGTTTTAGAGATAGACCAATGAATGGAAAAAAATTTCCATAGAAATGTTTTGATCAATGAATGCTTAACATGCAATAATTAGTCAGTTTTATATATATATATATATAGACACATGCACATACGCTGAAAATATGAAATATACGTACTAAGTAGATATTTTCCATTCAAAAATCACATAGTAAAATTATAAGAATAAATTGCAAACATGAATCCTGTAATATAGAACTTGAGAATTTCAAATAAAAAATTTGCATATATTTAGCATGATAATATTAAGTGGTATTTGTTTTAGAGGTAAATGTTAAAAATTAATGGCACTCTCATGTTAGCTAGTAATCATTGGATTTAAAGTGTGTCAAAATTTTAACTTGTCATACCCTATATTAGGTAGTTTCTTTATGCAGAAATCATATAAAGTAAATTATATACTAAAATATTTAACTTGCAAAAATATTTGTTTTGCCAAAATTTTAGAATGTCAAATTTTAACCTGGCCAATACTTAGTGATTATTTTCCATTCAAATACAAGGCATGAAAATATTATGCAAATATTTGCCAGGAAATATTAGTCGTACAATTATTAGCCAAGAAAATAACTATATGCAAAAATGATCTTCGTCCAAATATTTTATAAGCAAATATTTGACATGGAAATAATTGATAAGTAAAAATTAGCCATAAATTTATTACCAAAGAAATATTGAGCATGCAAATACATGTAATATACGTAATTGCCACATAATAATTTACTATGCAAAACATTTACTGTGGAAATATCTTCCAAGCAAACATATGACATGCAAATATCAACCAGTCCACTATTTACCAAGAAAATATCAAACCGTCGAATGTATGCCACGAAAATATCAATTGTGCAAATGATTGTTTGGTAAATATTTCTTTACTAATATTTCCCATGCAAATATTTATCAAACAAATATGTACAGGCACATATTTACCAACAAATATTTATTGGGCATCTAAATTACATCGCAGTGACTATATAAATATTTCGTAACAACGATTTACTATCATAATCATATTATTAAAAAATTATTTATAGTTTCAGATCAAAAAACATGGTTCAAAAATACTACCTCAAAAAATAAAAATAATAGCACACAAAGATAGTTTTGGATAATATACCCATCGTGGAAAATACTAGTGAAAAAGTATGTGTTACTCGATATTCTAGCCCGACTATATTGAATTAATTTCATGAGTTAGTTCTGATTGCCATCAAAGCCGATGATTCTAAAATGATGATTGTGGGGCCCGAAAGTCAAGTACAGATGATTATATGAAGTCAGAATTGAATGGATTTGATGAATGTACAACGTTTGATCCTCAAAGCATGGAATATGGCTCAATGAATGGAAGGGTTCACATAGATTGGCTCATCAGGAGGGATTAGCATACTCAATCGAGAGGGATCAGCAGGCTCTACTGAAGAGGGGTTAACATGCATCAGAGTCTAAGTGCATTCTTGCATACTACAATCAATATCTCGAGGTTTACAAGTCCAAAGCATATGACATTTGGAGGGAAAGGTATATGGATCCTAGGGAACCTACCCTAGGGATCGTACGTCACAAGGACAAAGTTAAAGGGATTAGCAAGTAACCCTTGGAAGGGATCGACAGAAAGCAGTGTATAAGTTACGTTAAAACAAAGATCAAGCACTAACTCGAGTTCCATTGGTCCAAATGACATGCAAATAGGAGGCTAAACATATTTTAGGATGGAGAAGCCACCATAGAGATCACTGCCCAAAAATCGACCAATGAAGGGAACGGTACCTTCACATTGGGAATTAGGCCTAACGATCCCTCTAGTGGGCTCATGAGGATTAAAAGGTCCTTTAGTTGAATATTCAGAGAGATTGGTGGTCATCTTCACCTATAAATATTGTCCTAATGGGTCATTTTGAGGATCTTTACGTTGCTTATTACCCTAGACTCTATTATAATCAAGAGTTTCCTATTTCCTACTATTGTAATCAAATTTATAAGTGATTAATAAAGGATAATCTTCAAAATGGATGTAGGCATACAATGTCGAAGCATTATAAAACTCTATGTCATTGATTATTGTTTTTTATCTGTTATTAGCTTAATCATTTCCTCGGTTTAATTTAATTTTTCTTTGTTTACTTCTCTACAAAATATCTATTCTTAGGTGTTTATAACCAATTTGGTTGTAAACATTTTGGTGCTTTCACTATGAACCTTGATTCTCAACTTGCTAGGATCCCTTTGTTGCTACTGAATTGAATAAATCCCCCAAAGGTGGTCAGCTGTTAGCTTCAAGAAGTTTCTAATACTACTCAGATTTGTAGAAATCTAAGAAAGGCTATGAATAATGGTGAGACATACTAGATCTACTTTTTAAAACATGGAAGGAAATGAGAATACTAGCATTCAACAAGAAGACCCAAGTAATCAACCAACAAATGTAAATGCTGATCGGGTTGAAGTTCATAATATCACTAGTTCAATTACAAGAGTGGAATTTCATAATTTAATGAGAATGTTAACGGAGAGCCGTCGAAAATTAAATCAACAAATTCTGACCAATATCAACTTGATGAACCAAATCAATTAGCAGCAACGTGGCAAAGCTAGGAGGGACTGCACTTCTTACTCAGCATCGGAGAGTTCTAATTCATCAAACAAGTATAATAGGCATAGGCATTGCAGAACATACGAATATTAAGCAAAAACTTTGGGGCGTCAACTGGCAGACCATCGTGGTCTGCCAAGATCGATCGGTGCCGAACCCTATAGGGATCGGTATCGATCCCCCCACCAGAAGGCAGAATTCATCCATGCCTTATGGTAATCAAGCTAGAGATGCTATGGTTGGTTTGGATGCTGGAGTTCAATTGAATCTTGACTAAGCTCTTTCCCAGAATGATGATGAAGTGAACTTATGAGATACACATTGGGAAGACGGTGAATCAAGAAGGCATGAAATAACCCACAAACATCGATTAGACCATTCATGCGAGGTGCAGTATGACCACCACTTGGCACCAACCATCCGAACATCGAACTTATCGGCTATAGTCAGACATTTAGCGAGGGAGAGCTAAGGCTTAACTGATGATGACTGGGGAATCTCAAGAAGTCATACCATGTTCATTGATAGCGTATTACATGCACGGTATCCAAGGAAGTTCAACATGCCGCCAATGCCTACCTACGAGAGAAAAACCGACCCCAGGTAGCACATTATGAGATATGACTAGCTGATGGATTCCATGCGAGCAGATGATGTAACCAAGTGTATATATTTTCCCATAACTCTATGGAATAGCGATGATGTGGTTCACGAGACTACCCTCGCAATCAATTTCTAGATTCGATGATTTGGCAACCAAGTTTATAGAACAGTTTTAGATGCATGCAACTCATCCTAAAGATGTGATGTCCATGTCCAGCATGACATAGGCTCCAAGAGAGTCATTAAAATATTATTTAGAGAGATTTCATACAACTGTAACAGAGGTCAGTAACTCAAATGACCATGCGATACTCATTGCAACATCCCAAATTTTTGATAACATTATTCAGAAGATTTAATTAGATAAATTAGAATAATGATGATAAGGAGATTAAGATTTGATTAAAATATTTATAGGGTCGTGCTTATTAACAAAGTAAATGGGCTTTAAATTGGTTTAAAGGTTAATTAAACTATACATAGGCATATTAGTAAATTAGCCAACTAATTATATATGGCTATAACTTCTCATTTTGTCCATCCATGTTCATTTTGTTTCTCAAATTAAAATAAGTGCAAGAACCCTAATAGAGACGACCATTAACAAAGGAGAAGAGGAATTTCCTATCCAATCATAAAATAACTATTTTTTAATTGTTACAAACATGTTTATAATTATTTGCATTTCAAAATATTTCATATCCAATTAAACTAATTTAATAAACTTCATCAAAATTATTTAAGAAGAATTTATTTTCAAAATAATAAGTACAAAAATCAAATTCAAATATTTTATTTTAATTAAATTTATTTGTTTATGAGGCACGGAAAGCTTCATTGTTATACATTTTCAAGATATGAAGAAAATTTTAAAATAAAATGATAATTGGAGAAAAAATTGGATTGAAGAATAAAGAAATAATAATTAACATGGCTTCCCGCTTGAAAGAATCGAAGATGAAAGCTTAAAGAGTTAGGGATGTACACTAGGGGCAATTATGTAATTAATTATATATCTACTCTATGGCCAATCTTGTCCATACTAAAGGCATGCGATTTCTATAATATACTTTGTTGTATAGTGATATAATTATTTGAATTTAAAGTATACTAAAATAAATAAATGATATGCTATGTGACAATAATTACAAGAAGCTGTAATCATGAGAAAATTATCACATTATATAAATAACATACTAATTTAAATATTCGTAGTTAAGATGCTTTGAGAAAGGATGCCCTGTACATCCTTTGAGACCATAAGACATAACGTTATCCAAATGTTGGATAGTGTATTACTCATTGGTTGTTGAGGACATCAAGGGTTACGTACCGATAAGTACCGGATAATTATGGAATGACTCGTTCAAGAATTTCCTGTTGGTTATTAACAACTAAGTCAAACGGGAAATTTCATAGCGACTGCATTACACTGTATACTCGATTTGAGAATACTATTGAATTTCAATGTGGGTACTCCACTCTGATTATAGTTAAATTCTTGGCATGGCGTCCATCGAATGATTATAGTTGGGTCCGATTTAAAGCATTGGAAGTGAAACACTAATCAATGAAGAATTCATCTTTTCGGCTGCACGAGGTTAGTATCACGGTCAATTATGGTTAATTTAAAGTCCAAATCTCTGGCCAGAGTAATACAGTTAATAACAAATGTTATTATCAAATCAAGGAATTTGCTTATAAACCAACTCAGTTATATGGGGACGATATTAGAATTTTGACCAAAACCAAATTCCAAAAGTCCTAAAGTGATATACTGTTGACGAAGAGAATTTACGTAAAAATATCGTTACTAAATGATACTTCTTGAATTTGTAAAATTAGATTTTACCAATCAGATTTATATGCGATGAATAATGGCGAGCCGTCACACCATTGGCTAAGCTGACGTGTGAACATTACTACTTAAACTATTTAAATATAAACCGCTGGCTAAATTCACACCTTTGAGTTGCACAACCAAATCAATTAAGTCTTTGAAACGTCGATTGATTTAATTAATTTATAATAGTCATAAATTAATTAATATTTGTCAAGTATCTCTAGCTTAATTTGTTATAGGTATAGCGCTTTAACCAATGTTTTAGAGGTCATGGGTGTGTGCTTCCAAGATGTCATAATGATTGCTCTACTTGAATAAAGTATAACCTTTGTTACTAAAAAAATTAAATTAACTAATATTTATGAAATATTAATTACTATTATATTTATTTTACTTGGGATGTGTTTAGTAAAATGGATTAGCTTCTATAATTATTTGGGGTGCTATTAGTAATTATTAGGTGCGTATATAAAATTTAGATACATACATATTGTTGCTGAGATTTTTGGTCTCCCACAACCTCAAATTATTGTGAAAGCAATTATTGTGTACTCCCATGGATTAGAATCAACAAACTTATGTAATATTAAATTTGTCTATAGGTAGTAATTATGCTGCTGGGAGCTTAAATAATTATATAGTTTTACTTTAACTTCTTGTTATAATGTCAAGTTGGATTTGTATCCAGTTCAGGTTAAACCAAAGAAAACATAGTAGAAAAGATTCTAACACCAAAAACAAGGTAGGTAAAATGCAGGAAAAAGTAAAGACAGAGAATTTTACATGATTCAGATGTTAAAGAATCCTACGTCCATGGGGGAAATACCACTTTCTTATTTTATATTTCTTGTATAAGCATTAATGGTAGAGAGTATAGAATTTTTCATTATTAACCTTAAAAATATCATATCGGGAAAAGATCCCCTTTCTTGCTACAGTGCCTTTTCTATTTATAGTATTGAGATGCAAATGGATCGTTGTCACTCTTCTTCTACCGTTTTAGTTTCCACCTTTGGACTCTGCCACGTGTCATCCATCCATCTTGTTTGTTTGTTGTGCATACATTGTTGACATGTCATTGGTGGGATAACTCAATTTGAGTTATTGAATTCCGGGCATTGGCAGAAAGTATGAAATCGAAATGGGAGCATCTAAAATTCAAGTGAGAAACTAAAATTTGAATGAACCATGCACTTCTGATCTGTGGGGCGAATGGCTTGTGTATTACCATTGTGTGTGAATGAGAGTGTAATGATACGTTTTCCTTTTCTTCATTGTAGCCGCTTCATTTCTGGCACTCTTACCATGAGAGTTACTCATTTGTTTTTTAGGGTACCATTGATATATATATATATATATATATATATATATATAAAGAAACTACACCATTTTATGATACTACCCTTGGGATGGTTAGAATTGAGTTGTCTTGCCCAGTCTACATTGTTTGTTTGATATTGTGTTGAGGAAAAATGGAGCTGAGTTGCTTGATAAATGGAGCTGAGTTGCTTTGTCCCAACCTGTGGTCTTTTAACATGTGAAGGATTATGGTGGAGCAATGCTTAGGTAACCCTATGTGCAACCCTTGGAATGCTTTTGATTCCTCATGGTACCGCCTAAAGAGTCCTTAGTAAGTGCAGTGCAGGTCTGGGTTTTAGTTGTCAGAAGGATAGGATATGTCTAGTGCAATTCATTTGCTCTGGGGAGAAATCATTTAAAATTGCAGCACAATTTTGTCAATTTTAAGTCAAATATCGTTGACAGCACATCCTTGTTGCTATGTATGTTGATGTAAAATTATGGTACAGGCTCGAGAGCTGTGTTGTCATTTTTTGTATCAGGGTTGTAGATCATTTGCTACACCTTGTAACCATTCCATGTTAGTTGGCTCAGTATCATAATGCAATGTTGGAATTAGGAGATTGGCATAAGCTTTAAGTCTTTATCGTCGTTTTAATATTTTTGGGCGCAGTACTCCCCGAACTTTGCTTTATTCTTTCCTTACTCTTCTTGTAGCCCGACTTTTATTAAGGGAGCAATCATTTTGGTTTGGTGTTTGCGTCATGTTTCCTTTAATAGAGTTCAAGAAATATGGGTGTAACACTTACCCCCTAAGTTTACAGCGATCGTAGATGGGTGTGGATTTGTCTTCGTTTATATCCGCTCTTTTCATCCCATCACTTGTTTCCATTCCTTTCTTTCTTTTAAATGAAGAGAAAATTCTTAGTAACCGTTTCACATTTAATGCTCTTGCACACGTGTCACTTCCCCATTGGCTGACCCATTGTAAAGCTGTAACATCAATCTCCTCGTGTACCAGGTGAATCTATCTTGATCTTTGTGCTCATTATTCTTGCTATTTAACTGATCGATTTACGCTTCAGAAATTTCTCATCATTTCAATTGTGTGGAAAAAAAATTCATTTAACGTACATATATTATTTTCCCTCTTCTTCTTTTACTCTTTAACATCGCTTTGTTATTGCAAAAGAAAAGAGTGAGAAAGGAATGAGAAAAATCTTTATATGTTAAATCGATTCTTTTCCTAAGTTCAGATTATCTTTCAAATCGAGTAAAGATTTTTTCTATTGTAGACCTCTTTATTTTTGCAGTTTTTTGCAATTAACCTCATGATTTTGAAATGGTCTCTTCTTCCCCTTCCCCTTCCCCTTTGTCTTTGACTTAAGATAACTCATCAGAAAGATGTCAAGGGTATTTTAAATCAATTTTGGTTCATGGATTATGAGGTTAGGGTTCCTGAAATTCACGAACGTATTTACACTCCCACAAATAGGTTTACCTCTCTCACTCTAGAAGATATATAATAAGGACTCTACCTTCCTTCAAATCAGGTCCTCTATGAGTAGCTGACTGTCATTAGTCTTGTTCCTATCTAGCCTGCTCCCCTTTCATATTCTCGTGTGATTTCCGTCTCTATTCTCTATCCTGAAAATGGATTTGCTCCTACTTGTAAGAAGCTCCAAATTTTGTTTGATATCAGTAAAAGCCCTATAGAGTGCGATGTTGATTTTTATTATGCCCATGCCAAGAAAGAAATCTTGATGTCTGTCCCCCGCAAAACTCAGAGATGGATTGATTTATATTTCTTCATTTCAAGTTCCGACAATTTTCCTCCTTCCTTTCGCCCACATCCTACTTGGCCCATTTTTCTGACGATGCTACAAAGTTGTATGAGTCTCATAGAAACCGTATTCTAGAATTAGGTGTGGTGGAGAGAAAAATACAAATGTTTTTTTTTACTAAATCGATGTTGGTAAAGCGCAGGTTTCTACGCCCAAATCATAAGTTCTCTCATTCTTTTTTAAAGTTTTCTCCAATTTCGAATGAGTCTAGGGCTATAATTTGCTAAAAATGGATTAACGATTTATTATTTTATGTTTTCGAACTCTATGAAATTTTTTACGGGTCTTGACATGTTTTTATGTATAAGTAAGATAGACGAAGACCTTATAAATACGACCCTTGAGCATGGTAAACCAGTGAAGAAAAGTATTCAGAAGAGAGGGCATGGTAATGATAAAGTTTCCTGCCATACTTCCACAAGACTAGCCATATTTACTCCACTTCCTTCTCCAGCAGTTCTTCCCGCTCCTACTTCAACGGCACTCCCCGTTCCTCATTTGCAGTCCCCTCTTGACCCTCAAATTCGGTACTTGCCACTGCATGATAGTGCCATAACTGATCTTGCCGAGAGGGTAGGAAGGGATGCATAGATAATTTGTCTGGTATTGCTTCATCTCCTCTTCTCTTCTTTCACTTCCATTTCATGAACCCCCATCTTCCGAGTTTATGGCTGAGATAAAATGGTCTTTGTCTTATGCAAGCGCTTCTCTATCTTTTTTCTTTTATTTATTTATTTATTTATTTGTTTGTTCATTCCTTATTTGTTGTTGTTGTTTTTCTAACTTGGAGCCTTAACAAACGTGGTTTAGAAGAGACGGTAGGGAGAGCAGGCCGTATCTTTGGCTTGTGTTGTCGAGCTTGAAGCAAGCCTTAATTTGGTTCTTTCTGAGATGGCCAAGGTTATGGAAGATTTTTTAGGCATATTGTGTCAAGGGAGATGGGGCAGCGAAGATTGTCGAAGAGGCTTTGGCATCAAAAGGTCATGAATTAGAAGAAAATGATCATGAGATGAAAGAGAAGGGTGTGGAGCTGGCACAGACATAGAAGAAGCTTAATAAGATCACTTGCGGTTTGATCTATAAGACGTATGCCTCAGCTTTACGTCAATTTGATGCTGAAGTCGATCTAAGCTTTCTAAAGGACTAGGGCAAGGTTGATGTAACATTCCCAAAATTTTATCAATTTAAAAATTAGTAACTAATATGAATTTTGGAATAAATTATGGAATTAATTTGAAATTTTCAAAATAAATAAAATAAGTGTTGATTTATATATATATATATATATATATAAGATTGTAAAATTGCATTTGAATTTAAGAATTCAAAAATATTTTAGAACTTTTTAATTTAAATTATATGAGTATATATATAAATAGATTATAATTCAAATTTTAATTCGAATTCGAATTTAAAAATTTAAATAAATGTCTTATAAAAATAATTTGCATTTGAAATTATAATTTGTAATTTATTTAATGTGAAATTAGTTCTAAAACATTTCTTCTTTAAATTTGTATGTAAAAATAAATAGGAAATGTATTTGTAAAATAAAGTTAATATGATATAAAATTTGTTTAAAATTCTTTTATCTATGTGAAATACAAGTGTTAAGCATGTGACAAGAGATAATACAAGTGTTGTTTATATAATATGTGTTTTAACAAGATTTGGGACAAATGTCATTTTATTTCATCTTTGAGATTTTTTTTTAATAAAAATAGAAAACAAAATATTATAAACCATTACCTCCTCTCTCTCTTTTCTTTTACCATCATTTTCAAAAGATAAAGTCTGTAGACTTTCAAAAACCAAAAATCAAAAAAAGCAAGAAAGAAAAGAAACCCTGTAAACTTCACAAAACCAGAAATAAGTTATCAAGCATGTTTGAGTACAAATCAAAACCAGAAGATCAAAAGGAGAAAAGAATTTCAAACTGTTTTTTTTCTTTCAAATTTTAGCATGTAAATCATCTCAAAGCAAGCTCAGCACATCAAAGTCAATAAGTAATTAAGAAAAACTCAGAGCTTTTCAGCAATCAAAGGAATTCAAACATTTATTTTTTTACAATCTATAGCCTGCAACTAATCATCTCAACCCAGAAATCAAGCAAAAACAAGAGCAAGGCAGGATTCAAACTTTAGCAATTAAAGAGGATTCAGCTCTGTAATCAAGCAAGTTAATCCATCAGGAGCTAAAGAAAATTAACTTCAACTATAACAGATAAAAAATAAAATCAAATTCAAAGGTCAAAACCATATTCAAGTTCCAGCTCTCTATTTCAGGTTGACAATGTGAGTAAACTTTTTGATCTGGATTTCTAGCTTGATTGTTTGAAAAATCATGTTGAAGTATGATTGAATTTTTTTGTATGCATGTATATTTATACATAAAGATGATATATGCACGTCTGTAATTAAGGACATAAGCCCTGTTCCAGGTTCAGGAATTCAAAATCTGTACAAAATCCAACCTCTCTTTCTCTGATCGTCATTAGGCCTTAGGATCTAAACAAGAGTGGTTTGTTTAAACATGCTTTAAGTTTTAAAAATTAATTTAAGAAAAAGAAATTGGGGTTTTCTCTGGAAATGGGAAATACAGGAAAAATTCAAAATGTGTTAAAATAAAAACATCATGAATTCTAGTTTTGAATATATAATCTGAATTGCTTTCGAAAACAAAGATTTTTAAAGGTGAAACCATATTTTTTAAGCATGAATTCACTGTTTTATTCGAGGATGATCGAAATTAGGGGAATCATCAAATTCTGATCATCAGCGTGATGAAGATGGTCAAAGTTGTGGCTAGAGATGGCTGAGGTGTTGGGGGTTCGGGGAAAATGCTCAAATTTTTTTTTATTGGATTGTGGTGCCCGAACGACGTTCATCTAGGGTTTGAAACCCAAATTTACCATTAGTCGGAGATGGTTTTGCTGCATCGCCGTTTGTTGGCCGGAGTCGGTCGCACCAATGCGAATCGTAGTATCAGACATTATGAAGTTTCAGATGCGACCACGTGACCTCTGATGGGCAGAGGTGGGAGGACGAGTCGATTTCTGGTGGCCTGGTTTCGTTACAGTCTGGGTCATATAGCTCGTTCACGAGTTCGTCGACGTTTTGGATATCTGAGTGTTCGTAGGGCTCGTGGAGGCATTGCCGAGGTGTTGACGATCGTAGCATCGATCAGTGGTGGCTGTTCCATTTGTGCACGTGCATATGCTAAGGGGAAGTGTCAGTAGCCTGGAATGGAGGAGAAGGTTTTCAACTTAAAGACAACTTCGGGGAGTTCGTACACTGGCTCGAGTTCGAGTCCAGGCATTTTCAAGTTTGTATCGGGTCACTTTTAAAACTTAAACAAAATTTTAAAATTGAAAGCTCTAGGGTTGATTTTGGACAAAACTCGAAGCAAGTATAAAGTGGTCTCGGGTATAACTCGACGTAGCTCTAGGATGATAGCATTTCTAGTTTTAAACTTTTAAAATCTAAGTCAAAATGATTTCTAAATTTATTCTTTTCAAATGGATGGTTGTTGTTAAGTTGGAAGTTGTAATTGAAGGTTTTAAAATAAAATATTTTAAATTATTTAAGTTAAGAGTATTTTAAACCTATATTTTCAAAAGTTATTTTTAAATAAAACTTAACAAAATAATTAATAAGTTGATCAAATGTTTAAATTCTTAATTTAAAGTTAATTAATTTATATTGTTAATGATGTGATGATTTATAATTACTTAATAATTAAAGAAAAATAAAATAAGAATAATTAATTATTAATTAAAGTTAATTAATTTTTAATTAAAGATAAACTAATTAAGGTAATTAATTAAGAAATAATTAATTAATGAACGCAATTAAGATTTAATCAATTAATAATTAAGTATTTAATTAACTAATAATTAAGCTTTTAATTAACTAATAATTAACATTTAATTAATTAATAATTAAGGATTTATTAATTTAAAATTGAGAATAATTAATCATTAATTAAGGATTAATTAATTTAAAATTAAGGATAATTCATCATTAATTAAAGATAATTAATGAAAAAATAACTATGTGATTAATTGAGTATAATCACACTGTCAATTCATCTTGTTGTTAGATGATTGATTTTTATTGAAATACCTTAAACTCATTGATACTCCTGTTTATGATTGTGATGCTTTGTGTTGAACTGTGATATCTGTGATTTGTTTCTGTGTGAATGTGAAATCCCATTATCCCGTAAAACGACAATTGAATTTGGATGTGATAGGGAGTCGGATTCCAGTTGGTTATCCGAAACCCACATCGAACCTTGAATGTGGATCTTTGTGATTGATACATCCACGTGTTTTTAAATTGAGCGCTCACTATTCGGTTTAGCCGGGAGAGGACCTTTGTGTCATATAACCCATTCCGAATAGTGCTACGACGAAATGGAAAGCATTTGAAGACGGTGGTGAAGATCGGCCATCTCCGAGAGCGATAGGATAACCTGTCGAATGACTCTACACTGAGTTGCTTCAGTATAGAGATCTTCATATGTGATGGAGTGTCCGATCGGGATTGTGGATGCCCGGATTGCAAGGACTTCTTTGGAAGTGCCTTCGGTTCTGTTCGAACCCGGAACAGACTTGTATGGTTGTATGTCTGACATTATACTTTGAGATATAAAGCTAATTTCTTTCAAATACATTTATGTTGGTGGCGGAGAATTTATTTTTTTAGCTTAACACCCTTCTTTGAGACGTACGAGCTCAAAGGTTATGTAGTTGATGGTTATTAGTGATATACTTCCAATTTGGTAGTGTGGCATGCTGAGTGCTGCTAATCATTTGTTGATCGAAGCATGGCTTTTGTGAAAAGCGTAGCTTTGTGGACGAGACTTCGTCGAACCTCACAACCCGGTAATGGTCGAAACAGGAATGTTGCGGCAAGGTTTTTAGGTGTCGCACCCCTAGGGTATGTCCATTTTCTTCTGGATAAGAGGTGATATCATGGTATGGAGCCCAGATATTTATCTGTGTGGTTGTTGCTATTCGTTGGTGAATCCCGGGATAAAGGTCGGTCACGACTGGGGATCGCTTAGTTGTAGGTGTTACCTAGTTACAGAGGTAACCCGGCCTTGTGTTGGTAGGAAACCAGTTTGGTTCTTGGGGGCGTCCCTCCAAAGGCGTTCTATTTTAAGGAAGTTCCTTAGCCTGACCATTTGTTGGAAATCCAATCACCAATACGAACCCTGTATGGTTTTAGTTGTAAAACCTGCCATCTAGTATGGTAGCTATAGTAGGCATACAACCAATACAAACCTTGTACGGTTCCTTAGCGTCGTCGTTTGTTGACCGAAGTTGATCGCACCAACGCGAATCGAAGTATCAGACATCGATGAAGTTTCAGATGAGACCACGTGACCTCTGATGGCTAGAGGTGGGAGGACGAGTTGATTTCTGGTGGTCTGGTTTCGTTACAGTCTGAGTCATATAGCTCGTTCACGAGTTCGTCGACGTTTTGGACATCTGAGTGTTCGCGGGGCTCGTGGAGGCCATTGCCGAGGTGTTGACGATCGTAGTGTCGATCAGTGGCGGCCGTTCCGTTTGTGCATGTGCACATGCCGGGGGGAAGTGGCAGTAGCCTGGAATGGAGGAGAAGGTTTTGGACTTGAAGACAACTTCGGGTAGTTCATACATTGGCTCATGTTTGAGTCCAACCATTTTCAAGTGTGTATCGGGTCACTTTTAAAACTTAAAAAAAATTCTAAAAATTGAAAGCTCTAGGGTTGAATTTGGAGAAAACTCAAAGCAAGTATGAAGTGGTCTCGGGTATCACTCGAAGTAGCTCTAGGGTGATAGCACTTCCAGTTTTAAACATTAAAAATCTAAGTCAAAATGATTTCTAAATTTATCCTTTTCAAATGGATGATTGTTGTTAAGTTGGAATTTGTAATTGAAGGTTTTAAAATAAAACATTTTTAAATTATTTAAGTTAAGAGTATTTTAAACTTATATTTTCAAAAGTTATTTTTAAATAAAACTTAACAAAATAATTAAGAAGTTGATCAAATGTTTAAATTCTTAATTTAAAGTTAATTAATTTATATTGTTAATGATGGTTAAATAATTGATGATTTATAGTTACTTAATATTTAAAGAATAATTAAACAAAAGAGTAATTAATTATTAATTAAAGTATATTAATTTATAATTAAAGATAAATTAATTAAGAAATAATTAACTAATGAAGGCAATTAAGATTTAATCAATTAATTAAGGATTTAATTGACTAATAATTAAGAATTTAATTAATTAATATTTAATATTTAATTAATTAATAATTAAGGATTAATTAGTTTAAAATTAAGGATAATTCATCATTAATTACAGATAATCAATGAAAAAATAACTATGTGATTAATTGACTATAATCACACTGTTAATTCATCTCATTGTTAGATGATTGATTTTTATTGAAATACCTTGAACTGATTGATACCCCTGTTTATGATTATGATACTTTGTGATGTGAATTGCTTTGTGCTAAACTGTGATATCTGTGATTTATTTCTGTATAAATGTGAAAACCCCTTAGCCCGTAAAACGACAAGTTAATTTCGATGCGACATGGAGTCGGATTCCAGTTGGTTATCCGAAACCCACATCGAACCCTGAATGTGAATCTTTGTGATTGTTACATCTACGTGTTTTTAAATTAAGAGCTCACTATTCGGTTTAGCCGGGAGAGGACCTTTGTGTCATATAACCCATTCCGAATAGTGATACGACGAAATGGAAAGCATTTGAAGACGGTGGTGAAGACCGGGCGTCTTCTAGAACGATAGGATAACCTGTCGAATGACTATGCACCGAGTTGCTCCGGTATAGAGATCTTCATATGTGATGGGGAGTCCGATCGGGATTGTGGATGCCCGGATTGCAAGGACTTCTTTGGAAGTGCCTTCGGTTCTGTTCGAACCCGGAACAGACTTGTATGGTTGTATGTCTGACATTCCACTTTGAGGTATAAAACTAACTATTTCAAATACATTTCTGTTAGTGGGGGAGAATTTATTCTCTTAGCTTAACACCCTTCTCTAAGACGTACGAGCTCAGAGGCTATGTAGTTGATGGTTATTAGTGATATACTCCCAATTTGGTAGTGTGGCATGCTGAGTGCTGCTGATCATTTCTTGATCGAAGCATGGCTTTTGCGAAAAGTGTAGCTTTATGGACGAGACTTCGTCGAACCTCACAACCCGGTAATGGTCGAAATAGGAATGTTGCGGTAAGGTTTTTAGGGGTCGCGCCCCTAGGATATTTCTATTTTCTTCTAGAGAAGAGGTGATATCATGGTATGGAGCCCAGATATTTATCTGTGTGGTTGTTGCTATTCGTTGGTGATTCTCGGGATAAGGCTCGGTAACAACCGGGGATTCTTACTTGTAGGTGTTACCTAGTTACAGAGGTAACCCGGCCTTGTATTGGTAGGGAATTAGTTTGTTTCTTGGGGGCGTCCCTCCAAAGGCGTCCCATTCTAAGGAAGTTCCTTAGCCTGACCATTTGTTGGAAATCCAATCACCAATACGAACCCTGTACGATTTTAGTTGTAGAACCTGCCATCTAATATGGTAGCTATGGTAGGCATACAATAATGGTACGTATGCCCGCTAAGATTAATATTATATTTTAGAAATGTTTTCACACTATGCACTAATAATAATATCAAAGAATTTTCTCATATCAAGCATATTTGACTATCATAAGGAGAAATCTCCCCCAAGTGTGCGATTGCATTGTGTGTGTGTCAGGAGGCTTTATAGTAGTTTCATTTTCCAAAAGCATGAACGGATTTCTTTTATAAATTGTTTTTGTACAAAAAACTTTTTTTGTTTACTCATGCCAGTCCTATGACTAACCTGGAGTTTATTGTTCCCTTCATAAACTTTGGGTGCCCATAATTTCCACACGGGCAGCCTAGAAGCAGGTTATCTGTGTTTTGAAGCTAGCTCGGATTAGGAGTCTTTTGGAATCTTTTGAAGTCTTTTGGAAGCTATAAGATTTTGGAAGCTTTGGCCTTGGAAATCATTTGTGGTGTTCCGAGTTTTTAGAAGATCATCTGAAAGTCGAAGTATGTCGGGAATATTTAAAGACATTGTTATTGTTCCGCTGTGGTGTTTTCGTCTTGTTATTGTATCTTGTATGTCACTCTGATGATGGGATTAAACTGTTGTAATCGAATATTGTGATGGTTTTGTATTTATGTGGTGACTAATGACAATTCCTATTGTTTCTGCTGTTTATATTCATCTAATGTTGTTATAAGCTCCATCCAAACTGGAATTCGACGTTTGAATCTTTAGCAATCGAATACAAATGCGGTATTTGATGTACATTTTCAATCGTTGGGTTTCGGGTCGTGACAGTTGATAGAGCTCTCGCCCACTACTGGACCAAGTAGGACAAGGATCTTACTACCAAGAATGCCTTTCCTTTCATTTCTAGGCAGCTATGCAAGGATATAACGTCCAAGGAAACTGGGTGCATATAATAATGAGGTGTGCAAGGAACATAGGGTTTCTTCACCCCTCATGTAAATATTCAACCTTTGTATGCGAATTTTAAGATTGCCTCAACATGCAATGAAAGTTAGCTTGTTAATCTTATTTCATCGTGGTATATTTTCTTTTTTCCACTTTTTTTATTATTGTCGTATGAATGACTGGTCATCTTCGTGTTTTCTATTTGTTTGTTTTAGTCATCTGAGGAACTTTTGTTTACTGAACTTCTGAAAGAAAGCGAGGACAGGCTCAAAACTCAAACACTAGATCATCTTGATCTTAGTACTACGGTTATCCTTAGGTGTGAGAAAGAGTTAGATGAGTCTTTTACAAAACTTAGGGATGAAACCCAAAGGTTTCTCTCCAGGATTGATCAAGTAGTTAAAGAAAAAGAGGCACTCGATTGAATTTGTACTGCGCCGATGGCAATACACCCTAAAAAGTAGCTCTTTCCCACTTAATAGTCCTCACTTGGAATAGTTTAGACATTGGCTTTGTAATGACCCTAAACAAAAATAAAATGAAAGTTATATTCATTTTAAGAATTTCAGAAGTTATAAAAAAAAAATTTGTTTGGACTTAAAACAAATAGTTTCATGACTAAAGAATTATATGAATATATGTATTTAAAATATAGGGAATTTCCTGTTTAATTTAAGAAGCAAAATGCAATGGAAATTTATGAAGTTTTAAATGACTTATGTAATCATGCTGAAAGAAGGGAAAAATAAATAATCTTGTGTGTGTGTGTATAATTTTTATAACATATATATATATATATATATATATATATATATATATATATATATATATGAGTTGCCGTTTTAAGGGGTGGAATAAAAACAATATAGTATGAATAATTTTTACATCACATAATTATATATGATGGTGTACATGATTTAATGGAAAAGGTGGCTAGGTAGAAAATGCAAGATGGTTACAGTTTTTATAAGGATAGAGCAGAAAATAAAAATGTACAAAGGTCACATGCATATGGCATGAATAGGATGAGACCATGGAAATAGCATGCAGAAATTAAAGTATTGGAAATCCCAAAATAACTACTAAAGGAAATCAAGTGGGTATAATTCCAATTGAGGACCATGCATAAGTGTAAACTGTGCATGAAAAATAAAAGGGTGTCAAAGGAATTACCCATTTCCTTAAACCCCAAAAACAACTTTATAAAACCTGCACACCATAAGGATCATCATCATCCTCTCAGAAAAATATATACATATAAAACAAAATAGAAGAAAAATAGGTATGCAGTTCTGAAGGAATTTGCTGGGTAGAGGAGCAAGATAGTAAAGGAAAAAAATAATAGGTGAGCATTAATTCATTTTATGCAATGGCATTAAGTCCTCTGGTAGGCAGCCTAAAAAGTATTATAAGAAGTATTTAAAATTTTGAAATGGTTTGATATGGATGAAATGGATGTTTGTTGTGTATTTCTGTTTGGAGTCTTGTATGATAGTTTTTCCAAGCCAAGATGGTTTGATCATTTTTAATTCTGTTTTTATTATTGTTAAGTATGAATTTAAATTATTCAGAACATAGGCAGCAAGATGAAGATCTAGCTCATGTTTATATTCTAAATAATAAGGTAGGAGGCTTTTCTGAGTTTTTGATGAATTTTATTAACAAACACCTCTTTCCATATTTCTACAATAAAATAATAGGATCATAATGCTTAAGTAATTTTTGGAAAGATCTCACACATGTTGTAAATCTCTGCAGTAAGAAAAGATTGTACCAGAAAGTATTAATGTTTTTCTGAAACATGAATGGGGTGAAGATTTTTATGAATGAGTTATAAGCAGGGGCTTAATAAGTTAAGCAGGAAACTGAGGGGGAGTTTTATTAAATTAATAAACTCTATGATTAAGTAAAAGGAAATAAAATAGGTCATTTGGGGTTAGTCAATGATCTACTTTCTTCAGGCGGGGGAAAGTATATGCATGGTGCAAGTGCACCCTGAGGCCTTTGTGTGTTGGAATAAATAAGACTAACTGGGAGATTCCTTCACAATGCATACTTGTGTTCGTTTGACAGGGGGATTTAGACCATAATTAAAATGGGGTATGAGATTTAAAATCTCTGGGTTATAATATCTGAACAAAGGTATAAATTAAATAAGGTTTAATGTGATGACCATAATGAACTGCTGGGAGAAACTGGGAGAACATAACCTGGATTTATTTATGATGTTGTGAATAATGCATGGCTTGTTGCATATATGTTGAATGAATGGTTGTATACTTGAAGTTATCTAGCAACTTTGCTGATGTGCCTAGTTTATAAACTGCTAGATTATGCAAGTGATAAAAGCTCATAAGATTTGTAAATTTGTATAGAATTTATTAATGTTCATACCAGTGTAAACTGACCCTTTTGGTTGCCTTGCAAACATCTGGGTGTCTCAAATAAATGGGGCAGCTCAATGATTTGCATGCAGGTAAGTAAAAGTGACATGATGGATGAAGGAGGCATTAGCTGCTAGTATAAATAAGAGAAACATTGCTTGTATTTGCAGATTGCTTGTAGTGAAAGACCTGATTATTATTAGTAATTAAAGTTAAATAGTTAGGATGTTTTTCTGGGTGCTTGGATTATGATATGTATCTAACTAAAACCGTGATGAATGAATTCTTATGGCAAGTAACTAGATGATGCTCTTATGAAATGTTTGGTTATCTTTTGGGGACTGTGAAAACTAATATATATATATCATAACTATATAACATGTGTGCATGTCAGTCCCTGGTTCTTTTGTTTGAAACTGATTTGTGTTATAATAATGGCAATTAAGATTGGCAAGTGTAACAGATTCTTCAGAAAAACAAAATAAGCTTGTGAATCTTGAACAAGATAAATTATGCATGAACTGTAATGAACATTGGGTGGTGTATAATCTCTGAGAAAATGCATGACTTATATTTATGCAATTGATTTTAAAACAGAAAGAGTTTTAAAGAAATGGATTTGGAAACATTTTTGTTTTGTGACTAAAAACCTGGGGAAAACAAATTCTCATAAAAACTTTTATAAGATAAAAGCAAACTGGTGATAAGAAAGAATGTTTGTGGAATTGATTTACATAGAAATATGGTCCTGAATATTGTAAGAATGGGATCATGACCAACCTAGATGGTTAAGTGTCAGATCCTTATAGCCTGGAATCACTTCTCTGCAATTTATGTTGTGCAAGTGTTTCCAACCCGAAGAAAGTAACTGAAAAACTCCGAGTTTTTGAAACATAAACTCGAACCAAACCAGTATGCATTTTCAACCAATCTGAAAAATGCAGAGCAAATACAATTGTGCAACCTGAAATGAAAATGTGATTGTGAAAACAAATTTGTATGTTCATATTAACAATTATACTCCCTTCAGTTATATTTCTTAATACTTAAATATTGTATTATGTGTCAGTAGTCATGTATAGGCAGAAAGAGTAGGAAATTAAATTAAAAGAATTTTTTTTTTTTGCAAAGGTGCACTGTACTTGCACCACCAAACCTATATGCTTAGATCATCCCATTCAAAAATAAAATAAGCAAACATATCATCAAATATGTAGAGCTATTATAAGGTGAATTGTGAACTGATATAACTATATTGGTAACTCAGGATCTTGGAAAAAAAAAATTTGGGTTAAAAATAAAAAGGGGTCACCACAGTTGGTATCAGAGCTATGTTTTAAATAACATAGTAAACATTATTGTATGTATATGGATGATTGAATGCATTGATTAAATTCTTAAGGTTGAATGTTTTTATATGACTGAATGAAATGTATGTTTGAGATACATGTATAGAGTACACCTAAATCAAATAAATAAACAAAGTAAAGATATTAAAAATAATGGGGGTAAATAAACTAACTTAAAAATTATATCTATAGCATTATGGTAGGACCCAGACATCACACAGGTGCAGGACCATCATGTGAGCCACCTGTGATAAGCATGGAAGATTTTGTGAGGGCTTTGAGGGATGGAATGGCACCAAGGCAAGATAATCCTCATGAGGAGCTCTCCAAACTGCTCAAGACTTGTACCAATTTGGGAGGAAAGGATTTTGAAGGCACTGAAGGAGCTATGGGTGTTCAAATGTGGATAAGGACTATGGAGAGGGTCTTTACAGATATGCAAATCAATGACCAAAGGAAAAGACAAATAGCTTCAAGGAAATTGAAGGGGGTGGCACTGGATTGGTGGGAGGTTGTGATAGTAGGAAGGCCAGAGAATGATATCACTTGGAATGATTTCAAGGTCATGCTTGAGGCCAGATTTATTCCAGCATCTGCCAAAGCCACACTGCTTGAAGACTTTATTAGATTAAGGCAAGGAGGCATGAGTGTAAATGAGTACACTCAGAAGTTTGAAGCATTATCCAAGTATGGAATGGTGTTGATAGGGAATGCAGAAGCAAAGAATGCAAGGTACATTCAAGGCTTGAACCCCAATTTATCCAGGGCAATGTTGCCATATAAAGACAAAACTTTTGATCAAGTGATTGATCTAACTCTCTCTTTTGAGCAACATGATACCACAAGAGAGAAATTCAGGAACATGAAGCTCAATAAGAAGAAGGGAGGCCAGAACAAAGTGCAACCTTATGATAAGAGAAATGCAAGTAAAGGAGCTAAGAAAGGGGAAGGAGCAATAGCACCTGAAAGCAAGAAATTTACTCATTGTTTTAACTGTGGAAAAGCTGGACATTACAGTAACCAATGCCCTGACCCTAAAATACCAAAAGGAAGCTGCTATAACTGTAGGAAGATGGACATTTAAAGAAGGACTGCCCAGAGACTCATAAGAAAACAGCAAGGGTAGGAGCTTTGGCAACAAACACCACTGAAAATGTTGGACAACTTGAAGGTATAATTCTAATCAATACCCAACCAATATCAGTAGTATATGACACTGGTGCCTCACATTCACTGATATCTTTGGAAATTGTAAAGAAGTTAGCACTTGCTTGTGTTTCTATTGAACAACCCTTAACTATACACAGTCCCATAGGGAGTCATTGTATATTAAGAATGAAGTGTATGGGTCTGAAATTAATTATAGGGGGTTATGGTTTTGATTCAGATCTATATACTTTAAATTATCCTGGTATTGGGATTATATTGGGGGTAGATTGGTTAATGAAAAATAAAGCAATTTTAAATTTAGAAAATCTTACTATTTCTTTGGAGACAAATGAAGGTAAAAGAATTACAGTTCTAAGTGAAATAGCAAAGAACACATGTTTTAATAAAATTTGGAGTATAAATGAAGTTCAAAAGGAATTAAAAATAGAGGAAATTCCAGTAGTTAATGAATACATAGATGTGTTTGGAGAAGTGAGAGGAATTCCTCAGAATAGACCAGTTGAATTCAAAATAAAGTTAATGCCAGGAACAAATCCAATCATTAAAAAGCCTTATAGGATGGGTCCAAAAGAACTGGTAGAATTAAAACATCAACTAGAAGAATTAGAAGAGAAAGGATTCATAAGATCAAGTAGTTCTAGTTGGGGTTCCCCAGTGCTCTTTGTCAAGAAACATGATGGAACAATGAGGTTGTGTGTAGACTATAGGGATTTAAACAAGGTAACTATTAAAAATAAGTACCCACTGCCTAGAATAGATGATCTATTTGATCAATTGCATGGTGCTAGAATATTTTCAAGATTAGATTTAGCCTCTGGATTTCACCAAATGAAAGTTGCAGAGGAGAGCATTGAGTACACAGCCTTTAACACAAGATATGGCCTATATGAATTTTTAGTAATGCCATTTGGCTTGACCAATGCTCCCTCCTATTTTTTAGATTTAATGAATAGAATTTTCAGAGACTTTTTGGATAAATTTGTTCTAGTATTTATAGATGATATATTAATTTACTCCAAGACAGAAGATGATCATGCTATGCATCTACACTTAGTATTATCCAGACTTAGAGAACATGAATTAAAAGCCAAGTATTCAAAATGTACATTTCGGCAACATGAAGTAAAACTCTTAGGACACATAGTGTCACAGCAAGGGGTAAGTGTGGATCCAAGCAAAGTGATTGCAGTTCAATCATGGAGTAGACCCAGAACAGTGACTGAGGTGAGATCATTCTTGGGATTGGCAGGGTATTATAGAAGGTTCATCAAGGATTTTTCAAGAATAGCCACACCAATGACCAAGTTGACAAAAAAGAACCAACCATATGTGTGGACTGAGCAGTGTGAACAAGCTTTTGAGAGATTGAAGCAAGCACTGGTAGAAGCTCCTGTTTTGCAAATCCCAGAAGAAAATGAAGGAATGGTTGTATATACTGATGCTAGTGGGTCTAGGTTAGGTGCAGTGCTTATGCAGCATGGCAAGGTAGTGGCATATGCATCAAGACAACTTAAACCCAATGAAACCAAATACGCAACTCATGATCTGGAATTAGCTGCAATAGTGTTTGCATTAAAACTTTGGAGGCATTATTTGCTTGGAGTAAAATTTGAATTATTTACCGACCATCAAGCATTGAAATATTTATTTTCTCAAAAAGATTTGAATATGAGACAAGCAAGGTGGATGGAATTTCTAGCTGCATATGATTTAGATATTTTGTACACCCCTGGAAAAGCCAATAGGGTGGCAGATGCCTTGAGTAGGCGTCAAGTTAGGTTAGCAAGTCTAATGACTGATGAATTTAAAAACCTAGCAATGCTTGGGGAGGCAGATATATATAGCAAGAATGAAAAGAATTTTAGTGAGCATAATGATATGGTAGAATATGGTACACTAGGATTGATTACAGTAAAATCCAATCTAGTGGAGAAAATTGGTAGCATGCAAGACCAAGATAAGGATTTGAAGGAGAAGAAGGAAATGTTACTTAGCAACATTGAGTTGGAAAATTTTAAAATAGATCACAAGGGGTATTTGAGGAAGAATGAGAAGCTGTGTGTACCAGACATTGCAGAGTTGAAGGAAGAAATCATGAATGAGCATCACAAAACCAAGTACACCATACACCCTGGTGGTACTAAAATGTATCATGATTTAAAAAGAAGCTACTGGTGGCCAGGAATGAAACAAGCAGTGGCAAGATATGTGGCAAAGTGTTTCACTTGTCAACAAATTAAAGCAGACTACCAAAAGCCCTCTGGCATGTTGCAACCTTTGGAGGTACCTCAGTGGAAATGGGAAAGTATTTCCATGGATTTTGTGGATGGTTTGCCTAGAACTAAGAAAGGCAATGATAGTATATGGGTAATTGTTGATAGACTAACCAAATCAGCTCACTTTGTCCCTGTCAGGTCAGATAGAAATGCATCTAAGCTTGCACAATTATTTGTTAAGGAAGTGGTAAGGCTACATGGCATACCCAAGACCATTGTAAGTGATAGAGACACTTTATTCACCTCAAGATTTTGGGAAAGCTTCCAAGAAGCAATGGGAACTCAGCTATGTTTAAGTACTGCCTACCATCCTCAAAGTGATGGGCAGACAGAAATAGTAAATAAAATATTGGAAGATCTATTAAGAGCATGTGTGCTTGACTTTGGGGGTAATTGGGAGGATCACATTCATTTGGCAGAGTTTACCTATAACAATAGCTACCAGTCAACCATAGGAATGGCACCCTTTGAAGCCTTGTATGGGAGACCCTGCATATCCCCTGCCTGTTGGTTGGATATGGGAGAGGGTATACTAATAGGACCAGATCATGTTAAAGAAACTTCCAACATGATTGAGTTAATTAGACATAGAATGAAGACAACACAATCAAGACAGAAGTCTTATGCAGATAAAAGGAGGAAGCCAATGGAGTTTAAGGTAGGAGAGTATGTTTTTCTAAAGGTATCACCAATGAGAAAGGTGTTCAGGTTTGGGAAATCTGGTAAATTATCACCAAGATTTTTAGGGCCATATGAAATTATGCAAAGAATTGGTGCTATGGCCTATAAACTTAAGTTACCTGAGGAGTTGAGTGGTGTACATCCTGTGTTTCATGTTTCTCAATTAAGAAAATGGGTGCATGATGAAGGAGCAATACTGGAGTCACCTACTCAAATTCAAGTCCAAAAGAATTTGGTCTATGCAAATGAACCAGTGGGGATAGTTGCTAAGGAGGAGAAAAAGTTGAGGAACAAGGTGATCAAACTGGTAAAAATTCAATGGAGTACATGGGAGGTGGAGGACAAAATGAGGGCTAAATACCCCAACTTGTTTACTGATGGAGAGGTATGTTTAAGTAGTTTATAATAATTCTCTGAATATTCTTATGCATTGCTTGCTTTCATAAAATGTGAGTATGGGGTTATGGAATTAAAACAGGCTATGGATTAATATTCTTATTTGGAGAAATTAGAAGAAATTATGGGGACATAATTCCTTTAAGGGGGAGGGTATGTAATGACCCTAAACAAAAATAAAATGAAAGTTATATTCATTTTAAGAATTTCAGAAGTTATAAAAAAAAAATTGTTTGGACTTAAAACAAATAGTTTCATGACTAAAGAATTATATAAATATATGTATTTAAAATATAGGGAATTTCCTGTTTAATTTAAGAAGCAAAATGCAATGGAAATTTATGAAGTTTTAAATGACTTATGTAATCATGCTGAAAGAAGGGAAAAATAAATAATCTTGTGTGTGTGTGTATAATTTTTATAACACACACACACACACACACATATATATATATATATATATATATATATATATGAGTTGCTGTTTTAAGGGGTGGAA
Source organism: Allium cepa (assembly GCA_030765085.1). Classification (NCBI taxonomy): domain Eukaryota; kingdom Viridiplantae; phylum Streptophyta; class Magnoliopsida; order Asparagales; family Amaryllidaceae; genus Allium; species Allium cepa. The sequence goes on along the minus strand of CM060928.1, from coordinate 783,278,503 downwards.
TAAAAACAATATAGTATGAATAATTTTTACATCACATAATTATATATGATGGTGTACATGATTTAATGGAAAAGGTGGCTAGGTAGAAAATGCAAGATGGTTACAGTTTTTATAAGGATAGAGCAGAAAATAAAAATGTACAAAGGTCACATGCATATGGCATGAATAGGATGAGACCATGGAAATAGCATGCAGAAATTAAAGTATTGGAAATCCCAAAATAACTACTAAAGGAAATCAAGTGGGTATAATTCCAATTGAGGACCATGCATAAGTGTAAACTGTGCATGAAAAATAAAAGGGTGTCAAAGGAATTACCCATTTCCTTAAACCCCAAAAACAACTTTATAAAACCTGCACACCATAAGGATCATCATCATCCTCTCAGAAAAATATATACATATAAAACAAAATAGAAGAAAAATAGGTATGCAGTTCTGAAGGAATTTGCTGGGTAGAGGAGCAAGATAGTAAAGGAAAAAAATAATAGGTGAGCATTAATTCATTTTATGCAATGGCATTAAGTCCTCTGGTAGGCAGCCTAAAAAGTATTATAAGAAGTATTTAAAATTTTGAAATGGTTTGATATGGATGAAATGGATGTTTGTTGTGTATTTCTGTTTGGAGTCTTGTATGATAGTTTTTCCAAGCCAAGATGGTTTGATCATTTTTAATTCTGTTTTTATTATTGTTAAGTATGAATTTAAATTATTCAGAACATAGGCAGCAAGATGAAGATCTAGCTCATGTTTATATTCTAAATAATAAGGTAGGAGGCTTTTCTGAGTTTTTGATGAATTTTATTAACAAACACCTCTTTCCATATTTCTACAATAAAATAATAGGATCATAATGCTTAAGTAATTTTTGGAAAGATCTCACACATGTTGTAAATCTCTGCAGTAAGAAAAGATTGTACCAGAAAGTATTAATGTTTTTCTGAAACATGAATGGGGTGAAGATTTTTATGAATGAGTTATAAGCAGGGGCTTAATAAGTTAAGCAGGAAACTGAGGGGGAGTTTTATTAAATTAATAAACTCTATGATTAAGTAAAAGGAAATAAAATAGGTCATTTGGGGTTAGTCAATGATCTACTTTCTTCAGGCGGGGGAAAGTATATGCATGGTGCAAGTGCACCCTGAGGCCTTTGTGTGTTGGAATAAATAAGACTAACTGGGAGATTCCTTCACAATGCATACTTGTGTTCGTTTGACAGGGGGATTTAGACCATAATTAAAATGGGGTATGAGATTTAAAATCTCTGGGTTATAATATCTGAACAAAGGTATAAATTAAATAAGGTTTAATGTGATGACCATAATGAACTGCTGGGAGAAACTGGGAGAACATAACCTGGATTTATTTATGATGTTGTGAATAATGCATGGCTTGTTGCATATATGTTGAATGAATGGTTGTATACTTGAAGTTATCTAGCAACTTTGCTGATGTGCCTAGTTTATAAACTGCTAGATTATGCAAGTGATAAAAGCTCATAAGATTTGTAAATTTGTACAGAATTTATTAATGTTCATACCAGTGTAAACTGACCCTTTTGGTTGCCTTGCAAACATCTGGGTGTCTCAAATAAATGGGGCAGCTCAATGATTTGCATGCAGGTAAGTAAAAGTGACATGATGGATGAAGGAGGCATTAGCTGCTAGTATAAATAAGAGAAACATTGCTTGTATTTGCAGATTGCTTGTAGTGAAAGACCTGATTATTATTAGTAATTAAAGTTAAATAGTTAGGATGTTTTTCTGGGTGCTTGGATTATGATATGTATCTAACTAAAACCGTGATGAATGAATTCTTATGGCAAGTAACTAGATGATGCTCTTATGAAATGTTTGGTTATCTTTTGGGGACTGTGAAAACTAATATATATATATCATAACTATATAACATGTGTGCATGTCAGTCCCTGGTTCTTTTGTTTGAAACTGATTTGTGTTATAATAATGGCAATTAAGATTGGCAAGTGTAACAGATTCTTCAGAAAAACAAAATAAGCTTGTGAATCTTGAACAAGATAAATTATGCATGAACTGTAATGAACATTGGGTGGTGTATAATCTCTGAGAAAATGCATGACTTATATTTATGCAATTGATTTTAAAACAGAAAGAGTTTTAAAGAAATGGATTTGGAAACATTTTTGTTTTGTGACTAAAAACCTGGGGAAAACAAATTCTCATAAAAACTTTTATAAGATAAAAGCAAACTGGTGATAAGAAAGAATGTTTGTGGAATTGATTTACATAGAAATATGGTCCTGAATATTGTAAGAATGGGATCATGACCAACCTAGATGGTTAAGTGTCAGATCCTTATAGCCTGGAATCACTTCTCTGCAATTTATGTTGTGCAAGTGTTTCCAACCCGAAGAAAGTAACTGAAAAACTCCGAGTTTTTGAAACATAAACTCGAACCAAACCAGTATGCATTTTCAACCAATCTGAAAAATGCAGAGCAAATACAATTGTGCAACCTGAAATGAAAATGTGACTGTGAAAACAAATTTGTATGTTCATATTAACAATTATACTCCCTTCAGTTATATTTCTTAATCTTAAATATTGTATTATGTGTCAGTAGTCATGTATAGGCAGAAAGAGTAGGAAATTAAATTAAAAGAATTTTTTTTTTTGCAAAGGTGCACTGTACTTGCACCACCAAACCTATATGCTTAGATCATCCCATTCAAAAATAAAAGAAGCAAACATATCATCAAATATGTAGAGCTATTATAAGGTGAATTGTGAACTGATATAACTATATTGGTAACTCAGGATCTTGGAAAAAAAAAATTTGGGTTAAAAATAAAAAGGGGTCACCATAGGCTTAGAAATTTGCAAAAGGATTGAGTTCTACTTACTTTTGTCATTTTTGTATGTGGGTTTGTTGAATTTGTCATATGATGATGTAGTTAATAATACGTGTTCCTATTTTGAGTTTTACGTGGTCCATTTCAATTTTCTTTGAGTTAATTTTAATCATTACCCACTAGGTTGGTCCCCATGGGCTTTCATTCGGGCTTAATGAAGTCCTCGAATCTAACATTCCTTCCATCCGCATAGTTCATGGTCCTGATGAAAGGAGTGTGCCTAAATTCAAGATTGATGTGATGACTCCTACTACGGTCTCGAAAGAGGAAAATATCCCTTTGATAATTACAGTTGTAAAGTTTTGAAGGAGGTCGGTATGAAACTTATAGAGGAAAAAGATGCACTGTGTCGTCAACACCAACTTAATGTTAAACTACACGAAGGGGTTTTGGCGATTGAATCTAAGTTGGAGGACTTGCAGCAATCCTTAAAATATGGCAAGGCTCTTTATGGAGTCATTTATCAGGCAGAGATAGCAAAATTGAATAAGACTATAAAAGATTTATCTACTCACCTTGCCCGCCAAATAGAGGAAAAGGAAGGTATTGAAGAAGGAAGAATGATAGAGAGGTTCAGTGTGGATTTGGTTCCTACTCCCCTTGCAACTGTGAATCCTTCTTTGCAAACAAGTGGAAGAAGAGGATGGATCCAAAGGTGCTTTCCCATCCAATGAGGGAAGGGTATAGGACTAACATCCTTAGGTATTTTGGTGGCGTTTCTAGAAATATTAAGAAAACTAAAGCTCCGCTAATTGGCACTTTAGAAAGCATGAAGGAGAAAGCTATACTCAAGAATTATGAGCTTGAGGATTCTTTGCATGAAGCTTGGGATAAGATCGCCTCCTTCTTAGAAAAACTTAGATGAGAGGAAGTTAAAAGAAAGATAGGGTAGATTTTCTTACAGTGCGCCAAGGACATCTTTACTTATTTCTTATCTATGCTTAATCAAAGCTTCCAACACCATGTCACGGGTTTCAAAGTAGCGGTAGAGGCGTCGATGGATCTTTGGACCGGCGCTTTCTATGACCTTGAAAACTATTCCCATTAGTTTAGTCTCGCCTCTGGTAACGTACCTTAAGTGTTTTATTGTGTAGTATTTTAGGGACTTATAACTATGAATGAATTTGTAATCTTACATTGTTGGATACTTTCTTTAAGCTGTAGATACATTATGTAACTTAAGATTTCTTTGTAAAGTTGTGAATTTCTTGTGTGTTCTTCACTTAGTTGTACTTCTCCTCAATTTTTCTTTGCATGGGCTCGTTTGATTTTCAGCCTACTTCTTTTGATTGAGATACGGAGATGGCCACACTTGAAAGGAAGCTTAATTCTACTCTGACTAGGACCATTGAGTTGGAAGGTTTGTTATGGGATGCCAAAGGCGTATATAGGGTTGTATATGTGAACAAAATTAAGGCCGAAGAACACAAATTTGAAGAGCTGGATGAGGAAATTGCAAGGAAAATTAGAGTTGAGGATGCTCCTTCTATGACCTTAACTCAAGGTGCTGTTTCAAAACCTGGTGCTACTTTTGCTTCCCTTCCTGGGGCAGACCCTGATGTCATTCTTACATGGAAGAATGAATTGAAAAATTATTACAAGGCCAAATTTGCTAAGTTAAAAGATCATCATAAAAAGGGGTCGGGAACTGTCGGTAGTGGCAACTAGCCTTATATTTGTACTACGCAGGAACTTTTTGGACCTTATACTAGAACAACTAATAAAACAAAGGATTAGCTTTTGGATGAGACTGATCGAATCATGGGAGTGGCTATGAGACGTGTAAACAGTCTTGAAAATACAAATTTTAGATTAGACTTCGAGGCTCTCCTTGATGCTGCTAGTACTTCTCGAGGTGGGTTAGGTAGGGCTTCCTTGTTGGAGCAACTTCATAATGAGATGGTAGGAAGGGTTATGGCAGAGATTGGTGTGAAGCATGCAATTGACATTTCACTTGCTTTTGGTCAGGGATTGATTTGACCTTCCTATTCAATGGTGCGAATTATGAATTTGATCCGTAGGATCATAGTGATGCTTGGGCCGGTGCTAATTACGACTCGTATCGCTTATGACCGTCTTACCTCCTGTCACTCATCAGTTTTAACCACTGAGTTAATAACCCATATCTTGCTCTCTAACTTAAGGATAACTCTCCTTTGTGCCTAGCATGGACATCTCGCAGATCATACCGTCGAAGAAGGAATATGAACGACTCTTCCTCTAAGTCTAAGTCAGATCTATGGTTTTGTATCATTCTATTATAGCTTGTCATTTTCTTTTTCACTTTTAAAGTATTTATAGGAGCAAGCATTGTGTAAACATAAGCACAGCATTCAGTGGATATTAACATGACTAAATAAATATAAGAACATCCTTTTTTTTATGTTTACTTGGCAAACTTTAAGTAATTATGGGATCACATCTATTTTGATAATGTGTGCATCCCATGAATTGTTTCTTTCTTACCATCTTTGAATTTGTTGTCTGTGTAATTCACAATTCCTAAACGTTGCTTTTGGTGTTTGAAACCTATCGTGCGCTTGGCACGATCTATCTCGCTATTTAAGGATGGATTGTTGTTTTGACTATGAAGTCAGGTCATGTATTTAAAACCTTCTTGATTCATGTTCATGGTTTTTTGTACTTGTTTAGGCAATTTAATATCCTTAGATCAAGTGCAGCTATTGCTGACACCCAAAATGGGCATCAACACCCAGCAGAATCTAGGAGAGATTAAATGAAGAATTAAATTAAAATATAACAGTAGTCATAAATGAATACACATATTTTTATAGTGGTTCAGCAATTTTGGCCTACATCCACTTTATATTTTTATTGATCTTCCACTTGATTACGATTACCAAAATGTTGGATCAGCAGGGATCCATTAGTACGAAAGTGAAGAGTAAAACAGGCAGAGCCTCCATAGTGAAAGCAGGATCCCTTTTCTGATACCATGCCTATTGTATTTATCGGGGAAGACATGCATGAATCCGACTAAAATTATGGCAGAAGTTTCAGGAGACCAAGACGTGGATACCCAAAAAATTTCAAGCCCATTGAGGCCCACAATAAGGATCGGTACCCATCCCTATTAATGCATCTAAATGGACAGCAATTCCTATGAGGATGCACCATGATGTTCGCTACTTGCTCCCTAAAATTCGTGCAATTCCGATGTACGATTTGTGAGACATCGCATTTTTCCGTGAAGTCGTGTTGCTTGAATTCTGATTTCTGTCGATCCCTCTAGAGGGATAAGTACCGATCCTTCCAACTTGCTCCAAATTCCATGCGATCTCTATAGGGTTTTCCACATGTTCTAATTAGCTTATACTCCAAGCTTCCTATTGGTAGAATATGTAGATTTTGAGTTATTGACCGATCATTATTGCAATATGTAGTGAAAGCTGAATATGGACGATTCCTTTTATACTGATCCCTTTTGATTGGTGAAGTAATTTGCCCATAACTTGAGCATACGAACTCCAAATGACTCAAAACTTGAAATGTAGGCTCATCGGTCCTTCCTTATCACTTAATAATGATCTTACCAAGTTTGGGACAAAAACTAAGGATTGTGCCATCCCCTAAGGAAAGGGATATGCACTGATCCCCGCGTAGGGAAAGCATTATTCCATACTTCGAATATTTTGGAGAGCTTATCTCTTAGTCTCGGTTGATCATCACTTTATATCATTGCCCGCGTTTAATCTCTAAGCCTGATAATCATCTCTCTGGATTGTCTTCCTCGATGATCGCCTAGTCTAACTTATCCGGTCAGCCTGAATATAGCTAGACCAAAAGGCCAGTAACGACTATGTTAACCAAATTAACATAGAGATATTATTATATCGGTTCGGGCCGTCCAATATCCCTACGTCCGGTTTAGTTATTTAATTGAAAAAACCAGGTCATGTTTTGTGTAATTTTGTTTTAGTAGTTGGTTTGGACCATTTACTATCCCTATAACTGTTGTGATTATTCAACTATGCCAAAAAAGTTAACACAGAGGAATTTTTATACCAGTTCAAGCCGTCCAATATCCTTACGTCCAGTTCATTGTATTATTACTTTTCATAAAAATTGTAATGTTTGTTACATAAGTTGCGTAGATCATATAAAATAAGGCCTGAGGTGCTCTGAGTTCTATGTTCTTGGAACTGGGTTGCCATCAGGTTTCGATAGTCGGTATGCGCCATTGGCCAGAACTTCTACTATAACTAATGGGCCTTCCCAATTTTGGTCCAAAGCTCTATCTGCTGGGTCATTTGTGTTGGCTATTTCCCTTTACAGTATCAACTCTTCCTTGTAGAAGTTTTTTTCTTTAGTACTTGTGTTGTAATTTCTTGTCGTTCTTTGTTGGTACGTGGCAGATACTATTATTACCTCGTCTCTTCTTTCTTGAATGAGGTCGAGGGCAGCTTCCTTTAGTTTCATGTTCTTCACTGTTATGTAAGATATTCTTCTAAGCGAGGGTACTTTTATTTCAATGAGAAGCATTTCCTCGTATTCATAGGTTAATTAGAAAGAGGTACGACTGGTTGGAGGTCTGGTCGAAGTTCTATAGGCCCAAAATAATAAATATAATTCTTCCGCCCACTTCCCTTTTGCTTTATGTATTCATTTCTTAAGTAACTTCCTAATACTCTTATTTTCTACTTCGACTTGTCCATTTGCTTATGGATGCATGGCAAGGGAAAGACTTTTGATTATGCCATTCTTCTCATAGTTTTGTGAACTCCTTTCTTCCAAACTAGTTCCGTCAATTCCTTTCTTCCAAACTAGTTCCATTTGTCAGAGATTATCTTGTGAAGGATCGTAAATCTGGTGATTATGTTTCTTACAATAATAGAGACTATCTTCTTTGTGGTGGTTGTAGCTAAGGGCTCCACCTCCACCCATTTAGTAAAGTAGCGTATTGCCATTATTGGGTACTTTGATCCTCCCTTTAACAAAAGAAATGGACGTATTAAATCTATGCCCCATATATCGAAGGGCTATGGGCTTCCTAGTAGGATGAGCTAGTAGGATGGATGCCTAAAGATCTTCATGAACTTTAGACATTTGTCCATCTTCTCACAAATCCCCTTTTCATCCTGGAGTGTTATAGGCCATTAATACCATGCCTCAGTACCTTCTTTGCTAACTTAGCTCCCCCTAAGTGATCCTCACACTACTCCTCATGCACTTCTCTCATGACTCGTGTCCCATCTTCTTTAGAAATGCACCTAAGATAAGGGGTTGAGTACCCTCTCTTATATAATGTGTCATCAAATAAGGAGTAGTATAAAGCCTGATACCTTATTTTTTGGGCTTCATTTCGGTTTAGGGGAAAGACTTCGTTTAATAGGAAAGGGGTCATCCAAGTATTCTCCTCAGTATGCGCCATTGGCCAGAACTTCTACTATAACTAATGGGCCTTCCCAATTTTGGTCCAAAGCTCTATCTGCTGGGTCATTTGTGTTGGCTATTTCCCTTTACAGTATCAACTCTTCCTTGTAGAAGTTTTTTTCTTTAGTACTTGTGTTGTAATTTCTTGTCGTTCTTTGTTGGTACGTGGCAGATACTATTATTACCTCGTCTCTTCTTTCTTGAATGAGGTCGAGGGCAGCTTCCTTTAGTTTCATGTTCTTCACTGTTATGTAAGATATTCTTCTAAGCGAGGGTACTTTTATTTCAATAAGAAGCATTTCCTCGTATTCATAGGTTAATTAGAAAGGGGTACGACTGGTTGGAGGTCTGGTCGAAGTTCTATAGGCCCAAAATAATAAATATAATTCTTCCGCCCACTTCCCTTTTGCTTTATGTATTCATTTCTTAAGTAACTTCCTAATACTCTTATTTTCTACTTCGACTTGTCCATTTGCTTATGGATGCATGGCAAGGGAAAGACTTTTGATTATGCCATTCTTCTCATAGTTTTGTGAACTCCTTTCTTCCAAACTAGTTCCGTCAATTCCTTTCTTCCAAACTAGTTCCATTTGTCAGAGATTATCTTGTGAAGGATCGTAAATCTGGTGATTATGTTTCTTACAATAATAGAGACTATCTTCTTTGTGGTGGTTGTAGCTAAGGGCTCCACCTCCACCCATTTAGTAAAGTAGTGTATTGCCATTATTGGGTACTTTGATCCTCCCTTTAACAAAAGAAATGGACGTATTAAATCTATGCCCCATATATCGAAGGGCTATGGGCTTCCTAGTAGGATGAGCTAGTAGGATGGATGCCTAAAGATCTTCATGAACTTTAGACATTTGTCCATCTTCTCACAAATCCCCTTTTCATCCTGGAGTGTTATAGGCCATTAATACCATGCCTCAGTACCTTCTTTGCTAACTTAGCTCCCCCTAAGTGATCCTCACACTACTCCTCATGCACTTCTCTCATGACTCGTGTCCCATCTTCTTTAGAAATGCACCTAAGATAAGGGGTTGAGTACCCTCTCTTATATAATGTGTCATCAAATAAGGAGTAGTATAAAGCCTGATACCTTATTTTTTGGGCTTCATTTCGGTTTAGGGGAAAGACTTCGTTTAATAGGAAAGGGGTCATCCAAGTATTCTCCTCAGTTTGCCAAAGCGTAGGTTCAATGGAGGACTGCCCTTGGTTTTCCTCGGTTTCCTTCCTGAGAATCCTGAACCATTGATAGTTGGGCTCAGGTTAGGACCAGTATTTGGTTAGCTTATATGATGCTCGCTTCTTCCTAATGCTCTATTGGAACCGCTTTCATTTCATTTTCACTTTGGTGCTTGCAAGTTTAGCTAACGAATTAGTAGAAGAATTGTTCTCATGTGGAACTTGTTGTATACCAAATTGCATAAACCGCTCTATTGTTTTCTTGGAATGTTCCACGTATTTGGCAAAGGTGGCTCCTTTGCTTGGTAATTGCCCTACACTTGATTTACAACTAATTGGGAATCACTGTAAATTTATATATAGGTTACCTTCATTAACTAAGTCATTCTCAAGCCTACATGGAGAGCTTCATACTTCGCTACATTATTGGTCACCTTGAACCCAAGCCACATCGCTCCATAAAATTTCTACTTATCCGGAGTGACCAACATATATCCAATTCATGTCCCTTATTCATTTGAAGCTCCATCTACAAAAGGATGCCAAAACTGCAAGGTGATCATTTATTCCTCTAGTTAGGGCTCGGCTGGAAGTGTGCATTTGGCAATGAAGTCCGCTAGTGCCTGCCAAACCTTTGATAACTTTTCTTGGACAGTAGGTGATGTCATATTAGCTGAGCTCCATTGCCTATTTTAAGAAGCGGCCCGATGTCTCTTTCTTTCGTAGTATTTACCTTAAGGGTTTATCTACGAGGACTTTGATGGGATATGCTTAGAAATAAGCATGTAGTTTCTTTCCATGATAAGCAGGTTGTAGGCTAGCTTCTCATTGAGTGAGTAATTTAATTCTGCTCTTGACAAACACTTGCTTGTGAGTAAATGGGTCTTTGGGTCCCTTTGTCTTTCCAAATCACTACAGCGCTAACAACTTTATCAGTTGTAGCTAAATATACAGATAAATCCTCACCTATTACCAGTTTAGGTAAAATATGAGTGTTGATCAGATGGTCCTAAAGGTTTTGGAATGTAGCTTTATACCCTCCATCCATTCAAAACTTTGCCCTTGCTTTACCTTATCAAAGAATGGTATGCATTTGTCGGTTGCTTTCAAGATAAAACCCCTTAGTGCTGCCACCCTGTTATTTAAGCTCATGTGATCCTTTGGTTTTTTTTGGATCCCTATTTTGCTTATGTCTTCAATCTTCTATGGTTTTCTTTAATGCCATGGGTGCTTACTATGTATCCAGGAATTTTCTCGACTTTATAAAAAAAGTGCATTCCAATGGGTTTATATTATATTATCTCAGGACGTCAAATGTTTCTTCAAGGTCCCAAATATGGTTTGATACTACTTTTGACTTAACCGGTATGTCATCTACATACACCTTATCATTTTTTCAATCTGATCTAAGAACATCATGTTAACCAACCTTTGATAGGTTGCCCAACATTCTTGAGCCCGAATAGCATGAATTTGTGCAATATAAGCCTTTGTCTATCACAAGACTAGTAATCTCTTGATCTGGCTCGAACATAGCTACATGATTGTATCCTGAGTATGCATCCATGAATGAGAGCAGTTCATGCCTACTGGTCACATCCACTAATTGACCAATTTTGCGCAAGGGGAAGTTATCCTTTGGGCAAGCCTTGTTGAGGTTGGTATAATCTATGCAGGTCCTCCATTTTTCATTAGATTTCTTCGCAAGCATTGGGTTAGCAACCCATTTTAGGTAATATACTTCCCTGATGAACCCATTTTCCTTCATCTTTTTGAGTTCTTCATGCAAAGCATTATATCTTTCTTGATCTAAGGTTCTGTGGTTTTATCTGACTGGATGGGCATCCGGATCGATATTGTGTACATGACAGTTGATGGCTGGGTCTATTCCTACTATATTTGAATAGGTCCAAGCAAATACAGCCGCTAATCACTTTAAGAAGTCTATTAGTTCGACTTAGGCTTCTGCACTAAGATTCTTCCTTAGCTTGAGAACATTTATGGGGTCTTCCAGATCTATTTGTACATCTTTGAGGTCATCTCCTGGCTTTATTCTTTCTTTACCACCCTTAATCTTGGGTCTATCTCATTTTTTGTTTCCTTCTTGGGCTAAGAATTGGCTGAGAGTGCTTGTTTATAAGCCTCTTTGGAGAAGTATTGTGCATAGACCAAATTATATTCATCAGTGCTGATCATGTGCATATCTTTTCTCTTTTTTTATGGTTGTAGGAGGACTAATTTCAGCATCAGTATTGGAACTTGGTACCGACATGGTTTTTTAAGGTGGTTTTATTTCTCGTTTATTACTATTATCGCAATATCTAAAAGGTAGAAGAGTAGTTTTGAACAAGTTTATTGCTAGAGTTAAGATTTACATTATATAGTTTCCTTGCTAAAAATTGTTCTCCTCTCACTGATCCTATATCCACAGGAGTGTTGAATTTTATAAATAAGTTTTTCCAAGAGATGTTTTCCCTATAATATATCAGCATAGATCTTCCTAGGAAGGCATTATATGGTGATGGCTAGTCAATGATCAAGACACTTGCATAGAAGGATTTGTACAAAGGCACTATTCCGGCTATGAGCATACATGCTTCCCTAACGGGAATGGTTGCTATGTTGTTAAAGCCGTAAATAGGCTCAAGACTAGATTTTAGAATTTCAGATGAAAGTTTCATTCGCTTAAATGCTGAGTTGAAAATTACATTGATTGAGCTTCTAGAATCTACAAAGACTTTTTTCATGTTGCAATTTGGAATCTGTACCGTGACTACAATTAGATTCTGGTGTGGAAAAACGATTCCTTTTACATCGGCTGCTATGAAAACTATTTCCTGTGCCAACTTTTGCTTGATATGGAAAACTGTCTAATGTTGTGCTTTGGCCACTTGTACATACTTCTCTCATTTTTTCTTGGTTGTCTCAGGGAGGTGTGGTCCGGTATAAGTTAAGGCTATGAGGTTAGAGGGATTTCCTGCTTGGTTTCATTTGGATTGGGAGTATGGTCTCAAGCCCTGTTCTCATTGTTGGTTTTTTAAAGGCTTCCTAGATATCCTTTTTGGATCAGTCTATCTATCTCATTCTTTAATTGTTCGTAGTTGTTAGTATGGTGGCCATTGACTCTATAGAAGCGGCAATATGCTCTACCTTGATTCTGTTTCACTTCCTTCCCTTGTTTGGCATGTTGTATGCAAGATCAGTCATTGTTATCTTATATATCCCCTAAGAGTGTGAGTCAGAGGGGTCTTTATGGTGAGAATCAATTCCTTTTGTCGTTTTGAAGATGGATGATATCCTTCTAACCCTTTTTTTCTTGTCATAGCTAAAGGCAAATGCTCTCTGCGGTTGCACCATAGATCCGGCCTCTTACATTCTAATATTACCACTAGCCCTTTCAATGAAAGCCTTCATACCATGACATAATTTTCTGCTATTATTTCCCACATTGATTTGTTTCTTCTTATCCTAGCATGAGCCGCCATGAGTAGCGCTTCTTCATCGATTACTCCAATTTGGACTGCCTCAGATTTAGGATGCTTAGAAGTTGCGCAGGCTTTCATTCTCGCCCTACCTTTATGCATGACATGGTGTTTACATCTGGGGAGGCTTTTCTCCCCGAATTGAATTTCCTTAGAAATTCCACGGATAACTATCTTCAAGATCAGACCTTACCTAGCCCATACCTCTTGAACCATCGGGAAGCTATAAGCTGCACCGGGTAAGTAAAAAAGAGAAAAGTTTGCATCGGGCCATTCTCTCGACTTTTAGAATGTCTATGTAGTACTCAAAAGTGCAGATGTTGTCATCGGGGTTGGTAGCTCTATCGAATTTGTCGATCGTTGGGGCTTTAAAGCAGTTCAGAAAGTATACTTCTATAATGGTATCACTAAATGGGGAAAAGCCCTCTTCCCTGATCTTCCCTCTTGTGTTTGGTTGGCAAATTCTTGTCATTTATTCCACTCGTGCCTTTAATTGTCGGATCTCATTTTCCATTGGGTCCATCTGGGATGAATCACCCTTGAAAGTTGTGTCATCATCATCATAGGCAGATTGGGCCTATTTCTTCAGCAGGAGTGGGTTAATGATGGCTGGTTTTGATTTATTTTTGGGTTGATCTTGATCTTTCCTTTTAGCTTGGGATCCACTTTCTGGCTAGGGTTATAGTTCCAATTTCTGATTGTGCCATTTTCTCTTGTCAGATGCATAGTGAGCGCAATTGGTGAGTGATGGCAATAAGCTTTGGAGTGTGGAGGGGAGGTTGGCCTATGAGTAGCATGTTGGGCCATCGTTTACTCTAATCTCTCTATATGTTGGTTTATTTGGTTTGTGAAGGAATGGATCACTACCATGATTAGATCTATGAGTGCCTCAGTTGAAGCTTCTTCCTTAGCTTGATGTTTCAAGATTATGATGGGTCTTATTTTCGAGGCTAAGTGTGAATATTCTTACATAGGAGGAGTAGCGAAATCGATTGGATTCATGGTATATGAAGGAAATATAGATAAATTTTACTGGAAATAAGAAATGGGGTTTGTGTCCTCCTTCTAGTGTCAAAAATGATGCTGAGATTGTTAGTCTTCCAGGACCTTAAATGATCGCGAAAGTAATTAAAGCATAGTTTCATGGATTAGAATCAACAAACTTATGTAATATTAAAATTGCCTTTAGGTAGTAATTATGTTGGTGGGAGCTTGCACAATTATGTAGTTGCACTTTAAGTGCTTTTTAAAATGTCAAGTTGGGTTTGTATCCAATTCAAGTAAAAACAAAAGAAAACAATGTAGAAAAGAATCTAACACCAAAAACAAGGTAGGTAAAATGCAGTAAAAAGTAAAGACATAGAGAATTTTGCATGGTTCAGATGTTAAAGAATCCTACATTCACCGGGGCAATATAACTTTCTTCTTTTATATTCCTTGTACAGGCATTATTGGCAGAGAATAAAGACCTTTTTGTTATTAACTTTAAAAATATCAAATCAGGAAAAAGAGCTCCTTTCTTGCTACGATGTCTTTTCTATTTATAGTATAGATATGCTCATGGATCACTGTCACTCTTCTTGTGTTGTATTGGTTTCCACCTTTGGATTCAGTCATATGTCATCCATCCATATCGTTTGTTTGGTGTGCATGGATTGCAGATGTGTCTTTGGCGGGAGAACTCAATTTGAGCGATTGAATTCTGGACGTTGGCGAGAAGTTTGAAATTGAAGCGGAAATATCTGAGATTGAGGCGGGAAACTAAATTTTGAATGGACTATGCACTTCTGATCCAATGGGCAAATGGCCCATGTACTGCCCCTGTTTGTGAATGAGAGTGTAATGAGACGTTCCCCTTTTCTCCAATGCAGCTGCGTCATTTCTGTCACTCTTACCATGATGATGTTGAGAGTTATTCCTTTGTTTTTTTAGGGCATCGTTGACATATATGAAGCGAAAGTACAACATTTGTACGATGTTTCCCTAGGGATGGTTATAATTAAGTTGTCTTGCCATATCTGCAATGTTTGTTTGACATTGTGTTGAGGATAAGTGGAGTTGAGTTGCTTTGCCCCAACCTATGGTGTTAGCTCAATATGTATATGAATTTGTTTTGAGTTTCTCTTGATGTTGATATGCGCAAGTTTCCTGATAAGGTCTGCTTGCACCTTTGTTGTCTTTTAAAAAGCGAAGAATTGCATTGAAGCGATGCTTGGGTAACGCTGTTTACGGCCCTTGTAACGCTTTTTGTTCCTCGGGGTACTGCTTAAAAAGTCCTCAGTAAGTGCAGTGAAGGTCTGGGTTTTGAGTTGTGAGAAGGACAGGATATGTCTAGTGCAGTTCATTAGCTTTATGCAGAACTCCCTTAAAATTGCAACATAGTTTTGTTATTTTAAAGTCAGATAGAGATGGCAGTGCATCCCCATAATTGTACAACTTGACATAAGAATGTGGTGTAGGCTCGAGAGTTGTGTTGCCATCCTAAGTATTAGGGTTGTAGATCATTTACACTTTGTGATCATTTCAGGTTTTCTAGCTTAGTACCATAATGTAACATTGAAGTTAGGAGATTGACTTAGTCTTTGAGTCTTTGTCGTCGTTTTAAGGTTTTTTGATGTAGTACCCCTGAACTTCATCTTATTCTTTGCTTCCTTTTCTTATATCCTAACTTTTATTGTAGGAGGGGTCCTTTTGGTTTGGTTTTTGCGTCATCATGCCTTCAACATTGTTGGAGAAATACGGGTGTAACACATATCGATAACGATTTAAATTCGATTTAAAATTAAATAAATTTCTATATAGGTTGATTGGGTTTTTGTTCCATTATAGACACTTGGATGGCTGGCCACAAAGAAGGACAAAGGGGGCTATTTTTGTTTGAATTGATAAGTGGGATTTGAGGAGAAATGTTTTCCATGTTACCTCTATATATTTAAACCGGTAGCCTCCACTTTCTTTTGAGCGTTGGCCTCCTCTCTCTTCATGTTATGGCCGCAAATAACCTCTTCCCTTTCTCAGTTTTTAGGACTTCAAATACATCCCCTTAATCAAATATTATTGAATATGATGTTTGCACATTTATCCCTTGCAAAGAGTGGGGAAAATCCAAGAAATCTAAGGAGTTTGTTGTAAAAACTTGGCATTTTGGACTCTTCATATTTAAATATTTAATATCAAATTTTATGTGATTAAATTTATTTAATAACCTTGTTAACCCATTTTCTAATAATAAATAATGATAATATTTTTTTTAAATTTTGTTTACAAAAATTAATGGTTTGAATAAGTATCAATAATGCGATCGAAAATCATTTTATCGATAAACGGTCTCGAAACGGACGAAAATTATCATTCTGGGACACTGTCTTGGATTTTGACGAAACTAGTACCATCGAAACTGGAATAGCAAGATGACGCATGTCCACAAGTTTCATGTCGAGCAAATGTACTGTATGATCGTGCTAGCTTGAAATATGTGATGTTTTAAAAACAATGTTTTTATTAATAATATATTTTATTATATAAACACCCATACCCCTCCAATGCTCGTTCAATTCTTACTCACTCCTCGCTTTTCTTTTTCCTTCTTCTGTAACTCAAATCATAGAATATAAATTAGCTGCCTTCTTCCTTTAATTGTTTTGGGTACTAGGAGTGATGAAAACGAGCGATGTTGCATCCTTTGGAATCATATGAGCGACGACTTTGAATCTATGTGAAGTTTATAGGGTGCGTCATTGTTTGGTCATGATCCATTCTTCTTGTTGTGACCTTGGTGATAAGTTGTAGGAGTGTAAGGCCACGGTTGGTCGAACAGAGAGTGGCATTGTAAAATTGGTTCGAAAAGAAGACAAATGGAAGTGGTCAGGTGAACTTTGGTTGTGGGTAGCAAATTGCGACATTTGGTGACCGATTAGGGATACAGGGTCATGTTTTGTTATAGGGTGCCAGAGGTCAAATCGAGGATGCCGTTGAACTCATGGTGGCAAGAGGATCGATTTGGTGTTGGTAGGAGGAGTCGAATTTGGCTGAGGTGTGGTGCGACATTAGGGTTCGCATACGCTCGGCTATAGGTTGCGATTTATTAGAGGGGATCGAGCTTGGAGTTTTACTAGTCCATCACATAGAGCATGCGAAGGGGAATTCGGAGGTAGCAGTACCATTTTGTGGTGTGTACATGGAGACAAGAGGAGTGGGGTGGGGCGGCTGTGTTGGATGTGCATATTAGTGCACAGTACATGACCTATGTAGAAAAAGGGATTGGGAAAGATGGACTTGGGTCATTGATTATTAATTAAGTTAGTAAGCAAAATTAATCAATATTATAATATGAATTCTTATAAAATCTATAACTTTTGCATATGAGGTCCAATCAAGACATTGTCTTTGCCATCGCGCTCATGTCAGGACTATCTACGTTTTGGTTAGGCTTGAGCTTGGGTAAGTTAACTCACCATTCAATTGGTACATATTGCGTATATAATTGCTTGTTGTGTTAAATATAAATTAAATAGATAACAATGCCAGTTGTTAGTTTTGGACCCCTTCTTTCTTTTTCAAGCAAATGACAACTTTATATTGTAGTATAATCTCTCTTATAACCCTCTATAATATGTGATGTGGCCTAGACTTATTGTTTACATGTTTGATAGTGTATTGTGAATGGTTGAAGCAAAATAGTCGCAATAAATGCACTTTGAAATCCCTTGTATTTGACATATGTTACATTGGTTAAGATGTGATATATTGTGGAAATATATATATATATATATTTAGCTATTCACTGCACATGTTTTGGTGTGTTTTACAAAAATGAATTAGTTGGACAGTTATAGAAATTGTGAATTGAAGTTGTGATAGTTAGAAGCAAAAAGATCGCTATGGATGCACTTTGAAATTGCTTTGTATTCGGCGATTTTTAAATTTAACATTGAAAGACATCTTAGGACTTCTTTGCATTTTTTTAATAAATACTATAAGTGTATTTATAATTGAAAAAATATCAAGGTTTAAATATACATTTTAATAAATATTTATGAACTTTTAAAATAAAGGGTTTTAAATTATAAAACATGTTTTTATGGTTTTTAAATAAATCATTATATAAGTATTTTAAGTAGTATTAGAATTAAATGTTTCAAACCATAGTAAGTATTTTAAAAATATTTTAATATATGTGTATAGTTTTTAGAAAATTAGTTAAAGGTTTTATTAAATAAAAAGCTTATTTAATATAACCTTTTAAATTATTTTAGGGTTTTATTAATTATATTAGCTGACAAATAAATTAGTATACATACTTATACATACATACATACATACATACATACATACATACATACATACATACATACATACATACATACATACATATCATTTTGAAAAGGATTTTAGTAAATATATAAGTGGGTAAAAACAAGTTAAAATCCTTTATAAAGAAATAACGAAAGATTTGGATTGTAGCACTTTAGTTAAAATAAATGGTTCTGTAAAGTCAAGTAAAAGTATTTTGACTTGTTAAATTCATGTAAGGTTATAACTAGAATTATATTTAAGATTATAATTAGAAATATAATTAAGGTTTTAACTATAAAATTAACCAAGATTATAACTAGGAATAATTAGGTAATTAATAATGAATATTTTAAAGATAATTATAAGTGCATAGTTTTGGATTGTTGTAACAATGTTTGGGCAACACTTGTCTTAAACTCTATAAAATAATTAGATCTTTAAAAGAGAGTTTTAAAGATAACGATTAAGTGGAAAGTGATTTGGGTTTGTTGTAAATAATGTTTTAGTAACATTCATTTTTTAAACCCTTAATTATATTTTAAAGTATAAAAATATTATTAGTATAATTAGATCTTAATAACGAAAATTTAAAGATAATAATACGTATAGAACCTTTTGGAATAAAGATAAAAAGTTATATTTTTATTCATAAAAGAGATGGAGTTTATAATAATGATGTTTTAGTAACATTATTTTGAACCTCTTTGATTACATTTTTAAAGTAAGTAAATCTTGTTGGGTGGTTTGTAAATATGATTACACCGTCGAGATAAGTATATGACTACTTTTGAGGATAGAAAAGAGAATACGTAAATAATAAATACATGAATAGTAAATACGCGAATAGTAAATACATAATCAGTATAATGTAAGTATATATCTTTTATAAAGGGAAATCAAATCTATATACAAGTTAAAACAAGGAAATATTAATTAATAAAAAAGTTTTATTGGATAAAAGGAACTTTACTAATGAAAGAGGTTTTAATTAATAAAGGATTAATTAAATAAAAAGGGGATTAAAAGTCATTTATGTGACACAATCGCGCTATGTGTGCGTTAATTTTGCTTTGTGTGTTTACTTGTTTATGGAAAGTATTTAATCGTGTACCTAGCTCAAAAGCCAACAAAGTAGACTGTTTCTATCTTTGAGATTTAAGAACGATGATTCGAGTAGGGTGTGAAAGAAATGCAGATTACGGATCTTAAGGCTAGGATAAACACTAAGGAGGGGGGGGGTGAATAGTGTTTATAAAGAATTACTAATTTTTTTTTGAGTTTATGTTAATTTAGACACAGATGTATGCAATCTACAGATACAGGGATAATCACAGAAACAAACACAGATGTAGAAATAAAATAAAAGCAGTAAAGGAAAGAACACAGCGGATTTTATACTGGTTCGGAGTTATCCTACATCCAGTCCCGCAACATAATTACGGATTTCCTTTCAAAAGCAATTGTACAATTACACCCTCGATTTCAAGGCTACAAGGTACACCCTCCAGAATTTCAATACTTTGGGTAGAGATACTTGATTTCCGGGCCACAAGTTTACCCAATTGGTTTACCAAGGCTACAATCACACCTTTTCTCGCTTGATTGATTTTCAAGGCCATAATCACACCTTTTCTCGCTTAATAGATTACAAAGAAGTCTATAACTCTGAATAGCACTGAGAACTTTTTTGAGATAGTGATAGAGAATCAAACTAGAAGTAATCGAGTATGATTCAGTATTGATTTTGGCAGAGTAATGGTAAGAGTATGTATTAAGAAATATGAAAGAAGAAGAGGAGTGAAATACCAGAAAATCTCATCAAAAATTCGTTGAAACTAACCCCTATTTATAGAAGAACAACAACCATGTCCATTGATGAAGAGTTATGGAGAATAGACACTTCTTTTGAAATTTAAATTTTGAACTCAACTGACACCATATCGACATGGTCACCATAGGCATGTCGACATCCCATAGCAATTTTTAATGATTTGATTTTCTTTGAAAGTAACCTTTATCTTATATTAAAACTATTTTAAACTTTTCTAATATACTTGACTATAGTTAAAATTCATAAGTAAATATAGAGAATAATATATATAAAGTTTAACTTTAATTTTATATTTAAATCTTAAGCATAAATATTTAAAAGTTAAATATATTATTTTAAAAGATAGTTTAAATTAGGAGTAATTTTGACTTTGAAATTAAAGATAATTTTGAGGCTAAAATTATTTAAAATCAGGATAGAGGTTTTTGATGCTTTTAAAAGGAAGGTTTTGAAAACATTTTGAAAACATGATATAATTTTGAAAAATCATTTTGAATAAAAAGTTAGCGGATACAAAACAATATTCCA
Organism: Allium cepa; assembly: GCA_030765085.1. Classification (NCBI taxonomy): domain Eukaryota; kingdom Viridiplantae; phylum Streptophyta; class Magnoliopsida; order Asparagales; family Amaryllidaceae; genus Allium; species Allium cepa. The sequence continues at coordinate 783,257,899 of CM060928.1, read as the reverse complement.
CTAGATTTTTCGTAGGTTCCATCCTACTTAGGGTTCCATCCCTTTAACAGGCTCGAAGTGGATTCCATTCCACGAATAAATTGGATTTTAAGATGCCAGTGCTTTTCTATGAGTTTTAACAAAATTTGTAATTAAAGAGTAAATTACTTCAATTATTGAACTCTTGATATTCTTGATACTCATGAGTCTTCAATCTTGATATCTTGAATCTCTATACTGTACAGTCTTCATTCTTGGTACCTGCATGGTTAAAACCTGCATATACATATATATCTAAACTTATAATGTTAGTATTTATATTTTATAATCTATTCTAAGGTTGTTGTTATCAAAACCATCATCTCACGGACTAACAATCTCCCCCTTTTTGATGATGACAACCTTTGTTTATAAAATATTACTTCTATCCTAATAACTCCCCCTTAATCTATAACTCCCCCTTAATTTATGCGTAACTAACCTATTTTATATTTCTCGCCCTTTGTCATCAACAAAAACTAACTCTAAACTTTGTAACTCTAAACTATATTACTCTCCGTAATTCTAATATACTATGTGATTATAATAATAGTGTTATCATAAATAATCAACACTTAGATCTAATAATAAATCTAATCCTAAACTACTAACTATCTTAAGTATATAATAGCCGTATAGTTATATGTATTAATAAGAAGAACACATATAAGAACACAATTAATTTATTAATCATATGGTTGAATGTACATTTTTCGTTGTAAACGTAAGAAGGAATAAACAACAATGTAAAGAAAGAGAAGAAACTAATGTGTGTTTTTAAACATAGGAGATCTATGAATCGAATAGTTTGGATAGTAGAAACAGAAATTTCCACATTGTTCGACAAGATTCCCATTCTTGTCAAAACACACTTCTCCAACACACACGACTTAGTCATCATCCTCCACGTGCGCTTCTTCTATGGGTTCTTCTTCTTCTTCGCTGGCCTCTTGATTGAGTGAAGAATCTTCATCAATCAAGATAGGGTTGGCTTGATTATCCATTATAAATTTTTGCAAATTACTAAGAATCTTGCCTTGCTTCTCTTGTTCCTTTGCTATACAGAGTTGAATCACTTGAATTTCAGTCATCATCTGAAGTGCATCCTTCAAAGAGTCCTCTATTTTAGTCACATGAGCGAGAGTAGTACGTTGAAATGGACCAGGTGTAGGAGAGGGGAACGAAAAGGTTGATTTTATGTTTGATTTGGAAGAGGAGGCCATTGATAATTTGATCTCAGAGAGAAGAACAGAAAGATAACAGAAATGATGAATAGAATTTCGAAAATGTGAAGAATATATAACCAATTATTTTGAATTTTGACAGGAAAAGAATTTAAAAAAGAAAAATGTTGCATGTCGACATGGGTATATGGGGGATGTCGACATGGTCCTTTTTATTTTTACATTTGATTTATTTTAATGTTAATTATTAATTATACTTGTTATATATATATTTTATATTTCAGTTATAGAACAAATACCTAATTCTCTTCTAAATTTAGTAAATATTGATTCATTTAAGGGTTTTGTTAAGATATCAGCAATTTGATTCTCAGAATTGATATAATCGAGAGTAACTACTTTCTTATTTATATTATCTCTGAGAAAATAATGTATGATATCAATATGTTTAGTTCGAGCATGTTGAGTAGTATTTTTGGATAAATTTATCGCACTCGTATTGTCATAATAACTCGATGATTTTGAAAATTTTAAACCAAAATCTTTTAAAGTTTGTTGCATATATATTACTTGAGAACAAGCCAAAGCAGCAGAAATATACTCTGCTTCAGTTGTTGACAAAGAAACTGTGTTTTTCTTTTTACTAAGCCAAGAAACCAGAGAATGCCCCAAAAAGTGACATGTCCCACTTGTACCTTTTCGGTCTGATTTACAACCAGCATAGTCAGCGTCACAGTAAGATATTAAATCAAAAGAATCATTTTTACGGTAAAATAAACCATAAGCAGATGTGTGTTTAACATATCTTATGATTCGTTTTACGGCTTTTAAGTCGGTCTCTTTAGGTTGGGATTGATATTTGGCACAAAGACAAACACTATGCATGATATTAGGTCTACTGGCAGTAATATAGAGTAGTGATCCAATCATTCCTCTATATAATTTTTGATCTACATCTTTCGAGAGATCTTCTTTACTAAGGTACTCATTGGTTGCCATGGGAGTGGGTTTTCCACTCGCAGTAGTCAAACCAAATTTACTAATTAGGTCTTTAGCATATTTTTATTGACTAATAAAGATACCATTATCTAATTGTTTTATTTGTAATCCTAAAAAGAAATTTAATTCACCCATATGACTCGTCTCAAACTCTTTTGTTATTATTTCAGAAAATTCTTTATTCATTTCAAAATTAGTTGATCCAAAAATGATATCATCTATGTAAACTTGTACTAGTTGAAAATCATTTTCATGTCTTTCAATAAAAAGAGTATTATCTACTTTACCAATTTCAAAATTAGATCGCAATAAATAAGATCTTAGTCTATCATACCAGGCTCTAGGAGCTTGTTTTAGACCATATAAAGCTTTCTTAAGTTTGTAAACATGATTTGGTAATTTATCATTTTCAAAGAGTGGTGGTTGTTAAACATATACTTCTTCTTTTACAAATCCATTTAAAAATGCACTTTTAACATCCATTTGAAATAATTTGAAATTATTTTGATTTGCGAAAGGAAATAGAATCCCAATGGCTTCCAATCTTGCTACGGGAGCAAAGGTTTCATCAAAATCTATTCCTTCTTCTTGACAATAACCTTGAGCGACTAATCGAGCTTTATTTCTAACTACCTCTCCTTGTTCATTTATTTTATAAACCCATTTAGTTCCAATTATAGTTTTATTTTCAGGTCTAGGAACAAGTTCCCAAACATCATTTCTAGTAAATTGATTTAATTCTTCCTGCATAGCCAAAATCCATGAATCATCCATTGATGCTTCTTTTGATTTTTGGGTTCAATAGTTGATATAAAAGCTACATTACTCATTTGACTTAGTTGATTTCTACTTTTAACAAAAGATTGCATATCTCCCAGTATATTTTCTATAGGATGATCTTTTAAAAGTTTTGTCCTTTTATTAGGATGATTAATTTCATTATTAGTTTCAATTGATTCTTGATTTTGAGTGATTAAATCCTCTTCATCATTTGTATCTTCAAAATTTTTGAAATTTTTGTCAAATGAAACATGCATTGTTTCTTCAATGGTGTTTGTTTTTAAATTAAACACTCTGTATGCTTTACTTCTATTAGAGTATCCGATAAAGATTCCTTTGTTGGATTTAGGATCAAATTTATCTAAATTATCTTTTGTATTTAAAATAAAGCATTTACTTCCAAAAATTCTGAAATAAGATACCTTAGGTTTCTTTGAATAAAGAAGTTTGTAAGATGTCTTATCAATTAGATGTCTAATTAAAATTCTATTTAAAATATAACAGGAGGTAGCAACTGCTTCTGCCTAAAAATTCTTTGGTAAATTACTATCTGAAAGCATAGTTTCACGCACTCTTAAATCGTCCTATTTTTACGTTCTACTACTCCATTTTGTTATGGAGTTCTAGGAATGTAAAATTGTGAGATATTACCTTTTTATTGTAGAATTCCTCAAACTTTTCATTTTCAAATTCACTACCTTGATCCCTTCGAATAGTTATAATTTTTAGAGAAAATTAATTTTGAATTCTTTTTGAAAAGGTCTAAAAACATTCAAAAGTATCACTTTTATGTTTCAAAAATATTGTCCGTGTAAATCTAGAATAATCATCTACAATTACAAAAACATATTTACTATGATTTATTGACAAAATTTGAGATGGACCAAATAAATCAAGATGAAGTAATTCAAGAGGTTTTGAAGTTGAAATCATATCTTTTAATTTAAAGGAACTTTTTCTAAGTTTTCCTAATTGACATGCATCACATAAACTATCTACTTTAAAATTCATTTAATAGAGACCACTTACTAGATCATGTTTTGACAGTCTAGATAAGAGTATGAAATTCAAGTGCCCAAATCTCTTATGCCAAATTCAAGGGTCACTTGTATTTGCCAACAGACACAGGTTATCATTTGAAACTTTCATACTAAGAATATAAATATTCTTTTTCCTGATCCCTCAAATATTATGGTTGAATTGTTATCTTCGATGTAACATTTATCTTTTTCAAATTTAATTTTATATCCTTTATCACAGAGTTGAATAATACTTAGCAGATTATGTTTTAGATTCTTAACTAGCAAAACATTAGCAATAGTAGGAGTTTTAGAATTACCGACTTTGCCGATGCCAATCACATATCCTTTTGAATTGTCTCCAAAGTTAACTAGTCCTCCGTCTTTGTATATAATATCATTCAGTATTTCTGGATTGCCAATCATGTGCCTAGAACACCCACTATCAAGTATCCATTTGTTGTTTCTGATCTGCACAATTTGTCCGTTGTGGATTGATTCCTCAACAGCCATAAAGCATGATTCCTGCACATCAAACAATTTTGATAGATAACTTGAATTTGAATATGATTATATGCAGACTCATGAAACAATGATGATTTGAATATTTCTAAACTAGTATTAGCAAATATAGCCATTTTAAAAACTTTTTTCAAAAATCAGATTATGAAACTTTGAAAACCTCGCTCTGATACCAATTGAAAGAAATGCGGATTATGGATGTTAAGGCTAGGATTAACACTAGAGAGGGGAGGGGTGAATAGTGTTTATAATGAATTACTAAATCTTTTTAAGTTTATGTTAATTAAGACATAGATGTATGCAATCTACAGATACAGGGATAATCATAGAAACAAACACAGATGCAGAAATAAAATAAAAGCAGTAAAGGAAAGAACACACCGGATTTTATACTGGTTCAGAGTTACCCTAAATCCAGTCCCGCAACGCAACTATGGATTTCCTTTCAAAAGCAATTGTATAATTACACCCTCGATTTCAAGGCTACGAGGTACACCCTCCAGAATTACAATCCTCTGGGTAGAGATACTTGATTTCCGAGCCACAAGTTTACCCAATTGATTTACCAAGGCTACAATCACACCTTTTCTTGCTTGATTGATTTTCATGGCCACAATCACACCTTTTCTCGCTTAATAGATTACAAAGAAGTCTATAACTCTGAACAGCACTGAGAACCTTGTTGAGATAGTGATAGAGAATCAAACTAGAAGTAATCGAGTATGATTCAATATTGATTTCGGCAGACTAATGGCAAGAGTATGTATTAAGAAATGTGGAAGAAGAAGAAGAGTGAAAAACCAAAAAATCTCATCAAAAATTCGTTGAAACTAACCCCTATTTATAGAAGAACAACAGCCATGCCCATTTATGAAGAGTTATGGCGAATAGACACTTCTTTTGAAATTTAAATTTTGAACTCAACTGACACCATGTCGACATGGTCACCATAGGCATGTCAACATCCCAAAGCAATTTTTAATGATTTGATTTTCTTTGAAAATAACCTTTATCTTATATTAAAACTGTTTTAAACTTTTCTAATATACTTGACTATAGTTAAAATTCATAAGAAAATATAGAGAATAATATATATAAAGTTTAACTATAATTTTATATTTAAATCTTAAGTACAAATATTTAAAAGTTAAATATATTATTTTAAGAGATAGTTTAAAATCAGGAGTAATTTTGACTGAAATTAAAGATAATTTTGAGGCTAAAATTATTTAAAATCAGGATAGAGGTTTTTGATGCTTTTAAAAGGAAGGTTTTGAAACATTTTGGAAACAGGATATAATTTTGAAAAATCATTTTGAATAAAAAGTTAGCGGATACAAAACAATGTTCCACTAGATTTTTCGTTGGTTCCATCCTACTTATGGTTCCATCCCTTTAACAGGCTCGAAGTGGATTCCATTCCAGGAATAAATTAGATTTTAAGATGCCAGTGCTTTTCTATGAGTTTTAACAAAATTTCTAATTAAAGAGTAAATTACTTCAATTCTTGAACTCTTGATATTCTTGATACTCATGAGTCTTCAATCTTGATATCTTGAATCTCTATACATTACAGTCTTCATTCTTGGTACCTACATGGCTAAAACCTGCATATACATATATATCTAAACTTATAATGCTAGTATTTATATTTTATAATCTATTCTAAGGTTGTTGTCATCAAAACCATCATCTCACGGACTAACAGGGTGTAGTGGGAATAGTGCTCTAACCTACTGGGCATCACTATTAACCGAGGGATTGTGGAAGTTGAGAATGTTGGAAACATGATGAGTATACGAGACTTGGTTTCCATATGTTATCATTCTCATTATTGTTGAGTATGACCAAATTCATCGACTCAGTCTTGAAGAGATTGGGATTGATAAGTGTTTTACTTATCGAAAACCACTTCAAGACCGAGATACATGTTTTATCTCATGGAAGTGGATTTGTTCGAGATGCTAGAATCTATTTGGGGATTCTTGATCTGTTCGAGTGATGATGGCTCACATGTTGAGATGGTGAACGTGACTTCACCATCGGTACATGACTAAAGACAGAGTAGGATACACTATTCCGGGTTTAGCTAACCCATAAGGGTATATCAACTCCATATCTAGAGTATGCTTATCAATATGTTGTGCATGATAGCTGTTGATATTTGGTTCCACGTGGTACATGAAAGTGTTTGGACGGTGGGCCTATTGTGTTTACCTTATGGTATATTCTATCTTGAAATATACGATGCTCGAAAGGTAGTTTTTAAACCTTGTCATGTGGATACACTTCAGCTTTTAAGATGAGGCATCTCCATGGAAAATCCATATGCAAATGCGCCTTAGCAGTTTTGGTTGTACTTTAATATATTTTGGTGTGAAAAATGTAGGCATCACAACTATTTTATGATTTATGTTCTCCACCCAAGACATTATCTATTATATCGAAATATATATTTCTTCAATAGTTTGGATCTTTTAAGGGGATAACCGGTGCGACGGTGTCAAAATGTGCTATTATATGCTGTACACATATCACTTGAGTTTCTCATACTAGACTTACGTATGGCATGGGTCTTTTCTTTTTCCTAAATTCCTCATGTGCTCTTTCGAACAGTTTGAGAAAGGCAGTTTTTGTTGACGTTCATTGAGCTCTTGGAGGGCAGCTGGATGTCTACGTATCGTAGTATTCTCATTTCCGCTACATTACTTATATGTATATTTTAAAAATTGTAAGGACAAGCTATTATAATTATCCAGACTGATGATAGTACTAAGAATAGTAACTCGGAAATACTATGTATATTAGAGCAGCTCTGCGTATTATCTTTTAGTATCAGATGTTATTATTCTGCTGTGAGATTCTGATGTTTTTGTTCTCTTCTTTCTTGTTCCTTTTCTTTTCTTATTTTTCTTTACCCTAACGTTCTGTTTTTCTTACACTTGGATGCTCAGCATGTGATTACCATGAATGTATTAGTGTCGACATTCAAGGGTCAAAAAAGCATTCGTTACATTTGGTATCGGAGTTGAAGGTGAAACGAGAACCTTGGCTTTGGTAGGATATAACTCGTTAACTGATACAGTAATGGAATGCCCTAGTATGAGTTGAGTGTATTATACATATGAGAGATATTTGTATTTGTTATAAATGTATGCCTTATAGGTAATTCCAAAAACGAAAATTAAAGAACTTATATAAGGTAGCTTATATAAGTATAAGTTGATAATTTAGTTTAATTAATGTAGGGATTAATGATGTTCATTTACTGCCCCTTGTTAATTAGTTAAGCTGTGCTCGGCCAGTTTATGAGCATTTCTTTCCTCTCTAGAATGATTTGACATACTTAACAGCTTGTGAGAATTATTATCATTTGTAAAATTATTGCCTTGATATTGCTTAGCTAGTTTACGTGCAATGGTAGCGTTTGCCGATTAATTAGTTTTGATCGAGAAGTTTATAAGCATTGGCTATTTTTTATTGGTTATTGATCCGTGATCGACCAGTTTATGAGTGGTTTTACCTTTTACTACATGGGTTAGGGCGATAGTAACTAGGGGAACATTGAAACGAACACCTTATGAATTAAGTTTCACAGTTTGACTATAAGGCGTTCGGCGATAATGTTGGGTTAAAATGTTAACTTTAATAAATGATGTTTATTATAAAATAAAAGAAAGATATTTTTTAATAAACATTTATGAAATGATTTTATTTAAGAAAGTAAATTTATATAAATATGGTTTTAAAAAATGGTATATAAAATATTGTTTATAAATAAAATGGATTTAAACTGAGAATTTAAGAACTTAAATCTCACTATTTTGAAAATTATTTTTCAAGGTTTTTGAGAAAATATTTGTTATCCAGCTTTTTGACCAAGTTGTATTTGGACAAATCCAATTAGTCGAACTTGAAGATTACCAAGTTAGAGAGCCTAGAGTGATAACTAACGAATCAAGATAACAAGCACGATAATGTTTACAAGCCCAAAACATAGCTGTTAATTCCACCAGCATCCCGTGCATCCATAAACCAAAGTCCAGAAGCCATAAGAAAGACAACTCAAGGGTCGGTACTGATCCCTGACCATGGATCGCTACCAAACTCCACATCATCATCAATATCACCTTACATCTTTTCCACTTCCAACCCATGGTGATCATAGCCTATCTTAAGTTTTAATAGATCGTTCGAATGCAATAAACATCAAGAGTCTCCAATACATAAAGCCAGGAACTCCATTCCACCACTGATCCTGCTCATGGTTTTAAATCTCCTATATATCGCCCGAGATCTCCTCCAAGATCTCCTTTTCACACTTAAATGAGACGAGACATCAAATCTCCTCCATATCTCCCTCGACACTCATCTAGTCCAAGATATTCAAATCTCACTCGAAATATGGATCAAAATCTCAATCCGAGATCTCACCCGAAATCATACATTTTTCTTATTTTGCATAATATTTTTTATTTTCATTTGATTCAAAAGAAACTACTAAATCCAATTATAATTTACAACTCCTTGAACATATTCTTTACTTTTTATCTTAATGAGTCATAGCGAAAGGTTTCACTTCTTTATTATGTTCAAATAAAAATATATTATTCAGTCATTACCAAATCAATTAAGCTAATCAAGCTACCACTCTTCTAAAATATTCCTTTTTCTATGTAAATCAAGTATGTTACCATTTTCATTTTTATTAAGAAAGTTATAACCGTTAAATAAATTTTTGACACATCGATTTTAGACACATAAGTACATCCGAGATATTTCCGAGATGCATTATAAGACCCGAGATGTCAGTCCGAGATGTACATCCGATATTTTCTCATCTCGTCCGAGATCTCCCCCGTTACGAGATAACTCATGTAAAAATTCCGAGATGAAACGTGACCGAAATCCGATATTTAAAACCTTGAATCCTTGTAATTCACCAAGGAACAAGCTTCTAGCGAAGCAATCAAGAAGAAAAACATGAATTCAAAAGCCATTCACATCCAGCCAAAGGCCACAAAGAAGATCCATAGGGTGGTCTTATGGATCGGTACCGATCCCCGGCTATGGATCGATATCGATCCTTGAAAATGGATGACGTGCCCACGTTCTTTCAAGCATCTCTCTTCCTAAATGCGGGGAACGTGGTGGAAGATTTTTCAATGGCCTTTAGCTATAAATAGAGGGTAAGGATGACATTTTGAGGGATCTTTTTTTAGTTGTTTAAGAATTTCTATAGGATAATTGTAATCTCGAGGATCGTTACCGATCCGTAAGAATAGTGTTTGTAAACAATAATATAATTATAAAAAAAGCAAAATGAACGTAGGAAACGTTTAGTTGAACCATTATAAAGTTATTTTTTGTCTCATTTTTACTAACTTTCATTTAATTTCTGCACTCATTTCTCCACTATAATTTTTTGGGTGTTTGCGCCATATTTTGGTAAAAACATTTTGGTGCTTTCACTAAGAACATTATTCTTAGGATATTTGGATTAATCATCTGCTGTTGGATTGCTTTGATCCGAGAGATGAATCCACTTTCTATTTCTGTATTCAAGCTACCTAGATTCCCATAGAATCCATAGAAAGCTACTTTAAATGATGGCCACATGAAGATACCGTTCCACCACATCCAGAGTTGCAGACGATGTTAAGAACATTGACTCCCAACATGTTAAGGAAGTGTGATAACCAACCGCTACTGAAGTCCAAAACCTATCTGAGGTTATAACGAGGGTTGTGCTAGACTGTATGATTAAATAGATGGAGAATAATTTGCAAGAGAGCTGCAATGAAATGAAACAAAAGATGCGGGAGAGAAACAACTTGCTGAAACAATTGATCCGTAGCCGTAGATGAAGCAAGAAGGAGTTAATGCCTTCCAATTCAAAGGGCGACAGTTCTTCATCATTCGAACAAAAGCCATAGTGAAGGAAAGAAGAAGATGCTAAAAAAGGAGTGACATTTCAACGCAAAAGATGGGAACTGCTCATAGCCAGAGTTGGGGATTGGTACTAAACCCTAAGCAAGGATAGGTATCGAACTACCAATTCTCAATGTGATGGAAAACAAGCTGATGTCCTAGATGATAATGTTGGCACTACATCTAATCGTGATATTGATGGCCAGAATGTAAGAGATCAGGTGGCCGCTGTCTATCCGTTACATTGAAGCTGAACTCGTAGAGCTGCTAGATGAACGGTTCTCCTAGAGTCAGGAGAACCCAGGTATCGCGAACCTAATTGAAAGCATTTATCGAGCCAAATGTTCAGGGAAGACCTTGATTACCGTTGTTCAGTAGACTCCGCAGAGCTAGAGTACTTGGCTAAGATGGTGAGAAATTTGGTGAATGAAACTCAACACCTAAGTAACGATGAATGAGGTTCTTCTCCAAGTCAAAACTCATTTATCAAATAAATACTGCACGAAGAATACCCCGGAAGGTTCATGATGCCAACAATGTTAACGTATAACGAAAGGACGGACCCGAGGCAATATTAGATAAAGTGTTGATGGCATATAGACTCGGCTAGAGCGATCGATGCTGTTAGATGTCATTATTTCCTAATTTTCCTCGAAGGTGTTGCGACGATGTAGTTCACTCAGCTTTCGCCTAGATCTATATCATTTTTTGATCAGTTAGCATGGAAGTTTATTAAGCAGTTATATTTGCACACCACTCGTCCCAAGGATGTATTATCATTGTCAAATCTCTTCCAGAAAGCAGGAGAGTCGTTGAAAGATTTCCTAAACAAATTTCATATAGCTATAACTAAAGTTAGTAATGCTCAGGAAAATACTGTTCCGATGGCTTTGATAAAGGGGATTCATCCAAATATTGGTTCAGGCTGAATATGAAACGTCGGCCGAAGAAAGATCTGTTTTACAGAAAAGAAAACTAGTTCTTGTGCTTGGAAGAGGCAAGTACTACTATCAGGAAGGCCAGTCTAGGGCAGTCGATGGAAGTTATTTAGAGTAATATTGCTGTGAACCAGTCCGGAGAGAGTTCGAGAAATGTTGATGTTAACGTTGAGAATAAAATTAGTGGCCAGAGAAAGAATGATGATGGGGTTAGAGATCAAAAGTTTGATTCTCAAAGATACCCTAGGTTCTTGAAATATAATAGTTACACCTAACTGAATAGCTCAATCTAAAACATATACCTTGCTATGCAAGGTATGGGACAATATAAGAAGCCAACTTCGAGGGATCGACTGAAAAGGAAAAGAAGTCTAGGAAGTATTGCAGATTTCATAAGATCTATGGTCACTACAAAAATAAGTGTAGGCATTTACGTGATGTGATCAAATATTTGAAAAGAAAGAAAAAGTAACTGTAGTTTGTCAAAATCCCACGGGATGGTAGGCAAGGAAGTTCTAACCCCCAAGGACCCTCATAGTAGGGACAAGTCTAGCCTGGTCAGGACGAGCCCAAACGACTTAAAAAGAGATTGATCATCAACACTATTTTTGGATGACCATATCCAATGGAGAAGAGAAGGAATGAAATGGAAAGATATGCAAGTGCTTTGAAGCATTCCGATAATGACTGTTGCTTTCCATTGAAGATAGATCTCCGGTAAACCATCTTAGGACAATGACTTATTTTAAGAAACAGGGATGCCGATGGAGTTGAAGCCCTAACATTGGATCCCTTGGTGATTTCGGCTATGATTGGGCTGGCTATTGTGAGAAAGCTGCTGGTTGACTATCAGTCACTACTAGAATTTTGTTCATTGACATCGGGCTAAGACCAATGTCTATGAAAAACTATACCAATGTGTTAGTGGGTGACATTAAAATACCCTAAGTTTATACATTGGTTTATAACCGACGTTTATACGTACATCAGAAATCAGTTTAAAACTTATTAGCGATGCAAATCAGTTTAGCTACACATCGCTTATTCTATCAGACAGGATGTTATTGAATATCATATCGGTTTGATATAATTGTAATCGATTTTATAATTGTAATTTGTGATGTTAGTTTGCTTTAAGCACATTATATATTAATCAATAATGTTAAAGACGATTATATATACAACAAACAATAGTACAAACATATAATATTTCATAGCACAAATTTAATACATAACACATAATGTTAAACATTCATACTCATAGACTACACCTCATATTCATAAACATCAAATGCATGTACTTCTCCCACTTTCTGAACATCAGATGGAAGTTAGCTCTTTACATTAATGTGAATTTTCCATTAAAGGTAGTTCACGTCCCAATAGCAGCTCCTGCACTCTTGATTCATGTTTGTTACCTTTGTCAAAGAACATTCTATGTTTTAGGAAGAAGCTGCCGTCAAGTAGTATCAGCTTGATGTTATTGTAAAGAATGTGAGCAGACTATGCCATGCCATGCCAATTGTGATTGTGAATGGAAATTTCCTAGGCCAAATATTTATGTCGGAGGAGATCGAGTTACCATCAATGTCACCAACCGTGCATAATACAATATGTCTATCCACTTATATTCATATCTTCATTTATACACTTGTCCATTCTAAAAATACAAACGAAGTATGAGTCAAAGGCTGATGGGTTAACGACACAAACCAAATTTTAGGAACATTGGATAGATCGAGCTATGTCATTCAGGTATTTACGAAAGAGCTTAATTTTGAATAAGCACAACTTAACTAAGCATTTCCAAACTATCTACAAGAAAAACTCATAATGTTTGACACAAAACTCCAAGAGCACAGCATCCAAGGCATTTCGACAAACACCATATCTACATAGTCCATCATCAACTCGGATCATCATTAAGAACCAAGATCATCTCTAGACGAATTTGTGAGCACGAACTCTCAGCAAGAGGATCCAGAAATCAAACCCAAACTCACATATCAAACTTGAATAGTCATCAACATCCTATAGATCCATTTGAACTTGAACTATGATTTTTTAGAGCAGGCGGCGAATTCAATTTGCAACTCCAGGCATACATGAAGACGAGTTTCAGATCTCGTTTAGGAGAGCATAGAGGCACGACATCAATTAATAATTTTGAGTATCCAGAGTACGTGGCGACAAGTTCCCAGGCTACAACATGAATTGAAAAGAAGATGAGATTTTTTTCTGAAGTGGCGATTTCATATTTTGAGAGGTTTTTAGAGGAATCAAAATTGGCATCAATGAGGATAGCCTATTGAATTTTGGAGCAAACATGAATGAATTTTGGAGCGAACATGAATGAATTTTGGATCGCGGACATAAACAAAGCTTGGAAGTGAAGATGGGAAATGAAAATTGGTTTCCTGAAGATAATGAAAAGGAGCGGATTTCGATGATGTGGCAGAAGATGGTTGGCGGGTTGCTATGCATGCAGATCGTGAGAAGTGGATGGCTAGATGGAGATGCATGGAAGCTTGTGGACTGGATGAAAGCGGATAGTGATAGGTGGATCATGTGATTCGAATGTCTAAAAAAAGTTGCCACAATTTTTTTTTGATATGTGTTTGTAAAAAAATGTTGTCCCAAAACAAGATGTGTGACTTGATTTACATATAATTATTGATCCACGACATTTTGTCTATCTTCGCAGCGCATTACACCTTGTATATGAGATATGAGACTTGATTTACGTATAATTATCGATAAATGACATTTTGTGTATTTTAATTATTGATAAGGGATTGTTGCTCAAATTCCCATGTTTTTTAGTTAAAATTTTAAGAAAATAACAATTGCATACAAATAGTACTATCTGCGATGGTTGTGCTTACAGATGATGGAATTTGGGTGTATTCTGCATTTTCTATCAAAATACTTACACTTAGTTTTAGCATGCTTGTTTACAAATTTAGATTACATTTTAACATTGCCCTGAAAATCAATGTAAAAGAACGATGTTACAAAGATAATAAAATGATTTTTAAAATTGCCCTAAAAATTAATGTGATGTGGTGTTTACACAACATCGATAATGAAAATAAAGATGTTATAAAGATTTTTAACATCATGCGTTTTTCTAGCTGATGTAAAAGATGCAATGTCTATGAACAAAATTCTAGTAGTGAGTCAACATTCAATTTAAGAAATCTTATGACTATATGCTTTTAGAGGGCAAAGACTTGAAGCCATGTAAATCTCATATCCTGGAATTTAACAAGATAAAAATTGAACCCACCAAGTGTGTGGATTTGCCCATGGTGCTAGGAGAAGGTGACCACAAGAGAGTATGGGTTATGACCTTCGTCGTGTTGGATATTTCTCAACCTACAATGCATTTTTAGGCCGACCACTCTAGCTAATTTTTGAGCAGCCATTGCCCTATGGTGCTTGACGATGAAATTCCTGAAAGGGAATGGAGTCGGAGTTATGCAGGAAGACTAGGGCTTGGACGTGAATGCTACATCATGAAAGTGAAAGAGGCGAGATGATGCAAGAAAGAAAAACATATGGAGACTCTTTGCATCAAATCTTTGGATGCATAGCAACCACCGCTTGTGCCCTGAGTTTGGCAGCACAGTCAGTGCCATAAGGATATAGATCCGAGGAAAGAACCAGAGGACACAAGGGCGGCTCCCATGGAGTTGACAACCAACGTCAAAGTTAGTTAGACCGTCCTACATAAGTCCTGAAGATTGGATCTCAACTCAACATAAGGATGATGAAGGAATTAACTGGTATTCTCTAGGAAAACCTGAATGTGTTCGCCGGAATGCATTCTGACATATATGGAATATCATCGGAGATAGCATGCCACGTGTTGAATGTGAACCCCAAATGCATTTCTATGAAATAGAAATGCCACAGCCTAAGACCGGAGATCTGTTGTACTAAAAGAAGAGGTGGATAAGCTGAAAAAAATAGCTTCACTCGTGACGCTCTATACCCGAAATGGGTATCAAATCCTGTCCTAGTGAAGAAGTCCAATGGAAAGTAGAGAATGTGCATTAACTATTCCAATATGAATAAGGCATGTCCAAAAGATAGCTTCCCGCTCCTGAAGATCGATCAACTAGTAAATTCAACCACTAGACATGAACTACTGTCATTCATGGACGCCTACTCTGGCTACAACCAAATTTCTATGCTCATACCAGACTAAGAACAAACAAGCTTTATAACTGACTTGGGATTGTATTTTTATCATGTCATGTCTTTCAGTTTGAAGAATGTAAGAGCGGCCTACCAAGGGCTAGTGAAATCAATATTCAAAAGCAAACCAGACACTCGATGGTGGTGTATGTTGATGACATGCTAGTGAAGTAGTAAGTGTCAACTACTCTTGTTGACGACTTGGCAGAGATGTTTGGTGTACTCCATAAGTATGGACTAAAGCTCAATCCATTGAAGTGTTCATTCGGGATTGCATTGGGTAAGTTCTTAGGTTTTATAGTGAATTCGAGAGAAATAGAAGCTAATCCGAAGAAGATTCAGGCATTAAGGAATATTGAAGTCCTGATTCGATAAAGGAAGTACAATGTTTGAAAGGGAAGGTGGCCGCATTAAGCTGTTTCATTTAAAGAGCCAATGATAAGTGCATCCCTTTTCTTGATATCCTCAAGGAAGGGAAGAATTTTTTTTGCTTGGATACAGGATTGTCGAGTTGCTTTTTAGATCTGGTAGATCATTTAGAAAGGCCGCCCATCCTATCAAAGCCGCTAAAAGACGAGGACTTGTTTATTTACCTGGTAGTACCGGTGCATGCTGTGAGTGCCACATTAGTGCGTGAGGATGCTGAATCCCGAAGCCAGTGTATTATATCAGCAAGTAGTTGATAGGAGCAAAATAGGAATTACCCAAAGATGGAAAAGTTGGCATACCGCCTATTGATCGCTTTGAGGAAACACCATCCATACTTCCAGGCTTATCCAATCAAGGTTCTTGCCGACTAGCTTTTGAGATAGGTTTTGCAACAACCAATGACTTCAGGAAGGCTGTTGAAATAAAACAGTGAATTGAGCCAGTATGACATATTGTCTCATCCCCGAAGGGCAATCTAAGGCCAGGCATTGGCAGACTTCATTGCTAATTACACTACGCGAGATGATACACAAGAGGGCATAGGAGAGCAGGATATTGGATGGAAGATGTACACCGATGGTGCATCCAACGAGCATTCCTCTGGTGTAGGTGTTGTGTTGGTAACCCTCGAAGAACGTTCAATCTAATACCCTTGACACTCAACTTTCCAATGACAAATAACGAAGTAGAATATGAGGCAATAATCGCTAGACTCAAGATGGGAATCTGAACTTTACACATCTTTTGCGATTCCTAATTGATGGCATGTCAGGTGAGAAAGGAGTTTAGGAAAAAGGGGTGAGACTAGCTTCTTACCTGACCAGGGCCCTTAAGTTGCTTAATGACATCAAAATTACACGATAATGCACATTCCCAGAGATGAGAATGCAAAGGCTAATTTGTTGTCCAAGTTGGCTAGATCAGTAGATGCGAAACTCGTGGGCCGGTCCTTGTGGAAGTGCTTTCAGCTCCGAGCATCGACCAAATGGATGTCGATTGGATCTTAGAGGTTGACTCTGAGAAGGAGTTGTGGATGACTCCGTTTAAGAATTACTTGTGGAAGGGAATCCTTCCTGGCAAGAGGAACGAACGACAACAACTACTTGGCAAAGCTTTAAGATTTATTGTTCAAAAAGGAGTGCTATGCAAGAAGGGATTCTCGGTCCCTTGCTTCAGTATGTTACCAATAAGGAATTCAAGCAAGTCCTTGGAGAAGTGCACGAGGGAGCTTGTAGTGACCGCACTAGAGGGAAAACCCAAGAAAAGAAGTACTTCTGGCCGACCGTTAACCGAGATGCACCCGATTACACTAAGAAGTGTGAGAAATGCCAGCGGTTCACAAAAATTCCTGGAGCCCGCTAATAGAAATTATGCATATGGTCAGTCCCAGGCTGTTTGCAGTGTGGGGAATAGATATTATTGGTGTGCTTCCAATGTCCAAAGGAGGCACAAAGTACGCTATCATTGCTGTTACCTCCTTTATGAAGTGGGATGAAGTGGAGCCACTAGCCATGATCATAAGAAGGTGATCAACTTCGTTGCCAAAAACATCATCTATTGCTTTGGAGTCCCGTAAACGATTATCTCTGATAACGAAACACAATTCAATTGTGCCAAGTTCAAAGACTTCTACCATATGCATCATATTGAGAAGAGATTTTCCGCCATAGTGCGCCCACAAGTGAATGGACAAGTCGAAGTTGTAGACAAATCGTTAAGTCCATTCTTATGAAATGACTAGAGAAGGGCAAGGGCAAATGGGTCGACAAACTACAACTCGCACTTTAGGCTTATAGAATGACCTATAAGTCCGCAACTGGCCACTCTCTATTTTCCCTAGCCTATGGATCGGTGCTATGATTCCGGTTGAGCTCTAGGTGTCCTCTCATCAAGTTATTGATTACAACCCTAGAACGGACGAGCAACTCTTGCTAGAGTCTCTCAACATGATCGATGATAAGCATAATGAAGCCGACCTGAGAGTAGCCGCACATCAAAAACATGTCGTCTGATACTACAATACCAAGGTCAAGAGTCGGACCTTTGAAATAGGCGGTGTTGTTCTCAAATGAAGCTTTCTAGGCCGCATGAACAGGGGCCTGAGTTGGGAAGGTCCGTATGTGATTGAACACGCTGGAAACCATTGACCGGATTTCACTCCCACGGGCGTGGATTGGTAAATATTTGCGATGTTATTTCAGTTAAGATCTAATTTTGTTGATGTCAATCAATGTTATCTAGGTTATTAACCTATCAGAAGTTCATGGAAGATAGAACCTCGAGACGAAGACAAAACGATTTGAAACTTAGACGGTAGGCTCATATAGGTTAAAGAAGCAAGACAGGAAAATTTAGGCCATTCTAGAGCTAAGTCCATAACTCGGCACTAGGTTAAAGTCCATAACTCAACACTAAGTTATGGTGCTCCATAGTGGGCATATCCAACTTTCCCTAACCCATTCTCTATCTATTATAAGCAAGCCTAAGTGATTTCGCAAAGTTTCGGATGACTTATCTCAAGAAGTGAAGAATTAGCTCAAGTGTAATGCAGAATAAGACAGGTTACAAAAGAAGGATCATCAAAATAAGTCAACAAACTGTGAAATCCCAAGGAGAGCTACAAAATAAAGAGGAAAATCCAATCAAAGAAAAAACACCGAGTTTTCCCCTATGGGGAGAACTCGATACCGATTTATAGGGATAACTCGGTGTCGATTTATAACCTTAACTCAGTGCTTATCCAAACATTCCACACTATCATGGGTCGATGTCTGGACCTCTCTGGTAGCAGGCTTCTGGTCCAACATGACTGCTACCCCTAAAATACCAACCTTAGAGAAACCAAGAAAGGATCTGGTTTCTTCTATCACTACGCGGAAGCTCTGTCTCTTCTTCATCTTCTTTCTCTACATAATAGTCACAAAGGCAGCTATTTTAGGCAATTATAGCACTTACCCTGTACTTCTGACTTATTTTGTCTCAAACCCTTTGTAATCTCATAAAAATACATCAAATTTGTAAGAAACAAAGCTATAAACTGGATGTAGGCTAAATATTATCGAACCATTATAAAATCTTGTGTCTCTCTTTATTATTGCTACTTATTTTCCTTCAATATTACTGTTATCTACAAGATTTATGTCTCATAGGATTCCTACGTTCTATTCTTGGGCGTTGATCCATTTTTAACATTATAATTTTGGTGCTTTCACTGAGAAAATTTGAACCCCTGCTTAGATCTAGCTTTCTATTTTGGGTTAGAAGAGATCCAGTGGTTAGATCTAAGGAATTTGCTTCGAAGATTTGTAGGCTTGCCATCTAGGATCAGTGGCACCTAGAAAATAGAAAATCACTTTTGGAAGATCCATAGGAGCAACAGTCGGTGGTGATAACGCAAACACCTAACAAACTGAGGTAAATAATGCTAACAATTATTGAACAGAGGTTAATGCTGGAAATCTAGCACCATGTACTTCCGCTTAATAGGATGTTATGACTAATGGAGAGCTTAACCAGATGCTTAACGAACTTAACCAAAAGATGGCCGATAGTCAAAATGCTCTCGTGGATAAGATCAATGTTTGCTAGTGCTGTAGCCGCCGGGGGCTTCGAGAGCTAGGCAAGAAACGCAGCTGCTATGGAATAAGTGAATTCCTCTGTTTCGGGCTTGAACAAGAGAAACTACAAACAAAAGTAGAAGGAGGTTGTTGGTAGAGTTGTAGGAATCGTAATAGAAGGCAATGGAAGTACTCCTCTTACTAGAAAGCAGACTACTACAAATCCAAATCTTGGAGTGAACATTCGTCAAGTAAACAATGCGATGCTTGTTTCCGACTCTAAGGATGACATGCAACTTGGTGATGATAGATTGGAATTGAACGCAGATGTAAACATGCAAAATGCCAGAAATGAAGTTCAAACTACCTCAGTTAGACCAACTATGTGCCAACGAGGCCTTGCAGGAGAGGTTCTCCTGGAGAATACTCAGCGTAGCCCCTGAATCCCGACCTATAAACCATTGTGCTAGAGAGTAGTAAATCGTTGACATGGTCAAATTGTTAGTGGAGGAGAGTAAGGGAAGAAAGAATGAAGACCGGGGTTCCATGCTAAGCTAAACTCAATTTACTAAAAATGTTTTAAGGGAAGAATATCCTAAGAAATTCACTATGCTAACTATGCCGTTATATAATGGAACCACAGACCCTAAACAATACTTTTACAAATATGAGTGGCTTATGGATGGAGCTAGGGCATGGATGTTATCCATTCTAGATGTTTCCCTATCTCCTTGGAAGGAGTTGCTTCCGTGTGGTTTATTAGACTTGCACCGATCTATTTCCACCTTTGATGAATTTGTAAAAAGATTTCTAGAACAATTTGGACTCTATACTGCACGATAAAATGAAATGATTTGCTTATCTGGCTTTTTCCAGGAGCTTAACAAGTCACTAAAATCTTTCATGAACCGATTCAATATCGCATTTATTAAAGTAAGGAATCCAAAGGAGGATATGATTTTTATGGCGTTGGTCCGAGCCGTTAGTCCGAATATAAATTTTGGTGGATGAATTAAAATGAAACAACCCACTACTATGGAGGAATTCCACCAAAAGGAAAACTAGTCTCTAAAACTAGAAGGCAAGCATGGTCAAAGGCAAATCTGCAAGTAAGTGATCAAACGAAACGGTTCAAAGAAATGTCACGGTTAAGCAATGCGACGACCCTTAAATCCGTACCCTTTTAATTGATAATAAACCACACATGTCCGACCCAAAAAGCATAGACTGACGGAAAGTCAAGAGAAAGAAAAGAAAAGAGAAGAAGAGAAGAGAAGAAAGAGATAGGAAAAAACCAAACAGAACAATACATAATCTTACATCGCAGCGGAAAACATATAATATCATATCAATGATCTTTACAAAATAGAATCTATATGTACATATATCAATCAGAGTTCAATAATCAACCACTAGTTATCAGCCTGGACAGTTATAATAACATGTCCTCACAATTGCCGATAATATACAATAACAAACAACAATGCGCAAAGCGGATAATCAAAACAAATACGTGTATATGAAAATGAAGATCCAGCTCTCTTGCTGAAGCTACAAAAGCATCAAAACTGAACCTGTAAATATACTTGGTTTGACTCAAGCATTGAAATGAAAGCCGGATCAGTCTGGTAAACCTGCATGAGAAACACTCTCAACTGAATTTATTAAATTACCAAACTTTTCCTTTATCAAAACAAGTGTATCTTATAAGATACGCCCACACATAAACACAGACATGTTTTTATCTTAGGATAACTAAAACATTTCATATCAAATTCTCTTATATTATTATAGTGTCTATTGCACAAAAATATTAATCATAGCCGAAATGGTTAACCATATAGCATTTCGGGGCTATTCTTTATGCCATTACAAAAAAACCACAAGCTCGTATTAGGGTTTGGATTTCCATACAAATGACCAGGTGAAGTGACTACCTTCCGATGGGTACACTTCTGGATGGATGTCCCGAGAAACCAACACAAAGTACCTCTACCAACACAAGACCGACTACCTTTGTAACTAGATAGTACCGAATATGTCATCCTTTGGTTGTTGCCGGCCTTTTCCATGGGACCTCGTAGCATACAAACCATAATAATCAGATACGCGATGTCTTAGCATGTAAAGATATATCTAGAAGAGGATGATCATATCCTACTTAGGAGCGGCCCACTTAGCCCTGCTGCATCTAACACTATTTCAGTCATTTCCAGTTGATGAGGCCTGAGGTAACGATTACCTTTCACAAAAACACATATCACATCACTTAGAATGCAACACGGCCATTTCTGTTGACTACTAATTGCCTTCCACAAAAATACAACCCTTGACCTCTCAAAGAGGGTGTTAAGCTAAGAGAAGTTCCCTTCTCCGCCACCACTGATGTACATTTGTAAAAACCAATGTACGTAATCTTTAGAAATGCAATGTCAGACAAACAACCATACAAGTTGTCCAGGAAGAGGACAAACCGAAGGTACTTTCCTACCACATCCCATCGAAAAATCCCTAAGATTAGTAGCGAATAGTCCTTGCGTAGGATATTTCATAACGAAGAGACTACTGCTACTGGATGTATATTTGGATTTTAACCCCAAACGGTCAACAAGCATTCCTCCACTATGAAAATTCGAAATATCAACATCATCAATAACCAACCTGCACAACCGTCTCATATACGTTGGTCCGAAGTGCTTTTCGGATAAATCGATCCCGGTCTCTTCGCACCAACAATGCAAAAGCATTTCTTAACCTCACACAGAAAGTAAGTCTCATAGACTTATTATGTCTCCAACTTTCAACTTGCCATCCTTCGGCAAGAAGGAAGCTCGATAGATTGGAGTAATACTCCGCATTACACGAATCAACATGCTCAACACAAACGATAATCAAGCCTACACAGAAGGCTATGAACTAAGTGTACGAATAAATAGTTCCCACCTCATGTCGAGGAACTAAAATGGCCAAAGTTGATAGTTGGTTATTTAACTATCAAAGCAAACAAACAAATATCTAGCACCATAAGCAATCACTAGGCCCTTTTACTTAATCTTATATTAATTAAATCACTTGCCAAATATTCACTTCAAATTATCTTTAAAAAGGTATAATTCCAAAACCATTTCATCATTTCAATATTGGAAAACATTTCCATATACTTATTTAATAATAAGTAATTCACAATTCTCTTTATTTTCAACACTTAGAAAATATTACATATACTTAAATCACGATTAAGTATATATTTGTTCTATAAGGAAAACATTTTCTTAAGCATGCTTATTTGGGTCAAAATGAATGTTGCGTAAAACATCGTTATGACAACCCAAAATCATTAGTATAGGGATTCAATAATTTGATAGATATATATAAATCCCATATACTACACTAAATATTTTCTTCCGAAAATCATTTACTATAACAATAAAGTTTTAGTCCATCATTTCCTGTACTTCTCGAAAACGTCTATTTCAACAATGAATGTTGAAATCTATGTATTCGATACTTAACACATTCTAAAACATCTTTAACAATTTTACTTTATTTAAAAGATCACCTTTCAAAACATTTATTTTAGTTTAAAGATAATTCACTGTCCAAAATCGTGAATATAAATCGTTTGCCAAATTCACTGTTTCTTCACATTTATTTTAGGGATTATCCACTGTCCAAAATCATAGATATAATTCCATCCAAATACATTGCTTTTATACATTTAATTTAAAGGATAATTCACTGTCTAAAATCGTGAATATATCTCCTTTACCAAATTCATTACTTCTACATATTCATTAAAGAATTATCCATTGTCCAAAATCATGGATATAATACCTTTAATAATCTTCTATATTAAAATTATCAAAATAAGTTGTTTCACATTTATAAAACAATGTTTATAAATTCCATATATATTTTATAAAAACTTCCACTTATAAAATCCCTTTATTAACAAATTCTATTTATATCTCATTTACATTCCAAAATCCAATTATAAGTTAATTTACTTATAAATCATTTATTTTACAAATTCATTCTTTTATAACTTCACGAACTCATAAATCTTAATCACTTATAAGATTCATTTATAACTTTACTTAAACACTTATAAAAACTCCTGTACAATCCCATTATTTTTATTTATAAAATATCAATTTTATAAATCTTACATATAAACTGTTTGTAATATTTTAAAGAAATCTCAATTTAACTTATTTTATAAAGTAACAAACTTCAAATTTCAATTATATTTCCCAAAAATCACAATTTTTATAACATAAAAATTATAATATTTATTTATTCAAAATAAATCCATTCCTTTATAACAATTCAAAATTTAATAGAACATCTATTTTGAAATCACTTGAAAATCTTTTTTAATTTGAAAATCATCACTTCAACATTTTTAAATTACCACAAGCATGCCCAATGTTGCAACAACACTAAATACATCAATCACGGCGTCCAAATCATCATATATCACATGGTAACAACATATATCACAATATCTGTAAACAAAATCAATATTGGTGAGGAACCCAATTAGATCCCTTCAACCTGTCACCTGCAACAAATATACATATTACAAAATATGTACAATGTCCGATTCGAAGCTGACTCGCGTACAAAGTGTCATCCGCTCACACATGGGAACATATAGGGCCTCATCTGCTCCAATAGGCAGGAATATATCCAAATATCAATCAGTATGTATAATATATCATATATCATCCAAACAATCATTAATCAGCATAATTAAAATTTATTTCTCACTTATATAAAAATATTAGTGAGTTAGAAAGAGTGAGTTGTACTCACATTGGTTCCAATAGCAGTTGAAATGTTTTGTTCCGAATAAAATTAAACGAGCGTTTAATTTTACCCAAAATTTACACTATCTCTAATCAACTCCAAACCAGCTCTAAAATATAATGCTCGTCAATACGAATCCAACGCAACTTGTTTCATCAAAAACGGACCTCGTATGAAGAAGTTATGCTGTTTTAAAGTTTATACAATTTAAATTATAAATTATTTACAATTTTTTATTTTATTTTTTTTAAACCTTTAATCCTAGCTACTCGATTTTTTTCATGGGATCTGGCCACCGATCCTATTTCTTCCCCCTAGATTTATACGTATGCAAGAACCAACAACGCACGACTTTGACCATATGCCGTGACCAACTCATCGTACTAGAACCCGATCCACTTATGCCAAAAGAAATCTTGTTCCACCACTCAACAGCACCTGCAACGTCGAAGACTCGGCCCTGTATTTTCCTTGATTTTTATGCTTGAACGTCAGCCGTTCAAGGTCCCTTTGCCGTCGATCCATCACCTTAAATTCGATCATGACCATTAAATGCGTAGCTCTCGACAAGCTCTACAATTTCTGTGTTGAAGGTTTGTTGAAAAAATGAATGGATCGAGGGATAATTGGAGGAGAGGGATTGAACGTTTCTGGCCATCGAAAAATAACGTGGCGGCTAGCCCTAGTTTGGATTAGGGTTTGTGTAAATAGAAATGATAAAAGTCCTTTTATAGAAAATTTAAACGACACTATTCATCCGAAAAAATTTGAACTCCAAATGAAGCATGCCGCCTGGCGCTTAATGTTTTACCCTTATTCCGAACACAATGGAATATATATCGAAAGCCAATTCGATCGCATCTGGATGATAGGTTCTCGAATCAACTATTTAAATAAAATTTACTTATACAAATTTCTACGCGTTTCAGCTTGCCACGACTAAATCGTCAATCCGATTGACATGAAATTTTAAGTCTTATAATAATATATCATTACGGATCTAATGAAACTGGTTTCTTTGAAATCTGAGACCATGTGAAAAATAATTTTTTTATACGTTAATTAATATTAAATTATTCAATTTCTATAGATTTACTTTTAATTTAATTTAAAAGTTTACCAACGTCATTCTAATTCGAATAGGATTAAATTCAACTTTATAAATCATTTTCATTCACATTTAATTCAAATTTCAATTATTTTTGCAATTTCAAATATTAAATTAATAATTTAATTATCCAATTAAATCCTTATATTCAAAATATAAGTTATTCAACTTATAAAATTAACTTATGAATATTTAAAATCAATTAAATATCTAAATTTCAAATGACTAAAATTCTGGGTCGTTACAAGCAGGATGGAAACAGTTCTGTAACTACAACAAGAAAGTATTCGAATCAGAAGAAGAGGAATAAGAACTCTGGTAGGTGCGATAGGAATGGGAAACATATAAGGAATCTTAGACCTGAGGATTATACGCCATTGTACGATGGCTTGGAGAACAATAACCTTGCCACTTAGAGAACTGAGCGATGCAACAAACCGCCCAAGCGAGAAGCGTGTGGACAAAAGAAATTAGTAAATTTTTATCGCTTTCACAAGACTCACGTGCATAACACAAATGAATGTCGGTATTTGAAGGAGATGATTGAGGAACTGATAGTGAAGGAATCGTAGAATTCTGATCAACCCGCTAGATACTAAGATCCAAGCAATCAACGAAATCAGACCAGGCCCAACGAAGAAGGAACTTGTCGGACTGATCAAAGACTCATCATAAGTACTATCACTGGAGGACCTCACCTAAGCTGGGGTGGGATGGAATGATATACTAGTTCTTTGAAGCACGCTTGTAAGGAGACATGTTTTGCCATTGAAGATGAAGCCCAACCAAACAACAGAAGTGGATTACAGATGGTATCATATTCCAAAATTGGGATATTGAAGTTATAGAAGCGCCAACTCTCGACCCAATGGTGGTAATAATTGGAATCGGGCCGGCAGTTATGCATAGCATGTCACCCCAATTAACATCCTTTTTCGATAAACGTTTAATCTGATGAAGATAAGTATGAAAGATTTGATTGCTTATAGGACGAAGATTCAAGATTTATGGGGGAGCTAAAACAGCCAGTTGGGACAATTAACTTACCTGTAGAATTCGAAGAAGGGGAAGGAAGGATAGTTTTTATTCAAACCTTCATGATAATCGATGAATTCTCAGCTTACAATGCTCTCTTGGGCCAATCCTTCCTCTCTGATTTCAGAATAGCTTTGGCTCCATGGTTCCTTATAATGAAGTTTCCAACATAAAATGGGGTTGAAGTGGTAAGAGGAGACCAAAGCATGACAAGAGAAGTTACGTTGTCAAATTGTGCAAAGCCAAACGATGTGAGAAGGGGAAGAATGTAGGGAAGAGTCACCACATTTGTAACCCGCAAGCATAGCAATTACAGAACGACCCCTAACTCGGGGACTATAGTCACTTTGACAAGACTATGGACCGGTAACATCCCAATCTTGTGGCCCGAAGCTAAGCGCTACAGATGCTGCAGTCATCCATAGTATTAAATTTCGATGAAAAGATATGGTAATGTTAATGGTATCCACAATATCAGAAGCACTTGAAAATGAAACAAAATCAGCACTGATTAAACCAACTTTTTTGATTACATTTCAAATCAATATTTTACATTCAATTACATAATCCCATAATCAATTCCTAGGTTTTGATCAAATATAATTATTACAAATTACGCCAAGGGCAACATTTGAAGATGTCCCCTTAGATGATCAGAGTGCTAAATAGACACATCAGTCTTAATACATCACAGCGGAAATAAAAATAGCAACTCCTAAATCGCTAACTTTGCCTCCTACACGTCTTTGGAAGCTTTATTCTTCCACCTACTAAACCTTTAATTCCTTAACTCTCAATCTACTCAATCTAATTTAAGCACCCGAGTGTTTATGGGGAAAACATAAACGTCGAGTCAGACATAAAGCCTGGTGTGAATAATACTATACATCTCTGTTGTCTAATATTAAGTGAGACCACGCCGCTTAGCTGAATGGGTCTCCCCTCACTAATGTCCCCTTTTAAAACATATTTTTTGCAAATCAAAATCATGCAATCAAACTTGGTTAAAGCAATAATAACAATATCATATATTCATACAAATTAGGTAATCAATGGACCATCTGTCCGAACAATATAGTTTTGTTTTGCTAACTACTAACCTTTGGCTGACTCGGGCCTACTAGACAATATAAATAATCTAACATCCGTTAGAAAAATTTCTATACGGTATGTCCTTAACTTACTTCTCCTAGGTTTATTTGATCCTAATGGTTTTGCAGGCTCACCAATAACCTATTCTCTTCTCTGTATATTCCTTTCTGTGTGTAGCAGCATATAAGTCTTACGTGTGACTAAGCCCTACATACTGGAATTTTGGACTAAATTAGCAGAGGCTATAGCTAATGTATAGGGCACGACCCTATACCAGTCCCATTTGGTATTCAAATATCTAAGTCATTTACTTAGGGTTAACTGCCCCGTAAAATTTTCCTTGAAAGCATTTTTTTAAAATTGATTTAATCCTTTAAATCATACTTAAACAAGGAAAATATGCTCTTTGCTTTAGTCAAATATCTTTGCCATGTTATATATACTTTACACAAAACAATATTGATGAAATATAATGGAATTATCTATCCCTCCAAAGTAAGTTCAAACCCTTTTAACTTATAAGCTCTTAGGCAATAAAGCCAAAGTAAACTATCTGAAACCTTTGCTTAAAACTTTAAACAACCCTTTCAAATCCATTGAAAGTACCCCTTTCAAATTATGTTACCACTATACCTAGAAACACTAGGCCAAAAGGCCAAAACATAGCTTTCGAAACCTTTTAAGATTATAACCTTTCGAAATCATTGAAGGAATCCCTTCAAAAGCTTTATAAACCTTAGACATCCACTTTTTAAAACTCTTTAAACTTGCCTTTCAAAACTATTGGGGAGCATACCCTTCGAAATCTTTATTATATACCTTTCGAAATCAATAGGGTCCTTTACTTAAAACAAACCTTTTCGAAAGCATTGGGTTCAAGCAAATGCTTGTGGAACATAGTTTCAAAACCATTTAAAACCATTCCTTTCGATACCTTCGAGTTTATCTTCCAATAGAACATAGGGTCTTAAAAGAACTAGGTCGAAATCATTCTTTCAAAATCCAATTCCTAAGTAAAAGAAAGTGGAAGATTTCGACACCAACCCTTTCAAAAGCATGGAGAAGCGGCTTCTTATTTGAAAGCGAAAGCACCCTTTCGAAACCAATGTTTAAAGGCAAAAGCGGCCTCAATAGGGTCGAAAGGTAGAATGCGGTAACGAGTGTTTCGACCCTATCGAAAGCTTGTTTAAAAGGTGGAAACCTCTATCGAAAGCCATATTAAAACCCCTTTCGAAACCATTCTTTTGAAAGCAAAGCAATCAACATCTCTTTTGAAATAAAAACAAGGTCTTGACCCCTTTGAAAGCACGTTTCGACCCTTTACCTTTCGCCTATCTCCGATCCACTACGTACCAAGGTATTGATACAATGTGTATTGGTTTTGATTATGATGGAGGCAGTAGCATGAAGTCGAAAGGTACCCGCCAAGAGTGGCGAAATAACAAACCTTTACAAAAGCTGAATTTTTACTTTGTAAAATAATACCTTTCTAACTAACTTGCTTATTTTTCATCATATAATTGGTTTCCAATTTATTTTCCAAAAATCTTTTCTTCAAGTGCTACCGAATTCAGTATTTTATAATCTATGACATTTAACAAATTGCCCCTTCTCCTTTTATAAACATATAAAACATTTAAGTCTCCCTCATTAAATAATTTTATATACTTAACAAAACATTTAGGAAAATTCTCCTAAAATTCCCATAAATTACTTTTTAATATGTTTTCTAACACATATAAATTTCTTTCCCAAAGCTAACATATAATAGCTGTAATTAATTTTAAACCCAATTTCGCCCTTTTCTTCACTAGAAAATTCATAATAAATTCATAATAATTCAAAAAATTATGAAACTTGAAACCTATCTCTAAAATAATATTCTGACCTTATATCAAAATTGCAAGGCATTTGGATGTCATTTGATAGGTTTATCAAATCAAAACTTGTCATAAAATCTATATGAACAAACAAAATTCATCAACAAGCACACATATATCTATTTTAACATTCAAAACATGGTATATATTTTGCAAAACATATTCGGATCTAATGAAGAACCAAAAATAAGAAATATGAGATGTAATTGTTATTCACTTTTAGCTTGTGTGTTAAGGAGGTTGAGATTTGTTCTTTGATTAATTAGCTTAAGCTTCCCCCTTGAAATCTTGCTTATCTTCCCTTGTTATCTTCTAATGGTAGCCGGCCTTACTCCTTGGTTTAGTTTTAGTTTGTGAATGTTGTAAATGAGAATGGGTTGAGGGTTTAGGGTATAAGAATATGTCTTATTCCTAATTTTCCCTCGTCTTATTACCTTTATTTTTCATTTGTTCATTCATTAAGGCACGAGTACCTTATAACTTTACAAATCTCAATCTCTTAATCACTTAAACCTTTACATTATTCTATTTAGCTTATCTAATTAAATCTCTTGAATATTGTTACTTAAAATTAGGGGTGTTACAGGACCTTAGGAAGAAGAGTGTTAGGGATGAACGGGAAGCGGCATAGTTTACGGCTGTTGTCCCTGTCGACATGGATGACCCAACTCGGGTCATGAAGATATGTTCATAGCTTAGAATCAAGATGCAAAATGAACTGATAAATTTTTTTCATGCTAATCTGGATGTGTTTGCTTGGACGTACTCCAATATGTGTGGGATATCGATGGAGGTAGCGTGTCACGCACTTAACATCGACCCGAAATTCACATTAGTAAGGCAGAATGGAAGCAGTCTAGGTTCGGATCAATCTACCGCATTGAAGGAAGAAGTAGATAAGTCATTGGCCAACGGCTTTATCCGTTATGCAACATATCTTGAATGGACGTCAAACCCTATACTAGTTAAGAAATCAAATAGGAAGTGATGGACTTATGTTGACTACTCGAACTTGAACAATGCTTACCCTAAGGATAGCTTTCCACTACCTAGAATCAACTAGCTAGTTGAAGAAACCGTGAGACATGAGCTACTCTTATTCATGGATGCCTACTCAGGATACAACCAAATCCTGATGCATGAACCTGATCAAGAGAATACTAGTTTTATTACTGGTTCAGGATTGTTTTATTATCGAGTAATATCGTTCAGTCTGAAGATCGTTAGAGCTGCATACCAGAGACAGGACGATATTCAAAAACCGGTTCAGATGGATAATTGTATATATGGACGATATGCTCATAAAGTTGGAGGTATCTGAAAATCATTTGGATGATCTCCCAACGATGTTTGAAATACTTTGAAAATATGGGATGAAACCGAATCCACTGAAATGTTCTTTCAACGTAGCTTCCTGAAAATTCCTTGGATTTAATGTAAATTCTAGCGGCATCAAAGCTAATCTAGAGAAGATAACTGCCCTATGGAATATCAAAACCCCATCCACAAAGAATAAATTGCAGAGTTTGAATGGGAAATTTGCAGCATCAAGTGGATTCATTTCAAAAGCTACAGATAAGTGTATACCATTTTTCGTGGCACTAAAGAAAGGTAAGAACTTTGAGTGGAAACAGGATTGAATAATAACTTTCGAAGAACTACTACAGCACATGGAGACTCCACCGGCCCTATCCAAGCAAAGGTGGAAGGAGGAGACTTTTTTGATCTTCTTGACGGTGTCCCCCTATGCTCCAAGTGCAGTGCTTGTACGTGAGGAAGCTAGAATTCAACGATTCTTCTACTACATTAGCAAACACTTCACTGGAGATAAACGAAACTATCCAAAGTTGGAAAAATTGGCATATTACTTATTGATAGCATTAAGGAAGCTGAGACCATATTTTCAAGCTTATCCAATTAAAGTATTAGCAGATCAACCTTTGAAGCAGGTAATTTATCGACCTGAGACTTCAAGGCGACTTATGAAGTGGAATATTGGATTAAGACAGTATGACGTGACTTATCATCCTTGGAGGGCAATTAACGGACATGCATTGGCTGATTTCATTGTTGAATTCACCACTAGAGATGAAGAAGAGTAGGAGACAATGGAAGTGGTGTCATACTGTATGCTATTTTTCGATGGCACATTAAATGAGTTTTTCTCAGGAGCTGGAGCCGTGCTTGAGACTTCCGAAGGAAGATCAATATGCTATGCCTTAAGACTGGAGTTTCTTGCTACTAATAATAAGGTAGAGTATGAGGCATTGATAGAAGGATTGAAAAGTGTGAAGGAATCAGGAATAAAAGCTGTGCATATCTACAACGACTCTCAGCTAGTCATTTGTCAGGTAAAGAGGGAATATCAAGCTTAAGGGGAATTCCGCTCCCTAGTTCTCAAAAGAGTGGGAACTACTCAATGACATCGAACACTCCACCATAGCCCATATTCCCAGAGAGAAAAATATGAAGGCTGACTACTTAGCCAAATTAGCTAGCTCCAGTGATGCGCAGGCCACGGTATTGGTTGAGATGGAATTGTTGACAACTCCTAGTATAGACCAGATGGATATTTACTAGGATCTATAGACCATTGGATAGGAAGAATCATGAGTGATGCCAATCAAGGACTACCCGCTTAGGGGGATACTCCTAAGAGACCCGAATGAATGAAAGAAGCTCCTTTAAAAGGCATCATGATTAGTGTTATGAGATGGAGTGCTATACAAGAGAGGATTCCCCTCCCCCTACTTAGGTGTGTAACCAAAGACGAAGCCGAGAAGATTCTAATGGAAGTCTACGAAGGCAGCTGCGGTGACCATACATGGAAAATGTAAAGAAAGTTCTACGTTACAGATATTTCTTGTCCACAATCAACCGGGATGCAACAGACTATGTCATGCGTTATGATTGGTGCCAAAGATTTTCAAAAATCCCAAGAACCCCATCCTCAGAATTTACACAAATGATTAGCCTTTGGCTGTTTACAGTCTAGGGAATCAATCTAATCGGCATGTTATAATAGCCAAAGGAGGAGCCAAATATGTTAGCGTTGCAGTTGATTACTTTAACAAATAGGCTGAAGCGAAACTGCTTGCCTCCATTACCACTAAAAAAGTGATTAACTTTGTAACGAAAAACATTATTTACAGGTTTGGAGTACCAAAGAAAATCGTCACGAACAATGGAACTCCGTTCAAAAGTGCTAAATTCAAGGACTTCTGCAAGCATTATCAGATCGAGAAGAGCATTTATGTAGTAGTGCACTCGTCGAAAAACATGCAAGTGAAAGCAATAAACAAAATCATTAAATCCACTATAAAGAAGCGGTTATTGAAAGCTAAAGGAAATCGGGCTGATGAGCTTCCATTTGCATTATGGGCTTACAGAACAACACATAAAGCTGCGACCATGCACTCATCGTTCGCATTGGCATATGGTTCAGAAGCAATGATCCCAATGGAACGGGAAGTCCCTTCTCATCGAAGGTGACACTTCAATCAAAAGGAAAACGAGCAGCTCCTGCTTAAGTCGGTTGACCGGATTGATGAGAAGTGGGAGGAAGTTGAACTAAGGACGGTTACTCACTAGAATAGAGTAGCATGACACTTCAACCCCAAGATTAGAAACCGCACCTTAGAAGCAGGAGATCTCGTATTGAAATATAATCTTCCTGAGTATGGGAGCACTTAGTCAGAATTGGGAAGGACCCTATGTAATCGGCCAGAAACTTTGAGATGGAACGTTTAAGCTAACAATAGTCGATGGAATTCTGATACCTTGTGCTTCGAACAGCCACTCGCTATGGTACTATTTTATTTAATGCTCATCTATATATTTTCTATTTTTGCAAATAAGCCAGCCAAGGACACTGGGGGCATTGTAAATAGGCAGGACTTGCCTCTCTCTTTATTTTATCAGTAAAATTTCGCTTCTTAAACTAATGGAACCGCGTTGTTTTAAGAAAACTGCTGAGTCGATGGTAAAATCGACTCAACCCATCAGATCGACTTGGAAAATTGATCCCTACCTTCTGAAAACAGGCATTGCTTCGAAAGCATCGAGAAGACCCATATTTCCTTAAGAAGACTCGGCGTCGCTCTGAATGCATCGGGGAACTCATCATTCTACTTGTGCGCATCCCATAAGCCGCACCTTGCTACTTTAGTTGGTGGAACATGTTTAAGTGCGGCATAACTCCTTACGTACATCCCATAAGCCACGCTTCGCTTCTTGGACCAATGGAACCATGTCCAAGTAAGGACTAATCCTATACGCCCCACTGTAAGCCGCACAAAGCTGCTTGAACCAATAAAACCGCATTCAAGTACACAACACACATAAATCCATTAATGGTGCGTATCATTCCTTGAACCAATGGAACTGCATTCTCGAAAGCGAAGCACATGCATAATTGGAAAAGTGCTTTTACTTTTCGGATAAGAGGTATCGACTCTAGAGCTGTCAAATGGATGAAAAAATCGATTCCAACTCTTTAAGTACCAATGCTGCCTTGACAATTCTAGAAAACCCCTTTATATTAAGTTATCGGTTATCGACGTTACTCTGGTAACATTGACAGTTTGTAAGAATCTCCCAAGTACTGACGTCGCTCAGGTAACATCAATAAATTTATCTTTTGAAGGATCAGTAGAAATCAATCCCTGCTTTCCAAGACACCAGCATTGCCATGACAGTGCCATAAAGATTTCAAACAACAAGATCGATGGTAAAGTCTGATCTCTGTCCTTGAAGTATTGGTGTCGCCCCAGCAACGGCAGTAACTCTCAAATCACCAAGCTGGTTAGGAAATCAGTACACACCTGCCAAATCGTGACATCGCTCGGAGATAGGTGATATTATAGGAAAACCCAAGGGATTGAGCTATTCGTGGGTAGAAACTGACACACGAATGGGACCTCAAGAGAAACTCGACCATGATCAAAGTACAAAATGCTTGGAATCGAGCATCTAAACCACAAGTTCCCGAAGACAAGAGCTACAGTACTACTCGGACTAAAGGCAACCAGTGGGTTGCCTAAATTACCTGATCTCTTATCAAGTGTTTAGATCAAGCGTTCAGAGTAACTAGCACTGTTGAGTCGGGGGCACACACTAAAACTTGGTCAAATAAAACAAATCACACCATAATTCTATTACACCAAACAAAGAATTTTGGAAACCACAAAGAACTAAGCAAATCAGTATATAAGAAACATTGCAAATTCCAATATTTACGTACATTAGAGTTGCGGTAAATAAATAAGTACCCTACTCACATTATTTACATGCACACGGCACATCAGTATGTAATATGGAAATTGAAAGGTAGGCAATCGTATTATATACATACACAGTGGTATATAAACATGCATAATATGTAAAGTATAGGGAAAGTACACAGGGAAGATTACAATAGAAACGCTAGTCTATTCATTACTAGTACCATTCTTTGTACAATTCTAATAGTGGGAGCCGTACCACACAATATTGGCCTGTTTTAGAACACTAAGAAGCAAAATACAGGCTTTACAAATGCAATAGGGAAAAAATACCAAGTATAGACTATGTTCTTGTATAGACACAAACAACATGAAAGACACATAAAAAAGACCACCGGAACTCCACTCCACACAACGCTTGAGCGCACCATCACTACTTCCCGCCTTTTCTGCCTTCGCTTAGGGAGATCAAGATCTTCTTCCTGCTATCATTACCGGTCTCTTCTCCTACAACATGGCTATACCCCTTAGATCCACAGCTTGATAGTGGTTGGAGTCTTGGGCATCGCCTCCTCCTTTTCCTTCTTTAACTGAAGCCCTTTCCTTTTCTCTTCCAGCCTCTCTGCCCTTATTGTCTGGTTTGTTGGCCCTCACTCACCAGTATTTGCTACCTCTTCATCCATCGATACGGAGATGTCCTTCAGATTTTGCAGTGCTTCTATCTGCTTGGAATCGGGTCTGGGCCTGGAGCTGGGACATGAATTATGCTAGAAGCAACTACAGAGACGACAATGGAAGTAGTGAAGACAACAGTTGCTCCTAAGCTCTAAGTAGTTGGGGCTAGTGAAGGAAGAGCTGGTTGACCTACAATTTGCTAAACACGGTTTTATAATTTAGTAAAAGATTCTGGAGTGAATAAAAGCGCCTGGAACACTTGAGATATGAGGGAAATACATGATCCACGATTTTGAGTTAGATCAAGACTACAACTTTGAAGTCTCCTCCGATAGTCCCCATCTCCGAGGGTCGCACGATAGCTAAAGAAAGATGTGGCTTACCTAAAGCTTTAGAAGATATATGAACATGAGCAGCTTTAAAAATAGTAGCTGAGGATGCAGGAATGATTTTCGTTTGCTTCTGGGAAGTAGGAATAAGCGAGCCATAGAAGTCAGTAGAAACAAGTTGACTTGACCTTATAGGAATAAATGGAGGAACTGGGGCAATCGATGTGTAACATTCCTGTTTTTAAACAAATTTAAATTTGTAATTAATTTGATTCCTAGATTAAATTGAGAATTAATTTGGTAAATTAATATGAAAATATATAAAATGTCTATATGTTAACAAGTGTAGCTAGTTTTAACAAGATATTTATTTATTTATTATATATATGTATATTTATTGATTTTTAAAATAGAATTTGGATTTGAGATTCAAATATAAATGTATTGAAAAATAATTTAGATTTAAAACTATATTTTAAAATTAATAAGAATTTGTTTCTAATTTTAAAATACATATAATTTTAAAAAAATTATATTTTGGATTAAATACAAATGATTTGCAAACAATTGTTTAAAGGTTAAATCCTATAATATACATACATGTGTTGATTATATATGTGTATTTAAGTTGACTTTAAATTGGACTTACAAATTTAATTTGAATTTGAATTTAATTTTAAATTTCAAAAGATGGACATTTTAAAAATATTTGGATGAGCTTTTATTTATATATAATTAGTTTTATTACATTTTCAATAAAAAAAATTCATATATATATATATATTTAGATAAGAAATTGTACATTAAGTAAAAGCTTTTTATTTACATTAAAAATAAATATTTAATAATTAAATGACAAGTGTAAAAACATTAAAGCTTAATATAACAAGTGTTAATTGATTGAAAAGAGTTACGACAATTGTTAAATGTTTAAACATGTGTCACTCCTTAATTTTCACTTTTATTTTATTTTTATTAAATCTCAAAATTTGCTTATAAAAACATAAGCCTTCTTCTCTTCATACTTTTTCTATCTTCCTAATTCAAAAGCCTGTGCATTCTTCTCCTTCAACCTGAGTATTTCAAAGCATAGAACAAATCAAACATAAAATTTAAACAAGGGAATCTGATCATCTCAGATCAAAGCATCAAAAGACTGAAAAAACAAAAATGCAAGTTCAACCTGGAAATCAAACAACCAGATCAAGTGTTCTAGATCTTTCAAAACAAAAGCATTTCCAGTTCATGTATCAAGTAACAAATCAAGCTGTAACTTATGTTCCTTCTCTCGGGAAAATTCCTTTTTAAGTCACATAATCAATAGATTTAAATTTCGTGTTTTGATTCCATAACGGGATTAGTGCTATCAAACGATGAATTTTAGTACAAATATCACGATTTTTAATGATGAAATTGTTGAGGAAAATTGAGTTGAACAGAAAATGCATTTTTGGAAAATTCAGATGATCGGAATAACTTGGGGTCTCGTGATTGAGATTGGAGCTTGGTTGGTGTTAGGAGATCACCAGAAAAATGTTCAACGATTTTCAAATTCTTTGTGATATTCGTTCGTAGTCAAATTAGGGTTTAAAGCTCGTTTTTGGTCAAACTTGTTCTCAGATGAACCGCGTCGCCGTCGAGATGATTCATGCGATCACGCCGGTGGGAGAAAGTTGCAGGGGTTATGGAGGGAAGCTTTGGTCAAAGTAGTATGGCCGCTGGTAGTTGTTGGCGTCGGGGTGAGGGAGGTTGTTGATCAGATGTTGTTTCCAGGTATAGGTTGAGCAGCTCGATTTTGTTTTCTCAATCGAATCATCGATCTGGGTTGTTAACTGGGTTGAGAGGATCATAGGTGACATGTGGGAGGCTGTAGTGTTGATCGGAGGCGCTCCGATCGTCGGTGCATATGTACTAGTATCATCGCGTACACGTGATTGTTGAGGGTGGAATAAGAAATAGTTTGTGGTTGTTCGTGTGATTCTCGAATTTGGACTCGGGAAAGTAATGGCGTAGATCGAGTCACAACTCGAAGTAAGATTTTGTTGCGAGAATAAAAATACTCAGAAAAATTTTAAAATGTAAAATTCTGGGTCACTCGGGTCAATTTTTGGAAAATCTCGAAGTAGGGCTCGAGTTCGTTGGGGTTTAGCTTGGGTTTCACTCGGGTTGCCTGGGGTCTTGTGTTTCTGAGTTTTGAAACTATAGCAGATTAGTAAAAATAAATTTCTAAGAATTGTTTCTTTATAAATGATGATTTTATTATTAAGATAAAAGGTATAAATTTAAGGTTTTTGAAATAAAGGATTTAAAAAAAAAACAATTAAGTTTTAAACTTATATTTTTAATAAGTTATTTTAAATGAAACTGAATAAGTGATTTAGAAATAAAAATCAAATGTTTTAAATTTTTAACTTAAAAGTAAGTTAATTTATATCGTTAATGATAATCAAGTAATTAATGATTTGTAATTAAGATTAATTTATTAATAATTAAGAATAATTATTATAAATGATGTTTTAAAAAAGGTTGAATAACTTTCAAAGTTAAGTTAACATATTCGTTAAAAGGAAAATTATTATTTGAGGTGAATTACTTAATGAAAGTAATTAAAGTAATTAAAGTAATTGATTAATAATTCAAGCTAATTAATCAGGATATTAATGAATGATTAAATAAAAATTAATAATTACTTAGTGAAAGTGATTAAAAGTAGATAATTAAAGACTAAAGATTGATTAATCAAATATTAAGGGTTAATTACTTTAAAGCATAATTAATTAATATGGTTAATCCATTAGGGTGATTTAAATTAAGAATAACCAATTAAGGATAATTAATTGGAATTAAGATTTAATTAATAATTAAGGACTCATTAATTAAAATAATTAATTAAAGGTTGATTAATAAAAGTAGTTAAGATTCAATTAATTACAATTAAGGGTTAATTAATTAAGTAATTAATTAGAGAGATGATTAATAAATGGAGGTAGTTAGGACTTAATCAATTGTAGTTAACAATAATTAATCATTGATTTAAAGATTACTAATGAAAGTAATTATGTAGTTAATAAATTTAAAAACCACCCAAATCATTCATCTTAATTGTAGAGTTTGATTTCTATTGAATGCTTTGTGATGGATTGATATATTTGATATGTGATGTGATGCTATGTGATGCTTCGCGCTGAGCTATTATATTTGTGATGAATATACTGTTGTATGAAAATGCAAAAGCCCTTGACCCATAAAATGACATTTGAATTTCGATGCGACAGGGAGTCGGATTCCAGTTGGTTATCCGAAACCCACATCGAATCGTAATGGTGAATCTTTGTAAACGAAGATAACCGTTATGAGTTATACTGCTCATCAATATTAATATGATTGAATCTGTGATGATTGATGTTGTTGCATTATTATGTGTAAAACCCCTGGACTACACCATACACACACAAATATGGAGTGCGCGAGGAAATTGGTTAAGTCACAGATTTTAGAAATGATTTTAAAAGTTGGATTTTGAATCTTTGGAAATGGAATTAGGTTCACGGTGAAATTTTTTTTGAAAGGAGTTTTAAAGATAAAAGTTATTTTGAACAACTTGATAAAGTATTGAAATTTAAATAATTTAATTTGAATTCAAGATTTGAAATTGAATTCTATGTTTGAAGATTTTGGTTTAAAAATATTATTCAAGTTATAAACGTGTTTATATGGGTTTTGAACCATTTTAGAATGTATCGTTTTGGGAAATTTGAATTTAACCAAATTTTATACTTAAAGAAATATAACTCATGCAAATGAAATCGAATTTTTCCGGAACGAGAACTATTTGTTTTCAAATAATAATAGCTTTCATATAAAGAAAGAATTTCCAATTTGTGTTGAAAAGATTTCAAATTGAAATGAAATTGTTTTGAAAGCTATGAATGAATCTTTGTGAAACTGGGTGAACTTTGTGGAATAAATCTTTTTTGTTTAAAAGATTTGTAAATGGTAATTTGTTTAAACCATTTTAAAGAAAAGTTTTGGGTTTAAAAGTTGTGACTTAACTGAAATCCCAATATCCACATATTTTTAAATATTGCGCTCATTATTCGGTTTAGCCAAGAGAGGACCTTGTGTCATATAACCCATTCCGAATAATGATACGACGTTTTGGATAGCATCTGAAGACCGGTGGTGAAGACCGGGTATTTGCGAGAATGATAGGATAACCTATCGATTGTCTCTGCACCGAGTAGCTACGGTATAGAGATTCCCTAAGTGATGGGGAGTCCGATCAGGATTGAAGATGCCCAGATTGCAAGTGCTTCTTCGGAAGTGCCTTCGGTTCTATTTGAACCCGGGACAGACTTGTATGGATGTGTGTCTGACACTACACTTTGAGATGTAAAACCAGTTTCTATCAAATACATTTCTGTTTGGTGGCGGAGATTTATTCTCTTAGCTTAGCCCCTTCTCTAAGACGTACGAGCTCAGAGGTTATGTAATTGATGGTTACTAGTGATACATTCCTAATTTGGTAATGAGGCATACGAAGTACTGTTGATCATTTGTTGATCAAAGCATGGCTTTGTAAAAGGCGTAGCTTTGTGGACGAGACTTTGTCGAACTTCACAACCCGGAATGGTCGAAACAGGAAGAATGCAGCAAGGTTATTTGGGGGTAGCACCCCTTGAGGGTATGTTCATTTCCTTCTAGATATAGGTGGTATCATGGTATGGATCCCAGATACTTAACCTATGTGGTTGCTGCAAATTTATTACTTTGTAGTTGTTGGTAAATCCCGGGATAAAGGTCGTTTACGACCGGGGGATGGCATACTCGTGTCAGTAGTTATCTAGTTACAGACGTAACCAGGCCTTGTGTTGGCGGAGATCCGGTTAGGTTCTCGGGGCGTCCCTCTAGAGGCATAACCATGTGGCAATGGGAAGTTCCTTGGCCTGACCATTTTTTGAAAATCCAATCATCCAATACGCATCTTGTACGGTTTTAGTTGTAAAACCTGCCATCTAACATGGTAGCTATAGTAGGCATACTATAATGGTACGTATGCTGGCTAAGATTAATATTATACTTTCGAAATGTTTTCCAATATGCACTAATAATAATATCTAAAGAGGATTTTGCGTAGTAAGCATTTTTTACTATCATAAGGAGAAATCTCCTCCAAGTGTGCGATTGCATTGTGTGTGTGCCGGGAGGCCTTATGGTAGTTTCATTTTTCAAAAAGTATTGCGAATTTCAGTGTTTAAATTCTTTGTCGTTTGTCTAAAAAAACTATTTTTTTGTTTGCTCATACCAGTCCCATGACTGACCCAGAGTTTAATGTTCCTTTCCTAAACTCTGGGCGCCCACTATTTTCCACACGGGCGGTCTAGAGTTGGACTTTTCAGATAGTAGATATAAATATCGATTTGGTAGCTTTCAGCTTTCTCTTTGGTATTCTTTGGAGATTCTGGATATTGAAGTATTTGGTTAGGACGACTGGAATTGCTCATCTAGGTGAAACTTGATGCTGGTTCTCGCTTATTGGATTGGAGATCTTTGGAATTTTGAGCCTTTGCATTTGGAGATGGGATGCTGTTGCAGTTTGATATTGGAGTTATCTCTTTTGCTATCTGTTTTCCGCTGTTGTTTATTGACTCTGTTATTCTTGTGTCATTTTTATATCATTGTTGTATATCATTGGATATTGTATTCGTTGGAGTTGTATATGTTATTCATTTCTTTTTCTTCCGCCGTGTTATTATACTTGATGTGTTATAAGCTCCGGCACGACTTGAATTTCAACGTTTGAATCTGCGGCATTTAAGTACATGGAGGACGGATGTCGATTTTCAAACGCTGGAATTTGGAACATGACACGATGATTAGGTCTCTAAAGGAATGTATGCCCTTTCTCTAGACTTCCAACAAGATGACTGGTGTGTCATGCTAGATTATAAAACTCATTGATCATCATCAATTATGCTTTATTTCTAATAGTGTTCCTATGTGGTTGACACTTGGAATCCAAAAGAAGTCGGCGTGTGCTGACCAATTGGATTCTAAGTATTAAGAATAGCAAGTGCAGTATGTTATCTATATGGAGTAAGTCTAGTGTTCCAAACATTATGAACCGGTCATCTCGTGTAGATATCTTGCTCATTGATAAAATGTTCTGCATCTTCCTTTAGAATTATCTTTCTGCACTTATCCATTATCAATCAATGGTTGATAGTAGATCCGTTATCCAAAGCAACGTGGAAAGTTCTTTCTTTTCAGGACTACTGGAAGTGCAGAACTAGAAGGGTAAAAGCAATGGAATCATATGACATGGCTAAGTTCAGTGCAAACCAACATATTGGAATCAATTCGATGATTCAGCCTTGGCAAATTTCACGGAGATGGATAGACAATGTCAGGAGATAAAAATCATTCCTGGCATCATGCACCTACAATCGAGACAAACTTTAATCTCACCACCAATCAAGCACGCCTAAACCATCCACTCTTTCCGAGTTGAAATTCTCCAAAGTCAAATCATCAGCATCACATTGCTATTTCACAATCAACCCAAATCCAACCTTCAATTCAAGCCCCAAGGTAACACGGCATAGGGTTTTAGATGGATCAGATCCTAAAATTGAAGGAGGTGAGATTAGGGAAGCTGTAACAATCCTATTTTCGAAGCCATAATATTATATAAATTTAATTTTAACAAAACTGTCGATATTTGATTTTCGCTAACTACACAATTCCATTTAATTCAACAATGTTTCACTTTATTTAATTATTCAATATAATAACATAATTGAATTTATTTTCCTACTATTTCAAAGATAAAAATAATATTTACTCTTTAAAATATTCTATACTTAGTAATATTATTTTATCCAGCTTAATATATTTTTTAAATTTGTTAATTAATTCAATTTTATTAAAACCAAAATCTTTTATTAAATAGACTACAATTAAGTAAAAAGTAAATTTGTACAAGCATGCCATACTCTAAAGTTAGATTGTATAAGCTAGTTAATACATCAGCTCACCAAAGCAAAGTACAAAAAAACCTTTACATAGACACATGTGCATGCATTTTCATTATCTGAACATGTTTTTTTATATATCCATTTGACATCACTTTATATCCATATATGTATGTATGTATGTATGTATATGCATAAGCACTTAACCTTTCTTTTGTATATTTTATAATATAGCCTAACTTCATATTAAAAACTAAAACGTGAATGTTCATTTACTAGCTAGCCTATATATTTCTTTTCAATTGAGGTTAAGTATTATAGTTAAAGTTAAATAATTGTACATGTTTTCCTAGAATCGTTTAGTTTATCACGTTGCTACTGAGAATGGTTATATATGTGAAAAATCCAATGCCTAGAGTTTTTATTAACAATTATGTCTACTGCCAATTTTTAATTGTTTTCACTATTCTAATCATTTTCATTCTAGCTATTTTTCTAAGCAAGAGAAATATTGCTATCAAAGGACTGAAATTATATAATGGCTTATGCTAAAAATTAATGGATTTCGATCCAACAATAGAAAGCTATGTTATTAGGTAAATTTTATTTTTAAATACAACAGAAAATTTGAACTTATCAATGGTTGAAACATGAATCAAAAATGTTGTGTGTCGCTGTCCAGAAAATGAAAA
The DNA here is from genome assembly GCA_030765085.1 of Allium cepa. Taxonomy (NCBI): domain Eukaryota; kingdom Viridiplantae; phylum Streptophyta; class Magnoliopsida; order Asparagales; family Amaryllidaceae; genus Allium; species Allium cepa. The sequence continues at coordinate 783,214,500 of CM060928.1, read as the reverse complement.
CACTTTAAAACAGTGCCGAACTATTTTAAGTATATCTTTCAAACGCTTTATCCAATTTTAGTGATCTTGTACTTTCCAAAAAGCTAAGACAATAATGAACAATTTTTATTTAAGTTAAGCAAAATTTAGATGTTTACTATTCAAAAAAAGAATTGCAATGAAGGGGATCTGCTAGTAAAATATGATTTTTTGAGTTGTAATGTTGGGTAAAATATCCATAAATTATGTTGTACTTCACATATTATAATCCAGAAATTATTTAGACGGGCTAATGAGTTATGCTACAACACAACTTTTTCAACTATTACAAGATTTTGGGTTTATAACTAATTGGACTTCTTAGAAAGTTGCGCTTGTATATTCTTTGATTGAATAAATGACGTGTTATTAAATTTTATATGTATGAGACATATAGTTGTATTTGAGTAAGTGTAGGTTATAGAAGGCCACATGGATTGGTATGTGGCATAAACTCGCTCTCGCTTGCATAATAATTTAACCAATTGCTTTGATATGCTAAAATAATGGTACGATTTCAGATTAAACACAGAAATGATAAAAATATTGATATATATCGTGGTTCTGACTGTGTGGTCGATGTGTATTATATATTATATCTTTGTATAATAATTTAACTTGAGGAGACTCTGTTGAAATTTTCCAAAAATTTTAACACTCAAAAAATTTTCAATAAAATTTTGTATGCGAAGAAACGGAAATTAATAAATGAATCTACATAAATTTATAACATACGATAAGTTTGATTATAATATTAACTGCTTAAGTTTTGATCGAGTTACAACTTAATATTAAAATTTGAAAAGAGTTAATGTTTGCATGTGTTTTGACGTTTTCCTATAAAAAATTGCGAGGACGCAATTTTTATAAGAGGGAAGGTCTATAACAACTCTATTTTCGATGCCATAATATTATACAAATTTAATTAAAATTAATTGTCAATATTTGATTTTTGATAAATATAATTTGACATTTACGTTTTACTTTGGAGTCTATTTAATAAAAGATGTTGGTTTTAGCAAAATTGAATTAATTGACAAATTTAAAAAATATATTAAATTGGATAAAATGATATTGTTTAGTATAAAATATTTTAAAGTGTAAATATTATTTTTATCTTTGAAATAGCAGGAAAATAAATACAGTTGTGTTACTACATTGAACAATTAAATGGAGTGAAACATTGTTGAATTAAATGGAATTGTGTAGTTATTGAAACATCTTATGTGAAATGAAATATAGATCATTGAAATAAAATTAAATTAAAACTATCCATAAAGAAAAGAAAGTTTAAATTGAATTAATGCCTAGCCCTTTCTTAATCATCAAACCCATACCCTATTTCCAACCCGTATCCATTATTTACCCTTAATCTCCGAACACATTCGCTTATTCCTTAGATTCCTAAATGTAGACGTCGTTCAAAAATAAAAAATAAGAAAATAAAATTAACCCTAACTAAATAGCGTTCATGAGGAGGGGCATGATTCATAAGCAAATCGACAATGGAATAGTGCTAAAGGGGATGTGCGACTGCTAAGGGAATTGCGACCAGGCGAGGAGGCTTAGAGCGTTGCACGGCTTCAGGCGACGAGTTCGACTTCAGGGCATGGACGCTGGTGAAGTGGAGGGCAAGCATAACATCGAGGAGTAGTCATTGACGTTGGGGCGAGGTCGCGTGAGCTTTGAAGGGGCGATTGTCGAACCTGGGCTGTTCGATATAGAGGTGGTAGTCGCATATTCGAGGTGTGATCTAGCGATGTTCTGGCATGGAGCAAAGCTTGAAGCTGCGAAGGTCGATGCTACTTTGGGGATTGAAGTTGGGCTCAATAGCGATGATAGGGTTTTGGGTATTAGCTGAAAACAAAATAGGAAACGTAAGCAAGCATTGGTTTAAGGTGAGTTATTTAAACTCACACTACTATGTCTAATTATGAATTTGTTCTTGCATGTTTTTCCTCGTTTATGAATTCTAATGATCATGGCTGTGAATGAATGCATTGATTGATATATAGCTACATGTGGTAATTCGTCTTATTCGTCGAATGATATAAATTAAATTAGATTGGTTGGAAATAAATTAAATCAATACATTATTTGGAAGATGTCAAATTGTAAATGAAGTAATTCGATTATAAATTGAATCTAATATACTTGTATATGACCTGCACATATTGTTTGTGTAATCGGAGTTGTCGGAAAGCAACTCGGATCAATGAATTGTTTCGTAACTATATGGTTTGAATAAGTAGTTAAAATGAATTAAATAGTTAAAATAAGATTATATGTTAAAATATATATTGTTCATTGTAAGTTAGGTTGATGGTTGAAAATACATACATTGTTGTATAATCGGAGTCTGCCAGAAAAACAATTCGGATTGATAAACAATCCCATATTATGGAATTGCATTTTTAGAGAGCGATGTTGGCTTAAGATGTTGAATTTTCGCTGGATTTATTGTTTGAATTATTTAAAAAAATTTAAATGAATTTCAGAAATGAGATGTTATCCATTTTTATCTTTATTGGAAATTAGTTTATAAAATACATAGTTAAGTAATATATTATTTTCTTAACTTATTGCTTTTCACATAATTTCAAATTAAAACTTTTAAAGATAAGTAGTATTTATTTACAAAATCTTTTTAAATATTTTATTTATCAGTATAAAATTTTGGAAATTCTTTAGAGGCAAAAGATAAGGTATGGTATTATTTTAGAAAACTGATTATGAAAGTAATAAATTCAATTTCAAATAATTTTAGCTATAAAAGCCATTTAAATTATTTTAGAAAGAGTTTGAAAACCTTTGGAAAATCATTTCTCTATTTGTATGTGTATATATTAAATAGATTTTAAAATAAAGCAAGTTATCAATTATGAAAAGTTTTTAAAATAAATTTAACTAAGATTTTAAGTTTACAAATAATTTATGGGTTTAAAGTGCCTATGAAGTTATATATATATATATATATATGATTTGAAATAAAGTGAATTACAAATTATTTAAATATTGTTTTGATTCAAAGAACAAATGAAGGAATTTTATTTTTAAGACTTAAAACTTACTATTTAAAAGTGAATTACAAGTAAAATATTTTAGAAATCATTTTCTATATATGATAAAATTATATTAATTACTTTCAACCTATAAACTATTGTTGGCTTTTATTTTATTTAGCTTTTGGCTACTTTTACGTTTGTTTGAATTGTATTTCTGATGAATTTCATGATTTTCTATGAAACAAAGAATTTCAATAAACAATTGAATTGTCGGATGGTATAGGACACTTTGTAAAATTCTTTCGATTATTATTATTATAATTTGTTAAATAGAGTTTAAGTGGAAATCACTAGATTTTAGTAAATACTTGAATTTACATATGGTATGAGACAGTTAGCTAAATTCTTGTAATTACTGAAGTGATAGTAATTAACCCTTAGAGTTGTATTATCTTAGGGTGTTCAGATTTCAGAAAGATAGATCCCTGAGAAAAGATAACTCATTTTTCATCGATATGAGAATTGATACATTTTTAGATTTGGGTAGACATATCTCTTTCAAAAGATCTGTTCTGGTGTAAATATGGCTGTCTCTTTCAGAAGGCAAATTTTTACATGCATCATGACTTCTATAGATACTACAACCTATCAAGTTTATTTTGTTTTATACAATTGGATAGTGTTTACCTCTTTCGAAAGGTAAATTAGAATAGGACGGATTAGTTACACGGCTGCTCTATTCTTTGAGTGGTGTCCCTAATCTATAGTCTCTTTCGAAAGGCTTCCTTCCTACGTAGCGGGTCTCTTTCGGTAGATTTCGTGTCATTGTATTAAACTAATAGATGCCTACCATTATTATTTCATTATTGATGATTGTTTCTTCAAAGATTTTTAGTATGGATATTCTGTATCCTTTATGGTTCTGAGGAACTTTGAATTGGTTATTCACCATATTTTGAGATGATAGTCTATTGAGACTTAATATGTATTTATGAAATAGTGATTTGTTAAATATGCCTTAATTGAATATTTGTTTTGGGCATATTTTATTTATGACTTAATTGGTTATTGTTAAGTCGGAATTTTGAGATCTATATTTATTGGTTTAATTTGAATTTTTAGGTATTAGGCGTATTTTGAAATGACTTATTCTAGACTTAAGTCATTTATGGATTTTATAATGAACATAATTAATATGCCTTATTTTAATTGCTTATTCAGCATATTTTATATGGCTTATTATTTTAAGTCATAAGGTTATGATATTATTACCTCACCTATTATTTAAATATAGTCCGACCCTTTTATTATTTTAATACTCGGGTCCGGCCAAGACTTTACAGGTACATGGACCCATTGACCATTGGATTCGGGCCAGCATTGAAGTAGACTATTTTGATAGTTTTAGTTTACTTCATACTTGTATATATTGACAGTTAGAAGTTTATGTCATCTATATTATATAATAGCGACTTTGTACGGATATAAGATTTTGGATATGATATATATATATATATATACATATATATATATATATATATGTGTGTGTGTGTGGATCTAGTACTCATAATTCATAGACTCACATTCAACTATGTATATGATGCTGTATATTATTCTACTATGATCTGTGCCTCAGATTCTGATTTATCTATATCATATACTGTTCAGAATTTTTTAATCGGCATGTTTATTACTTTATATTAATACTGTAGACGTTTAAATTTCAGTTCAGATCCTTAAAAAGGTAAAAATGTCAGTTCCTGAAATGATGGTTTTAACAATAACTACTTAGGACTTGTTACAAAATATAAATACTAATATCTTTATCTAGATATATATGCATATATAGGATATATATATATATATATATATAAGCACTGAGAATGAAGTCGGTGTAGTATAGTGATTCAAAACTGAAGACTCATGAGTATCACGATTATCATGAGTTCAAGAGTTCAAGATATCAAAATAAGTAATAGAGTTTAGATTTATGTTAAAACTTCATAACATCACTAAAATCTTTATTCGGATTTTAATTGTGGAATGGAATCCACCTTCTCGCCTAAATTGGGATGGAACCCACGACCACTTTAGTGGAATGGATCCCACGACCACTTTAGTGGAAAATTGTCAAGAAGAAGGAATAGACTTTGATGAAACCTTTGCACGTGTAGTAAGATTAGTAGCCACTAGGATTCTACTTGCTTTCACCAACCACAACAATTTCAATTGTATGTCAAAATTGCCTTTTTATATGATTTTGTTAAAGAGGATGTTTATGTTGAACAATCTCCACTTTTTGAAGAGGAAAAATTTTCAAATCATGTTTACAAATTATAGAAAGCTTTATATGGTCTGAAACAAGCTCCTAGAGCCTGGTACGACAGACTAAGATCTTACCTATTATAATAAAATTTTGAAATTGGTAGAGTGGATAATATTCTTTTATCAAAAGAAACAAAAATGATATCCAATTAGTACAGATTCATGTAGACGATATCATTTTTGTATCAACAAACAATGAAATGCACAAGAATTTTCTGAAATAATGACAAAAGAGTTTGAGATGAGTCATATGGGTAAACTTACTTTGTTTTTAGGATTGCAATTAAACAATTAGATAGTGGTAATTTCATTAGTCAAGAAAAGTGTGCTAGGGATCTAGTTAGTAAGTATGGTATGACCAGTACGAGTGGGAAACCCACTCCTATGACAACCAATGAATCCTTGAATAAAGAAGACATGTCAAAAGATGTTGATCAAAAACTATATATAGGGAAACGATTGGATCGCTGCTCTATATAACTGCAAGTAGGCCTGATATCATGCATAGTGTCTGTCTCTGTGCAAGATACCTATCTCAACCCAAAGAAATCCATTTAAAAGCTGTTAAACGTATCCTAAGAGATGTTAACCACACCTTAGACTATGGCCTATTTTACCCTAAAAATGATTCATTTGATTTAATCTCATATTGTGATGCTGGCTATGCTGGTTGTTAATCAGACCGAAAAAATACAAGTGGAACATGTTATTTTTAGGACATTCTTTGGTTTCATGGTTTAGTAAAAAGAAAAATAATGCCTCACTATCAACAACTAGAGCAGAATATATCTCTGCTGCTTTGGCTTGTTCTCAATTTACCTATATCCAATAGACCCTAAAGGATTTTGGACTAAATATTTCAAAATCACCAATTTATTATGACAATACAAGTGCAATAAATTTATCCAAAATCCTACTCATCATTCCAGAACCAAACATATTGATATCACACATCATTTTCTCATAGATAATATAAGTAAATAGATTATTTCTCTTGAATTTATCAACACTGAGAATCAAATAGCTGATATTCTGACCAAACCCTTGAATCAATCAATCTTTACTAAATAAGAAGAGAACTAGGTATTTGTAATATAATTGAGATATAGAATATAGATATAGTAACATATATATTTAAATAAATAGAGAAAAAAAAATTGTCAAAATTTTAAAAGGGATGTCGACATGCCCCTACCCCCCATGTCGACATACGACGGTCAGATTTGAAAATTTGATTTTCCATCTAAAATCTATTTGGTGGTTATATAACCATAATATTTCGAATTCATTTGTCTTCTCACTTCATTTTCTCTGTAATAAACTTACGAAAATACGTTGTAATGGTTTCCTCTTCTAAATCAAACCAAAATGCAACCATTTCTTTCCCTTCTCCTAAGTCGGGTCCATTCCAACGTACTACATTGGCTCGAGTAATGAAGAACGAGGAAATTATGAAGGATTCTCTGCAAATGCTGACTGAATTACAAGTTATGCAAATAACGATGGAAAAGGGACAAAAGAAACAAGGCAAGATTCTTCGAAATTTGAAAAAATTTCTATTGGATAATCATGCATACCCTATTGTGATTGAAAATGATTCCTCTAACATATGCATTGATAATCCATTAGAGGATGATGAAGAAGAAGAGGCGCAAATGGACGTGGACGATAATGTTGTTTGCGTTGGAGAAGGCTGTTTTGACAAAAATGGTAATTTGGTCGAAAAATATGAAAACTTTTGTCTCTATTACGCTAATTGTTCGATTCGTAAGTCATTAATTGTCAAGGACTCTCATTAGAGTGTTATTATATTAATGTCTTATATTTTGTGTACTTTTATATATTTTTGTTTATGTTCCATATATATGTGTAATGTAACATCACATATAATAAAATTAGATTTATGTTTCACTTATTATACTTCGTTATTAGCATTAAATTCCATAGTATTAGTTTAAGGGGGATTTACATAGTTTAGGCTTAGTTTTTGTTGATGGCAATGGGGAGAATTATAAAATAGGATAGTTAGGTTATTAGTTAGGCTTAGCTTAAGGGGAGTTAGTAGATTAGGGAGGAGTTGTTAAGGGGGAGTCAGAGTAGAATCAAAGTTTGGTGGAGTTGTCATCATCAAAAGGGGGAGATTGTCAGTTCCTGAAATGATGGTTATTATGTTAACAACCATAGGACTTGTTATAAAATATAAATACTAATACCTTTGTCTAGATATATATATGTATATGCAAGATATATATGTAGGAACTGAGAATGAAGACAGTGCATTATAGAGGTTCAAAACTGAAGACTCATGAGTTTCACGATTATAATGAGTTCAAGAGTTCAAGATATCAAGATAAGTAATAGAGTCTAGATTTATGTTAAAACTTCATAATAGCACTAAAATCTTTATTCAGATTTTAATTATGGAATGGATTCCACCTTCTCGCCTAAATTGGAATGGAACCCGCGACCACTTTAGTAGAATGGAACCCACGACCTTATCTAGTGGAAAAAAATCCATGAAAATTTCAAAATGGCATATTTTTAGATTTTTTGAAAACTATCTTTTTAAAAAGACATCTCTCTCTTGGATTAAATATTTTAGCCTTAATTCAAAAACTACTTTAAATCATATTAATTTCAAAATTATTTCTTATTTTTAAACAACCTCCTGGTTTTAACGTTTTAGCATTAATCTCAAAATATTTATATATTTAGTTTTTATTACTTTTATATTTCGTAAGATCACTTTCCAAAGATTTTTATAATCATAAAGTATATTCAAAATAGTTTACAAATTCCTAAGATTGTTTCGACAAACTTTAGAAAGAAAATCTCTTTTAAAACAAAAACCAATTTTCAAAAAATACTAGGGGATGTCGACATGTCTATGCCAACCATGTCGATATGGTAGCCATAGAATTTTAAAATTCGAATTTTCGAAAGAAGTGTTTATTCGTCATAACCTTTCATGAATGGCATGACCGTTATTCTCCTATATATACCAGTAGTTTTAAATGAATTTTCACTTAAGATTTCTTTGTTTTCTCTCCTTTTTCTCTTGCATTCTTATTTTCAAACATTCTTAACAATACTCTGCCGAAATCCTAAGTGAATCAAACTCGATTATCTCTAGTTTGATTCTCCTCCGCTCTCTCTCAAAGATCTCAGTGCTATTTAGAGTTATATGATCATTTGTAATCAAAGATTGAAAGATCGAAGTGTATCGAATCTCTCTCCATCAAAGTGTGATTGGAAACGGCGTGATTATGGCCCGTAAGTCAATTGGGTGTGATTGTAGCCCATAAATCAATTGGGTGATCTTGTAGCCTGGTTAAATCAAGAGAGTTTGCCCTGGACTCAAAGGTAACAGGGTGTATCTTATGGCCTTGAAATTGAGGTTGTAATATCGACATTATATTTGAAAATAAATCTGCATAAGAAATTCTATGGGACTGGATATTGGGTAACTATGAACCGTTATAGAATTCCGGTGTGTTCTTTCCTTTACTACTTTTATTTACTATTTGCATCTGTGTCTGGTTCTGTGATTATCTCTGTGATTCCAAATTGCATCTGTTTGGGTTTAATCTGAAAAGATTTCAAAAAGATTCATAAAATTAATCAAACACTATTCACCCTCTCTCTAGTGTTAATTCTACCTTAAGATCCGTAATCTGTATTTCCTATAAATAAGAGTGTCAATGTTAGTATAAAGAGATATTCACATTCAATTGCCCTTAAACAACCCTATTCTTCGTATTTGCAGACAACATTACTTGTAATGTTCTTTGCTAAATTGGGCACAGTGATGAGGTTGTTACGTAAGCGACTTGGTCTGAGGATGGCAGTTGATCGGTGGTAGCAGCAGAGTGAGGCGATGGTGCTGGGAGTTCAACGGTGTAGAGGTTAAGGCTTGGGTCGGCATGGCAAGGGCAGAGAACTAGGGTTGGAGGCTATGAAGACTCGAAGACAATACTAGAGCATATAAAGGGAAAGAATATAAGATAAATTTAAATAAAAGAAAATTTTATAACCGAAATTTCTCTAAGTCCTTAACTCGGTACCGAGTAAAGGCTATAACTTAATACCAAGTTATCGAATTCTACCTGAATCAGCTCTAACTCAACACAATGAACCTATATATTGACTTAATGCACAATGCAAGTTTCGGAATAAAGAATGCATTATCGGTGTAGAGAATTGAAATTCAGACTGAGATCGGAGCCAATAACTAAATAGAATTAACCAATTCAAAACAACGTCCCAGGACAGAATCCAACAGTCAACTAAAACTCGTATGATAACGTTCGAATGTACCTCGTTCCAGAGCACACTTTACTTCCAACAAAATTGTGTTCTGGAGGGCAAATGTTAACAAGTTTTTTGATCAACCAAAAGTCAATGGAAGATAGAACATCGAGATGAAGATAGAATAACTTTCAACTTGGAAGGTAGGCTCATATGGGTTAGAGAAGCAAGACAAGAAAATTTAGGCCATTCTGGAACTAAGTCCATGACTCGGCACTGATTTATGGCCATAAATTGGTATCGAGTTACGATGCTCTATATAAGGATCTCCAACTTTCACCAACCCATTCTCTATCTATTATAAGCAAGCCCAAGCGTTTTCGTGAAGTTCCGAATGACCTATCTCAATAAGTGAAAAGTTATCTCCAACAAACTGCAGAATAAGCCAGATTATGAAAGAAAGATCGTCATAACAAGTCAACAAGCTATAAAAACACAAGGGGAAATACAAAATGAAGTGAAAAACCCAATCTAAGAAAAAGAACTAAGTTTCCCCCTGAGGGGATAACTCGGTACCGAGTTACAAGGATAACTCGGTATTAGGTTATCACCTTAACTCGATGCTCACCCAAACTTTCCACACTATCTTGGGTCGATGTCTGGACCTCTCTGGTGGGGGCTTATGGTCGAATATGACTGCTATCCTTATAAATACCAACCTTAAAGCAACCAAGAAAGGATCTGGTTTCTGCTATCACTACGCGGAAGCTTTGTCTCTTCTTCATCTTCTTCCTCCACACAATAGTCACCAAGGTAGCTACTTTAGGCAATTCTAAGACTTATAATCATTCTAACCCATGTACTTGTGACTTATTCCCTTTCAAACCCTTGGTAATCTCAAACAAACTACATCAGATCTATAAGCAACAATGCTATAAAGTAGATGTAGGACAAAGATTATCATACCATTATAAAATCTTGTGTCTCCCTTTCTTATTACTACTTATTTTCCTTTACTATTACTATTATTTACTAGGTCTAGGTATCACAGGTTTCCTACAACCAATTCTAAGATGTTGATCCATTTTGGCATTAATAGTCAAGTTTGATGTCATAAGATAGAAGCTATTATTTCCTGTGAATATAAAACAAATTGACTTCTAGAATCTTTTACTCCATCCTGCTTAACCACAAATTATGGATTATGGTGAATATGAATGAATCTGCTTGTGTATAATGCAGGTGTGCAGGTACCCAAAGGTAGGTGCCAACCGAACTTCTACGATCCTTGATTGGACCTTCGAAGTAAGATAATTTCTGGCATCCAAAGATAGAAGCCTACTAACTCATACGACCCATGACTTGGGGTTAGGAGTACAGATACACAAGGGTAGAATGAGAAGTTCGCCTCAACAGCTCATGCCCGAAGTTTGTCAAAGCGTCGAAAATTTATCCATATAATGGCAAGGTGAAAGATCGATGCTCGGAGTCTAGCGAGACCTTATTCAAACCCAATCGATGCTCAAAGTTGGGCACTGATGAAGAACAAACATCCAAGAAAGGGATGCCTAAACCACCATCTCAAGTGAACAGCAACGACCAATGCTCAGAGCTAGGCATGGTCTAATTTAAACATCATGAAAAAGGATGTCCAAACCATCATTCCAACTAGTTAAGATTTGATCGGATCCTAGAGTTGAACATGTTCAAGCAAAGGCACTTAGGAATAAGTGCTTTTAGCTGTTACTTTGCATTTATAAAAATAAGGCGATCTCGATTGTGGTCACCGGTCAGATAGAACCTGATCAAGAACAAACAAGTAGATTAACAACTCAGCCAAATGATGATGGAGAAATGGTTTATGAATATACAAACAAGAATACTAAGTGCATTTCTCATAACTCGAATAAGTCAACACAGAGCTTGAAAAGAAAACCAATATTTTATTCGCAAAGCATCTAAAGAAAAAGCGGGAGATGAACGAGCATCAAAACCCACCAGCACAAAAGAAAATCCTATGGCTATACAACTAAAAAGAGAAAAGCAAATAGCTAGACTTAATGTTTCATCCTCCTCTTCTTTTCCTTGGCTATCTCTACGGAGAAGTGTGCACCAGGATCCTTCGATTTCCTTCTACTTCTTTCCATGCTTCCATGGCCCTTTGAAGGGATACTTTGTGATGATCTAGCAAGTACACTTTAAATGCTTTCAAGCATGGGAAGAGTGACTGTAGGAAAGATGGCTTGATCGGGCAAAGCCATGGAAAAAGGAGGAGGAATGAATTCAACTAGCTCTTTCTTAATCTCCTTAGCCAGTAAAACTTGAGTCTAGAGCAACTTCTACATGCTGGGCCACAAAGAAGTCTAAGAAGACCTAGTTATGAGAACTTCCTCGTCAGCCTGAGGTCCCAAGAGATCCCTAGTCATCTCCTCTTCCAAAGAGTGAATCATTTGTGCACCAGGTCTAGGGGCAACGCTAGTTTGATAATCAGAATGGTCCGAGAATCGGACACAGCCACTGATTCAGTCATTGATGCTTACTGCCTTAGCTGAGAACCTTCCTCAGGAGGGTGATGATGGCAGGTTGACCTGAAATTTGAGAATCATAAATGAACAGATTAGCAAAATCGACCGGTGTCTTCTCAAATATGGGTAAGATCAGTTAGATACCTCCAACAAACTTAGTGTAGCGACCTGAAATTTTATCGCTTTGATTTGTGAATATTAGTCAAATTTTGTACATTCAATTAATGGTTTTTAATGGTCAAATAACCCTCTTTTAATTAATAAGTAATGATAGTAAACATGTTTTGAAAGTTTGTTTACAAAGGTAGTTTGAAGAAAAATTGAAAACGAAACCAAAAATCATTTTTTGAACTTTTGAATTTTTTTATCGCACAGAAGTTGTCACAACGTTGTTGGACACATATGTACAATTTTCTAATGTACACTCACACATATAATAAGTGATTTGATAAATTAATTAGGATTAGTAAATGTTAGTATAATTAAAAAAGTGATTAATTAATAGATGTGACTTTTACTTTTTAAAATAAAGAAAAGTGGATTTTTCCTTCTTAATTTAAGCGGATTAGTACATAACATCGTTATAAAGTACAAGGCCATGTGAAGGGGGAGTGATGTATGAGTTAGAACTTTAGAAAGTAGTAAATGGTTATGGAAAAGTAAGGGTATTTTGGTAATTTGGCTAAGGGGTATTTGGTGTCTATTGCCATTTTTTCCATTTCTATAAAAGGAGCACCTTCCATTTCATTTCCATTTTCACTTTCATCTTCTTCATTTTATATTCTATGTCTTCCTTATTTTTCCTCCATTTCCTAAAGGCAAATCTGCATCAAAACCCCTTCATTATCTTCTCTAAATCCTTACACAAGCTTAGAATTATACAATTCATACTCTCACTACAATAAAAATAACAAAGTCAAACACAAAATCCGTATATTATCCTAGGGTCATGAGCACCAAGGGAGAGAGGGGACTTGCATGAGCATGAGGAAGTAGGGGAGATGTTTTAAAGTGAAAAGAAAGGTGTTGTATTGGTTGTCGGAGTGTAGGATGGAGTTGTGGCTTTTATTCGAAGTTTGATTTGACACTTTGGTTTGGTTAGAAAATGTTGTAATATTTTAGTGATTATAGTGTTGTGCATATATTGTAGGTTGTTGTTGATTCCCGTTTAAAATCATATGACATAAATAACCATTTTTTTGTAGTGGACAAAAAAAGATGAAAGGAATTTGAAGTATCTTCATAGCGAATAGGTCGCTGTGGAAGCACTACGAAGAATAGAAATGTGTAGAGGGATCCAGAAGGATACCTCATCCATTGTTTTACATTTCATTTACATATGTATATAATAAATTATTATATCTTATGGTTTTGAAATGTTGAATATAGCTTGAAAAATCAAACTCTTTTGAGAATATAAATAAGTTGTAGCTTGTTTAAGTACTATAGAAGTCAAGAAGCTTCTTTTCGAATTTGAAAAGTTATGGATTTTAAATTGACTTCAACTTTATAATATTTTAAAGTGAAATGCTTTCTATATTTAGAATGGTTTAACATATAGAAATATATGTGGTTTTAAAGTTATTTTATTTACAAATCAAAGTTTGAAAATTTATGATCCATATAACGATGGTCCCTATGGGTGCACTTTGGAAATCCAAGATTTTAGTAAAGTAAAAGGAGGTTATCTATTTTAAATATTCATAAATTATTTTCAAAAGTGTTTTATAAAAGTTATATAAGTATTCTAAAAGGAGTTAAATTATTTAAATATATTTTGAGTATTTAAAACAGGTGGTTTATTTTAAAGAAATTCCTTTACATTTTTCAAAATTGGATTCTTTTTTAAATGTGATGGTTTTTATTTATGATTTAGATGGAGGTTTGTACTTTGTTTAAAAGCATTTAAAATAGGTTTAGAATTTATGCAAATGATTTTCTTAAGATTTGTATTTGAAGTATTTAAGTAAGTGGCTTACTTTTACATAAAGAGAAATCTTGTCTTTCTAAATAAACTTTGGTTTAACAATGATTTTCAAGTGATGTTTTTGATAAGTGTTTTGAATTATGATTTGAGTAATTTAAATTGTAGGGAAATTCGTTTAAAAAAGGATTTAAGTTTCAAAGGGATTTAACGTGAGATCATTAAATAAGGGGTTTATTTAAAGGAAATCCATTTGTTTTCCAAAATTGAATTCTCTTTAAAATTGATGGCTTTTGAGTTATATTTCGAATGGAAGTTTAAACTTTGTTTTGAAGTGTTTTAAAGGGGATTTGAAATTTTTTTAAGTATTTTAAGGGATTATTTGATATGATAAACAATTAATATTTTTATAAATGGAATCTTGGTTTCCAAATCAACTTTGGTTTAAACATAGATTTCAAGTAAGATTTATATGGAGGTTTAAACTTTGTTTAAAGAAGTTTTTAAGAAAGTATTTTTCAAATAGGGAGAAGTCATGGATTACAACACTCTTTTTGTAATAAATGGTTTCGAGAAAAAGAAAGAAATTATGGACCATAACATTTTTGTTATAGTAAATGATTTCGAAAAGGATGAAAGGAAGTCTTATTTTATAGTATATTTTTTTATTATAAATAGTACATAGAATTTATGAATCTTATACTCGGTATTAAACTTCGACGCAAGTAGACTTCCATCTATCCTAAAAGTTAATTTTTTTATCAAGTCAAGATTTGAGAGGTGGTAGTGCCCCAACTTGAATGGCTTTACTATTAAGCAAAGGATAATTTAAGTTTGAAATTGAAGATTAATGCTGAGCATACGAAGTATTATTTTTGTTTTCAAATTTGGTTTCCATAAATGATCTGGATAAGTATTCTTTTCTTATATACATATGTAAATATCCATTTTGTTGTAGTGGACAAAAAACGATGAAAGGAATTTGAAGTATCTTCATAGCGAATAGGTCGCTGTGGAAGCACTTCGAGGAATAGAAATGTGTAGATGGATCCAGAAGGATTCCTCATCCATTGTTTTACATTTCATTTACATATGTATATAAGAAATTATTATATCCTATGGTTTTGAAATGTTGAATATAACTTGAAAAGTCGAACTCTTTTGAGAATATAAATAAGTTAGCTAGTTTAAGTACTATAGCAGTCGAGAAGCTTCTTTTCGAATTTGAAAAGTTATGGATTTTAAATTGACTTCAACTTTATAATATTATAAAGTGAAATGCTTTCTATATTTATAATGGTTTAACAAATAGAAAGAAATGTGGTTTTAAAGTTATTTGATTTACAAATCATAGTTTGGAAATTTATGATCCTTATAACGATGTCCCTATAGGTGCACTTTGAAAATCCAGGAATTCAGTAAAGTAAAAGAAGGTTATCTATTTTAAATATTCATAAATCTTTCAAAAGTGTTTTATAAACGTTATATAAGTATTCTAAAAGGAGTTAAAGTATTTAAATTTATTTTGAGTATTTAAAACAGGTGGTTTATTTTAAAGAAATTCCTTTACATTTTTAAAAATTGGATTCTTTTTTTAAACGTGATGGTTTTTATTTATGATTTAATTGGAGGTTTATACTTGTTTAAAAGCGTTTAAAATAGGTTTAGAATTTATGCAAATGATTTTTTTTAAGATTTGTATTTGAAGCATTTAAGTAAGTGGCTTACTTTTACATAAAGAGAAATCTTATCTTTCTAAATCAACTTTGGTTTAACAATGATTTTCAAGTGATGTTTCTGATAAGTGTTTTGAATTATGATTTGAGTAATTTAAATTTTAGGGGAATTCATTTAAAAAAGGATTTAAGTGTCGAAGTGATTTAACGTGAGATCTTTAAATAAGGGGTTTATTTAAAGGAAATCCATTTGTTTTCCAAAGTTGAATTCTCTTTAAAATTGATGGCTTTTGATTTATATTTCGAATGGAAGTTTAAACTTTGTTTTAAGTGTTTTAAAGGGGATTTGAAAATTTTTGTAAGTATTTTAAGGGATTATTTGATATGATAAACAATTAAATTTTTTATAAATGGAATCTTTGTTTCCAAATCAACTTTGGTTTAAACATAGATTTCAAGTAAGATTTATGTGGAGGCATAGACTTTGTTTAAAGAAGTTTTTAAGTAAGTATTTTTAAAATAGGGAGAAATCATGGATTACAACACTCTTTCTGTAATAAATGGTTTCGAGAAAAACAAAGAGATTATGGACCATAACATTTTTATTATAGTAAATGATTTCGAAAAGGATGAAAGGAAGCCTTACCTTATTGTATATTTTTTATTATAAATAGTACATAGAATTTATGAATCGTATACTCGGTATTAAAATTCGACACAGGTAGACTTCCACCTATCCTAAAAGTTAAAATTTTTATCAAGTCAAGATTTGAGAGGTGGTAGTACCTCAACTTGAATGGCTTCATTATTAAGCAAAGGATAATTTAAGTTTGAAATTGAAGATTAATGCTGAGCATACGAAGTATTATTTTTGTTTTTAAATTTGGTTTCCATAAATGATCTGGATAAGTATTCTTTTTTGATATACATATGTAAATAACCATTTTGTTGTAGTGGACAAAAAAAGATGAAAGGAATTTGAAGTATCTTCATAGCGAACAGGTCGCTGTGGAAGCACTTTGAAGAATAGAATTGTGTAGATGGATCCAGAAGGATTCCTCGTCCATTGTTTTACATTACATTTACATATGTATATAGGAAATTATTATATCCTATGGTTTTGAAATGTTGAATATAACTTAAAAAGTCAAACTCTTTTGAGAATATAAATAAGTTGTAGCTTGTTTAAGTACTGTAGCAGTCGCGAAGCTTCTTTTCGAATTTGAAATGTTATGGATTTTAAATTGACTTTACTTTACAATATTTTAAAGTGAAATGCTTTCTATATTTATAATGGTTTTACATATAGAAATAAATGTGGTTTTAAAGTTATTTGATTTACAAATCAAAGTTTGAAAATTTACGATCCATATAACGATGGTCCCTATGAGTGCACTTTGGAAATCCAAGATTTTAGTTAAGTAAAAGGAGGTTATCTATTTTAAATATTCATAAATTCTTTTCAAAAGTTTTTTATAAAATTTATTTAAGTATTCTAAAAGGAGTAAAAGTATTTAAATATATTTTGAGTATTTAAAGCATGTGGTTTATTTTAAAGAAATTCCTTCACATTTTTCATTTTTTTAAATGTGATGGTTTTTTATTTATTATTTAGATGGAGGTTTGTACTTTGTTTAAAAGCGTTTAAAATAGATTTAAAATTTATTCAAATGATTTTTTTCAAGATTTGTATCTGATGTATTTAAGTAAGTGGCTTACTTTTACATAAAGAGAAATCTTATCTTTCTAAATCAACTTTGGTTTAACAATGATTTTCAAATGATGTTTTTGATAAGTGTTTTGAATTATGATTTGAGTAATTTAAATTGTAGGGAATTTCATTTAAAAATGGATTTAAGTTTCAAAGGGATTTAACGTGAGATCTTTAAATAAGGGTTTATTTAAAGGAAATCCATTTGTTTTCCAAAGTTGAATTCTCTTTAAAGTTGATGGTTTTTGAGTTATATTTCGAATGGAAGTTTAAA
This sequence comes from Allium cepa, assembly GCA_030765085.1. Taxonomy (NCBI): domain Eukaryota; kingdom Viridiplantae; phylum Streptophyta; class Magnoliopsida; order Asparagales; family Amaryllidaceae; genus Allium; species Allium cepa. The sequence continues at coordinate 783,196,794 of CM060928.1, read as the reverse complement.
CTTTGTTTAAAGTGTTTTAAAGGGGATTTGAAATTTTTATATGTATTTTAAGGGATTATTTGATATGATAAACAATTAATAATTTTATAAATGGAATCTTGGTTTCCAAATCAACTTTGGTTTAAACATAGATTTCAAATAAGATTTATATGGAGGTTTAAACTTTGTTTAAAGAAGTTTTTAAGAAAGTATTTTTAAAATAGAAGTCATGGGTTACAACACTCTTTTTGTAATAAATGGTTTCGAGAAAAAGAAAGAGATTATGGACCATAATTTTTTTATTATAGTAAATGATTTCAAAAAGGATGAAAGGAAGTCTTATTTTATTGTATATTTTTTTATTATAAATAGTACATAGAATTTATGAATCTTATACTCGGTATTAAACTTCGACGCAGGTAGACTTCCACCTATCCTAAAAGTTTAAAATTTTATCAAGTCAAGATTTGAGAAGTGGTATTTCCCCAACTTGAATGGCTTCATTATTAGGCAAAGGATAATTTAAGTTTGAAATTGAAGATTAATGCTGAGCATACGAAGTACTATTTTTGTATTCAAATTGGTTTCCATAAATGATCTGGATAAGTATTCTTTTCTTATATACATATTTAAATAACAATTTTGTTGTAATGGACCAAAAATGATGAAAGGAATTTGAAGTATCTTCATAGCGAATAGGTCGCTGTGGAAGCACTTCGAAGAATAGAAATGTGTAGATGGATCCAGAAGGATTCCTCGTCCATTGTTCTACATTTCATTTACATATGTATATAAGAAATTATTATATCCTATGATTTTGAAATGTCAAATGTAACTTGAAAAATCGAACTCTTTTGGGAATATAAATTAGTTGTAGCTTGTTTAAGTACTATAGCAGTCGAGAAGCTTCTTTTCAAATTTGAAAAGTTATGGATTTTAAATTGACTTCAACTTTATAATATTTTAAAGTGAAATGCTATCTATATTTATAATGGTTTAACATATAGAAAGAAATGTGGTTTAAAGTTATTTGATTTATAAATCAAAGTTTGAAAATTTACAATCCATATAACGATGGTCCCCATGGATGCACTTTGGAAATCCAAGATTTTAGTAAAGTAAAAGGTGATTATCTATTTTAAATATTCATAAATTTTTTTCAAAAGTGTTTTATAAAAGTTATATAAGTATTCTAAAAGGAGTTAAAGTATTTAGATATATTTTGAGTATTTCAAACAGGTGGTTTATTTTAAAGAAATTCCTTCACATTTTTCAAAATTAGATTCTTTTTTAAATGTGATGGTTTTATTTGTGATTTAGATGGAGGTTTGTACTTTGTTTAAAAGCATCTAAAATAGGTTTAGAATTTATGCAGATGATTTTTTTTAAGATTTGTATTTGAAGTATTTAGGTAAGTGGCTTACTATTACATAAAGAAAAATCTTATCTTTCTAAATCAACTTTGGTTTAACAATGATTTTCAAGTGATGTTTTTGAAAAGTGTTTTGGATTATGATTTGAGTAATTTAAATTGTAGGCAAATTCATTTAAAAATGGATTTAAGTTTCAAAGGGATTTAACGTGAGATCTTTAAATAAGGGGTTTATTTAAAGGAAATCCATTAGTTTTCCATAATTGAATTCTCTTTAAAATTGATGGCTTTTGAGTTATATTTCGATTGGAAGTTTAAGCTTTGTTTAATGTGTTTTAAAGGGGATTTGAAATTTTTGTAAGTTTTTTAAAGGATTATTTGATATGATAAACAATTAATATTTTTATAAATGGAATCTTGGTTTCCAAATCAACGTTGGCTTAAACATAGATTTCAAGTAAGATTTATATGGAGGTTTAAACTTTGTTTAAAGAAGTTTTTAAGAAAGTATTTTTAAAATAAGGAGAAGCATGGATTACAACACTCTTTTTGTAATAAATGGTTTTGAGAAAAAGAAAGAGATTATGGACCATAACATTTTTATCATAGTAAATGATTTCGAAAAGGATGAAAGGAATTCTTATTTTATTGTATAATTTTTTATTATAAATAGTAAATAGAATTTATGAATCTTATACTCGGTATTAAACTTCGACGCAGGCAGACTTCCACCTATCCAAAAAGTTAAATTTTTTAACAAGTCAAGATTTGAAATGTGGTACTACCCCAACTTGAATGGCTTCATTATTAAGCAAAGGATAATTTAAGTTTAATATTGAAGATTAATGCTGAGCATACGAAGTATTATTTTTGTATTCAAATTTGGTTTCCATAAATTATCTGGATAAGTATTATTTTCTTATATACATATGTAAATAACCGTTTTGTTGTAGTGGACAAAAATGATGAAAGGAATTTGAAGTATCTTCATAGCGAATAGGTCGCTGTGGAAGCACTTCGAAGAATAGAAATGTGTAGATGGATCTAGAAGGATTCCTTGTCCATTGTTTTACATTTCATTTACATATGTATATAATAAATTATTATATCCTATGGTTTTGAAATGTTGAATATAACTTAAAAAGTCGAACTCTTTTGGGAATATAAATAAGTTGTAGCTTGTTTAAGTACTATAGCAGTCGCGAAGCTTCTTATCGAATTTGAAAAGTTATGGATTTTAAATTGACTTTAACTTTATAATATTTTAAAATGAATTGCTTTCTATATTTATAATGGTTTTACATATAGAAATAAATGTGGTTTTAAAGTTATTTGATTTACAAATCAAAGTTTGAAAATTTACGATCCATATAACGATGGTCCCTACGAGTGGACTTTGGAAATCCAAGATTTTAGTAAACTAAAAGGAGGTTATCTATTTTAAATATTCATAAATTCTTGTCAAAAGTGTTTTATAAAAGTTATATAAGTATTCTAAAAGGAGTTAAAGTATTTAAATATATTTTAAGTATTTAAAACAGGTGGTTTATTTTAAAGAAATTCCTTTACATTTTTCAAAATTGGATTCTTTTTTAAATGTGATGGTTTTTATTTATAACTTAGATGGAGGTTTGTACTTTGTTTAAAAGCATTTAAAATAGGTTTAGAATTTATGAAAATGATTTTTTTAAGATTTGTATTTGAAGTATTTAAGTAAGTGGCTTAATTTTACATAAAGAGAAATCTTATCTTTCTAAATCAACTTTGGTTTAACAAAGATTTTCAAGTGATGTTTTTGATAAGTGTTTTGAATTATGATTTGGGTGCAGGGAAATTCGTTTAAAAAAGGATTTAAGTTTCAAATGAATTTAACGTGAGATTTTTAAATAAGGGGTTTATTTAAAGGAAATCCATTTTTTTTCCAAAGTTGAATTCTCTTCAAAATTGATGACTTTTGAGTTATATTTCGAATGGAAGTTTAATCTTTGTATAAAGTGTTTTAAAGGGGATTTGAAATTTTTGTAAGTATTTTAAGGGATTATTTGATATGATAAACAATTAATATTTTTATAAATGGAATCTTGATTTCCAAATCAATTTTGGTTTAAACATAGATTTCAAGTAAGATTTATATGGAGGTTTAAACTGTGTTTAAAGAAGTTTCTAAGAAAGTATTTTTAAAATAGGGAGAAGTTATGGATTACAACACTCTTTTTGTAATAAATGGATTCGAGAAAAAGAAAGAGATTATGGACCATAATATTTTTGTTATAGTAAATGATTTTGAAAAGGATGAAAGGATGTCTTATTTTATTGTATATTTTTTATTATAAATAGTACATAGAATTTATGAATCTTATACTCGGTATTAAACTTCGACACAAGTAGACTTCCACCTATCCTAAAAGTTAAATTTTTTATCAAGTCAAGATTTAAGAGGTGGTAGTACCCCAACTTGAATGGCTTCATTATTAAGCAAAGGATAATTTAAGTTTGAAATTGAAGATTAATGCTGAGCATACAAAGTATTATTTTTGTATTCAAATTTGGTTTCCATAAATGATCTAGATATGTATGGTGGTACAGAAAGTATTCTTTTCATACTTAAATGCCAAATTCTGAGGTATTGAAACTTGTCTCTATCTTGAGAGGTATTGAAACTCGTCTCTATCTTGAGAATGTATGTTGAGGTAATTCTAACTTGTTTGATTTCGTTGTTAATCTAGGGATAGTACTTTTTGAAACCAAAAAGTGCTGGTAAGTATATTTGGTCTTATTTCCATACGATCTTTTTACTTACACCTGAAAGAAAGTAGTTTATTGATGAAAGGATTAATTAGGGAGGCTTAGCGATTGTTTATGTACTTAATCATGCGGGTTTTTTTAATGTGAAATTAAATATTTAATTAGGTTGTGTTTCTAATTTATAGTTAAATAACCGACTATCAAATCTTGTCCAGTTTTAAACAATCGATTGTTGGTTCGGAGAGAACGGAATCAGATGAACATGAATTATCTGAAAACCACTTCGAATTGACATAAGCGTTTGAATTGAAGACATGTTGAAGATGATGGAAATTGAAGGCAGAGCTCTTTTAAAGCAAGGGCTACTTGTTACTATTCTCGAGAATGTAGTAGAAATAGTGCCTTCAGTTTGTTTATATCCTAAAGAACTTGTATGGACTAATGTTGGCATTGCATTATTGCTTGAAGGGCAGTGTTAGCATTCCAAGAGGGATTTGCAAAAAGAAAATGGTAGTTGTGATCCCACAAGCCTCACACTCGGGAATGTCTAAAATAGGGGATATGACGCAAGGCTATGTGGGTCGCACCCATTAGGGTATGGCCATAACCTTTCTAGATCACTATTTATGGTTTTGGTATGTGCACGAGAGTTCTCAAGAAAAAGGCTATAAAGCAAATAGGGTGTTGTCATATTCGGTACAATACAGGAACCGGTATGTCGATTATGTTATGCATGGGTTCCCCATGTAGCCCTCGGTACATTTTATCTAGTGATGTACTATGGTAGGTGGTACCCTAGTACCATGTCATTATATGGAATCTATTTTCCCATATGTGCCTTTATGGACTTACTTATATACCAAACATGCTGAAACATGAGATGCAAGCATTTTAGCTATGTTATGTATTTATTTTAAACTCTAGACATCAATATAATATCACTGGATTTCCATATAAAGTGGCTAAGTCAAGAGGTAAAAACCCACTCGTGTTTATGTGCAACATGGTCTTACGAGACACCTTTATTTTTGAAAGCATTTTTTAAATATTACAATCCATATGATTTTTCTCATGCTAGTTTACCAGACTGATCCGGATGTTATTTTTTTATAATGCGTGGTTCAGACACGAGTATTTTTCTAGAGTTAGTTTTGGACGCTCGGAGCTTCAAGAGGGGGTGGATGCTTCCAAGACTTGGCATATTTTATCTTCCACTGCATTTCTTGTTTTTTATTTATCATCATTTGTAAGGATAGGCTTTTATAACTGTCTAGGCTGATTAGGTTACTCTAATTGTTGTATGAATATTAAAGTTTTCTTTTGTAAAGATCATTTGGATATTATATATTACTCGTTATAATGTGAAATTCTGTTTTGTCTTTTCTTTTCTTTCACCTCCAATAATCTGTCATTCTAGCACTCAGATGCTCAGCACGAGAATATCGTAGATGTATTAGTGTCGATTTTTGAGGATCGAAAAGGTGGTCATCATAGAGGTATCAAAGCTAAAGGTTAAGTGAGAACCTTTCTCTGGTGGTGTAAACTCATTAGAGATCGGGTAATTGATACCCTAGAATGAATTTGAGTGTATCATATATGAGAGCACGTATTTGTTAGTGCTATGAAAATGTTTATATTATTTTTCAAAATTGGTTAATGAAATAATTTTACCGAGGACTATATTTTATATAGAAAAGGATAATTTTCAAAAAATAGATATAGTTATTTTTGTTGTGATTATTTGTTAGGAAAGGATTATATTTATTTATCATCATTTATTGATTGGTTATTTATGCCCGGTCAGTTTATGAGCATTTGTTGCTTCAATTAAGTATGAACACCTTATGAATTCAGTTTCATGATTTGACTATAAGGTATTTGTAAATAATGTAGGTTTAACAATTTGACTTTGTTAAAATGGTTATTATAATAATGGAAGTCATTATATAAAGGAAACTGCATATAAATTTGGTTTATAAGATGTGTCTTATAAAATAAGAAGATTTTTGAGAATTTAAATTCTGGTGGCTTTGAAAAAGATTTTAAATGATTTTGAAAACGAGGGGTAATAGCATTATTTGAAAGTTGGTAATAGTGTTACTTGAAAGTATTTATAAGTGTAAGTAATTTCAAGAAGAATTTTGAGTAAGATACACTTTCTTTGGATGGTTCGGGGAAAACATCATGATTAGTTTTGGGTAATCTGAATAATCTTCTAAGTGACGTTCGAATGTTTGCTTAGACGAACATTATAGTGCACTATGTAAATTATTCATCTTTATCATTGTGCAATCGAAATGAGTTCTAATTTGAAAAAACCGAGAGCAAATTTTAGTAAATAAAATGATAAAGCTATTTTATATATATGTGAGAAATATATATAGTATTGTTTCAAAATGGGATTCGAAAGGGAAGAGGTATTTCTATGTTAACAAGTTCGAGTGGCTTAAAAATGAATAAAATGGGTAAGAAATGTGTTTGGATGGTAATCGATACTCTTAAGTATTACCCTGCTTGGTAAGGGGGTGTATGATACTATTTGGTAGGACCGGGTTCCTTGGTATCATTTAGTGTTACTCGGTCTATATGTATATTTTTTTATGAAATAAAATATATTGCATCATTTCAAAAAAAAAGACGTTTGAAATAAAATCCAAGTATTGAGTTTCCTTATAGAGAATGAATTCAAAATAAAACGAGGTATTTGATGAAAAAATGTGTTGGAAATGAAATTCTTAATCTGAGTCTATATCATTCTTGGTCAGGGGAGAAATAATTTAACATAAGTTTTTGATGGGTTAAATTTAATAAGAAGGTTTTAATGAACTATATTTTATTAAAACCACGTCTCTTGTTTTAACATCTAAGTTGTATAAACTTTTCAATGTTATTGGACCGACTAATAAACATCTTTACCTTATATGTGTCTAAGGAAAAGTAGACTTTACGACTGAGTTTGGATACCAACATCCTACTCTTCTTAACTACTTACTGACCAGATGAGTAAATAAATTAAAGACGTCAACTTAGTTTTAAGACCTAGAGTTATTTTGGGCATACATCTGAATTTAGGAAAAAAGATAAAAGATTTAAATTAGATAGTTATATATACTCTCAGGATGTAGTAGGTTATTATACAAGTTTAAAACTTAAGTTAAGTTTTTGTAACGACCCGTTAAATTTGATAATGTTAAATGAATTAAATTAATATGTTTCTAATCTAATTTAGAATAAAATAAAGGTCTTAAGATTTTATTTGAGAAAATGTAGTAATTTGTTATAATAATTGGAATTTAATGTAACAATTTAATAGTTACATGGAAATAGATTTGAACTATGTAAATTTGCACACCTTGTTATAAGTTAAATATAAGAAACCAATATAAATGTGAATCAGTGAATATTAATAAAAATATTTACTAGAATGGAATTCATTTAATATAAAATAAATAGTGGAGATTGTACATTTGGTTGTAATAATAAATAGTGACTAAATAAAAGTGTCCGTTGGAATAAATCAATGCAATAAGTGTGATAAGTAATTTTATTGAATGTTGTCTCTAATAAATGTACTTGATTTGGTAATTTAGATATTTATACGTAAAGTATATATATAAAGATATATTGATTCCAATAGAATTAATTGGAAATCTAATATTAAATATAATGTTGGTAGCAATTGAAATTTACTGTTTTGCAAAATAAATGAGAAATCAAGTCAAATGTGAATTATACCGTAAAGGATAAATTCATTTAAACAGTAGGATTGTAAATAAATAAACATTCTACTTAGGTTTCAATTGGATAACTTATGTAGTTTAATGGAGAATCAATTGCAATTAATTGCCATAAATTAGTGATGATAGGGTAGTTTGATTTGGCCTTTAAGAAGCAAAGAAAAAGAAAGCCAAGATTTATGTATTCATTTGTAATGTGAAATGCAAATCTTGTGGATTGTTTTTTTTACAAGTGGAATTAATATTTAACCATTACGTTAGTGGAGTCTGATAAGTTAAGGTAGATAATCAATGGTAATTTACCTAATTCAAAGGATATATTAATATAAATATGGGTAAAATGAGGTTAGACCAAGGATATAGTATTAATTGATTTTTAAGGCTTAATTAATACGTGAAATAGACAAGATTCCACATTCAAACATTTATACAAAGCTAAGTTGTAAATAGAAATACCAATGTAATATAATGTAAATAGATGGGAATCAACATTTATTTATTTATTTAATGGAATTTAATTTCTATAGTATGATAATCGCAATTAAATGAAATTGAAATAGCTAATTTATACGTTAGTTGAAATTTAGCTGGAATATGAGGATTTTTAATGAAATAGTGAAATCAAATGGAAATAAGGTTTCAATTATACATTGGAATTTATATTCACCATAAAAGGTTAATTGAAAACCAAAGGAGTTAATAAAGGAATCAAGCTTTATCTATTAATTTGGATTTAAGATATGGTAAATTGGATTTATTGCAATAATTAATTCTATAAGATGAGGTTAATACTTATTGTATTTATAATTGGACCAAATTGTTGATATAGATTTTTAGAAAGCAGAATCTATAAACTAATTTGAGTATCAAATTCAATAATTGCGCTTATTGCATAAATAAAGGGAATTTAACGTTAAATATTACGTTACTGAAATTTAAAATAGACTTTAAGAATAATAATGTGAATCATGAACCAAAGTATGTGGCATCCCTATTTTGGATAAAAGATAAGTATACAGATTAAAAATGTAATAAATAGGTTTTGAGGAATTTATTTATAATTCCTTAATATAAGGAAGCGGAGGAATGTATACTGAAATTTGATAGACTTGTCAACTCTAATTCACAGCCAAACTTGTTAAATCATTTAAATTGATTTTAATTTACATAAGCAATAGAATTGGGACAATTTTAGAATATTCATATAGAATTGGATTTATATAATTTATTTAATTTATTTAATGAATATTAAAAATAGCCTTTTTGGCCACGGACTCGGATTTCGACGAAACCAGTTTCATCGGATCCGTATCGGTGTATTATTATAGGGTTTCAAGTTTCGTATCGATCGGACCTGTCGTTTGATCGTACGGACGCGAAACGCCTTGAAATCGATTTAATTAAAATCAATTTGAAATCAATTTAGAAATTTGTTTTCAGCATAACTTCTTCATACGATCAAATTTGGACGCGAAACTTTTTCCGTCGCGTTCAGAATATTTTAAATTACCTATTTGGATATATAGATTTACGAAATTTCGTTCCGGAGACATAGCGGGCTTTTTGGGCCATAGTTTGTTCCGCACGTTCATTCTACGGTTTATCTACACTACCTCTAACCCTCTATATAAATCTAGCTACAAGCCCTAGCCTCCGCCTAATTTCATTTTATCTGCGCGTATTTTTTTCTTCAAGTTCCTCTTCTTCTTCAATGGGTGCAAACCCTAGATCCAATCAATTCAAAAGCAAAATGAAATTTCAAACTACTCCAAAAATTCTGAAAAAAATATATGTTGAAGATTTTGGCAAGCGCAACTCAGATCTGCGGTCCGTTTTTCGATTCGAGTTTCTGTGTGTCCAGATCTGAGCCAATCAGTTACGGCCGTTCATCAGCGTCGCATCAAAGTTCGTCTGATCGCAATTTCCTTTCTGGGTATTGTAGAGGAGGCCGAGGGGATCGCATCCATATGGGTTTCATGGCAAGTTAACGGTCGGATCAACGAGAAAATTCGAGTTAGGGTTATATATATAGCGGCGGCTGCCCTAGGGTTTTGGCCGAGTTAGGCGACCGGAGGTAGGCCATTGGGGGCGGCTCATCAAGGCAAGGACGATGGTGGTGTTCGCTAGTGGTCAGGTGGCTGGTGGCGCAGTAGAATCGAGGTCAAAGTCCGGTCATAATGGGTTGTTCGTGGTCACTGGGCACGGGCTGGAGCAGTGCAAACGCGTGAAGATGGAGATATATTTTTCACGTGCCTGGGACCATTTCGAAAATGACGTGGCTTATAGGTTAAGGTGTGTGATTGTGTTCTTTTTTTTTTTTTAAATTTTGATTTTCAATCGCATTTATCGCTATAACTTTTGCATGCGATATCCGTTTTACGCGCGGTTTCTTTTGATAGGATCGTATTGAAATTCCGGACTTGATGACGCTAGTTTGGACGAATTCTGAGACGGTCAAATTTTTGGGTTTAAATTGAATTTAAATTCAATTTAAATTCAAAAGGTGAGTGTTTTAACCCACTCACAACTACTAGAAGCTTTTATGTTTGTTAAATTAATTTTAGAAATGAATAGAAATTTATTTATGAGTATTTGGCATGTTTATTTCACTCATATTTGTTGAATTGCATTTATTAAATTTAACTGTTAATTTAATTTATTTATTGCGTATTAATTGACAATTAGAATTTATTTGTCTGCATATAAATGGCTAGTCAACAGTTATAAAATTCATCACTGAATATAAACTGTAGATTAATAGTTGTTAAATTTAATTTGAATATAATTGCCAGTTATTACATGCTATATATTTTCAAATATATATTGATATTGATTGATGATTGTGATTTGGATAATGGATGATGTTGATGAATGGATGCTTATTTGATATCATTAAATTGCAAGTTATCATGCATTTTTCATTTCATTCGGGATTGTGGTTTGAAATGATATACAACCGTAAATTTTATTTTTAAATTGCGGATTGAAATGATAAATATCCGTATCACTTGACCATAGGATAGAAAATTTTATACAGGCACCGTGGTCTATATATAAAATTATTTTAAAGTGATTTCTATGGTTTGGATGGGATACGGTTTATAAAGAATTATTTTGATATTGTATAAAATATTATTTTTCAATATATACACATATGAAGTTAAAATTTTAAATTTAAGTTGTGCATAAATCTGTTGGATAAAATGATAAAAATTTAAGAAAATGGAGTTTGATAACTTATATCATATATTTAATGTTTAAGTTTGGAAATTTAAGATATGATATTTATAACTGGATTTTTCCCAAGATAAATATGAAATGAATATTTTAGTATAAATTAAATTGAAAAAATATATATATATATTTTTACTAGAAATTGGAGTTTTATTTATGGATTTTTACGTGAATATTCAAGACTAAATAATAAACATTTAATTTGTTGAAAGAATAAAGTCCAACTTTAGTTTGAATATGAATACTCCAAATGGATTTATATATATAGAAATTGAAGGGTTTTTGGAACTTGAAGTGATATTTAAATTATGGTTTAAACTTTAAATAGGAACTATATTTGTAAAGCCATGTAAATTATTTTCTTTACAAAGTAACCATAAAGTTCAACCATTCATTCTATATACCGTTGAATATCCGAACCATTCCAGTTTTAGAAGTTATGGGTTTAAATTATGAATTTCGAAATATTATGCTTTGAAAGTATAAGTCAAATATTTGGTTTTCAGACGTTATAAATTTTAAAGCATTATGATTTTGGGAAAAAGAATTATATTTGGGATAAAATGATATCATATTATTTTGGGTTTTAAAATGATATCGTATTTATAATTTTAAAATGGAAATTTATTCTGGTTGTAAAGTATAAACTATTTTTAAATGACCGCGGTGTTATAATAACGATGGGTTGGCAAAGAGACCGGGATCGGATATGGACATACTCTCTGTCGATACCGAAAACCACTTTGACTAACCGTGTACGCGGTGGAGATTCCAGAATGAAGTAGGTGGTGGCGACGTTTCCTGTAAGGTAAATACGTGGACCCGACTCCCGTGAGTTGGCATAAGGTGGCTAAAACAGGAGCGATTCTCAGGCCAATGAGGTCATTCCTCTGATCGGACCCTCCTCTTCGATATTATACTTTGATTTTGGATTGATTCAGTGGCCACTTCTATATTTTGATTTTGGGGAGTTAGTCCGAGGTGGGCGGTAACCGCGGCTACACGTTTCCACCAGCCTGGATAGAAATTGGTATATCTACCCTGGCATTGCCTAGTTGTGCCGTGTCACCTACCATACCGAGCCTTTACTACGAGTTTCTATTTGTGTCGTACCTATGGAGTATCCTCTGGTAGCTTCCCGATCAGGAGGTATTACGGTACTGTATAGACTATTGGCATTATTTGTGTTAAGGGCTATATGGATAACCCCTTAACGCTATTAAAAAGTAAGTTTACTTTATAAATAGACACTATTATAATAGCGCAATATACTACATAGTAAATAGTTTAACGGATCCTTAGGAGATGTAAATCCCGAGCATCTCTTGAGTTACTGCACTCATATTTATTTCTGTTAATTTAACTCACATAAGATCTTTTAGTTCTGACTCGAGTGTTTTTGTCTTTTCAAATTTGCTCGGGTCAGTCCGAGCATTTCAGGATCGAAGACTTTAGCTTTGAAGGACGAAGACGAAGGAGTCGTATTATTATTATCTATAGTATTGCACCACACTCATACTGTTCCGCTGCATTGATTGTATTGGTATGTGTAACTCTGATATTTATTGTATAAAGCAAATCAAGTATTTGTAAACTGTTTTGAACTGTATATTTATTATTATATTTTATCCTTCCGCTGTGAGATTCTGTGTTGTTTCTATTTCTTCTCTGTTTTTTCTTATTTAACCCATAACAATCCGCCCTTCCGTATGGTTTGAACTGGCACGTGTGTCGGTTTAAAGTGTGCGAAAAGGCGGGACGTTACAGTTTTTATGAAATGTTTTCATGAATAATTTTAGAAATAAAAAGAAATTGGTATATGTGACCCTGCATTTTGGTCAAGGCCAAGATATCAAGAAATTGGCTAAAAAAGGATGGACATTGGGCGTGGAGATCGGTTGGAAATAAGGCTATGATAGATACCATCAAAATTGGACCAAGCTCCAATCAAGGTGGGATCGATTGGGAATGATAAAATAGGCTATGTGAGGCTACCTTTCAAATTTCAGGTCAATCGGACTTTGTATGCTCAAGTTATGGATGGATCAATATTCATGGAAAATCAGTTCGTATCGATACTTTCGTATCTATCGAAGTGGACTAGGGTGTTTACTTTGGACCGATGGATTTCGTATTGATGCCTTTCATATCGATATCGTTCGTACAATTAAGGGACGTCAAGTTAGATAAGCGTATCGATAGAACACTTTGCACCTTGCTTCGGATCGATAGGTTTCGTATTGATGCAATGCGCATCGATTGGATGGATACAGCAAGGCATGTTGGCACACTGCGTATCGATCATAGCATGGATCGATACGAAGGAAGAAAGACTTGGATGGATACGGACTTGATAGATACGAAGTCATATGCTTCACCAGGACACTCAGGTTTGATACGAAGACAGGTGTGTGCGGATCGATACAAAGATCAAAGCTCTTGATGGATATGGAAGATTCGGGAGCCATTTTCGTACCGATTGAGTTCGATCAATCGACACGAAGGAAACGGTCAAGATGGAGCATGAAACATGGTTCACAGCATGAGAAGCGGATCGATGTGAAAGCTATGGACATAGGATGACGGATACGAAGACTCGGATCGATGCAAAAGTGATGGATACGAATCATGGATATGAAGTCATCAGCTAATACTGGAAGATCAAAACTTGGATCAGTCGTATCTCACAAACTACACATTGGAATTTCATGAAATTTGGAGAGCAAGGACTTTCCACTATCATCTTTCACCATGATTGATCTCAGCTCGTTAGGAGTATTTTTTGATCGATATCCATATGGATCGATCGTGGATCGATCCAAGACTACTCTAGATCGATCATATGGGACCACCTGCACGTGAAAAAAGGTATTTTGAGTTTTGGGGTAGATATTTCCAGATTTACTTCTATAAATAGCAACTCTATGACAACTAAAAACGGAAGTTCTTCTTCTCTTTTGGCGAAACTTTGCCATTTTGGTTATTGATTTCAAAGGCTTGTAACCGTAATCTCGGTATAAAAAAGAAATAAAAAGGATCAGTTCAATGTGGATGTAGGTCGGAGATAGATAAATCACAATAAATCTTGTATCTTCTCTTGTTTTCTTTCATTTTAATTCTCTACATTATTTGGATCTGAGATCTATTTTTTGATGTTGAGGATTTGTGTGTAAACACTAGTTCTTTCACTACTTCTGGGGTTAGTGACCAATTTTGGCACAAACACTTTGGTGCTTTCATTGAGTGCGCTAGCACTCAGGGATTTGGAAGCTTGGATTTTTGTTTTGAAGGGTTAGGAACTCAGATTTTGGGAAGCAATGGCTAAGCAATCAATAAGGAGATAGAGAATGGAGAGGAGTCAGCATGAAGGAAGTCAGAAGGATTCCTCGGGAGCTAATCAAGCCTCAGTCTTCATCACTAGAGATGAGGTGAAAATAGTGTTGAAAGGGTAGGAGGATGTGATAAAGAACCTACTCCGATAGGTTGGACAAGATGGAGTGTAAAACAAGAGGAATGGAGTAGCAGGAGATACTTGAAATGAGGATCACGAAGCTGGAACAACAGGAACAGAGGCAGTCTAGAATCAGAACAAAGGAAACGGAGCAACTAGAATACATGAAAGAGTAGGACCATCGATAATGGCCCCAGGACCAGGGGGCATGCCCCTAGATGATGTTGGCTCAATTCCAGAAAGGATACCAAGTGGTGCTGTGCAATTTGGCGTTGATATAGGAATAAATACTCGTCTACGAGAGTGGATTTCGGGATTCCCTCGAGAACTCAAGGGGCAGGTCGGAGGCAACAAACAAAGACTACCACTTGATGACAACGATATGTTAGCGGAGATGATTAGATAAGCTATTAAGGGAGTATTGGTAAATAGAGAATTGGAGGATGTGAACAGGAGCCCCTTTTCTCCTATGATTAGGAAACCTAGGAATCTGTCGAATTTCAAACTACCAACACTGAAAATGCATGATGGGAGAACAGATCCTGCTGTTCACTTGACAAGGTATATGAAACACATGGAAGTACTGGGAGCATCAGAGGAAGTCATGGCATGATGCTTTCCTTTGTATTTAACGGATATAGCAGCACTATGGTTCAGGCAACTGGAAAGCAGTCTATTGGCACATGGACGGAGTTGATCGAGTGGTTTATGAGGTAATTTCGGGTCCATATCGTGAGACCTATAAATGTGATGACTTTAACATCGATGAAACAGTGGAAGGGAGAGTCACTTAGGGATTTCCTAATCAGATTCAATGGGCAGTGGCTTCGATGGATCGACCTGATCCGTCGATGGTTTAGCAGTCTCAAGGATTGGGGATAATTCGGATTTTAAGATATCGTTGTAGCAAGATCCACCAATAGATCTTGTGGAGTTTTACCATGAAGCATAGAGGTTTCTACAACAGGAAGATGCGAAGGCTAGGAGGGAGGCTAAATTTATGCGGTAAAGGTGGAGGTTCACCCAGGAAGGATTCAAACAAGGATGACAAAGGCAAAAGGAAAAATGAATGACAATGGTAACACAATGAAAAGGCAATGGAAGGAATCAAAATTCTCCTCTTACACAGATTTGAATGAAACTCTGGAAAGGATTTATTGGGATACTTATAAGCGCCTCCATAACCGAAGGCTGGCAAAAAGGGAACCTTCTGAATACAGACGAGCATTGAGAAAGCATTGCCCATTCCACGAGCTAGATGGATACAACACGAATGAACGTAGGCATTTGAAAGATATTATTGAGGAACATGTGAGGAATGGTCATGTGCAACAATTCATAAGGAATCAGGCTGTGGCAGTGGAACAGGAGCAACCACCGCCCACCTCGACCGAAGATGGCACTGGATGTAGACATCGTCATCAGCTTATTATTAGCGATTGGATTTATGGATGGAATAAGTAATAAACCCCGAAGTACTGCGGCTAAGTTACTTACATGTGTACGGGATCGGGGACGGCCCCTAAGCATGCTCTGAGATGATGACAAACTGTGATGCTCGGGTTTATGAAATCTTTTTTTTTTCTTCTGTTTTTTGCAAACTCTGGTTTCTTTTTTGGTACTATGGTTGTTTGGTTTTCTTGGTTGTATGGACTTTTATTTTATCAATTAAATTCTATGAAGATTGGATTTGAATTAACGTAATAAATACTACAGGTCACACGGTTATGGTCCTGACAGAAGAGACGGGGCTATAACCGTGAATTACAAGTCCCTTCACCGGAGAGCAACATGATGGACTCGAACTCGGATTAAGTCCTCTATCGGAGAATCGAGGCCGGAGAATATAAGTCCTCGGTCGAAGAGTCGAGGCTGGAGAGTATCAGTCCTTGATCGAAAAGTCGATACTGGGGAAGAAAAACTTGGATAAGCCCCCGACCGAAAAGTCGAGGCTGGAGTAGGATAAAATGACTTAGCGAGGTTTGTGGATTTGGAAAAGGATAAGAAGAGGTCTCGGCTTTGGATTTGGACCCGGCGAGGTTTCGGACTTGGATAAAGCGACCCGGAGAGGTCATGGATTTGCTTATTGATTTTTGGATATGGATGGATTAGAACTCGGTTGTCGGGTTTGAATGTATATGGAATACGCTAAGGATTTAGTTACTGGATTCAGAATCGGATATAAACTTAGAATAGTTGCGAATTTAGATAAGGATATGGCTATAGCTATTGGGTAGAAAGGCTTGGAAACGGATTGAATTATGAATTGGATGGCATGGCTATGGATGGAATATGGACTTCGGATGTTAGATTTAAAGCTATTCAAAACACGCCTTCCTACTGCAAGGCATGTTTTGGTGGGCTATGTTACCATGCCTTTTGGTCAAGGCCAGGATATCAAGAAATTAGCTAAAAAAGGATGGACACCGGGATTGGTGATCGGTTGGAAACAAGGCTATGATCGATACCGTCAAAACTAGACCAAGCTCCAATCAAGGTGGGATCAATTAAAATGATAAACAAGGCTAGCTGAGGCTACCTTTCAAATTTTAGGTCACTCGGAGTTGGTATGCACAAGTTATGGATGGATTAATATTCATGGAAAATCAGTTCGTATCGATCGAAGTAGACTCAGCTATTTGCTTTGGATCGATGGATTTCATATCGTTGCCTTTCGTATCGATATGGTTCGTATCGATCGAGGGACATCAAGGTGTGCATGGGTATGGACAGCATAATTTTCACCTTGCTTTGGATCGGTAGGTTTTGTATCGATGCAATGCGCATCGATTGGATGGATACGGCAAGGCATGTTGGCACGCTTCGTATCGATCAAAGCTTGGATCGATACAAAGGAAGCAGGACTTGCATGGATACAAACTTGATAGATACGAAGTCATATGCTTCACTAGGACACTTGGGATCGATACAAAGATAGATGTGTGTGGATCGATACAATGAACAAAGATCTTGATGGATATGGAAGATTCAGGAGCCATTTTCGTATCGATCGAGTTCGTGTCGATCGATACGAAGGAAACGATCAAGATGGAGCATGAAACATGGACCATACTGTGAGAAGAAGATCAATTCCAAAAGTTTGGATACATGATGATGGATACGAAAACTCGAATCGATGCAAAAGTGATGGATATGAATCATGGATACGAAGTCATCAGCTAACACTGGAAGATCGAAACTTGAACGATCATATGTCACAAACTACATACTGGAATTTCATGAAATTTGTATAGCAATGGCTTTGCACTATCGTCTTTCACCACAATCGATCTTTGCTCGTTTGGAGTGATTCTTGATCGATATTCCATATGGATCGATTGAGGAGTGATCCCAAACCACTCTAGATCGATAATGTGGGCCCACCTGCACGTGAGGAAAGGTATTCCAAGTTTCGGGGCAGATATTTCCAGATCTACTCCTATAAATAGCAACTCTATGGCAACTAACAAAAGGAGGTTCTTCTTATCATTTGGCGAAACTCTGCCATTTTGGTTATTGATTTCAAATTCTTGTAACTGTAATCACATTTTAAAAAAGAATAAAAAGGTTCAATTCAAAGTGGATGTAGGCCGGAGATAGCCGAACTGCTATAAATCTTGTGTCTTCTCTTGTTTTCTTTCATTTTAATATTTTTATTTCTTCATTTTTATTCTCTACATTATCTGGATCTGAGATCTGTTTTTGGGTATTGAGGATTTGTGTGTATACACTGGTGTTTTCACTACTTTTGGGGTTTGTGACCAATTTGGCGCAAATAGTATAAGAAAGAACTAATAATAATAATTATTTATGTTGTACATAGATCTTATCCTCCCATGTTCTTGATCAAGATTCGAGTATATGACTTTGAGGTATTCACACTGGTTCGAATAAGAATTTATCACTCGATTTTTGAAAACGAACTCTTCGTGAGGGTTCTTGATATGGTACTGAGGTTTTCTATCATAGTATATAGCTATGCAAAGAGAACAGAGGTTTCTAATTAAGGATATTGATCATAATCTGCACTAGGGAAGTCAGGTGAGCGACACTAATTCGAAAGAAATGCTTAGGTATTCGAGTAAGCGATCAAAATGAACTTTGCTTATGGATGATTCATGCACATCGTATGGGCTTAAGTATATTTGCCTTTAATTTTTTTATGAATTTGGGTAGATGACTCTTTAATTTGTCATGAGGTAGTGTGAATAATCATTGAGTAATGACCTATGGCAATTAAGCATAAAGTATGCGCAGTAGATTATTTACCATCCTTATGCGATGACAAGATTGTAAACCCGGACAAACTAAGTTTATTTGTTACTTAACATTTTGTGAAATGTTAAGTATTAGTAATGCTTGTTTCTTGACTATTTGTTTGTGATGAAATTTCAGGGTCAAAATTCTTTTAAGGGGGAAGGATGTAATGAATTGAAATTTTATCGCTTTAATATGTGAATACTTGATAAATTTTAAATATTTAATTAATGGTTTTTAAAAGTCAAATAACTATCTTTTAATTAAAAAGTAATGGTAGTAAACTTGTTTTGAAAGTTTGTTTTCAAAAACAGACCGTTCGATAAAAAATTGAAAATGTGATCGAAAATCGTTTTTTAGATTTTCGACTTTTTATCAAATAGAAGTTGTTGCAACGTTGTAGGACACATACATACACTTTTTTAACATACACTTACACATATAATAATTGGTTTAATAAAGTAAGAAGGATTAGTAAACGTAAGTATAATCAAAGAAGCAATTAATTAAGAAATGTGACTTTTACTTTTAAATGAACAAAAGTGGACTTTTCTTTCTTAATTTAAGCGCATTAGTACATAACATCGTTATAAACTACAAGGCCATGTGAAGGGGGAGTGGTGTATGAGTTGGGACTTTGGAAAGTGGTAAAAGGGTATGAAAAAGTAAGGGTATTTTGGCTAAATGGGATTTGGTGTCTTTTGCCATATTTTTCCACTTTTATAAAAGGAGCACCGTCCATTTCATTTTCACTTATTTTTTCATTTCCATTTTCACTCTTATCTTCTACATTTTATTTTCCATGTCTTCCTCCTTCTTCCTCCATTTTCTAAAAGAAAATTTACATCAAAACCACTTTATTCTCTCCTTTAAATCCTTATACAAGCCTAGAATAATATAATTTATGCTCTCACTACCCTAAAAATACTAAAGTCGGACCCAAAATCCATATATTGGCCAAGGGCCGTGAGCACCTAGGGAGAGGGGGAACTTACGTGAGCATAAGTAGAGTAGGGGAGCTGTTTTCAAGTGTTAAGCAAGGTATTGCATTGGTTGTTGGAGTGTAGGAAGGAGTTATGGCTTTTATCCGAAGTTTGGCTTGAATTAAAGTAAGATTTCTAACTTTGTTTTAGTTAGAGAATGTTGTAATAATTTAGTGATTATAGTGTTGTATATGTGCATATATTGTTAGTTGTTATTGATTCTACTTGAAATCAAATGATATAAATAACCCTTAAGTTGTGAGGGATAAAAAATGTTGAAATGAAGTCGAAGTGTCTTCGTAGCGAATAGATCGCTACGGAAGCCCTTCGAAGAATAGAAACATATAAAGGGATCCAAAAGGATACCTCACTCATTATTTTACATTTCATTTATATGCGTGTTTATGAAATGATTATATTCCATGTCTTAGAAATGCAAAATATGACTTGAAAAGTTGAACTCTATTGAGTATAGAAACAAATGGTAGCTTGTTTAAGTATTATAGCGATCTGAAGCTTCTTTTCTGAATTTGAAAAGTTATGGATCATAAATTGACTTCAACTTTATAAAATTTTGAAGTGAAATGTTTTCTATATTTATAATGGTTTAAAATATACAAAGAAATGTGGTTTAAAGTTATTTGATTTACAAATCAAAGTTTCAAAAGTTACGGTCCATATAGAGATAGTCGCTCTGAATGCATTTTGAAAAGTTATTTGTTCCGTCTTTTCTTTTTTTCACTTTAATAATCTTTCTTTTCGGCACTCGGATGCTTAACACATGAATATTGTGGATGTAATAATATTAAATTTTGAGGATCAAAATGGTGGGTCATCACACTTAAACCTAGTGTGAGTTGGAGTGCCGTCAAAACTCCCTCCAAAATAGAGGACATAAACGTTGTCCTTTGCATATTTGGTGCTTCTGTATTTTATAGAGGACTCGACGGAGAGATGGAGGCAGCTGGAAGCTTAGAAGTAAGAACCTTTGCCTTGGTTTTTTTGGACCTTAGTAGCTAGCTTTATGTGCAGGATGAGCTCACCAGCTCTAAGTGCTTCAATCTCGTTTGCATTCAAAAGCTCACAGTCCAACTCTTCCATGTTTACTTTGCCTCCGTCCAAGGACTCCTGCTCTTCTTCCACTATCAACTCCCATGCTAAAATCAGAGCCTTCAGATAGTCCTTGTCAATCCACACTAGATTTATAAATTCTATTATGTTGGCATTGTAGTTGATGATGATTGGCTCGAATTTCTCCTTTATTTTCCTCATTATAGCCTCGATCTGCACATCCACTTCTTTGGCACGAGCTACAACCTCTTCCCTCCCTTTATGAGCATTCAGCAACTCATAATAGTTTTGAGCTAACATAAGAGCGTCATCATTTTTCTTCTTCACTTTCTCCAATTGTTTTTTCATGCTCTCCTGCTACGCTTTAAGCTTTGCTACCTCTTTTGCTAGTTGCTCCTTCTCTTCCAACAGAAGATGGCTTCTGTGATGCGAAGACTCGATTAGACATTGATGGTTTTTCCTCTTTAGTTTAACTGATTTGGTCAGGTCTTTGACTTTTTGCTTAGCTTCTTTCAATGACTTTTTCAGCCTTGCGACTTCCTCATCGAGATAGGTTATAGTCTCCTTATTCTACTTATCCTCGAGCTTTAGTCCTACACCCTTTACTTTTTGCTTTCGGCATATTCAAAGATCATTTTAGCCAGTCTCTTCCATTTAAAGTGTTGTTCATAAATGTCATTGACATAAGCCATGGTTTGTCCTTGGATGTGTGTAGGGATGTCTTTCAAATTTGGAGCAAGCTTGATTGCATCAAAGCATATTTTTGAAAATTAAAACTTCAGATCAGCCATATGATGATTAGAAACAACCTATTGCTCTGTCATAACAACTGACATTTCGATGGCTTTCTTGTCAGCCTTATGGCGAGAAGAGTCAGGGGAAACAAGCTTGGATGAATGCTCATACTGCCAAGAGGCATGGGGCGGCACCAACTTCTTTGTATAAAGGGGAGTCGAAGAAGGGGCACGAGAAACATCCTCAAGCGAAATGTCATTGGGTTGATCGAAGAACCTGTCCAAACTTTTGGGCAAAGGTGACAAAGACATGGATTTGTGCTTTGATGATGAACTGTGAGAGTGATAACCCCTATCTTGACTCCCTCGGTCCCAATCTAGTACCTGCTAGTGTCTCAGTATAACTGATGTCATGAGAATGCTTATGCGGGTGGCACCTCTTACGTATCCCTATCCGACTCTCCAGAGAATCAAACATAGTCCTGTGTGGGTAGTTGTCAAGTCACCTTACAAACAAATAAGGAAGTGATATCCTCAAGGCTCATGTTGCCCAGACCAAATGAACCAAATTCATCCAGAATCGGACTAAGGCCCTGGTAGGCGTTATCATCACTAGAAGGCTAGTGACCTACGTCGACATTGTCATGGCCTACTCCACCAACTTCACCTTCTTTCACATGCTCGTGCACTTCTTCAACTCTAGCCATAGACTATGGACTGGGGGCACCACTAGGTCCTTGCCATTATTCCGAATAAAGAGTTACCCTCTTCACTATCGGTAGCAATCGGAATTTGACCAACATTGCTTCCCACTTCTAGAAAATCGTAGGATAGGAGATTATCAGCAGTAAGGAGTGTTCTTGCCTCCTTATTAGATGTCGAAACTTCGAGAAGAACACCAAGAATGTCTGCAATTGTCGTGATGCTTGGTCTCCTTGGTACATTAGTAGGTTGGGCAGGCAGCAAACAAAGAAAATCTCATCTTTGAAATAGATCAATTTATTCCAGGTGCCCACGACAATCCTGCAACCTTTGGAGGGTTCCATATATGTAAGAGAAGGTTTTCCCTTTCGATATTTAAAGCTGTACGAGTACCAGATCTCTTTGTCACTTGGGACGTGATCCAAGTGTCGGGTAAAGATAATATAAGCGCCATGCACAAAGGCGTAGCTATTAGGATGCAGTTGCGCTAGAGCAAACTTCATAAAATTCCGGACTCGACGAATGAATTTAATAAATGGTGGGACACATTCCACCAGGCACATATACCGATTACAAGCAATGTACCCTACTGGAGGATGGTGTGCCTATTTGTGTAGTTAAAACCCCACTAAAGCTTCGCAAAATCCTTGCTATAGCCCATAGCGCTCTTTAACCGCTACGTTTCTCAATATAGCGCTATTAAATAGTAATCCGCTTTAAGCCCCGCTATTTTCTGCTACACCCGCTAAATCTAGCCTTTGTAGCACCCGCTTTAGAAATATTGAAATAAAATGGTTGATTTGACTAATCTTTTTTAACCAAATATAACAACCCTGACTCAGCCTTCGAAAATCGGCACCGAATATGACACTCGTATTCAAATGTCGCAGATCCAAACGTCGAATCTAGTTCGTCGGAGCTTTAACACATTAAGTACAACACAGTGGAAGAAATGAATAATACATTTGATCTACAGCGTTGATACAATATCTGACACAACTAAATGATACAATGAATATCAATATACATCAGAGATATGATACAAAGCAATGGCGGTGGAAAGAAAAAGATAACATTAACACCGAAACAAAATCTCCATTATGGTCTTCAAAAGAGAATTCCAGTATCGGTAAACTCCATCTCCAAGGCAACAATCCAGAAATAGCTTGAACTCCCAATCAAGATGAAGAGAAGTAACACGATCCAAATGTGATTTCCCAATCCTAAGGCTGAAAGCTATCGAATCTAGTCCTACTATTCGATTATTTGAAAACCCCAACTCTAGACTGCCCGTATGGGAAAATTGTGGGCACCCAAAGTTTAGGAAAGGAACAATAAACTCCAGGTCAGTCGTGGGACTGGTATGAGCAAACAAAACAGTTTGTCTTTTAAAACAACAACAACAAAGGAATTTAAAATAAGTACGGAATGCTTTTTGGAAAATGAAACTACCATAAGGCCTCCCGGCACACACACAATGCAATCGCACACTTGTGGGAGATTTCCCCTTATGATAGTCAAATATGCTTAATACAAGAAAAATTCTTTGATATTATTACTAGTGCATAGTGGAAAACCTTTCGAAAGTATAATATTAATCCTAGCCAGCATAGGTACCATGATACTATGCCTACTATAGCTGCCATGTTAAATGGAAGGTTCTACAAGCAAAACCGTACAAGGCGCGTATTGAAGATTGGATTTTCCAACAAATGGTCAGGCTAAGGAACTTCCTACTACCATATGGGTACGCCTCTGGTGGGACGTCCCGAGAGCTTAGCCAGCTCTCTGCCAACACAAGGACGGGTTACCTCTGTAACTAGGTATCTTACTACACGAGCGTGCCATCCCCTGGTCCTTTGGGACCTTTATCCGAGGCACCTCTAATCCAACAACCACAAAGCAATCACATAGTAATAGATTTGTAGTATCCACATGAGTGAAGTATCTGGGATCCATACCGTCATACCACCCTTTTCCAGAAGGGAATGACAAACCCTAAAGGGCGCGACCCTCATAACCTTGCTGCATCTTTCCTGTTATGACCATTTCCGAGGTGTGAGGTCCTGGTGCAGTCTTGTCCACAAAGCTAAGCTTTATAAAAAAGCCATGCTTTGATCAACAAATGATACACAGCAACACTCAGCATGCCACACTACCAAATTTGGGAGTATATCACTGATAACCATCAACTACATAACCTCTGAGCTCGCACGTCTCAAAGAAGGGTGTTAAGCTAAGAGAATAAATTCTCTGCCACCAAGCAGAAATGTATTTGATAGAGATCGGTTTAATACCTCAAAGTGTAGTGTTAGACATACAACCATACAAGTCTATTCCGAGTTCAAATAGATCCGAAGGCACTTCCGAAGAAGCCCTTGTAATCCGGGTATCCACAATCCCGATCGGACTTCCCGTCACTTAGGAAGAACTCTATACCGGAGCAACTCAGTGCAGAGTCAATCAACAGGTAATCCTATTGTTCTCGAAGACACCCGGTCTTCAACACTGGTCATGAAATGCAATCCATAACGCCATGTCATTGTTCGAAATGGGTTATATGACACAAGGTCCTCTCCCGGCTAAACCGAATAATGAGCGCAATATTTAAAAACATATGGATATGGGATTTCAGTTAAGTCACAACTTAAAAATCAAAATCTTTCTTCAAATGGTTTAAACAAATTTCCATTTCAAATCTCTAAACAAAAGGATTCATTTCACAAAGTTCACCCAGTTTCACAAAGATCCATTCACGGATTTCAAAACAATTTTCATTTCAATTAGATTAACTCATCAAATCTTTAAATCAAAGATTTAACTTGTAGATTTCCAACCGTTTCTAAAGATTTATTCATAACTTGGAAGACCATTCCCATTTTAGGCTTGAAATCCTTTTAACACAAATTGGAAGTTCATTTCTTATGTGAAAGCTTTTATTACTTGAAAATAAATAGTTTTCGTTTCGGAAGAATCCGATTTCATTTATACAAGTTAAAATCTTGGGTTAAATTTAAATTCCCAAAACATCACTTTAAACTGGTTTAAAACCCATATAAACATGTGTAACCCTTTAAATCATAAATAGGATTTAATTTTGAATTTTTGAATTCAAATTATAAATCAAAATTCAAAGCTAAATCAAGTTATTCAAAAATAACTTTTATCTTTGAAATTCCTTTTCGAAAGCTTTTTATTTTAATCCCAATCCATTTCCAAAACCATTTGGATTCAAAAATTCAATTTTAAAACTATTTCAAAAATCTGTGACTAAACCAATTTCTGTAGGATCTAAATTAACCCTAGAGGGGGGGGGGGGTGAATAGGGTTATAGCAAATTTTCTTGATTTAAACACAAAAATAAACTGCAGAAATAAATATACTGAAAAGTAAATCACACACAAGATTTACCCAGCTTCGGCAACCCCTGCCTACTGCTGCATTCCCAGATTTCTATTAGAATTAAACAGTATCACGCTTACAAACACTCTAACAGACTTGCAAACCCTGCTACCGCCTATAGAGTTTTGCAAACTCGCAACCCTTGCTTACTGAACTAACTCTAAATAGACAATCAGACACAACCTAAAACCTAGGTGGTGATTTACCTAAACTCTTTGATTCGTAGAAATAAAAAAACAATAATTAAGAACAAAATAGCCCTAAACTAATTAACAATATTAATATAAGTTTATTAACAATATTAATTAAGAACAAAACCCCCTTTTGTTTTTAAACACCGGCCCACTTCCTTATTTCACCCGATCCTCTTTTTGTCTTCGTTTGTGAGAAATAATGGCGGCTTCGTTCCAGTTAGGGCTTCGTTCCCTTTTGATCCAGTTAGGGCTTCGGATCTTCGTTGCAATTAGGGCTTCGGTTTCTTCAATTGATCTGTGATTGGTTGCCCTAGCTTGCTTGCAGTTGCTCGATCGAGTTTTGATGCTTGTGAATTCGGTATGTGCTGTCTCCTTTTGCTTTTCTAATTTGATACTTGAACTCGATCGAATTGAAATGCCGATGATGATTAGGGTTTTAATAGGATTTGATTTCCTATTTTTGCGTTCGACTGATTGCTGCAAAAATTCTTGTTTTGCCGTTCGATTACGCTTTGATGCTGAGGATTAATCTGACTTTGTCAATTTCGTATTTGTAGTAACTTGATTCACACGGCTTGAATTGATTTCGTGATTTGAGATATTTGACTTTGTCAATTTCGTATATTTTTGACTGTGAATTCACTACTTTTGTATTAGCTTCGATCATCACCATTGCTTTTGAATTTTTCTCTGCTGCATACCACTGCATTTCACTGCACTGTTGAAATTTTGTGTCTTCTGCATTTGTTATTTCTGGAACTCGATTTGCACTTGCTCACTGCTTGATAGTCTTGTGGCTATAACTGGGCATTTTGAGTTTGTTGCATTTGCTGGCTTGCACTGTCCACTGCCCTGATCTTGTTTGTTCCACCATATTGTATTGTTCATCTGTTTCTTCGCTTGTGCATACTGCACTTGATACTGTTGCATTATTCATGTTTTGATTATGACTTCATTATAGTTCCAGTTGATCATTAGGTAGTTGTCACTGTATTGCATTGAGCTCGACATTGTTGTTTACTTCACTTGTGTATTGCCTTCACTGTCCTCTTGAACTTGGAGTCTGCCTTGTTGCTGTGTCATTGTTGTAATATTAGCTTGTGACATTCATGTTGCAGTCCATATTCTTCATTTGATATCGAGTTGCACACTGCTGCAATGTTGAAAATGTTTCATTGTATCACTGCATTTTGTAGTGTATTGCTTGCATTCATATTCTTGCTGTTTTTTTTGATATTGTGGCATGTGGTCTTTGCTGTCCACTGCAGTTTTGTGTTGCTGTGCACTTTTGTGCTTTGGTTTGAACTTGTGGTTAAGAACAGTTGCTTTGTCTCGACTTTATTGGTGCATTGTTGTTGTAGCTTTTTGAAGCTTGAGTTTCTGGTCTTGATACTTGCAGTTGTATCACTTGATATTCATTCCTGTTGTTTGCAACTGTGTTGCACTTGCTTTTGATGTAGCTGATGATCTTTAGTATTTGCACATTTGTTCACAACTGCTTCAAGTCATTCTCTTTTATGTTCACTGGCCTGTATATTTGAGTTGCAGTGCTGTCTTTGATGTTGTACTTTGGTCTATTGAGCTGCATTTGTGTATATTTGATCATTTTTGCAACCTGGTCTGGTGCACCTTGTTTCATGCTTGAGACTGTGTTTGCAATGTCTGGTCAGTGGTGCTTTGAGTTGAACCTATCTTGGGTTTGACCTTGTTTTTGATTTCTGTGCTTTTGTTTGATTTTTGCACACGAGTTGGCGAGGCAGTGCACACGTATACGAATGTACACGTGTGTACTGCAGCCACTTGTAATTACCTGTCCCTGATAAAAAATATCGATATGCACAGATATTGCACAGTCAAAAATGATGACGAACAACCCAAATAACTGAGGCAAACAATGTTTTCAAAATCATCGTTTCTTTCAAATTTCAAAAATATTTCTCTTTCAATTTTACTGCGTTTGAAAATATTTTTGCAGATTACTCAGATGCTGGATTCAAACCGGATTATAGTTGAAGACAAAAATATGAGTGTGAGCGATATGTAGTAAGGTCGTGATGTAAATGTGATGTGATTGTAATCAAAAATGTATATGTATAGTGAGAGCATGAAATTGTACTATTTACAATTTGTAATAAATATTTGTTTGAATAAAAATTTCTGTTTGAATTCAAAATCTGTTTAACTTGTTCTGTTTGAATTCAAATTCGAATTCTGTGTAATTTAATTTTATTCAACAAATATTTATTTAAACTATGAAAAACAAAATAGTACATTACCAAATACATTTATATGAATGTATATATGTTTATTATCATCAAAAAAAATTCATATAGCGCAAAGCGCATATTCAACAATCTCCCCCTTTTGATGATAACAAACATATATTTAAGATTTTGAATATATTAAATGTATTTGATAATTTCATTTGCTCCCCCTATTTGAATGCTCCCTCTCTACACAATGCTCCCCCTACATATATGGCTCCCCCTATATATATGCATACAAATAAAAATATGTAAATGAGCCTATATGCAAAAATTGAAAGTTATTTGACCTTTGCTTGATTCTATTTGACAAAATCTTAACTTTTCTCTCCCCCTTTTGTTATCAGCAAAAGAATAACAGTGTTATAAAATAGGGATGAAGTGATAGACATGAATCAAACATTTAACTCAATTAAATATAAATATCAAATTTCAATAAAACTCAAACAAAAATCATAATTACCCTTGTCAAGCGCATATTCCACTTTCAGAAGTGATGAAGATAGAATCATCAAAAATTCATATAGATATGTCTATTTGTGGTATATTTATTTCTGGAAATTTGAATATCTACTAACCACGCATAACCGTTAGGACTTTTAAATGAGATTAGTAGTATTCCAATTTAATTTTAAAAAATGAAATCAAGTATCTTCTAACCACGCATGACCGTGAGGACTTTTAAATGGGATTAGAATCAACTTGTCTATTAAATCAATTATTTTTAATATGCGTTTCATACATGCATAACCGTGAGGACTTTTAAATGAGCATGGAAGCACATAATCAAAAATCCAAGTAATTCACCCATGCATGACCGTGAGGACTTTTAAATGAGAGTGAATACTTTGGATATTTATTTTTAATTGCTGAATATAATAAATTAAAGCACAAATAATTTCCTTCACTGATTTAAAGATATTGAAGAACAAATGATTTCCTTTGTAAACTACCACAAATTTACATACTAAATATGATCTTGATGAGTAATGTTTGATAGAAAGATGATAGAAATAGAAATGGTCATGGAATTATTACCCAACAAAAAGTTTTTATAACTCTTGTTATGAAATTCTAAAGAAATTTCCTAATTATATTTTCTCGAGTTTTAATATATGATAAATATCAACACTCATCACTTTTTCAATCACTATTCATCTTTTCGATAATCATTAGGGAGTTAGATTAGTTAAAAAATTGTCATTTAGAATCAAATTCAAAAATCAAATTTTTTTTTAAAAAATGATTAGTCAACCTCTATAATTCCCAAATCTAAACGTAATTTGGAAAATCTGTCTTCGGGGAGAGGTTTTGTGAAAATATCAGCAAGTTGAGTTTCTGTTGAAATATATTCAATGCAAATGTCTTCTTTAGCAATGTGATCTCGAAGAAAGTGGTGTCTCACATCAATGTGTTTTGTGCGAGAATGATGGACAGGATTATTTGACAAATCTATAGCACTCTTACTATCACATTTTAATGGAACTTGTTTATAGACTAAGCCAAAATCAGAAAGAGTTGCATCATCCATAGAATTTGAGCACAACAACTTCCCAAAGCAATATATTCTGCTTCAGTGGTGGATAATGCAACACAATTCTGTTTCCGACTTGACCATGAGACTAATGAATGTCCTAGCATGAAACATGTCCCACTAGTGCTTTTTCTGTCAACTAATGAACCAGCATAATCAGCATCGGAATAACCTACTAAATCAAAATTTTCACAAGAAGGGTACCATAGTCCAAATTTGTATGTGTGTGAAAGATATCTCAAAATTCGTTTAGTAGCTTTTAAATGAGATTCTTTGGGATTAGCTTGAAAACGTGCACACAAGCACACAGAAAACATAATATCAGGTCTAGAAGCAGTAAGATAGAGAAGTGAACCGATTATCCCTCGATATTTCTTTTGATCAATTGCAATTCCTTTCTCATCTTTGCCCAACTTTGTTGATGGGCTCATAGGAGTTCTCAATGGCTTGGAATTTTCGACTCCAAATTTCTTCAATAGCTCCAACACATATTTGGATTGTGAAATGAAAATACCATCACTACTTTGCTTAATTTGAAATCCAAGAAAGTATTTCAATTCACCAACCAAACTCATCTCAAATTTAGCCTGCATGACTTGTTCAAAATTCTCACACAAAAGCTCATTAGTAGCACCATAGATAATATCATCCACATAAATCTGAACAATCAAAAAATCATGTTCTTTATGTAATAGAAACAGAGTCGTGTCAGCACTTCCCTTTTTAAAACCATTTTCCAAAAGATATGTACAGAGGCAGTCATACCAAGCTCTTGGTGCTTGCTTAAGACCATATAATGCTTTTTCTATCTTATACACATGATTTGGAAATTCATGATTTTCAAAACCGGGTGGTTGTTCAACAAAAACTTCTTCTTTTAAATCACCATTCAAAAAGGCACTTTTTACATCCATTTGTTTAAGTTTGAAACCCTTGTAACATGCAAAACTTAGCAAGATTCTAATGGCTTCTAACCTAGCAACTGGAGCAAATGTTTCATCAAAGTCTATGCCTTCTATTTGGTTATAACCTTTTGCAACCAACCTAGCCTTGTTTCTAATTACATTTCCTGATTCATCAAATTTATTTTTAAACACCCATTTAGTCCCTACAATTGGATAGTCATTAGGCCTAGGAACTAAATTCCAAACTTTGTTTCTCTCAAATTGATTAAGTTCATTTTGCATTGCTAAAAACCAATTTTCATCATTAAGAGCCATTTCAACAGAATCAGGTTCAATTTCAGAAATAAAACCACTATGGCAACAAAACGCACACAAATTTTCATCAAATGAGGAACGAGTACGTATACCTTCCGTAGGATCACCAATAATTAATTCAGGAGGATGATTAGGTTTGAACCTTAATTTATCAGCGTCAACAGTCCTCCTTTCAGTTTTCTCACTAAATGTCCCTTCTTCGGTGCCTTCAGGATCTACTCCATCGTCAACCATCCTTTCAGTCGTTTTTTCCAGATCAGATTCATCAAATTTCACATTGATTGACTCAACAATTGTCTTTGTTCGTTTGTTATATATCCTGTAAGCCTTACTCCTTGTTGAATAGCCCATGAAAATTCCATCATCAGCCTTTGATTCAAATTTTCCAAGTTGATCACCTGTGTTAAGAATGAAACAAGGACACCCAAATATACGAAAATAAGAAATGTTAGGTTTCCTTTCATGCCACAATTCATAAGACGTTTTGCCAAGTATTGGTCTAATCATTACTCTATTCATTACATAGCACGAAGTATTCACTGCCTCTGCCCAAAAGATTAGAGGTAGCTTATACTCACTTAACATGGATCTAGCCAATTCCTGTAATGTACGATTTTTCCTTTCAACCACCCCATTTTGTTGAGGTGTTCGTTGAGCAGAAAATTCATGTTTTAAACCATTTTCTTCACAAAAATTTTCAAATTCAAAATTTTCAAATTCGCCTCCATGATCACTTCTCAAGGTTTTAATTGTAACTCCTTTTTCATTTTGAACAAGTTTTGCAAATTTTGAAAAATATTCGAAAGATTCAGACTTTTTGGCTAAAAAGTAAACCCATGTAAATCTAGAATAATCATCAACCAATACATAACAATAACGTTTTCCATTCAAGCTTGAAATTTCATTTGGTCCAAATAAATCCATGTGAACTAGTTCAAGGACCCTTGATGTGCTAACAATGTTTTTAGGACGAAATGATGATCGACTAAGCTTGCTCAAGGAACATGCTTTACACACTTTATTATTTTTAAATTTCTGATGTGGTAACCCTCTGACTAATTCTTTTGATTCGAGTTTTTCTAAGAGACTCATGCTAGCATGTCCAAGTCTCTTATGCCATAAATATGCCTCTTCGTCAGTGGCTACCAAACATCTAGAAAGATTTAGATTATCAAATGAAAGTGAGTAAACATTCCCTTTTCTTTTGCCCATAAAAACAATGTTATTAGAAGATTTATCAATAATTTTGCAAGTATCACTATCAAAAATCACGTTCATACCTTTGTCACATAGTTGGCTAATAGAAATGAGATTGTGATGCAGATTTTCAATGTATAAAACATTAGTCAAAGAAAAAATACCGTTACCAACTTACCTTTGCCAATAATCTTACACTTGCTATTGTCTCCCATGATCACATTTCCACCTTTAATATTCTCTAAGCTAAGGAACTTCGATTTGTCACCTGTCATATGTCTAGAACAACCTGAATCTAGAAACCATTCTTGTTGTTCCTTAGCCCGCCAACAGACCTACATAAGAAGAGAGGAAGATGACCTAGAGAAACTCTTAGGTCCAATGTTATTAGTGATAGAAGCATTGTGAATAAACAATCCCTTTGGAATCCATACTTGTTTAGTCCTTTTATTTTTATTCCAATAAACATGAAATTTGTTTGTAGAATTCTTAGGAACCCAAACTTGTATAAATTTTGTGTTCTTGTTCCTATGACTATCATTTTCAGCACGACATCTAAATATTTCACATCTATTAAAGACATTCTTATATTTTGCATTAACATCAACTTGTGTTTTCCCAGAACCTAGTCCTTTCCCGTTGTTAGCAAAAATTTGATTTCCCAATAGCATGTTGAAAGATTTTTCGCCTCTTGAAAAGTTCTTCAAGGATTTCTCAAGATTTTGGACTTTGGTTTTTAATGTTGAGTTTTCAGTAACAAGTGAGGTGCATCGATTAATAAAATCCTTTCTCCTAGTGTCGATGGTTTCCTTAAGATTCAAGTTTTCATTTTCAAGACTTTCAAAGTTATTCCTCAGTTTTGATAATTCTGAATCTAAAATCTTACATTTTTTACATTCTAGGTTTTGAATATTTTCAATTTCAGTTTCTAACCTAGAATTTTCATGGACAAGTTCTCTCCTATCAGATTTTAGTTTTTCAATTTTAGATTCAAGAGTATCAATCATTTTAGTAAAATCACAACACATTGAAACAAGTTCTTTATAAGAATAGTTACTTACCTCACTAGATTCCTCTAAGCTTGCTTCTGAATCCGATTTTGACATAAGACACAAGTTAGCCTCCTCTGAGCTATTATTTGAAACTTCCTCTCCTTCTTCATCATCCCAAGTTGCTGCAAAGGCCTTCTTTTTCTTTTTCTTCCCTTTGTTGTTTTTGAGAAGTGGACATTTTTGTTTGAAGTGGCCAGGCTTCTTGCAGTTATAGCATGTCAATTCATTATCGGAATCGTCAGAATTCTTTGACTTATTACCACTTATTTTCTTCTTTCGTGACTTGAATCTTGACCATTTTTTAAGATTATTGACAGCCATTGCAAGCTCTTCAATTGGATCTTCTTCTTCTTCTTCGCTTTCTTCTTTGCTCTTTAAGGCAATCGTCTTCTTCTTTGGTTCGGAGTTATTGCGTTCTTCCTTTGCTTTTAGCTCAAGCTCATATGTCATCAAGTTTCCAATCAACTCCTCCATGCTTAGTTTGATCAGATCTTTCGATTCTTGAATTGCCGTGACTTTTGCCTCAAAGTTCATTGGTAAAACTCGTAGTATCTTTCGCACAAGCTCTACCTCAGTGAATACCTTCCCAAGTGCTCTAGCATTGTATACCAAGGTTG
This sequence comes from Allium cepa, assembly GCA_030765085.1. Taxonomy (NCBI): domain Eukaryota; kingdom Viridiplantae; phylum Streptophyta; class Magnoliopsida; order Asparagales; family Amaryllidaceae; genus Allium; species Allium cepa. Next base: position 783,163,049 of record CM060928.1, on the reverse strand, counting down.
AAAAACGTCCAAACATATCCTTTATGCTCTCGCCTTTGTCCATCACAAAGTTTTCGTATTCATTGCTGAACAGGGCTAGCCGAGACTCCTTGACTTGAGAAGTTCCTTCGTGTGTCACCTCCAAAGTATGCCATATTTCCTGTGCTGTTGTACAATGAGAAATTCTATTAAATTCATTTTTATCAAGAGCACATATCAAAGCATTCATGGCTTTAGCATTTGTTGTTTTCAATTTCTTATCGTTAGCATCCCACCTATCCTTTGGTTTAGGAATCTCAGTATCACCAACGATTATAGTGGGGGGTTTATAGCCAGTTTCAATAATATCCCAAACTTCATAATCAACAGAACTGAGATAGATACCCATCCTAACTTTCCAATAAGCATAATCGTTCCCGTTAAACATGGGTGGCCTAGCAATAGATTGCCCCTCAGAAAAAGCATTATTTTGTAGACTCATGACTTTAGAGTTAAAAAAATTATAAACCGGGCTCTGATACCACTTGTAGGATCTAAATTAACCCTAGAGGGGGGGGGGTGAATAGGGTTATAGCAAATTTTCTTGATTTAAACACAAAAATAAACTGCAGAAATAAATATACTGAAAAGTAAATCACACACAAGATTTACCCAGCTTCGGCAACCCCTGCCTACTGCTGCATTCCCAGATTTCTATTAGAATTAAACAGTATCACGCTTACAAACACTCTAACAGACTTGCAAACCCTGCTACCGCCTATAGAGTTTTGCAAACTCGCAACCCCTGCTTACTGAACTAACTCTAAATAGACAATCAGACACAACCTAAAACCTAGGTGGTGATTTACCTAAACTCTTTGATTCGTAGAAATAAAAAAACAATAATTAAGAACAAAATAGCCCTAAACTAATTAACAATATTAATATAAGTTTATTAACAATATTAATTAAGAACAAAACCCCCTTTTGTTTTTAAACACCGGCCCACTTCCTTATTTCACCCGATCCTCTTTTTGTCTTCGTTTGTGAGAAATAATGGCGGCTTCGTTCCAGTTAGGGCTTCGTTCCCTTTTGATCCAGTTAGGGCTTCGGCTCTTCGTTGCAATTAGGGCTTCGGTTTCTTCAATTGATCTGTGATTGGTTGCCCTAGCTTGCTTGCAGTTGCTCGATCGAGTTTTGATGCTTGTAATTCGGTATGTGCTGTCTCCTTTTGCTTTTCTAATTTGATACTTGAACTCGATCGAATTGAAATGCCGATGATGATTAGGGTTTTAATAGGATTTGATTTCCAATTTTTGCGTTCGACTGATTGCTGCAAAAATTCTTGTTTTGCCGTTCGATTACGCTTTGATGCTGAGGATTAATCTGACTTTGTCAATTTCGTATTTGTAGTAACTTGATTCACACGGCTTGAATTGATTTCGTGATTTGAGATATTTGACTTTGTCAATTTCGTATATTTTCGACTGTGAATTCACTACTTTTGTATTAGCTTCGATCATCACCATTGCTTTTGAATTTTTCTCTGCTGCATACCACTGCATTTCACTGCACTGTTGAAATTTTGTGTCTTCTGCATTTGTTATTTCTGGAACTCGATTTGCACTTGCTCACTGCTTGATAGTCTTGTGGCTATAACTGGGCATTTTGAGTTTGTTGCATTTGCTGGCTTGCACTGTCCACTGCCCTGATCTTGTTTGTTCCACCATATTGTATTGTTCATCTGTTTCTTCGCTTGTGCATACTGCACTTGATACTGTTGCATTATTCATGTTTTGATTATGACTTCATTATAGTTCCAGTTGATCATTAGGTAGTTGTCACTGTATTGCATTGAGCTCGACATTGTTGTTCACTTCACTTGTGTATTGCCTTCACTGTCCTCTTGAACTTGGAATCTGCCTTGTTGCTGTGTCATTGTTGTAATATTAGCTTGTGACATTCATGTTGCAGTCCATATTCTTCATTTGATATCGAGTTGCACACTGCTGCAATGTTGAAAATGTTTCATTGTATCACTGCATTTTGTAGTGTATTGCTTGCATTCATATTCTTGCTGTTTTTTTTGATATTGTGGCATGTGGTCTTTGCTGTCCACTGCAGTTTTGTGTTGCTGTGCACTTTTGTGCTTTGGTTTGAACTTGTGGTTAAGAACAGTTGCTTTGTCTCGACTTTATTGGTGCATTGTTGCTGTAGCTTTTTGAAGCTTGAGTTTCTGGTCTTGATACTTGCAGTTGTATCACTTGATATTCATTCCTGTTGTTTGCAACTGTGTTGCACTTGCTTTTGATGTAGCTGATGATCTTTAGTATTTGCACATTTGTTCACAACTGCTTCAAGTCATTCTCTTTTATGTTCACTGGCCTGTATATTTGAGTTGCAGTGCTGTCTTTGATGTTGTACTTTGGTCTATTGAGCTGCATTTGTGTATATTTGATCATTTTTGCAACCTGGTCTGGTGCACCTTGTTTCATTCTTGAGACTGTGTTTGCAATGTCTGGTCAGTGGTGCTTTGAGTTGAACCTATCTTGGGTTTGACCTTGTTTTTGATTTCTGTGCTTTTGTTTGATTTTTGCACACGAGTTGGCGAGGCAGTGCACACGTATACGAATGTACACATGTGTACTGCAGCCACTTGTAATTACCTGTCCCTGATAAAAAATATCGATATGCACAGATATTGCACAGTCAAAAATGATGACGAACAACCCAAATAACTGAGGCAAACAATGTTTTCAAAATCATCGTTTCTTTCAAATTTCAAAAATATTTCTCTTTCAATTTTACTGCGTTTGAAAATATTTTTGCAGATTACTCAGATGCTGGATTCAAACCGGATTATAGTTGAAGACAAAAATATGAGTGTGAGCGATATGTAGTAAGGTCGTGATGTAAATGTGATGTGATTGTAATCAAAAATGTACATGTATAGTGAGAGCATGAAATTGTACTATTTACAATTTGTAATAAATATTTGTTTGAATAAAAATTTCTGTTTGAATTCAAAATCTGTTTAACTTGTTCTGTTTGAATTCAAATTCGAATTCTGTGTAATTTAATTTTATTCAACAAATATTTATTTAAACTATGAAAAACAAAATAGTACATTACCAAATACATTTATATGAATGTATATATGTTTATTATCATCAAACAAAAATCATATAGCGCAAAGCGCATATTCAACAATCTCCCCCTTTTGATGATAACAAACATATATTTAAGATTTTGAATATATTAAATGTATTTGATAATTTCATTTGCTCCCCCTATTTGAATGCTCCCTCTCTACACAATGCTCCCCCTACATATATGGCTCCCCCTATATATATGCATACAAATAAAAATATGTAAATGAGCCTATATGCAAAAATTGAAAGTTATTTGACCTTTGCTTGATTCTATTTGACAAAATCTTAACTTTTCTCTCCCCCTTTTGTTATCAGCAAAAGAATAACAGTGTTATAAAATAGGGATGAAGTGATAGACATGAATCAAACATTTAACTCAATTAAATATAAATATCAAATTTCAATAAAACTCAAACAAAAATCATAATTACCCTTGTCAAGCGCATATTCCACTTTCAGAAGTGATGAAGATAGAATCATCAAAAATTCATATAGATATGTCTATTTGTGGTATATTTATTTCTGGAAATTTGAATATCTACTAACCACGCATAACCGTTAGGACTTTTAAATGAGATTAGTAGTATTCCAATTTAATTTTAAAAAATGAAATCAAGTATCTTCTAACCACGCATGACCGTGAGGACTTTTAAATGGGATTAGAATCAACTTGTCTATTAAATCAATTATTTTTAATATGCGTTTCATACATGCATAACCGTGAGGACTTTTAAATGAGCATGGAAGCACATAATCAAAAATCCAAGTAATTCACCCATGCATGACCGTGAGGACTTTTAAATGAGAGTGAATACTTTGGATATTTATTTTTAATTGCTGAATATAATAAATTGAAGCACAAATAATTTCCTTCACTGATTTAAAGATATTGAAGAACAAATGATTTCCTTTGTAAACTACCACAAATTTACATACTAAATATGATCTTGATGAGTAATGTTTGATAGAAAGATGATAGAAATAGAAATGGTCATGGAATTATTACCCAACAAAAAGTTTTTATAACTCTTGTTATGAAATTCTAAAGAAATTTCCTAATTATATTTTCTCGAGTTTTAATATATGATAAATATCAACACTCATCACTTTTTCAATCACTATTCATCTTTTCGATAATCATTAGGGAGTTAGATTAGTTAAAAAATTGTCATTTAGAATCAAATTCAAAAATCAAAATTTTTAAAAAAAAATGATTAGTCAACCTCTATAATTCCCAAATCTAAACGTAATTTGGAAAATCTGTCTTCGGGGAGAGGTTTTGTGAAAATATCAGCAAGTTGAGTTTCTGTTGAAATATATTCAATGCAAATGTCTTCTTTAGCAATGTGATCTCGAAGAAAGTGGTGTCTCACATCAATGTGTTTTGTGCGAGAATGATGGACAGGATTATTTGACAAATCTATAGCACTCTTACTATCACATTTTAATGGAACTTGTTTATAGACTAAGCCAAAATCAGAAAGAGTTTGCATCATCCATAGAATTTGAGCACAACAACTTCCCAAAGCAATATATTCTGCTTCAGTGGTGGATAATGCAACACAATTCTGTTTCCGACTTGACCATGAGACTAATGAATGTCCTAGCATGAAACATGTCCCACTAGTGCTTTTTCTGTCAACTAATGAACCAGCATAATCAGCATCGGAATAACCTACTAAATCAAAATTTTCACAAGAAGGGTACCATAGTCCAAATTTGTATGTGTGTGAAAGATATCTCAAAATTCGTTTAGTAGCTTTTAAATGAGATTCTTTGGGATTAGCTTGAAAACGTGCACACAAGCACACAGAAAACATAATATCAGGTCTAGAAGCAGTAAGATAGAGAAGTGAACCGATTATCCCTCGATATTTCTTTTGATCAATTGCAATTCCTTTCTCATCTTTGCCCAACTTTGTTGATGGGCTCATAGGAGTTCTCAATGGCTTGGAATTTTCGACTCCAAATTTCTTCAATAGCTCCAACACATATTTGGATTGTGAAATGAAAATACCATCACTACTTTGCTTAATTTGAAATCCAAGAAAGTATTTCAATTCACCAACCAAACTCATCTCAAATTTAGCCTGCATGACTTGTTCAAAATTCTCACACAAAAGCTCATTAGTAGCACCATAGATAATATCATCCACATAAATCTGAACAATCAAAAAATCATGTTCTTTATGTAATAGAAACAGAGTCGTGTCAGCACTTCCCTTTTTAAAACCATTTTCCAAAAGATATGTACAGAGGCAGTCATACCAAGCTCTTGGTGCTTGCTTAAGACCATATAATGCTTTTTCTAGCTTATACACATGATTTGGAAATTCATGATTTTCAAAACCGGGTGGTTGTTCAACAAAAACTTCTTCTTTTAAATCACCATTCAAAAAGGCACTTTTTACATCCATTTGTTTAAGTTTGAAACCCTTGTAACATGCAAAACTTAGCAAGATTCTAATGGATTCTAACCTAGCAACTGGAGCAAATGTTTCATCAAAGTCTATGCCTTCTATTTGGTTATAACCTTTTGCAACCAACCTAGCCTTGTTTCTAATTACATTTCCTGATTCATCAAATTTATTTTTAAACACCCATTTAGTCCCTACAATTGGATAGTCATTAGGCCTAGGAACTAAATTCCAAACTTTGTTTCTCTCAAATTGATTAAGTTCATTTTGCATTGCTAAAAACCAATTTTCATCATTAAGAGCCATTTCAACAGAATCAGGTTCAATTTCAGAAATAAAACCACTATGGCAACAAAACGCACACAAATTTTCATCAAATGAGGAACGAGTACGTATACCTTCCGTAGGATCACCAATAATTAATTCAGGAGGATGATTAGGTTTGAACCTTAATTTATCAGCGTCAACAGTCCTCCTTTCAGTTTTCTCACTAAATGTCCCTTCTTCAGTGCCTTCAGGATCTACTCCATCGTCAACCATCCTTTCAGTCGTTTTTTCCAGATCAGATTCATCAAATTTCACATTGCTTAACTCAACAATTGTCTTTGTTCGTTTGTTATATATCATGTAAGCCTTACTCCTTGTTGAATAGCCCATGAAAATTCCATCACCAGCCTTTGATTCAAATTTTCCAAGTTGATCACCTGTGTTAAGAATGAAACAAGGACACCCAAATATACGAAAATAAGAAATGTTAGGTTTCCTTTCATGCCACAATTCATAAGACGTTTTGCCAAGTATTGGTCTAATCATTACTCTATTCATTACATAGCACGAAGTATTCACTGCCTCTGCCCAAAAGATTAGAGGTAGCTTATACTCACTTAACATGGATCTAGCCAATTCCTGTAATGTACGATTTTTCCTTTCAACCACCCCATTTTGTTGAGGTGTTCGTGGAGCAGAAAATTCATGTTTTAAACCATTTTCTTCACAAAAATTTTCAAATTCAAAATTTTCAAATTCGCCTCCATGATCACTTCTCAAGGTTTTAATTGTAACTCCTTTTTCATTTTGAACAAGTTTTGCAAATTTTGAAAAATATTCGAAAGATTCAGACTTTTTGGCTAAAAAGTAAACCCATGTAAATCTAGAATAATCATCAACCAATACATAACAATAACGTTTTCCATTCAAGCTTGAAATTTCATTTGGTCCAAATAAATCCATGTGAACTAGTTCAAGGACCCTTGATGTGCTAACAATGTTTTTAGGACGAAATGATGATCGACTAAGCTTGCTCAAGGAACATGCTTTACACACTTTATTATTTTTAAATTTCTGATGTGGTAACCCTCTGACTAATTCTTTTGATTCGAGTTTTTCTAAGAGACTCATGCTAGCATGTCCAAGTCTCTTATGCCATAAATATGCCTCTTCGTCAGTGGCTACCAAACATCTAGAAAGATTTAGATTATCAAATGAAAGTGAGTAAACATTCCCTTTTCTTTTGCCCATAAAAACAATGTTATTAGAAGATTTATCAATAATTTTGCAAGTATCACTATCAAAAATCACGTTCATACCTTTGTCACATAGTTGGCTAATAGAAATGAGATTGTGATGCAGATTTTCAACGTATAAAACATTAGTCAAAGAAAAAATACCGTTACCAACTTCACCTTTGCCAATAATCTTACACTTGCTATTGTCTCCCATGATCACATTTCCACCTTTAAAATTCTCTAAGCTAAGGAACTTCGATTTGTCACCTGTCATATGTCTAGAACAACCTGAATCTAGAAACCATTCTTGTTGTTCCTTAGCCCGCCAACAGACCTACATAAGAAGAGAGGAAGATGACCTAGAGAAACTCTTAGGTCCAATGTTATTAGTGATAGAAGCATTGTGAATAAACAATCCCTTTGGAATCCATACTTGTTTAGTCCTTTTATTTTTATTCCAATAAACATGAAATTTGTTTGTAGAATTCTTAGGAACCCAAACTTGTATAAATTTTGTGTTCTTGTTCCTATGACTATCATTTTCAGCACGACATCTAAATATTTCACATCTATTAAAGACATTCTTATATTTTGCATTAACATCAACTTGTGTTTTCCCAGAACCTAGTCCTTTCCCGTTGTTAGCAAAAATTTGATTTCCCAATAGCATGTTGAAAGATTTTTCGCCTCTTGAAAAGTTCTTCAAGGATTTCTCAAGATTTTGGACTTTGGTTTTTAATGTTGAGTTTTCAGTAACAAGTGAGGTGCATCGATTAATAAAATCCTTTCTCCTAGTGTCGATGGTTTCCTTAAGATTCAAGTTTTCATTTTCAAGACTTTCAAAGTTATTCCTCAGTTTTGATAATTCTGAATCTAAAATCTTACATTTTTTACATTCTAGGTTTTGAATATTTTCAATTTCAGTTTCTAACCTAGAATTTTCATGGACAAGTTCTCTCCTATCAGATTTTAGTTTTTCAATTTTAGATTCAAGAGTATCAATCATTTTAGTAAAATCACAACACATTGAAACAAGTTCTTTATAAGAATAGTTACTTACCTCACTAGATTCCTCTAAGCTTGCTTCTGAATCCGATTTTGACATAAGACACAAGTTAGCCTCCTCTGAGCTATTATTTGAAACTTCCTCTCCTTCTTCATCATCCCAAGTTGCTGCAAAGGCCTTCTTTTTCTTTTTCTTCCCTTTGTTGTTTTTGAGAAGTGGACATTTTTGTTTGAAGTGGCCAGGCTTCTTGCAGTTATAGCATGTCAATTCATTATCGGAATCGTCAGAATTCTTTGACTTATTACCACTTATTTTCTTCTTTCGTGACTTGAATCTTGACCATTTTTTAAGATTATTGACAGCCATTGCAAGCTCTTCAATTGGATCTTCTTCTTCTTCTTCGCTTTCTTCTTTGCTCTTTAAGGCAATCGTCTTCTTCTTTGGTTCGGAGTTATTGCGTTCTTCCTTTGCTTTTAGCTCAAGCTCATATGTCATCAAGTTTCCAATCAACTCCTCCATGCTTAGTTTGATCAGATCTTTCGATTCTTGAATTGCCGTGACTTTTGCCTCAAAGTTCATTGGTAAAACTCGTAGTATCTTTCGCACAAGCTCTACCTCAGTGAATACCTTCCCAAGTGCTCTAGCATTGTATACCAAGGTTGAAAAACGTCCAAACATATCCTTTATGCTCTCGCCTTTGTCCATCACAAAGTTTTCGTATTCATTGCTGAACAGGGCTAGCCGAGACTCCTTGACTTGAGAAGTTCCTTCGTGTGTCACCTCCAAAGTATGCCATATTTCCTGTGCTGTTGTACAATGAGAAATTCTATTAAATTCATTTTTATCAAGAGCACATATCAAAGCATTCATGGCTTTAGCATTTGTTGTTTTCAATTTCTTATCGTTAGCATCCCACCTATCCTTAGGTTTAGGAATCTCAGTATCACCAACGATTATAGTGGGGGGTTTATAGCCAGTTTCAATAATATCCCAAACTTCATAATCAACAGAACTGAGATAGATACCCATCCTAACTTTCCAATAAGCATAATCGTTCCCGTTAAACATGGGTGGCCTAGCAATAGATTGCCCCTCAGAAAAAGCATTATTTTGTAGACTCATGACTCTAGAGTTAAAAAAATTATAAACCGGGCTCTGATACCACTTGTAGGATCTAAATTAACCCTAGAGGGGGGGGGTGAATAGGGTTATAGCAAATTTTCTTGATTTAAACACAAAAATAAACTGCAGAAATAAATATACTGAAAAGTAAATCACACACAAGATTTACCCAGCTTCGGCAACCCCTGCCTACTGCTGCATTCCCAGATTTCTATTAGAATTAAACAGTATCACGCTTACAAACACTCTAACAGACTTGCAAACCCTGCTACCGCCTATAGAGTTTTGCAAACTCGCAACCCCTGCTTACTGAACTAACTCTAAATAGACAATCAGACACAACCTAAAACCTAGGTGGTGATTTACCTAAACTCTTTGATTCGTAGAAATAAAAAAACAATAATTAAGAACAAAATAGCCCTAAACTAATTAACAATATTAATATAAGTTTATTAACAATATTAATTAAGAACAAAAACCCCTTTTGTTTTTAAACACCGGCCCACTTCCTTATTTCACCCGATCCTCTTTTTGTCTTCGTTTGTGAGAAATAATGGCGGCTTCGTTCCAGTTAGGGCTTCGTTCCCTTTTGATACAGTTAGGGCTTCGGCTCTTCGTTGCAATTAGGGCTTCGGTTTCTTCAATTGATCTGTGATTGGTTGCCCTAGCTTGCTTGCAGTTGCTCGATCGAGTTTTGATGCTTGTAATTCGGTATGTGCTGTCTCCTTTTGCTTTTCTAATTTGATACTTGAACTCGATCGAATTGAAATGCCGATGATGATTAGGGTTTTAATAGGATTTGATTTCCAATTTTTGCGTTCGACTGATTGCTGCAAAAATTCTTGTTTTGCCGTTCGATTACGCTTTGATGCTGAGGATTAATCTGACTTTGTCAATTTCGTATTTGTAGTAACTTGATTCACACGGCTTGAATTGATTTCGTGATTTGAGATATTTGACTTTGTCAATTTCGTATATTTTCGACTGTGAATTCACTACTTTTGTATTAGCTTCGATCATCACCATTGCTTTTGAATTTTTCTCTGCTGCATACCACTGCATTTCACTGCACTGTTGAAATTTTGTGTCTTCTGCATTTGTTATTTCTGGAACTCGATTTGCACTTGCTCACTGCTTGATAGTCTTGTGGCTATAACTGGGCATTTTGAGTTTGTTGCATTTGCTGGCTTGCACTGTCCACTGCCCTGATCTTGTTTGTTCCACCATATTGTATTGTTCATCTGTTTCTTCGCTTGTGCATACTGCACTTGATACTGTTGCATTATTCATGTTTTGATTATGACTTCATTATAGTTCCAGTTGATCATTAGGTAGTTGTCACTGTATTGCATTGAGCTCGACATTGTTGTTCACTTCACTTGTGTATTGCCTTCACTGTCCTCTTGAACTTGGAGTCTGCCTTGTTGCTGTGTCATTGTTGTAATATTAGCTTGTGACATTCATGTTGCAGTCCATATTCTTCATTTGATATCGAGTTGCACACTGCTGCAATGTTGAAAATGTTTCATTGTATCACTGCATTTTGTAGTGTATTGCTTGCATTCATATTCTTGCTGTTTTTTTTGATATTGTGGCATGTGGTCTTTGCTGTCCACTGCAGTTTTGTGTTGCTGTGCACTTTTGTGCTTTGGTTTGAACTTGTGGTTAAGAACAGTTGCTTTGTCTCGACTTTATTGGTGCATTGTTGCTGTAGCTTTTTGAAGCTTGAGTTTCTGGTCTTGATACTTGCAGTTGTATCACTTGATATTCATTCCTGTTGTTTGCAACTGTGTTGCACTTGCTTTTGATGTAGCTGATGATCTTTAGTATTTGCACATTTGTTCACAACTGCTTCAAGTCATTCTCTTTTATGTTCACTGGCCTGTATATTTGAGTTGCAGTGCTGTCTTTGATGTTGTACTTTGGTCTATTGAGCTGCATTTGTGTATATTTGATCATTTTTGCAACCTGGTCTGGTGCACCTTGTTTCATGCTTGAGACTGTGTTTGCAATGTCTGGTCAGTGGTGCTTTGAGTTGAACCTATCTTGGGTTTGACCTTGTTTTTGATTTCTGTGCTTTTGTTTGATTTTTGCACACGAGTTGGCGAGGCAGTGCACACGTATACGAATGTACACATGTGTACTGCAGCCACTTGTAATTACCTGTCCCTGATAAAAAATATCGATATGCACAGATATTGCACAGTCAAAAATGATGACGAACAACCCAAATAACTGAGGCAAACAATGTTTTCAAAATCATCGTTTCTTTCAAATTTCAAAAATATTTCTCTTTCAATTTTACTGCGTTTGAACATATTTTTGCAGATTACTCAGATGCTGTATTCAAACCGGATTATAGTTGAAGACAAAAATATGAGTGTGAGCGATATGTAGTAAGGTCGTGATGTAAATGTGATGTGATTGTAATCAAAAATGTACATGTATAGTGAGAGCATGAAATTGTACTATTTACAATTTGTAATAAATATTTGTTTGAATAAAAATTTCTGTTTGAATTCAAAATCTGTTTAACTTGTTCTGTTTGAATTCAAATTCGAATTCTGTGTAATTTAATTTTATTCAACAAATATTTATTTAAACTATGAAAAACAAAATAGTACATTACCAAATACATTTATATGAATGTATATATGTTTATTATCATCAAACAAAAATCATATAGCGCAAAGCGCATATTCAACAATTTCCACGTGCAATCCATATTTGTGTATGCATAAGTGTGGTCCAGGGGTTTTACACAATAAAAGTACAACATCATCAATCAGCACAGATTTAAATACAACAATATATTTGATAAGCGGTGTGAACTATAACGCTTATATTTGATAAGCGGTATAAACCATAACGCTTATCTTTTATTCATAGATCACAGGTTTATATCAAAGATAATAAATTACATCAAACACAGCTCAAATCAAAACAGAACATATTAGGGTATCAAATAATTCAATCATCCAATAGAATCCAAACATCCATAAGTAAAATCAGTTAATTGTCTGATTAATTCAAATCAGATTTAATTACTTATGAATTACTAACCCTGGTTAATATTAATTAATCACAAATCAATTTGATTAATTACTCTTTAATTATTTATTAATTTACCATTAATAATAAATTAATTAACCTATAATTAATCAACCTTTAATTATTTAATCCACCAATTAATTATCTTTAATTAATTAATTAACCCTTAATTAATTATCCTTTATTAATTTCACTAAGTAATTAGCTTTTATTTAATTACACAAAGTAATTATCTTTAATTTACTTTCATAAATAAATTTATCTTTAAACTAATTATCCTGTATTAATCTTAAATTAATTGCTTATGAATTAATTATCAAATCTTGATTAATTAATTACAAATCATTTGATGAAATAAATCAGCCTTAATTATTTATCTTAGTTAATTAATTATTTCTTAATTAATTACATTAAATTAATCATCCTCTCATTAATTACTTTAATTAATAATCTTAAGTTAATTATACAATTAATTAACCCTTAATTAATTAGCAATTAATTAATAAAATTACAACAATTGATCATCATTAATCACTTAATCAACTCGAATCATTAAATAATTACTTTTTAAAAGTGTAATTATCTTTAAATAAATTACCCTGAGTAATCTTTAATTTGTCACAAAAATCGATTAATCGCTTTGATTTATCATTCCTTATTAATCACACTAAATAAATCTTTAACCCCTTGACAAATTAACCTTAATTTCCTATCCTTTTAATATATTAAACAACTTCATTTAATTATCTTTTTAAATAATCAAAGATTTAATAAGATAATTAACCTAATACAAAATTATTTAACCAACGAGTTTAAAACAAATTAACTTTTTAATATTTGAAACTTAATTTATCCTTGGAAACCTTTTTTTTAGTTTAAATATACTTTTGAAACTTTGTTTAACCAAAAAAAATTTACATTTTAACTAGAAACAAAATCTGTTGTACTAAATTGAAATTTGGTGACAGGTTAAAACAAACTCGAGACACAGGCCTATTTACTTCGAGCCTTCCCCCGAGCATCACCCACATCACTTCGAGTCGCGCTGTTATCTTCCCCGAGTCGAAACCCGAGAATTCCTTTGAGTCATATCCATCTTCCTCAATTTCCTTTTTCTTACCCAAATCACAACCACCACCTGACATCTAAAAACGCACGCGTGCACGTGCACCATTGCTCGCAAGTGATCTGACCACCCCGAGACCTCCCGCATGTCGCCGCCAACCATCCCATGCCAGGCAAACACCCAGAATTTCAAAATCGTCCACGAGTCAAAATCGAGCATACACGTGCAAAACTGGAACTAACCCTTCATCGGAAAACTTTCCCCTGCCTTTGCCATGGACGACCGGAGGTCACACCATCCATACCAGAGATGCGTCCCCCCCACGATACGCTGTTCCCCATCGGTGCGATGCGTTCTGGAGCAACGACGAGACACCGGAAATGCGAATTCCGACCCTGCTAAAAATATGCACTTAAACCCTAAATCGTGATCGCCCATCATCCACATCGAATTATAAAATAAACGAACATTTTTCTGATGGTCATTAACATGCAAGCCACCTTCACCATTGATCACGCCGACCATTTGTCGCCAATTGCTGGAATTTGACGAAAATGTCAATTCCGATCAACTTGAATTTTCTTATTAAATTTGAGCTTAAAAACTCTGATATGATCTCCAAAAATCTTCATTTTGGAATACGATTTCATTTCCATAATCAAAATCCAAAACCCAGACGTTTGATTTTTGGGTTAAGATATGATTATTCCTGTCATTTCTTTTTTCTTCGAATTTTCTAACTATAAACAGTTGAAGTTTAATTTTAAAATTGGGATTATACTATTATGATCAACTTTCTTTTAGAAATCATTAACTAAATCGATTTAGAATACCAGATATGATTTTTTTCCTAAAGGTTGATTTCCTGAAGAACAACAGAGGTGCATATACAAACATACACACCTCACTTCACACATAGAAACACATACAAACTCGCAGATGTAAACACATCCTGTGATATCCCGGAAATTTTAGCAATATCAATAATCTATATTTAAAATTAAATTGATTTGATAAAATTTTAATAAAAAATTACTTGATTTAATAATCCAATTAAATAAATGTGTAATTTATGAATTTTATCTTTTAAAAACTAATAGAATGTTTTCCTATTTATAATTGTGTGTGTGTGTATATATATATATATATATATATATATATATATATATATTGTGAATAGGTAAGTTTTGAATTGAAGTTAAATAGACAAATTAAATCTTGTTTTTAAAATTCTAATATTCATTTGATAATTTGAAGATTTTTATTTTATTTAATAAATAATTAATTGTTTAAAATACTTAAAGTAATTGTTTTAAATTGTATAATTGTATTTTAAATATAGTTTAAATTTTAATAAAATAAATAAAAGTTTATTTTATTTGTTTTAAATATAGCTTAATAATTATAATTTGGAATTATATGAAAATTTAAGATACTCTTTATATATTAATTCTTTTAATTAATATAAATAAGATAAGAAATTTATGATTTCTTTTATAAATGATTTTAAATTAATAAATATGTTATTTTCTAGTAATAATAAATGTATAAATGTAGATATGTTTTAAAAGACAAATTTATTATTGTCAAATTAAATACGTTAATATAAATTAGCTTTAAAATTAGATTTTGAATATAAATAGCATTTGAATTTGAATTCATTTTGAAATTCAAATGAATAAAACATATATGAATAACCATATTTGAATTTTGTAAGTGAGCTTTCATGTTTTATAAATTGTTTTACTTCATTAAAAAGAAATATATATACATTTATTAATGAACCTACTATATATGTATTTAATAAAGAAAAGAGGATTTTTATTTATCTTTAAATTAAAAATAATAAGTAAAATGTGTATAAAACAAATGTTAATATTTTAAGCAACTAAAGAGACAAATGTAAACTAATAATTCAACCTATTTGACAAATGTAGTAATTTAGGACATGTGTCCTTTTATTTTTGATTTCTCTTTTAATTTTTAGTAAAACAAATACATTCATATAAAAACATGTTTTTCTTCACCCTCATTTCTTTCTATGTTCATTTTTTTTCTGAGTGAAGAAAATTCTCAGCTGACACAAATCAAATCTAAGAAGAAAATTAAAAAAAAAAATCTGTAACCATTCTACATGTTCATAAATCAACCTGCAATTCCATTTAAAAAGAAAATTTAAAAGCTTCTGCATTTCTTAAAAACCCGGGGATCTGCAATGCAAGTTTGAGCAAAATCAAGTATGTCTGCATGCAAGTGCTAACAACTAGTTCAAAGTTCAAATGGCCTTCAAGCCTGCATGCAAGTATTAACAGCAAGTAACTAAGTTCATTAGCAATTGAAGATTTGATGCAAAGAAATTTCCAGTTTTAAAAAGAATAAAGTTTTTCAAAACAAAAGCTCTGTTCTACATGCTCAAGACAGGTGAGTAACATCACTATTTTAAATGTATAAGTTTATAAAATGGTTGCATGCTTATCTCTGAAATATAGTATGCTTGTGAAAATATTTTTAAACCTCTGTGAGTATATATATATGGATATGTTGGTATGTGTATGCTCTGTATTTAGATTTCTTGTTTCTGATTCTAGTTCCTAGGTCCAAATTCTAACCCAAATTCACTGGCATTTGATCCAATCCTGGTTAGAGCATAAGTTTTGAACAAAATATATTAGTTATATCATAGATTTTAGTTTAGAAACTTGTTTAAGTTAAAATAATTTGTATTCCCTCTAGAAACACATAAGCATCAGTAAGCTTATAAAAAAATGAGTCAAGATAATTTGCCAAGATTCCTTGATTTGGGTATATAAATCAAAAGCTTAAACTATAATTCGATTTTGAAAACAGAAATCATTATTTTTAGTCATGGGACTAAAGAGTATTTCTAGTTTAACCAAAAATTGGAATTTGGGAAATTTCTGATGAACCTTGTAATCTGGGGGATCGGGATTACTTCTGAAGTTAGTAGAGTAATCATTGTTGATGAGAAAAATAGTGGAGAAGGTGATAAATCACCAAGGAGGCAGGGATGATGGGTTTTGTCCTGTAAACCTAGTTTTGGGGCAATGTAGAATTTTGATCATATCACCTATTCCAATGGATCGAGTGTGTTGGGATTCAAGGTATCCTTCGTTGGAGTATTGATGCAGGTGTGGTCGGGGTAGTAGTCAACAAGGTGGCCGGAGGAGGGGGAAATGAGGGTTTCCAGGTTTGGTTGAAGGTGAGCCTGTTGTTGCTGCCAGGTTGAATTGGGGGAAACTCGAATTTGTTTTAGAGTGAAATAGAGTGGTTTGACGGTCGCGAGGTGATGTATGGATGAACGGCGACTTTTTCATGGCCTGGGTGGTGTCCGGAGGTGGCTACAGCCACCGTGCATATGCACGGAGCAGAGGAAGTATCAGGTGAAGTTTTTGGGTTTGCTATATTTGTTTTACTCGGGTTGTACTCGATTTAATTCGAGTTTTTCTCGATGATAGCATGGGGTTTACTCGAAGTAAACTGTAGGGTGGCTCGAGTATTTTTTTTTCTTTTGAAGTTACAGGTTTTAGAAAACCTGTATATTCCAATTTAAGTTTGTTTTAAAATATAGATGCAGTTTTTCTATCAAGGAATTAAAACTAAATTTAAACTATGGTTTTCAATTCAAGTTGAATTCCAATTTTCAAAATTTAATTCAAATTTAAAATGTTACAGGGTTTCAGGAAATCCTGCATATTTTCAGAACAAAGAAAATAAAGTTTTTTTAAAAAAAAAATGAGGAGCGGGGTATTTTTTTAAAAAAAAAACAGGAATTTAAACTTAAAATTCAAAGTATGAATTTCAAAACTAGATTTGAATTTAAGTTTAAATTTAATTTAAACTGTTTAAATTGAAATGTTGAAGCAACCTTTAAAAGGGTTTAAATGATTAAATTTAAAGTTAAAACTTTAAATTTAATATAGAAGATTTAAACATAAATTCAAATCTGGAAACAAGAAATCAAATTTGAATCAGGTTTTGAAAGAAAAGAAGTTTTAAATATTTGAATGTTTTAAATAACTTTAAAACATATATATGATTTGTATTTTGAAATGAATTTGGGGTTTAAATTTATTTTAACTTCCTTTATAAAATAAGGAATCTTTAGCATAAGATTTAAAGGTTTTGAATGTTTTAAAACTTTGTTTAAGTTAAGTTTGATTTCTTTTTAAATTTAAAATGTAATTTGAAACAATTTTAAGTTAAATTGTTTTAAATTACTTTGATAATGACTAAGTAATCATGAATAATAAATGTTTATTTTTAAGTAAATTTAAGATTTAATGATTTTTGTTTCATTAAATTAGTAAAGTAATTTAAGTAATTTAATTAATTAATTTGTTTAATTAATTAAAGATTTGAAATTAATTAAGGTTAATTAAATTTGTAATTAAAATATTAATAAATTTAAGTTAATTACTAAAGAAAGGTAATTAAGAATTTGTTAATGAAGGTCATTAACTTGTGATTATTTATTAATTAATTAATGTAATTAATTTTGATAATTAATTGGTTTAATTAATTTAAATAATCAATTATGAAACTTAATTAAGTATGATTATTTTATGGAAATAATTAAAGATATTAATTACTCACTGTTATTAATTTATTATTGGATTGATTTAAATTAATTAATTAAGTTTAATTAATTTAGAATAATCATTTGATTGATAAGTAATCAATGAAGTATAATTACTTAAAGAAGTAATTAAGATAAGTAAATTACTAGAGATAATTAATTAAAGTAGTGAAGAGTTTTGGAATTAATTACTTTGTGTAATCAATATGAAAGGTAATTTCTTTGTGAAGTAATTAATAATTAATTACTTAGTGTAATTAATTTAAGCATTGATTAAGTCTTTTGAAATAATTAAGTGATGTAATTAATTAAAGGTAATTAATTACAAATGTGATTAATCAATGATGATTAATAAATAAAATTTATTATTAAATATAATTAATTTAGGAGTAATTAAGAAAGTAATTAAGGGTAGTTAATTACTGAATATGATTAACCAAAAGTGATTAATAATTATGGTTTAATTAAGGTTAATTACTTAATGTAATTAATTTAAATAAGTAATTAATTTAAAATTAATTAAGGATCATTAATTAACATAATTAATGATGTAATTAAGGATTAATTAATTAGGATTAATTAATCAATGATAAATGCTTAAGGAAGTAATAAATTAATATAATTAATTAATGAAGTAATTAAAGGTTTATTACTGATTTTGGTTAAGGATAATTAATTTGTGAAATTAATTAAGATAATTACTTGAATGTAATTAAGGGATAATTAATCAAGGGTGATTAATTAAGGTGATTAATTTGAGGATAATTATTTAATTGATTGGTAATCAATTAAGTGTTAAGTAAGCAAGATTTAAAATGAGGAGGTAATTAATTTAATTCATTTTAAATTAATTAAAGAATAAGTAATTAATTTAATTCACTTTAAATTAATTAGAAATAGAAGTAATTAATTTAATTCATTTTAAATTAATTATGGATGGTGTGATTATGGATCCTTGCTTATGAATGGATGATATGGTTTATCTTAAATGGTTGAATCTCAGAGATGAGATTAGTATTGTGTGTTATGGATGCATTGGTTGCATTGTGATGGTGATATGAGTTATCTATGGATGATGATAATGTAGATTATCAAGTTATGATGATAATATAGATTACTTGCTTATGATAATATTGTTGATTATCTATTATGATGATGTGAAGTATCTATCTGTGTGTATATAGATAGTTTAAATTGAATTGTTTTAAACTTAAAACAACTTGGACCTAAAAGACACGCTTTGGATTCGATGTGACCGGGATCGGGTTTCCATATTTGGATATCCGAAAACCACATCGATTCCAAATAACGTTAGGTCGTTAATCCATATGGAGCAAGTGAAGACTCGAGGTGTAAGGGCTATACGTCAGTATAACTCTGTGGCTGATTCCGTAATGAGTTTGACGGTGCTTATAGATTCGAGATGGTGAATCAGAGTGCAAGGGCTATGGTCGTTGACTCTAAGGGTGATTCTAATAATGAGTGCAACGAGATAGTGCCTTCGGTTTCATTCGAACCCGGAATGAACTTGTATGGATTGAATGCTTTCAGCACATCGTCAAGCGGACGATGAGCATTCTAAGTGATGTATCCTATAAAGGTAATCGTACCTCAAGCCTCATCAACCGGGAATGGCTAAAACAGGGGAGGTGCAGCAAGGCTTCGTGGGTAGCTCCCACTGGAGAGCAAGATTGATCTCTGTCTAGAGGTCCCTTTATATTCGGCTGTGTGGGCGGTTGGTTCGCGACAACTGCCGGGGTTGTCTTGTTCGGAACTGTTCAGTAAGGAACGGGTCCGGCATTGTGTTGCAGGGGAGTGGGAGTACTCCTCGGTACGGTGATCTAGGCCACGTACTGTGACGGCCGGTACCCCAGTAGCCCTGCCATTGTATGGAATCCAAAATCCAATAAGTGCCAACGGTTTTGATTGTATTACCCACTTTTGTGGCTAGTAGCTGGAATTTAATCATGTAACAATTTAAGCTATTTCATATTTATTTGAAACCCTAGACACTATTATAATATCATCGGATTTCCTATCAAATGTTTTGGTTAGCGTAAGGTAAAAACTTTTCCATGTTTATGTGTGGGAAGTCTTACGTGATACCTTTCTTTTCAAAGGTTTTTGAAAATTAAGCAACTTTAACCTATTACTCACACCAGACCCATGTTGTGACGCCCCACCTCTATACCCACGCTAGACAAGAACATTACGGTGAATGCTGTCGGCTAGCATGGAGAATAAGGCTGTTGAGGAGCGACCATCCATGTAATTTCTTTGCGCGAGTACCGATATGTCAGATAATATAACATGCATTCTATTTCAAGGGGAAATCCGACATACCGACACAAACTCAAAGCTACTACACGGTGGCTATATAAATCCTTCGGAAAACAAATATAGAAATAAACATAACATAAATCAGTCACAGACAATTCATATCACAAAGGCGGAATAAGATATGAATACTACACTAGGAAGTGTACATCAGAGTAGTGGTCTAAAAAGATCCACAATATCACAAAAGAATAGTTACACGAACTACACAAAAGAATAAGTATACATTAAGGAGTCTATATCTCAAATGTATACAACAAACTAACTACTAATCTAAGTAGTTAACCCAAAAGTCAAGGAGTTAATCCCGGATGAGAAGTCAAGCAGAAACACCTGTAACATCTCGGTCTGACCCGAGTATTATTTAATAAGAAAATAATAAACGGATCAGTCTAACTATAAATATCAGATGAAACGATATAGAATAAGAGATATGACTAAACACGTAATAATCACAATGCCAAGCTGTGATATATATATATACTTAGTTGATAATCATCAAGAGATTAATCAATGTCACCAAATCTACACAAGAATCAAAGAAGTGTCATACTCATTATTTCGTTCATCAAACCACAAATATTGACGATAATATCAATGTCAATCACCAAAGTCAAAGACGCACAAATTCCAGAAGACTACACAAGAAATCCAGAAATCACAAAAGTCAATGACACACAAATTCACCAATGCACAAATATTGATAAAACTTATCAATGGAAATCACGAAAATTGGTGAAACACAAATTCTAGAAATCTACACAAGAAATCCAGAAATCACAAAAACAGAGGGGGGGAGGCCTATCACAAACGGGAGCATAAAGCTCACCAACAGCTGTAACACATGAACGAGAAGCTATCTCATGGTAGCTAACCATAAATTTGACACACGAATGGTCCGAAGACCTGACACACGAATGGCCCGAAGACCGTGGGTTGCTACCCCATAAATTTGACACACGAACGGGGTTTAGTCTCCCACGCAGACAAAGAGACATCGCACATTGCTAGTCTAAATCACAAAAATGATCGTCATGATCATCGAGAAGTGTCAATTACACTAAGCTAGTAAATATATGAGTTTAGCTTCATGTCCCATAACCACTTGCTTAACTTAAATATTTACGAACAAACTGTAAATCTCCACTAGAAAATTGTCACAAGAGGTTCAATCGAACAAGTCCAAGAATTAACCGACAAAGTAAACGCAAGCGTTTCATACCACTTGTTTTACTAAGCCGTTTAATTAGATTTCTCATACGAGTGAGGTAAAGGTTTGTATATACTAATAGATTGGAAAACGGTTTTATAAACGAATTTGGTATTAAAATAGTATTGAAATCGTTTGAGGAAAGAGTTTTGATATTTACTACTAGTATAGAAAACCTTTATATTTTTAAAGTGACAAATCACGAAGAAGATTGTAAGAACAATCAATCACAAAAATTCACATACGAAGACGTGAATAAAATCCAACGAAATCGATAAAGGGTCCATCGAAATGGATATTCAAAAATTCCTAAAAAGAGTCATCAAAGTCATAATAGATGATAACAACAAATAGAATTATCACAAATTGATTTAAATTGGAATTTCAATCCAAAAAGGCAAATTGGACTCAAACAGCAGGTTCAGTCGACTGAACAGAGATTTTCAGTCGACTGACCCTGTACATGGAAATTTTTCAGGTTCAGGAAACTTTCTGTTTTCAGTTTCAGTCGACTGTGCAGAGTTTTTCAGTCGACTGAATCATGCCTGGAAACTCTCGGGTTTCAGGTTCAGTCGACTGAACAGAGTTTTTCAGTCGACTGAATCATGCCTGGGCTGTTTTTCAGCCTTATACAAATGAAGAGCAAACTCTTTCAAAATGCAATCGGACGAACATTGGCTCTAAGGGTTTATGCCAAACGGCAACCCGGCCCTATATGCTCCTCGATGCATCACCAAAAGCATGATCAAACATCCATAAAAGGATTTCACACAAATTTGACTTAAAAACCCAAAAATTTGAATATTTACAAAACCAATCCAAATCAAGAGCAAATTCTCATGAAGAAGTGTTAGGAATTCATACCTAACAACCAAAGATAATTATAGTCATAGATGTGAGATAAAAATCTCACCTTTTCACAAAATCGAACAAGAAGAAGCTTGAAAGCAATTGGAGAATCAACCTTTCTTCAATCACAACCCAAATGAGCTTGAATCTAAGCTCAAAAACAAGAACATCCCGAAATTAGGTTTAGGAAATTTCTGAAATTGAATGGAGAAAGAGTTGGAGAAGAAGAAGGAGATGCTTACCAAGGGGTTCTTCTTGAGTTTGGAGCAAGGAGATGGATTTGCAAGAGAAACTAGGGTTTTGGAATTTTAATTTCCAATCTCTCCCACCATTAACACTCTAAAAACTGAAATGAGAAGAGAATGAGGGTGAGTGGGGAAGAGTGGCTCAGATTTGAGCATAAGTTAACATAGGGCTAAGCCCAAAAACCAAACCCAAAGTAAAAAGTAGCAGAAATCAACTTTCTCCAAACATATCGAAGCTTATACTCAAAAAGGTCGCAAACGGCATTTTAAACTCAATGGGAGTGGTCCCGAGCCCTAATTCGACTGTATGCAAAAAGTAGCTTTTCGGACTAAAATCCGACTAACGATAAAATATTTAAATAAAATATTTAAATATAAAATCGACAAATATGCGGGTTGTTACACATGTCTGACCCGTAGTTTATTTTTGTTTTTCATAAACTCTTGGGTACTCAATTTTTTATGAGTAGCCAAGGGATTCAGGTTAGGGTTCGGGTTAGCTTTGACGAATTATGGAGGAGCGAATGGAGTAGGAGGCTTCTGCGTGTAGATATATATGGTATTTCGCTGTGTGTTCTGTGATTGACTCTGAGATTGTATTATGTTGTAAATACTTGACAAGTGTTTATAAGTGTCTAGTATGTGTTGTATTATCTGTGTACTCTGATAATGTTGTATATTATGTAATACTTATGTTGTTAATATAATTTATTCATTCCGCTATTTAGATTCTGATGTGTTGGTTCTTATTCTTCTCTTTCTTTCTATTCTCTATCCCTTTCTTTCTTATTAGCGATGCAACTTCCTGATGTCTGGAAGTTGGGTCGTCACAGTGGTATCAGAGCATTAGGTTGAGTGAATACCTAGGCTCTGTAGTGGTGTCTATCTTGAGAGAGCGTATTTGTAGTTTTGATATATATATATATATATATATATATTATTTCTACCTATCGGTTGGGTTACCCGTTCAGGTTTTCCAATATAGGTTATAAATGTAGATAAGGTAGTGGTGTGTGTAACACAATTACTACCATTGGTTGGAGTTTGAATGTTTGAGGTTGGAAGTGTATTTGTCGAGACTATAGACCTAATACCGTCTCGAGTAAGTTGTGCAGTGGTGTAGAGATTTCATTGATCTCTGAAGGAAACCTGTTAAGGTTCAGAGTCTATCTTTGAAGATGGATGAGAAGAGTTTGGATCTGTTGGTTGGCAGAAGAGTGTGATGGTATTTTGATACGTCCGGAAATAATAACTGCGTGATAAGATGCAGTGAATATGGATATTTCCGAAGATGTTTTCTTTGGAACAAATTAGGAAGTGTGTCTACTTCGGTGATGTGGCTGAGTTTAGCTGGTTGTTTGTGATTGGCTTTGAGGGCCGAGTTTCTCGAAGAGCTTTGGATAAGGAAATTTTGGCATTGGAGTCAGCAGTGCAACTCGGAGTGTCTGTGTTGGCAGAAGTTGGCTGGCTGAGTAGTTTCTGAAGGTGGAGTTCAGAAGCAGCAGTTGGACCCGTTTCTTCGGTGGATTGGCCAGTTGGGTATAAGCTGTTCTGTTTGGTAAAGAGAGAACAGTTTTATTTGGGAATTGGTCTCTATTGATCGCAAAAGTGACTTGCGATGGTTTGAGTTTTCTTTTGAGGTATTGAAGAATTTTTAGTTGTTTTCTGAGAAGTCGGAGGTTTGTCCACTTCTGAAGATTGAGTTTTCTTATCGACCGAATTCCAGGAGTGCTACCGGTGGATTTGCTAGTAGAAGGATGGTTTCTCGAGATAGAGTTGGGTGAAGCAGCTCAGGAATGGTGGAACTTCTGAGTTTTCTTGGATATGTTGGGCCATATTTCTGGAAAGTGATGTCCAGTTTGTGCTCATATTCTTTATCAGCAGTGTCTTCTGTTCCAGTTCAGAGTTGTGCAGCGGAAGTAGTTTGGGAATGTTTCTATTTTGTTTTTCTGGATTGAAGAAGTGAGTTTGTTCTTAATGGTTGAAGGGTAGAGTTGGTGATCTTAGTCTTGGTTGATCTTGAGAAGATCGTTGAGTTGGTTTGTTTTTGGTCTAGATTGTTTCTAGGGGCATCAGCAAGAGTTGAGCTGATCAGTTTGGATGTAGGCAGCCTGGGATCGTCAGAAGAGTTTTGGAGATAAGAGACGAAGGAAATTGGATACCTGAGTCGGAGTTTTGTTTTGGATATCTTCTGTGTTTTGTTTGGATTGGTGTTTGGTTTTCAAGAATTGAATTGCCAGTTTGGATAATTGGATTTATGAGTTTCACGTGTCTCTGAGGGAGTACGTGTATGAGCTATCTCTGGAAGTGGAACCAGCTGTTCAAGAAGGTTTAGTGGTTGAGTCAGACTCGTCTGTAGTCTGATATCTTGTCTAGTTCTAGAGATCTAGATGAGTAGAAGATCTGTAGCTTCGTAGTTTAGATTGTTTGTATTTTGTAGGGCGAGTATCCCGGTATATATATACTTGGGGAAACTCGAGAAACTTTTTATCCAGAATTTTTCTGGATAATTAAATTTGTTTGATTAGATAAATTGGTTTCTATGGTTGTTAACATATGATTGATGTATGCTTGTGATTTAAAATTTAAATTTTAAATGGGTTATTAAATTACCTTTGCTTTTAAATTTCGGGGACGAAATTCTTTTAAGGGGGGAGGAATGTGATATCCCGGAAATTTTAGCAATATCAATTTAATAATCGATATTTAAAATTAAATTGATTTGATAAAATTTTAATAAAAATTTACTTGATTTAATAATCCAATTAAATAAATGTGTAATTTATGAATTTTATCTTTCAAAAACTAATAGAATGTTTTCCTATTTATAATGTGTGTATATATATTTATATATATATATATATATATATATTGTGAATAGGTAAGTTTTGAATTGAAGTTAAATAGACAAATTAAATCTTGTTTTTAAAATTCTAATATTCATTTGATAATTTGAAGATTTTTATTTTATTTAATAAATAATTAATTGTTTAAAATACTTAAAGTAATTGTTTTAAATTGTATAATTGTATTTTAAATATAGTTTAAATTTTAATAAGATAAATAAAAGTTTATTTTATTTGTTTTAAATATAGCTTAATAATTATAATTTAGAATTATATGAAAATTTAAGATACTCTTTACATATTAATTCTTTTAATTAAGATAAATAAGATAAGAAATTTATGATTTCTTTTATAAATGATTTAAAATTAATAAATATGTTATTTTCTAGTAATAATAAATGTATAAATGTAGATATGTTTTAAAAGACAAATTATTATTGTCAAATTAAATATGTTAATATAAATTAGTTTAAAAATTGGATTTTAAATATAAATAGCATTTGAATTTGAATTCATTTTGAAATTCAAATGAATAAAACATATATGAATAACCATATTTGAATTTTGTAAGTGAGCTTTCATGTTTTATAAATTGTTTTACTTTATTAAAAAGAAATATGTATACATTTATTAATGAAACTATTATATATGTATTTAATAAAGAAAAGAGGATTTTTATTTATCTTTAAATTAAAAATAATAAGTAAAATGTGTATAAAACAAATGTTAATATTTTAAGCAACTAAAGAGACAAATGTAAACTAATAATTCAACCTATTTGACAAATGTAGTAATTTAGGACATGTGTCCTTTTCTTTTTGATTTCTCTTTTGATTTTTAGTAAAACAAATACATTCATATAAAAACATGTTTTTCTTCACCCTCATTTCTTTCTATGTTCATTTTTTTTCTAAGTGAAGAAAATTCTCAGCTGACACAAATCAAATCTAAGAAGAAAATTAAAAAAAAAATCTGTAACCATTCTACATGTTCATAAACCAACCTGCAATTCCATTTAAAAAGAAAATTTAAAAGCTTCTGCATTTCTTAAAAATCTGGGGATCTGCAATGCAAGTTTGAGCAAAATCAAGTATGTCTGCATGCAAGTGCTAACAACTAGTTCAAAGTTCAAATGGCCTTCAAGCCTGCATGCAAGTATTAACAGCAAGTAACTAAGTTCATTTAGCAATTGAAGATTTGAGGCAAAGAAATTTCCAGTTTTAAA
The DNA here is from genome assembly GCA_030765085.1 of Allium cepa. NCBI lineage: Eukaryota > Viridiplantae > Streptophyta > Magnoliopsida > Asparagales > Amaryllidaceae > Allium > Allium cepa. Next base: position 783,136,463 of record CM060928.1, on the reverse strand, counting down.
AAGCATAAAGTTTTTCAAAACAAAAGCTCTGTTCTTCATGCTCAAGACAGGTGAGTAACATCACTATTTTAAATGTATAAGTTTATAAGATGGTTGCATGCTTATCTCTGAAATATAGTATGCTTGTGAATATATTTTTAAACCTCTGTGAGTATATATATGGATATGTTGGTATGTGTATGCTCTGTATTTGGATTTCTTGTTTCTGATTCTAGTTCCTAGGTCCAAATTCTAACCAAAATTCACTGGCATTTGATCCAATCCTGGTTAGAGCATAAGTTTTGAACAAAATATATTAGTTATATCATAGATTTTAGTTTAGAAACTTGTTTAAGTTAAAATAATTTGTATTCCCTCTGGAAACACATAAGCATCAGTAAGCTTATGAAAAAAAGAGTCAAGATAATTTGCCAAGATTCCTTGATTTGGGTATATAAATCAAAAGCTTAAACTATAATTCGATTTTTAAAACAAAAATCATTATTTTTAGTCATGGGACTAAAGAGTATTTCTGGTTTAACCAAAAATTGGAATTTGGGAAATTTCTGATGAACCTTGTAATCCGGGGGATCGGGATTACTTCTGAAGTTAGTAGAGTAATCATTGTTGATGAGAAAAATAGTGGAGAAGGTGATAAATCACCAAGGAGGCAGGGATGATGGGTTTTTTCCTGTAAACCTAGTTTTGGGGCAATGTAGAATTTTGATCATATCACCCATTCCAATGGATCGAGTGTGTTGGGATTCAAGGTATCCGTCGTTGGAGTATTGATGCAGGTGTGGTCGGGGTAGCAGTCAACAAGGTGGCCGGAGGAGCGGGAAATGAGGGTTTCCAGGTTTGGTTGAAGGTGAGCCTGTTGTTGCTGCCAGGTTGAATTGGGGGAAACTCGAATTCGTTTTTGAGTGAAATAGAGTGGTTTGACGGTCGCAAGGTGATGTATGGATGAACGGCGACTTGTTCATGGCCTGGGTGGTGGCCGGAGGTGGCTACAGCCACCGTGCATATGCACGGAGCAGAGGAAGTATCAGGTGAAGTTTTTGGGTTTGGTGTGTTTGTTTTACTCGGGTTGTACTCGAGTTAATTCGAGTTTTGCTCGAAGATAGCATGGGGTTTACTCGAAGTAAACTGTAGGGTGGCTCGAGTATTTTTTTTTCTTTTGAAGTTACAGGTTTTAGAAAACCTGTATATTCCAATTTAAGTTTGTTTTATAATATCGATGCAGTTTTTCTATCAAGGAATTAAAACTAAATTTAAACTATGGTTTTCAATTCAAGTTGAATTCCAATTTTCAAAATTTAATTCAAACTTATTCAAATTTAAAATGTTACAGGGTTTCAGGAAATCATGCATATTTTCAGAACAAAGAAAATAAAGTTTTAAAAAAAATGAGGAGCGGGGTTTTTTTTTAAAAAAAAAACAGGAATTTAAACTTAAAATTCAAAGTATGAATTTCAAAACTAGATTTGAATTTAAGTTTAAATTTAATTTAAACTGTTTAAATTGAAATGTTGAAGCAACCTTTAAAAGGGTTTAAATGATTAAATTTAAAGTTAAAACTTTAAATTTAAAATAGAAGATTTAAACATAAATTCAAATCTGGAAACAAGAAATCAAATTTGAATCAGGTTTTGAAAGAAAAGAAATTTTAAATATTTAAATGTTTTAAACAACTTTAAAACATATATATATGATTTGTATTTTGAAATGAATTTGGGGTTTAAATTTATTTTAACTTCCTTTATAAAATAAGGAATCTTTAGCATAAGATTTAAAGGTTTTGAATGTTTTAAAACTTTGTTTAAGATAAGTTTGATTTCTTTTTAAATTTTAAATTTAAAATGTAATTTGAAACAATTTTAAGTTAAATTGTTTTAAATTACTTTGATAATGACTAAGTAATCATGAATAAGAAATGTTTATTTTTAAGTAAATTTAAGATTTAATGATTTTTGTTTCATTAAATTAGTAAGGTAATTTAAGTAATTTAATAAATTAATTTGTTTAATTAATTAAAGATTTGAAATTAATCAAGGTTAATTAAATTTGTAATTAAAATATTAATTAATTTAAGTTAATTACTTAAGAAAGGTAATTAAGAATTTGTTAATGAAGGTCATTAACTTGTGATTATTTATTAATTAATTAATGAAATTAATTTTGATAATTAATTGGTTTAATTAATTTAAATAATCAATTATGAAACTTAATTAAGTATGATTATTTTATGGAAATAATTAAAGATATTAATTACTCATTGTAATTAATTTATTAATTGGATTAATTTAAATTAATTAATTAAGTTTAATTAATTTAGAATAATCATTTGATTGATAAGTAATCAATGAAGTATAATTACTTAAAGAAGTAATTAAGATAAGTAAATTACTGGAGATAATTAATTAAAGTAGTGAAGAGTTTTCGAATTAATTACTTTGTGTAATCAATATGAAAGGTAATTTCTTTGTGAAGTAATTAATAATTAATTACTTAGTGTAATTAATTACTTAGTGTAATTAATTTAAGCATTGATTAAGTCTTTTGAAATAATTAAGTGATGTAATTAATTAAAGGTAATTAATTACAAATGAGATTAATCAAGGATGATTAATAAATAAAATTTATTATTAAATATAATTAATTTAGGAGTGATTAAGAAAGTAATTAAGGGTAGTTAATTACTGAATATGATTAACCAAAAGTGATTAATAATTGTGGTTTAATTAAGGTTAATTACTTAATGTAATTAATTTAAATAAGTAATTAATTTAAAATTAATTAAGGAATATCATTAATGATGTAATTAAGGATTAATTAATTAGGATTAATTAATCAATGATAAATGATTAAGGAAGTAATAAATTAATATAATTAATTAATGAAGTAATTAAAGGTTAATTACTGATTTTGGTTAAGGATAATTAATTTGTGAAATTAATTAAAGATAATTACTTGAATGTAATTAAGGGATAATTAATCAAGGGTGATTAATTAAGTAGATTAATTTGAGGATAATTATTTAATTGATTGGTAATCAATTAAGTGTTAAGTAAGCAAGATTTAAAATGAGGTGGTAATTATTTTAATTCATTTTAAATTAATTAAAGAATAAGTAATTAATTTAATTCACTTTAAATTAATTAGAAATAGAAGTAATTAATTTAATTCATTTTAAATTAATTATGGATGGTGTGATTATGGATCCTTGCTTATGAATGGATGATATGGTTTATCTTAAATGGTTGAATCTCAGAGATGAGATTAGTATTGTGTGTTATGGATGCATTGGTTGCATTGTGATGGTGATATGAGTTATCTATGGATGATGATAATGTAGATTATCAAGTTATGATGATATTATAGATTACTTGCTTATGATAATATTGTTGATTATCTATTATGATGATGTGAAGTATCTATCTGTGTGTATATAGATAGTTTAAATTGAATTGTTTTAAACTTAAAACAACTTGGACCTAAAAGACACGCTTTGGATTTCGATGAGACCGGGATCGGGTTTCCATATTTGGATATCCGAAAACCACATCGATTCCAAATAACGTTAGGTCGTTAATCCATATGGAGCAAGTAAAGACTCGAGGTGTAAGGGTTATACGTCAGTATAACTCTGTGGTTGATTCCGTAATGAGTTTGACGGAATAGTGCTTATAGATTCGAGATGGTGAATCAGAGTGCAAGGGCTATGGTCGTTGACTTTGAGGGTGATTCCAATAATGAGTGCAACGAGATAGTGCCTTCGGTTTCGTTCGAACCCGGAACGAACTTGTATGGATTGAATGCTTTCAGCACATCGTCAGGCGGACGATGAGCATTCTAAGTGATGTATCCTATAAAGGTAATCGTAACCTCAAGCCTCATCAACCGGGAATGGCTAAAACAGGGGAGGTGCAGCAAGGCTTCTTGGGTAGCTCCCACTAAAGGGCAAGATTGATCCCTGTCTAGAGGTCCCTTTATATTCGGCTGTGTGGGCGGTTGGTTCGCGACAACTGCCGGGGTTGTCTTGTTCGGAACTGTTCAGTAAGGAACGAGTCCGGCCTTGTGTTGCAGGGGAGTGGGAGTACTCCTCGATACGGTGATCTAGGCCACGTACTGTGACGGCCGGTACCTCAGTAGCCCTGCCATTGTTTGAAATCCAAAATCCAATAAGTGCCAACGGTTTTGATTGTATTACCCACTTTTGTGGCTAGTAGCTAGAATTTAATCATGTAACAATTTCGGCTATTTCATATTTATTTGAAACCCTAGACACTATTATAATATCATCGGATTTCCTATCAAATGTTTTGGTTAGCGTAAGGTAAAAACTTTTCCATGTTTATGTGTGGGAAGTCTTACGTGATACCTTTCTTTTCAAAGGTTTTTAAAAATTAAGCAACTTTAACCTGTTACTCACACCAGACCCATGTCTGACCCGGAGTTTATTTTTGTTTTTCATAAACTCTTGGGTACTCAAATTTTTACAAGTAGCCAAGGGATTCAGGTTAGGATTCGGGTTAGCTTTGACGAATTATGGAGGAGCGAATGGAGCAGGAGGCTTCTGCGTGTAGATATATATGGTATTCCGCTGTGTGTTCTCTGATTGACTCTGAGATTGTATTATGTTGTAAATACTAGACAGGTGTTTATAACTATCTAGTATGTGTTGTATTATCTGTGTACTCTGATAATGTTGTATACTATGTAATACTTATGTTGTTAATATAATTTATTCATTCCGCTGTTTAGATTCTGATGTGTTGGTTCTTCTTCTTCTCTTTCTTTCTATTCTATATCCCTTTCTTTCTTATTAGCGATGCGACTTCCTGGAGTCTGGAAGTTGGGTCGTCACACATTTATACAATATTTCCAAAACCATGATCATCACAGGCATGAAAATCAAAAGAAGTTGGTTAAAAATTTAAGTTTGCTCACCTGAATCTTGAGAAAAACAGGGACAGAGAACAGAAGCATCTATTTTTGTGAGAACTGGAAACTGTTTTTTGTCTTTAAACTTTAATTTGTTCCATGCAACTGTTTAATATAATTGTTTAAATCTCTTTCCAGATTTAGTTTACCTGAGTTGATCTTGCACTTGTTTGCTTTTGCTCAAATTTCTCAGGTTTTGATTTCCAGATTTTAGTTTTTCTTCTTTACTTTGGGCTTGAACTTTGAAATTTTTTAATCTGAAGCTTTTTTTTTACTTCTAGATTTGAGAAACTATGATCTTTGCCTTGATCCATATTTCTAAACTTCCAGGTTTAAGTTGAACTTTGTTTTAGCTTTTGAAAACTGCTTTGATTCTTGTTCATTCCAGATTTAAAACTTGAATCTGATCTGCCATTTTTTTGTTTTTAAAACTGAAGCTTTGCATTGCTCTGGGTTGATCCTTTTTTTCTTTTCCTTTCTTTTTGAACAGATTGGTTTTTCAGGTTTTTCCATTTCTTTCTTTGATATGGGTTCTGTTTTCAGGCTTTGTAAGTTTGATTTTTCTTTGACATTGAGATGTGTGATTCTCAATCTATTGTTACTGTATTTCAGAGATTTGGTGAGAAGTTAAATTATTGCATATGGGGGAGCTCAAAAGTTTCTATAATTTTTAATTCTATTATTTTATTCAATTAAATGTATTGAATGCCATGTGTAAAAACAAATGATTATGAAATCCCAATGCATATTGATTGCTTTACTCCATCTCTTTTGATGTATGTTTTTATCATTTAAAATTTTACAAAGACAAAAGAATTTTAAAATAAATTTTATACCATATTCACTTAAGTCTTTTATGTACATAAGTTTGCATTTTACATTTTCATGTTAATAACACTAATATAACTTTATATTATGTTTCCCATTTAAATAAATACATCTTTCTTTTATTTATGTATGTGTTGTGTTTTCTTTTATACCTATATTTACATAAATAAAATCTTATCTCCATTGTTTTTTTCTTCACATTCAATCTTTAATTTAGTTCAACATATTTATATACTTATATATTTATACAATTTACATTCATACATTTATTATTATTATTTTTTTGTACAAGTTTATAAAAAGGAAAGAAGGATTTAAAAATTTTGATTACTTATTAACAAATAGTCACATTTATTTATATAAGAGAATTAAATCTTAAAATAAATCTTTTGAAATTTATTACACCTTCCAAATATTAATGTAATTAAAAATTTATAAAACAACTATCATTAATGTTTTATTAATCTCAAAGCTTTTAAATTTCTATTTTATTTTTAATACATTTTTTAAATCCAATATTTATTTGTAAGATACTTATGCTTAAATTTCAAATTAAATTTCTATTTATAATCAAAAATTATTTATTTATTCTAGAAATCTCTAATTAATTCATAATATATTTTCAAAAATTAATTTAATTGCCAAATTAAACTTGGTGAATTTTCAGGAATGTTGCAGATTCCTCTCTTAAAAAATTTCGTCCTCAAAATTTGCAAGGGAGACGAGAAGGAATATATGAAAGATAGAGAAATATCTTTCCAAATCAAACTAGATATCAATTCTGCATTTGGCTTACCAAATCAGAATATCAACAATATGAGAACAAACCCATACAATTATTTCACAAGATATTCGGGTCATCCGATTTATGAAATATGTAGGGGCGCTGGTTCGTAGGGATAACTAACCGTTCATAGAATATATCGAGACCCAAACGATAGATAAATGGATTTAATCTTCCATAATTCTCAAACACTAGGTATGGATTCCAACTTTAGGATGGAATACCCCAAAGTTTATACCAACTTGTCCCTCTTCGGACTTCAATCTACACAAGAAATTACGATGGAGCTTCAATTTGGTTTTAACCGATATCGTTTTATTGATACAATTCAAATTTATCCTTACATTCTATTAACCAATTTAACTCAGTTTAAAATTTTCAATTTATTTAAAATTTTCAATTTCAAATTTCAAACATTAAAGTTTAGATGGGAAAACTAATAAAAACCGATGAAGATACGAAGTAAGGATTTTCTACAACGATACGTAAGGCAACCATCACACCAAAGTTTATTCCCTCGAGCTGTCACGAAGCAATCAAAACAATTTGAAATCGAATCAAAGGAGATTGATAGAGAAAATTGTTTCTGCTATTGCAGGGTATCGACCATTTGTTGTCGTAATCCCCAGTACCCTATCTCGTTCTCTTCTTGCACTCATACTCACTATCAATGGATAGCAAGAGAATTTACTGAGGCGTTCGAATGGATATCTTAGGGATATACTCATTCTAGGGTATACTTCACCCTATCTCTAATGAGTTACTTAATGTGTTATACTCTTGAGCTAAAGTTTTAACCTTCAACTCTGATACCAAATATAACGACCCTGACTCGACCTTCGAAAATCGGCACCGAATACGACACTTGTATTCAAATGCTGCAGATCCAAACGTCGAATCTGGTTCGCCGGAGCTTATAACACATTAATTACAACGCAGTGGAAGAAATGAATAATACATTTGATCTACGGCATTGATACAATATCTGATGCAACTGAATGATACAATGAATATTAATATACATCAGAGATATGATACAAAGCAATAGCAATGGAAAGAAAAAGATAACTCCAACAGCGGAACAAAATCTCCAATATGGTCTTAAAAAGAGAATTCCAGTATCGGTAAACTCCATCTCCAAGGCACCAATCCAGAAATTGCTCGAACTCCCAATCAAGATGAAGAGAAGTAACACGATCCAAATGTGATTGCCCAATCCTAAGGCTGAAAGCTATCGAATCTACTCGTACTATTCGATTATCTGAAAACCCCAACTCTAGACCGCCCGTGTGGGAAAATTGTGGGCACGCAGAGTTTAGGAAATGAACAATAAACTCCAGGTCAGTCGTGGGACTGGTATGAGAAAACAAAATAGTTTGTCTTTTAAAACAACAACAACAACAAAGGAATTTAAAATAAGTACGCAATGCTTTTTGGACAATGAAACTACCATAAGGCCTCCCGGCACACACACAATGCAATCGCACACTTGTGGGAGATTTCCCCTTATGATAGTCAAATATGCTTAATACGAGAAAAATTCTTTGATATTATTACTAGCGCATAGTGGAAAACCTTTCGAAAGTATAATATTAATCCTAGCCAGCATAGTTACCATGATACTATGCCTACTATAGCTGCCATGTTAAATGGCAGGTTTTACAACTAAAACCGTACAAGGCACGTATTGAAGATTGGATTTTCCAACAAATGGCCAGGCTAAGGAACTTCATACTACCACATGGGTACGCCTTTTGCGGGACGTCCCGAGGGCTTAACCAGATATCTGCCAACACAAGGCCGGGTTACCTCTGTAACTAGGTAACTACTACACGAGCGTGCCAACCCCCGGTCCTTTGGGACCTTTATCCGAGGTACCTCTAATCCAACAACCACAAAGCAATCGCAAAGTAATAGATCCGCAGTATCCACATGAGTGAAGTATCTGGGCTCCATACCATGATACCACCCTTTTCCAGAAGGGAATGACAAACCCTAAAGGGCGCGACCCTCATAACCTTGCCGCATCTTTCCTGTTTCGACCATTTTCAGTGTGTGAGGTCCTGTTGCAGTCTCGTCCACAAAGCATGCCACAAAGCTACGCTTTATACAAAAGCCATGCTTTGATCAACAAATGATACACAGCAGCACTCAGCATGCCACATTACCAAATTTGGGAGTATATCATTGATAACCATCAACTACATAACCTCTGAGCTCGTACGTCTCAAAGAAGGGTGTTAAGCTAAGAGAATAAATTCTCCGCCACCAAGCACATATGTATTTGATAGAGATCAGTTTAATACCTCAAAGTGTAGTGTTAGACATACAACCATACAAGTCTGTTCTGGGTTCGAACAGAACCGAAGGCACTTTCGAAGAAGCCCTTGCAATTCGAGTATCCACAATCCCGATCGGACTTCCCGTCGCTTAGGGAGAAATCTATACTGGAGCAACTCAGTGCAGAGTCAATCGATAGGTAATCTTATCGTCCTCGAAGACACCCGGTCTTCAACACCGGTCTTCAAATGCAATCCATAATGTTGTATCATTATTCGAAATGGGTTATATGACGTAAGGTCCTCTCCCGGCTAAACCGAATAATGAGCGTAATATTCAAAAACATATGGATATGGGATTTCAGTTAAGTCATAACTTAAAAATCAAAAGCTTTCTTCAAATGGTTTAAGCAAATTACCATTTCAAATCTTTAAACAAAAGGATTCATTTCACAGAGTTCACCCAGTTTCACAAAGAACCATTCACGGATTTTAAAACAATTTTCATTTCAATTGGACTAACTCATTAAATCTTTAAATCAAAGATTTAACTTATAGCTTTCAAACCATTTCCAAATATTTATTCCTAACTTGGAAGACCATTTCCATTTTAGACTCGAAACCCTTTTAACACAAATTGGAAGTTCATTTCTTATGTGAAAGATTTTATTATTTGGAAACAAATATTTTTCGTTTCGGAAGAATCCGGTTTCATTTATACAAGCTGAAATCTTGGGTTAAATTTAAATTCCCAAAACATCACTTTGAAATGGTTTAAAACCCATATAAACATGTGTAACCCTTTAAATCATAAATAGGATTTAATTTCGAATTTTTGAATTCAAATTATAAATCAAAATTCAAAGTTAAATCAAGTTATTCAAAAATAACTTTTATCTTTGAAATTCCTTTACAAAAGCTTTTTATTTTAATCCCAATCCATTTCCAAAACCATTTGGATTCAAAAATTCAATTTTAAAACTATTTCAAAAATCTGTGAATTAACCAATTTCCACGTGCAATCCATATTTGTGTGTGTGTATAAGTGTGGTCCAGGGGTTTTACACAATAAAAGTGCAACATCATCAATCAGCACAGATTCAAATACAACAATATATTTGATAAGCGGTATAAACTATAATGCTTATATTTGATAAGCGGTATAAACCATAATGCTTATCTTTTATTCACAGATCACAGGTATATATCACAGATAATAAATTACATCAAACACAGCTCAAATCAAAACAGAACATATCAGGGTATCAAATAATTCAATCATCTAATAGTTACCCAACATCCATAAGTAAAACAGTTAATTGTCTGATTAATTCAAATCAGATTTAATTACTTATGAATTACTAACCCTGGTTAATATTAATTAATCACAAATCAATTTTATTAATTACTCTTTAATTATTTATTAATTCACCATTAATAATAAATTAATTAACCTATAATTAATCAACCTTTAATTATTAAATAATTAACCTTTAATTATTTAATCCACCAATTAATTAATTATCTTTAATTAATTAATTAAGCTTTAATTAATTATCCTTTATTAATTTCACTAGGTAATTAGCTTCTATTTAATTACACAAAGTAATTATCTTCAATTTACGTTCATAAATAAATTTATCTTTAAACTAATTATCCTCTATTAATCTTAAATTAATTTCTTATGAATTAATTATCAAAACTTGATTAATTAATTACAAATCATTTGATGAAATAAATCAACCTTAATTATTTATCTTAGTTAATTAATTATTTCTTAATTAATCACATTAAATTAATCATCCTCTCATTAATTACTTTAATTAATAATCTTAAGTTAATTATACAATTAATTAACCCTTAATTAATTAGCAATTAGTTAATAAAATTACAACAATTGATCATCATTAATCACTAATCAACTCGAATAATTAAATAATTACTTTTTAAAAGTGTAATTATATTTTTAAAAAATTACCCTAAGTAATCTTTAATTTGTCACATAAATAGATTAATCGCTTTGATTTATCTTTCCTTATTAATCACACTAAATAAATCTTTAACCCCTTGACAAGTTAACCTTAATTTCCTATCCTTTTAATACATTAAACAACTTCATTTAATTATCTTTGTAAATAATCAAAGATTTAATAAGATAATTAACCTAATACAAAATTATATAACCAACGAGTTTGTAACGACCCGTATTTTACGTGTCGACAAATCGTAAAATAGTTGCATTAGGTCGTTGATGTTGTTAAGTCGTTTAGAGTATGAGTCGACCAAAGCTTAGGTCGTTCGGAGTTGAGTCGTGTAGTGCTTAGGTCGTGGGAGCGAGTTAAGGAGGCGGAGCGACTTAAGAGGTTTAGGTCGTTGGGTAGTTTAGGTCGGTGGAACGACCTTAGGAGTTGGCGACCTAGGCGAGTTAACGATCTAGGATAGAGGAGCGACTCAAGATAGTACGACCTAGTAGTTAACGAGTTAGAGAAGCCAGCGACTTAGGGGATTTAGCGACCTAAGGAGTTAAGGTGTTTAACGACTTAAAAATAGGAGCGACCTATAGTATTGAGCGACTTATAGGTTTGGACGACCTAAGGGTTAACGGCTTAGGGAAGTTAGGTCGCTCGAGCGACTTGAGGAGATAGGATAGGTCGCCGTGTGTATTTAGGTCATAAACGACCTATGTTGAGGTAGGATGTTTAGTTAGGTCGCGTGAGTATTGCAGTGTTAGGTCGCTGAGTCGTGTGAATGACTTAGTGGTGGGTCGTGGCTTCGTTGAGTCGTAGGTCGCGAGGGTAGTTAAGTCACGCATAGGCTAAGTTGCGCGCGTGTTTTAGATTGTTGGTTGGTTAGGTCGTAAACCAATAAGTCGGCTTTGTAGTTGAGTCGCTGAGCCGTGTACGTGTTAAGGCGTTGGGTCGTTGAGTCGTGCAGGGGTTTGTTGAGTTACAGGTCGTTGAGCTTGATAGGTCGTGGGGTCTGATGAGTCGTGGACGACTCATGGGATAGGTCGGCGGCGACTTAAGGGGCGGCGACTTAAGGGATTTTCTGCCTATAAATAGAGGGGTTTGGCTCACTTTTTGGCACCGGATTTTAAAGCGAGGAAGTGTTGCCATTTTGAGAGCTCGACTACAACATTTCTTTACTTCTTTTCTCCACTCTAATCTAGTGCTTACATCCATTCAAGATCGAAGATCCAAGAGCCAAAGTTGAAGATCTTCATCCATTCGAGAGAGATTTCATCGTTTGAAGCGGAATCTTGTCGGATCAAGCTTGGTTCTTCGCTGTCCAGATCTGGAGTTGGTAGCTTTTGAGGTGTTTAGGTGATTCGGTGAATGGTGGTTATCTCTCACACGGACCCAAAGGAGTATATTGGATCGGTGGTTTGTTTATGTGTTAAAGAGAGTGATTTCGTGCATTTTCTTAAGTCTGCATGTAGATCTATGGTTAATGATGATTCAACACCTATTTTACTATATGTTCACTTATGCAAGTTTATTCATCAAGTTGTAGATATATTGTTCATAATTCATGCTTGTTAGAATGCATGTTAGATTTGGACTCTTTATTTACGAAATTGCCATTATTGTTGTAATTATTTATTTAGATCTTGTTTGAATGATTGATTACTTGGATTAATGTTTGATTTGATGGATTATCGGGATATGAAGAGAACCTACTACTGGGAAGGTATGAAGAAGGATGTTGGAAATTTTATTTCCAAATGTATGAACTGCCAGTTGGTAAAGGCCGAGCAGAAGAAGCCCAGTGGATTGCTTCAGCCATTAGAGGTTCCTACATGGAAGTGGGAGCAGATATCGATGGACTTTATCGATGGTCTACCTAGAACCAGGGCAGGAAATGAAGGGATTTGGGTCATTGTAGATCGTTTGACTAAGAGTGCAAGATTCATTCCTGTTCGATCAACTAGGACTGCATCGAAGTTGGCTGAGCTTTATGTTAAGTGGATAGTTCGATTCCATGGTATTCCGAAGAGTATAGTGAGCGATCGAGATCCATTGTTCACTAGTGGATTTTGGAAGAGCTTCCAGGAAGTTTTGGGAACCAAGTTGTGTTTGAGTACAGCTTATCACCCTCAAACAGATGGTCAGACCGAGAGAGTCAACCGAGTTTTGGAGATCTCCTCAGAGCATGTGTTTTGGACTTCGGAGGATCATGGGAAGATTATCTTCATTTGGTGGAATTTTCATATAATAACAGTTACCAGTCAAGTATTGATATGGCACCGTATGAAGCATTGCATGGAAGACCGTGTAACTCTCCGGCATGTTGGTTGGAAACTGGAGAAAAGTTGATACTTGGGCCAGAAATGATTCGACAGACTACGGATTGTATAGAGATCATTCGGCGACGAATGAAGGCAGCCCAAGATCGTCAGAAAAGTTATGCCGATAAGCGTCGTAAGGATTTGAAATTTGACATAGGTGATATGGTTTTTGTGAAGATTTCTCCACTGAAGAATGTTATTCGATTCGGGAAGAAAGGGAAATTGACTCCGAGATTTGTTGGACCATTCCCGATCATCGAGCGAATTGGAAAGCTCGCATATAAATTGGAGTTACCAGAAAAGATGGCGGGTGTGCACAATGTTTTTCATGTATCTTATCTACGGAAGTATGTGCACGACTCGAATACGGTGGTTTCTGCTGATAGCTGTGAAGATTTAGAAGTTGATCCAGTTGTTACGAGACATCGTAAGCCGCTTCGTGTTGTTGAAACCGACATGAAACAGCTTAGGAGGAAGACGATTACGTTGCTCAAGGTACAATTGAATGATGATGTTAACGACTGTACGTGGGAGGAGGAAGAGAGGATGAAGGCAGCTCATCCTGAACTCTTCGAGGTATGGCCCTAAGGTGTCGTGACATCTCACGAATTTGTAACTTGTTCTAGTCTTAGAATTCTGCATGCTAGGCTAGTAATTGGATGCATGGTTTGTTGATTGCTATGGATGGTAGGCATGCAGAATAGTTTTGGTTGCTCTTGTTTGTTTGGAATTTCGGGGGCGAAATTCCTAAGGAGGAGAGAATGTAACGACCCGTATTTTATGTGTTGACAAATCGTAAAATAGTTTCATTAGGTTGCTGATGTTGTTAAGTCGTTTAGAGTATGGTCGACCAAAGCTTAGGTCGTTCGGAGTTGAGTCGTGTAGTGCTTAGGTCGTAGGAGCGAGTTAAGGAGGCGGAGCGACTTAAGAGGTTTAGGTCGTTGGGTAGTTTAGGTCGTTGGAACGACCTAAGGAGTTGGCGACCTAGGCGAGTTAACGATCTAGGATAGAGGAGCGACTCAAGATAGTACGATCTAGTAGTTAACGAGTCAGAGAAGCCAGCGACTTAAGGGATTTAGCGACCTAAGGAGTTAAGGTGTTTAGCGACTTAAAAATAGGAGCGACCTATAGTATTGAGCGACTTATAGGTTTGGACGACCTAAGGGTTAACGGTTTAGGGAAGTTAGGTCGCTCGAGCGACTTGAGGAGATAGGATAGGTCGCCGTGTGTATTTAGGTCATAAACGACCTATGTTGAGGTAGGATGTTTAGTTAGGTCGCGTGAGTATTGCAGTGTTAGGTCGCTGAGTCGTGTGAATGACTTAGTGGTGGGTCGTGGCTTCGTTGAGTCGTAGGTCGCGAGGGTAGTTAAGTCACGCATAGGCTAAGTTGCGCGCGTGTTTTAGATTGTTGGTTGGTTAGGTCGTAAACCAATAAGTCGGCTTTGTAGTTGAGTCGCTGAGCCGTGTACGTGTTAAGGCGTTGGGTCGTTGAGTCGTGCAGGGGTTTGTTGAGTTACAGGTCGTTGAGCTTGATAGGTCGTGGGGTCTGATGAGTCGTGGACGACTCATGGGATAGGTCGGCGGCGACTTAAGGGGCGGCGACTTAAGGGATTTTCTGCCTATAAATAGAGGGGTTTGGTTCACTTTTTGGCACCGGATTTTAAAGCGAGGAAGTGTTGCCATTTTGAGAGCTCGACTACAACATTTCTTCACTTCTTTTCTCCACTCTAATCTAGTGCTTACATCCATTCAAGATCGAAGATCCAAGAGCCAAAGTTGAAGATCTTCATCCATTCGAGAGAGATTTCATCGTTTGAAGCGGAATCTTGTCGGATCAAGCTTGGTTCTTCGCTGTCCAGATCTGGAGTTGGTAGCTTTTGAGGTGTTTAGGTGATTCGGTGAGTGGTGGTTATCTCTCACACGGACCCAAAGGAGTATATTGGATCGGTGGTTTGTTTATGTGTTAAAGAGAGTGATTTCGTGCATTTTCTTAAGTCTGCATGTAGGTCTATGGTTAATGATGATTCGACACCTATTTTACTATATGTTCACTTATGCAAGTTTATTCATCAAGTTGTAGATATATTGTTCATAATTCATGCTTGTTAGAATGCATGTTAGATTTGGACTCTTTATTTACGAAATTGCCATTATTGTTGTAATTGTTTATTTAGATCTTGTTTGAATGATTGATTACTTGGATTAATGTTTGATTTGATGGATTAGTTGATTGATAACTTGATTTGGACAAGTTGGTCGAAGATGATTCAAAAGCTAAGTGGAAAGGATCTTGAATAAGGAAAGCTGTGGCATATGAAGCGGATGTTGAAGCTCATATGGATAGATTTGATGATGATGTTGAGATGGGACTTTGCCATGATGCGATGAGGCAAACCATGATGTTGAAATGGGACTTTGCTATGATGCGATGAAGCAAAGCATGATGTGAGAAAGCCTTGGTTTAATCCAAACGGGATCATCCCAAGCATGTTGATAACTCGGTGATGTGGTCCGGGTTTGTGGATAATGGTTAGCTTGAGAGGCGCTCGAGCTTGTATGGGAATAATCGTCGAGGAGGATGACTAGAAGGCTGAGATTTCATCGTTGTTGAAGGTTCTAGCATGCTCAAAGCAAGAGTACGTCGGGACGGGTCACGATGACGTTCCAAGCACGGGTCACGATGACGTGCTAGTACCCTGGGCAGATGCGATAGTCCTAGGCACAGGTCACGATGATGTGCGGAGCTATGTCTAGAACCGGGGTTGCCATTAGCCCTTGACGGACGACTGAAAGAAGGTGTCGGTCATTCAATTAACGGTGATATCAAAGCAATGATACAGTGATAGCCAGAGTCATGGATGTTTGGTTGCACCATCATTCGATCTCAAGAGCGATGCTTTCCGGGTGCTTATCTGATCTTGGTTTAGGCCTTGGGGGTTTGTACTTGAAAAACATCGACCTTGACTCGAGTGATAATTGCTTTACTTAAATTGTCTGCTTTGCTATGTTTGTTTATGTTTAGAGGGTCTGGGGGCTATCACTGTAGAATGAGGTGGAGTGGGATGGTTGAGTTCCTATTCCTTTTACCCTTTATGCTCTTTTGGTATGTTTGATAGTTGATTTACTGCTCACTAAGACTGTTGTCTGACTCAAGGTTTTATGTTCAACTCTTATTACCTTGGGCTGTTCATCCATGTTGGGATGGGCAGACTAGGTAGCAGGTGACAGGTGCTGTTCTTGGCTACCAACGCTGTTGATGACGAAGACGAGCCGGAGGCTTTTGCATATTGTTTTCTTACTATATGTACTGGATGTTCCGCTGTTTGTTTGATACTCTGAGTGATATGTAGTGAGGCTTGATGTATTGACTATTCAGATGATTGTATAAAACTATTATGAGTTTATATGACTCCGTTCTATGGAGCTTCACTATGTATACTTTTCTATTGTATTTTATCCATGCGCTGTGAGTAATACGATAGACTATTCTGTTTTATCTTACCCTGACTATTGTCCATGGCTGCCTGGCACACCTTTCAGCGCACCATTCCCTTGTTTTCGTGCGGGGGTCATGGGCGGTCGTCACAGAGTTTAAAACAAATTAACCTTTTAATATTTGAAACTTAATTTATCCTTGGAAACCATTTTTTTAGTTTAAATATACTTTTGAAACTTTGTTTAACCAAAAAAATTTACTTTGTAACTAGAAACAAAATCTGTTGTACTAAATTGAAATCTGGTGACAGGTTAAAACAAACCCGAGAAGCAGGCCCATCTACTTCGAGCCTTCCCCCGAGCATCACCCACATCACTTCAACTTCGAGTCGCGCCGTTATCTTCCCCGAGTCGAAACTCGAGAATTTCTTCAAGTCGTATCCATCTTCCTTAATTTCCTTTTTCTTCCCCAAATCACAACCACCACCTGACATCCAAAAATGCACGCATGCACGTGCACCATTGCTCGCCAGTGATTTGACCACCCCCAAGACCTCCCGCATGTCGCCGCCGACCACCCCATGCCAGGCAAACACCCAGAACTTCAAAATCATCCACGAGTCAAAATTGAGCATACACGTGCAAAACTGGAACTAACCCTTCATCGGAAAACCTTCCCTTGCCTTTGCCACGGACCACCGGAGGTCACACCATCCATACCATAGATGCGTCCCCCCATGACACGCTGTCCCCCCCAGTGCGATGCGTTCGGGAGCAACGACGAGACACCGGCAATACGAATTCCGACCCTACTAAAAATATGCACTTAAACCCTAAATTGTGATCGCCCATCATCCACATCGAATTATAAAATGAACGAACATTTTTCTGATGGTCATTAACATGCAAGCCACCTTCACTATTGATCACGCCGACCAATTCGTCGCCAATTGCCGGAATTTGACAAAAATGTCAATTCCGATCAACTTGAATTTTCTTATTAAATTCGAGCTTAAAAACTCTGATATGATTTCCAAAAATCATCATTTTGGAATACGATTTCATTTCCATAACCAAAATCCAAAACCCAGACTTTTGATTTTTGGGTCAAGATATGATTATTCCTGTCATTTCTGTTTTCTCTGAATTTTCTATCTATAAACAGTTGAAGTTTGACTTTAAAATTGGGATTATACTATTATGATCAACTTTCTTTTAGAAATCATTAACTAAATCGATTTAGAATTCCAGATATGATTTTTTTTCTTGAAGGTTGATTTCCTGAAGAACAACAGAGGTGCATATACAAACATACACACCTCACTTCACACATAGAAACACATACAAACTCGCAAATGTAAACACATTCATACAATATTTCCAAAACCATGATCATCACAGGCATGAAAATCAAAAGAAGCTGGTTAAATATTTAAGTTTGCTCACCTGGATCTTGAGAAAAACAGGGACAGAGAACAGAAACATCTATTTTTGTGAGAACTGGAAACTATTTTTTGTCTTTAAACTTCGATTTGTTCCCTGTAACTGTTTAATATAATTTTTTAATTCTCTTTGCTTCATTACTGATTAACTACTTCAAATTCAAATCCTTTAAAAGAATTCTACTTGACTTAGTTTACCAGAGTTGATCTTGCACTTGTTTGCTTTTGCTCAAATTTCTAAGGTTTTGATTTCTAGATTTTAATTTTTCTTCTTTACTTTGGGCTTGAACTTTGAAAACTTTTAATCTGAAGCTTTGTTTTACTTCCAGATTTGAGAAACTCTTATCTTTGCCTTGATCCAGATTTTTAAACTTCCAGGTTTGAGTTGA
The DNA here is from genome assembly GCA_030765085.1 of Allium cepa. NCBI lineage: Eukaryota > Viridiplantae > Streptophyta > Magnoliopsida > Asparagales > Amaryllidaceae > Allium > Allium cepa. The sequence continues at coordinate 783,118,094 of CM060928.1, read as the reverse complement.
ACTTTGTTTTAGCTTTTGAAAACTGCTTTGATTGCTATTCATTCCAGATTTGAAACTTGAATCTGATCTACCTTTTTTTTGTTTTTAAAACTGAAGTTTGGCATTGCTTTGGGTTGATCCTTTTTTTCTTTTTCCTTTCTTTTTTAACAGATTTGTTTTTCAGGTTTTTCCATTTATTTCTTTGATCTGGTTTCTGTTTTCAGGCTTTGTAAGTTTGATTTTTCTTTGACAATGAGATGTGTGATTCTCATTCTATTGTTACTGTATTTCTGAGACTTGGAGAGAAGTTAAATTATTGCATATGGAGGAGCTTAAAAGTTTCTATAATTTTTAATTCTATTAATTTATTCAATTAAATATATTGAATTCCATGTGTAATAACAAATGATTATGAAATCCCAATGCATATTGATTGCTTTACTCCATCTCTTTTGATGTATGTTTTTATCATTTAAAATTTTACAAAGACAAAAGAATTTTAAAATAAATTTTATACCATATTAACTTAAGTCTTTTATGAACATAAGTTTGCATTTTACATTTTCATGTTAATAACACTTAAATATAACTTTATATTATGTTTCCCATTTAAATAAATACATCTTTCTTTTAATTATGTATGTGTTGTGTTTTCTTTTATATCTATATTTGCACAAATAAAATCTTATCTCCATTGTTTTTTTCTTCACATTCAATCTTTAATTTCGTTTAATATATTTATATACTTATATATTTATACAATTTACATTCATACATTTTTTTTATTATTTATTTTTTTGTACAAATTTATAAAAAGAAAAGAAGGATTTAAAATTTTTGATTTCATATTAACAAATAGTCACATTTATTTATATAAGAGAATTAAGTCTTAAAAATAAATCTTTTGAAATTTATTACACCTTCCAAATATTAATATAATTAAAAATTTAGAAAACAACTATCATTAACTTTTTATTAATCTCTAAGCTTTTAAATTTCTATTTTATTTTTAATACATCTTATTTTTTTAAAATCCAATATTTATTTGTAAGATACTTATGCTTAAATTTCAAATTAAATTTCTATTTATAATCAAAAATTATTTATTTATTCTAGAAATCTCTAATTAATTCACAATATATTTTCAAAAATTAATTTAATTGCCAAATTAAACTTGGTGAATTTTCAGGAATGTTACACTAAATCAATAGAGTTAGGGTAAAGATCTAATTTTAAGCCAAGAGTTCTCAATATAACTTAGAACTCTATTATAGTTACTAAATGGACTATATAAATCATGATATTCTTCAGTTTCATTATAGAAGATTAAAAAAATTCTTTTTCCTATGCAACTGGTATGAGAATGTGAATAAATTAACTTTAAATATTTGTTTTTATATCTAATAAAGCTTTTTACACATTCGCTATCTCCTTGCCGTATCCCTGCTATAACTTTTTGCACCTTTACCGCTATGGAACCGCTAAGCTCTTTAACAGTATAGGACTGCCCATTGATGATGCGTAGAAACTAGCACATCCTCGAACGGAAATTCATGTCTATCACATATTCTCCTATAAGTCCCTTCTTCGATTTTAGAGGTACTAGAACCTATGGGGTCATCCAGTATTACTGCATCTTCGAGACTATCCATGGTAGCCTTGACCTTAGGACCTTTTGTCGACCTTGGAGGAACCTCTTGGGGAGTTTGTTCGACTTGTTGATTAGTAGGCTAAAATACGGAGAGTGGTGGAGTGCATCTTGTGATAGCAACTATGTTGAACTCGACTCATTGTCTGATTCGACATATTCAAAAGTTGATGGGCCTATAGTCATCATGGAGAGACGCTCGAAACGTCTACGATCCATAGCTATCAAAAATCAATGCACAAGAGATATCAGTAAAATTAAAAGCTAATCCCCCATGACAAAGTGAAAACCCAATGAGGTGTGATGCAATTGACAATGTTGTGCAGTATCGTGTGATATGTGCAGTTGTGAGTATACAATGTTAGCGTGCAACGTCGTGCAATAGTCCATTTGGAAGCTAAGGGGTTATTAGGAGTGATCATCATTGCTAACTGTCCCAACTGGCTTCACGTCATCGATTGTACATTGATAACTCTTTGACGGAACTAGGAAGAATTTTCTCCAAGATCCCTAATCATTTCCTACAAATCACTCAAAATCGATTGAGGCAAAATTCCTAAGGATAGGATCTGTACCAATCCACAACCCCTTAGAAATTTACCCTTTCTTCCTCTTCCTTGTCTTATGCACGGCATTGTCAAGGGTAGGAGATGTGAATGTCTAGCAAAGTAGACCAACAACGTTGTCGCCTACCAATCAAAATTGAAGTGGAGATTCACATAAAGGTTTGGGAGAGAACTCGAGGATGTTAAGGTTGGGATCGATGGCATTGGAGGTTCGTGATCAGAGTAATTAACGATGGCGTTCTAAGAGAAGTACAAATATTAAGAGCTTTGATTTGGCAGCAAAAGACTTTAATGGTAGCTCACAGGTCCAGAATCTCCAAAGCAAGAACACATGCAAAGTGAAGAGGCGCTAAGGGTCCATTTGGGAGTAATAACCCCGAACCGAGGAAAATAGGCGACATTTGTGCCTATTTCTTTGAAATGTTGGATCGGTAGTGATCCTTGGCCAAGAATAGATATCAAACCCTAAATAAAATAGTAATAAAAACAACAACTATATTAATAACACAACAAAAACATATGCATGTATGCACGCATGTTTATATGGATGTAAGCTGGAACGTGTTACCCAGTGTAGCATCCCCTATCTTGAGGCCTAAAGCTAAGTGCTACAAATGCTATGGTCATTTATAGTATTAACTTCCGGTAACAAAATACGGTAATGTAAATTGTATCCATAATATTAGAAGCATATGAATATGAAACAAAATCATAGATTTCAAAAACAACTTTTCTGATTACATTTCACAAAACATGTTTCATATTCCATTACATAATCCCAATCGTTTCCCAAGTTCATATCAAATATAACTATTACATAAATATGCCAAAAGCAATATATGAAGATGCCCCTTGGATGATCAGAGTACTACATAGACATAAATTGTCTTAACACATTACAGCGGAATCAGCAAAAATAACACTCCCAAATAGCTAATATCAGCCTCCTACTCGTCTCTGGAAGCTTTATTCGCCCTCCTACTAAACCTGTAAACCCAAACTCTCAATCTACTCAAATTAATTTTGAGCACCCGAGAGTTTAAAGGGAAAAACATAAGCTTCGAGCCAGACATAAAGCCTGGTGTGAATAATACTATTACATCTTGGTTTACTGATATTAAGTGAGACCACGTCGCTTAGCGGAATGGGTTTCCCCTCATTAATATCCCTTTAAAACATATCTTTTTTCAAATCTTAATCCTGCAACCAAACTAGTTAATTAAATTTATTATATCAATAATAGAAAATACCATATATGCTCAAAATCAGGTAATAAATGGACCATCTTTCTGAAACAATCTAGTTTTGTTTGGCAAACTACTAACGTTTGCCTGACTCGGGCCTACCAGACAAACTAAACCAATTATCTAACAACTATCAGACATACTTCATGACGGTCTGTCCTTAACTTACTTCTCCAAGGGTCACTTGATCCTAATTGTTTTTCAGGCTTACCAATAATCTATCCTTCTTCTCTGTACATATATATTCCTTTATGTGTGTAACCATCATTTAAGTCTTACCTATGACTAAGCCCTACACACTGCACATTTGGACTATATTTAGCTAGGGGCTATGGCTGATTATAGGGCGTGATCCTACACTAGTCCCATCTGGTACACAAATATCCGAGTCATTTTACTTAGGGTTAAATACCCTTTAAATTTTCATTGAAAACCCTTCAAACTGATTTAATCCCTTTAAATCATGCTTAAACAAGGAAAACATACTATTTAGTTTACTCAAATCTCTTTTCCATGATATATGCTTTACTCCAAACATTTTTGATGAAAACATTGTTTAAACTTTTAAACAGTCACTTCTGGAACCATTGAAAGTACCCCTTTCAATACAAGTAAACTACTTTACTTTATAACCTTAGGTAGAAAGGCCAAAACATACCTTTTGAAACCTTTTACCATAGTCCTTTTGAAAACAATGAAAACGTCTCTTTTAAAAGCTTTATAAACCTTGGACATCCTCTTTTAAAACACTTTAAAACATGCCTTTCGAAAACATTAGAGACCTTCCATTTAAACACTAAGGTAAACCTTTGAAAACATTGGGGAATCACCCCTTCGAAACCTTTATCATATACTTTTCGAAAATACTAGGGAACCTCCCCTTCGAAACCTTTATTAGTTACCTTTCAAAAGCATTAAAGTGCACTATTTAAAACAAACCTTTCGAAAGCATTGGGTTCAAGTTAAAATATGCGGAACAACCTTTCGAAACCATATGAAATCATTCCTTTCAAAACCTTTGGGTTTAACTTTCAAAACATCAAAAGGGTCTTAAAACAACTAAGTCGAAAGAAATTTCTTAAGTAAAAAAAGTGGATGGTGCTGAAACCAATCCCTTCGAAAGCATTGGAGAAGCAACACTAATCTTTAAAACAAAGGGACCGTTCTGGAGGCACTGCTTCTAAGGGTAAAAAAGCGGCATGTCGAGGTTTCAACCCCTTTGAAAGCATTTACTTAAAAGAAAAGCGCAACCTATTTTGGAAGCCTCTTTCTTTAAAAAAAATTGACCAAGTCGAAAGCCATCTTATTTGAAAGCAATGCAGGCGCATTGACTTTTAAAAGCAAAACAAGGTTTTGACCCCTTCGAAACCCCTAGTTTCAACGCAATATCTTTCACCTTTGTCCAATTCACTATGTACCAAGCCTTTGATACCATGTGCATTGATTTCGATGGAGATGGAGGTGAAAGTATATAGTCGAAAGCTAGGTGCCAAAAGTGGCGAAATAGTAGAAATAAACTAAAAGTGATCTTTATCTTTTAAAAGTAATTCTTTTTAACTAACCCGCATTATTTATCAACATATGATTGGTTGCTAATTTATTTTTCAAATTCTTTTTTAAAAGTGCTATCGAAATTTTAGAGATAAACAATTTAAAATATTTACAAAATGCCCCTTCTCCTCTTATAAATATATAAAACATTTAAGTCTCATACCTTAAATAATTTTATATATTTATTAAAACACTTAAGAAAATTCTACAAAAATTCCCATAAATCACTTTAATATATTTTTTAACATATATTAATTTTTGACCCAAAAACAATATAGAATAGCCATAATTAATTTTAAACCCAATTAACTGTTTTCTTCACTAGAAAACTAATAATAAATCCACATTAATTCAGAAAATTATAAAATTTGAAACCCATCTCTAAAATATCATTTCTGACCTTATATAAAAACCATAATGCAGTTCGATGTCATCTAATAGGGTTTTCACATTAAGAATTGTCATAAAATCCATATGAAATAGCATAAATCATCAACAAGCATATATATATATATATATATATATATATATATATATATATTTACAATCCAAACATGGCAATATGCTTTGCAAAAATATTCGGATCTTACCTAGAAACCAAAACATCCAAATATGAGATAAAACCTATTGTTCACTTTAGCTTTGTTGTTGAGGAGTTGAGATTTGATCTTTGATTAAATTGCTTAAACTTCTTCCTTAGATTCTTGCTTATCTTCTTCTTGTTTTCCCTTTAAGGTGGTCCGCCTCTCTAAATTTTGTTTTTTGATTGTGATCGTGTAAAACGAACTGGTGTAAGGGTTTAGTGTATAAGAATAAGGCTTACTCCTATTTTCCCCTTATCTAATTTTCTAACCTATTTCACTTTAAATTCCATTTTGTTCATTAGTTCAATTAGGCATGGCTCCCCTTTATTATACAAATCTCAATTCCTTAATCATTTACATTATTTCATTTAATTTATCTACTAAAATGTCCTAAATAAGGTTAATCAAAATTAGGATCGTTACATCCATCTTTTTGACCAGGAAATATTCGAATAGATGAGACGAGCCGAACTTGGAGTTATCAAGACTGCCCAGAGACATAGCCCAAGGGTCCAGAAATCAAACAAGAACAAAGTCGCATGGCGAATGCAGAAACAAACTAAGACCAAAGCAACATGGGTCCACTCATGTTATGGGTCGGTACCCACCCCTACCCATGGGTCAATACCGATCCCACTTGCCTCCACTAGAGGTGCCCATCTTCTTCCTACATTCCCTACGTAGCCTACACCAAGTGTTTTTTTGTTGATTCAATGCAATTCTTTATTGATCTCCGCGAACATTTGAATTAGCATTTTTGTTCTTCCACATACCCATCATTTGGACTCAGAAACAAGCTATTATTGATGCCAACAACTATGTAATCATGAAGCAAACCATAAGACGGTCCAACATAAAGAGTTAAAGGCTGCTAATTTGGCAATATTATGGGTCGGTAATGACCCCTACCCTTGGAATTGTACCGACCCATGCAATCTGATGAGGTGGCAATCTATTTTCAAGGGGAATTAGTCTAAAGTGTGGAGAACGCCTGGAGATATTTCATATGAGATTTTAGGCCCCTACCTCTATAAATAGGAAGGCAGTGAAAGAGATAACATATTAAGGATCTTAAGGCTAATTTAACAGTAGAGGAGGGGTGAATATTGTTTAATGAATTCTAAGACTCATACGGACTAATTTAAAAATTATGATATAAACAAATGCAGAACTTAATCACAGGACAATCCAGAATCAAACACTGATGTAGAAAGTAAATAAAAAGAAGTAAATGGAAAGAACACACCGGATTTTATACTGGTTAGGAGTTACCCTACATCCAGTCCTGTACCAAGGCAAACCACCACATATAGATTTTTATTATACCAATGTCGAGATTACAATCCTCAATTTCTAAAGGCGTTGAGGTACCCTTCTGTCTCACGAGTGCGGGGCAAACTCTCTTGATTTACAGGGCATAAGATCACCCAGTTGATTTCCAGGCATAAACACACCTTATAGAGAGACTCAATAAACTTTTGATTACAAATTGATCCTATAACTATGGATAGCACTTTGATCTTCGAGAGAGGGCAAAGAATCAAACAACAATGAGATTCTAATTTGATTCACTTGAGAATTTGGCAAAATTTCGGCACGATGCTAAAAATATGAAAATTTTAGAATATGGATTTATGGAGAAGAAGAATTGGAGAAAATAAGAAATTAGTTAGTTAAAAAATTCATTTGTGAAGGCTATTTATAGAATAATAATGGTCATAACCATTCGTGAAGAGATTTAAACGAATAGACACTTCTTTTGAAAATTGAAACCGTCGAATTCAACGGCCACCATGTCGACATGGGGTATCCCATGATGTCGACATCCCCTAGTTAAAAACTGTATAAAATTTGTTTTGAAAATGGTATCGAAAGAAAAACAAGATGGAACGATTCTGGAGTAAAATAAACTAATTTTCCTATGTTTAAAAATAAAGAAGAGTAGAAAAATATATTTTTAGAATGCATATATAAATTTGATTATAAATCTCTAAAAATTAGAAGATAGTTTTAAAAACAAACAAAGTTTTAAAACAAGTGTTTGTTTAAAAACAAAAACAAAGAATATTTTAAGGCTAAAACATCTTTTTGAAAATGAATTTGAAAAACCATTTTGAAGTAGTTTTGCAAGCTTCTTCCGACAGAATATCTCATCACATCAGGACTCGAGAACTTGTACAAAACCAAGATGTTCGTGGGTTTGTAAGCCACTTGTCATAGGTTCGTAAGCTACTTGTCATGGGTTTGTAAGTCACTAAGAAGGTAGAAATGGGTCCCATCCTAAATGAAATTTGGAATGAAGATTTCTGTGCTATTATGAAGTTTTAATAAAAACTAGACACATATCTTGAAATCTTGATCTTGTTACTCTAGAGTCTTCAATCTTGAGTCTTGATTCTTTATACTGATCAATCTTCAGTAATCAATACCTGCATATATATATCCTGCATACGCATATCCATCTAGACAATAATGTTAGTAATATTTTCTAATAAGATAAGTTAAAAAGGTTGTTGTCATCGAAACCAACATCTTAGTTCCTAACAATCGCCCCCTTCTTGATGATGACAACCTGTATTTATAAAATATACCTACCATACCATAACTCCAATACCGTAACTCCACTTTACTCCATGACTCCCCCTTACTCCAATCATAACTCCCCTTACTCCAAGCCACTACTATTTTATAACTTATTCTCCTTTGTCATCAACAAAAACTTATAACTAATAAATTCCTTAAACTTGATATAAGATAATCAACCATAATAAAATGGTGTAATCCATATGTAAGTGTAATAAGTGCTAAGTGTGATCATAAGTATGAAATGTCATCATAAGTGTAATCCAAAAAGTAAATCAATCATCAGCCAATCATATTTACAGTAATTATTCAATCCAAACATATATAGAAACCATACCAAATTAGTTAAGTCAATCAAGTTTAAAACACACCAATTAAGTCAAATAAATAACATATAGAATGACTAGACATTCTTTGGTACTTCCATCCATCAATCTTCTCCAAAGATAGGGTCTGCTTTGATGGCATCCCTTTCTTCATTATCGAGAGTGACTGGTGGATTTCCTTCGAGGTCGTCCTTGTTAAGAGCTAAGATCATCCAATGAGGGCGTTGAAATGTCTCTCTTGCTCCTTGATCGTCTGCATTTGACTCAATTCTAAGTGGCACTGATTACGAAGTATGAATGTAAGAATATTCTTGAAGGAAGTGAGAGTTTCTTCAAGATTATCACTTAGATTCTTAATCGAAGAAGCTATAATTCAAGAAATAGGAAGAACTATGAAAGGGAGTGATTAGAAATGAAGTTTGATAATTTATTCTGGAATAAATAGTATAAATAAGGGTAGAAAGTCGTTTAAAATGAATAGACACGAGTTAGTTACATGAAATTAAAATTTGAAAGAGTGACTATTTTCTTCCCGTTGTATGTCGACATGGGGGGATGGTAGACGTCGACATGCCTCTGACTAAAGTGACAATTTGCTTTGTTTTGAATATTATGAACAAATCTATGCAACTAAAACAAGCAATTACAGAGATAAGTGAAGTTGAATAACATGAAATGAAAGATTTCATTAATGATTCTAGTCAACATTACATAAGATAATATAATATTAACTAAAATAAAGAAAATACAAAGATAGAACTAAGATAACATGAACTAAAACTAATTAGATGAAGATGAAGAAGATGATAGTCCAAGCTTTCTAATAATTTTCCCGATGAACTTTTCGATTTTAGTGGAAATCTTATCCATTTTCTTACTCATTGATCTTTTAAGTGTCTTTTGATTTTCCACTATAATTCTTCGATTATTGAGAATGGTTTTATTGGATGGATTCGCAGGTTTAGTAGAATATTCAATACTTTCTAAAGAAGTTTCTCGATCTTCCTTTTCTTCAATTTCCATTCCTTCCTCTTCCTCTTCTCCTTCTTCTTCCTCCTCCTCCATTTCTTCCTTCTCTTCGTGAGCAAGCCTTTCTTCTTTTTCCGTAAGTGTTTCATATGGTTGAAACACTAATGGAATTTGCATAAGGGATATGTTTCCATAGTTGAACACTTTTCTAGTTATAAATTCTTCCCTTTTGAAATAAAGTCCAAAGTAATTAAAAATCCGAGTGAGATAAATTCCATGATATAATATGTTTTCACCCATAGTAAAATTCTTGGGCCTTAGCTCATCCAAAATAACTTGAGCCTAATTAATATCATAATTTCCAAAAAATTGAAAAAAGAGCTTTGCAAACTTTCAAAGTTGGATTGTTGTAGTTTTTCGATCTTGGTATAAGAGTGTGTTGAATAAGAAGGTTACTAATTCTTGCTTTTGAATGAAAATAATAGTTTTTAAATTCAAAATTGTCATCCCTTCAAAGATATGATGAAATGTGTCTCGATCATTTTCATTTATTTGAAATTCCGAGAGATTCATTCCAGTATACTTGCATCACAAAATATTTTCCAAAATTTCACAATCCAAAACAATTTATGCCCCTTTAACACTACTCCAAATTTGTCCATCTTTCCCATCATAAAAACCATGATTCAAATTCGTATAAACATCTTAACAAGATTTGGGTAACATAAAAAATCATTTTGTTAGTTATCTACTACACTAAGAATTGAACATTGTTGAAAAATATTTTCAATTTCATGAGAAGGAAAATCTTCAAAAATAGAAAATTTCCCTGTATGAATTTTACCAAAGTTTACATAGTTGATGTAAGCTTTGATAGCTTCTGGGTCATTAAAAAGGAAGTTTTTGACAGATTTTGGAAGCCTAATGGTGTTAGGAGTGCTTGAAGAGGCCATTGAAGAAGTTTGAGTGGAGTTGAAGATAATGAAGACAAATTTAAAATTTGAAATAAAAGTGAAAAGTGATGATAAAGAGAGTGAATTAAATAGAGATTATATAGACATGTTCTCTAGTCAAGAGGCATCTTTCTAGAGCATTGAAGTTAATGAAAAGGTGGAGGGAAATTCAAAAGTTTGAATTCAAATTTTGAAATCAAATTCTGAGGGGCATGTCGACATGGGGTATCTAGGTATGTCGACATGTACCTATTGAATCAAAGGACAAGTTTCTATTTCTAATTTCGAATAAATGTATATATTATATCCTATATTCTAATTACATAATTTCTGTGATAACAATAAATATAATAATACTTAAATGTTAACAATTTAATATTTAAAATATTATTGAAATAATATTATTTTTGAATTTAAAATTCAAATTTCATGGGATAAATTTGAATTTAAAATTCAAGGAATTTAAAAGAATCAAACAAACAAACAAACATCCATTAAAACAAGAAAAATTAAAATAATGTAAAGGCGTACCTATTTTTAGATTCATACTCTCAACGTCATCTGATTCATGAATAGCAGTGATACACAGATTTGAATTATCCCCATCTTCTTTTCATCGTCACTGGATGAGTAGTCTGAGTCATCAAGAGTTGTTGTGTATGCTTTCTTACATTTCCTTGATGAGTCATTTTTTGGAGGGAACAACTGTTTATCTGGACACAAACAATCTTTTCTATGATGCCCGACTTTATTTCAATTGTAGCATCTATCATTGTTGACATTCTCCGTATTATTTTTGGAATTTCTTTGATAATTTCTTTTGTAATTATTCATTTTTCTATATTTTAGAAATTTTCGGAAGTTTCTTTTCGTGAAAGCAATCTCCTCGGCGCTGTCAAGTTCTGAATCTTCAGTTGTTGCATTGAATGCCAATGACTTCTTTTTTGCAGTCTTGTTTTCTCTTCTTCCTTGCAGTTGAAATTCGTAAGACATTAGATTCCCAATCAATTCTTCTATTTTCATTAGACTGATATCATTTGCTTCTTCGATTGCAAGTGTCTTTTGATCCATTCTAGAGTGAGTGAATTTAGAATTTTTTTTGACTTGGTCTTCCTCCGAAAAGCTTTTTCCCATTGCAATTAGTGAATGAACAATATCTTGAAATCGATAATACATGTCGAAAATGGACTCATTGGCATGCATTTTAAACAATTGAAACTGATTAGTTAATATGGAAATTTTAGTCTGTTTAACTTTGTTTGTTCCTTCATGAGTAACTTGCAAAGTTTTCCAGATTTCAAATGCAGACTTACAAACAAACACTTTATTAAACTCAGTCCTATCTAATGAACAAAATAATATATTCGTGGCCTTTGAGTTATTTTGTGCAACACCCTTTTACTCAGCAGTCCGTTGGGAAAAATTGGTAGTTGGTTCAACATACTCAGTTTGTGTGATATTTCAAGTGTTTAATCCTACTGATTGTAAATAAATATTCATTCTTCAAGTCCAATATGCATAATTACTGTCATTGAAAAATGATGGTCTGACAGTAGACCGACCTTCTGTAAATGAACTAGTGTTAGGGATAACCGAACTGGTGCCAGAGTTGACATTACCAGTAATGGTAGCCATTAAAACAATTTTAAAGTTTCAGATTATGAAAACTATGAAAACCAATGCTCCGATACAAATTGAAAGATACAACGGATTAAGGATCTTAAGGCCAATTTAACACTAGAAGGGGGTGAATGATGTTTAATGAATTCTAAGACTTACATGGACTAATTTAAAAATTATGATATAAAAAAATGTAGAACTTAATCATAGAAAAATCATAGAATCAAACACTGATGCAGAAAGTAAATAGAAGCAGTAAAAGGAAAGAACACACCGGATTTTATACTTGATCGGAGTTACCCTACATCCAGTCCTACACCAAGGCAAACCACCTCATATAGAATTTTATTATACCAACATCGAGATTACAATCCTCAATTTCTAAAGGCCTTGAGGTACCCTCCTGTCTCACGAGTCCGGGGAAACTCTCTTGAATTACGGGACACAAGTTCACCCAATTGGTTTCCAGACACAACCACACCTTATAGAAAGACTCAATAAACTTTTGATTATAAATTGATCCTATAACTCTGAATAGCACTTTGATCTTCGAGAGAGGCAGAGAATCAAACAAGAATGAGATTCAAATTTTATTCACTTGAGAATTTGGCAGAATTTCGGCACGATCTTAAAAATATGAAAATTTTAGAATATGGATTTGTGGAGAAGAAGAAGTGAAGAAAATAAGAAATTAGTTAGTTAAAAAATTCGTTTGTGAAGGCTATTTATAGAGTAGTAACGGTCATAACCATTTGTGACGAGATTTAAACGAATAGACACTTCTTTTGAAAATTGAAACTTTTGAATTCAACGGCCACCATGTCAACATGGGGTATCCCATGATGTCGACATCCCCTGGTTAAAAATTATGCAAAATTTGTTTTGAAAATGGTATTGAAAGGAAAAAAAAGATGAAATGATTCTGGAGTAAAATAAACTAATTTTCTTATGTTTTAAAATAAAGAAGAGTAGAAAAGTATACTTTTAGAAGGTATATATAAATTTGATTTTAAATCTCTAAAAATCAGAAGATAGTTTTAAAAACAAATGAAGTTTCAAAACAAGTTTATTTAAAAACAAAAACAAAGAATATTTTAAAGCTAAAACATATTTTCGAAAATCATTTGAAAATCATTTTGAAAAACCATTTTGAAGTAGTTTTACAAGCTTCTTCCTGTAGAATATCTCATCACATCAAGACTCGAGAACTTGTACAAAACCAGGATGTTCGTAGGTTTGTAAGCCACTTGTCGTAGGTTTGTAAGCTACTTCTCGTAGTTTTGTAAGCCACTAAGAAGTAGAAATGGGTTCCATCCCAAATGAAATTTGGAATGAAGATTTCCGTGCTATTATGAAGTTTTAACAAAAACTAGACACATATCTTGAAATCTTGATCTTGATACACTAGATTCTTTAATCTTGAGTCTTGAGTCTTTATACTGATCAGTCTTCAGTAATCAATGCTTGCATATATATATATATATATATATATATATATATATATCCTGCATATACATATCTGTCTAGACAACAGTGTTAGTAATATTTTATAATAAGAAAAGTTAAAAAAGTTGTTATCAAAATCAACATCTCAGTTCCTAATAGGTAGGGCACATTTTTCAAGATCTTTTGGCTCTTGTTCTCCTCTACCTTTGATTCTTATGACCAAGCGTCAGGGTTGTATTGACCCAAAAGAACTTATGCCTCCAAATCAGAATATAAGCAATAAAATTATAAAGTGGACGTAGGCCTTAACTTGCCAAACCACTATAAATTTGTAATGACCCTAATTAACATTATTTGGCATTTATTAGATTAGTTAAATTAAATAATATAGAAGGTTAAGAGGAGGTTGAGATTTGATAATTAAACTTGAATCATGCCTTATGAATGAACTAGTATTAGTAATTAATACTTAAGATAAGGAGAAAGAAAATAAGGAAGGCAAAATTAGAAGAGCCTTATTCTTATATCCTATAACCCTCTCATTCTCCACTTCATTCATTCGTTTTCATGTACAAACTAAACAAAAGCCTAAGAGGTGTGGCTGGCTATTAAAGAGCGTTGAATATGCGATTTTATGATTTTTGTTTGATGATAATAAACATATATATATATATATATATATATATCCATGTAAATGTATTTGTTAATGTACTATTTTATTTTTCATAGATGAAATAAATATTTCCTGAATAAAAATAAATAACACATAATTTGAATTCAAACAAAATTTTTATTCAAACAAATATTTATTACATTTTTTGAATAGTACAAAGTTCAAGCTCTCACTATATATTCAATTTCAATTACAGTACAACTTTGATTACATCAAAAATTCACATTTACAGTTGACCTCACTACATATCACTCACAATCGTATTTATCTTCAACTTTATTCCAAATTGAATCCACCATCTGAGCAATCTGCAAAAATAAATATTGACGCAGTAAAACTGAAAAGGAAATATTTTTGCAGTATAAAACAAAATGTGAATTTTGAAAATAATATTTGCCTCAGTTATTTGGGTTGTTCATTATCATTTAATTTTCAATTCATCATACACGAACAGCTTGTGACATACACAGTATATCGCTGTATATGCCGTAAGGTCGTGCACACCGATATATATACTTGATAAATTTACAGGGACAAGTGAGCACGGGTCAAACCCAAAATACCGGATTCAACTCAAGTGCAATAAAATAAAGGCACAACTTTCAGCACAAGGTCAAATCCGAGATACAAGCTGGATTCAACTCAAGTGTAATGCACAGTACAACTAAAAGTCAACATGCTCACAAAAGACTACAAAATTCAAGAAGGAACCAAACCACAAACAAAATGCAAAGGTCAAGTCACTTCTATCATAACTTAACTCAACTGCAAGACCAAACCAACATAACAGCAAACACATATTAGCCCATATATGCAAACTGCCTCAAAAATGAATCAGAAGCATGTGCACCAAAAAAAAACCAAACAAGAGCTAATCTACAAATGCACTTGCAATTGAAACTGCACACAGGCAGTGCATACATGAAGCAAAGATCGGAGATGTGTGATACAAGAAAAAGTGACTTCAACAAGTTGATATGCAAACATATATATGCAGTGACAATGTACATGAAACCCAAAACTGTCGAGCTAGATTAATGAACCAACACAGTGGATGTTCAAACTCAATAGACTACAGGTATAAGACCGAATCAACATATCAGCAGAAACAACAACCATATCAACAGGTACATGAAGAAGTTTTAGGTTAAGCTTGCAGCAATTACAAATGAATTTGAGGTCTCTGAATGCAGTAATAAACATGGACCAAAATCATACCACATATATATGTATGTATATAAATGATGCTCGACAAATTACAAACTGCAATAAAACAGCAGCTCGAATAAACAATGCAAACTGTCTTGAAGAATTATACCAGAGACTACAAAGAAACCCAGTGCATGAAGACTGCATCAAGTATACAATTCAGATGCAATCATACATATATGCAACAGACTCAAGTGATACAAGTTCGAGCAATGCTCAATGCACAGCAATACAATGAGACCAACAATATGCAAGCTTCCTGAAGAATACAAGTTAAAACTGAAACAACTACTACAAGTGATAATGCCAGGCTCATGTCAATAATACAACATGATTATCAAGTGTATACATGATGAAGCAACCAAGTTAAGTGACCGAAATCAACAAATGACAGTGATTCAACTTTATAACAAAGTCAAGTGTATCAAGCCAGAAGCAACAGAGTAACCAAAGTCAAAGCCGTGTTTTGTCAAAATCAAACAAGTCCAGGTGGACACAAATGGCCAAAATCCACAGAGTACAGTTAAATATCAAAGCAATGGTGATGGCCAAAGTCATGGAATCGCATACACAAAGTCAAAGCCGAAGTCAACATAAATTTAAATACTAGCGAATTCGAAACTATGGTGAGCAAGGAAAATAGTGTCAAATAAAATCAAAACCGTGTCAACCAAGTAACATGAAAAGAACGAATTGAATAAGTCAGTGAAATCATCAGCATCCAAACGAAATCGAATGGCCGAAGCATAATTTTGAAAATATCAGACGAACGAAAATCTAGGGATTCAAGTCCTATATAAACCATAACATCATCGGCAACCAAAATTATCGAGTTCAAGTACGAAAAACTTTAAAGCAAAAAGGATAAATTACATACCGAAGCAAACATCGAACTCGATCAAATAGAAGCACCAGTAAGCAACTCAAAGTAATAGTCGATCGACAAAGCGAGGACCTAAATCAATCATTTGATCGAGCAACTATCGGCAGCTTCTAAATTAAAAGCCCTAATTTTTAATCAAGACGAACAAACGAAGAAAGCTGCCATTATCTCAAAAGGGAACGGGCCGAACTAATAAAAATAAAAGAGAGAGTGTTTTTGGGCCGGCTTAATTATTATTCAAGGCTTTGGTTAAATTAGGGTTTAGTTTTGTTTTTAACTTGTTTTTAATTTGTAATTTCTTTTTAAACCATTGAAATTTCTAGTCGTGTGACTAGGGGACAAACTACATGGCGTAGTTTGAGAATTCGCAACTCAGTGGTTGAGTTGTGGCAGGATTTTGAGCATAGAGTTAGGTTAGTCAGTAGCGGGTGTCGTGAGTTTACGTGTGTAGCGTGTGATTACTTAATTTCTAGCAGAAACCTTGGGGGCAGCATATAGCCAGGGTTTTTCCGAAGTTGGTAAATTCTTTGTCGTTCTATTTCTACTTTTATTATTCTGCTATTATTTGTGCTGCTATTATTCTGTGATTTGTGTTGAAATTATTTTATATATACTTCCGCAATAATTTTTATAATTAATAGTATCACCCTATTCACCCCACCTCTAGGGTGAAATCGATCCTACAAGTGGTATCAGAGCTAGGTGCAGAAGCCATTTTGTAAAAATTTGATTTTTTTTCAAAAACCAATTTTTGTTTTAAAAATTTGAATTTTAAAATGGCTACTTTTGTTAAGGATCGTTCCAATATTATTCCTCCTATTTTTGATGGAACAGATTTTTAAATTGGAAATTGGAAATTGAAAATGGAATTTTATTTAAAATCTATTAATGTTAAATGTTGGGATATTATTGAAAATGGGTGTGATATATCAAATAAGAAAATTATCTCAATTAACGCTCTTGCTATGCATATATTATATTCTCATATTAATCAAGATAATTTTAATTTCATCTCTCATTGTGAAAATGCACATGAAATTTGGAATACTTTCGACGCAATATATGGTGCAAAAGTCAACAGCAATGAGAAGTCCTCCACAACCGACTCAGTTAAAGAAATGTGCTTAACAGAATTTGTAAAAAGCAGTTGTGATGAGGATGATGATGATGGAGCAGCTGAGCTGGCATTATTAATGAAGAGATCCAAAAAGTGGAATCATAAATACGGAAATGCAGCTCTAAATCAAAAATAAAAAGCAGAATAATTAAAGTTCTAGATAACACAGAACAGCAAGAAATCATCGGTCATAAGTGCAACAAACCCGGACACATCAATCCCAATTGTCCTCGACTTCAACACGGCCAAGAAAAGAAGTCAAAAAGGAAAAGTTTTGCAGCCACGTAGAATACAAGTGATAAAAGTACAGGCAGTAAGAGTGAGAAAGAAGATATGTGGCTTCAAGGAAATATAACTGATAGCGACGATGATGAGCCAAGCGAGGTATCAAAACTCACTCACTCAGAATTACTTATATATTTCCACGAAGTAAATGGCTGTTTTGAACGACTTAGGGAAAAATACGCTAAACTTGAATCACAAAAAGATATTTTGATAGAATCAAATAAACAACTTGACCAATTAGTTAAAAACTATCAAAATAGGATCCCTTAGTGTGATATGTGTCCAACATTTGAAGAAGAAATCAAAAAATCAGAAATTAAAATTAAATCGCTTGAAAATGAAATTCTGATTTTAAAGGAAAGTGAAAATGCTAGGAGAGAGAACTCTATTAAAAAGTGCACACAATTATTAAACGAAAATGAATCTCTCAAAACACAAGTCCAACAATTGTCAACGACTTTAGATAAATTTTCTAAAAGTGAAAAATCGTTGAATATGCTATTAGGGAAGTAAACTATTAATACAGTTAGACAAGGATATAATCAATCCAAAAATGTTAGAAATGAGATTAATCAAGTAAATTCAATGTGCATAATTTGTAGAAAATTTGGACACAATCAAAATAGTTGTTGGTATAGACCCAAACACGTGAAAATTATACCAATTTGGGTTCCAAAATTCACAAATATAAAACCTCTCAAAGTTAAACAAATTTAGGTGCCAAAGGGAACATATATAAATAGTTTTGGGTCTCCACAAAATTATTTTTCTAAATATTCTGCCACTAACAACCATGGACCTATAAAAACAAATAGGTCACAAAAACTTTTCTCGTGTAGGTGTGGTGGCAGGCTAAGGAACAACAATAGTGCTACTTGGATTCTGGCTGTTCCAAGGACACGAAGAGCGACAAAGCAAAGTTCCTTAGCCTAGTATAAAGGTGACAGAATCATAATGGACAACAACGAAAAATCTCGTAAAGGTAAAACAGGTAATGGTATATTTATTTGAATGATAGATTAAATGTGATAATCTGCACCGTATTCTGAATTAAATCAGCCATTAATGTGATAATGAAATAATGATGATTTTTGATTCTTACTTATTCAACATAGTTGGCCAATTATATTCTCATGCCAAGAACACTATAAAAATCACTAGAATCTTTGAAATACTTCATATATTTTAGTTTGGATTAATAATAGTGTTTTGTTGGATGATAATACATTTGGTTATAATACGGCTAACTCTATATTCACGATTTTTGATTATTAACACCGCTTCAATTCAAATTCAAGAGAATGTCATTTAAAATGCTGTTAAAATTGAGTTTGAAATTTTTGGTGCATACTTCATGGTCTGGTCTATCAAAATTCAATTAGTAATAATTTGGAGTGAAAGAGAAATTCAGATGCAGATTACACTGGTAATCGAGTTGATAGAAAACTTACTGGTTGAACGTGATTTTTAGTAACTGCATCAATTTTTTAAGAAAATATCTGCATATTTTTCATTTTAAATAATTTCAAAAAGCGGAATTTTTCTTATAAAACCCTTCTAGAAAATCATTTTTGACCTTATTTTCAGATTGGTCATTTTTAGAAAAATTGATTTTATAATTATTTTAGAATTTGATTTTAAATGATTACATTGACTAATCTGACTCCCTAATGATTATGTGCTCACGGTTATAATTTGATTTTATAATTATTCACTCTCATTTATAAGTCCTCACGGTTATGCATGGGTGAATTACTTGGAATTTGTTATGTGCTTCCATGCTCATTTAAAAGTCCTCACGGTTGTGCATGTATGGAATGCATATCTAAATTGATTTTTAAAATAAACAAGTTGATTCTAATCCCATTTAAAAGTCCTCATGGTTATGCGTGGTTAGAAGATACTTGAATTCATTTTCAAAAAAATAAAATTGGAATACTACTAATCTCATTTAAAAGTCCGAACGGTTATGCATGGTTAGTAGATATTCAAATTCCTGATATAAATATACCACAAATAGACACAACTGTATGGTTTTATATGATGACATCATTCCCATCATTCTAAAAGTGGAATATACGCCTAACAAAGTATTTATGATTTTTGTTTGATTTTTTATTGAAATTTAATATTTATATTCAATTGAGTTTTAATGTTGGATTAATATCGATCACTTTATCTCTATTTTCTCTACACTATTACTCTTTTGCTGATAGCAAAAAGGGGAGAGAAAAGTTAAGATTTTGTCAAATAAAATCAAGCAAATGTCAAATATTTTCCATTTGCATCTAGTCTCATTTGCATATTTTTAATTGTATGCATATATGTAGGTGGAGCTTTGTGTAGAGGGGAAGCATTTAAATAGGGGGAGAAATTAGAGTACATCTACGATCAAATACATTTAACATATTCAAAATCTTAAATATACGTTTGTTATCATCAAAAGGGGGAGATTGTTGAATATGCGATTATATGATTTTTGTTTGATGATAATAAACATATATATATATTCGTGTAAATGTATTTGTTAATGTACTATTTTACTTTTCATAGATTAAATAAATATTTCATGAATAAAAATAAATAACACAGAATTTGAATTCAAACATAATTTTTATTCAAACAAATATTTATTACAATTTTTGAATAATACAAAGTTCAAGCTCTCACTATATATTCAATTTCAATTACAATACAACTTTGGTTACATCACAAATTCACATTTACAGTCACCTCACTACATATCACTCACACTTGTATTTATCTTCAACTTTATTCCAAATTGAATCCAACATCTGAGCAATCTGCAAAAATAAATATTGACGCAGTAAAACTGAAAAGGAAATATTTTTGCAGTATAAAACAAAATGTGAATTTTGAAAATAATATTTGCCTCAGTTATTTGGATTGTTCACCATCATTTAATTTTCAATTCATCATACACGAACAGCTTGTGACATACACAGTATATCACTGTATATGCCGCAAGGCCGTGCACACTGATATATACACTTGATAAATTTAGAGGGAAAGGTGAGCACAGGTCAAACCCAAAATATCGGATTCAACTCAAGTGCAATAAAATAATAACACAACTTTTTGCACAAGGTCAAATCCGAGCTACAAGCTGGATTCAACTCAAGTGTAATGTACAGTCCAACTAAAAGTCAACATGCTCACAAAAGACTGCAAAATTCAAGAAGGCACCAAACCACAAACAAAATGCAAAGGCCAAGTCACTACTATGATGAGTCAACTCAACTGCAAGACCGAACCAACATAACAGCAAACAAATGCCACCAAGTGAATATGTACGCAAACACATATTAGCCCATATATGCAAACTGCCTCAAAAATGAATCAGAAGCATGTGCACCAAAAAAAAAAACAAGAGCTAATCTACAAATGCACTTGCAACTGAAACTGCACACAAGCAGTGCATACATGAAGCAAGGACCAGAGATGTGTGATACAAGAAAAAGTGACTTCAACAAGTTGATATGCAAACATCTATGCAGTGACAAAGTACATGAAACCCAAAACTATCGAGCTAGATTAATGAACCAACACAGTGGATTTTCAAACTCAATAGACTACAGGTACAAGACCGAATCAACGTATCAGCAACAACAACAACCATATCAACAGGTACAAGAGGAAGTCTTGGGTTAAGCTTGGAGCAATTACAGATGAATTTGAGGTCTCTGAATGCAGTAATAAACATGGACCAAAATCATGAATAAAAGCATACCAAATGAAACAACAATGAAGCATATATATGTATGTATATAAATAATGCTCGACAAATTACAAACTTCACATAAAAAAGTAGCTCGAATAAACAATGCAAACAGTCTCGAAGAATGATACCAGAGACTACAAAGAAACCAAGTGCATGAAGACTGCATCAAGTATACAATTCAGATGCAATCATACATATATGCAACAGACTCAAGTGATACAAGTTCGAACAATGCTCAATGCATAGCAATACAATGAGACGAACAATATGCAAGCTGCCTGAAGAATACAAGTTAAAACTGAAACAACTACTACAGGTGACAATGCTAGGCTCATGTCAATAATACAACATGATTATCAAGTGTATACATGATGAAGCAACCAAGTTAAGTGGCCGAAATCAACAAATGACAGTGATTCAACTTTATAACAAAGTGAAGTGTATCAAGCCAGATGCAACAGAGTAAGCAAAGTCAAAGCCATGTTTTACCAAAATGAAACAAGTCCAGGTTGACACAAATGGCCAAAATCCACAGAGTACAGTTAAATATCAAAGCAATGGTGATGGCCGAAGTCATGGAATCGCATACACAAAGTCAAATCCGAAGTCAACATAAATTTAAATACCAGTGAATTCGAAACCATGGTGAGCAAGAAAAACGGTGTCAAAGAAAATCAAAACCGTGTCAACCAAGTAACACGAAAAGAACAAATTGAATAAGTCAGTGAAATCATCAACATCCATATGAAATCGAATGGCCGAAGCATAATTTTGAAAATATCAGACGAACGAAAATCTCGGGATTCAAATCCTATATAAACCATAACATCATCGGCAACCAAAATTATTAAGTTCAAGTACAAAAACATTAAAGCAAAAAAGGATAAATTACATACCGAAGCAAACATCGAACTCGATCAAATGGAAGCAGCAGTAAGCAACTCAAAGAAATAGTTGATCGACAAAGAGAGGACCTAAATCAATCATTTGATTGAGCAACTATCGGCAGCTTCTAAATTAAAAGCCCTAATTTTTAATTAGGAGGAACGAACGAAGAAAGCCGCCATTATCTCAAAAGGGAACGGGCCGAACTAATAAAAATAAAAGAGAGAGTGTTTTTGGGCCGGCTTAATTATTATTCAAGGCTTTGGTTAAATTGGGGTTTAGTTTTGTTTTTAAATTGTTTTTAATTTGTAATTTATTTTTAAACCGTTGAAATTTCTAGTCGTGTGACTAGGCGACAAACTACGTGGCGTAGTTTGAGAATTCGCAACTCAGTGGCTGAGTTGTGGAAGGGTTTTGAGCGTAGAATTAGGTTAGTCAGTAGCGGGTGTCACAAGTTTACGTGTGTAAGCGTGTGACTACTTAATTTCTAGTAGAAACCTTGGAGGCAGCACATAGGCAGGGTTTTGCCGAAGCTGGGTAAATTTTGTGTCGTTCTATTTCTGCTTTTATTATTCTGCTATTATATGTGCTGCTATTATTCTGTGATCTGTGTTGAAATTATTTTATATAAACTTCCGTAATAATTTTTATAATTAATAGTATTACCCCATTCACCCCCCCTCTAGGGTGAAATCGATCCTACAAAGAGAAGGGAAACTAAAGATTAAAGCTTGGAGATTCAAGATCAAAAGCTTAGAAAATCAACTTTATTCCGAATCTCAACATTCTTAATCAAACTAAGGTGAATAATTAATTTACATCTCACTTTTGATAATGATTCCGGTTTCAAGTAGATCCGAACTATGTTTGCTAATAATACGCCATATTATGTCTGTTAATGGATGTATACATATATACATACATACATATATATATATATATGATTGTTGATGATTTATATGGTCTAATATAGGTTTCATGGTATGTTTTGGATTAGAAAACCAATCAAATGACATCCAAATGAGTTGCGTTTTTGATATATGGTCAAAACCACTATTTTAGAAGTAGGTTCATAATTTTTCAAGTGATTATGGATTTAGTATGAATTTTCTATGAGAAAAAATAGTTAATTTTAAGTTTAAATTATTCAAGGCAATTGAATAATGCTTTTGGGCCTGAAATTTATATATGTTAGTAAACATATTGAAAGCAAATTATTGTGATTTTTGGGGATTTTTCTTAAGTGTTTTACTATGGTCATTAAAAACGTTTTAAAGGTTTTATTAAGGAGAAGGGCTTATTTGCTGAAATGTTTTAATTATTAAATGTTGAATTCGACAGTCTTTTTGAAAAGAATTTTTGTAAAGAATTGGCAGCCAATCATATTTTAGTAAATTAGGTAAGTTAGGTGAAAAGGAGTTACTTTAAAAGGCATAAAATCAGTTTGTTTTCAAATTAAAACTTCGCTACTTCCATTGCTTGCTTCCGTCACCATATCTAGTAAAACTTTTGCACCCATTCGAAATTAATGCACATGGTATCAAGTAATTGGTACGTAGTGTATTGGAGAAAGGCAAAAGGAAAGGATGGTGTAAAAGTATGCTTTTTAAAGGTTTAAAGATACTTTTATTTTCTTTTGAGTCCGTTAACTTGCCTTTGTTTCCAAAAGAAGCTTTCAAAAGGGTTGCCACTTTTGAACCTCTTCAAATCCCTAGCCACCGCATTTATACCTTTCACATTAGTTAGAGGTTGCTTTTCTTCAAAACCTTAAATCAATGTATTCGAAAGGAAGGATTTTGTCTTTTTAATATTGAAGCCACCTTCCCAATGCTTTCGAAAGGGATGTCCTAGCTTCTTTTACCAATTGTTTCGGAGGCAATGGTTTCACAAGGATAGCTTTCGAATGTGCCCTCTTCTATACTTTGTAGTATGTTTTGCTTTCAAACTACGGTTTTGAAAGTAATACTTTTAATTTGTGTCGACGCTATGCTTTCATAACTTCTTACATGAACCGAATGCCTTCGAAAGGTATGTCTTCAATGCCTTCGAAAATATGATTTCAGTGTTTCAAATGGTTTTTTTTTTCAATGCCTTCAAAAGGTATGATTTCAGTGTTTTGAAAGGCATGTTTTTAAGTGTTTCTAAGGGAATGTTTCCAATGCTTTCGAATGATATGTTTAATGGTTTCGAAAGAGGATGTCTAAGGTTTTAGGCACTGATTTCGAAAAGGATGCTTTCAATGATTTCAAAAGAGATGCTTTCTATGATTTTGAAAGAGATTGTTTAAGATTTAAACGATGGTTTCAAAGGTATGGTCTTGGCTTTATAGCCTCATGTATTCTAAGTTAAAAAGGGCCTTAACTTATTTCAAAGGGATAGAGAACCCTATTGATTATAAGTTTTCATCACCGTTGTTTTGTAAAGCATATGTTATGGCATAGGTATTTTGAATAAAGCAAAGAGTATGTTTTTCTTGTTTAAGTATGATTTAAAAGAGTCAAATCAAGTTGAATAGGGTAGTTAACCCTAAGTATATGACTCAGATATTAGAAGACCAGATGGGACTGGTGTGGGGTCACGCCCTATACTTTAGCTAGTAGCCCTAGCTAATATATGCCCAGGCTAATATATGCCCAAAATTCCAATGTGTATGGCTTTGTCACGAGTAAGACTAAAGTGATGTTACACACAGAAAGGAATACACAAAGTAGAGGTAGGTTATTGGTGAGCCCGCAAAACCATTAATATTAGTTGACTCTTGGAGAAGTAAATTAAGGATAGATTGTCTAGTATTGTAAAGAACAAAAGTTAGAATATTTATTATGTTTGGTAGGCCCGAGCCAGCTAGTAGTTAATGGTTAGCCAGATAAAACTATATTGTGGAACAGATAGTCCATTGATTACCTGATTTATATGCATACATGTTATTGCTATTGTTGTTATAGTCAGTTTGATTGCATGATTAGGATTTGCAAAAGATGTGATTTTAAAATGATATTAGTGAGGGAAAACCTGTTTCGCTAAGCGGTGTGGACTCACTTAACATCAGTAGACCGAGATGTAGGATCGATTTCACCCTAGAGGGGGGGCGAACAGGGTGATGCTATTAATTATAAAAATTAATTACGGAAGCTTATAAAATTATTTCAACACAAATATATGAAAATAGTAATAGCATAAATAATAGCTGAATAATAAATGCAGAAATAGAACGACACAGTATTTACCTAGCTTCGGCAAAACCATGCCAACGTGCTGCCCCCAAGGTTTCTACTAGAAATTAAGTAGTCATATGCTTACACATGTAAATTCGCGACACCCGCTATTGGCTAACCTAACTCTACGCTCAAAACCCTGCTTTAACTCAGCCACTGAGTTGCGAATTCTCAAACTACGCCACGTAGTTTGTCCCCTAGTCACACGACTAGAAATTACAATGGTTTTAAAAAGAAATTAAAAACACTTTAAAATAATAAAAACAATTAAACCCTAGTTTAAATAAATTAAACCCAAAATATATTCAAGAGTCTTATTATAATTTTTAAACACCAAATCTAAACTAAAGGTCGGCCCAAACTTTCTTTTCTCTTTATCTTCTATCGGCCCGTTCCTTTGTGAGATAATGGCGGCGTGTTCTCGTCTTGCAAATTAGGGCTTCGTTCCTTCGTTCCAAATTAGGTTTATTCTGTAATTCGAATAAGATTCTTTGAATGCTCGATTGAATAATTGATTCGGCGTTCCTTTTCTGTCAATCGATGGTTTCCCTTTTTGGTTTGACTGCTTCGAATTAGATCGAGTTTGAGATGGCTTCGGTATGTAATTTTTTCTCTTTTTACTTTCTGATTGAATGCTTGAACTCGATTGCACCATGCCGATGATGATATTATGGGTTTATATATGGATTTGATCTCCTTTGTTTGCGTTCGTCTGATTTGTTCAACAATTTGATTTCGTTTTGATGCTTGAGATTTCTCTGACTTTTTCAATTCATGTGGTTTTGGACTGTGACTTGGTTTGATTCCGTGATTGCTTGGTTATCACGGCACTGCTTGTTTCATGGCCACCACGGCTTCATTTGACTTCGGTCATATGATTTTGTGTATCGGCCTTGACTGCTACTTTTAATTTGATTTGTTTGTTATCACTTGACTTCGACTTGATATTGTTACTGCTTTGCTTACGTGATAGTGTTTGATGATGTTTTAAAAAAAATCTATTACAGTTGAATCTTTGTCATTTGTTGATCTCGGCCACTTCACCTGGTTGCTTCATCATGTATACACTTTGATAAGTTGTATTATTTGTGACATTGAGCCTTGACTTTGATCGTGGTTACTCTGTTGCTTCTTTTGGAAAATGGGCTGCTCCTTTGTTTCAGTGCTTATATATGTCCACTAATATAATTCATGTTGTATTGCGCTGCATCACCACTGTTGCAAGTAATCTCTGTTCATACCTGTAGCGTATATTGCATGACAATACTGTACTGTATATACTTGTAAAAATTTAGACATCTAAATGCTGTTAGCTTTGTGTTTGTTGTACATATGAACTTGGTTCATATGTATGCTATGCACTAAGCATTGCTTCGAGTCAGTGTACTCGAGTGTGATCTGTATATATGATGTAGTCTGGTTTTCCTTTCTGGTTTGCATTGTGTTGTTGCTTCGAGTTGTATTGCTTGCATTCATATCCTTCAATGTTTTAAACTTGCACATTTGGGTTTCCTTTGTAAGCCATTGTTGCTATTCCTTTATATGCTATTCTAGTTTGTACCCTTTAGTCTGATTTTCACATGTTCACTGCCTATATATGTGTTCATGTATGTTTTTTTATAGCCGGTGTGCACTATTTAGTCTGATGCTCCAAGTTCCCACCTCTGATCAGTTGCATTCTTGCCATGCTGTAGCTTGATCTTTGTTCAAGTATGTTTTAGTTGCTGGTACGTTGGTTTGATCTTGCAGTTGAGTTGAGTCATGCTAGCAGTGACTTCACCTTTGCATTTTTAGTTGGACTGTGCTGGTTTCATGTATTCAGTGAGAAGTTCAAGTTGCATGTATGCTTGCTGCCTGGTTTTGTACATTTGGATTTTTGGTCGAGGCTTGTTTTAGTTGTCTTAACCATTTCCATGAACTTGCACCTGTGTTGAATCCAGCTTATATCTCGGATTTGACCTTGTGCTGAAAGTTGTGACGTTATTTTATTGCACTTGAGTTGAATCCGATAATTTGGGTTTGACCTGTGCTCACATGTCCCTGTAAATTTATCAAGTGTATATATCGGTGTGCACGACCTTGTGGCATATACAGTAATACACTGTGTATGTCACAAGCTGTTCGTGTATGATGAATTGAAAATTAAATGATGACGAACAACCCAAATAACTGAGGCAAATATTATTTTCAAAATTCACATTTTGTTTTATACTGCAAAAATATTTCCTTTTCAATTTTACTGCATCAATATTTATTTTTGCAGATTGATCAGATGCTGAATTCAATTTGGAATAAAGTTGAAGATAAATACGAGTGTGAGTGATATGTAGTGAGGTCAACTGTAAATGTGAAATTGTGATGTAATCAAAGTTGTATTGTAATTGAATTGAATATAGTGAGAGCTTGAACTTTGTACTATTCGAAGGTTGTAATAAATATTTGTTTGAATAGAAATTCTGTTTGATTTCAAATTCTGTGTTATTTATTTTTATTAAGGAAATATTTATTTAATTTATGAAAAATAAAATAGTACATTAACAAATACATTTACACGAATATATATGTTTATTATCATCAAACAAAAATCATATAATCACATATTTAACAATCTCCCCCTTTTGATGATAACAAACATATTTGAATATGCTAAATATATTTGATCATAGATATACTCTATATAGCTCCCCCTATTTAAATGCTTCCTCTCTACACAATGCTCCCCTACATATATGCATACAATTAAAATATGCAAATGGAAAATATTTGACCTTTGCTTGATCATAATTGACAAAATCTTAACTTTTCTCTCCCCCTTTTGTTATCAGCAAAAGAGTAATAGTGTTAGAGAAAATAGAGATAAAGTGATCGATATTAATTCAACATTAAAACTCAATTGAATATAAATATTAAATTTCAATAAAAAAATCAAACAAAAAATCATAAATACTTTGTTAGGCGCATATTCCACTTTTAGAATGATGGGAATAATGTCATCATATACAACCATACAGTTGTGTCTATTTGTGTTATATTTATATCAGGAATTTGAATATCTACTAACCATGCATAACCGTTAGGACTTTTTAATGAGATTAGTAGTATTCCAATTTTATTTTTAAAAAAATGAATTCAAGTATCTTCTAACCACGCATAACCGTGAGGACTTTTAAATGGGATTAGAATCAACTTGTTTATTTTAAAAATCAATTTTTGATATGCGTTCCATACATGCATAACCGCGAGGACTTTTAAATGAGTATGGAAGCACATAACAAATTCCAAGTAATTCACGCATGCATAACCGTGAGGACTTATAAATGAGAGTGAATACTTTGGTATTTATTTATTTTATTTTATTATTATTATTATTATTTTAAAAAGAAATATAAAATGAAAAACAAATGATTCCTGTTTAAAGTACCATATATCGACAAACTATATTGAATTTTGATGAGCGAGGGTCGATAAAAATATGATAGAAATAGAGATGGTCATGGAATTTTTACCAACAAAAAAGTTTTATGACTCTTGTTTAAATTTCTAAAGAAATTTACGAATTATACCGTCTCGAGTTATAATGTATGATTAATATTAACGCTCATCCCTTTTTCAATCACTATTCATCTTTTCAATAATCATTAGGGAGTCAGATTAGTCAATGTAATCATTTAAAATCAAATTCAAAAATAATTATAAAATTAATTTTTCATAAAAATGACCAATCTGAAAAGAAGGTCAAAAATAATTTTCTAGAAGGGGTTTTATAAGAAAAATTTCTGCTATTTGAAAATTATTTGAAGTGAAAAATATGCAGATATTTTCTTTAAAAAACGATGCAGTTACTAAATGTCTCAACAAAAATCACGTTCAACGAGTAAGTTTTCTATCAATTAGATTACCAGTGTAATCTGCATTTGAATTTCTCTTTCGCTCCAAATTATCACTAATAGACCATGAAGTGTGCACCAAAAATATCAAACTCAATTTTAATAGTTTTTTAAATGACATTCTCTTGAATTTGAAATGAAGCCGTGTAAATAATCAGAAACCGTGAATATAGAGTTAGCCGTATTATAACTAAATGTATTATCATCCAACAAAACACTATTATTAATCCAAACTAATATATATGAAGTAATTCAAATGCTTTAGAGATTTTTATAGTGTTTTTGGCATAAGAATATAAATGGCCAACAATTTTAAATAAGTCAGAATCAAAATCATCATTATTTCATCATCACATTATTGGTTGATTTAACTCAGATTACGGTGCAGATTATCACATTTAATATATCGTTCAAATAAATATACCATTACCTGTTTTACCTTTACGATATTTTTCGTTGTTGTCCATTGTGTTCTGTCACCTTTATACTAGGCTAAGGAACTTTTCTTTGTCGCCCGTTGTGTTTTTGGAGCAGCCAGAATCCAGAGAACACTGTTGTTGTTCCTTAGCCTGCCACCACACCTACACGATGAAAGATTTTTGTGACCTATTTGTTTTTATAGGTCCATGATTGTAAGTGGAAGAATATTTTGAAAAAAAATTTTTGTGGAGACTCAAAACTATTTATAATTGTTCCCTTCGGCACCTAAACTTGTTTAACTTTGAGAGATTTTATATTTGTGCCTTTTGGAACCCAAATCGGTATAGTTTTCACATGTTTGGGGTCTATACCAACATTTATTATGATTGTGTCCATATTTTCTACAAATTGTGCACATAGAATTAACTTGATTAATATTGCTTTCAACATTTTCAGATTGATTATATCCAAGTCCTTATCCAAATGTATTAACAGTTTGCTTCCCTAATAGCATATTCAACGATTTTTCACTTTTTGAAAATTTATTTAAAGTCGTCGACAATTGTTGGACTTGTGTTTTGAGAGATTCATTTTCGTTTAATAATTGTGTGCACTTTTTAATAGAATTTTCTCTCCTAGTATTTTCACTTTCTTTTAAAATCAGAATTTCATTTTCAAGTGATTTTATATTAATTTCTGATTTTTTAATTTCTTCTTCAAATGTTGGACACTTATCACACTTAAGGATCCTTCTTTGATAGGTTTTAACTAATTGGTCAAGTTGTTCATTTATGTGACGCCCTACCTCTATACCCACGCTAGCCAAGGACACCACAGAGTAATGCTGTCAACTAGCACGGAGAATAAGGCTGTTGAGGAGCGACCATCCGTGTAATTTCTTTGTGCGAGCACCGATATGTCAGATAGTAAAGCATATTTCATTTAAGGAGGAAATCCGACATACCGATAAAAACTCAAAGCTATGACACAGTGGCTATATATAATCTTCGAAAAAAATATAGAAGTAGACATAACATAAATCAGTCACAGATAATTCATATCACAAAGGCGGAAGAAGATATGAATATATAACTAACACATGAAAGTGTATATCAGAGTAGTGGTCAAAAAGATCCACAATAATACAAAAGAATAGCAACACGTGCTATACAAAAGAATACAACTATGAGTTCATATCTCAAGTGTATACAACAAAATAAACTACTAATCTAAGTAGTTAGCCAAAAGTCAGAGAAATCAATCCCAAGTGAGAAGTCAAGCTGAAGCACCTGTAACATCTCGGTCTAACCCGAGTATTATTTAATAAGAAAATAATAAACGGATCAGTCTAGTTATAAATATCAGATGAGACGATATAGAATAAGAGGTACGACTAAACACATAATAATCACAATGCCAAGCTATGATATATATATAAGTAATTGAAAATCAACAAGAGATTAATCAATATCACAAAAAATCTACTCAAGGATCAAAGGGAATGTTATACTCTTTATTTCGTTCACCAAACCATAAATATTGATGATTATATCAATATCAATCACAAAAGTCAATGACGCACAAATTCACCAATGCACAAATATTGATAAAACTTATCAATGAAAATCACGAAAATTGGTGAAGCACAAATTCTAGAAATCATCTCAAGAAATCCAGAAATCACAAAAGGGGGAAAGGCCTATCACAATAGGGAGCATAAAGCTCACCAACACATGTATCACAAACGGAACGCTAATTCCATGGTTGCTAACCATCACAAATTGAGCCGAAGCTCCACAAACGGCCCGAAGACCATGGGTTGCTACCCCACCAACTTGTGTCGAAACTCCACAAAACGGGGTTTAGTCTCCCTCGCAGACAAAGAGACATCGCACATTGCTAGTCTAAATCACAAAAATGATCGTCATGATCATCAAGAAAGCGTCAAGTACACTAAGCTAGTAAATATATGAGTTTAGCTTCATGTCCCATAACAACTTGCTTAACTTAAATATTTACGAACAAACTGTAGATCTCCACTAGAAAATTGTCACAAGAGATTCAATCAAACAAGTCCAAGAATTAACCGAGGAAGTAAACGCAGGCGTTTCATACCACTCGTTTTACTAGGTCGTTTAATTAGATTTCTCATACGAGTGAGGTAAAGGCTTGTATATACTAGTAGATTGGAAAACAGTTTTAAGAAACGAGCTTTGTAATAAAATAGTGTTGAAATCGTTTTGATGAAAGAATTTTGATATTTACCACTAGTATTGAAACCTATATATTTTTAAAGTGACAAATCACAAAGAAGATTGTAGGAACAATCAATCACTAAAATTCACATTCGAAGACGTGAATAAAATCCAAAGAAATCGATACTGAATCCATCAAAATGGATATTCCCAAAAATCACGAAGAAAATGTCATCAAAGTCGATAATAAGTGATAATAACAAAAGGGAATCAACACGAATCGATTAACGTTGGAAATTCAATCCAAAAAGGCAAAATGGACTGAAACAACAGGTTCAGTCGACTGAACAGAGTTTTCAGTCGACTGACCCTGTGCCTGGAAATTTTTCAGGTTCAGGAAACTTTCTGTTTCCAGGTTCAGTCGAGTGAACAGAGGATTCAGTCAACTGAATCATGCCTGGAAACTTTCGGGTTTCAGGTTCAGTCGACTGAACAGACTTTTCAGTCGACTGAATCTTGCCTGGGCTGTTTTTCAGCCTATCCAAATGAAGAGCAAACTCTTCCAAAATGCAAACGGACGAACATTGGCTCTAAGGGTTTATTCCAATCGGCAACCCGGCCCTATATGCTCCTCGATGCATCAACAAAAGCACGATCAAACATCCATAAAAGGATTTTCACACAAATTTGACTTAAAAACCCAAAAATTGGAATATTCACAAAACTAATCCAAATCAAGAGCAAATTCACATGAAGAAGTGTTAGGAATTCACACCTAACAACCAAAGATAATTATAGTCATAGATGTGAGATAAAAATCTCACCTTTGAACCCAAAACAAATGAATGAGAAGCTTGAAGACAAGGGAAGATCAACCACACTTCAATCTCAACACAAGAAGCTTGAATCTAAGCTTAAAAGAAGAACATTCCCAAAATTAGGTTTAGGAATTTCTGAAATTGATTAAGAGAATGAGTTGGAGAAGATGAAGAGAAGCTTACCAATGGGTTCTCTTGAATTTGGAGCTAGAAGTTGGATTTGCTAATGAAGACTAGGGTTTTGGAGTTTTAATTTCCCATCTCTCCCACCATTGATGCTTTAGAACTGAAAAGAGGAGGAAGTGAGAGTAAATGGGGAGGAGTGGTTCAGATTTGAGTATAAGTTAAACATAGGGCTGAACCCAAACCCAAACCCAAAGTGAAAATGATCAAATTTTTGACTAGCTCCAAACATATCAATGTTTATACTCAAAAAGGTTGCAAACGACATTTTGAACTCAATGGGAGGGGTCTCGAGTCCCAATTCGACTATTTGCAAAAAGTGACTTTTTGGACTAAAATCCGACGAATGATAAAATATTTAAATATAAAAATCGATAAATATGCGGGTTGTTACCGACTCTCCTCCTTAAAGAAATTGCGTCCACGCAATCATATGGAATAAATGAACTAATAGCAACAGCCATAGAAGCATATCAACACAAAAGAAGAAATTCGAAATAAGAAGTTCACCTTAAAGAGCACGAGAGAGTAAGTCCGGATGTATTCGCTCGATGAATTCTCTAGATTCCCAAGAACAATCCTTAGGATTTGAGGACCATTGAACTTTAACAAGAGGAACATTTTTATTTCGAAGTCGTTTGACCTCCGAAGCAATAATATGAATAGGATGCTGCTCATAAGTTAAATTAGGCGAAACTTCAATCTCTTCCACAACACCAGGCTCAAGAATAGAATCGGAATCTCGAAGACATTTCCGTAATTGAGAAACATGAAACACATCATGCATAGGAGAAAACTGAGCCGGTAATGTAAGGCGATAAGCCATAGAACCAATACGTTCAGTGATAGGAAATGGCCCAATATATCGGGGTGCTAACTTTCCCGATCGACTGAAACGTACAACACCTTTCATAGGTGAAACACAAATAAAAATAGAATCTCCCACAGAAAATTCTAACTTCCTTCTTCGATTATCGGCATAGGATTTTTGTCTACTCTGGGCTTCTTTCATCCTATGTCGAATAAGTTTAATCTTCTCTGTGGAATCACGAATAAAGTCTGGACCTAAAACCAGCTTCTCACCGGCCTCAAGCCAACAAGAAGGAGATCGGCATGGCCTTCCATAGAGTGCCTCAAAAGGTGTCATACCAATACTAGATTAGAAGCTATTATTATAGGAAAATTCAACAAGTGAAATATGATCTTCCCAACTTCCACCGAAATCAAGCACACAAGCACGAAGAAGATCTTCAAGTGTTTGATTCACACGCTCAGTTTGTCCATCGGACTGGGGGTGATAAGCGGTGCTAAAATTAAGCTTCGTTCCCAAAGCTTTTTGAAGACTTTTCCAAAATCCACTAATAAACAATGGATCCCGATCGCTAACAATAGAAGTAGGAACTCCATGCAATTTAAAAATTTCTTTGATAAAGAGTTTGTCCAAAAGAGGAACGGTTCGGTTAGACCGAACGGGAATAAAATGGGTGGATTTAGTAAGTCTATCAACTATACCCCATAAGCTATCATGACCCGAACGAGAACGGGGAAGGCCATCGATAAAATCCATGGAAATTTGGTCCCACTTCCAAATTGGAATTTCTAAAGGTTGCAGTAACCCACCGGGCCTTTAATGTTCGGCCTTAACGAGTTGGCAAGTCATGCAACGCTTAACGGAGTTAGCGATGTCAAGTTTCATTCCCTCCCAATAATAAAGTCGTTTCATATTTGCGTACATTTTACTACTACCGGGATGAATGGTAAATTTAGAACGATGTGAATCTTCTAAAATATCTTTACGAAGATCACTAATATTTGGCACGATAAGTCTACCAAATTTTCGAATGCCGCCACGAGAATCGATATCAAAGTCCTTCAAACCATCAATATCAATTTTATCCTTAATATCTTGGCCAAGAAGAACCAATTCGGGATCTAGCCCTTGAGCTTCAAGAATGCGGTCTAAAAGAGAAGGATGTGCCTCAAGGCTACATAAAACAAGAGAAGGACATAAATCGGAAACACGATCTCGAATCTCACAAGTGGATAAAATCTCAAGATCATTCCATTCGGATATCATCATGGAAAAAACCGCTTGTTGCTTGCGACTAAGTGCATCGGCAACACGATTTCCCTTTTCGGGAGTATAAAGGATATCAAGATCATAAGGTGCAAGGAACTCGAGCCAACGTTGTTGACGCAAATTAAGTTCCTTTTGAGGGAATAAATACTTCAAAGACTTATGATAGGTATAAAAAAACAAATTTCTCTCCTAAAAGATAATGACGCCAAATCCGAAGAGCGAAAACAATAGACGCGAGTTCTAAATCATGAGTGGCATATCTAGTCTCAGCTGGCTTCAATTGCCTAGAAGCATAAGCAATAACACATTCTTTTTGCATAAGAACGACACCCAAACCAATGCGACTAGCATCGGTATAAACAATAAAATATTGGTTTCCATCGGGAATTACAAGGATAGGAGCATCAGAAAGGAGTCCTTTTAATTTCTGGAAAGAAGCTTCACATTTGTCTGACCAAATGTATTTAACGCCTTTCTTTGTTAAGCTAGTGAGAGGCACAACAATTTTAGAAAAGTCTTTGATGAAACGACGGTAATAGCCTGCTAATCCCAGAAAGCTACGGATTTCCGTCACACTCTCCGGTCTCTTCCAATTTTGAATCGCTTCAACCTTTGAAGGATCCACTGATATTCCGGATTCGAAAATAATATGGCCTAGAAACTTCACACGAGATTGCCAAAAATGGCATTTAGTAAATTTTGCTTTTAATTGATTACTCCTAAGAGTTTCCAACACAATTCGAAGATGCTTTTCATGCTCCTCCTCGATTTTTGAATACACAAGAATATCATCAATAATGATGAGAACGAATCGATCGAGGAAGTCTTGGAAAACTCGATTCATTAAGTCAAAGAAATAAGCCGGGGCATTCGTTAACCCAAATGGCATAACAAGCCATTCATAAGATCCATACCGAGTACGGAACGATGTCAAAGGAATGCTATCCTCTGCAATACGAAGCTGATGAAAACCGGTAGCCAAGTCCAATTGTGAAAAGACTCTAGCACCACTAAGTTGGTCAAGTAAATCATCAATCCGAGGTAAAGGATATTTATTTTTGATAGTAAGATCATTAAGCTTGCGGTAGTCAACGCAAAGCCTAAGTGTACCATCGGATTTCTTCACAAAAATAGCCGAAGCTCCCCTAGGCGAGGAACTTGAGCGAATAAATTGCTTCGTTTCCAAATCGGATAATTGTATGCGCATCTCCTCATTTTCTTTATTGGACATGCGATAAGGAGGACGAATAATAGGTTGAGCTCCAGGGATAAGATTAATTCTGAACTCAATTGCTCGCTTAGGCGGTAATCCTAAAACGGGCTCAAATATGTCGGAAAATTCACAAACAACGTGAATAAGGGAAATAATATCTTCCTCATCATCATTATCTTCATCACGAGGATTCAAAGAATATAAAGATGCAATCAAGCTGGAATCCGAATCTTTAAGATTAATAGAAATCTTCTTAACAGATTGAGGATGTCGAAGATGAATAGTCCGCTCAGGACATAGGATATGAGCTTCATAACGGTTAAGCCAATCCATTCCCAAAATCATTCCAAAGCCTAAATAACGCATGACATGCAAATCGGCTAGGAAAGAAAAATCACACAAAATAATGTCGACATCTTTACAAAGCAAACTAAGAGTTGCAGATCCGCCAACTGGATTCGAAATTCTCAAAGAAGTCATTAAAGCAACAACACTTAAAGAAAAAGTATCAACAAGTTCTTTTGATATAAAAGAATGGGATGCACTCGTATCAAAAAGAACTCGAACGGGTTGATCACGAAATATAATGGTGCCATCAAGGATAGAATGAGACATAGCTTGACCACGAGATGTGTTGCTAGGGGCTTGAGCAACATTTAACTTTCCCTCCTTCCTGTCCTGAAGCTTGGGGCATGAAGATATAACATGACCGAGAACTTTGCAGTAGCGACAAGAGAGAGACTTTGGGCACTTGTTCGCGTAATGGTCCTTCGAACCACAATTATAGCATTCCCCACGACCAAAGGAAGAAGTCTTTGCCACAGAGGTTGCTTGCTTCCCCTTTTTGTTGGGATAAGGGCCTTTGAATTTACTGGGCCTTTTCTTGTTGTTGTTGAAGCTTGGCTTGGAACCCACCACTTCAACATCATTTTCCCTATCCGCCTCTTCAAGACGAAGAGCGATATCAATGAGTTGGTCGAAAGAAACTTCCAATTTTAGAAGTAATGGCTTCCTGAGATTTTTGTTCAAGCCATAGACAAATCTCTGATTTTTCTTCAATGGGGTGTTGATATATTCAACCCCGTATTTAGAGAGAGACTCAAAAGACGCGACATAGTCAGTCACGGAAGATTCACCTTGAACAAGGTCAATAAAACGGCGAGCCAAAGTCACCTTCTCAGCTTCTGGCACGAATTTTAGCTCGAAGCGCTCTCGGAATTTCTCCCAAGTGAGATCCGCTTCATTTATTTCAGAAATCAGAAGCTCGTACCAGTCTAATGCCCTTTCTTGGAGCATACTAGAAGCCACCTGAACTCGGTGAAGATCAATGAGGTTCATGCGAGAAAAGATTCGATCGCATGTCCTTAACCAAGCCTGGACTTCAATAATAGTTTCAGAACCTTTAAATGGCTTCCCACCCAGGTTGGTGTAATCATTGCACAAACGTGAAAACCCAGATTTAGGGTGAGTAGGTTCTGGATTAGAAACAGCTGCTTGAGCATTCGTGACAAGGTCAAGAATTTGTTAGGTAGTCATAAAAACTCCATCCTGGGGAGTAGCACTAGATTGACCGGTGCTGGGACGGCCAGGTCTAACCATTTTTCTTCCTTAAGAAAGAAGGAGAAGAAAAAGGTTATTCACTAAAAGATATATCAAGAAATCTTGATAGATAAAGCAAGGAATCATAAAGAAAATAGGATGAATCGGTACGAAGACTCGAATTAAATCCTAAGGCACGACAACTAATAAGGATTTAGGACGATGATCCTTGTTAAATTATTCTACATTGTTCCGAAGTTTGGCTTTGATACCAAGCTGTGACGCCCCACCTCTATACCCACGCTAGCCAAGGACACTACAGAGTAATGCTGTCAACTAGCATGGAGAATAAGGCTGTTGAGAAGCGACCATCCGTGTAATTTCTTTGTGCGAGCACCGATATGTCAGATAGTAAAGCATATTTCATTTAAGGAGGAAATCCGACATACCGATACAAACTCAAAGCTATGACACAGTGGCTATATATAATCTTCGAAAACAAATATAGAAATAGACATAACATAAATCAGTCACAGATAATTCATATCACAAAGGCGGAAGAAGATATGAATATATAACTAACACATGAAAGTGTATACCAGAGTAGTGGTCAAAAAGATCCACAATAATACAAAAGAATAGCAACACGTGCTATACAAAAGAATACAACTATGAGTCCATATCTCAAGTGTATACAACAAAATAAATTACTAATCTAAGTAGTTAGCCAAAAGTCAGAGAAATCAATCCCAAGTGAGAAGTCAAGCTGAAGCACCTGTAACACCTCGGTCTGACCCGAGTATTATTTAATAAGAAAATAATAAACGGATCAGTCTAGCTATAAATATCAGATGAGACGATATAGAATAAGAGGTACGACTAAACACATAATAATCACAATGCCAAGCTGTGATATATATTAAGTAATTGAAAATCAATAAGAGATTAATCAATATCACAAAAAATCTACTCAAGGATCAAAGGGAATGTCATACTCTTTATTTCGTTCACCAAACCATAAATATTGACGATTATATCAATATCAATCACAAAAGTCAATGACGCACAAATTCACCAATGCACAAATATTGATAAAACTTATCAATGAAAATCACGAAAATTGGTGAAGCACAAATTCTAGAAATCATCTCAAGAAATCCAGAAATCACAAAAGGGGGAAAGGCCTATCACAAAAGGGAGCATAAAGCTCACCAACACGTGTATCACAAACGGAACGCTAATTCCATGGTTGCTAACCATCACAAATTGAGCCGAAGCTCCACAAACGGCCCGAAGACCATGGGTTGCTACCCCACCAACTTGAGTCGAAACTCCACAAAACGGGGTTTAGTCTCCCTCGCAGACAAAGAGACATCGCACATTGCTAGTCTAAATCACAAAAATGATCGTCATGATCATCAAGAAAGCATCAAGTACACTAAGCTAGTAAATATATGAGTTTAGCTTCATGTCCCATAACCACTTGCTTAACTTAAATATTTACAAACAAGCTGTAGATCTCCACTAGAAAATTGTCACA
Organism: Allium cepa; assembly: GCA_030765085.1. Taxonomy (NCBI): domain Eukaryota; kingdom Viridiplantae; phylum Streptophyta; class Magnoliopsida; order Asparagales; family Amaryllidaceae; genus Allium; species Allium cepa. The sequence goes on along the minus strand of CM060928.1, from coordinate 783,078,741 downwards.
AGAGATTCAATCGAACAAGTCCAAGAATTAACCGACGAAGTAAACGCAAGTGTTTCATACCACTCGTTTTACTAGGTTGTTTAATTAGATTTCTCATACGAGTGAGGTAAAGGCTTGTATATACTGGTAGATTGGAAAACGGTTTTAAGAAACGAGCTTTGTAATAAAATAGTGTTGAAATCGTTTTGATGAAAGAATTTCGATATTTACTACTAGTATTGAAACCTATATATTTTTAAAGTGACAAATCACAAAGAAGATTGTAGGAACAATCAATCACTAAAATTCACATTCGAAGACGTGAATAAAATCCAATGAAATTGATACCGAATCCATCAAAATGGATATTCCCAAAAATCACGAAGAAAATGTCATCAAAGTCGATAATAAGTGATAATAACAAAAGGGAATTAACACGAATCGATTAACGTTGGAAATTCAATCCAAAAAGGCAAAATGGACTGAAACAACAGGTTCAGTCGACTGAACAGATTTTTTAGTCGACTGACCCTGCGCCTGGAAATTTTCCAGGTTCAGGAAACTTTCTGTTTCTAGGTTCAGTCGACTGAACAGAGGATTCAGTCGACTGAATCATGCCTGGAAACTTTCGGGTTCCAGGTTTGCCTGGGCTGTTTTTCAGCCTATCCAAATGAAGAGCAAACTCTTCCAAAATGCAAACGGACGAACATTGGCTCTAAGGGTTTATTCCAATCGGCAACCCGGCCCTATATGCTCCTCGATGCATCACCAAAAGCACGATCAAACATCCATAAAAAGATTTTCACACAAATTTGACTTAAAAACCCAAAAATTGGAATATTCACAAAACCAATCCAAATCAAGAGCAAATTCACATGAAGAAGTGTTAGGAATTCACACCTAACAACCAAAGATAATTATAGTCATAGATGTGAGATAAAAATCTCACCTTTGAACCCAAAACAAATGAATGAGAAGCTTGAAGACAAGGGAAGATCAACCACACTTCAATCTCAACACAAGAAGCTTGAATCTAAGCTTAAAAGAAGAACATTCCCAAAATTAGGTTTAGGAATTTCTGAAATTGATTAAGAGAATGAGTTGGAGAAGATGAAGAGAAGCTTACCAATGGGTTCTCTTGAATTTGGAGCTAGAAGTTGGATTTGCTAATGAAGACTAGGGTTTTGGAGTTTTAATTTCCCATCTCTCCCACCATTGATGCTTTAGAACTGAAAAGAGGAGGAAGTGGGAGTAAATGGGGAGGAGTGGTTCAGATTTGAGTATAAGTTAAACATAGGGCTGAACCCAAACCCAAACCCAAAGTGAAAATGATCAAATTTTTGACTAGCTCCAAACATATCAATGTTTATACTCAAAAAGGTTGCAAACGACATTTTGAACTCAATGGGAGGGGTCTCAAGTCCCAATTCGACTATTTGCAAAAAGTGACTTTTTGGACTAAAATCCGACGAATGATAAAATATTTAAATATAAAAATCGATAAATATGCGGGTTGTTACAATTTAATTCTATCAAAGTGTCTTTTTGTGATTCAAGTTTGGCATACTTCTCCCTAAGTCGTTCAAAACAGCCATTTACTTCATGAAAATATATAAGTAATTCCGAGTGAGTGAGTTTTGATACCTCGCTTGGCTCATCATCGTCGCTATCAGTTATATTTCCTTGAAGACACATATCTGCTTTCTCACTTTCACTGCTAGTGCTTTGCTTATCTTCATCACTTGTATTCCACGTGGCTGCAAAACTTCTCCTTTTTGATTTCTTTTCAAAGTCGCGTCGATTTTGAGGACAATTGGGCTTGATGTGTCCGGGTTGGTTGCACTTATGACAGATGATCTTCTATTCTTCTGAGTAGTCTAGTGCTTTGCCAATTCTGCTTTTCAATTTTTAAATTCGAGCTGGATTTCCGTATTTGTAATTACACTTTTGAATTTATTTATTAATAGCTCCTATTCTGCTGCTGCATCATCATCATCATCACCATCACTTTCTGTTGTTCCTTTAAGAGCTATTGATTTCTTTCGAGTGTCACTTCGTTCACGCTCTTTCTTGAATTTCATTTCTAGCTCATAAGTGGTGAGATTTCTGATGAGTTCTTCAACTTTCATTTGTTTTAAATCTTTCGATTCTTGAATGGCAGTCACTTTTGCTTCAAATTTTCGTGGAAGGACTCTGAGGATTTTTCGGACTATCTCCAACTCTGTATATGATTTTTCAAGAGCTTTTGATTTATATACGATATTGGAAAGTCGTTCATACATTTCTTTGACATTTTCTTCCTTCGCCATTGTGAAGTTCTCGTATTCGCTGCGTAGCATGGCAAGGCGAGATTCTTTGACTTGAGATGTTCCTTCGTGAGTCACTTCTAGTGTGTGCCATATTTCCTGTGCAGTTAGACAATGTGAGACACGATTAAATTCAAATTGATCTAATGAACAGATAATAGAATTCATAGCTTTAGCATTAGAATTTTGTAATTTATCTTCTAGTTCTGTCCACTGATCCTTTGGTTTCTCTATTTCCTGATTATCTACAGTTATAGTTGGTGCCCTATAACCTGTCTCAAAAATATTCCAAGCATCAATGGTTTTCAGAAAAATTTCCATCCTATTTTTCCAATAAGCATATTCACCATTGAACATTGGTGGTCTAACACTGGACTAACCCTCAGCAAAAGCATTATTAAAAGAAGCCATTTTAAAAATTCAAATTTTTAAAACAAAAAAATTGGTTTTCGTAAAATCAAATTTTTAAAAACAAAAATGGCTTTTGTTTCTAGCTCTGATACCACTTGCAGGATCGATTTCACCCTAGAGTGGGGGTGAATAGGGTGATGCTATTAATTATAAAAATTAATTTCGTAAGCTTATAAAATTATTTCAACACAAATACATCAAAATAGTAGCAACACGGATAATAGCAGAATAATAAATGCAGAAATAGAACGACACAGAATTTACCCAGCTTCGGCAAAACCCTGCCTACATGCTGCCCCCAAGGTTTCTACTAGAAATTAAGTAGTCACACGCTTACACACATATACTCGCGACACCCGCTACTGACTAACCTAACTCTACGCTCAAAACCCTGCCACAACTCAGCCACTGAGTTGCGAATTCTCAAACTATGCCACGTAGTTTGTCCCCTAGTCACATGACTAGAAATTACAATGGTTTTAAAAAGAAATTAAAAACACTTTAAAACAGTAAAAAAATTAAACCGTAATTTAAATAAATTAAACCCAAAATATATTCAAGAGCCTTATTATAATTTTTAAACCCCAAATCTAAACTAAAGGTCGGCCCAAACTTTCTTTTCTCTTTATCTTCTATCGGCCCGTTCCTTTTTGAGATAATGGCGGTTTGTTCTCGTCTTTGCAAATTAGGGCTTCGTTCCTTCGTTCCCAATTAGGGTTATTCTGTAATTCGAAGAAGAGTCTTTGAATGCTAGATTGAATAATTGATTCGGCGTTCCTTTTCTGTCAATCAATGGTTTCCCTTTTTGGTTTGACTGCTTCGAATTAGATCGAGTTCGAGATGGCTTCGGTATGTAATTTTTGCTCTTTTTACTTTCTGATTGAATGCTTGAACTCAATTGCACCATGCCGATGATGATTCTGTGGGTTTATATATGGATTCGATCTCCTTTGTTTGCGTTCGTCTGATTTGTTGAACAATTTGCTTCGGCCATTTGATTTCATTTTGATGCTTGAGATTTCTCTGACTTTTCCAATTCATGCGGTTTTTAACTGTGACTTGCTTCGATTCCTTGATTGCTTGGTTATCACGGCACTGCTTGTTTCGTAGCCACCACGGCTTCATTTGACTTCGGTCATATGATTTTATGTATCGGCCTTGACTGCTACTTTGAATTTGATTTGTTTGTTATCACTTGACTTGGACTTGATATTGTTACTACTTTGCTTACGTGATAGTGTTTGATGATGTTTCAAAAAAATAAACTGTTACAGTTGAATCTTTGTCATTTGTTGATCTTGGCCACTTCACCTGGTTGCTTCATCATGTATACACTTTGATAAGTTATATTATTTGTGACATTGAGCCTTGACTTTGATCGTGGTTACTCTGTTGCTTCTTTTGGAAAATGGGCTTCTCCTTTGTTTCAGTGCTTATATATGTCCACTGATATAATTCATGTTGTATTGCACTGCATCACCACTGTTGCAAGTAATCTCTGTTCATACATGTAGCATATATTGCATGACAATACTGTACTGTATATACTCGTATATACTTGTAAAAATTTAGACATCTGAATGTTGTTAGCTTTGTATTTGTTGTACATATGAACTTGGTTCATATGTATGTTGTGCAATAAGCATTGCTTCGAGTCAGTGTACTCGATTGTGATCTATATATATGAAGTAGTCTAGTTTTCCTTTCTGGTTTGCATTGTGTTGTTGCTTCGAGTTGTATTGCTTGCATTCATATCCTTTAATGGTTTAAACTTGCACATTTGGGTTTCCTTTGTAAGCCATTGTTGTTATTCCTTTATATGCTATTCTGGTTTGTACCTTTAGTCTGATTTTCACATGTTCACTGCCTATATATGTGTTCATGTATGTTTGTTTATAGCGGGTGTGCACTGTTTGGTCTGATGCTCCAAGTTCCCACCTCTGATCAGTTGCATTCTTTCCATGCTGTAGCTTGATCTTTGCTCAAGTATGTTTTGGTTGCTGGTATGTTGGTTTGATCTTGTAGTTGAGTTGAGTCATGCTAGTAGTGACTTAACCTTTGCATTTTTAGTTGGACAGTGTTGGTTTCATGTATTCAGGAGAAGTTCAAGTTGCATGTATGCTTGCTGCCTGGTTTTGTACATTTGGATTTTTGGTCGAGGCTTGTTTTAGTTGTCTTGACCATTTTCATGAACTTGCACCTGTGTTGAATACAGCTTATAGCTCGGATTTGACCTTGTGCTAAAAGTTGTGACATTATTTTATTGCACTTGAGTTGAATCCGATAATTTAGGTTTGACCTATGCTCACCTTTCCCTGTAAATTTATCAAGTGTATATATCGGTGTGCATGGCCTTGTGGTATATACAGTGATACACTGTGTATGTCACAAGCTATTCGTGTATGATGAATTGAAAATTAAATGATGACGAACAACCCAAATAACTGAGGCAAATATTATTTTCAAAATTCACATTTTGTTTTATACTGCAAAAATATTTTCTTTTCAATTTTACTGCGTCAATATTTATTTTTGCAGATTGCTCAGATGCTGAATTCAATTTGGAATAAAGTTGAAGATAAATATGAGTGTGAGTGATATGTAGTGAGGTCAACTGTAAATGTGAAACTGTGATGTAATCAAAGTTGTACTGTAATTGAATTGAATATAGTGAGAGCTTGAACTTTCTATTATTCAAAGGTTGTATTGAATATTTGTTTGAATAGAAATTCTGATTGAATTCAAATTCTATGTTATTTATTTTTATTCAGGAAATATTTATTTAATCTATGAAAAATAAAATAGTACATTAACAAATACATTTACACGAATATATATATATATATATATATATATATATGTTTATTATCATCAAACAAAAATCATATAATCGCATATTCAACACGAGATGTCGTAGAATTATTCACACCAGGATTTATGTCTGACTCAAAGGTTATGTTTCCCCTTTAAAATCTCAAGTGCTTAAGATTTAATTTATGTAGATCGAGAGTTAAGGACTTTTTAGGTTTAGTAGGTTGGACGAATAATCTTTCGAAGGCGTGTATGTGGAAAAGCTAGCTATGTAGGAGTTATTTAGCAGTATTTCTGCTGTGATGTATTTACAACTAACATGTCTATCTATCTAGTACTCTGATCATCCAAGAGGGTATCTTCATATGTCGCTCTTAGCGTATTTTGTAATAATATATTTGATCAAAACCTGGGAATCATTTTTGGATTATGTAATTGAATATGGAATATTGACTTGAAATGTAATAAGAAAAGCTATTTTTAAAATCTATATTGATTTTATTTCATATTCATGTGCTTCTGATATTATGCATGCTATTAATATTACCGTATTTTGTCACCGAAAGTTAATACTATATATGAATGTAGCATCTGTAGCGCCTTTTGCTTTGGTCCTCAAAATAGGGGACGTTATAAAATTGTTGTATGCTCTTTCTTATTCATTTTTCATTTAATTCATCACTTTTTATTCTCTACTTTAACTTCTGTGTGTTTATGCCATTTTTGGTTCAAACATTTGGGTGGTTTCACTGAGAGCTTATATTCTCAAGCTACTTGAATCCATCATCTACTATTGAATTTTTTAATTCCAAGAGATAGATCCAATTCCCCCACCTTATTTTCTACGATTCAGACTTTCTAATCTAAGTGAAGCTATTTGAAATGGCCCTGTCAAGAAGAGACCATTCTACCAATTCCAAAGCTACTACTAAAGTTGAGAACTAGAATTCGTAACATGTAGATGAAGCTGCCTAACCTACTCAATCGAAGATCCAAAATCCAATTGAAGTCATGACCAGAATGGAGATGGATAGGATGATGAAGCAGATGGAAGATAGATTCCAAGCTAGTTAGAATGAGATGAATCAAACGATGCAGCAAAGCTTGAGGATGTTGAACGAATTAACTCGAAATAAACGTAGAGGAGTAGAAAAGATTCTAGTTCAGAGTCAAGTTCCTCATCATCAAAGCAGGGACGAGGGACAGGCTGCAGAAGACGAATCAAAACACCGTTGGAACATCTTACCAAGGAAGACGAGCTCCCGGAACAAGTTTATGGATCAGTACCGACCTAAGGCCAAGGGCCAGTATCGATTCATCCAATGGTGGGTCCAGAGCTCGCCATTGGAAGGTGGCATAGATTTGACTTTTGGATGCTCTACTAATGATCAGAATATGGAAAATCATGCTACTGCTAACAATCTATTCATGGGAATCAAAAAGGGGGGACTGCTGGGTAAATGGATCTTCTGAAGGCTGGAGTGCCTAGGTATTGAGAGCCAAACCAAGAGCGTTCGCCAGGCTGAACACTAGGATTGAAGCACGATTACCACCATTCATTCGAACCTATAGACCTAGACTACCTGGAGGTTATGGCCAAGAAACTTGTTAGCAAAAATCAGTTTAGAAGCAATGATGAATGGGGTGCCTCTCCCAGTCGAAATCCATTTACAAAGAACATTATATACAGGAGATAGCCCTGCAGATTTGTAATGCCAACTATGATGTTGTACTAAGAAACGACGGATCCTACTCGACACTTGATAGGATATGAATGGCATATGGATTTCGCCAGAGCTATTGATGTTGTGAAATGTCACTATATTCCAATTTTCCTAGATGGAATAGCTACGATGTGGTTCAATCGACTTCCACCGAGGTTCGTATCATCTTTCGCTGAGTTGTCAAGGAAGTTTATAGAGAAATTTCGCTTACATACTTCATGACCAAAACATGTCATGTCGTTTTCAAACCTCTTCCAAGCTGATGGAGAGTTCCTGAATGATTTCTTGAATCGATTCCACACAGCCATGATAAAAGCTACAGATCTCAAGGATAACATAGAGCCGATGGTGTTGATTAAGGGGATTCATCCTGATATAAAGTTCAAGGAATGGTTGGAAAAAAAGCCCCTATCTACAATGGATGCTTTTTATAGAAAAGCTAATGAGTACTTGTGCTTTGAGGAAGCGCACAAGCGTCCATGAAGGACCGGTGCTGGGAATTTAGACGTAGTGATACAAAATAATGTTGTTGTAAAGAAGTCCGGAGGAAGGTTTGAAAATGTAGATGTGAATGTTGGTAACCAAAATTATAATTAGAAATGGAATAATGATGGGGCTAAGAAGAAGAAGCTAGATAACAAGAATCGTATTAGGAATCCTAAGTACGATAGTTATACCAAACTGAACAACTCGATAGAGAATATCTATCTGGCAACTCAAAACACTAAGCAGTACAAAATGCCAACTCCAAGAGAGTCGACTGAGAAGGAGATAAAGTCATGCAACTTCTGTAGATTCCATGAAACTCACGGTCACAATACCAACGAGTGCAAACAATTTTGTGACATGATTGAGGAGTTGATTGGCAAGAAAAAGTTACAGAAATATGTGAAAGCCCCGTAGGATGGTGGACAAGGAAACTCTAACTCCCTTAGGTCATCTTCTTAATGGGGGCAAGCTAAACCTGGTGCTGATGCATTTAGGTGGCCAAAAAAAATGGTTGGTGATTAATATAATTATTGGTTGGCCACATCCAGCCAATAAAAGTCTAGCTGAGTTGGATAAATATGCTGGTGTAATGAAACATGCAGAGAGTGAAAGTGCTTCGCTACTGAAGATGGGACTCCAGCATAACAATGCAAATGATGATTGACAATATTGTTTTTTGGAATAGAGATGATGGAGTGGAAGCTTCAACGATTGACCTACTCATGATCATAGCCACGATTGGTCCTGCAATTGTTCGAAAGATGCTAATTGAATGTGCGAGTTCAGTCAGTATCTTGTTTAATAAAGCATATGATCAGAGTAGGACTTGAAACCATGTAAATCTTGAATATAGGGGTTTAATGGGATTGATACTAAAGCCATAGGATATGTTGAATTATCGGTAGTATTGGACGAGGGTGACCGTAAGCGAGTGTGAGTCGTGTCTTTTTTAGTGATGGATATCTTGCTTAGCCTATAATTCATTTCTGGCCAAACGGCCTTGGCTGAATTCAGAGTGGCTTTAGCTCCTTAGTGTTTGACGATAAAGTTTCCTACAAAGAATAGCGTAGGGATTGTCCAGGGAGATCAGATGGCTGGACGTAAATGCTAAAGCTAAAGGAGGCAAGGCGAAAGAAGTAAGGAAAAACAGATAGAGGGGACCTAATGAGTTAAGGTTTTGGACGCATAGCAACTACAGCCTAAGCCCCTAGCTCAGGTAGCCCAGTCCATTCCAAGATGACATATACCGACGTAAAGAGCCAAAAGGTGGAAGAGCAGCTCTTGCTAAGTTGACGATCGTTGTTTCGATCAGCCATGATGATCTGAATTGTGTCCTAAATGTCAGATCATAGCTCGGTGCAAGAGTGATGAAGGAGGTAGTAAGTTTTCTTCGGATAAACCTAGATGTGTTGACACACTCGAACATCTGTGGGATGTCAGTCGGGATAGCTAGCCATGCATTGAACATAAATCCAAAATGTGTTCCTGTGAAATAGAAATGCTTTAGCTTGGGTGCAGAGAGATCTGCTGCAGTCAAAGATGAAATGGATAAGCTAAAGGACTGGCTTCATCCATGATGCTTTATACCCGGAGTGGGTATCTAATCTAGTTTTAGTAAGGAAAGCAAATGAGAAGTGAAGGACATGTATCGATTATTCCGACTTAAATAAGGCACGCCCGAAGGATAGCTTTCCACTTCCAAGGATTGATTAGTTGATGGATTCAATGGCTGAACATGAATTGGTTTCATTCACCGATGCACATTCTAGATACAACCAAATCTCGATGCACGTCCTGGATCAGGAACACACCAGCTTCATATTTGACCTTGGACTGTATTGTTATCTGGTCATGCCCTTTGGATTAAAGATTGCAGGAGCAACTTATCATAGGATTGTAAACCAGATGTTCAAAGTTCATATTGGACGTTTAATGGAAGTCTACGTGGGAAACATGCTTATGTAGTCATGGTGTTCGGCGAACCATGTTGACGATCTAGTAGAAATGTTTGACATCCTCTGAAAATACAGAATGAAGCCCAATACCTTGAAATTCCCTTTTGTTGTTGCATCAAGGAAATTCTTGGGCTTTGTTATGAACTCCCATGGGATTGAAGCCAATCCCAAAAAGATCAAGTCATTGAGAAAGATTGAGACTCCAAAGATGATCAAGGAAGTCCAAAGCTTGAATAGGAAGGTCGCTGCCCTGAATCGGTTCATCTCCAAATCCATAGACAAATGCATTCCTTTCTTTGACGTCACTAAGAAAGAAAAAGGGAATTTCAAGTGGAATCACGAATGTAAAGATGCATTCCAAGATCTGGTGGATCACTTGGAGAGACCCCCCATTCTCTCGAAGCCGCTGGATGGTGAAGATCTATTTATATACGTAGTAGTGTCGGTGCATGCTTTGAGTGCTACACTCGTATGAGAGGAATCCCGCATCCAGTGACCAGTCTATTATATTAGTAAGTTGTTGACAAGAGTAGAAAGAAAATACTCGAGGCTAGAGAAGCTTGCATATTGCCTGTTGATCGCTTCAATAAAACTCTGCCCTTACTTTCTGGCTCATCCGATCAAAGTTCTCACCTACCAGCCTTTGTGACAAGTCCTGCAGCAACCTGAAACTTCTAGAAGACCGTTGAAATGGGTCATTGAATTAAGCCAATACGATATAACCTATCACCCTTGGAGAGAAATCTAGGGTTAAGCTTTGGCGGATTTCATAGCTAAATTCACTACACGAGATGATCCTCCAGAGAGTAGTGGCAAGAAAGATACTGGGTGGAAGACGTACATGGATGGTGCATCTAATGAGCGGTGTTCCAATGTTGGAGTTGCACTTGTCACTCCCGAACACACCCAATCTGTTACGCCTTAAAACTCGACTTTTTAGCATTAAACAATGAAGCTTAATATGATGCCTTGACTGCATGACTCAAGATTGCCTAAGAGACTGGATTAAAGACTTTGCACATTTTTTGTGACTCCCAACTGGTGGTTTGCCAAGTTCAAAAAGAGTTTCAATCAAAAGGAGCGAGACTAGCTCCTAATCTAAACTAGGTCCTTGAGTTGCTCGGTGGCATCGAATATAACACGATCGCCCGTATTCCTAGAGAGGAAAATGGGAGGGCTAACTCACTAGCTAAGTTCGCTAGTTCCAGAGATAAGCAGCTCAAGGGTATAATCCCATTAGAAGTACTATTAACTCCGAGCATCGATTGGATGGAAGTCGATTAGATCTTTGAGGCTGAACCCAAAAAGGGGACATGGATGAATCCAATAAGAGATTATTTGCAGAGAGGAATCCTTCTAGAAAGAAGGAATGAACGACGTAAGCTCCTTCGACAAGCATTGAGATATATCATGCAGGATGGAGTACTTTACAGGAAGGGTTTCTTTATCCCTATGCTTTGGTGCGTCGCGCATGAAGAGGCCAAGCGAGTTCTAAAAGAGGTTCATGAAGGGGCCTATGAGGACCAAAATGGAGGGCAAACCCTAACAAACAAGATCCTCTTCTATGGATACTTCTGGTCAAATGTCAACCAAGATGTAGCTGATTGCACCCGAATGTCTGATAAAGGCCAGAGATTTGCTAAAATACTAAGAGCTCCACTAACGAAGATTACTCAAATGGTCATTCCTTGGTTGTTTGCAATTTGAGGAATTGATATCATCGATGCGTTGCTGATATCTAAAGGTGGCGTGAAGTACACCATCATCGCAGTTGACTACTTCACCAAATGGGCCGAGGCAGTGCCGTTGGTAGTGATCACCACAAAGAAAGTAATCAACTTTTTTGTTTGGAATATCATTTTTCATAATGGAGTTCTACAGGTAATCATTACCGACTACAGGACCCAATTCAATAATACCGAGTTTAAAGACGTCAGCATCGATAGAGAAGAGATTTGCTACGGTGGCACAACCCCGGGTGAATGGACAGGTTGAAGTTGTGAATAATATTTTCAAGTCCATTCTTAAGAAGTAGATGGGTCGATGAACTTCCATTAGTACTATAGGCTTATTGTACAACTCATCAGTCAGCAACTGGTCACTTTACATTCGCCTTAGCCTACGGATCAGAGGCTATGATTCTGGTTCAACTGGAAGTTCCTTCTCATCGAGTGATTCACTACACTCCATGGACTAATGAGCAACTCTTGCTAAAGTATCTTGATATGATCGATGAGAAGCACGATGCAGCTGAGTGAGGGCAGCTACATAATGACACCAAGTCGCACTATATGACAACACTAATTCAAGAACTGGACCTTCGAAGTTCGTGACCTGGTTCTCACATGAATATTCCCTGGCCTTGGAAACTTGGGCCCGACTTAGTAAGGTCCGTATGCAATAGAGAAAAAGCTCGAAGATGGAAATTTCAGGCTTGCAATGATTGATGGGATTTCACTCCCGAGGGTATAGAATAGCGAGCACCTACGATGCTATTTCACTTAAAAATAAATTGATAAATGCCATGTAATATGACCGAACCTGTCATTTCCCATCTTTTATGGAATAAAATGACCTTTTGAATCTAAGACTCTCTCTTTCCATTACTTAAGAGTTGTGACTTAACCAACTCAAATGAATCTGCATGTGAATAATGCAAGTGTGCAGGTACCTAGAGATAGGAGCCAACCAAAACTTCTGTGGTTCGTGATCGGACTCTTGAAGTCTTTCTTGGTATTCGAAGACTGATACCAGCCAACTCTTGTCCTAGGACTTGGGGCAGGAGTATAAAATAAATGGATGTGATCCCACCATCGATCAGCTAACTCTCATCCTTGGATATAGGGTAGGAGTATAAACTCAAACTGGACGTGACCTAACCGTCCATACACTAATTCTCACATCTTCACCATATTCCAAAAACCAAATCACCTCCATGTGACCACTGTGCACATGCACAAAATCCATGGGCAAATTCCGATCATCGGTGATGATCATCCACATCCACCATCTACCATTGAATCCAACTTGAACACCTAAGCATCAGAATACTTCCATTTTTCCCAAATTCAAACAGAGCGGCTCCCTTTAAAAAAAAACTGGAAAAGAAGCAAAGCCTGATTTAAAACAAGATTTGAAGCAAGTTTAATTTATGAATTCAAATGAATTTGAATTCCATATTTTGAATAAATTTACAGAAATAAAATAAAGTATTTAATAAAATAATAAAACCTTTGTAGTATTTTATAAAGTGAATTTAAATCTAGAAATAAGATTTAAACAAGATTTAAATTTTAAGTTAAAATCTGAATTTGAAATCCTGAATTCAAATTAGAAGTTGAATCTGAAAGTTTCAAATAAAAACAAGTTATAAATTCAAATGTTATAATCAAGTTGAATATTTTTAGAATTTTATAACATATGAAATGAAATTTAAAACTGGGTTTCAAATTTAAATCTTTAAATCTAAATTTGAAGCATGATTTGAATGTTGGTTGTAATATAAATAAGATTTGAATTTATATGTTTCAATATCACTTGAAATATTTAAGGTATTTTAAATTTATTTAAATTGAATATGGGCTAAAATTAAACTATTCTTCTTAAATTGCTTTAAGAGATAAGTGATTCATTAAAATGAAAACTAAAGAGTTTTTAAATACATAAAATCTTGTTTAAGTTTGATTTCATTTTAATTTTAATTTAAAATGGAATTTAGAGAAATTTAAAAGCAATTTGTTTTTAAATTACTTTGATAACGATAATTTAATCATTAATGCGATTAATGATTTTCATTGTTTTGAACTTAATAATTTATTATCTGATCAAGGTAATTAAGTTTATAATTAAGTAATTTAATTAATTAATAATTAGGTAAATTAATTAAATAATTAAGGGTTTTATTTAATTAATTAAAAGGATTAGTAAGTTAATTAAATTTGATTAAATAGTAATTAAGAAATCAATTAATTATATAATATTTGATTTAATTTAATTAATGATTTGAATTATATTAATCAAGTAATCAATAATTAATTAAGTTTTTATTATCACTTGATTTATTTAATAATTAGAGATTAATTAATGAGTTTTATAAATAAAGAATTAATATTGATTAATTCAGTTAATTACTTTGGAAAAAGTAATTAAAGATTTGTTATTGGTTAATAAAGGTCATTAACTTAGTATTATTTTATAATTAATTAATGTAATTAATTTTAATGATTAATTGTATTAATTAGTTTAAAAATAATCATTTGAGAATTATTTAAGTATAATTACTTAATGAATGTAATTAAGGAAATTAATTACTGATTGTAATTAATTAAGTTGTTGATTAATTAAGTTTAATTAATTTAATTTAATTACTGGTTGATTTGAGAGTAATTACAAATGTAATTAAAAATGAATAATTACTTAGTGAAGTAATTAAGAAGATAAATTACTTGATGTAATTTAATATAAAGATATTTGGATAATGGAGGAGTCTTGGAAAATTAATTACTTTGTGAAATTAATATGTAATTAGTATACAAAATAATTACTTAAAAGAAGTAATTAATAATAAATTATTTAGTGTAATTAATTTTGGGTTTGATAATTAAGTTATTTAAAGATAATTAAAATGAAATTGATTAAGTTAATTACTTAATGTGATTAATCAAGAATGATTAATCAAATAGGATAATTGATAATTAATTTAACAAGGTAATTAAATAAAATAATTTGTGAACATTAATTTATATAATTAATGACATAATTAAGGATTGGTTAATAAGAACAATTAATCAATGAAGGAATTAATTAATGTAATTAATTAAGGATTAATGTAATTAATTATTATTAATTAATAAATAAAGTAATTACAGGTTAATTACTAGATTTGGTTTGGGATAATTAATTTATGTAATTAATTAGAGGTTAATTACTTGAATATAATTAAAGGGTAATTAATCAAGATGATTAATTAGGGTAACTTGTTAAGAATAATTAGTTGATTGATTTATAATTAATTGATGTGTAAGCAAGGTTTATATGGATGAGTAATTAATTTAATTCATTTTAAATTAATTAAGGAAGAAGTAATTAATTTAATTCATTTTAAATTAATTATAGAATGAATTAATAAGTCATTGCTTATGAATGATGATTGATATTTATTACTCTGAATGGTTGAAATCTCAGATATGGGATATATGATGTTGTGTGATTTGGATGCTATGGTTGCATTGAGTTGATGATATAGATCATCTGTTGTGATGATAATATTGATTATCTATTGTGATGTTGTGTATTATCTATCTGTGTGTATATAGATAATATTGAATCAAATTATTTTAAACTTTAAAACAACTTGGACCTAAAAGACAAGCTTTGGATTTCGATGAGACCGGGATCGGGTTTCCATATTTGGATATCCGAAAACCACATCGATCCAAATTAACGATAGGCCGAGAATCTTATGTGAAGAGTGAAGACTCGACGTGTAAGGACTATACGTCAGTATAACTCTGGGGGTGATTCCGTGATGAGTTTGACGGAACTAGTTCTTATAGGTTCGAGATGGTGATTTAGAGTGCAAGGGTTATCGTCGTTAACTCTGAGGGTGATTCCAAAATGAGTGTCACGAGATAATGCCTTCGGTTTCGTTCGAACCCGGAACGAACTTGTATGGATTGAATGCTTTCAGAACATCGTCAGGGGGACAATGAGCATTCCAAGGGCTGTGTTCTCTAAAGGTAATCGTAGCCTCAAGCCTCATCAACCGGGAATGGCTAAAACAGGGCAGTGCAGCAAGGCTTCGTGGGTAGCTCCCACTGGAGAACGAGATTGATCCCCGTCTAGAAGTCCCTTTATATTCGGCTGTGTGGGCAGTTGGTTGCAAACTACTGCGGGGTTGTCTTGTTTGGAACTGTTCAGTAAGGAATGGTTCCGGCCTTGTGTTGTAGGGGAGTTAGGGTGGCTCCTCGATACGGGGATCTAGGCCACGTACTGTGATGGGCGGTACCCCAATATCCCTGCCATTGTATGGAATCCACAATCCAATAAGTGTCAACGGTTTTGATTGTATTACCCACTTTTGTGGCTAGTAGCTGGAATTTAATAGATGTAACAATTTCGGCTATTTCTTATTTACTTGAAAACCCTAGACATTATTATAATATCACCGAATTTCCTATCAAATGTTTTGGTTAGCGTAAGGTAAAAACTTTTCCATGTTTATGTGTGGGAAGTCTTACGTGATACCTTTTATTTTCAAATGTTTTTTAAGTTAAGCAACCTTAACCTGTTACTCACACCAGACCCATGTCTGACCCAGAGTTTATCTTTGTTTTCTTAAACTCTTGGGTACTCAAATTTTTACGAGTAGCCAAGGGATTCAGGTTAGCTTTGACGAATATTGGAGGAGCAATAGAGCAGGAGACTTCTGTGTTGTAGATATATAATTTCCGCTGTGTATTCTCTGTGTTGTGTGTATTAGGTTGTAAATACTAGACAAGTGTTTATAACTGACTAGTATATGTGAGGTGTATGCTGTGTATCTCTGATTGATATTATACATTATGAAAATACTTATGTTATTAATATAATTTATTCGTTCCGCTGTTGAGATTCTTGTGTTGTTTCTTCTTTCTCTTCTTTCTTTTCTTCTTCTACCCCTTTCTTTCTTAATTGATGATGCGATTTTCTGGCAGTAGAAAGTTGGGTCGTCACAATTTAATTAATTAATTGAATTTGGGATTAATAATTGATTAATGATTAATCAATCTATAATTAAGATCATTAATTAGATTATTAATTAATGATGAATGAATATTATTAATTATGTAATTAAGTTTTAAATCAAGGTTAAATTAATTTAATAATTAACTTTAATTAATGAATGATTAAAGATAATTTAAATTGTAATTAATTTAAGTTAATTACTAAATGAAATAATTAGAGAATGGTTAATGAAGGTCATTAACCAGGATTATTTAACAAATTAATTAATATGGTTAATTTTTATAATTAATTAGATTAATTAATTTAATAAAAATCAATTGTGAATGGTTTGAGTATAATTACTAAAATAAAGTAATTAAGAAATTAATTACTAAATGTAATTAATTTAGTTTAATATGATTGTTTATTTTAATTAACTTAGTTTAATTAATTTTAAACACTTGGGTTTTATAAATAATTACTTTATGTAATTAATGATTTGGAAATTACTTAGTTAAGCAATTGATTAATAATTACAGAATGTAATTAAATGAAGATGTTAAGAATGAAGTAATTTGGATTAAATTACTTATTAATTAATCGAGGGATTAATTAGAAATTAATTAAGGATAATTAATTTGGTTTAAATAAAGTAATTAAGTTAGTTAATTACTAAATGTAATTAATCTGGGTGATTAATAATTATGAGTTAATTACTTAAGGTGATTAATTTAAGAAATAATTAAAGATCATTAATTATTTTAATTAATGATGTAATTAAAGATGATTAATTAATCAATGATAAGTAATTAAAGGTAATTAATTAATGTAATTAATTGAGGATTAAGGTAACTAATTATAGTTAATTAATTGAAGTAATTAAAGGTTAATTACTGTTTGGTTGAGAATAATTAATTTATGAAATTAACTAAGAATAATTACATAAGTGTAATTAAGGATAATTAATCAAGAGTGATTAATTAAGGTAATTAATAATGAATGATTAATTTATTGTAATCAATTAAATGATTGAGTAAGTAAGATATATATTGGTGAAGTAATTAATTTAATTTATTTTAAATTAATTAAAGATGGGGTAATTAATTTAATTCACTTTAAATTAATTAGAGATAGAGATAGTTAATTTAATTCATTTTAAATTAATTATATCATGATGAATAAATCATTGCTTATGGATGAATGGGTGAACTTGATTGTCTTGAATGAATGTAATCTCAGTAATGAGATAAATAATATTGTATGGTATGGATGGCTGGTTGTATTGTGATGATAACTTAGATTATCTATTGTGATGGTAATATATGGATTATATATTATGATATTGATAATGTGGATTACCTATTATTTGATAATGTTGATTATCAATTGAGATTTATGAATTATCTATTTGTGTGTATATAGATACTGTAATTGAATTATTTTAAAAACTTTAAAACAACTTGGACCTAAAAGACACGCTTTGGATTTCGATGAGACTGGGATCAGGTTTCCATATTTGGATATCTGAAAACCACATCGATTCCAAATTAACGTTAGGTCATGAAATCAAAGTGGAGCTTTGTGAAGACTCGAGGTGTAAGAACTATACGTCAGCATAACTCTGTGGGTGATTCAGTAATGAGTTGACGGAATAGTACTTATAGATTCGAGATGGTGGTTAAGAGTGCAAGGGTTACCGTCGTTAACTCTGAGGGTGATTCCAAAATGAGTGTAACGAGATAATGCCTTCGGTTTCGTTCGATCCCGGAACGAACTTGTATGGATTGAATGCTTTCAGAACATCGTCAGGTGGACGATGAGCATTCTAAGTAATGTGTCCTATAAAGGTAATCGTAGCCTCAAGCCTCATCAACCGGGAATGGCTAAAACAGGGGAGGTGCAGCCAGACTTCTTGGGTCGCTCCCACTGGAGAGCGAGATTTACCCCTGTCTAGAAGTCCCTTTATATTCGGCTGTGTGGGTGGTAGTTAGCTACAACCACGGGGTTGTCTTGTTCGAAACTGTTCAGCAAGGAATGGGTCCGGCCTTGTGTTGCAGGGGAGTTAGGGTGGCTCCTCTGTACGTTGATCTAGACCACGTACTGTGACAGGCGGTACCCCAATAGCCCTGCCATTGTATGGAATCCAAAATCCAGTAAGTGCCAACGGTTTCGATTGTATTACCCACTTTTGTGGCTAGTAGCTGGAATTTAATAGATGTAACAATTTCGGCTATTTCTTATTTATTTGAAAACCCTAGACCCTATTATAATATCACCGGATTTCCTATCAAATGTTTTGGATAGCGTAAGGTAAAAACTTTTCCATGTTTATGTGTGGGAAGTCTTACGTGATACCTTTCTTTTCAAAGGATTTTTTTTAAAAGTTAAGCAACTTTAACCTGTTACTCACACTAGACCCATGTCTGACCCGGAGTTTATTTTTGTTTTTCATAAACTCTTGGGTACTCAAATTTTACGAGTAACCAAGGGATTCAGGTTAGGATCCAGGTTAGCTTTGACGAATTGTGGAGGAGCAATGGAGCAGGAGGCTTCTGCGTGTAGATATATATATATATATATATATATATATATATATATATAGTTTCCGCTGTGTAGATTTCTCTGAGCTGTTCTTGTACTGTATTGAGTTGTATAACTAGACAGGTGTTTATAACTGTCTAGTATGTGATATATATCTGTGTAATTCTGATAATGATTGTAAACTATGAAATGTTTATGTTATTAATATAATTTATTCGTTCCGCTATTTAGATTCTGATGTTGTTTCTTTCTTCTCTTCTTTCTTTTCTCTTTCTATCCCTTTCTTTTTTAAAAATGATGCGATTTTCTGTGGTAAGAAAGTCGGGTCGTTTCAGTTGATGTAGGGGCAGGATTATAAATCAAACCAAACATGATATGACTGTTTGCTCGATCAACTCTTGCCCTCAGATTGGGGGCGTGAGTATAAGCCAAAGTGGATGTGATAATACCATCTAGTCCTCAACATTTTTCCTAGAGTGGACAAAACGAAAGGTCCATACTCGACATAAGGTGGATCTTACCTACGAACTTTGAATCGATGCCCAGAGTTAGGCGCAGTTGGAAATAAACATCCTGGATGAGGATGTGCAAACTATTTATTAAGTAGTAAATTTAGTATTAGCGCCCGAGGTTTGGAGTAATAGGGTATCGTTATCCTAGAAAAGGATACCTAGAGCATTGTCCTTGTTTGTACCAAAAATGGGCACAACACTCTTCGAAATTTTTTGAAGAGATAAACATGAAGAAGATAAATGTAAAATGTGGATTATCTAACAAAAACTCCAAAACTAATAAGTAAATGCAAAGATACACGACAATATAGAGTGGTTCAGCATGTTGCCTACATCAACTATGAAGTTTTATGATTTTATTGATATTTTCTTGATGATTACACTTGATTAAAGCAAGCTACAATGAGTTACAAGTCTAAGATTCGAGTACAACAGCAGCAATGGAGTGCAAAGTTGAATCTAGCAGAGTGTGGGCATTTGAGAATCAAAAGATCCTTCTTCTGTAGGCCCTGGGGCTCTATTTATAGGCGTAGGAGTTTGATATTTCGCTTAGATCTCGGGAGACTTCTTCTGGCACTTGGATGGGCCCACGCGATCGATCCCATGATGTTTTGACTCGATCCGTGATTGATACGAACGTAATTCATATCGATCAAGATTTTATCCAATGGAGTTGAAACTTGGCATGGACATTCTTTAGCTTGTACGTAAGTTCCTATGAAAATTTCATAGCATTTGGACTTATGTATCTCGAGTTATGATTGATACAATTTGAATCTTTTTGGCTGGCTGTTTGTTTCGAATCGATGGTTTCGAATCGATCGTTGCACGTGCCCAAGTGATGACGTGGCGTGCACTCCTCAAATCGATCCAATTTTCATGCCGTGTTGCCCGAGTCATCCCTTGAATTTTTCCTTGTTTGTATCGAAGAACGTTGCCTCACTCGAGTCGATAGCCGTTGCCAATTCGTATCGATGGAAGTTGCGCTATTCGTATCAATGGGAGTTGCACAGTTCGTATCGATTGTGGGGTTTTGTTCGTATCGATCCACGTTGTTCCAAATCGATGGATACGAACAAGCGACATAGTGATGGATACGAAAGAAGGAGCCTCGATGGATTCGAACAAGGCCCTCCAGGATGGATACGAACTAGACAAGCCGTATGAAGTAGAGCTTATTTTATGGTAGAGGCGTAGATCGATACGACATATGATCTCGATGGATACAAAATGGAACATCCTTATTGATTTGAGCGTATGCTTTCTGATGGATACGAACAAGGTCGATGCAAAGTATGCCGCCTTTGGATGGATACGAAGTAGACCTCCGTGATGGATACGAACAGATGTTCGCCGATGGATACGAAGTAGGCATGAGATGATTGATACGAAGTGCACTATCTACTGATGGATACGAAAACGACCGATGCGAAATGATGGGTTGCGACTCTGATTGATTCGAAATGATGGATACGAATTGATGGGTTTTCTTGACTTTCATCCATCATAACTTGAGCATATGAAACCCGATTGACTTGAAACTTTGAACATTGGCTTTCATGGATTCGTTTGTCGTGTCTTGTCAATTGTAGCCTGATCCAAACTAGGAAAAAATTCATCGATATACATGGTGAACCTATGTGTATTCGATATCCATGATGAGCGATCCTTGGTTTTCAGTCAGTTCTTTGATATCTCATCCTTGCCAAAAGGCGGGATAACATTTGCCTCCTAAAATACGTCTTGTGGAGAGATGACATACTTTGAAAAGCTACCATCTTCATTCTGAACCGCTATCATCTTTGAAGAGAAAGTTGTAGTCTTCGACTGATTTCCTCGGCACTGTGAACTGTTGATTGTCAACTGTTGTACCATGTACCATTATAATTGATTGTTGTACGATACGAATTAGCTGTTTGTCGCTGTAATCGTTATTAGACGAGTATCCAATTCCTGTGAATGTCGAAAATAGAATAATAGTCCGACATATATGCATATATGTTAATATGGCCCACGTTAACGTTGCACGTTCACGAGTCGTTGTCAGTTCTCTCGTATCGAATTCGGTATCGGTCGTCTCCTAAACCGATATGAAATTCGAGTTACAACAACGCTTGATAGTTGTTTTTGGATGTTCCTTCATATCGATCCTCTCCTGAATTGATGTAAAAGGTTGAAAGATTGTCCTCGCATCGATATACTTTGCATTGATGGATACGAAATGAACATTTCATGTCGATAGATATGAGTTTCGATGGATACGGAATTGCCATTCGTCTCGATAGTTTTTAGTATCCCCAACAGATCTTTGCAGTGTCTTTCATATCGATGTGATTCACAATAATGGATACGCGAACTTCTGTGGACTCTATTGCAGTGGTCTTCGTTTTTGTATCGATGAGCTCGATGTCATTGGATACGAACAGACGATTCACAATTCGCATCGATGAATGTTGGCCTCTAGAGGCTGTGACTTGGCGGATTCGAAAGGCGTAGATCGTATCGATGCATTGTGGATGGAGTCGAATCAATCAATACGAACAACAGTCTTGAATTGATGGACCCTGGTGACAATTTCGCCTCGATGAAGGCTCGGGCTTATGGGTTCGAATAGCTTGTTCGAACCGATTCGATAGTTGACCTGCTGTGACCGGTCGCGTTGGCTGGGAGGTGTAACGCCTTTTTCCTTAATACCCGAGTCTATATAAATACTCTGGACTTAGCCATTTTTTCTTCGTTTGCCATTCTTGCTTTCTGCCTTCGTATAGCTATAAAAGCTTGGAAAAAGACACTTTCTTGCTGTCGAATTGATCAGAACAAGAGAAAAAGGAAACTAGCCTTCATCTTCAGTTCAAACAACTCACCAATTTCTTAACCCCGATCCTTAAAATAGGTAATCGAGCAATCTGAATCGATCTAACATAAAGAAATTCGATCTTTAACACCAAATCATTCAGAGTCGTGGCCGATTCCAGCGTCGTTAGTGCTAGAGTTGGGCCGAAGCGAGGTTGATGAGATAGCAATGGCGTCTTAATTATTTGGAGAAGACTAGGAATTGATGGTAGCAAGCAAAGTCTCAATTCTGCATCGATGAAAGGAGGGAGAAAGAAAAACGTCTTCGTATCAACCTGGGGGAGACGTTCGTATCGATGGAGGGATGACGAATCGTTCGAATCGATGTGGGACATGAGGCTTCGAGATGATGAAATGGAAGTCTTCGTATCGATCGATGATAAAATCTTGCACTGGCTCGAAATGATCGACATGAACACTTCGAACTTGTTGATCGATACAAAGGGGTTGCATTTTGATCGTTTGAAATCCAGAATTTTTGATCGATTCAATCTACGTGCCGGGGGTCGATACGACGGCGACCCAACTGATCGATGCGAATGCATACCCTGATGGATACGAAGCGGATCGATTCAAAAACACACTCCCACGATCGACACGAAACGTATCGATTCGAACATGATCGATACGAAACGTATCGATTCGAACGCAACTGATACGAAAATGAGACTTCCTCAATCGGTAAAATTGTTGCGGTAATCGATTCCCAGCCAAAAATTGATGAATTTAGAAAACTTTTGCATATTTGAACACTTGACTCCGGCGAGCTTCATTCCTGCATATCTGGACTTAACTGTAGAACATCATATTTGACTATCCTTCGAAGCTCGCCGATGGAACTGTAACTTAACAGAATTATAAAGAACTATGACTTGGATCGATCGCTAACATCTGGATGGCATGGTTGTGACGGTCAGCGATGACGATCACTCCAGTTGAATTTCGAAGTCTTGTCGTTTACATGCTTTATTTAACTCTGTAGAAAATTTTCAAGTAATATACAGCACTGCACTACACAACATAGTCACACACTTCACACTGGGGAATGCACGGGCTTATTATCATCTAATGATGATTTCCCGTAAGTTAGTTAGTTATGGAACCTTCAAGCTCACAGCAATAGGAAGCTCAAATTTCTCTTCCCCCTAACAATCGAGTTACCGGTCATCGAGGTCGAAGTCATTGATCCAGCCCCATATGAGATACCCGGTGCATCCTACATTGGTAGTCCGATGGACTCTGTTCCATCCAATGTCTCCGAAGACATGTTGAGATGACTATGCTTGAGGCATGGCCTGTCGTTTGATGATGTGTTATTGCCGAGACCTAATGATGGACCGCACTGTCCACTAGGAAAGTGTTGTCTTTCCTTGGGATCGCTCCATCTTAGCTGCACCCCAATGGGTATGCGTTGCTGAACAGTTTATTCATCATGTTCAAGGAGCATCTCTTTCGACCACCGATCTCGATCGAGATCAGATATTTATTCAACATTAAGAGCCGGGGAGATAACCCATCTTTCACGTTCCTGGAGGCAGTAAGAAATTGTCAAGTCGTAACGTGATCTTGGACCAGGCTAAGTTATTTCATGACGTAGTGGTTCTATGTCCGATGCCCTCCAGGATTTGCCAGTCGATGGATATTCAGACGTAAGTATTACAGTCTTCTCAAGTAGTTAATAAGACAATTATAACTAAAGTTAAACTTATATCTCTTTATCTTTGCAGCTGTAATTCAATGGCCTGAGGGTGTACATTTCAAAGAGATAGTTCATGTACTCCAAGAAGTTCCAAGCAAAGAATGGAACATTGACTCGGTTCTGACGGATATGAACTTGAGAATCGTTGGATTGATTGAGCGGAACCAAAGCATTAGCTTGAGGGAACGCTAAGGTCCGTCTCGAAGAAATGAGCTAAGTGTAAGACGCCCCGACTTGTTATAACCGGGGAGGCTGATTCGAAGAGAACACCCACTGACGACGAACTTACGGCCGGGATCTCTGGTACCCTTCAAGATCCCGAAGGGAAAAGAAAAGGTAAGGCAGCGTCTTTTAAATGTCCCAAATCTAGGAGATGGAAAACTATAGTCATGTCCCCGCCCGTTCCTGGACCTAGAGTTTCGGAGGTTTCTCCCCCGCGAGTGAAAAATCCTTTCGAAGGGCTCGCCAATATCCCAATCCCAGACTACGTGTCCTTCCAACATGATGCCGGATTGGAGGAACTTCAACACGCTTTAGATTTAAGCAAGCCTCTTCCCATTAGCATGGTCGACACTTCCGGTTGGTCGAGGGGTTGCACATACACACACACTTCACGGCACTATATGATTTCTGACCATAGGTTGATCGCATTAGGAAATTACTAACCCTGTTCTTCTCGATCTAGTCAGGAGTGGTATGAAAGAGACAGGAAGTACATACACCGATCTCGATCTAGTTCTCCTCCTCCCAGAAATCCTACACAGCCTTCGGTCCATGTTTCGCGACCTCCAGAATCATCGCGACATAAGCCGTCTTCTCATGCTCCAAAGTCTGAAACTCAACAACGCAGGACTGAAGTAGCGGCTCCCACAATTGCAGAGCAGGTCCTCGCCGAGCCCACGGGGGAAGGAGCAATTAAACTTGCTCAATTAAAGAATGATTTTTTCGACATCTGCTGTTTCAACGGTTATATTTTCCCCCCGCATCTAAAGAGAATTCCGATGGAGGCTGAGAACACTATTCATGACTATGTTGCTAATATTTACTTTCAATATAAGGAGTGGACAAAAGCCACGAAAAAAGAGGCGAAAGTGGCTTTCGAGCGGGCTGTTGTGATCGAGAAGTTGGAGAAATAGCTCACATAGAAAGACCGGATTACTCGGGTGCTCAATGCTAAAGCCGAGTCTTCCCGAAAGTCTGAAATGGAAGCTCTCAAAAAGGCCGATGATGCCAACTCGGCCATGGATAGGATGAGACAAGGGCATTATGCCATGATGGAGGACATGGGCCATATGAACACCACCGTCACTACCGAGCGGGACGCAGCCCTCAAAGAGCTCAATGAGCTTAAGTCCAAATTTTCCAAGATCATTAAAGAGAAGGATGCTGCCAATATTTCCGCACAAGAAGCATGTGATCAGGCGGTGGTGCTTCAAGGTGAAAGGAATGTGGCTTTGGAAAAAGTCCGTGCGGTGGAAGCTAAGGTCGAAGAGAAAGTACGGACGGCGGACTCCACGCTGGAGGCCGATATAGAGGAACTTCTCGTTACTTACAACGCCAACGTGCTGAACATAGGAATTTGGCATGGCTCGAGAACTACTCGACACATCTGTATAATGCCTGGAACCTATTGGTCGAGGAGGAGAAGGCAGTGCATCTAGGTGGATCATTCGACGAGTTCGAGCTGGAGAATCGTGTGCTGACCGAGGATGAAAAGAAGATTCTCCACAATTCGATGATCTCACATGAGAAGGAGAAGCTCAGCACCCAGCACAAGGAGATTGGGGAAGGCTCGGGCGTCGAGCATCATGCCACAAGTTCCGAGATTACTGCTCCGCTTCGAGCTGAGCCTATTTCAGGAGCTGAACTCCAGTCTGTCCCAGCCGACAATCCAGAACAGCTACAGCTATCCCCCATCAAAGAGCACTCCTCCGAAGCCGCTCAGCCATCTGAGAGCCAAACTGAGGAAGGTACTCTGAACAAATCTCATATGTGTTTGAAATAAAGGACTTGCCTTAAAGTGCTTATAACAATTTCTCTTCTTCCTTTGTTCAGTGACCGGAGTTATATCGATAGTGTCTCCAACAATCCAAGAATTACATCAAGCGAAGGAGGCCATTATCACTGAAGCGACCACTACGACAACGACCGCGCCAATCGAAGGAACACAGGGGAGCTCACCTTCTTTTGATGAGCAGATGATGAACGAGCTTCTAGGTCGACACACTGACCCCTTCGCGGACTTGCCATTTTTCATTAGTGGACTCTTGCCCTCTTCTGGTGCTTCAACACAAACCACTGCTACCTCCAACGAAGCCCAATCTATTCGTGAGGAAGAGATACTGGCTGAAATCAATAGTGAGTTGGAGGCAACGACACTCGGTGGTAGTTTTGAGGGTGGAATGGCGGTGCCTGGCCCAGCTCCGCTAAGAATGATCTCACCTGGAGGTACACTAGTTGATACCAGTATGACCATTCCACCACTTGTTGCAGATCCGACTCCTCCTGCAGGGAGCATTCCTCTAGGTCCAAGTTCAGAGAAGGATATTGACATCATGCCTTTGTCTGGAGACGATCCGCCAAGGGGTAAAAGCTCAAAACGAAAAATCACTAGTGGCTCTAGTGGATCCACACTGAAGAAAAGGCCGAAGAAGAAAAGGGAGTAGATAGGCCTTTTCGGCGCATTCTTCGTAGTTAGGAACTTGTTTTTTGTTTTTCTTTCATAGGCCGCGTATAGATGCAAGTTCAGTCCCTGCAAGTAAAGATTTGGGGAAACTTTTATATGAATCTTCACTTACAATTAGTTGACATTAAATTTTGTTTTCTTGCTTCAACTTATAGTTCTGTCTATTATGCTTAAGTGTTGCAGCATTTGAATTTCAATTCAATGTGCTTGCGGAGTTTCAACTCTTGAGTTGTGTTTGTCGTTATTCACCAAGTCTGGAAATCACAAACACGAAGTGTAATTGGAAATCGAGTTGAACTTTGATGCTGCACTACTTCGGCAAGTGATTAACACTTAAGTCTTACCCCCGTCGCGGGGAAAAGTTGTAAAGATCGGCTAGCCATCGTAATTTGCCTCTATTTCTTTGAAGTTAACATTGTCAGATCGATGCTGAAACAAGTGAGAGTCGAGTGGTCGAATCACACTCGCTTACTCATAAATAGTCACATCCGCACTCCGGGGATCTGCATTTGTATTTTTGCGGTCAATCGCGCTTATTGAATTTTTAAGTACATGTCCACGCTCTAGGGACTTAGGTTAGTTTATGAGTGGCCTTTCGCACTCGAGTTAGGTTTATTCTCTGTCCACACTCCGAGGATTCAGAGATATTTGCGATCGATAATTTGGTTCACACTCTGGGAATCCAAAGATAATCGATGGTTATAACCCAGTTCGCACTCCGGAAATTTGGATTTGACGATTATACTCCAATTCACACTCTGGGAATTTGGAGCTGACGCTTATACTCTGGTTCGCACTTTGGGAACCTAGAGTTGATGTTTATACCCCATTTCGCACTATTTGAATTTAGAGTTGGACGACAGATGGCCAGTCACATCTGTTTCAAGCTTTTTAGGACTTCGTTCACACTCTGGCAACGATGGGTTTATCGGGATCGTAGATGGTCGATTCACATCCACCCCGGATTAATAAGTGAGGTCGTTAGATGGACGGATCGATCCTCCTCAAACTTGGTTAGGGTACAGTCGAAGTCGTTAGATGGACGGGTTCACCACCTTCAAGACCGTATTTATGAGTTTATGCTCCAACTTGCACTCTGGGAGTTTGGAGTTTAGTGAAAGGATTTTCGTGTATCAATCCTTATTTGACTTTATTGTAGTCACTTGCCCCCGAGCTTGGGTTTCACTTAGCGAGTGGTCGGTCGTATCACAGTCACTACCTATTTGAATAAATTCCATCGTATGATGGAATTTAGCTCTCCGTGCATCGTGATGTTGTTCATCACATTCAATAAATCACAGCTCTGGCTTGAGGAGATGGCATTTTATTCCTGAAATGAGAAAATACGGCAGAATCAGTTGCCTTATTACAAATTCACATTTCGAAATGCATAAACAAATTGTAAATAAAAGAATGAGCTATTTAAATAAATCATGTCATGTGCAGTAGCAACGGAGACTCTCGCTGATCCAGACCCTCGGCAAAGTAAGACCGTCAACGGTCGATAACTTGAATGTGCCATCTTCGAGTTTTTGTGTAATCACAAACGGTCCTTCCCAATTTGGTTTCGTGTGTGAAGGGGCCGACAGATTCTCTTAAGAACAGGATCGCCGAGTTCAAAGGTTCGTGGTCAAACCTTGGCATTGTATAATCAGGCGACTCGACTTCGATACATGGCTGCCCTCAAATCAGCCTCTTCACGCTTCTCATCTAATAAATCCAAGGATTCAGCAAGTAATATGGCATTTGTCTTCGGATCATTGTAAGTCACACGATGAGAAGGTACTTCCATCTCGACTAGAATAACGGCCTCCGAGCCATAATATAGAGAAAATAGAGTGTGTCCGGTCACGGACTTGTTGGTCGTTCGGTAAGCCCATAAAGCCATAGGAAGTTCATCAACCCACTTACCCTCGGCCTTTTCCAATCGTTTTTCCAAAATCGACTTGATAACCTTATTAACAGCTTCAACCTGGCTATTCGCTTAAGGGTGTGCAACTGTAGAGAATTTCTTGTGAATATGGAAACGCTGACAGAAATCCTTGAAGTCAACACTGTCAAACTGAGCTCCGTTGTCAATAATGATGGTATGCGGGAGACCAAATCAGCATATAATGTTGCGAACTACGAAGCTGATTACTTTCTTCGTCGTGATTGTTGCAGGGGTTCAGCTTCAGCCCATTTGGTAAAGTAATCAACTACGACGATGGCGTATTTCGCACCACCTTTGGCCAGAGGCAGAGTACCAATGATATCAATGCCCCATACTGCAAATGGCCATGGTCTGACCATTTGGGTTATCTCAGTAGGTAGGGTTCTAGGAATTCGAGCATGTTTCTGGCATTTATCACATTTCCTGGCGTAGTCTGCTGCACCACGGTTTACAGTTGGCCAGTAATACCCATATCGAGTACCTTTTTAGAGGGAGCTTGTCCCCCGGTATGATCGCCACATTCTCCTTCGTGCACATCATGTAACACTCGTTTAATTTCATCATGCGTGATGCATCATAGGAGAGGAACTGAATATCCTCTTTTATACATGACTCCATTCTAAATGGTAAACCGCGAGGCTTTTCGAAGAATCTGTCTTTTCTCACTTCTGCACTCAGGTAGCGTTCCATGCTTGATGTAATTTCGGTTGGAGTCATCCACGACTCCTTACTGAGAGTAGTTTCAAATACAGAGTCTGTCTCTATCTGACCAATGCTTGGAGAAGATAATGTCTCCACAGGAACAAGTCCTATTTGCTGCGCTTCGCCCGTGCTAGCTAGCTTTGCCAATAAATCAGCCTTTTGATTGCGCTCGCGGGGTGTGTAAAAGATGGCATAATAGTCAAACTAATCAAGTATTCCTTGAACTCGAGCTTGATAAGCAGCTAGTCTTCGATCCTAGCCTGATATTCACCCCAAACCTGGCATACGACTAATTGGGAATCACAATAAATTTCCACAGAAATAATTCTCAAATCACGGGCGAGTTTCAATCCAGCAAGCAAAGCTTCATATTCAGCTTCAATATTGGTCGAATTCAAATTTCAAGGCATAACATATGGATCGGCCTACGGGGGTTTCAAGCACTACTCCAGCACCCGAGCACCGATCGTTGGATGCACCATCGGTATGCAGCTTCCAGATGTATTCGAGAAATTTACTGGTCTTGGGAAAGTCCTCTAGAACGGTAAATTCGACTATGAAATCTGCTAGGACTTGTCCTTGAATGGCCCTCCTTCGAGTATAAGTGATATCAAACTGACTCAGTTCAATGTTCCACTTGAGTAACCTACCAGACGTCTCAGGCCACGTAAGGACTATTGTAACGACCGATCGGTGTACACGGTGATAGGATGAGCTTTGAAATATGGACGGAGCTTCCTTGAGGCAATGACTAGGCAATAAGCCAATTCCTCGAGCATTGGATAATTTCTCTCAGCTCCGGTTAGTCGTTTACTAACATAGTAGACCGATTTCTGCACTCGGTCTTCCTCCCGAACTAAGGCAGCACTGGTTGTGTTTTCTGATACCGCCAGGTAAAGATATAATTGTTTGTGGTCAATAGGCTTTGACAAAATCAGCAGTAGAGAGATGTTGAACAAGTTCTCTGAATGCGTCTTCACATTCCGTGGTCCATTCAAAGTTTTGCTTTCCTTTTCGGATCAGACCGAAGAAGGGAATGCACTTGTCAATGGACTTTGAAATGAACCCGCTCAATGTTGCTACCTTCCTGTTGAGACTCTGGACTTGCTTTATGGTTCTCAGAGTTTGAAGATTTCTGATCGCCCAGATCTTTTTGGGATTAGCTTCTATTCCTCGAGCATTAACGATAAACCCAAGGAACTTTCCAGTTGCGCCTCCAAAATGACATTTCAGCGGATTGAGCTTCATCTTGTACTCTCGAAGGATGTTGAACATCGACTCCAAGTCTCTTACATGATCAGCGGAGAATCTCGACTTTACCAACATGTCGTCCACATATACTTCATGGTTTTCCCGATCTAATTGGCGAACATCCGGTTGACTAGACGTTGGTACATTGCTTCGGCATTCTTGAGTCCGAATGGAATGACTCTGTAGTAAAAGAGTCCCAGATTGGTCGCTCTTGGTTGGGTAAATGCATGGGTATTTGGTTGTAGTTGGAATAAGCATCCATAAAAGATAGTAACTCGTGCCCAGCCGTTGAATCTACGAGCTGATCAATTCGGGGGAGTGGAAAAATGTCTTTCGGGCAGGCTTTGTTCAATTCGGAATAATCAACGCACGTTCTCCATTTTCCGTTCAGCTTTTGGACAAGTACGGGATTGGATACCCACTCCGAGTATAAAGCATCTCAGATAAACCCATTTGATTTCAATTTATCGAACTCTTCTTTAAGGGCGACAGATCTCTGTGGATCCATACCATGCCTTTTCTACTTGATCGGTATATACCGCGGGTCAATATTCGGAGCGTGGCTCGTGATTTCTGACGAGATCCCACACATATCAAAATGCGTCCAGGCGAATACATCGAGGTTTGCCTAGAGAAATTCAATCAATTCCTGTTGCGTCTATTGGCTTAACTGAGATCCAACCTTTATCACCTTTGAATCGTCTTCATCATCGATCGGAACATCGATCGTCAATTCGACCAGGGAAGCTTGACTTGTCTCTAGTTTCATCTTTGCTCTTGGTATCTCTAAAGTCAAGATCCCTCTGGAATTGGTTGGGGTGCCCGGGCCGGTGCCTGGGAACCAATTGTCAATTATCGGTAAAACGGACGTAGAGAGATTCCTCTACGCCCTTTCCTTTCTCTCTTCGCTGCTCCCCACACAACTCAGCAACATAACAGGCTCTTCCAACAGGCTGATCTCCTTGAACGACTCCAACCCCATGATCGGCGGCGAATTTCAGAGTCAAGCACCATGGGGCAATAGCTTCCCTGAATTCAACAAGGGCCGATTGGCCCAAAAAGGCATTATAAGGTGAATCAATGTCTAAAACAACAAACTGCAAAATCCAGACTCTCTGGCGTTCTCCAACCCCCAATTCCACTGGCAGTTCCACCACTCCAGTGGGTATAGTAGCACTTTTATTGAAGCCGTGGATTCGAGATTGACAAAGTTTCAAATCCTTGGCTTCCATCATCATCAAATCATATGCTCGTTTGAACAAAATATTCACAGAACTCCCACTGTCAACCAGGATCCTCTTCATCCAAGCAGGACCTACCTGGGCAGATATGACTAGTGGGTCGATGGTGGGGGCTTCGACCTTATCAACGTCTCTATTTCTGAATATGATGTCATCTTCCAATGTCCTTTGTTGCTTGGCCGGAGCCTCGTCATCACAATTACTACAACACTCGAAGTCTGTATGCCTGATAGAGCTGGCATACGACTTTGTTTCCCTCCAGCTTCGGTCTATTGGATGAGGACCGCCGATTATTGTATTTATAACTAACCTCTCGCCAGTACAAGCGGGTTCCTCCTGCCTTTCTTGATACGGTACATGATATTGGGTTGATGGGCCCGCACCACCTGACTGCGGCGCCTGCACAAACTGATCCAACTTTCTCTCTCTAGTCAATTTCTCGATGAGATCCTACAAATGACGACACTCATTTGTGTTGTGGCCGTAATCTCATGGAACCTATAAAACTTTTCTGTTTGAATCTACCTCTCCGATGATGGCTTTGGAGCAGGCTTCTTATATTGCATAGTATTGCAGGTCTGCTAATACACGTTTTCTAGCGACGTATTCAATGCAGTGTAGTTATCGAACATTGGAGCCCTATGTCGCGGGCCACGATTTTGATCTCATTTCTTATTTTGATTGCCATTGTTCCTCTGTTGAGTTTTCTTGTTCTGTTATTTAACTGAACTTTGCCGGAACTCTCTCCGGACTGTTTAACTGCAACATTACTTTGTATTCCCTCCATACCGGGTCTCGCATCAACTTGCTTCCTAGAACGTTTCCCGTCCTCATCTCAAGAATTGGGAAGCTTTGGAGTAGAAACGGTCCAATGACACAGGGGGTTTCCCAGCCAACCAATTTCCAAACTCAAAGTCAGGGTCAATCCCCTTAGTCAATGCCATTAAGATTGAGTTGTCGTCGGGATTACTAATCTCCGCACACGCAGCATGGAGTCTCTCTAAATAGCACCTGAGTGTCTCTCCGGGAGCTTGGGTGACACTAGATAGAGTGCTAACATCTTTAGGCCTCACCACATGCATACGGAATTGTTCTACAAACTTAGTGGCCAACTGGTCAAAGGAAGAAATGGATCGAGGCGACAATCATGTGAACCACATGGTAGCAATGCCTCCTAAAGAAATGGAAAAACTATGGCACTTCACCGCATCATCGGCCCTCGCAGCGCTCATTGACCATTCATACTTCAGAATATGTTGATTGGGGTTAGAATTTCCTCCATACATTGGTAGGGTCAGCATCCTGAATCGCTGAGTGGGTTCAGCATATAATATTTCGTCGGTAAAAGGGGTATGACTTCGGGAGATTCCCCAGTCGTCATTCGTGAGGCATGGACTTTCTCGAATCATCTGCCGAATCATAGTCGTAATATCCGGCATCTGTACATTCTGTCCACGATGAGCCAAAGTGTGGTCGGGTTCCACAGTGCAAGGTTGGACCGAGCGCTGTCGACGGCCCATGTCTCGCCTCCTTGGCTCAAAGTCTTCTGGGACGTATGGTTCAGGAGTACATCCACGCTGATGATGGTTCAGATTTGACTGATTCCGAGCATCAACCCCTGGTTCAACCGCGGCGGTGGTAGCACGGTTGTCTGTGGGGTATTAAAGAATAGTACCTCCCCAGGAGGAGGGTTTAGTATGGAAACTGGCCGATAGACCAACTCTTAGTTGTCCAACGGTCATTGCAGGTGATGTCCAGTGGCTTGTGCGTAGCTCCCATCTAGCCGGGGACGGATGGATCTGTGGTGGTAGTCAGACGAGGTAGAACTTTCTGTGGAGGAATGAGAAGTATGATCTCTTTTGGATATTCTACGCCTTTGGTGGTTCAGCAAGTTAGTTAGTTTAGCACTAGCACGCAGCTATTCAGTCAATTGCTGCCGATTCTGGGTCAATTCTCGAAGCAGCATCTAAAATTCTTGTCATGTAACCGGGCCTGATGGATCTGAGGGTCCGGTAGCATTTTGGTTGGATGAAGGCAATTATGCGGGATTCTGTCTATCCTGACCTTCTTGATCGGCAACGGTGGAGGCGGCCCTTGTGCTAACCATTGCGATAGATGAAGTCCTTTCCTAGATTTTATGCAAATCTGAATAAGTTGGAAGGATTCTGGATTCGAGATCTGGATCTTCTTTTAAATTTTATGCAATCCGGTATCGAAAGTAGATCCAAGGAACAGGAGAAATACTGCTTTTTTCGGTGAAAGCACCAAAGTGTTTGTACCAAAAATGGGCACAACACTCTTTGAAAGTTTTTGAAGAGATAAAAATGAAGAAGATAAATGTAAAATGTGGATTATCTAATAAAAATTCCAAAATCTGGTAAGTAGATGCAAAGACACATGACAATTTAGAGTGGCTC
Organism: Allium cepa; assembly: GCA_030765085.1. NCBI lineage: Eukaryota > Viridiplantae > Streptophyta > Magnoliopsida > Asparagales > Amaryllidaceae > Allium > Allium cepa. The sequence goes on along the minus strand of CM060928.1, from coordinate 783,044,526 downwards.
GGCGTGTTTCCTATGTCCACTTGAATTTTTATGGTTTTATTGATATTCACTTGATGATTACACTGGATTACAGCAAGCTATAGCGAGTTACAAGTCTGAGATTCGAGTACAACAGTAGTATTAGAGTGCAAAGTTGAATCCGGCAGAGTCTGGGTGCTTGAGAATCAAAATATCCTTCTTTTGTAGGCCCTGGGGCTCTATTTATAGGTGCGGGAGGCTGATATTTCGCTCAGATCTTGTGAGACTTCTTCTGCATGTGGGTGGGCCTATGCGATCGATCCCACGAAGTTTCGACTCGATCCATGATCGATACGAACATAATTCATATCGATTAAGATTCTATCCAATGGAGTCGAAACTTGACGTGGACATTCTTTAGCTTGTACGTAAGCTCCTGTGAAAATTTTATAGAATTTGGACTTGTGGATCGTGAGTTATGATCGACACGAGTTGAAGCTTTTCGGCAGGCTGTTTGTTTCGAATCGATGTTTTCGAATCGATCTATTCGAATCGATCATTGCATGTGCCCAGGTGATGACATGGCATGCACTCCTCAAATCGATCCGCTTTTCATGCCGTGTTGACCGAGTAATCTCTTGAATTTCGCCTTGTTCATTTCGAAGACCATCGCCTCGCTCGAGTCGATAGCCATTTCCAATTCGTATCGATGGAAGTTGCGTTGTTCGTATCGATGGGAGTTGTGTAGTTCGTATCGATTGTGGGGTTTTGTTCATATCGATCCACGTTGCTCCAACTCGATGGATACAAACAAGTGACATAGTGATGGATATGAAAGAAGGATCCTCGATGGATTCGAACAAGGCCCTCCAATATGGATACGAACTAGACAACTGCCGTATGAAGTTGAGCTTGTTTGATGGTAGGGTTGAGTAGATCGATACGAACAAGCATATGCTCTCGATGGATACGAAATGGTACATTCTTATTGATTCGAGCGAATGCTTGCTGATGGATACGAACAAGGTCGATGCAAAGTACGCTGCCTTTGGATGGATACGAAGTAGACCTCGGTGATGGATACAAATAGAAGTTCGCAGATGGATGCTAAGTAGGCGTGAGCCGATCGATAAAAAGTGCACTATCTGCTGATGGATACGAAAACGACCGATGTGGAATGATGGGTTGCGACTCCGATCGATTCGAAATGATGGATACGAATGAATGGGTTTTCTTAACTTGCATCGATCATAACTTGAGCATATGAACCCGGATTGACTTGAAACTTGGAATGTTGGATTTCATGGATTCGCTTGTCGTGTCTTGTCAATTGTTGCCTGATCCGGACTCGGAAAAAATTCATTGATATCCATGGTGAACCTGTGCGTACTCAATATCCATGATGAGCAATCCTTGGTTTTCAGTCAGTTCTTTGACATCTCGGCCTTACCAAAAGGCAGGATAACAGTCCTAAGTGGTGAAACCTCAACTAATGCCTAAAGTTTGGCATTTTGACAATTACTTTACGTTCACAACGGGAACAGAAGGCCGTTAAACTACATAGTAGGCTAAATATTTAGTATGAAAATAAACACAAAAAGAAATGTTTCACAAGTACATTAAACGAAAAATGCATTTCTAAATTAACTTATGCAAATTCATATAAAGGTTTGACAAAAATAAAAATGTTTTTGTTACTAACATACATAATGAACCTTGGAAAGCTATGTACAAGTTTATTTACACCTAACCAAGAAAACAAAAGCAGAGGCCGAGTCTACATAACAACTGCCGAAAAAATAAAAAGCAGGGGAACTAGAAAAAAACTTAAGCACTGCTATACAACCAAAAGGCACAAAGAAGACATAAGATCACTTCTTGGGTTTCCTCTTTCTTTCTTCTCCTTCTTCTCTACAGAAGAAGGCACGCTAGATTCTTCTGCTGCTCACTTACACTTCCCCTACTTCCTTTGCCCTTGGGCAGAGTGACCTAGTAGGTGCACTTTGAGTGCTCCAAGGTGGAAGAATGGAGACTGTAGTGCTTTGAGAAGATTCCATAGGTATGCTTTGAGCACTACCACGCGGACAAATATGGATTAGAGCAAACATTGTCTGCCCGGGAAAGGCGATCGATAAAGAAGGAGAGATTGCCTCAAATTTCTCCTACTTAATCTATGTAGCATGGAGGATTTGTTTCTCAATTTTCTCCAACTTGGCCTCTTTGGCAAGGCCAAGTGCCCTTTCAATTTGACTCATGGTGCGACCCGATAAGGATTCAGAAACTCTAGTTATCATAGCATCTTTAACGATCTGAGCTTCATGAGTCCCACCAGTCCTCTCATCAAGCAAAGCATCAATCATTTTCTCAGTAAGGCCGGGAGTTTCTTCAATTAGGATGGTTGGAATAATTGTTGAAGTTGTAACAGTTACTAATTTCATTGCAAATGCTTGTTGTCCCGGTTGAGAGTCCTTATCAGGAAGAAGGGTGATTTAGGGCTGACCTAAAACTTAAGAGATATAAAATGATAGATTAGTGACTTCGGTCGGTGACACATCAACCCTCTAAAATACATGGGAAGTCATTGAGATGACTTCTTCTATTTGTGGTTCTGTGTGAGCTGGAGTGCCATTAGAATTTCCCTCTCAGATGGGAGAAAGGATAGTAGACATTTGCATCTGGGGATTCTCTAGATCATACCTAGAATCAGAGGATGGACCTAGATTAGCCAGAGGCCTAGGTGTTTAGCTAGAAGTAACGTTATGTGGCATTGCTCCTAAGACTTCACTTAAGTTTTTCTTTACGGTGGTCGCTTGCTTTGAATGAAGAATGAGCTCACCTTTTCTCAGCAAACTGGGCTCATCTCTATCAGTAACTCCTTCACCTGCTAAGCAAGGTACATCTCGGCACCATTCTGGAATGCTTTCTCCTCCAAGATAATCTATTCCCAAGCCAAGCCCAGAACCCTAGGATAATCATCACCAAGCCATTCTAGGTTGCGGAACTTGAGAACATTGGCGCTATATTTGATAAGCCCTATTTCAAACCTATCCAACATCCATTACTCTACGGCCTCAATTTCCTTCTTGACAAGCATGTCTATGTCCCTAACATGTTCAACCACCTAGTCCTATCTTCCTTAGTGTTGAGAAGCTCATCGCAGTAATCTTGAGCTTTTTGGAGCGCCTCCTCTTTTTCCTTTGTTTCGCAATTAAGCTTGGTCTTCAATTCAGCCACACTCCTATTTGCGGTAATCTCTCTCAAACACCAGATCATGGTTTCGATGGAATGCTTTCTCCATCTCGATGCCTAGTCCTCTCACCTTCGAGTGCCTTAATTGCATCCTTTGTCTTCTTCTAAGCTTCGACTTACGATTTCCTTAGTTTTTTAACCTTGACACCAAGATGATCTATGATCCTTTTGTTGTAGGCCTCGATGATTTTCTTATTTTTGATTTTGTGCTGCCTTTCCCTTGAGACCTTGGATATTTTTCTAGATGCTCGTAACCATTTGTTGTATCGATCATGAACACCAGTAATGCAATAAATGGTCATCACTTGGACGTTAGATGGAACTCTTTTCAAGTTGGGCACAAACTTAAGCTCATCAAAAAAGATATTTGGAATATGCTCCTTCAATTGAACTATTCAACAACTAGAATCAAGGTGTTGCTCCATAGAGACGATTGAAACTTCAGCAGTTTCTTTACCAGATTTGTGATGAGAGGTTTTAGAACCACTCTTTTGGTGCGTGTGGTAAGAAGATCGACTGAGCTGAGAGCAACTACTGAGTAAGAATAGAAGCTAGAGGTGCAGCATGAGATGTGTCGCCAGGTGGGATGTCATTGCGATGATCAGAATGGTTATCCAAGTCCTTTAAACAAGGAGACCTAGAACTGAGGCGATATCTAGAGCCAAAGTCACGTGATGGATAATCTCCGTTGTGGTTATCTCTGTCCTAGTAATCTCAATCATGACTACTTCTATCATGATAGGATCGGTGGCTGGAGTTTGAGTCTCGACTGCTGCCATGATGTTAAGCACTTGGTAGCATTTCTGCTATCGAGCGCTATTATCCTCCATAGATTGGAGTACAAATTTACTTTTTTCCATGGACCTTGCAAATAGAATGGGAAGAAGCTAGATCAAACGAACAAGGAGGCAAGTCAAGTGCTATGTAGTGGCTTGAAGTGCACATATGTGTAAGTGTCCTTGTATCCCTCCAATAGACCGTGAGCTAGAGCATTGCTCATGTGAGTGATCTCTCCTACACTGATAGGAATAGTATCCATATCGAAGTGAATAAGGGAGTCGATGCCCTCCAAACTAATGTTACCGACTTCAAAGGAGCCAAACTCAACAGGAATTAGCCCTAATCTTGCAAATGTGCCTTTTGATGAAATTGAAGGTGTCTTCTCTACGGTTGTGACTAGTGAAGGCTACGTAGAAGTCAGAGCCTTTGAAATCTTCACTACTATCCTCTTCCTTGGAGCAGACTATTGACTATCTTTGGATTGCTCAGTTTGAGACTCATGGCCTATGTCAATGTTACCTTTGCCAGACTTACCACTTTCACCCACTATCTCGGCTTGCTGGGCATATTCTTGTATTTGCTCAACATTTTCTTTAATTCCAGCCCTAATACTTGGGATTGGGGCACATTTGGATCAATATTGCCTCCTCCAAGAAAGTTATCGTCATCGTCATCGTCATTGTCATCGTCATCGTTACTGGAAACCACTGGGACTACGCCAGTACTACGACCCATTTCTAACAAACCATGGGAAATAAGATTATTATTTAAAATAAGAGCTTTGACGTCTCGATCTTCTGGCGAAACAGCCATAAGAACATTAATGACATTTGAAAGCGCTGCGTTACTGGGTCTCGTTGAAATATCTGGACAATACAACAAGATGTGAGTTAAGTCTGCAGACTCTTATACAAATTCATATAATGCATATGGAATGGAACTTATGTCTGGATAGCCATTTTTGTGTGAACTCGGGCAGATAACTGACATAGAACCACTCATTTTTGAAATAGCTCAACTTGTTTCATATGCTGAAGACAACTCTACAACCCTGATCGATTCCAGGTAGATTAAGGGTAGATTTTCTTTTCAAATCTTGAACATGTATATATATATATATATATATATATATCTAATCTCCTCATCTCAAAGCGCTCGATGTTAGTGTTCAGTGAAGACAATGTATGCGTCGAGGAAGAAGGTGTAGCTGTTCGGATGTGACTGCGTTGGAACCAATTACATGACTTTCAGAACTCAACGGATAAACTGATTGAACGACGGGACATAGCCCACCAAGAACATATATCTATTGCAGGCAATATAAACCTCTAGGGAATGTGAGCTTTTTAATTGCAGGATGGGACTAGAACGTCATCAAATGAAATTCCATTTTGTTACCTATTCCCCGTAGAGATCCTTCATTGATTTTGGAGGTAAAAGAGTCAACAAGATCATTCAAAATAACAACATCCTCAGGTTATCAGGAGTGAGATCTACTTCTGGCCCATCTACCAACTCAACTGGATTCTTCAGAACTTGTTATTCCACCTATGGATTTTCAAGCTGCCGCGCATGCTCTATTAGAGTTTGTTGGGCATATGGAGTCATAGTTGAACTCGAATCAACATTGGATTTGATGTATCTAGAAGTGGATGTACCTATGGCTCGAGCGGTAAGATGTTTGGAATGTCTTTAATCCATTTCTATATAAAAAAACTCGGTAGATAATCAACATTAGATTGATTAGAAGTTATACCCACATGCCAAAGTGAATCCTAGTACGGTGTCGTGCAGTATCATGTAGTTCAGATTTCTGATAGTATAATTGTTCATTTTAGAAGTTTGGATTTCGCTCAAAGTGATCGTCATCTCTAACCATCTCGATAAGCTTTGCATCATTGGCCATGCTTTGGAAAAGGCTCAAGATCAAGAAGAATACATCGGTTCACAAGGCAAGATTCTCATGTGAACCAAAAATCCATAAAATTGCCTAAGTGTTGGAGTTGTGACGATCCAACAAAAAGGAAATTCCATCCCTCTTCTTTCATCTTCACTAACTCCAAACTCACGACCATCCATATCCATGTTCGCCTACATCTGGTCAACCAAACTCATGTCCATCATCAAGACCATTACCTACCTATGAGAGTTGAGATAAGACTAAGGATTTGGTATGTTGTAAGATGGAGTTATAGGGCTTGGGTCGGACCTATGGAGATGGCCTAAGTTCAACGGCGATGGTAGTCTCAAGTGAAGATTAGCAGCAGTGCGCCTAGAGTCAAGCGAAGATGAAGCAAGGCGTGGGTGTGGAGGTCTTTTTCAATGGTAGCTTGAGATTGGATCGGTTAGCAAAGACGAAGTGAGGAGATGGAATGAAGAAGATTAGGTTTTATAACCCATAAGCACGTATTCTAAGGCAGAAAGATTGGAAATTCTCCACAAATCTTGGGTCGGTACGACCCAAGAGCAAGGGTCAGTACCAAGTCATGTTTCTTAAACAGAAAAGGGAAGAAAAATAAATAAATATTTATATGTTTGTATATATGTGTATACATGTGATGGACCATGTATGTGCATTCATTCCTACTTGAGAACGTGCATATAAATAAGTGTACGTGCATATATCCAATACTCGACGACTAGAATCAAAGGAAATCAAGTTCGAACCTGAGAAATCCATGGAAGGAATCGACTTAAAATCATCAAACTTGGAATAATAGAGAGTATGTTCCAAATTTATATTCTCAGATGCTAATGGAAGGCCATGTTGAATAATTATGGGCATAACTTTTCACAAGAATTGATCCACATGAAGGATAACAACAATTTGAAACACCAAGTGGAGTCTTTCGCAACTGTCCCAGCTTGTCTTGATTCAAAGCAAATCACGTTTGAAATGAGATGTACTTTAGGGTGCAAGTGTTATCCAGTCTTTTTGACCAAGCAGTATTTGGACATATGGAACGAACCGAACTTGGAGTTATCAGGCAAGAAGCCTAGAGAGATAGCCTAAGAATCTATAAATCAAACATAAATAAAGTTACATAGCTAATGCAAAAACAATCCAAGACCAAAACAACATAAATCCACCAAGTTATGGGCTTAGTAGTTAATATCAGTATCGTGTACATATAGGTCAAGTACTGATATAAGGTATTTTAAGATATCATGATAATATCGATAAAATATCTGACATATGTAGAACATGTTATAAATGATATTGTACTATGTTATAATGTTATAATGATGTTATGTTTCCAAATATTTGGATTAATAATGCCAAATTACTATCAAAGATTGATTGCATATAGAATCTATTTTTTGGGATATTCTATTAAATACAAATCATAATTTAAGCTCATACAAACCATGAAATTCATATAATATGCATCTTTATTATTTTCTTCATTTTTATACAATATTCGTTGTTTCTTCAGTCATCTAATCATCTATATTACTTTCCTAATTTATCTATATTTACAGTTTCTTCTCACTTAATTTATCTAATAAGCAATGCTGATTTGATACTATTTACTACTTTAGCTCATTCTTTATCGATATGTAAAATATATAACTTTACCACTCTTCAACTTTTAGGTTTTGTTGATGGTATAACTAATAAAATGAATTTTCATAAGCTAACTTACCAATTAGAAACGATGAACAAAAAAAAGAGTGGTATCTCTTTCATGATCTTATTTTTAGTGTAAAGTCTTCATAGAATATAAAAAATATAAAATAATGGAATTAATGGAGTTTTCTTTATTTGAAGACTAATCAAGAAAATTGAAACTCTATAGTTAAAAATGAAAAATTAGTGCATTGGGATTTCTAATATGGTCTAAATATTGCATTCATTATGTAAAAAACAATTATTGAGAATATGAATATATTTATTTGTAACAATAATTGTCTAACACATACAATAATTAACGATATTATTGAAATATATAGGGTATTTTACACTAAATATCGAAGTGATAAATCAACAGATATCGGGAGATATATTGCTAACGATATTTTAAGCGATATTTAGAAAAAATATCAGCTTAGGAGCGATATGAGATATATCAGCGATATATTAATGATATTATTCTATATTACTGTAACGAACTGAAAATTTTAGTGGTTTTATTAATTTAATTAATTGTATTTTCGTGAAATTTTAAATAATAAAATTTTGAATTGAAAATTTGATATTTGAAATGAGTCTAATTAAACATAGCAAATGGTAAATTTTCACCGGAAAATTTGGAAGTTTATCTTGTAATTTAATTTCAATTCAAATCAGTTAATAATTGATAATAATAAAATGTTTTCCAAACCTGAATATTTTTACACAATAAATTTGTAAACCATCTTCTAAGTGAGACTTCATATTTCGTTTCGTCAAATTTGGACTGTTGTTGCTCCATTTATCTTATATTCGGCAAATTAACAGCATTTTTGGTACCGATTATCGAATTATGATAGGATGATCATACCACTGACATCTCTGTACATGTTTTGATCGTCTCATCGTGCCGATCTCCGTAGTATATTTATTTCTCTATTTCGAAGCCCGGTGTGCGGTGCAATCCGTGAAACGTCTACCGTATCGGTTCCGCTTACGAGCCTTTTGGCTTCTCGACCTTTCAATTTACCACCGTATAGCAAATAGCCACTTAAAATGAAAAATTCTTGAATGCATCGCCTCACTTTTTCTATCTGCAACTTTTCAATTTAATTTTCTAATTCATTTCTGGTTCATTGTGAGTCTCTTCAAATTTCTATTTTCGGTTCAAGAACATTTATAATATAAAATTTATACCTACTTCTCTACTCCATTATTTTAAATATATATATATGTATCTTTATACGAAAAATTGTTCAAAAATTTGTCTATGTATTTTGATCGTGGCTTTCGTCCCTGGATCCAAGCTTTCTCTTCTCCTCCTCCACTACAAGCCCTCCGCCCTCTTCTTCTATATATGTATATGTATATGTATATGTATATGTATATGTATATGTATATGTATATGTATATGTATATGTATATGTATATGTATATGTATATGTATGAAACATATATAGGCTACCACGCAACTCGAAGCCTCCATCTCAGGCAGATCCTCCAAGAACCCGACATGCCGGCTCCAATACATCGCGCACCCAGTCATCCACCTCGCCTCTGCTATTCTCGCCTACTACTACCCCTCCTTTTCAACGCCACAACCCTTCTCCATTCTACCCAAGCCCAGCATGGCCGAGATCCACGGCCTCACCACTTCGCCGACCTAGCTGAAGTCATAGCCACCAACGTAATGACCTTCTCCTCTTCTCTGTTAAATGTGAACAATCGAGCTTCAACAAATGCATGTCTCCCCACTTGTTTGTATATCGGTAATGCAGTTATACTTTTCGTGTATATATATGTATTTATATTTATTGGTTTTGGAAAAATATATATAAGGCGATATATATATATATATATATATATATATAGACACACACACATATACTCGAGCACGGTATATTGTATTTTTAAAAGTTTTATATCTCTATTTTTTTTGCTTATAAGTTAGTTTATATATTCTGTTTTGCATGCATATATGGATTTCTATTAAAATTTATATATGTAGTATTTGTATATGTGTTTTATATGTGTATTTGTATATATGTAGTTATAGACCAGTTTTACATATATATAATATATGTGGGTTTATATGATCCTATTATAGTTTTATTACATATATATTAGTTAACATGTTTAAATGAATATGTATAATAGTTTTGTTATATTTTATTATAGTTAGTCATAATATATAGTGTCGGATTGCAGTTTTATATTTTAAAGTATATAATATATATGATATGTGTATATATATATATATAAATGATATATTTTCTTCTTCACGGTTTGTGTATTTGAGTTCTATTTAAACGACTAGGTTTGCATGTTGTAATAGTTTATATATATAAGTTTGCTATGCGCATGAAGTAATATGCACGTTATTTGTTAATACAAGTTATTTGATTTACACTATGTTGTTTGTTGCAAGTATGAAGATATATATATATGTATATGTATATGTATATGTATATGTATATGTATATGTATATGTATATGTATATGTATATGTATATGTATATGTATATGTATATGTATATGTATATCGTATTATATAGTTAAGTTTGTAATATATTTCATTATATTATAAATAAGGTATCATCGATGTTTTGTTTTACGGTAACAACATGTTAATTACATATATAGAGGCGTTTGTACTTACATATATTTTTGTCTGATATATATTTATTTATAAAGTGAATATGCATATAACTATTTACAATCTAATTTGTATAGATATTATAAAAGTTTGTTCTGTTTATGCATATTTTATGTTAAAAAGCATTATTATATATCGTAACAGAGATGTATATGTCAGTTTATATCAATATCATACCAGTTGTAAATGGTCAGTGTGTGTATATATATATATATATATATATATTATATAGTATTTTATAAAAATAATTATAACTCGTGTTTGCTCTATTGATATATATACTCGGTTACAGGTAGATTATATATTAACTCATAATATTTCTTTTTTTTGAATTACACCTGGATTATTGAACCACACGGCTATATATATGTGCTTGTATGAGTAATTCACATCCGTTGTTACATAAATGATTTTGTGTGAGTTATAGTCTATGTAAATCTGTTTCTATTTTTCTATGCATTCAGAATTGATATCTAATTTATTTCAAAATTATAGTATATGAAGTATGTTTGTTGCTACATGATTAAGGTAGCTTATAAGTATACACTGTTGTTTATAGCATATGTGCTTTTTAGCTCCATATTTGCAAACTGGGTTTTTCCCTACTTTATATATGTTTAAATTTTTGATTTGAAAAAGAAAAAAAAGTATAATGTTTAATATATATATATATATAGTCAATTTATTTATTGGTTTTTATATATATGCTTTTATATGTAAGTTCATATATAATTAAACATGTTTGTTTACTTAATATTTTCTGTATAAATGAGAAAATTTAAATTATATATAGTTGTTGTGATATATGAGTTATGTATAATATGTTTGTTATATATATATATTATTTGTTAGATATGATCTGTTGATCTATATTTATACTATATTAGAGTGAGTATGTGTTGTTTTAAAATAAATATTGACTTAAAATATAATATATGTATGTTTTAAAATTTTGTTTTAGAAAAAAATTATAGCGTATATTTTTTTCAGTTATATCATGATGATTCTGATTTATTTCGTCAATTTCTACTTATCAGCTTTGTCCATCGAACTCATGTCCATGGTGCTTTGCTTCGAAATCCATGTTTGGATTCGTAATTCATCTTATTTCCTATCCTCTCTATCCTCAAATGGCGAGCAATCACTCATGATTAACGTTTTTATATTTATTAAATTTGATTTCAATTGAAACGACAATTGAAATACGCTGTTGTTAGTTATTTACATTGCTACGTATATGCTATTATCAGTATCTGTTCACCTGTGACATCTGACACCATTATCTGTTATTTATATTGATGATATATGCCTTTTATTTTATTTTCATATCTGTTATCACTCTGCAAGTTCCCTATTAGTATAGAATTCACTATGGGTTGATATGATACATACCCGAACGATCTGTAGAATAGCAGAAAATTTTTATGGGTTGAAATGGTAAACCCAAGCAATTTTCATTGAATTGAATTTGGTATCGCGGGTTGAACTGATATATATCCGCTTATATTTAAATTGCGGATTGAATAAATATCTGTATCACTTGACCATAGGATAGAAAATTATATACAGACACCGTTGGTCAATGTGTGTATATATATATATTTTGAATTGATTTCCAAGGTTTTGAAATTGAATTTATTTAAGAATTATACTCAAATACGTTTGATTTGAAATTTATTCAAATTTTGGGATTTTAAGATATGATTTTATAACACGATTTTTTGATTAAAGGTGATTTAAATGAATATTTAAAATTTACATAAATTGAAAAGTTATATTTAGTTTTATTTAAATTTGAAAATTAAAGTTTTATTTAAATGTTACTTGAATGATTAAGTAAATATTCCAAAATAAACAATAGTAAAGTGAATTTGATATATATATATATATATATATATATATATATATATATATATATGGAATTATCAAATCTAGTTTTGAAATGTTAAATATTTAAAGCTTTGAAAATATTGAAATTGAACTGGTTTATTTTGTAGTTAAAAATCTGTATTTGAAATCGATATAATTTGAAATGGTTTATTAAGAAATTGAAATTGATGATTTGAGATTTGAATTAAATTGGAATTTTAGAATTTGAGTTGATTTGAATCGATTTGAATCGATTTATGAAATTTGAGGAAGCTATTTTATTATTTAAAGTATTTTTAAATTATATTTAAAAATATTTATATATTTTACTTTATAAATTATTTTCATATAAACTATTTTAATATAAATCTTTTTAAATGTAAACTATTTTAATATACTAATTATTTAAATATAAACTATTTCAACTTATAACTTTTTATATAAACTATCTATTTTATAAACTATTTTATAAAGTATTTTATTATATATACTATTTTAATATCTAAACTGTTTAAGTGGTGGAAGTTATGTTTTTAAAGTTATGAATTTCAAAGTATTATGTTTTGGAAGTGTTATAATTTCAAGTGTTTGGTTTCGAAAGTGTTATAACTTTGAAAGTGCTATAATTTTGGAAAAGGATATATATTTGAAATGAAATTGATATCGTATTGATATGGTTTTGAAATGGCAATGATATTTTGGTTTTGAAGTATAAGCTATTTTGAAATGACCGCGGTGTTATAATAACGTTTGCTTGTTAAAGAGACCGGGATCGGAAGTTGTCATACTCCCTGCCAACTTCGAAAACCACTTTAACAACTGTGTACGTGGTGGAGATTCCAGAATGAAGTAGGATGGTGGCCACGATCCTAAAGGTATATATACATGGACCTGACTCCCGTGAGTAGGCATAAGGTGGCTAAAATAGGAGCAATCGACGGGCCAAGTGAGGTAGCTCCTCCGGTCGGACACACTTCTTCGTATGCCATTTTATTACTTTGTGATTGATTTGGGGCGCACCTTTGATTTTTGATTTGGTAGTGTGGCTCGAGGTGGGCCGTAGCTGCGGATATGCGTTTCCATCAGCCTGGGAGCGTAATTGGTATATCTATCCTGGCATTGCCTAGTTGTGTCGTGTCACCTACCCTATCGAGACCACTATGAGTTTGTTTTGTGTCGTACCTATGGAGTATCCTCCGGTAGCCTCCAGTTCAGAGGTATTACGGTACTGTATGGACTATTGGGACTATAAAATGTGTTAAGGGAGATATGGGTAATGCCTTAGTGCAATTTTAATAGTTTACTTTACTATAGACATTATTATAATAGCGTACATTACTACATAGTAGATAGTTTAATGGATTCTTAGAGGATGGTTATCTCAAACATCCATTAAGTTACTTGTATTTCAGTTGTTATTTCACTTGAGTTGGATTTATTGATATAAGAATGTTAATCCTGACTCGAGTGTTTTGTATTTTGCTTTTCGCTTGGTCAGACTGAGTGATACAACTTTTGAGACTCACCTTTGGAGTTGGAGCTTCGTTTGGAGATCCATCTACATATTTTCAGCTTGCAGTTATTCGGTTGATTCCAGTGATGTATTCTTATCTTGTATTTGACTATTGTATTTGAGACTTCTGTTGTATTTTATTGAACTCTGTCATATATATATATATATATATATATATATATATATATATATATATATAAACACACACACACACATATATATATAGTAGCTTCATGAACTATTCCTTTGCTTCCGCTGCATTATTGTTATATTACTCTATGTCTATGATTCTATGATTATTCATTTACTGTATATGTTGAGTTTTGCCAAATATAAATCAACAATCTGGTATTTTGAGCAATTCAAATATGGCATGTGTGGATGCGAATATTTGAAAATATCAGGATGTTACATGTGGTATCAGAGCTTTGGTTTTAGGCAAAACTTAGCATATAAAGTAAATTCAATTACAGAATCACCTTCGTTCTAGCTTGAGTCCTTCAGCTTTGATTTGGGTTTCCTTTGAATTTTTAGAACTCTCCCCTTCATTCTGAAATTCATGCTTGTCTTCCCCTATTCGTATTTTCTTGATTTTGGAGTATCTCATAGCTCCACTAAATGATTTGTAAAGGGGTGAAACTCCTTTAAATAGCATTGATTCACCGGATATATCCTTGGTTTAGATGTTGATATCTCTTGTCATACCCGAATTCTATCTCTGGTAATCTAATGTCGATTTGCCTCAGAATTCTGCATCGATCTTATTCTCGATGTCACGGTTGATCCGGTTAAGGTCGCCCGCGACTTATATAAATTTATCCATCTTTTCTCTTTTTCTATTTAATTATCTCATTTTCGTTTCGAGCCTATCATTCTTGTTAGAATTCTATTTGAATAGGGTTCCTCTGAATTTGGATCTCTATCTTTATTTGAAATCTATTCTAGAATCATCGAGTGAGGGAGTGCATTTGTAATTAATATTAAATTGTTTTATATGTTGTGTTGTTTGAGTTGTTAACGTTGATTTGGATTTTCGATCAATTCGTCTGATCAACACTACCGATAGGATTTACAAAACACTTGAACAGAGCAAACTAACACAATATTGTTTACAAATTTAGTTAATGAAATAAATTTTGTATGATTATACTATATATATAAGTAAATTTTCTGAAATTAAAAGTTAAATGAATTGGTTGTTGGAAATGATAATATTTGATTTTCATTTAGGTTTTGTAAACCATTGATTTTACCAACACATAAATAAATGAATTTATAAAAGATGGTTATAAACTGATTTGGAATTTAAGTGAATTTAAAACTTAGAATTTGAGAATTTTATTTTCAGTGATTTCAAACTTTGGTTTTAAAATTTTAAAATATATATTATTGAACGAATTTTCGAAAAGAAATTGTTTCCAAAGAATTTTAAAAGGTTTAAATCAGTACTCTCCCATTTGGTCGCTGGAAAATAATTTCGGCGATGACTACAGCATCATCGACGTTCATTTTCGAGTTTCAAAGTGTATAGACCATTTTGTAGCTTTGCTACACTCTATTTTGAAAAAAAATGGATTTTAATTTAATTTCTGAAGTATGGCTTGATTTATATATATTATATATAGGTATATGATTTTAAATTTGATTTGATATATTTATAAATTGATTTGATATATATAATATATAAGTACATTTATCTCTAAATGGTTTGAAGTGAATCGGAAATTTTATTCTTAATTTATGTTAATGGGTATTTTCAATTATTAAAATGAAGTTAAAATCTTGAATAAAAATTTAAGACTTGAAATAATTGAATTTGAAAATTTTACTTGTATGATACTCAATTACTTTCCAATATATAACTTACATAAATCATTCAGAAGTTGAGTATGTTATTGAATAATTTACAATGTAAAATGATGTTGAAAGAAATTACAAATTAAATTCGAGTGGTTGTAATAAATGTTATACACTTAAATTTTAATTATAAAGTGTTAATAGAGATAAATAGAATAATGAGTTAATTGAATAATAAATGAGATAAATAAAATAAATTTTGTGTTGAAGGATTAATAAATTGAAATTAGATCAACTTAATGAAAAACCTTGAAATTGAAATCAATTAGTGAATATAAATTAATTTAAATTGAAATTTATATGGTTTTCAATTAATTGTTTTATCTTATCTTTCAATCTATATTTCTTTCTAGTTGTTTCTATTATCCTACCTCGTTCCTTTTCGAGGACGAAAGTTTTGAGTAGGGGAGAGTGTTACAATTAGAAATTTTTAGTGGTTTTATTTATTTAATTAATTGAATTTTTGTGAAATTTCAAATAATAAAATTTTGAATCGAAATTTTGATATTTGGAATGCGTCCAATTAGAGATAGCAAATGGTAAATTTTCACCTGAAAATTTGGAAGTTTATTTTGTAATTTAATTTCAATTCAAATCAGTTAATAATTGATGGTAATAAAATGTTTTCCAAACCTGAATATTTTTACACAATAAATTTGTAAACCATCTTCTGAGTGAGACGTCATATTTCATTTCGTCAAATTTGGACTGTTGTTGCTCCATTTATCTTATTTTCAGCAAATTAGCAGCATTTTTGGTACCGACTATCGGCTTTTGATAAGATGATCATACCACTGACATCTCTGTACACGTTTTGATCATCTCGTCGTGCCGATCTCTGTGGTATATTTGTTTCTCTATTTTGGAGCCCTGTGTGCGGCGCAACCACGAAACGTCTACCGTATCGGTTTCGATTTCGAACCTTTTGGCTTCTCGACCTTTCAATTTACCACCATATAGCAAACAACCACTTAAAATTAAATATTCTTGAATGCATCGCCTGACTTTTGCTATCTCCAACTTTTCAATTTAATTTGCAAATTCATTTTCGGTTCATTGTGAGTCTCTTCAATTTTTTATTTTTGGTTCAAGAACATTTATAATATAAAATTTATACCTACTTCTGTACTCCATTATTTTAAATATTATATATATATATATATATATATATATATATATGAAAAATTGTTCAGCAACTTTGTCTATGTATTTTGATTGTGGCCTTCATACTAACATCCAAGCTTTCTCTTCTCCTCCTCCACTGCTAACGCTCCGCCCTCTTCTTCTTCTATAATATATATATATATATATATATATATATATATATATATATGAAACATATGTAGGCTGCCACGTAACCCGAAGTCTCCATCTCAGGTAGATCCTCCGAGAACCCGACGTGCCGCCTCCAATACATCACGCACCTAGTCATCCACCTCGCCTCTGCCATTCTCGCCTACTACCGCCCCTCCTCAACGCCACAGCCCTTCTCCAATCTACCCAAGCCCAGCATGGCCAAGATCCACGGCCTCACCACTTCGCCGACCTGGCTAAGGTCGTAGCCACCAACGTAATGACCTTCTCCTCTTCTCTGTCAAATGTGAACAGTAGAGCTTCAACAAATGCATCTCCCCACTTGTTTGTATATCGATAATGCATTTATACTTTCCGTGTATATATATGTATTTTTTTACATTGGTTTTGGAAAAATATATACAACGCGAGGATATATATATATATACTCGAGCATGGTATATTGTATTTTTAAAAGTATTATATCTATATATATTTTTACTTATAAGTTAGTTTATATATTCTGTTTTTGTGCATATATGGATTTCTGTAAAGTTTATATATGCGGTATTTGTATATGTAGTTATAGACTATTTTTACATATATATAATATATGTGGGTTTATATGACGCTGTTAGAGTTTTATTATATATATTAGTTAACATGTTCAAATGAATATGTATAATAGTTTTGTTATATTTTAAGTATAATTATTTATAATATATAGTGTCAGATTGCAGTTTTATATTTTAAAGTATATAATATATATGATATATATATATATATATATATATATGATATATTTTCTTCTTCACGGTTTGTGTATTTGAGTTCTGTTTAAACGACTTAGGTTTGTTTGTAATAGTTTATATATATAAATTTGCTATATGCATGAAGTTATATGCAAGTTATTTGTTAATACAAGTTATTTGATTTACACTATGTTGTTTGTTGCAAGTATGAAGATATGTGTGTGTGTGTGTCATATTATATAGTTAGGTTTGTAATATATTTCATTATATTATAAATAAGGTATCATCGATGTTTTGTTTTACTGTAATAACATGTTAATTATATATATATAGGCGTTTGTTCTTACATATATTTTTGTCTGATATATATTTGTTTATAAAGTGAATATGCACATAACTATTTACAATCTAATCTGTACATGTATTATAAAAGTTTGTTCTGTTTATGCATATTTTATGTTAAAAGTATTATTATATATCATAACAGAGATTTATATGTCAGTTTATATCAATTTATATCATACCAGTTGTAAATGGTCAGTGTATATATATCTTATATAGTATTTTATAAATATAGTTATAACTTGTGTTTGCTCTATTGATATATATACTCAGTTATAGGTTGTTTATATATTAGCTTATTATATTTCTTTTCTTTTTTTGAATTACACCTGGATTATTGAACCACACGGCTATATATATATGTGCTTGTATGAGTAATTCACATCGGTTGTTACATAAATGATTTTGTGTGAGTTATAGATCTATGTAAATCTGTTTCTATTTTTATATGCATTCAGATTTGACATCTAATTTATTTCAAAATTATAGTATATGAATTATGTTTGTTGTTTACATGATTTAGGTAGCTTATAAGTATACATTGTTCTTTACAGCATATGTGCTTGTTAGCTCCATATTTGTAGACTGGGTTTTTTCCTACTTTATATATGTTTAAATTTTTGATTTGAAAAAGAAAAAAAGTATAATGTTTAATATATATATATATAGTCTGTTTATGTGTTGGTTTATGTATGTACTTTTATATGTAAGTTTATATATAATTAAACCTGTTTGATTACTTAATATTTTTCTGTATAAATATGAAATTTTAAATTATATATAGTTGTGATATATGTGTTATATAAATTACATTTGTTATATATATGTTATTTGTTAAATATGATCTGTTGATCTATATTTATACTATAATAAAGTGAGCACGTGTTGTTTTAAAATAAATATTGACTTAAAATATGATATATGTATGTTTTAAAATTTTGTTTTAGAAAAAAATTATAGCGTATATTTGTTTCACTTATATCATGATGATTCTGATTTATTTCATCAATTTCTATTTGTCAGCTTTGTCCATCGAACTCGTGTCCATCGTGCTTTGCTTTGAAATCCGTGTTTAGATTTGTAATTCATCTTATTTCCTATCCTTTCTAGGCTCGAAAGGTGAGCAATCACTCACGATTAACATTCTTATATTTATTAAATTTGATTTCAATTGAAACGACAATTGAAATATGCCGATGTTAGTTATTTACATTGCTATATATATATATATATATATGCTATTATCGGTATTTGCTCACCTGTAACATCTGACACCATTATCTGTTATTTATATTGAAAATATGTAACGACCCAAAATTTTCGATCTCGAAAATTCCAGATAATTAAGGAAAAGAAGAAAGAGATAAAAGAAGAAGGAGAAACAGAAACACCAAAACACAGAATCTCACAGTCGCGGTGGATCAAAATATAATATCAAATAAAATAACAGTCATACAAAGGTAAACTGTATCAGTTAATTTACATTAATACATCAGAGTTACAACCATTACATAAACACTAGACAATTAAAATCAACTTGTTCCAGAAATACAAACAATAATACACACATCGGAATACTCTATACGTTCCTGCCATCCAACTCACCACCTGAGCTCCAGAACATCCTTACCTAAAAATAAGTAACACTTGGTCTGACCCGAGCATTACATCAAAGTAACACCCGGGTCAGGCTGGAAACCAGCGTGAGTAAACCCTTGAAACTTGAAAATACAGAGACATAAAATTAATTGAAAAACCCAGGGTAACTCGTACTTCTCTACAATTTCATAACTTGTTATAGTCAACACTTATTTCACACGTCAATGTCTAAGTATCACTACATAGTTTCAATGGTCCAGTATACTAAAATTATTTTATTCCAGCCTATTTATTTCACATATCAATTCTATAAAGAATTATTGTAGATTACAAACCCCATGCCTCGCCACCGAAAACTTCGTCAAACATGCCTCTTCCTGTCTCCCCTCCACTAAACTACTCTGGCACCACAACGATGGCTCACTAGCCTGGAAGACATTCCCATCCCGAACAAGATCCAAACCTTATCTTTATAACGAACAGGGATTTTTCGCGCTCGAAAATCGACGTCCATACTTCATATCGTATTCGAATGCCATAGATTCGACCGTTCAAATCCAATTCTCCGGAGCTTATAACAACATTAAGTAAACAACACAGCGGAAGAAAAGAATAATACATTGATATACGGCTTTGATACAATATCTGATACAACAGATGATCCAATAGATATCAATATACATCAGAGATATGATACAATAAAAATAGCAGCGGAAAGAAAATAGATAACACTAGTAGCGGAACAAATGACTCTAATATAGCCTTCAAGGAAGAACTCCAAAAAACTGCAACTCCATTTCCAAGAACCAATCCAACAATAGCTCGAACTCCCAATAACGATGCACAGAGATAAGCAAGTGCAGTCTGATCCAAAGACTGAACTAACTCCATCTAATCCACTACATCTGACTATCTGAAAAACCCCAACTCTAGACTGCTCATGTAGAAAAAAATTTAAGCACCCAGAGTTTAGGAAAGAAATAATAAACTCCGGATCAGTCATGGGACTGGTGTGAGCAACAAAAACAGTTTATCTTTGAAAACAATCAACAAAAGATTTTAAAATCAATTCGCAATGCTTTTTAAAAATGAAACTACCATAAGACCTCCCGCCACACACACAATGCAAACGCAGAATTGGAGGAGATTTCTTCTTATGATAGTCAAACATGCTTGATACGCAATTTCCTTGATATTATTTCTATAAGTGCAAAGTGCAAAAAACATTTCGAAAGTAGAATATAAATCTTAGCCAACTTACGACCATTATCGTATGCCTACTATAGCTACCATCTAAACAGTGGTGACCACCATAAGTAAATGGCAGGTTCTACAACTAAAACCGTACAAGGTTTCGTATTGGGAATTGGATTTCCAACAAATGGTCAGGCCAAGAAACTTCCCATTGCCACATGAGAACGCCTCTAGAAGGATGTCCCCGAGAACCTAACCGGATCTCTGCCAACACAAGGTCGGGTTACCCTTCAAACTGGGTAAATACTGACACGAGTATGTCATCCCCCGGTCGTAACCAACCTTTATCCGGGGCCCCAACAACAATCACAATGTAAGATATATATGTATTTGTGATATCCACATAAGTTAAGTATCTGGGCTCCATACCATGATACCACTTCTATCCAAAAGGAGATGTACATACCCTAAGGGGCGTTACCCCCAATAACCTTGCTGCATCTTTCCTGTTTTGACCATTCCGGGGTGCGAGGTCCGGCGAAGTCTCGTCCACAAAGCTACGCTTTATACAAAAGCCACGCTTTGCTCAACAAATGATCAGCATCACTCAGCATGCCACATTACCAAATTGGGAATATATTGCTGATAACCTTCAACTACATAACCTCTAAGGGTGTTAAGCTAAGAGAATAAATTCTCCGCCACCAATGGAAATATATTTGAAAAAAATCTGCTTTATATCTCAATTTGTAATGTCAGACACACAATCCATACAAGTCTGTTTTGGGTTCGAACAGATCCGATGGCACTTCTAAAGAAGTCCTTGCAAATCCGGGTATTCACAATCCCGATCGGACTTCCCATCACTTAGGGAATCTCTATACCGGCGCGACTCGGTGCAAAGACAATCGATATGTCATCCTATCGCTTTCGCAAATACCCGGTCTTCATCACCGGTCTTCAAATGCCATCCATAACGTCGAATCACATATTCGGAATGGGTTATACGACACAAAGGTCCTTTCCCGGCTAAACCGAATAGTGAGCGCAATATTTAAAACATATGGATATGGGATTTCAATTAAGTCACAACTTAATAATTCAAACTTTCTTTCAAATGGTTTAAACCCATTACCATTTCAAATCTTTTAAACAAAAGATTTACCTCATAAAGTTTACCTAGTTTCACAAAGATTCATTCCCGGATTTCAAAACAATTTCATCTTAATTGGATTAATTCATTTAAATATTTAAATCAAGATTTATCTTATAGTTTTCAAACAGTTTCCATAACTTGGGAAATCATTTTCATTTTTAACTTGAAATCCTTTTTAACACAATTTGGAAGTTCACTTCCTATATGAAAGCTTTTATTATTTAAAAACAATAGTTTCATTTCAGAAAGATCCAATTTTATTTACACGAGTTAAATCCTTTGAATTTAAATTCAAATTCCCAAATCAATACCTTTAAAATAGTTTAACCCATATAAACTGGTATAACATCTTTAGTCCGTAGTTTCCAGATCATAGAATTCAATTTCAAATATTGAATTCAAATTTAAATCAAAATATTTAAATTCCAAAACTCAATCAAGTAATTTAAAAATAAATTTTATCTTGAAATTCCATTCCAAAAGCTTTTCACATTTATCCCGATTCCATTTCCAAAACATTTGAAATTAAAAATTCAAATTCAAAACTATTTCAAAAAGCTACGACTTAACTAATTTCCTCGTGAAATTCATAATTGTGTGTGTATGGTGTGGTCCAAGGGTTTAACACAATAGTGCAACATCATTCAACCATCACAGATCAAATACAGAAACTTATTTGATAAGCGGTATAAACTATAACGCTTATATTTGATAAGCGGTATAAACCATAACGCTTATCTTTTATTCACAAAACACAGATATATATATCAAAAATAATAATTACATTTATCTCAGATAAATAAATTACATTTCAGATCATAACACCAAATCAGGATATATCACAAAGCGTCGATATCAGGGATATTTGACAAATTAAGTATTCAGTCAAGTTCAAACATCCACAAGAAAAATTCATTAGTTGACTGATAAATTTGAATCGACTGTATTAATTATAAATCTGGGTTAATTATCCTAAGTTAATTTCAATTTATTTTAGAAAAAAAAATCCCCTTTTATCATTTATTAATTCACTTTTAATTACGGACTAATCAATCTTAATTAATGAATCAATTTAACCTTTAATTATTTAATTTATCTTAATTTATCACAATTATTAATTAATTCTTTAATTAATAAATTAAACTAACCCCTTAACACATAATTATACCCAAATTACTGATTATCATTTAATCAGTTACATCCGGTAATTATCAATTAATTACTTTTTTAAGTAATTATAATTTCTAAAATTTTCAGGTGGTTATTCTAAGTTAATTAACTTAAGTGATAAATCTAAACTAATCTAATTAACTCACTTAATTACATTTAATAATTAATTCTTTAATTACTGTCATTAAGTAATTACACTTCACAATTCCACAAATAATTATTATTAAATAAATCAACCTAATTTATTGTTTTCAAATTCCCTTTTCAATTCCTTTTTAAATTCAAGATTGAAATGAATTCTTTTTTTTACCTTTCCTCTTTTTAACTTTAGTATATTTTAATTTATTTTTAAAACACTTAAGTTATAAATTAAAATTTAAAAAAATCTGATTTAAAATTTATTTTAGGTTTAAACCTTTAAATCTTCAACTTGTTTAAATTTCCATTTACAATTCAATTCTATTTTTGAATTCAAACTTCTTTAATACACTTAAGTGCTTTGAAATTATTAAACCAAATTGAATTTAAAACTTTATTTTATTTGCAAACTAAGTTCCAATTCAAACTTGAATTTTTATTTACATTTTGATTCAAACCTATGTTTTAAAATCTTGATTTAAAAATTTAAATTCTTGTTTAAAATTCCCAAACCAGGAACAGTTTCAGGTTGAAAGCCTGTAATAACTTTAACTCGAGCACCCCTCTTCCTTGCTTTGAGTATGCTACTTGAATTACTCGAGTATGACGCGAGACTGTCCCTGTTCTTCCCAGGCAAACCCAAATTTTTTTTTTCAAACCCAGACCAACGTGCTCGTGCACGTGTGCAAGGTCGACCATCACTACCAGTCTTTGCCACCTCCTCCAACGCATCAAACATCATCGCGGCAACACACTTCAACCATCAAACCATCACCATCGGCCTCAAATTCGAAACGAGCATAAAAAAACAAAACCTGGAAACAAAAACTGGAACCACCTGTCTTCCTGTCAACGCCTCGTCCTCGGTGCCTCGACCATCGGAAACCCCACAATCTCGGCCACGCCATCGCCAACTACCTCTCTACCATCACCCAACGTTTCGTAGCACTCGGTCCATCAGAAAGGATGAACGAATCGAAATATCACGACTCGACAAAAATTAGGTTTCCAAACTTCCAAAGCTTGCCGCCGCCACCATGGTCATCGGTCGACCATCACGATATTTTTCTTGGGACCGCCATAGGCCCCGCCATCCCCACGAGGCAACTTGAACTCCTTAGATCATCATAACGTCGGAATTCGATCAAAATACCCACTTCGATCAACTTCGAACTGCTACCAAACCACCCCATTGAAAATCATCAAACCTGCCTTAAAAATCATCGCTTTCGGTAAGGATTCAAGTTAGATACCTGAATCAATGCTTCATGAAGTTCGAAATTTGACTAATCTTAAGTTTGTTCAGAAGTTTGGGTTTCCCGAGGCAAATTTTTAGTTGTTTAAACTTAAATAAAATTTAAAACTTTGTTAATAATGATGCAAACAACTTTTGTTTTAATGCCAATTCTAAACGTCAAGTAGTTTAGGTGAAATTGATTCTTGAATTAACTCTTGTGCTTAAACTTTAGACAGAGCACCTTTAAACCAAGCCTGTAACACTACATCCAATTTTAAAATATACACAAAAAGGTCCAACAGATATATATACATGATTATTCACCAATAAGCATTCAGTAGACTCATTTATTAGCCTTTAAAAGTTGGTCACCTTCCAAATCATGGTTTAAAGCTTTTAGATTGGAGTTGAAGTGGTAATCTGGTTTTGAATTTAATAACTGAAGCTAGAAGTCTTCACTTGATCTCAGGCATTGGGATTGAAATCTGAAGCAAGCTGAAACTTCTTCTGTTATCTTCTTCTTTGTTTTTAAGTTGAAGTTGTTTTAAATTGTTAATAATATGTATCTCAGGTTTATTCAAATGAGGATGTTCGAAACTGAGATGGAATTAATGTATAAGAAGTAGGTTTATATATAATATCATTTTTTTGTACAACCCAGGTTATACAATTATACACTTTTCAGCGATTGTCTCATTTCTATATTGCCTAGCCTGACTATTTTAAGAGGCTGATAGGATAAGCATTGTACTAAAGATATTTGCATTGATTTCTTCTTGTTTATTTTATTATGCAGATTCATTTTGGAGGCTGAAAACTTGGTTGTATTAAGGTATGGCTGAAGATGTTTTGTTTGTACAATAGCATGGTTGAAGTTGCTTGCATTATGGAGAAGTTACAATTTTCTTGTACTTGTTTATCTCATATTTGTTTACTGTCTTTTCTTTTCTTTTCTTTTTTCTTGTTTCATGTTTGCATATGTATCTTTCATATTTGAATGTATATGTCTCGTTTCCTATTTCTAGTGTACATGAATATATTTTTTTGGTTTGGTCTTAAAATTTGTAATACAAGTAAACTTCTATTTTTTTTATTTTACTTTTAATATTATTATTGTTTATTTTTATTTTTTTATTACGATATTAAAATTATGTCTTTATTTCATTTTGTATAAACTATTTATTTATTTATTTTTGTAACATAGATGAATTTCTAGGTTTTTATTTTAAATTTTAGCAATTAATTATTTACTTTATTTTAATCATAATAATTTGTCTTTAAACCATTTAGTTAAAATTTAACTCAAACTCAATGTATGTACATATACACATATATATTCAAATTATTATAAATCCATTTACTTGAAATTTAAACCCAAATCACATATATACCATATTTAAATTCATATGATTTAATATATTTTCTATTTGAATTTTGGGAAATTCGAATAAATTTACTAATAATTTTATAAATTTTAGTTCAAAAATTAATTTTAATTATCAATTTCAATTTATTAAAAATTCGGGATCGTTACAATCTTGCTGCCGTCGCACCACCACGGTAGCCTAAAAGTCATACCGCTAATTCCCTAGTGACCCTCGGCCGACGAACTTCCCTTGGCCACAACCCCGACTTACAGTCATTTCCCGATCACCTGAAATCGACTGATGAAACTGTTCTGATCATTCCTCACTCCCCTCCATACACACAGTTAATAATTCATGAATTAATCATCAAAATTCAACATTCCCTAAGTCAAATCCATTCCTATAAGTAAAATACAAATTTAAATGATTGATTTTTTTGGAAATGTTTTACTGGCAACTGTCATCCCCTTTTTCCCACGACCTACTTGCAAATCTATCATGAAATTATTTTTAAAAAATGGAATTACCCGACTACTAACATCTTCCCTTCAATCAACACAGACTATAAGAAATTAGGTGAAGAGAAAATGATTTTTGAAGGCTCTTAGAACCTGTTAGAGACAAGAACAGGAAAATATATATACATACAGGCATTTATATATTTATATACAGGCTTTAACACCCATTCCACCCTTCTGTTACCCATATTCTCTGGTATTTCTAGCTAACCATTAATATAAACATTTTATATAAAAGATTTGATCTTGTAAAGTTAGTATACTCACTGATAATGGTTTGAAATAGGAAATAGAGACATGCATAAAACATATACACAGCAAATCAATTTATTCACCCAGGCAACCGCAATTTTATCCATGTAAGTCAAACTTTAATTAATACTACCATCAATGTTTATATTCACAAAATAATCTAGAATATTTAGCCCTATATTTTTTTAATATGTTTACTCATCTTGAACAGAGAACACATTTTGCTACATGAACTGCAATTGATCATGCTCTGATTCTGCAACTAGATTGATGGTTATGAACTGAAGCTTTTGATTTGAGATGATCTCTGAATCACTGCTTACAATGATTAAGATGCATTTGAATTTTGCACTATGCTTTTTGTTTTGATCTTAGAACTGTATTTAGGTTTTGACCCTGATTCTTTTTTTTAACTGCTTTGCTTCCTAAATCTGATTGTTCAGGTTGATTTCTCTCTGGTTTAAGTTTCAGATTTCTTTTTTCTTCTCTTCATTGATTTGTTTTTTAAAGAATGAAATGATAAAAGAAATGAAGAGAGGGATGGAGATGTTGTATAACCTATATTATCTTTATTTAATCATTTTAAGAAATTAAGGACACTAGTTCAATTAATCAACGCTTGTCATTAAACATATTCTTTTGCTTGCATTTGTTATAATACAAAGAGAATTTGTTTACATTTATAAATCCATGTTTTACATGTTTTTATGTGTATTTATATAATATTTTAAATTTAGCTTTTATACTTATAAATGTTTTTACATGTTTTTTTTAAAATATATATATTTATCATATTATAAATTTGCTCTTATATAAATGTCTTATGTTTTAATGTTTAAACTTTATCTTAAATCAATATTACTTAATTATATTTATTCTTTCTCTTATATTTATCTATTTATAATTTTAAAAGTAGATGATATAAAATCCCAATTGCACACTTATAATAGTTATACATATATACTAATTATATATATACACTTTATTTATATTTTTAAATGTTTTCCATAAAACTCTTATATTAAATTCTATTTAATAACTACTTTCCTTCATTTATATTAATATGAACTTTAAATGAAAATAACAAACTATATACTAATAAAATCATATACCTATATATTTTATGTCGAACTTGTTTAAGATCTTTGAATTTCCAATTCAAATTCAATTTAAAATTAACTCATATATACATATATACACTTAAACATACCCATATTTAATTTGTTTGAAAATAAAGAAAATTTTCCTATTTAAAATCTACTTATATCTATATATATATAAACCATCACTATTATTTGTTTTAAAAGAATAATTTGTTAATTTTAAGTAATTATATTAGGAGATTATCAAATAAATATTTATCCAGATATAAATATTTATTATCAGATTTATTTGTTTAATCGATAAATCAGTATTTCTAATAAGTAACCCAGTTAATTATCAATTAACAGATACTCCAAAATTCGGGTTATCACATTCCTCCCCCCTTTGAATCTTTTTGTCCTCGAAAAGGAACGAAGCCAGAATTTATTCAATACTTAAAATCAGATAGATCACTCTTTTATCATTTTTTTAAAATACTTTAAAATCTATGTAATATTGCCGAAATAGTTTTATAAGAATACTTTTTATAACTCAATTTTCCACCAATCCATCCTCGTTCTCACAAAAATTCGGCCATACGTTGATCCGACGTACGATTGAAAATCTATAAGTACTTAGCAGACCCATTTTCAACACTCGATGAAAATACTTGGAAGATATTTCTTGAAAGTATAGAAAATATTTTTTGAAAATAGAGGAAACATCTTTGGTGAGAATGCTTTGGAAATCATCACCCCCATCCATGGTCGCAGTTAACCCGATGGTTAAGTTGTCATCCCGGAAAAATCCATAGATAACTGTAGGCACTCTACGCCCCTCAATTACGCCATGGAACCCACTACATATCGCAACTACATCTGGGATAACGTTGCTATCACAGCAAAATTCCATATAGCTGTAGGCATCAGCACCCTCGAATTTCGCTGCCAAATCATTTCTCCACTCAACCATAGATTGCAGTCTACCGATGTTACGTTGCCTTCCCGGCAAAATCAATTCCAGACCATTGACACTCACCTCCACACGATTTCCATTACGGTCCACAGTAGATCGCAGCAACATCGAGTTGCACTGTCGTCACAGCATAACTCAAATGCCTCTGTAGGCATCAGCGCCCTCGACTTTCGCTACCTAATAATCCTCAGGAACTTTAGTTTGCCCGGACTTCCTCACAGGATCCACTTTAGAACCTTCCCCTTTGAGGCTCAAGGCAGCACCAACCTATGGTACTCCTGAGAAGTTCATTTCAAGGGAGCGCCATTTTCTCTAGAGCCATTTTCAAAACACTTTATACTATACACATATAGTATCTTCCAAATCATACACCTAGTATGTATCTCATATAAATCTCCTTTTCTCAAAATCGATTATCCCAAAATCGATAATTCTCAACTAGGCTTTCCAAATTTCCAAAATTGATTTTTCTCCAAAAATTAAAAGCCTTTCCAAAATCCATAGGTTCCAAAAACCTTTTCTCTAAAATCATTCTCATAAGATCCTTCACACACACACACACACACACACACACACACACACACACACACACACATATATATATATATATATATATATATATATATAACTTTGAAAAATCTTTGAATCACTTCATGCTTGTATAAATTCCATTTTTATACTTCAAATATTTTCAAAAATCGTTTTCTTCTGGCTATAGATTCAACAAGGGGGGTTTATCAATTATTTATATATAACTTTGTTTATGCCAAATCAATATACAAGCTGGATTGCTCTATAAAGTCACTTACCATATTGCTTACTTCCATAAAGTAAATTTCTACCACAGAGATATCCAATTTCCACTTTATTTCATCATATTTTCTAAAAATATACCTTTCGTTTCAAAACCATTTCAAATTTCTTATCCACAAATTCCCAATATCAATTTCATTCAAACCCGTACGATGTACACATATCATCCGTATGCTATATCAATCTGATCGCTCACTCGATCACACAATTTCACTTCCGAACTAGTATCGTCCCCCCGACTTCCTAGTGCGAACTCAGATCTGGTTTCTTGATCAGAAACCGCCATTCTCCTTGCATAGCCATAACTATGATAGAGAATTTTCAAAACCAATAAAAAATCCATATCTAGGTTGGCTGTCGAAAATCTAGTGAAAAATCCCAACTTGGATTGATGTACTATCTTGAAATTCTGTGTTCGAATCTGGATCAAATCGCCATGTGAATAGAATACATCCTACATATTTATCTTTATTGATTGTTAGCTAAATCAATTTCTCCTTTCTGTTCACATTCCCTTAGATCTTTCTTTATTTATTCACAATTGCCACAATCCACATTTGGATTATCACCTCAATTCTTATCTTAAATGTATATTTAATCATAAACAGTTTTCATTGTGACCAGCTTAAATTTAGAAAATAGCTTGAAAAGTTAAAAATAGATAAGTAGTTGAAAAATAGTTATTATTTGTCAAATAGTTGTAAAATAGTTAAGTAGGGATAAAATAGTCAAATGGTTATAAAATAGTTATATAATTGCAAAATATTTGTAAAATAGTAATTAGTTATAAAGTAGTAAAAATAGTAATTAGTTTATAAAACAGTTGTAAAATAGTTAAATAGTTCCAAAAATAATTGTAAAATAACTATAAAATAGTTTGGCTTTAAAAGATAGATTGTATAGTAAGTAGCTTGGAAAAATAGGTTTATATTAAAATAACTTATTTTGAAAATAGTCCAGAGCCAAACTGTACAGCTTCTCAATCTCCATTTCCAATCAATTGCTAATTTCCAATTTACTTTCAATTTCAATTTCAAATTAAGTAAACTTACATTCCCATCCCAAATTTAAATCAACTTCCATTTGAATTTGAACTCATTCAACTTCAATTTCCTTTCAAATTAAATCCAATTCAAATTTTCCATTTGAAATTTAAATTTATCCATCTTCAATCACAATTCTAATTAATTTAAATCAAATTCAATTTGAACTAATTCAATTTAAATCTCAACTTTAAACCATCTCAAATTATATGAATTCGAGTTAAATTTCAATGTTGATTTAGTCCCTTAAATAAAATTAACCTTTTATTTTTAGTTTAACAACTTAAATCTTTAAACAATTTGATTCTGAGTCCAATTTTAAAATTCCATTTAAATTTCCTTTACTTAACTTATTTCAAAGTTCAAATAAGAGTTCAAAACTTATTAAATGATCTAATCTTCAGAATCCAATTTATTACCTAATATTAACTTCAAAACCAATTCTTAAACAATTTTCAATTTACAAGTTCATTTCGTAACATTCAAATTTTAAGTTCAAAGTGATTCCATATCCTTAATTTCAAACTAAAGTTTAATTTCCCTTTTATCTCAATAATGGATATATTACCACAATCCATTTCTTCATTCATTTAAACAAATCCAATTCACAGTTTAAAGACTATTAATAATAATAGGATAATATTATCCAAATTATTTTAAAACATCCATCCATTTCCAATTTCCAAATCTCAAACCCATTTTGAGATCACACACAAACTCCCAATTCAAATCAACCATTTAATTTCCTAAGTTAAATCTCAATTTCATCTTAAAATTTCCAATTAAGGTTGTTTGTTCTAAACTTATTTAACTTTCCCAAAGTTAAATTCAATTTACTTAATCCAGTCAACCTTACCTAATTTGAACTCCTATTTCAAATTTTAAACTTCGTATTAATAATCTTCCACTTATAAGTTTGAAAACTTATCATTTTGGGTTTCCATATCACATTCCGAGTAAAATTTTAAACTCAACACTTAGAGTTTATTTCAAATCATCTTTGATATTATGTATATCCCTCATATGTACATATTTATTTCCTTTGCACATCAAGTTACACTTAAATTTTAAACCACCTTGGTTTTAGTTCAAAACAAATTCCTTTAAATTTTCAAACAACTCTTGTTTGAAGTAGGACCCTTTCATTCAAATACATTAAATAATATTATTTATTATTTCTTAATCATTTTGAAATAATTTTCAAATTTCTGGACCTAGATTTTAAATCTTCACAATTTAGATCACCTTCAGTTCCAATTTATAAGTCATACTTACCTAAATGTTTTACTTCCTTAAAAAATTTCATTTTACTTACTCATTAACACACATATCATTATTAAGTCAATCATTTATGATAATAACCAAGATTATCATATCTGGATACCCATTTCACTATTATCTTATTCTGAAATCACTTCTACAAATTCAGGATTTTAATTTAGTTTGGATCCATTTCAAACTTATCTTTATTCAATTTAAATTTAGTTGTATGAATATTACCACTTAATTATCATTATTTAATTCCAATAATCAACAACCAATTTCTTTATATATAGTGGTTAGAAGAATCATTGTTTTATATATAAACTTATCTAAAAATCATTTACTTTTAAAACCATTATATAAGAAAATAACAAGTACGCTCTCTCATATTTATTACATTCAACTCATTCTAGGATACTATTGACCCTATCTTTAATGTGTAAACCCACCAGAGCCAAGGTTCTCGCTTAATCTTCTGCTCTGATACCAACTGTAATGACCCAAAATTTTCGATCCCGAAAATTCCAGATAGTAAGGGAAAAGAAGAAAGAGATAGAAGAAGAAGGAGAAACAGAAACACTAAAACACAGAATCTCACATCCCCAGCGGATCAAAATATAATATCAAATAAAATAACAGTTATATATACAAAGGAAAACTGTATCAGTTAATTTACATTAATACATCAAAGTTACAAACATTACACAAACACTGGACAGTTAAAATCAACTTGTTCCAAAAATACAAACAATAATATACACAACGGAACACTCTATACGTTCCTGCCATCCAGCTCGCCACTTGAGCTCCAAAACATCCTTACCTGAAAATCTGTAACACTCGGTCTAACCTGAGCAATACATCAAAGTAACACCCGGGCCAGGCTGGAAACCAGCATGAGTAAACCATTGAAACTTGAAAATGCAGAGTCATAAACTTAATTGGAAAACCCGGGGTAACTCGTACTTCTCTACAAGTTCATAACTTGTTATTGTCAACAATTATTTCACACTTCAATATTTAAGTACCACTACATAGTTTCAATGGTCCAGTTTACTTAAATTATTTTATTCCAGCCTTTTGATTTCACATGTCAATTTTATAAAGAATTATTGTTGATTACAAATCGAAGTGGCTTCGGGTATTTATTGATACCTGACCCCTGTCTCTTCGAATCCCATGTCACCTTAACCTAAGTTATTCAAGTGAATACAATTCAATTTTAAGTACCGGATGTCACTTTTACACAGTAATTTATCATTGATAGATAACCACATTATCACTGTCCAACCCAAACATACCATATCACAAAACATTTCATATCAGCGATATCAACCAATTCAAGGCATTCTATATAATTCAATCATCTATAAGCAAGGTTAATTAGTTGTTCAATTTCCTAACTAATTTAACTTAATCTACAAATAAATTAAATTAATTACTTTTTTTCTTAATTAATCACCTTGATTAATTTACTTTAATTAATTAACTATCCCTAAATTAATTAATCTTTAATTAATTACATTAAGTAATTATCACTTGATTAATTAACCTTTAATCATTGATCAATTATCTTTTAATTATAAATTAATTAACCTTTGATTATTAATTTATTTACCCATAGTTAATCACATTAATAAATCTGTAAATTACTTAGGTTAATTAATAAAACCTTAATTATTAATAAATATTTTAAGTTATTTATTATCTTTAATAATCGCATAAGTTAATTACCTTGTATGTAATTATTTCAAACCCAAGTCAATTAAATTAAAAACATTCAATCCTTTAAATTTTTAATACTTTGAAACCTGTTGGGAAAAGCTTGATAATTACTTTTATTTTGAAACTTGTATATATATTTTACCTTTAAATACAACACGCACATAGGCCAAAGCCCAAAACCACGAAAATCCTTTTACGCTATTCCTTCGCTTATTCCCCATCTCTACTCCTTATTCAACTAGCAAAACACCAGGAACGACAGAACCCAAAACGTCGGTGCACTGTGCATATGCACGCATGACCGGAGGCACTCCGGCCATTGCCACCACCGCCACCAAATCACTGACGATCTCAATGTCCCCCTTGGCTACCTAGACCCTCATCAGAAATACATGAATCCACATTCATCAATTCCATCAATATCAGAAAGAACTCCCCTCCAACATCCCTTCATACCACCACCACCGGTCGCCGAAAACCCCATGTCTTGCCATCGAAAACTTCGTCGAACATGCCTCTTCCTGTCTCCTCTCCACCGAACTACTCCGGCACCATAACGATGCCTCACTAGCCTGGAAGACATTCCCATCCCGAACAAGATCCAAACCCTATCTTGCCGTCATCGCACCACCACGATAGCCCAAAAGTCACGTCGCTAATTCCTAGTGACCCTCGGCCGACGATCTTCCCTTAGCCACAACCCCGACCCCCAATCGTTTCCCGACCACCTAAAATCGATCGATGAAACTGTTCGATCATTCCTCACTCCCCTCCATATACACAGCTAATAATTCTTGAATTAATCATCAAAATTCAACATCTCCTAAGTCAAATCCATTCCTATAAGTAAAATACAAATTTAAAATGATTGATTTTTTTTTGAAAATGTTTTACTGGCAATTGTAATCCCCTTTTTCCCATGACCTACTTACAAATCTATCATGAAATTAATTTTATAAAATGGAATTACCCGACTACTAACATCTTCCCTTCGATCAAAATAGACTATAAAAATTTATGTGAAGAGAAAATGATTTTTGAAGGCTCTTAGAACCTGTTAGAGACAAGAACAAGAAAATATATATACATACAGGCATTCATATGTTTATATATAGGCTTTAATACCCATTCCACCCTCCTATTACCCATATTCTCTGATATTCCTAGTTAACCATTAATATAAACATTTTACATAAAAGATTTGATCTTATAAAGTTAGAATACTCACTGATAATGATTTGAAATAGGAAACAAAGACATGCATAAAACATATACACAACAAATCAATTTATTCACCCAGGCAACCGCGATTTTATCCATGCAAGTCAATCTTTAATCAATACTACCACCAATGTTTATATGCACAAAATAATGAAGAAGATTTAGCCCTATTTTTCTTTTTAAATATGTTTACTCACCTAGAACAGAGAACACAGTTTGCTAGATGAACTTGACTTGATCGTGCTCTGATTCTGCAACTAGATTGATGGTTATGAACTGAAGATTTTGATTTGAGATGATCTTTGAATCACTGCTTACAATGATTGAGATGCATTTGAATTTTTCACTATGCTTTTTGTTTTGATCGTAGAACTGTTTCCAGGTTTTGACCCTGATTCTTTTTTTCAACTGCTTTGCTTCCTAGATCTGATTGTTCAGGTTGATTTCTCACTAGTTTAAGTTTCAGATTTCATTTTTTTCTCTTCTTTGATTTGTCTTTTAAAGAATGAAATGATAAAAGAAATGAAAGAGAGGGATGGAGATGTTATATAACCTATATTATCTTTATTTAATCATTTTAAGAAATTAACGACACTTGTTCAATTAATTAACCGTAACGATCCCCCTTTTTGAGTAAAATTAAAATTAGTGATTGATATAAATTTATGAATTTAAATTATAAATTAAATTAATTTTCCAAGATTTAATAGGATATTTGTTTATTTGGATATTGATTTTAAAATTTAATTGGGGTTTTGAATTTGTATATTTAAAATCTTATAAATAAAAAGTAACATCCTAAAATTTATCAATTTAAATTAGTAATATATTTAAACTTTTGGAATTTAATTAGAAAAAAATTGAAAAGTTTCAAAACAAATAAAAAGAGTAATAAACTATATATGGATAAAACTCCAATTTCTTTTGAGTTTAAAATCTTGAAATAATAAATATTTTAAAAAAATCATTTGAATTCAAATTATATATATAGTGCTATATGAGTAGATTTGAGTGTATACATTTGATTTGAATTTAACTTGCATAAGTATGGATATAAGTATATAAATAGACATAAATGGATTTTTATTTCAAGTTTGAATTTAAATTTAATTTTAAAATAAATATTTTAAAAATAAGTGGCATTTAAAATCTTTAAGGAATAATGTATACAATGAAAATATTGGTTAAATTCTTTTAACATTGTATATGTATATACATATATACAAATGAATAAAGGGGTACATTTATTTGTAAAATGAATGTGATATAACAATTTATAAAAAACAAAAAACTTTTGTCTTGAAAAATTGCAAAGGCTAAGCATACACATTGGAGATGGAGTAAAGAATTAACATACATTTAGGGAGTAAAAATTTACAAGTGTTACAATGTAATGAGGAGAATAAACAAATGGCATTCAATATATTTAATTGAATAAAATAATGAAATTTAAAATTACAAAAACTTTTCATCTCCCCATATGCAATTATTTAACTTTTCAGCAAATCTGAAAAGAACAGTAAAAAAGATCTCAAATCTGAAGCAAAATAAGTAAAAAAGATAATCAGAAAACAAAAGTAAAACCAGGCTTCTCATTCATTTCTAAAAAAAATTGAAAACTACAAATTCAAACTGCAACCTGGAAATAGATTGGAGACAACAAGCAAGCTGTAACAAATCAAAAAAATAGCTAATTGAAACTTCTAATTCAGATCAACAAGCTTCATTTTTCAAGTTAAAAGCAAGTTGAATCAAGAAAAAAAATCAAGATCTGTTTCTCAACATCAAGCTTGGAATCTCAACAGTAGCTTCAACAAAGTTCAAAAAACAACCCTTTGGAAATTAATTCAAGTTTCAGCTACAACCTGGAATCAAATGAATTATCAAAATCTTGAATCATCAACAAACAAGCTTTCCAAACAATTCAGTTTTCAGCATTCCAGGCTCAAAATTTTTATTTCCAGGCTCAAACACTTCTCTGTTCCTCTCTGTTAAACTACAAGTGAGCAAATCTGACCTATTTAAATTGGATTTGTGAATTATTTGAGTGTTTTGTGAAGTAGAATAATGAATGTCTATGGATATGTTTGCATATATGCAAATAGGTGTACATACCCTTGTGTTTATTTGATTAAGTATGTCTCTCTGTTTAAGATTACAGGTTATAAAACCTATTTCAAAATTTAAAGAATTCTTCCTAAAAATCTTTTTGGGTTTTAGGATCTTAACAAAACTTGTTATATATTATTAAGTGCCAAGTTTAAAAATATTTCCGAGTAAACAGATTTGAGTTTCTTCTGGAAATTAGGAAGTACAGATAAAATCCAAAATTTATCAAAACTCTGGCTAGTAAGATTTCTGGTGTCACCTATACTATCTTGTTCGTGTTCAAAAACTATAAATTTTAAAAGAAGAATCAGAATTTTTAATATCATATTGAGTGAGAAAATTTAGTTGAACGAAATTGACATCATCGTCAAAGTTCTGATGATTGACGCTATGTTGACCGTCGAGATTTGTCATGGAGGTAGGGTGAAAAGTGGGGATTCAGGGAAAAATACTCGCACATTTTCTTGTTGATCGTGGTGATGGCGTGATGACGTTTTAGGGTTTAAAGGGAAAATTTAGTAGTGGTTGGAATATGAGTCACTGCGTCATCATAGGCGAACCGGAGTTGATCGCACCGATGGGAAATGAAGCTGAGGACTTAGGCGGAGGTCCTGGGGGGGTGGCGTGATCTCTGGCACAGGGTAGCATCGTAGCGTGGCAATTCTGGATGATCAAGTTTGGTTCCAGTTTGATTAAAATGCTCAAACTCGATTTTGTAGTTATTGCGTGGATCTGGATGTTTGGGAAGTTCGAGGGGGTTGTCGTCGGTGTGACGAGGTTTGTGACGTCGGTCGGAGGTGGGCCAATTGATGGTGCACGTGCACCAAGTATCTCTGATGTCTGGTGATTGTGAAGTTGGAGAAGAAGATGGGAACTCGTGGCGGTCTCGAGTAAATGGCGTGGGTGATTTGAAGGCGAGAGGGGGTGGGTTCAACCCGAAGTTGGTTTTGGGGAAATCCAATAATAGCTCGGGTTTCATAATTTTCAGTTTTGAAAACTGTAGCAATCTAAGTAAACTTGATTTCTAAACTATCATTTTTAAATTAATGCTTGTTGTTGAGTTGAAACATGTAATTAAAGGTTTTTAAATGAAGATATTTTAAATTGATTAAGTTCAAAATGTTTTAAACTTATAATTTTAAAAGAGTTTCATTTTACATTATGTAATAAAGGAGTTAATCAAATGTTTCTAAATTGTCAACTTAAAGGTTAAGTCAACTTATATAATCAAGGACAATTAATAAATGATTAGAAGTTTAATAAATCAAGAAATTAAGGAATAACTAATTTAAGAATGATTAATTTCTTAAAAGTAATTACGTAATGAAAGTAATTAAGGACGAATAATTAATGATTTAAAGATTTATAAATCAAGTGTTTAAAGGTTAATTAATTTAAAGAATAATTAAATAATGTGATTAATTAATAAAGGTAATTAATTTGAAATTAATTAATAAATTAAAAGTAAATAACTTATGAAAGTGATTACGGAATGATTATTAATTAAGGATTAATTAATTAATCATTGTAAGTAATTAAAGATAATTAATTATTAATATAAGGTTAATTAATTTATAATTGAGGATTTATTAATTAATATAATTAATAAACGAAGATTTAATTAATGAAAACAATTAAAGGTAATTAATTGCTTAACGATAATTACTTAATTAAAAGTAATTAATTAATAATTAAAGGTGGTTTAATCAAGTGATTAACATTGATTTAAGATTAGGGATAGTTACTTATCGTAACTAACTAAGGATAATTAATCTAAGGGTAATTGCGTAATCAAGGGTTAATTAATTAATTAAAGAAAATTAATTAAATGGTTAATTAGATAATTAGAAGGTTGATTAATTATAACTAAAGATTAATTAAATCATTAATAAGTTGTTAATTAATAAATGATTAAAGATTAGTTAATCAAAAATGATTTCTAATTCATTAATGTTAATTAACCAGGATTAGTAATTCATAAGTAATTAATCTGATTTGAATTAATCAGACAATTAACCGACCTTACTTATGA
The DNA here is from genome assembly GCA_030765085.1 of Allium cepa. Classification (NCBI taxonomy): domain Eukaryota; kingdom Viridiplantae; phylum Streptophyta; class Magnoliopsida; order Asparagales; family Amaryllidaceae; genus Allium; species Allium cepa. The sequence continues at coordinate 783,005,749 of CM060928.1, read as the reverse complement.
ATGTTTGGATTCTATTGGATGAATGAATTGTTTGATATCCTTGATTGTGATGCTCTGTTTTGATTTGAGCTGTGTTTGATGTAATTCATTATCTGTGATATATATCTAGGATCTATGAATAAAAGATAAGCGTAATAGTTCATACCGCTTGTCAAAGATAAGCATTATAGTTTATACCGCTTATCAAATATATTGCCATATTTGAATCTGTGCTGATTGATGATGTTGCACTTTTATTGTGTAAAACCCCTGGACCATACTTATACGCACACAAATATGGATTGCACATGGAAATGGGTTAAGTCACAGATTTTTTGAAATTGCTTTAAAATTGAATTTTTGAATCCAAATGGTTTTTGGAAATGGATTAGGATTTAAGTAAAAAGCTTTCGAAAAGGAATTTCAAATATAAAATTTATTTTTGAATAACTTGATTAAGTTTTGAAGTTTAAATAATTTGATTTAAATTTGAATTCAAACTTTTGAAATTAAATCCTATTTATGATTTAAAAAGGGTATACAAGTTTATATGGGTTTTTAATCATTTTTAAGTGTTGTTTTAGGAATTTGAATTTAACCCAAAGATTTTAACTTGTATAAATATAATTGGATTTTTCTGAAATGAAAACTGTTTGTTTTCAGATAATAAAAACTTTCACATAAGAAATGAACTTCTAATTTGTGTAAGAAGGATTTCAAGTCTAAAATGAAAATGGTCTTCCAAGTTATGAATAAATCTTTGGGAACGGGTTTGAAAACTATACGTTAAATCCTTGTTTAAAGATTAGATGAGTTAATCCAATTGAAATGGAAATTGTTTTGAAATCTATGAATAGATCTTTCTGAAACTAGGTGAACTTTGTGAAATGAATCTTTTCGTCTAAAGATTTGAAATGGTAATTTGTTTAACCATTTGAAGAAAAGATTTTGGGTTTAAAAGTTGTGACTTAACTGAAATCCCATATCCGTATATTTTTAAATATTGCACTTATTATTCGGTTTAGCCGGGAGAGGACCTTGTGTCATATAACCCAATCCGAATAATGATACGATGTTATGGATTGCATTTGAAGACCGGTGTTGAAGACCGGGTGTCTTCAAGAATGATAGGATGTAACAACACTGTATTTTGTAATTATTTTATTGTATATTTTGAATATTTTAATGTAAGATTTTGATTTAAAAACTTATTTTACTTATTTGAAATGATTAAATATATTATTTAAATATAATCTTGATTTTTATATGAGTTATAATTCCAAACTTGTGTAAGTTGAATATTTGCCTGAAATGCTGATTTTGGTCAAAATAGTCAAACTGTGACTTTTAACTTAAAATTTTAAAAGTTTAAAATTTTAATTTTTTTTTCTTTTATTATGAAAGTACATAAAATTCTAAGAACACCACTTTTCGTTTCGTTGAGTTTGGATGTAAATTGTGAAAGTTATACCCTTTACAATATTGTGCGTATATAGGGTTATTTAACAATGACTATTTTAAATTGTATAAGTTACTTCTTCTTGGTTATATTTTATTTTAATATGTGATAATATGTTACATTATGTATATTTTGACTTTTAAATATTTTTAAAATGATAATATAATTTTTCTAAAGTTTATTTGAATTTATTTCAATTTATAAAGCCTAGTTGGTATTTACTGCATTTTTCTTTATTTAACTTTCTATTTAATAAAATTAAATTATTATTTTACCTGGAAAATGTTTTAAAAACATTTTAATTCAAATTTTGTGTTATAATATTTTTTTGTGAAGTAATAAATTTTCCAAAGTCATTGGAGATTTTCTTGTAATTTTTATGTCAGGGTTGCTATTTTTAAGCAATTTCTTATTTCCTTTTTCTATTTTACTTAAAATAAATTATTTATTTTATTTTATTCTTACTTAGTTTCGGTTTTAAATAACATTTCTGAGTTTATTTTTTTTATATAATTAAAAAGAAAAGGAAATGCAAAAGGTTTAGAAAGTTAAGAGATCTTAAAAGCCTGAAACGTAAAGACGTTTTATCCGTTTCTTTTTGCAATTAATACATAAATTTATCTTAGCCATTCCTTTCCTCATCCTTTGCAGCCGACTCCCTCATATTATTCACGAATTTTCAAGCTCCAAAACCCTAAAAATCATGGCCTCCATCTTGAGAAAAAAATCTGGTAATGGCTACATCTTTTTCTACCTTTTTCTTCTCATTTTCTATGTATTTTGCCTAGTTTTCTATGCTTTCTGGATTGGCCTCTACCACCCACCATCACCACCATACTCTCCACCATCCCCTACCACTCTTCCTTGGCATCATCTCCGGCCATCATTTCAGATCCATCCATCGCCACACCTCCCTTGGTGATAAAACTCCACAAAATTGCAAATAATGTCCAAAACAATGCCCTAGCCACCACTATTACTTCACCACCTTCATACTTCACCATGGCCACCACCTCTAACCACGACCACCACCTTGCTACCACCACTACACTTCATCTTAGCCTCTGTCCAGATCTGAAATTGACATGGCCAAGACTCCATGAACCAAAACTCCACAAAAACAATGCATAAAGCCTTGAAACATTCATGATAGCCACCTTATCACTTCATATCTTCATCCACCACCTTGGCCACCACCATAGGCCACTACCACCACCTTTTCCAGACCTCCCCACACCCCTCCATCTACTGTTCAAACCTGTACAAGTATGGCCAAGCCCCACTTGACCCAAGGCCGAGCCTTGTTGTGCTCAAAAACTTCATATATGTTGCCTTGACCAATTGTATGCTTCATGTTATAACCCTACCACTCCATACTCCTTCTAGCCGTGAGTTATGGTGCCAAACCTAAGCTATATCATCATCATGGCTGAATCAAGAACCTCCTAGGCCAAGCATTTTAATGGTTAAAGCAAGGTCAAGTAATCTATTCCTTTGTTGCTTCATATTTTCATTGTTTCAACATTGTTTTGCGTTGAATATTAATGTGTATATTGTCTTGTTTTGGTTATTGTTTACAAGACAAATATCAAGGCTCTCCATTCATTCAAATCAAAATTCATGCTGTATCGTGCTTGTCGTGCTTTTGGAATCGCACTTGTGTTTGTTGTTTTGGTCTTCAGCTTGAAAAAGTGAGTCTTTCTCACTCTGACATTTATACTTATGAAAAGTGAATTGATGACAAGTGTTTAGTAATTAAAAATGTTTATGCAAGTTAATGATGATCATATGATATGCTATGCCATGTTATTACCATATTATTACCATGTTAAAACTGTTAATTTTCACCTGACATCTGATATATGACTGTATATTGTGATATTGACCTTGTTTATATTATTTCTGTATATGATCACACTGCAAGTTCCCTGTTAGAAAAAATGTTATGGGCTGAAATGATAGGCCTGAATGGTTTTAAATTTTTCATTTTGACTTGGGATTGCGGGTTTGAAATGATAAAACCCGAATTTTCTTTGTAAATTATGGGTTGAAATGATATATTACCCATATCACTTTACCTAGCGTAGAAAATTATATACAGGCCCGTAGTTAAAATATGTTTTTCTAAAATTTTAAATATTTTAGGAATTTAATTATTATAATATTTTGATTTTAAATTTAATAAAAAAAAGGGATTTTTGTAAATTATTATTGATTTTCTGAATAATTGTAAGTGAAATGAATTAATGAAAAAGTTAGAAATTTTGAACGTAAGTTATTTTGGAAATTTTGATTTAATTATAATTGGAAAATTAAGTGAATATGAAATTATGATAAATTTTTGATAATTTGAATTTAAATGAATTTAAAGTGATTTTTATATCATATTAATGATTTTAATAAAGTTGAAATGTGAAATGAATGAATATTGTAAGTTGAAATTTTGAAATATAACTAAAACTGGAAATTTATGAAATTGACGTAAAAGTGAACTTTTAGTTAAGTAAATGAAAATAAAACAAAGTTATATTTGAGAATTTGAACTTAAGTGTTAAGTTGAAATTTAATGTAATGGATTTTAAAAATTCAACATTGCATTTTAATAAGTGAATTATTATTAAATCTTGATTTTTGAATGGAAATTTAACTTTATAAAATCGTGAACTTGAGGAAAATTAAATGATGTTTATAAATGTGAAAATGTATGATTTTATAATTTAAAAATGTTTTAATAAAAATATAACTGGTTAAGAAATTTTATTGAATATTTGAAGTTAATTGACTGCATTTTTGAAATGATATTAATTACAATGTAAATGATATTACAACAATTGTAAATACTGTAGTTGATGATAATGAACTAAAAAAAAGCTATTGAGAAAAAAAACTATTATAGAAATTGCTGTAAGTACTATGATTTTTGAATTTAACTAAGTTTATTTGAAACTTAAGAAAACTCTATTACAACATTTTAAACGTTGTCTTTTGTTAAATTGAACTGTTTTGAATGAACTTTCCGTAGAGTTTTCTAAATGATGCGAAAAGTGAATTTTCACTGTTTTGATAAACTTAAGTGAATAAATGAACTTTGGAAGTTGAAATTTTTGAAAATTTAATAATTTAATTATTAAGCATAATAACTTCATTGAAATGAAAAAAAAAGAATTTTTGGAATATAAACTGTTTTAAAATATGAATTGAAATGGTATTTTAGATTGAATAAAATGATAATGATTTGAAATGAATGAAATTTTGAAAAGATACGATATTTTGATATATTAAAATGATTTGAAAATGAAGTTTTGAAAGGATATGATATTTTGATATATTAAAATGATTTGAAACGAAGTTTTGAAAGATATGATATTTTTGATATTAAATGATTTGAAAAACGGAGTTTGAAAGATATGACATTTTGATATTAAATGATTTAAAAAGAAGTTCTGAAAGATATGATATTTTGGAACTGAAAGGTAGTGTTGAAAGGGTATGAAAATTTAATGTATTGAAATGGTTTTGGAAATGATTTAATCTTTATTTTGATAAGGATTTGGATTGAAAAGGATATTTTATTTTGAAGTATAAAATATTGTTTTAAAGTTATAACTACGGGTTATAACAACGATTGGTTGTTAAAGAGACCGGGATCGGATATTGTCTTATAGCCGGCCAATACCGAAAACCACTTTAACAACTGTGTACGCGGTGGAGATTCCAGAATGAAATAGGATGGTGGCAACGTTCTCGAGGTATATTACGTGGACCCAACTCCCGTGAGTTGGCATATATGACTTAAACAGGAGCTATACCGGGCTACACAAAGGGTCGCACCCTTTCATCGGGCATGCTCCATCGGAAACCATTCTATTACTTTTGTGATTCTATATGTGGCGCCATTTTGATTCGGGGGTATTGTTCGAGGTAGGCGGAAGCTGCTGGCTTGCCGTCACCACCGGTCCGGGAGTGCAAACGGTGTATCCACCTTAGCATTTCCTTGCGTGCCGTGTCATATCCTTATATCGAGCCCACTACGATTTTGGTTTTAAAGATCCGACCACGTTAAGGTTCACCATCCCCTTAATGCTATTTTCTATATGATTATACTTTACTGATTAGACACTACCGTATATAGCGTATATTACTACATAGTAAATAGTTTAACGGATCCTTAGAGGATGGGCAGTCCCAAAGCTTCCTTTAAGTTGCTGATGCATTTTGTTACTGTTCACTTGAGTTGATTTACAGTTTATAAGTATTTATGTCCTGACTCATGGGTTTTGTATTTTGCTTTACGCTCGGGTCAGATTGATTGAGTTAGCATTCAAGATTCACCTTCGGCGTTGGAGCTTTCCTTGAAGATCCAGCCATCTATTTTGTTTCAGTATCCAGTGGTTCAGTGATGTATCTGATTTGTATCTAATGTATCCTGTTACTCTTCTTTTGTATCTTATTTAACTTTGATGTATCTTATATTTTATATAGTAGCTTCATGAACTACTATCTCTTTTTCTTCCGCTGCATTTTTATATACTCTGTGTCTGAGGTCTGTGATTTTTATTTACTGTATATTCTGAGATTTGCCAAATTTTTATTTACAACGTGGTATTTTGAGCAATCAAATTCCGGCATGAGTGTCTACCTATACACTTATAATGAATGCGAATGGTTGAAAATACCTGGTCGTTACATAGGATAACTTGTCAATTGACTCTGCACTGAGTTGCTCCGGTATAGAGTTCTCCTAAGTCATGGGAAGTCCGATCGGGATTGTGGATACCCAGATTGCAAGGGCTTCTTCGGAAGTGCCTTCGGTTCTGTTCGAACCCGGAACAGACTTGTATGGTTGTATGTACCACATTACACTTTGAGATATTAAACTGATCTCTATCAAATACATTTCTGTTTGGTGGCGGAGAATTTATTCTCTTAGCTTGACACCCTTCTCTGAGACGTATGAGCTCAGAGGTTATGTAGTTGATAGTTATAGGTGATATACTCCCAATTTGGTAGTGTGCCATGCAAAATGCTGATGTGTATCATTTGTTGATCAAAGCATGGCTTTTGTATAAAGCGTAGCTTTGTGGACGAGACTGCATCAGGACCTCACACCTCGGAAATGGTCGAAACAGGAAAGATACGGCAAGGTTATGAGGGTGTGTCACCCCTTTTCGGTAAAGGGTGGTATCATGGTATGGAGCCCAGATACTTACTCATATGGACACTGCAAATCTATTACTTTGTGATTGCTTTGTGGTAGAGAGGCGCCTCGGATAAAGGTCCCAAAGGACCGAGGGATGGAATGCTCGAGTAGTAGTTACCTAGTTACAGAGGTAACCCGGCCTTGTGTTGGCAGAGATTCGGTTAGGTTCTTGGGACGTCCCGCCAGAGGCGTACCCATGGAAAGTAGGAAGTTCCTTATCCTGACCATTTGTTGGAAATCCAAACAAAACAATACGCGCCCTGTACGGTTTTAGTTGTATAACCTGCCATGGAAGGTGGTAGTAACCTGCTATTGAACATGGTAGCCATAGTAGGCATAAGTGCGAAGTGCCTATGCTGGCTAGGATTAATATTATACTTTCGAAATGGTTTTTCTACACTATGCAATAGTAATAATATCAAAGAAATTTTCTCATGTCAAGCATATTTGACCATCATAAAGAGAAATCTCCTCCAATTCTACGTTTTCATTGTGTGTGTGGCGGGAGGCCTTATGGTAGTTTCATTTTCCAAAAAGCATTGCAGATTTATTTTAAATTCTCTTGTTGTCTGTTTTTAAAGATAAACTATTTTGTTTACTCATACCAGTCCCACAACTGACCTAGAGTTTATTGATCCTTTCCTAAACTCTGGGTGCCCACAATTTTCCTACACGGGCAGCCTAGAATTGGGTCTTTTTTGGATAGTCGGGTTTAGTAGATTATCTGGAGCTAGTTTAGTCTTTGGTTCAAGACTTACCTTGCTTAGCTTAATGCATCATTATTGGGAGTTCGAGCTACTTCTGGATTGGTGCTTTGGAGATGGAGTTCTTGGAGTTTGGCGTTGAAGACATTATCTATCCACTGCTATTTCTTGTATCTTTGATGTATATTGATATTCATTATATCATTCAGTTGTATCTGATATTGTATCAAATGTTGTATATCAAATGTATTATTCATTTCTTCCGCTGTGTTGTACTTAATGTGTTATAAACTCCGACGAACCATATTCGACGTTTAGATCTGTGGCATTTGAATATGAGTGTCATATTCGGTGTCGATTTTCGAAGGTCGAGTCAGGGTCCTTTCATTTGGTATCAGAGCTGAAGGTTGAAACTTTATCTCAGGAGTATAACACATTATGTAACTCATTAGAGATAGGGTGAAGTATACCCTAGAATGAGTATATCCCTAAGATATACGTTTGAATGCCTCGGTAAATTCTCTTACGATCCACTGATAGTAAGTATGAGTGCGAGAAGAGAACGAGATAGGGGACAGGGGAGTACCACTACAAATGGTCAATACCCTGCGGCGGTGGAAACAACTTTCTTCTCAAACTCCTTTGATTCGAATCCAAATTCTTTTGGTGGCTTCGTGACAGTTCCAGAAAGAAGTTTCGGTGTGATGATGGCCCTACGATCGTTGTAGAAAATCCTTACTTCGTATCTTCATCAGTTTCTTATCATCTTTTCGTTTTGAACTCCAATGAATTTGAAAATTTAAATTAAATAAACTGGAAACTTTAAATTGAGTTAAATTTTTTTAATAAAATATGAGGCTAAATTTTAGTTGTATAAATAAAACGATATCGGTTAAAACCAAATTTGAAATTCTATTGTCATTTCTTGTGTGGACTGAAATTCGTAGAGGGACAAGTTGGTATATAATTTGGAGTATTCCGACTTGAGTTTGGAATCCATTTTTGATTCTCTGGGGACCAATATGTTCTACAAAGGATTAGTTATCCATTCGAACTAATCAATGCCCTTGCATATTCGTAGACCGGTGGACCCGAGTATCTTGTGAAATAATTGTATGAGTTTGTTCTCGTATCTATTAATGATATTCTGATTTGGTAAGCCAAATACAGAGCTGATATCCAATTTGATTTGGAAAGATATTTCTTTATCGATCATCTATTCTTTCTCGTCTCCCTTGTAAATTTCGAAGACGAATTTTTTTAAGGGGGAATCTGTAACGATCCCCATTTTTGAGTAAAATCAAAATTAGTGATTGATATAAATTTGTTAATTTAAATTATAAATTAAATTAATTTTTCCAAGATTTAATAGGATATTTGTTTATTTGTTTATTGATTTTAAAATTTAATTGGGGTTTTGAATTTGTATATTTAAAATCTTATAAATAATAAGTAACATCCCGAAATTTATCAATTTAAATTAGTAATATATTTAAACTTTTGGAATTTAATTAGAAAATAAATTGAAAAGTTTCAAAACAAATAAAAAGAGTAATAAACTCTATATGGATAAAACTCCAATTTATTTTGATTTTAAAATCTTGAAATAATAAATGTTTTAAAAAAATCATTTGAATTCAAATTTTATATATATATATATATATATATATATATATATATATATATATATATATATATAGTGCATGTATGAGTAAATTTGAGTGCATACATTTGATTTGAATTTAAATTGCATAAGTATGGATATGAGTATATAAATAGACATAAATGGATTTTTATTTCAAGTTTGAATTGAAATTTGAATTTAAAATAAATGTTTTAAAAACAAGTGGCATTTAAAATCATTAAGGAATAATGTATATAATGAAAATATTGGTTAAATTCTTTTAATATTGTATATGTATATACACATATACAAATGAATAAAGGGGTACGTTTATTTGTAAAATGAATATGATATAAAAATTTATATAAAAAAATTTCTTTTGTCTTGAAAAATTGCAAAGGCTAAGCATACACATGGGAGATGGAGTAAAGAATTAACATACATAAGGGAGTAAAAATTTACAAGTGTTACAATGTAATAAGGAGAATGAACAAATGGCATTCAATGTATTTAATTGAATAAAAATAATGAAATTTAAAATTACAAAAACTTTTCATCTCCTCATATGCAATTATTTAACTTTTCTGCGAATCTGAAAAGAACAGTAAAAAAGATCTCAATTCTGAAGCAAAATCAGTTAAAAAAGATAATCAGAAAACAGAAGTAAAACCAGGCTTCTCATTCATTTTAAAAAAATTGATAACTACAAATTCAAACTGCAACCTGGAAATAGATTGGAGACAGCAAGCAACCGGTAACAAATCAAAAAATAGCAAATTCAAACTTCAAATTCAGATCAACAAGCTTCAGTTTCCAAGTTAAAAGCAAGCTGAATCAAGAAAAAAAATCAAGATCTGTTTCTCAACATCAAGCCTGGAATCTCAACAGTAGCTTCAACAAAGTTCAAACAAAAACCCTTTGGAAATCAATTCAAGTTTCAGCTGCAACCAGGAATCAAACGAATTATCAAAATCTTGAATCATCAATAAACAAGCTTTCCAAACAATTCAGTTTTTAGCATTCCAGGCTCAAAATTTTCTTTCTAGGCTCAAACGCTTCTATGTTCCTCTCTGTTAAACTACAGGTGAGCAAATATGACCTATTTAAATTGGATTTGTGAATTATCTAAGTGTTTTGTGAAGTAAAGTAATGAATGTCTATGGATATGTTTGCATATATGCAAATAGGTGTACATACCCTTGTGCATGTTTGATTAGGTATGTCTCTCTGTTTAAGATTACAAGTTATAAAACCTGTTTCAAAATTTAAAGAATTCTTCCTCAAAATCTTTTTGGGTTTTAGGATCTTGACAAAACTTGTTATATATTATTAAGTGCCAAGTTTAAAAATATTTTCGAGTAAACAGATTTGAGTTTCTTCTGGAAATTAGGAAGTACAGATAAAATCTAAAATTTATAAAAAATAAGGCTAGTAAGATTTCTGGTGTCACCTATACTATCTTGTTCATGTTAAAAAACTATAAATTTTAAAAGAAGAATCAGAATTTTTAATATCATTATGAGCGAGAAAATTTAGTTGAACGAAATTGACGTCATCGTCAAAGTTCTGATGATCGATGCTATGTTGGCCGTCGAGATTTGGCATGGAGGTAGGTGAAAAGTGGGGATTCAGGGAAAAATACTCGCACATTTTCTAGTTGATCATGGTGATGGCGTGATGATGTTTTAGGGTTTAAAGGGAAAATTTAGTGGTGGTCGGAATTTGAGTTGCTACGTCATCATAGGCGAACCGAAGTTGATCGCTTCAGTGGGAAATGAAGCCGAGGACTTAGGCGGAGGTCTTGGTGGCGTAGCATGGTCTCTGGCGCAGGGTAGCATCATAGCGTTGCAATTCTGGATGATCAAGTTTGGTTCCAGTTCGATGAAAATGCTCGAACTCGATTTTGTGCTTATTGCGTGGATCTGGATGTTTGGGAAGTTCGAGGGGGTTGTCGTCGGTGTGACGAGGTTTGCGACGTCGGTCGGAGGTGGGCCGACTGATGGTGCACGTGCACCAAGTATCTCCGATGTCTGGTGATTGTGAAGTTGGAGAAGAAGATGGGAGCTCATGACGATCTCGAGTAAATGGCGTGAGTGATTCGAAGGCGAGAGGGGGTGGGTTCAACCCGAAGTTAGTTTCGGGGAAATCCAATAATAGCTCGGGTTTCATAATTTTCAGTTTTGAAAATTGTAACAATCTAAGTAAACTTGATTTCTAGACTATCATTTTTTAATTAATGCTTGTTGTTGAGTTGAAACATGTAATTAAAGGTTTTTAAATGAAAATATTTTAAATTGATTAAGTTCAAAATGTTTTAAACTTATAATTTTAAAAGAGTTACATTTTACATAAACTTAATTATGTAATAAAGGAGTTAACCAAATGTATCTAAATTGTCAACTTAAAGGTTAAGTCAACTTATATAATTAAGGATAATTAATAAATGATTAGAAGTTTAATAAATCAAGAAAATAAGGAATAACTAATTTAAGAATGATTAATTTCTTAAAAGCAGTTACGTAATGAAAGTAATTAAGGATGAATAATTAATGATTTAAAGATTTATAAATTAAGTGTTTAAAGGTTAATTATTTAAAGAATAATTAATTAATGTGATTAATTAATAAAGGTAATTAATTTGAAATTAATTAATAGATTAAAAGTAAATAAATTATGAAAGTGATTAAGGATGGATTATTAATTGAGGATTAATTAATTAATCATTGTAATTAATTAAAGATAATCAATTATTAATATAAGGTTAATTAATTTATAATTAAGGATTTGTTAATTAATATAATTAACAAATGAATATTAAATTAATGAAAACAATTAAAGGTAATTAATTGCTTAAAGATAATTAATTAATTAAAAGTAATTAATTAATAATTAAAGGTGGATTAATCAAGTGATTAACATTGATTTAAGATTAGGGATAGTTACTTATCGTAACTAACTAAGGATAATTAATCTAAGGGTAATTACGTAATCAAGAGTTAATTAATTAGTTAAAGACAATTAATTAAATGGTTAATTAAATAATTAGAAGGTTGATTAATTATAACTAAAGATTAATTAAACCGTTAATAAGTGGTTAATTAATAAATGATTAAAGAGTAATTAATGAAAAATGATTTGTAATCCATTAATGTTAATTAACCAGGATCAGTAATTCATAAGTAATTAATCTGATTTGAATTAATCAGACAATTAACCGACCTTACTTATGAATGTTTGGATTCTATTGGATGATTGAATTGTTTGATATCCTTGATTGTGATGCTCTGTTTTGATTTGAGCTGTGTTTGAAGTAATTCATTATCTGTGATATATATCTGTGATCTGTGAATAAAAGATAAGCGTTATAGTTTATACCGCTTGTCAAAGATAAGCGTTATAGTTTATACCGCTTATCAAATTTATTGCCATATTTGAATCTGTGCTGATTGATGATGTTGCACTTTTATTGTGTAAAACCCTTGGACCACACTTATACACACAGAAATATGGATTGCACGTGGAAATGGGTTAAGTCACAGATTTTTTGAAATTATTTTAAAATTAAATTTTTGAATCCAAATTTTTTTTGGAAATGCATTAGGATTTAAGTAAAAAGCTTTTGAAAAGGAATTTCAAATATAAAATTTATTTTTGAATAACTTGATTAAGTTTTGAAGTTTAAATAATTTGATTTAAATTTAAATTCAAAAATTTGAAATTAAATCCTATTTATGATTTAAAAAGGGTGTACAAGTTTATATGGGATTTAAATCATTTTTAAGTGTTGTTTTGGGAATTTGAATTTAACCCAAAGATTTTAACTTGTATAAATATAATTGGATTTTTCTGAAACGAAAACTATTTGTTTTCAAATAATAAAAACTTTCACATAAGAAATGAACTTCTAATTTGTGTAAGAAGGATTTCAAGTCTAAATGAAAATGGTCTTCCAAGTTATGAATAAATCTTTGGGAACGGGTTTGAAAACTATACGTTAAATCCTTGTTTAAAGATTAGATGAGTTAATTCAATTGAAATGGAAATTGTTTTGATATCTATGAATAGATCTTTGTGAAACTAGGTGAACTTTGTGAAATGAATCTTTTCGTTTAAAGATTTGAAATGGAAATTTTTTTAACCATTTAAAGAAAAGATTTTGGGTTTAAAAGTTGTGACTTAAGTGAAATCCCATATCCATATATTTTTAAATATTGCGCTCATTATTCGGTTTAGCCGGAAGAGGACCGTGTGTCATATAATCCATTCCGAATAATGATACGACGTTATGGATTGCATTTGAAGACCTGGTGTCTTCAAGAACGATAGGATAACCCGTCGATTGACTCTGCACTGAGTTGCTCCGGTATAGAGTTCTCCTAAGTGATGGTAAGTCCGATTGGGATTGTGGATACCCGGATTTCAAGGGCTTCTTTGGAAGTGCCTTCGGTTCTGTTCGAACCCGGAACAGGCTTGTATGGTTGTATGTCTGACATTACACTTTGAGATTTAAACTGATCTATATCAAATACGTTTCTGTTTGGTGGCGGAGAATTTATTCTCTTAGCTTGACACCCTTCTTTGAGACGTATGAGCTCAGAGGTTATGTAGATGATAGTTATCAGTGATATACTCCCAATTTGGTAGTGTGTCATGTTATGTGCTGCTGTGTATCATTTGTTGATCAAAGCATGGCTTTTGTATAAAGCGTAGCTTTGTGGACGAGACTGCATCAAGACCTCACACCCTAGAAATGGTCGAAGCAGGAAAGATGCGGCAAGGTTATGAGGGTCGCACCCTTTAGCGTGTGTCATTCCCTTCTGGTAAAGGGTGGTATCATGGTATGGAGCCTAGATACTTACTCATGTGGACGCTGCAAATCTATTACTTTGTGATTGCTTTGTGGTTGAGAGGCACCTCGGATAAAGGTCCTAAAGAACTGGGGGATGGCATGCTCGAGTAGTAGTTACCTAGTTACAGAGGCAACCCGGCCTTGTGTTGGCAGAGATCCGGTTAGGTTCTCAGGACGTCCCGCCAGAGCCGTACCCATGGACAGTAGGAAGTTCCTTAGCCTGACCATTTTTTGGAAATCCAAACAAAACAATACGCATCCTGTACGGTTTTAGTTGTATAACCTGCCGTGGAATGTGGCGGTAACCTGCTATTGAACATGGTAGCCATAGTAGGCATAAGTGCGAAATGCCTATGCTAGCTAGGATTAATATTATACTTTCGAAATGGTTTTTCTACACTATGCACTAGTAATAATATCAAAGACATTTTCTCGTATCAAGCATATTTGACTATCATAAGGAGAAATCTCCTCCAATTCTGCGTTTGCATTGTGTGTGTGGTAGGAGGTCTTATGGTAGTTTCATTTTCCAAAAAGCATTGCAGATTTATTTTAAACTCTCTTGTTGTCTGTTTTTAAAGATAAACTGTTTTGTTTACTCATACAAGTCCCACGACTGACCTGGAGTTTATTGTTCCTTTCCTAAACTCTGGGTGCCCACAATTTTCCCACACGGGCAGTCTAGAGTTGAGTTTTTTTAGATAGTCAGGTTTATTAGATTATCTGGAGCTCATTTAGTCTTTGGGTCAAGACTGACCATGCTTAGCTTAATGCATCGTTATTGGGAGTTCGAGCTACTTCTGGATTGGTTCTTTGGAGATGGAGTTCTTGGAGTTTGGCATTGAAGACATTATCTATCCGCTGTTATTTCTTGTATCTCTGATGCATATTGATATTCATTGTATCATTCAGTTGTATCTGATATTGTATCAAATGTTGTATATCAAATGTATTATTCATTTCTTCCGCTGTGTTGTCCTTAATGTGTTATAGGCTCCGGCGAACTGGATTCGACGTTTGGATCTGCGACAATTGAATATGAGTTTTGTATTCGGTGCCGATTTTCGAAGGTCGAGTCAGGGTCGTTTCATTAACACTTGTCATTAAACATATTCTTTTGCTTACATTTGTTATAATACAAAGTGAATTTGTTTACATTTGTAAATCCATGTTTTATACGTTTTTATGTGTATTTATAAAATATTTTAAATTTAGCTTCTATATTTATAAATGTCTTTACATGTTTTTTCTAAAATATACATATTTATCATATTATAAATTTGCTCTTATATAAATGTCTTATGTTTTAATGTTTAAACTTTATCTTAAATTAATCTTACTTAATCATATTTATTTTTTCTCTTATATTTATCTATTTATAATTTTAAAAGTAGATGATATAAAATCCCAATTACACACTTGTAATAGTTATACAAACATACTAAATATATATATATACACACACTTTATTTATATTTTTAAATGTTTTCCATAAAACTCTTATATTAAATTTCTATGTAGTAACTACTTTCCTTTATTTGTATTAATATGATCATTAAATGAAAATAACAAACTATATACTAATAAAATCATATACATATATATATTTTATATCCAATTTGTTTAAGATCTTTGAATTTCCAATTCAAATTCAATTTAAAATTAACTCATATATATGCACACTTAAACATACCCATATTTAATTTGTTTGAAAATAAAGAAAATTCTCCTATTTAAAATCTACTTATATTTATATATAAACCATTATTATTATTTGTTTTAAAAGAATAATTTGTCAATTTTAAGTAATTATATTAGGAGAATATCAAATAAATATCCAGATATAAATATTTATTATCAGATTTATTTGTTTAATCTATAAATCAGTATTTCTAATAATTAACCCAGTTAATTATCAATTAACAGATACTCCAAAATTCGAGTTATCACGTAATATATGCCTTTTATATTATTTTTATATACGTTATCACTCTGCAAGTTCCCTGTTAGTATAGAATTCACTATGGGTTGAAATACATACCCGAACGATCTATAGAATAGAAGAAAATCGTTATGGGTTGAAATGATAAACCCAAGCGATTTTCATTGAATTGAATTTGGGATTGCGGGATGAAATGATATATACTTGCATATTTTTAACTTGCGGATTGAAATGATAAATATCTGTATCACTTGACCACAGGATAGAAAATTATATACAAACACCGTTGGTCTATGTATATATATATATATATATATATATATATATATTGAAATGATTTTCAAGGTTTTTTAATTGAATTTATTTAAGAATTATACTTAAATAGGTTTGATTTGAATTTTATATAAATTTGGGATTTTAAGATATGATTTTATAACCTGATTTTTTTGATTAAAGGTGATTTAAATGAATATTTCAAATTTACACAAATTCAAATGGTATATTTAGTTTTATTTAAATTTGAAATTCGAAGTTTTATTTCAACGTTATTTGAATGATTAAGTAAATATTTCAAAATAAACAATAGCAAAGTGAATTTGATATATATATATATATGGAATTATCAAATCTAGTTTTGAAATTTTAATATTTAAAACTTTGAAAATATTGAAATTGAAATAGTTTATTTTGTGGTTAAAAATATGTATTTGAAATCGATATAATTTGAAATGTTTTATTGAGAAACTGATATAAATTGAAATTGATGAATTGAGATTTGAATTTAATTGGAATTTTGGAATTTGAGTTGATTTGAATCGATTTGTGATATTTGAGGAAGCTATTTTATTATATAAAGTATTTTTAAATTATATTTAAAACTATTTATATTATAAATTATTTTCATATAAACTATTTTAATATAAATCGTTTTTAATATAAACTATTTTAATATACTAATTATTTTAATATAAACTATTTTAACTTATAACTTTTTATATAAACTATCTATTTTATAAACTATTTTATTATACATACTATTTTAATATCTAAACTGTTTAAGTGGTGGAAGTTATGTTTTCAAAGTTATGAATTTCAAAGTATTATGTTTTGAAAGTGTTATAATTTCAAATGTTTGGTTTCGAAAGTGTTATAACTTTGAAAGTGCTATGATTTTTGAAAAGGATATATATTTGAAATGAAAATGATATCGTATTGATGTGATTTTGAAATGACAATGATATTTTGGTTTTGAAGTATAAGCTATTTTGAAATGACCGTGGTGTTATAATAACGTTTGGTTGTTAAAGAAACCGGGATCGGAAGTTGTCATACTCTCTGCCAACTTCGAAGACCACTTTAACAACTATGTAAGCGGTGGAGATTCTAGAATGAAGTATTGTGGCGACGATTCTAAAGGTATATATATGTAGACCCGACTCCCGTGACTTAGCATAAGGCGGCTAAAACAGGAGCAATCGACGGGCCAAGTGAGGTAGCTCCTCCGATCGGACACACTTCTTCGTATGCCATTCTATTACTTTATGATCAATTTGGTGTGCAACTTTGATTTTTGATTTGGGAATGTGGCTCAAGGTTGTCGGTAGCTGCGGGTATGCGTTTCTACTAGCCCGGGAGCGTAATTGGTATATCTACCCTAGCATTTCCTAGTTGTGCCGTGTCACCTACCCTATCGAGATCACTACGAGTTTGTTTTGTGTCGTACCCATGGAGTATCCTCTGGTAGCCTCCCGATCAGGAGGTATTACTGTACTGTATAGAATATTGGCGCTATAAAATGTGTTAAGGGGGATATGGGTAACGCCTTATGTCATGACCCATTTTTCCGTATCGATTTAAAACTGATTTTATCCACACTTGTGAGCCAAATCGCACGGGAAGACGGATAGTGAAAGAAAGAAAGAAAGAAAGAAGGTAGAAGATAGAAAGAAGAGAGAAGAAAAAGAGAACAAATCAGAATCTCACAGCGGAACGAATGATATATAATATAAACAACCTTTACATGAAACCAAATATGTTACTTTATAACATATACAGACTTTATTCAGAGTTACAACCATTCAACTTGGAAAGTTTATAACAATTCAGTCCTTACAACTTATTGGCAACACAACTAAATACAACTAATTATAAGCATCTACGTGAATACGCCTCCTGATTCCAGCTCCTCTCCTTAAGCTTCCAATCTTCTAGCTAAACTTGGAAAAATGCTCGGTCTGACCCGAGCATATAGGAAAAACACCACGCCTGGGCCAGTCTAGTCAACCAGCATGAGTAACACACTCAACTTGGTTAACTAAAGTTTAAAAATCCTTTGAAATTAAAGGTGTCTCGTAAGACCACGCCACAAATAAACATGTCGGGTTTTTACCTTACGAAAACCAAAACATTTCTTATCAAAATCCTCCGATATTATAATAGTTTCTATATACAAATACTTATTCAAATAGCTGAAATTTTTACATTATTAAATTCTTGCAATACTAGCCACAAAGCGGGTTCTACAATCAAAACCGTAAAAGGCACGTAGGGAGAATGGATTTCCAACGAATGACTAGGTACCGGGGTACCACCTGTCACGGTACCTAGTCTAGATCAACATACCGAGGACCCCCCCTCCCCGTTCCCCAGCAACACAAGACCGAAGCTACCCCTTGCTGGATAGTCCGAATAAGATAACCCTATGGTTGGGATCAACAACCGCCCACACAGTCGAAAAATAAAAAGGGACCTCTAGACAGGGATGACCTTACCCTAATTGGGTGCTACCCACTCAGCCTTGCTGCATATCCCTTGATTTTCAGTCATTCCAAGTTGATGAGGTTCGAGGCTCAGCATTACCTTTTAAGAACATTTCACTTAGAATGCTCACCGTCCTCCCGACGATGTTCTGAAAGCATTCATCCATACAAGTACGTTCCGGCTTCGAACGTAACCGAAGGCATTATTTCTACTACATCCATTTTAGAATCACCCTCAGGATTAGTAATGATTAGCCCTTGCACTTCACTGCTCCATCTGCGAATCCAAGCTCTTTTCTTCATCATGAAAACGTACTCGTTGGATCGAAGTGGTTTTCAAATTACAAATTCGATCCCGGTCTCTTCGAAACAACGTTCGCTATTTTCCGGTAAACTCAACCCTGGTTCTTTAGGAAATACACAGATGGAAAATAAGATCGGAGTTCACCACCTAACAGTTAGTGAACGGGTTTTCTTATAATTTGTCCTCGAGAACAAACGAGTTTATACGTACGGTATAGCATCTTGATCGGTAACCGTACCATATAATTCTCGAGTTTTCTCTAGTTATTTCCAAAGTTAAGTTTTGTCCAGATTTGATAATCGGTTATTTAACTATCAAAATAATCAATCAATTCAACCAAGTTAATTTCCCTTTGCAACTATTAAGCTCATTCACATTTAAAATCCAAACAGATTAAAATTTACTAAGAAAGCTTATTTTACTGGGTATATATATATATATAAAACAATTTCTTTCCAAATCATACTTATAAAATTTCCAAATACATTTCTCATGTTTATTAAATAAAATACAATTTATAAAAGTTTTTATAATTTTAATTGATTTATATTGAAGAAAATATACTTAAATACTAATTTAATGAAAATTAACCTTTAAATGATCAAATAGTTTTATACCTGAAGTAGTTTAAATAATACATACTTATAAAAATTGTGCCTTTATAAAGATTTCCAAAAATAATAAACTAACTTCCTTTTGACGTTTCCAAAATGTTTATCAATTCTTTTAAAAGCATCATTACAAATAATATTCATTTTTAAAACAAAAATAGGTTCAAAGTTAACCCCAACAGAATAAGGCTTATCAGTCTCAACGGTATTTACCAAGCTACAATTCACAGTCAATACAGATATTCAAAATCAGTCAGCTTCCGTAGATAGATTCACATTATATACTTAAATATAATTAACAAGAAAATAAAAAATGTATGCATGGATAAGCAGATCATAGATTTATCATTATTAGTAAATATTTACAGCAACTAAACAGAGAATATCATAATGATGGCTTATACCACCCATAGCAGTTTAATTAAACAATTAGCGGAATGGTGACTGTTTTCGCTGACCAGATGTCAAGCAGTTTGAATAATCTACAATTAACACATTATTTTGTTTGGGAACAACTTAACAGATAGGCCGTACAATGACATTTATTCTTCATGGTAATTTAAGTTTGTGAACTTCACTTATTTCTACACAATGGGTCATATGACGGCGTAATATCCGTCGATGCAAACCATCTTCTTGATAACACTTATCTTATTTAACATTTGGAATTAAATAATTATTATATATAAAATCACTTAAGAAATTGTATTAATTCAAAAGTATAAAACATTTTATTTTCCTTAATTGTCTGCTTAATTATACTCAAATCATTCAAATAAAACTCAAGTAGTAATAATAAAAATTGATTTTAAAAGCTTAACTAATTTATGATAAAATAATTTATTTAAATGTCCTTAATTAAATAATCTTAAAGTAAATCAAGTCAACAATATTTCCCCCACCTTCATCTCCTTTCGAACCAGCCAACCTTTTACTCTTTATTATTGACTTATATTATAAACAGGCCGAAGCCTATCGCTGCTTACCATAACAAAGAACAACTCGCACTCTCCCTGCTCTCCTTCTTCCCTTCCACTCTTCCTATACTAGAAATTCCAGTACCCATCCCAAACCAATGATCGAACCACTACACAATCTCGAAAGCAACGTAAACAACTCAAGCTCCCTCCCCACCATCTAATCATACAACTAACCCAGCCTGGAAAACACAATGCATCTTCTCAAATCTCCAGCACCGTAACCATTCCCTACGTGCACGTGTGCACGTTCTCATGCACAACTCCTCTATGCCACCGCTCGACTAATTGAGACTAGCCACCAACGTCCTTTACTCCCCTCGACCATTCCCACCCATTCTCCAACGTCTCCTACCCCTCGGTCAAAATCGAGTCTTCATTGAAACCCACATTGAAACCACCTCCACCAACGCCCCGAACTGCTCTCGCCATACACCATCGAACACAACGCCTCCCCCACCAATCGAATGCTCTACCGACACGCTACCTCCATGCCAAACCCCACGAGCTTCGATCGTATCCTCGCCTCACCAGTTCATCGCGTGCAAGAGGTAAACTCGAAACCCCAAAACCCTAAAATTGAACGCCCCACTCAAACAAAGCCTCAATCCAACAAACGGCCATGGTAGCATCCTTCCCTAGGTCCACCTGCCCCCTCCAGACCAGGCCGCACCACCTCTCGATGATGAGAGCGACAAAAACTTATTTTTGAATGAAAACAGTTCATATATCAATTCCTCGAGATATAAAACAATAAAAATTATAAATTTCCTACTAAAATTCATATTTCCATACAGGCAACCCGATTGCATGCTTGAAATCTTAATTTAAATATATTAAATCTTCACCAAAATTGATTATTCAATGTAAATCCTACCATAAGTTAATTACACAGCATAATTTAGTCACAAACTATTTTTAACACAAACTATACTAGAAAATAAACGTTTTCCTAGTTTACAACATCATCAAATTCGAAGTGGATTAAGAGATATAGATTTTTAAAACAGGTATAATAGTTTATATTTAACATAGTAGTAAGCCAAATTATTTCTAAGTTTGTAAATTTAAGTTTCTCACCTTCCACATTTTGATTCCAGAAGCTTTTAAATTGAATTTTGAAGATCTTTAAATCTGAATTCCAAACTTGCTATTGAAAATCTCCTGGTGGTTTGAATTTGAACAGAGATTGATCCTAATTCCAGACTAGTTACAGAGTAACCTTGTTTTCTTCTTTTTTTTATTTTATTTTGTTTCCTGTTGCCAACAATTTGAACAGAGGCAAATTTCTTTAAGTTACAGGTTTTAATTTTTTTAAACAACATAGATCTAAATGCTCACATATATATACACAACTTTGCAATATCCTGCTTAGATTTGGAAAGAGACTTTGGGGCCTGGAAATGATATTTGCTTTAATGGTGAAAGAAATTTGAAAAGAAAAAAAGATAATTATTACAACCTGCTATCAGTTGTTTCTCTTGCCAAATGTTAATAAGTTTACGGATTAAAATTCTATCACTTACTTACCCATAGTTTGCTTGATTAAAAACTATTTTGTTAACTGTTTTTGTTAACATGTTTCCTTTTATCAGTAAATGACTTTGAAGTCTTTTATTATTATATTTATGTAAACCATAAGCTATTTTAAAGTATGTGTAAGTATACTCAAGAATATAAACAGCCTATAGTTAACATTGACAAAGTTGTATTTGCATTTGTCTCAACATATCCTATACATTTTAAAACAAAAATAAGATACTAGATAATTAAAATAACCCTCTTGGTTAACTTATTTTATATAAATATATATGTTGCTTAAAACAAAATGAAATAGAATAACATTCTATAATAAACACCCTATATTCATATGTGTTATAAGAACTTCAAAGCGGTATAAAAATTATTTTTAAATCCTTCATGTATATATGTTACCATATATACATTTTTTTTAATTTATGACATAGAAATATATTGCTTTCAAATAAACTAAAACATTATTATCCATGCATATACATAGTTCCTCCTATTTATACTTATGTGATTATTATACACATCATTTAATCTATAACATTTTTATCTATTTAAATACTATAAATTTTCCTTTTTAACTTATCATTACATATATATATATAACCTTTCTTAATTATGATATATATATATATATATATTATTTTAGAAACTTAAAACTCTTTTTGTTTAGTATAAACAATATTGCTTATATACCTAAATCAAAATATCTCTTTTTACTTTATTATGAATTTCTATCCAAATTATATATAAATTTTATTATCCTTATATGTAAAAATATATATGTATATGATTCTTCCAATAAATTTAATTCTCGATTATTCCTTAAAACAAAATATACATATTTTACCTTTAAAACAAAATATGCATACATAAGAATTCCATTAAATCAATCTGTATTTTAATATAGATCTGAAAATTCAAATTATACAGGTTTTGAAAAATTGTATACAATTATTTATTATTGCTTAACGGGAATATTATGTATTGAAATACAATATTATTGAATATTATGAATTATTATTCACAACTAGGGATGTCAAAAATCCCGGGTCGTTACATTCCTTCCCCCTTAAAAGAATTCGTCCTCGAAATTCCATAGCTAAGTTAGTAAAAATATCCACAAAAATTAGAATTGATCAATAACAAACCATACTACACCAGTAAATACACAGATTTCCTACTTGTATATCAAAATATACATTACATCTAGTACCGGCCAAAATATTCCTACAAGAGCTATCATCATCCATACAAGCATACATACATATACATACATACATACATACATACATACATAGATATATATATATATATATATCACCCTACAAAATATTTAACACCTAACAACCATGACGTCCAAGGGTCATAGACACATACAAAAAGGCATACACTACCTAGAGAAAGCAACCCAACACTAACTATGGACTCTTACTACCAAAGTCCTCCCCTTCGGATCCTGACAATTCTCTGGACTCCACATCACTGTCCGGAACCCAAACAATCTTTGGATTAGGCTCTCTCTGAAGGAAATCTACACCAACAACTGGCTCCTCAACAACTTCACCTCTCCCAAATGATTGCGTCGTCATTTTTCGATTCAAGATCCTCCCCCACTTCAAACTCTTCCTCATTGTCAAACTCGTCTTCTTCACCTACAACTTCAAACTCTTCTGCACTGTCGAATTCCTCCATGGGGTCTTCCTCTTGAAGCTGAGGCTGAGATTTCTCAACAAGCTCTAACGGCTACTCTGGCTCTTCTTCATATAACGACGGCTCGTTAAGATCCTTGAAAATGGATGTGGCCACGATCTTCCAAGCATCTCTCTTCCTAAACATGGGGAACATGGCTATAAACATGGTGGAGGATTTTCCAACGACCTTCGGCTATTAATAGAGGGTAAGGGTGACATTTTAAGGGATATTTTTTTAGTTATTTATGAATTTCCATGGAATTCTAGTAATTCCAAGGATCATTACCGATCCACAAGAATAGTGTTTGTAAACAATAATATAATCAGCAACAAAGCTATGTGGATGTAAGCAGCATTTGGCCGAACCATTATAAAGTTAGCATGTCTTTTTTTACTCATTTTCATTTAATTTCTTCACTCACTTCTTTACTATAATTTCTCGGGCGTTTGTGCCACATTTTGATATAGACAATAATAGTAGAATTATTTTAAAGTATTGATGAATAAAAATATTTTAAAAAGGATTTAAAGGGGAAAGAAAGTACTGAACTCACTTCTAACGTTGAAAAAATAATTCTGATATAATTGCATAAACGCCTCGTTCGTTTTTGAGTTTTTAAGTAGAGGATACCACTATAGTAGTTTGTTGCAAGTTTTTTGGTAAAACAGATTTTGATTCAAATCTTGAAATTATTATTTGATACCCAAAAGACATATGTGAATATATTATTTTAAAATGATTTGAAATAAAACCTAGTGTTTAGTTCCAAAGTTTTCTTTAAAAGAAATCGATATAAAATATATAGTAGTTTGAGGAAGGTTTTGAAATAAGTTGTCTATATGGAAAAGATTTGTTTATATACAATGGGGGGCGCAAGTAGTAGTGGCATAGCCTAGAATAAATGTTTGAATTTTTTACGTTATCCCTTTTTGGATAAAGTGTATTTAATAAATAATTAAAACTTTATTAAGTTACTTTACGGATGCATGTAGCCTATGCATTAGGATAGTTTGGTTCGTGCATCATGTTATGGTATATTGTTTGCTACTTTCATTCGTTGAAATAAAATGGAATTCTCTGCGATTTTGAACAGTTGAAAACTTCTGAATTAATATAGAAATTAAAGCTAAGAAATTTGATATGAAAAACAATAAAAGTTGAATTTTCAGAACTCTTAATTTGAAAAGATAGTAAGTTTAAACAAGTTAAAAATATGCAGAAAACCCTTATTAAGTAAAACGAATATGAATGTTTTGTATATACTCTTAGAATGTAGTGGAGTATTATGCGAGTAATAAACTTAAGTCTTGAAATGTTTTAAAATGGAATTTTTTTAATGAAATGTTTTAGAAATGGAAACAAGTCTTTATAAAATGTTTGAGAACTTAGTAATGTTTTATGAAATGTTTCGTAAATGGTTTTAATATTATATGTGAAAATAAATATGAATTAAAAATAAATTTGTGTAGTTAAGATTTGAATAAAATACGTGAGTTGTGTGTAGATCATTTTATTCACATGACAATTCTCGGTCTAGGATTTGAGTACATGATTTCAAGGTGACTTACGCTCGTCCGAACAAGGATTTTTCTCTAGATTATTGGTGGCAAACACTTGATATAGATTCTTGAATGATTCTAAAAAAAGAATGGGGATTTCTAAAAAAAGAAACAGATCAAATTCCACATTAGAGAGGTCAAGTGATTTATACTAGTTTGGAAGTGATCGAATTTGATATTGCACACGAGTGGCATATATACATCGTACAGGCTTTGGTATAATTTGATACTATATTTATTGGCTTGTGGAGAGTTTGGGGAAAGACTCTTCGAATTGTTTGAGATAGTATGAATAATCGAATAAATAATAACCTAAGGCTGTTGACTGCAAGGCAACTTAGTAGGTTGTTTATCGTCCATATGGATAAGAGGATTTTTTAACTTGGGCAAACCGTAAGCTGTGTTTGCTAGTAATTGAATACTATTAAGTATTGATGTGTGATTTTTCCTTTACATTGCTTATTTTGGAATTTCAAGAATGAAGTATTCTAATTGGGGGAGAACACAACGACACAAAATTTTAGACTCTTTGTATTTAAAATCTGAATTATTTAAATATTTCAATATCGAATTTTGATTAAATTGATTTAATAACCTTTCAAACCACTTTTTAATAATAACTAATTACAAATAAAAAAATAAGGATTTGTTTACAAAAATTAATAGTTTGAATAAATATCGATAATGTGATCGAAAATCATTTTATCGATAAACGGTCTCGAAACGCGTGAAATTATCGTTACAGGCACTATCTCAGATTTTGACGAAACTTCTGCCTTCGAATAATAAGATGATGCATGCTAACAAGTTTCGTTTCGATCAAATGTATGGTGTGATCGTGGGAGTTTGAAACGTGTAACGTTTTGAAAATAGAAATTTAAATAATAACATATTTTATTATATAAACATCCATACCCTTCCTATACTCATTCACTTCTCACTTGGTTTCTTTTTCCTTCTTCTACAACTAAAATCAAAGAATATAACTTAGCCGCCTTCTTCCCTTAATTATTTTTGTAGCTAGGCCCGACGAAAACGAGTGATGTTAGATCTGTTGGAATAATATGAGTGAGGCTTCGAATCTCTATAAAGCTTATTGGGTGTAGTATTGTTTGGTTATGGTCCATTTTTTCCGTAACCTTGGCGATCGGGTGGAGGAGCGTAAGGCCACAATTGGTCAAACGGTGAGTGGCATTGTAAAATTGGTTCAAAAAGTAGACGAATGGAAGTGATCGGCCGAACTCTAGTTGTTGGTAGAAAATCATGACATTTAATGGTCGATTAAGGCTACAGGGGTCGGGTTTTATTACAAGGTATTGGGAGGGAAATCGAGGATGGAGTTGAACTCGCGGTAGCAAGAGGAGCGATTTGATGTTAGTTGGAGGAGATGGAGTTGATCGGGGTGTGGTACGATATTAGGATTCATGCATGCTTGGCTATAGGTCACGATTTATTAAGAGGGAATCAAGCATGAAGTTTTTGTGTCCATCATGTAGCGCGTGCAAAGGGAAGTATGTCAGAGATGATGGCACACAATTTTATGATGTGTAGGTGAAGATAGGAAGAAAGGGGTAGGCGGCTATGTTGGATGCACATGTTAGTGCACAGTGCATGACCTGGGTAGGAAAAGGGATTGGCAAAGATGGATTAGGGGAAAGTGATTATTAATTAAGTTAATAAGTAAATTAATTAATATTATAATCTGAATTCTTATGATATCTATAACTTTTGCATATAAGGTCCAATCGAGATGTTGTCTTCGTCATTACACTTGTATCGGGGTTATCTATGTCTTGGTTAAGTTAGGGCTTGGGTGAGTGAACTCACCATTTAATTTGTACATATTGTGTATATAATTGTTTGTTGTGTTACACATAAATTAATAGATAACAATACAAGTTATTAATTTTATTTTGAAAACAAATGACAATTTTATATTGTAGTATAATCTCACTTATAACCCTCTATAATATGTGATGTGGATGAGACTTGTTGTTTACATGTTTGATAGTGTACTGTGAATGGTTGAAGTGAAATAGTTGTTGTAAACATACTTCGAAATCCCTTGTATTTGACATATGTTAATTTAGTTAAAATGTGATATATTATGGAAAAATATATATTTAGTTATTCATTATACATGTTTTGGTATGTTTGACATAAATGAATTGGTTTGGAGAGTTACAGAAATTGTGAATGGAAGTTGTGATAGTTAGAAGCGAAAAAGTCGTTATGCATGCACTTTTAAATCACTTTGTGTTTGAAGCTTTATAAAGATAACACTGAAAAACATCATATGGCTTCTTTTCATTTTTTGAATAAATACTATAAGTGTATTTATTAATGGAAAAATATCAAGGTTTAAATATATATTTTTAATAATTATTTATAAGGTTTTAAAGTAAAGGTTTTAAAAAAATAAAACATGCTTTTATGGTTTTTAAATAAATTACAAAACAAGTATTTTAAGTAATATTTGAATTAAATGTTTTAAACCATAGTATAAATATTTTTAAAGTATTTTAAATATAGATATACATTTTTTAAGAAAATTGGTTAAAGTTTTTATTAAAGTATTAAAAAGCTTATTTAATATAATATCTTTTAAATTGTTTTAGGGTTTTATTAATTATATTAGCTTATATATAAATTAGTATGCATACATACATATATATATATATATATTGGTTTAAAAAGGTTTTTAGTAAATATATATAAGAAGTGAAAAACAAGTTAAAATCTTCCATAAAGAAATAACGGGAGATTTGGATTGGAACACTTTAGTTAAAGTAAATAGTTTTGTAAAGTCAAGTAAAAGTATATTACTTGTTAAATAAGTGTAAGATTATAATTAAGATTTTAATTAGAATTATAATTTAGATTATAATTATAATTAGTATTAAGGTTTAATTAGAAAGATAACCAAGATTATAATTAGGAATAATTAGGTAATTAATAATGAATATTTTATAAATAATTATAAGTGAATAGTTTTGGGTTGTTGTGACGATGTTTGAGTAACACTTGTCTTATATCTGTATAAAAGTAATTAGATTTCTAAAGAGAGTTTTAAAGATAATGATTAAGTGGAAATTGGTTTGGAAACAATGTTTTACTAACATTCGTTTTTAAACCATTAAATTATATTTCAAAGTATAAACATATTATAAATATAATTAGATCTGAATAATGGAATTTTAAAGATAATAATAAGTACAAAAGCTTTTGGAATAAAGATAAAAAAGGGTTATATGTTTAATGTATAAAAGAGAAGGGATTTGTAGTAATGATGTTTTAGTAACACTGTTTTGAACCTCTTTGATTATATTTTTAAAGTTAATCTTGTTAAGTGGTTTGTGAATATAATTATACCGTCAAGATAAGTATTGAATACTTCTGAAGTGTAGAAAAGAGTATACATAAATAGTAAATACATGAATAGTAAATATGTAAATAGCATAATACATGTATATATCTTTTATAAAGGGAAATAAAATCTATACATAGGTTTAAACAAGGAAGTTTTAATTAATAAAGTTGTTTTATTATATAAAAGGGACTTTACTAATAAAAGAGGTTTCAATTAATAAAGTATTAATTAAATAAAAAGGGAATTAAATGTCATTTATGCGACATGATCGTGCTTTGTTTGTGTTAATTGTGCTTTGTGTGTTTACTGGATTATGAAAAGTATTTAGTTGTGTACTTAGCATGAAAGCCAATAAAGTAGACTTGTTACTATCTTTGATAGTTGAGAATGATGATTCGAGTAACGTGTAGAGACAACAGTGCTCTAACCTACCGGGCTTTACTCTTAAAGTTAAGTGTTGGAAATATGATAAGTATACAGGACTTGGTTTCCATATGTGATCTCATTGTTGTTGAGTGTCACCAAATTCATTCATTGATTCGGTCTTGAAGAGATTAGGATCGGTAAGTGTTTTACTTATCAAAAACTGCTTCAAGGCCGAGATACGTGTTTTAGCTCTAGGAAGTGGATCTATTCGAGATGTTAGAATCCATTTGGGGATTCATGATCTATTCGAGTGATGATGGCTCATGTGTTGAAATGATGAACGTGACTTCACCATTGGTATATGACTAAAGACAAAGAGGATACACAGTCCCGAATTTAGCTAAGCCATGGGGGTATACCAACTACATACCTAAAGTATGCTTATTGATATGTTGCATGTGGGAGTTGTTAATATTAGTTCCACTTGGTTGAAGAAAGTGTTCGACGGTGGTCCAATTGTGTTTACCTTATGGTATATTCTGTTTAGAGGTATACGGCGCTCAAAAGGTAGTTTCTAATCCTTGTCATGGAGATCGGCTGTGACGACCCGGAATTTTTAAAAATTTAAATTGGAATATCTAATTGATTGGAAATATTTAAAAAGTTAATTTTTAACTTGAATTCAAATATTATTATTAATAGCAATTAAGTTATTGGATTTAATAAACTGAAAAAGGGTGAATTATTGAATCTTCAGTTTTAAGCCTGTTAAAATATATTTAAGGGTTTGTAAAATTTATATCGATAATACTGAAGATAGTAAAAGTGTTAAAATTGAATTGAAAGGTGATTTGTTCAGTTTTAATAATATATCGTTTAAATTGAATTTAAAAATAGCCTTTCGAGGCATAATCTCGGAATTCGAAGTCACCAGTTCCATTGGATCCATAATAGTTAGTTATTATCGGATTTCAATTTTCGTAGCAATCGGAGTTGTCATTTGACCATGGCAGCTCAAAACGCATAGAGACTATTTTAGTCGATTTAATTTAAAATTGGTCGTTTATTTCCGTAACTTCCGCATATGATCGAATTAGCCTCCGAAACACGTTCCATTGTGTTCGGAATGCGGGTAAAACCTTATAAACGCCTGGCAGCACGCCTCGATAGGGCATCGGAATTTTAAGTCGCAGTAAATAAGATACTTATAAAAAAATATTATAACCAGTCAACAATCAGGGCTTACCTTCTCCAATACGCCTCCCTCAACCTTATATCACGTATCTTCCTTCCTCCCCTTCATTCCCAGTTCTAAATCGAGATCTGCCCCTTCTAAAAAAATGGTTGCCGATTCTTTTCCTCTTTCCAGTAAAAAAAAAAACAGTTCGATAAAAAAAAGGGAGGTCGCCGTTGCTTTCTTCTTAAACCTTGTTCTATCTCCCTCAAATTAAATCGAAGTCAAAATCAAATTCAATTAAAAAAATGGCAGACGAGAAATCGCGTAAGGGAGGGAGAGCTCAACTTTTGGTTCACGCACATCGATGCAATGGGCGGAGGCAACACAGAGGGTCGCGATGGCATGAGGGTCGAGCTCGAGCATGGCGATTTCACGAGGTTTGGAGTGGCGACAGTCGCATCTTCGTATGCGAGTCAGGTGGGGGATTGGTGGATTCATGGGCGAGCTTTAGGGACTGCGTGGTTTCACGGCTTCAGAAGTTTTATGGGTGGACCTGGAAGTCAGTAGTGGCGTGGGTGTTTCTGTGGTATGAGCGTGCCGTGCGAGATGGAGGCGAGGAATGGGTCGAGCGATTGATGGTGAGGTGTAACGACCCGTAAAATTCAATAATTAAATTGGTTGAATTAATAAGATTTTTGTAATTAAATTTAAAAAGGAATAAAAAATTTGTAATGTATAATGAAGTAAATGTTAAGAATGAATTGTAGCAATGGTTATTAAAACTAATTATTGAAAATTGAAGTGAAATCCCAATAAAGAAATAGTGTTAATTATTGCACTTGGATATAAAATTTAAAATAAGTAATTAAAGGTAAGCATTTAATTAACCAATGCAATAATATATTGATTAATAGTAACTACGTGTAAATTTAGGCAATAATGTTAATGCAAGGTAAACAATACTAATTAAAGCTGAATTGTGTAAATTGAATAGAATTGCAATAAATGAAATAATGTAAAATGGTATAACTTGGTTATAGGATGATGTAAGCTAATAAATAATTAATTCAATGTAATACCAATTGATTGAAACAATTGCAGGGTTATAATTGATTGTAAATAGAAATATTTGGTAATAAATTAATATAAGAAAAATAAATGTAAATATTGGATTAATCAATGAAATTTATAATGAGTAAATAGTGATTGAATAAAATCAATGTTCTGCAAGTAATTATAATATATGTTTGAAAGTAATAAACTTAAAGTTAATTAAAGTTTAATGGTTACAATTGTTATAAATTACTTATTTGTTTAGTTCATAGAATTTAATTTGAAAGCAATTGTAGTCATTGACTTAATTAGTGCAATCCCAGTTAATTAAAGTAATTGGTTGGATAAGAAGAATGGAAGTCAAGATTTATCAATTTATTGGGATTTGAACTATGATAATAATTGGAGCAATTGCAATTTAATGAAATTAAATCTCTAACTTTTGCGTTAATTGAAATCAATATGGAATGTAAGAATATTAAGATAATAGTTTGTAAATCCAATGTTAATTTTATCCGTTTGATAATAATAAATTGAATAATAGAATGAAAAGTGAATTTAACAGAATTATTGAAAATTAAATTTATAATTTTGAATTTAATGAAATTGAGGATTAATATTGAAATTTATAAATTTATATTCTCTAAATTGACATTTAAATTTGTTTAAACCATTGCAAATGATTGAGGAATCATAAGTGATGAAATTTGTCAATTTTCGAATTGAAATTTAAAATTTGATTTAATTAATTAATTATTAATTTATTTAATTAATGTAGAAATAGCCATTTTGGCCATGGGCTTGGATTTCGACGAAACCAGTTTCATCGGATCCGTAACGATGAATTATTGTAGGTTTTCAAGTTTCGTAGCGACTGAAGCTGTCGTTTGATCGTACGAATGCGAAACGCCTTGAAATCGATTTAATTGAAATCAATTAAAATCAATTTGGAAAATTTTGATTTTAGCATAACTTCTTCGTACGATGGAATTTGGATTTGAAACTTGTTCCATCGAGTTTAAAATATTTTGAAACATCTATTTTGATATATGGGTTGACCCAATTTCATTCCGGAGTCGAAACGGGCTTTTCGGGCCATATATCGTCCAGCGCGTACATCCAATCGATCTGATCCATTTTATTTCAACCCTGCCTATAAATACCCTGTTATAAACCCAAGTCTACCTCTATTTCTCATTTGTCTGCGCGTACAATTCCCCTTCACCTCCTCATTTCAATGGCGGACAATTCCAAATCCAATTGCAATTCAAAAATCAAATTGAAATTTCAAACTCCTTAAAAAAATTCAAAAAAATTATATATCAAAGCTCTCGTTGTATGCATCTCAGATCTACAGTTCGTTTTTGGTTTCGATGCATCGTTTGTCCAGAATTTCAGAATCAATTCTCGACCATCCATTGCGTCGAAGTCAACTCTGCCTGATCGACAAATTGATAGTACTGTTGGGAAGAGAGGGACGGGTGGAGGTCATCGGTGTTGTTCGTTCGATCGATTAACGGTTGGATTGGGCTCAAAAATTTGAGTAGGGTTTGTTTTGGGGGGTGGTGGCTGCCTCAGTTTTCGTGGAAATGGTGGGCTCAACCTTGTGACACGAGCCTAGGGGGTGATGGTGAGGTGACGACCAACCAGAGGTTCGTGCGGCGTATCAGAGTGGAATCGCGGTTGTGGCTTCTAGCGGCTGAGGCTGTGTTTGCGTGCATACCAATGGGTTTTGTTTTCGTGCGTTAGGGTTCTGGAATGATGCTTGCGTAGCAAGTGTTTTGGGGTGAGTGTTTTTTTTCTATTTTAATTTTAATTTTTGATTTCAAGTCTTCTAATTCGAATATCTTTCACATACGATGTCCGTTTCACGCGCGGTTTTCTCCACTAGGTTCGTATTGGAATTCCGAACACTTTGACGTTGGTTTGGATGGATTTGGAGACTGTTTGAATTTTGGGATTAAATTGGATTTAAATCCAATTTAAATTCAAAAGGTGAGTGTTTTAACCCACTCACAACTTCTAAAATTTCTTACGTTTGTTAAATTTATTTAGGATGTGACTAGAAATTTATTTATGACTGTTTGGCATATTTTTGATCATCATCCCAGTTAAATTGAATTTAATCGAATTAAATTGTTATTTAATTTATTTATTGCATATAAACTACCGGTTAAATTTTCATTTAATTTATTGTTGAATATAAACTGCTAGTTGATACCTGTTGTTTATTATCCGTTATATATTGATGCTATTGATTGAATTGGATGATGATTGTGATTAGTGGTTGATGATTGATATTGGATGAATGGATGTTGTATTTTATATCATTATAAACAGCAATTTGTTATGCACTTTATTTCATTCGGGATTGTGGTTTGAAATGATATATAACCGTATTTTTATTTTAAATCACGGATTGAAATGATAAATGTAACATCCCGGAATTTTTAACACGGGATTTGTGAACATTTAATTCATTTTAAATGGTTATTATGGGTTTAAGATTTATTTTAAACTAAAAGAATAGGTTTAAATTATATTAACAAGTTAAAATTTCTAAGGTGTGGATTTAATTTGAAAATTGAATAATAATAATTGAATTATTGGATTTAGATAATTTGGGAAATTGGATGTAAATTGATATAAAAATGATGTTTAAATGTGTTTTTAAGTTCAATTGGACATAATTGATATTATTGGATTTTTGGAAGAATTTAAAAGTTGATAAGTTATTATTTGGAATTTTATATTAATTTAAAAATAAATTTAATATTATTAAAAATGCCAATAATCAGATTTTGGTCCGGAATGAGCCAAAATGATTTTTAATGTGCTTATAAATGTTATATGAATTATTGTTAAGTTAATAAAATTTTAAAGGTGAAAATTTTGAGTGATTTCGATAATTTCGAAAATCGCTTGATTTAATAGACGAGTTAAAATGGCCTTCCGGGGCACAGTCTCGGAATTCGACGAAACCAGTTCCATTGGATCCGTAATGGTTAGTTATTATCGGATTTCAATTTTCGTAGCGATCGGAGTTGTCGTTTGACCCCGGCAGCTCGAAACGCATCGGTATTGTTTTAATCGGTTTGATTTTAAATTTGATCGTTTAATTCCGTAACTCGCGCATACGATCAAATTAGCTTACGAAACTTGTTCCATTGTGTCCGTAACACGGAAAAACCTTAGGATCGCCTGTCGGAACGTGAGAATTGGGGGTCGTTTGCATTAACTGTTAACTTGAGAAATTATATTAATAAAATAATATTAAATAACATTTATATACACGTTTATACTACTAAACCCTAAGCATCGCGAGGCCGCCGTTCTTAAGTTATCTATGGCCGACATGCTTCCATCTTCTTCTTCAAATTCCTTCTTATCTACTAATCTCTAGCAAAACTCTCCAACTAAACAATCATAGATCTTGTTGAGATCTAGCAAACGACCGGTTGTGATCGATTATCGAGCGATGTGGCGGCCAGAAATCGAGTGGAAAGGAGTTGCGTTCGAGCGCACGAATCGAGAAATTGAGAGAGCCGAGCGTGGCCGTGTACTGGCCGTGGGGGCGTGGCGACGTGCTCTTCGTAGTGGGGGTACTGGATCTTGTTTTCGACAAAGGTGGAAGGTGCGATTGCAAACCCTAAATCACGTTGATGGGTTCGAACTCCCTGTAGTGTCGCGCATGAGGATGAGGAAGATGCAGGGGGCCGTGATTTCCTTGTTGATCTAACGGTTGAAAATTGCTTGGTAAAAGTAAAATAAAAATAAAAAAAGAATTTTTGTTTAAAATTCAATTCAAACTTCAAAATTGAATATCTCTTGCATATGTAATCAGATTTCAGCAAAATTTGCGGCACCGGAATCGCAGAAGCGCGTACTACGCGATGGTACAGATCCAGAGTCATTCCGGGCAAGTAGAAATTTAAGTTAAATCGAACGTCGTTCGGTTTAATTTAAATTTCGAACGCTCGCCGAAACTCAAGGTGAGTTATTCTCACTCACATCTGGATACTAGTAAAGTTAGACAAATAATATTGACTGTTTGTTTGGATGTTTAGCTGAATATGTTGATTATTATCGAATTGAATCAATATATGTTGTTGTGCTAATATTTGTGGATGCAGGGAAAAACAGGTTGGAGGGATCCAACTGGATTCCTCACAATGTAGTAATATTTTTATAGTGATGATGATGCCTGTTATATTCTGTGATTGGTAAATTTGGAATTAAATTGTATGGTGACATTGTAGAATAAACTGTAAACCCAAATGTTAATTATAAAGGAATTTGGGGTTTTAATTATAAAGGAATTTAATTGGGTTTTCAAGAAGCTAAGAAAATTAATAAATAGGAAATTTAAAAGAATAAATAAAATTAGAATCTTTTGGATGGAAAACTGAACTAAAATTTAATCGGAATAATGTTGAGTAAATTATAAATCCATAAATAATTATAAATGGATAAATTGAATTTTAGAGAAACAAAAGATATGGTTAATAAAGAATTTTAAAGGGTTAAAATTTGAAATCTATTTAGAATGGAAATTGAAAATTTGGGGAATCTGGAATGGTAATCAAAGATAAATGTTATTAGTTGAAAATTTGGGAAAATAAATTTATGTTATTCAAAATATAAAACTAAAGTGAAATAATTGGACAGGAATCGTGAGAAGGATTACTGTGATGTTTAAGTGGAAATGAAATTCCTTGGGAAAAACCAAGTTCGAATTTAAATTGATTTTATAAAAAGGAAGTTTTGAAGTTTAAACTTGTTTAAAAGAGTGTTTGGAAATTATTATTTTTAAAGTAACTATTTATTAATTAGTAATAGTAAAGTAATTATTCTTTTACAAATGGATTTGTTTAAAAAGCTAGTTTTGACCTAAGTATATGGCAATAAGTCTTAATCTTTTTACAACTCTATTTTTAAATATAGTTTAACTAAAACCTTAGTTTAAATCAAGTTATATCCTATAAAATAGTTTCGCTTTAAATATTTTGAAATTATGTTTTGAGTAAATAATTAGTAGTAAATTTACCTATCTTAAAGTATATATTTTAAACTAAAATGTTTTAAATTGTTTTTAAATCTAAACTGTTTTGGACTTGGATATTTCCAATGGGAATATATGGTAAATGATTTACCTTGTAAAGGAGAAATTTTGGGAAATGGTTTCAAATGAGATTTGAAAATTGGGTAACATATCCTTTAAAGATATTTGAGGTAAATAAATAATATGGAATATTATTTATTGTGTGATGGATGCTTATGGATGTTTATAAATATAAATTGATAGTTAAATCACCGACTATCAATATTGGACAATGCGTGATCGTTTCGAAGAGACCGGGATCGAGATTTATTTCTCGAAAACCACTTCGATCTGATTTGTACGTTTCGTGCGAAAAACGTGTTTGGAGTCGAAGATGGAGCAATGAAGTGCAAGGGCTAGTCGCTACTAATCCTGAGGATATTTCCAAATGGATGTAGTAGGAGTAGTGCCTTCGGTTCCGTTCGAACCCGGGACGGACTTGTATGGACGAATGCTTGCGAAACATCGTCAGGTGGACGATGGGCATTCTAAGTGAAACGTTCTAAAAAGGTAACGTTTAGCCTCAAAACTCATCAAATGGGAATGACTGAAAATCAGGGGATATGCAGCAAGGTTAGGTGGGTCATGCCCAAGCAGGACAAGATATTTCCCCTGTCTAGATGTCCCTTATATATTTCGGCTTAGTGGGTGGTTGGTCGCGCCAACCACGGGGTTTATCTTGTTCGGGACTGTTCAGTAAGGAATGGTTCCGGCCTTGTGTTGCAGGGATGAAGGGAGTAGTCCTCGGTACGGTGATCTAGGCCCCGTACTGTGACAGGTGGTACCCCAGTGCCTAGTCATTGTTGGAAATCCATTCTCCCTACGAGCCTTGTACGAGTTTTGTTTGTATTACCCACTTAGGTGGCTAGTAGCTGGAATTTAATAAATGTAACAATTTCGGCTATTTTATAAGTATTTGTGAATAGACCCTATTATAATATCAGAGGATTTCTATAAAAAGGGTTTTAGCTATCGTAAGGTAAAAACCCGACATGTTTATTTGTGGCGTGGTCTTACGAGATGCTTTTGTTTTCAAAGGATTTTGAAACTTTAATAATAAATTTGGATGCATTATTATCAGCTGGTATTCCAGACTGACTCGGGTGTTATTTCATTATAATGCTCGGGTCAGACCGAGTATTATTTATACAGGACTTGATGCTTTGGAGCAGGAGAGGAGCTGAAGCCGAGACGTATTATCTATATATATATGTATGGTCCGCTGCTGTGATTGTATGGTATGTCTGATTTGTGATTGTTGAGGTATGAGAAACTCTGATGATGTGATGTATAAAAAGTTTAGATTTCATTTTGTGTAAAGTTCTATATTCATTATTATAGTTTATTCCGCTGCGATTGTGAGATTCTGTTATCGTTAGTTTCTTCTTCTTCTTCTATCTCTTCTTCTTTAACCCTAATGGTTCGTAATTCTGTGCCACTTGAGTTAATAGAGGTAGAATAGTGTTGATTCAAGGGGTACGGATTTGCGGGCTGTCACACTTGGTATCAGAGCTTAGGTTGGCGACAACCTAGGCTTTGGTGGGGAAATTACTCATTAAACAGAGTCAATTGTACTCTATAATGAGTTGAGAGTAATAATAGATATGAGAGCGTATTTGTTAGTGGATATAAAATTATTTTTATACTGTGTTGACTTATCGGTTGAGTGTTTATGAATTCTGGTCGGTGCGGGAAGTACAACCGTATCGACAGGGGTTTCTAAATTCTTAAACAAGATAAACCGACATAGTATTATTTTTAAAGTGGGTAAATGAAATAATTTTACCCAAAATTATACTTTGATATAAAAGAAATGATTTTCTAGCTTATTATATATTGGGTGTTTGTTGGTTGTTAATACCATGATCAAGTAAGAATCTTGAATTTGATCAAAATTTGAAATAATAAGCTAATAATAATTTAAATATTAAAATGGTTTATAACCCAATAGAATTAATTAAATATGTTGTGAGTAAGAAGTGAAATTAAAATTTGAATTGAACCAGAATTTAAATCCCGGAAGTTTTGGAAAGGATTTTAAAGGTAATGGAAATAAAAGGATTTGGGAAATTTAAAATCCTGGGAAGGATTGAAATGTTTTCCAATGTATTGAAGGTAATGATGAAATATTGTTTTGAGTAATATGTTTGAATGGGAAAACTGTTTTGAAAAAAATTTGGGAAAGTAAGAAGCATTGAACTCACTTCAGTCGCTGGAAAATAATCCTGATGATGCTGGCCACATCATTAGAATTCATTTTCGAGTTTCTAAAGTGATGGATTGCTTCCCTAGTATTTGGTTATGGTATTGTTTGGATTTTGGGTATGCTAGTTGTTTGGGAAATCTCAAAGAAGGAAATTTGTTTTGGTATAAATAAATTATTTTGGAAATTTGGAGATTTGATTAAATATACCTAATGGGTAGGTGTTGATTATTATTTTAAAATGATTTTGAAATAAAACCGGGTAAATTGAATTCTGGGAAGAAAATTCTAATTATATAATGTATAAATTTAAATTGGATTAAGTATTGAATTTGTAAAGTAAAGCTGATGCTAATGAGAAGGAAGAAATGAAAATTTTAATCTTGGAATTAAAAATTAAATTTAACTTGAGTAATCGAAAGTGAATAAAATATGTTGAAATAAATAGAAAATTTGAATTTAACTTGGATAAGATAAATAAATTGAACTTAAAATAAAAATGATTTGAATCAAATTAAAATGTAAGATGACCTTGGAATTATGGGTCATTGTGAAATGAATTGAACTCCTGAGCTATCAGGTGTATGCTTGTAGTTGAAACTATGGATTTGGAATTAGCAAAGAATTAAGGTGTAAGAAGGTTGGTAACCTTAAGAATTCAGTGATATATATATAATTTGAAATTGTGATTATAGGATGTAAATGGATTAAAATGAGCTATGTAAGCTTTTAAAATAAATAAGTTGGAGAACTTATAAATTGAAAGTGAGATTATAATCACAAATGGGAAATAGTTGAATAGTATGGTGAATTTGAGACTTAATCTCAAATGAAATATGAATTGAGATAATGTATAGTGGGATATAAAGAAGTGAATGAACTTCACTTAGTAAACAAGTTTTGAACTTGTATTTGGAGAATTAAAATTTAGAAATTTGAAATTAAATTAAATCTAGATGAATTGGAATTAAAGTAAATGGATATAAAGGTGAAATATAAATTGTTTATAATTGCATAAAGAAATTCACATACTTAAGTTATTAAGTGTTATAATTTAAATTTGTAAATATAAAATGGAAGTGAACTTAAATAAGAAATCTAAACTCTTGAATAAAAGTGAAACTGAAAATTTATTAAATGAAAGGGTTGAAGGGTGTGGCAAATTTAAAATTGACCATAATGAAATGCAAAGCCTAATGAAGTAAAGTGAGCACATAAATGTGGATGTTCTTAAGTTAGCAAATAAGTTTTGGACTTATGAATGGGGAACTGGAATTTGTTTTGGTACTGGAATTGAAATTTAAATTTCAGTTGAGTAACAAATAATATTGAAGGGAATTTAGATTTTATTTAAAGAGGTATAAGGAAAGGTAGGAATTTAAATTGCTAAATGAAATAATTGGAAAATGGTGATATTATAAAGAATTCAGAGTGAGTTAAGAAAGTGGATTGAAACCTAATATGGATTAGGTTAGTGGCTAACTTGAATTACAATTAAATGGAAATTGTATTGAAATGAATAGAATTTTGATAATTGATCAAAATTTAGGAAGTAAATAAAAAATCCAGTTGTAGCATGGGATTTAATTATGGTAATAAATATTGGAAGTATGGATATATAATAGAATTAGCTATCATAATGATGGTTTTGAATTGTAAGTAAATTCGAATGAGAGAAATAATTTAAATGGTCTCTTTGTTAATAAAATAAACTTAACATGGATTGGATAACTAAACAAAGAGCATTAAATTTGTATATGAATTGAAATTTGATTTGAATGAGAATCAAATGGAGATAAAATTAATTTGATAAAAAGATAATGGAAATATTGGGAAAGAATTTAAGCAAATTGAAGGTAAAACAAAAAAATGGTGAATGGATTTTAAATTAATAACTTCTCCACTGTTTATTTAAAAATTTAATTGTAAGTGGAAAGATATCAATATAAACTTGGGTTGGTTAATGGAATAAGATGTAAGAAAATGTGATTTAACAATTGCATTGGAAAGAGGAAATGTTTGGTTTGTGAACCTTGTGATGGAATAAAACTAATATAAATTTAAGTTGGAATTAATTTCAATGGTTATAAGCTTAAGTGGCAATTGTTTTGCTTGGGTGATATAAAAATTTCTTGTATACAGAATTGAGTTGTTTAAATAGCAACTGGGTTGGTTTTTGAATAAATTGATATGGATTGGAATTTATTTCAAAGAATTTGATTGTAAATTAAATTAAATAGTGTTGCATATAAATGACTTAAAGCACATATTCATAATATTGAAGTGAATATGAATGAGTTGTCTTATTGTATTCAAAATTTAATTGGTTTTGAATTGATGGGAAGGGATTGGAAATTTCTCAAGTGACTTTACATATGAATGAAAATGGATTACCATAGTAATGCAAATGCTCCAAAATTCGAAATAAGAATTTGGTGTGAATCAATGTCATATTGAAATGGAAACTAATTGGTGGAAATAAAATGGAGTACTTGAATTTAAATCTTTCAAATGGGAAAAAAAAAATGAAGTTAGACTTGAACAAGAGTTTTGAAAGGTGATTGACATCTTTAAATTGTAAATAAAGTATGGTAACATTGTTAAACTAAGAAATTTGGGTTTGTAGTGAGAGTTTAAACAATGTTGAAATTGTGAAATTGTTTATAAAGGTGGTTAGCATGCATAATTATGGAAGTTGCTTGGTTTTGGTTATGAAATGATATAAATTGAAAAAGCAGAATCTATATGTAAATCATTTGTGTTAACTTGGAGTTAGCATGGGAAAATGAACTTTGTGAATGTTATAAAATACAGTTTACTTATGAAATTATGCAAAG
The DNA here is from genome assembly GCA_030765085.1 of Allium cepa. NCBI lineage: Eukaryota > Viridiplantae > Streptophyta > Magnoliopsida > Asparagales > Amaryllidaceae > Allium > Allium cepa. The sequence goes on along the minus strand of CM060928.1, from coordinate 782,964,450 downwards.
TGTTGTTTGGAATGTAAATAGTTATGTTTGGCTTACATTTATATTGGAAATGATGTTAAATTGCTCATATTTTGATAACTGATGAATATGTTTGAGTAAGCACAGGTGCGGGAGGCGTTTGAGAGAGTTGGAGCGCATATATGCGATATATTAGCCGCTTGCTTTTAAAAATTTGCTAAAAGGTACGCCTACGCAAATATAATTGGGAAATGATATATATATTGTGTTATATTTTGGTTTCCGGCCGTGTGGGCCGATGTATATATATTTGTGTATCCTGCGATGTCGCAGAAGCTCCTCCGTACAGGGGAGACTCTGCCAAAATTTTCCGTAAATTTTGGGAGTTAGAAAATTTTTGGGGTTTTGGGAAAAGTTAAATAACCTGGGAAGTTATAAGTAAAAAATTTAAGCTTTAGAGTTAATAAAGCAAATAGGTTTGGGAATTGAACAAAAAGGGATTTTGTGAAGTGTATATAAGCTTTTAACTAAGCAAATGGGGTAAGTAAATAGGTTTGAGAGTATGTTCTACCTTATACAAATTTCGGGGACGAAATTTTTATAAGGGGGAAGGAATGTAACATCCCGGAATTTTTAACACGGGATTTGTGAACATTTAATTCATTTTAAATGGTTATTATGGGTTTAAGATTTATTTTAAACTAAAAGAATAGGTTTAAATTATATTAACAAGTTAAAATTTCTAAGGTGTGGATTTAATTTGAAAATTGAATAATAATAATTGAATTATTGGATTTAGATAATTTGGGAAATTGGATGTAAATTGATATAAAAATGATGTTTAAATGTGTTTTTAAGTTCAATTGGACATAATTGATATTATTGGATTTTTGGAAGAATTTAAAAGTTGATAAGTTATTATTTGGAATTTTATATTAATTTAAAAATAAATTTAATATTATTAAAAATGCCAATAATCAGATTTTGGTCCGGAATGAGCCAAAATGATTTTTAATGTGCTTATAAATGTTATATGAATTATTGTTAAGTTAATAAAATTTTAAAGGTGAAAATTTTGAGTGATTTCGTTAATTTCGAAAATCGCTTGATTTAATAGACGAGTTAAAATGGCCTTCCGGGGCACAGTCTCGGAATTCGACGAAACCAGTTCCATTGGATCCGTAATGGTTAGTTATTATCGGATTTCAATTTTCGTAGCGATCGGAGTTGTCGTTTGACCCCGGCAGCTCGAAACGCATCGGTATTGTTTTAATCGGTTTGATTTTAAATTTGATCGTTTAATTCCGTAACTCGCGCATACGATCAAATTAGCTTACGAAACTTGTTCCATTGTGTCCGGAACACGGAAAAACCTTAGGATCGCCTGTCGGAACGTGAGAATTGGGGGTCGTTTGCATTAACTGTTAACTTGAGAAATTATATTAATAAAATAATATTAAATAACATTTATATACACGTTTATACTACTAAACCCTAAGCATCGCGAGGCCGCCGTTCTTAAGTTATCTATGGCCGACATGCTTCCATCTTCTTCTTCAAATTCCTTCTTATCTACTAATCTCTAGCAAAACTCTCCAACTAAACAATCATAGATCTTGTTGAGATCTAGCAAACGACCGGTTGTGATCGATTATCGAGCGATGTGGCGGCCAGAAATCGAGTGGAAAGGAGTTGCGTTCGAGCGCACGAATCGAGAAATTGAGAGAGCCGAGCGTGGCCGTGTACTGGCCGTGGGGGCGTGGCGACGTGCTCTTCGTAGTGGGGGTACTGGATCTTGTTTTCGACAAAGGTGGAAGGTGCGATTGCAAACCCTAAATCACGTTGATGGGTTCGAACTCCCTGTAGTGTCGCGCATGAGGATGAGGAAGATGCAGGGGGCCGTGATTTCCTTGTTGATCTAACGGTTGAAAATTGCTTGGTAAAAGTAAAATAAAAATAAAAAAAGAATTTTTGTTTAAAATTCAATTCAAACTTCAAAATTGAATATCTCTTGCATATGTAATCAGATTTCAGCAAAATTTGCGGCACCGGAATCGCAGAAGCGCGTACTACGCGATGGTACAGATCCAGAGTCATTCCGGGCAAGTAGAAATTTAAGTTAAATCGAACGTCGTTCGGTTTAATTTAAATTTCGAACGCTCGCCGAAACTCAAGGTGAGTTATTCTCACTCACATCTGGATACTAGTAAAGTTAGACAAATAATATTGACTGTTTGTTTGGATGTTTAGCTGAATATATTGATTATTATCGAATTGAATCAATATATGTTGTTGTGCTAATATTTGTGGATGCAGGGAAAAACAGGTTGGAGGGATCCAACTGGATTCCTCACAATGTAGTAATATTTTTATAGTGATGATGATGCCTGTTATATTCTGTGATTGGTAAATTTGGAATTAAATTGTATGGTGACATTGTAGAATAAACTGTAAACCCAAATGTTAATTATAAAGGAATTTGGGGTTTTAATTATAAAGGAATTTAATTGGGTTTTCAAGAAGCTAAGAAAATTAATAAATAGGAAATTTAAAAGAATAAATAAAATTAGAATCTTTTGGATGGAAAACTGAACTAAAATTTAATCGGAATAATGTTGAGTAAATTATAAATCCATAAATAATTATAAATGGATAAATTGAATTTTAGAGAAACAAAAGATATGGTTAATAAAGAATTTTAAAGGGTTAAAATTTGAAATCTATTTAGAATGGAAATTGAAAATTTGGGGAATCTGGAATGGTAATCAAAGATAAATGTTATTAGTTGAAAATTTGGGAAAATAAATTTATGTTATTCAAAATATAAAACTAAAGTGAAATAATTGGACAGGAATCGTGAGAAGGATTACTGTGATGTTTAAGTGGAAATGAAATTCCTTGGGAAAAACCAAGTTCGAATTTAAATTGATTTTATAAAAAGGAAGTTTTGAAGTTTAAACTTGTTTAAAAGAGTGTTTGGAAATTATTATTTTTAAAGTAACTATTTATTAATTAGTAATAGTAAAGTAATTATTCTTTTACAAATGGATTTGTTTAAAAAGCTAGTTTTGACCTAAGTATATGGCAATAAGTCTTAATCTTTTTACAACTCTATTTTTAAATATAGTTTAACTAAAACCTTAGTTTAAATCAAGTTATATCCTATAAAATAGTTTCGCTTTAAATATTTTGAAATTATGTTTTGAGTAAATAATTAGTAGTAAATTTACCTATCTTAAAGTATATATTTTAAACTAAAATGTTTTAAATTGTTTTTAAATCTAAACTGTTTTGGACTTGGATATTTCCAATGGGAATATATGGTAAATGATTTACCTTGTAAAGGAGAAATTTTGGGAAATGGTTTCAAATGAGATTTGAAAATTGGGTAACATATCCTTTAAAGATATTTGAGGTAAATAAATAATATGGAATATTATTTATTGTGTGATGGATGCTTATGGATGTTTATAAATATAAATTGATAGTTAAATCACCGACTATCAATATTGGACAATGCGTGATCGTTTCGAAGAGACCGGGATCGAGATTTATTTCTCGAAAACCACTTCGATCCGATTTGTACGTTTCGTGCGAAAAACGTGTTTGGAGTCGAAGATGGAGCAATGAAGTGCAAGGGCTAGTCGCTACTAATCCTGAGGATATTTCCAAATGGATGTAGTAGGAGTAGTGCCTTCGGTTCCGTTCGAACCCGGGACGGACTTGTATGGACGAATGCTTGCGAAACATCGTCAGGTGGACGATGGGCATTCTAAGTGAAACGTTCTAAAAAGGTAACGTTTAGCCTCAAAACTCATCAAATGGGAATGACTGAAAATCAGGGGATATGCAGCAAGGTTAGGTGGGTCATGCCCAAGCAGGACAAGATATTTCCCCTGTCTAGATGTCCCTTATATATTTCGGCTTAGTGGGTGGTTGGTCGCGCCAACCACGGGGTTTATCTTGTTCGGGACTGTTCAGTAAGGAATGGTTCCGGCCTTGTGTTGCAGGGATGAAGGGAGTAGTCCTCGGTACGGTGATCTAGGCCCCGTACTGTGACAGGTGGTACCCCAGTGCCTAGTCATTGTTGGAAATCCATTCTCCCTACGAGCCTTGTACGAGTTTTGTTTGTATTACCCACTTAGGTGGCTAGTAGCTGGAATTTAATAAATGTAACAATTTCGGCTATTTTATAAGTATTTGTGAATAGACCCTATTATAATATCAGAGGATTTCTATAAAAAGGGTTTTAGCTATCGTAAGGTAAAAACCCGACATGTTTATTTGTGGTGTGGTCTTACGAGATGCTTTTGTTTTCAAAGGATTTTGAAACTTTAATAATAAATTTGGATGCATTATTATCAGCTGGTATTCCAGACTGACTCGGGTGTTATTTCATTATAATGCTCGGGTCAGACCGAGTATTATTTATACAGGACTTGATGCTTTGGAGCAGGAGAGGAGCTGAAGCCGAGACGTATTATCTATATATATATGTATGGTCCGCTGCTGTGATTGTATGGTATGTCTGATTTGTGATTGTTGAGGTATGAGAAACTCTGATGATGTGATGTATAAAAAGTTTAGATTTCATTTTGTGTAAAGTTCTATATTCATTATTATAGTTTATTCCGCTGCGATTGTGAGATTCTGTTATCGTTAGTTTCTTCTTCTTCTTCTATCTCTTCTTCTTTAACCCTAATGGTTCGTAATTCTATGCCACTTGAGTTAATAGAGGTAGAATAGTGTTGATTCAAGGGGTACGGATTTGCGGGCTGTCACAATAAATATCTGTATCACTCGACCATAGGGTAGAAAATTATATACAGACATCGTGGTCTATATATAGAAATATTCTGAAATGATTTTCTATGGTTTTGTAAAGAAATATATGGTTTTATAAGATAGTGATTAGGATATTTTATAAATGTTTATTTATATATAGTTAAATTTTGGGTTTTATGCTATGTATAAAATTGATTTGAAGTATAAAAGAAGTTAATAATTAAGTTCGAATTTATCAAGATAAAATATGATTAAGCATTTATTTAAATTAAATTTCTGGAGTTTATAATGACTTAAATGAGAATAAGGTTGGAAGATGAATATGGAATTTATTTGGAATTTAATAAAATGGAGAATTTAACGGGTATGATTTTATAACTTGATTTTGGTTTAGAGTGATTTAAATGAATATCAAGTTGATTTAAATAAATATATCAAGTTAAGTAAGTTGAAAGAATATCCGGTTAAATGAAGTTTTAAAAGTTTTTCTTAAATTATATTGGATTTATTTAGTTACCATTTCAAATCTAACTAATAGTAATTAAATTTGATATGTATATGGAATTATCAAAAAAAATTAGTTTTGAAATGGTGGAATATTTAAAGCTTTGAAATATATGGAAATTGAAATGGTTTATTGAGGGTTCAAAATCTGTATTTGGAATTGATTGGTGAAATTTAAGAAGCTATTTTATTATATAAAGTAATTTAATATTTGAACCATTAAAGTATTGGAAGTTATGTTTCAAAGTTATAAATTTCAAAGTATTCCGTTTTGGAAGTGTTATAGTTTTAAGTCTTTAGTTTCGAAATTTTATAACTTTGAATACTATGAATTTTAAAAAAGGATATCATATGATTTGGTTTTAAAACGGAAATGATATCGTATTTATATGGGGTTGTAATAAATATTATATCCTGCTTTTGAAGTATAAATTATTCTGAAATGACCGCGGTGTTATAATAAAGTTTTGTTTTTAAAGAGACCGAGATCGAAAGTTGTCATACTCTTTGCCAACTCCGAAAACCACTTTAACAACCGTGTACGTGGTGGAGATTCCAGAATGAAGTAGGATGGTTGCGGCGTTTCCTTTGAGGTAAATACGTGGACCCGACTCCCGTGAGCGGGCATAAGGTGGCTAAAACATGAGCGATTGACGGGCTAATGAGGTAGCACCTTTGATCGGACACATCCCTTCGATATTATACTTTGACTTTTGAATTTATTCGGTGGCCACTTTTGATTTCTTTGATTTGGGGGTATGGCTCGAGGTGGGCGGTAGCTGCGGCTATGCGTTACCACCGGCCCAGAAGCGTAATTGGTATATCTACCCTGGCATTGCATAGTTGTGTCGTGTCACCTACCATACCGAGCCTTTACTACGAGTTTCTATTTGTGTCGTACCTATGGAGTATCCTCTGGTAGCCTCCCGATCCGGAGGTATTACGGTATTGTATAGACTATTGGCATTATTTGTGTTAAGGGCTATATGGGTAACCCCTTAACGCTATTTTAAAGTAAGTTTATTTTACTATTAGGCATTATTATAATAGCGAAATATTACTACATAGTAAATAGTTTAACGGATCCTTAGGATATGTGAATCCCGAGCATCTCTTGAGTTATTGCACTCACGTTGACACTGGATAGGAGATGTCAAATCCCGTAAACATCTCCGACGTCGTTCCACTCATTTTATTTACTTTGATTTAACTTACATAAGATCTTTTAGTTCTGACTCGAGTGTTTTGTCTTTTCAATTCGCTCGGGTCAGCCTGAGCATTACAGGATTTGGAAGATCGTATTCTGGAGGACGAAGACGAAGATTTATTATTACCTATTATATTATTCAATACACCATTTTATTCTGCTGCATTAATAATATTCTCTGGTATGTGTAACTCTGATATGTATTGTATAAGTAAAATCAAATGTTTTTGTAAAACAACTTCATGAATTGTTTATTTGATTATTATATTTTATCGTTCCGTTGCAAAATTCTATTTTTTTTCTCTTTCTCTGCTTTTTCTTATTTACCCCAAAACAATCCGCCCTTTTGTATGGTTTAAGTCTGACGTGTGTGGTTTATCATCGATTTAAAGCATGCGAAAAGGGCGAGGTGTTACATCTGGTACCAGAGCTTTGGTTTAGCGATAAACCTTAGCTTTGTGGGGTCTGACTCTTTATCAATAGGGTAGTAATACCCTATGATGAGTCACTAAGTGTGTGTGTATATATATATATATATATATATGAGAGAGCGTATTTGTTAGTGTTATAAAAAGATTTTATTATTGTGTAAATTTGTTCCGTTTTGTATTTATAAATTCTGGTTGATGCATGGGACGCTATGACATCAATAGGGATTTCTAAACACTTAACAGGACAGACTACATAATATTTGTTTTGAATATAGGTGAATGAAATAATTTGCCTATTGTATTTTCTATATATAAAGTAATAAATTTTCATAAATGATATATATATTTGGTTAGAGTATATTGATTGTTAGGTAATGAAATTTATAAATAATAGTTGAAATGAGATTGAAAATAAAATAAATGAAAATGGGAAATTTAGAACTTAAATTCCAGGATTTCTGAAAATTTCTTTTAAATGATTTTGAAATATAATAATAATATTATTAGAAGTATTTTATGATATAAATACTTCAATATAATTTGAAAGAATTGTTTTAAAGAAACTCTAGAAAGAAATAAGTTGTACTCCCCTCTCTGTCGCTGGAAAATAATTTCTTTGATGAGTGCATGCATCATCGACATTCAATTTCGAGTTTCGAAGTGGGAAGGCTACTGTGGTAGTTTTACTACTGATTTATTTTGGTAAACAAACATAAACTTTAATTGTTTTAAATATAATTGGATATATAAATTGTAAGTATATATTTATCTATTATTTTAAAATGATTTGAAATTAAAGCCGGTATTTAATTCTTAAGTTTCCGCTAATTAATAGTTTTAATTAGGATAGTGAAATGGTAGTTAACTAATAATTGGAACATTTAAATAAAATAAGAGATTAAATGCCCAGTTATAAATGAAATTAAAGGAAATTTGAAATTATAATCTATAAAACAAAGGATAGGATTATTGAATATTAATTTAGTTAAAGGAAATGAGAAAAACTTGTATAACTTTCAATTATAGTCTTAAAAGCATATATATAACTTACCAAAGATCTAAAAGTTGAAATGTTAATAAGAAATTGTAATTGATATTATACAAGTAAAACTTGAAGGTAATAAATAAGAATTTGATGTGTAGATGAAATGCTACTAATTAAATATAATAGAAAGGTAAGTATTATAAATAAATGATAATAAACTTAAGTAAATGGTTGGAGCTATTTATAAATAAAATAAGTAGAAAAGATGAATGCATTAAATATATGATTGTAGACTAAAGTTAATGCATTACGATGCTAAGTAAATGAAATTGAGAAATGAATGAATGTAATGCAAATAAATAAATGAATGAAATGAATATTTGCAAGAAATAAATGTGAATTAAAAGAAATCATTATATGAATAAAAAGGAAATCAAACCACAAAAGTTATGAAATGAAATTAATAAGAATGAACTTAATTTATTGTTTGGATTTGTTGTTTGTTTTGGTTTATGATTGTCTGGGTAAGGATACTTTAAATTTTCTTAGATGTATGAATAATCTATGTAGTTTATCTATGACTGATGAATAAGTGGAATACTTCATAGTTATTCGTCATTCTATGTGATATAAAGTGTCTTAACTCGAACAAACCAATTATTTGTCTTGGTTGGATGGTTGATTTGTGTTTGATGTGTATGATGTTGGTTGCAATTGATTGTTGTTGTATTGATTTGTTTGTTTATGGTTGAAACCACTTTAAATATTTCATTTTATATAATTGTTAACTTTATTGGATTATATAAGTGAAATACAGGTCATGGAAGCAATTGCTACTACTTTTGGTTTCATAATTAAGCGTTATTTGCCCGACAAATAGGTACGTTTTTCGGGTTACGGTTTTATTGCGTTGTTATATTATTTTCCCGGGCTGGGATATATATTATTTTGGAAAATATATGTTGTATAATGTTATTTTTGATATTATATTTTCTCCCGAGCCTCCCCGTACAAAGGAGACTCTGCCGAAATTTTTTGAAAATTTTGGACTTAGAAAATATTTTGTAAAATGTTTTCCAAACTTTATTAATTTGAGTATAAAAAGAATTAATAGTATAAATTGATATATTTATTTAAATTATTAAATTGTGTAAATCTATTTGTCTATAAAGTTAATATTTTGAATAGGATGTATTGACTACTTAATCCTTTCTTTTCCCTTCTTTTCCTTTTCGAAGACGAAAAGTTTTGAGTGGAGGAGAGTGTAACGACCCGCAAAATTCAATAATTAAATTGGTTGGATTAATAAAATTTTTGTAATTAAATTTAGAAAGGAATAAAAAATTTATAATGTATATTAAAGTAAATGTTAAGAATGAATTGTAGAAATGGTTATTAAAACTAATTGTTGAAAATTGAAGTGAAATTCCAATAAAGAAATAATGTTAAATGTTGCTCTTGGATATAAAATTTAAAATAAGTAGTTAAAGATAAGCATTTAATTAACCAATGCAATAATATATTGATTAATAGTAACTACATGTAAATTTAGGCAATAATGTTAATGCAAGGTAAACAATACTAATTAAAGCTGAATTGTGTAAATTGAATAGAATTGCAATAAATGAAATAATGTAAAATGGTATAACTTGGTTATAGTATGATGTAAGCTAATAAATAATTAATTCAATGCAATACCTATTGATTGAAACAATTGCAGGGTTTTAATTGATTGTAAATAGAAATATTTGGTAATAAATTAATATAAGAAAAATAAATGTAAATATTGGATTAATCAATGAATTTATAATGAATAAATAGTGATTGAATAAAATCAATGTTCTGCAAGTAATTATAATATATGTTTGAAAGTAATAAACTTAAAGTTAATTAAAGTTTAATGGTTACAATTGTTATAAATTACCTATTTGTTTAGTCCATAGAATTTAATTTGAAAGCAATTGTAGTAATTGACTTAATTAGTGCAATCCCAATTAATTAAAGTAATTGGTTGGATAAGAAGAATGGAAGTCAAGATTTATCAATTTATTGGGATTTTAACTATGATAATAATTGGAGCAATTGCAATTTAATGAAATTAAATCTCTAACTTTGCGTTAATTGAAATCAATATGGAATGTAAGAACATTAAGGTAATATTTTGTAAATCCAATGTTAATTTTATCCGTTTGATAATAATGAATTGAATAATAGAATGAAAAGTGCATTCAACAGAATTATTGGAAATTAAGTTTATAATTTTGAACTTAATGAAATTGAGGATTAATATTGAAATTTATAAATTTATCATCTCTAAATTGACATTTAAATTTGTTTAAACCATTGTAAATGATTGAGGAATCATAAATGATGAAATTTGTCAATTTTCGAATTGAAATTTAAAATTTGATTTAATTAATTAATTATTAATTTATTTAATTAATGTAAAAATAGCCATTTTGACCACGGACTCGGATTTCGACGAAACTAGTTTCATCGGATCCATAACGATGAATTATTGTTGGTTTTCAAGTTTCGTAGCGATCGGAGTTGTCGTTTGATCGTACGAACGCGAAACGCCTTGAAATCGATTTAATTGAAATCAATTTGGAAAATTTTGATTTTAGCATAACTTCTTCATAAGATGGAATTTGGACTTAAAACTTGTTCCATCGATTTTAAAATATTTTAAAACATCTATTTTGATATATGGGTTGACCCAATTTCGTTCCGTAGTCGAAATGGGCTTTTCGGGCCATATATCGTCCAACGCGTACATCCAATCGATCCGATCCATTCTATTTCAACCTTACCTATAAATACCCTATTATAAACCCTAACCTACCTCTATTTCTCATTTGTTTGCGTGTACAATTCCTCTTTACCTCCTTATTTCAATGGCGGAAAATTCCAAATCCAATTGCAATTCAAAAATCAAATTGAAATTTCAAACTCCTCAAAAAAATTCAGAAAAATTATATATTAAAGCTCTCGTTTTACGCATCTCAGATTTGCAGTTCGTCTTTGGTTTCGATGCATCGTTTGTCCAAAATTTCAGAATTAATTCTCGGCCATCAATTGCGTCGACAACTCTGCCTGATCGACAAATTGATGGTACCTTTGGGAAGAGGGGGATGAGTGGAGATCATCGGTGTTGTTCGTTCGATCGATTAATGGTTGGATTGCGCCCAAAAATCCGAGTAGGTTTTGTTTTGGGGGCGGTGGCTGCCTCGATTTTCGTGGCAATGGTGGGCTCGACCTCATGACGTGAGCCTAGGGGGTGATGGCGAGGTGATGACCGACCAGAGGTTCGTGTGGCGTATCGGAGTGGAATTGCGGTTGTGGCTTCTGGCGGCTGAGGCTGTGTGTGCGTGCGTACCAGTTGGTTTTGTTTTCGTGCGTTAGGGTTCTGGAGTGATGCTTGCGTGGCAAGTGTTTTGGGGTGAGTGTTGTTTTTTTTTCTATTTTAATTTTAATTTTTGATTTCAAGTCTTCTAATTCGAATATCTTTCACATACGATGTCTGTTTCATGCGCGGTTTTCTCTACTAGGTTCGTATTGGAATTCGAAACACTTTGATACTGGTTTGGATGGATTTGGAGACTGTTCGTATTTTGGGTTTAAGTTGGATTTAAATCCAATTTAAATTCAAAAGGTGAGTGTTTTAACCCACTCACAACTTCTAAAATTTCTTATGTTTGTTAAATTTATCTATGATGTAATTAGAAATTTATTTATGACTGTTTGGCATATTTTTAATCATTATCCCAGTTAAATTGAATTTAATCGAATTAAATTGTTATTTAATTTATTTATTGCATATAAACTACCAGTTAAATTTTCATTTAATTTACTGTTGAATATAAACTGCTAGTTGATACCTGTTGTTTATTATCTGTTATATATTGATGCTATTGATTGAATTGGATGATGATTGTGATTAATTGTTGATGATTGATATTGGATGAATGGATGTTGTATTTTATATTGTTATAAACTGCAATTGTTATGCACTTTATTTCATTCGGGATTGCGGTTTGAAATGATATATAACCGTATTTTTATTTTAAATTACGGATTGAAATAATAAATATCTGTATCACTCGACCATAGGGTAGAAAATTATATACAGACACCGTGATCTATATATAGAAATATTTTAAAATGATTTTCTATGGTTTTGTAAAGAAATATATGGTTTTATGAGATAGTGATTTGGATATTTTATAAATGTTATTTTATATATAGTTAAATTTTGGGTTTTAAGCTATGTATAAAATTGATTTGAAGTATAAAAGAAGTTAATAATTAAGTTTGATTATATTAAGATAAAATATGATTAAGCATTTATTTAAATTAAACTTCTAGAGTTTATAATGACTTAAATGAGAATAAGGTTGGAAGATGAATATGGAATTTATTTGGAATTTAATAAAATTGAGATTTTAACGGGTATGATTTTATAACTTGATTTTTTTAGAGTGATTTAAATGAATAATCAAGTTGATTTAAATAAATATATCAAGTTAAATAAGTTGAAAGAATATCCAGTTAATTGAAGTTTTAAAAGTTTTCTTAAATTATATTGGATTTATTTAGTTACCATTTCAAATCTAAATAATAGTAATTAAATTTGATATATATATATATATATGGAATTATCAAAAAAAAATTAGTTTTGAAATGGTGGAATATTTAAAGCTGTGAAATATATGGAAATTGAAATGGTTTATTGAGGGTTCAAAATCTGTATTTGGAATTTATTGGTGAATTTAAGAAGCTATTTTATTATATAAAGTAATTTGATTTTTGAACCATTAAAGTATTGGAAGTTATGTTTCAAAGTTATAAATTTCAAAGTATTCCGTTTTGGAAGTGTTATAGTTTTAAGTCTTTAGTTTCGAAATTTTTTAACTTTGAATACTATGATTTTTAAAAAAGGATATCATATGATTTGGTTCTAAAACGGAAATGATATCGTATTTATATGGGTTTGAAATAAATATTATATCTTGGTTTTGAAGTATAAATTATTTTGAAATGACCGCGGTGTTATAATAACGTTCGGTTATTAAAGAGACTGGGACCAGAAGTTGTCATACTCTCTACCAACTCCGAAAACCAGTTTAACAACCGTATACGCGGTGGAGATTCCAGAATGAAGTAGAATGGCGGCGGCATTTCCTTTGAGGTAAATACGTGGACCCGACTCCCGTGAGTTGGCATAAGGTGGCTAAAACAGGAGCGATTGACGGGCTAATGAGGTAGCACCTTTGATCGGACACATCCCTTCGATATTATACTTTGACTTTTGGATTTATTCGGTGGCCGCTTTTGATTTCTTTGATTTGCGAGTGTGGGTCGAGGTGGGCGGTAGCTGCGGCTATGCATCACCACTGTCGTCAAGTGTGGATTACGCTTGGCAAGAACCCGGTCGTCATATCTTGCGCCTATTATGACGATTAATGCTTCTTTCCTGGATTCGTGGATATTCTTCGAACGTATCCACGCTTCACGCTTGTTCGTGTCCACTGCTTCTCCATATCGTTCGTACTCAACTGTTTGCATTACCATGTTCTCACTTTTGATTAATTCTTCTTTCCTAGATTCGTGGATATTCTTCGCACGTATCCTCACTTCACGCTTGTTCGTGTCCACTGCTTCTCCATATCGTTCGTACTCAACTGTTTGCATTCCCATGTTCCCTCGTATCGGTTGTAGGAGTGTATTTCGTGTCAATCTTTGAATTGATCGATACAAAATGGTGAATTCGACCGATACAAAAAATGCATGAAGGGCCAACAGATAGGTACGGAACTAAACACAATGATGGACACGAGCGAAGCCTTACTTGATGGATACGAGCAAGATTTTACCGGATGGAGTCGAACTGAGCTCCTGTGATCGATACGAGATCATGGACTCGAAATGCACCACCTGTTCCCACTGTCATCGATACGAACTGCATCGATTCGAACAAACCACCGCACGCTCACCTACCAATCTGGGTGTGTTGCCATCGAGTCGATATCCATCAAGCCTTCTTATCCGATCGATACGAAATCATCGAGTCGAGTCCACACTGATCAATACGAATGAGACGCTACTCCATGGATACGAACTGTCGGGCATGCGTGAACCATCTCTTTCCATCCTGACCGATACGAATGTCAACGAGTCGAACCAGAACCTAATCGATGCGAACTTCACCGAGTCGAGCCTGTGCCGATCGATATGAATGGTATCGATTCGAACCACTATATGATGATCGATGCGAAATGCATCGATACGAACCGTGCCTTGCGCACCTTAATCCATCCATATCTTATGCACACGAACTCCGATCGACCTGAAATTTGAAATGTAGCCTTCCCTAGTCCTCATTCATCTCCAATCGATTCTGCCTTGATCGGAGCTCGGCCAAATTTTAACGACATCGATTGCAGCCTTGCTTCCAATCGATTTCCATTCTTGATATCCATTGTTCCTTGCCAATTCGTTGATATTCCATCTTTGACCAAAAGGTGGGATATCATTTGCCCTCCAAAACATGCCTTGTGATAAGAAGGCTTGTTTTGAATAGTTTTGAATCCGATATCCGAAGTCCATAGCTATATCGTTTGAGTATATCATCCTTGACCGTTCAGAGTCGATGCCCAATTCCAAATCCAATAACCAAGGCCTTAGCCAATTCCATATCCATCCGAACTCGACAACCGATTCCTAATCCATCCTTATCCAATAGTCGATAACCGAATCTAGGACCTCTCCGGGTCGATATCCAAATCCATAACCTCTCCGGGTTCTTGCCAAGCGCAATCCACACCTGACGACCGTTGTCCGGTGTCCCTGGAGGTTGAGCTAACCTCTCCGGGTCTTGCCAAGCATAACCCACACTTGACGACCGTGGTCCAGTGTCCTTGGACGTTGGGCTAACCTCTATAATCTCACGATCCACTGGTTCAAATGCAACAAAATTTTCACAGTAGCTTCCATGCAAGGTAAAAAATGTTCCTACCAATTTTCGACACGATTGGATCATTTTTTGATGGATACAAAATCGTTTCGTATCGATCGCAGATCGAGTTGAAACTTGGTGGGGTCGGTCGTGTGGGCCCATTCACGTGCTAGAAAAAGTCTCCCGAAGTTTGAGTGCAACCTCAGCCTCCTATGCCTATAAATAGCCCTCTGAAGCCCCTAGAAAAGGGATCTTTTGACTTTGGAACGTCCAGACTCTGCCGGATTCAATTCTACATCTTTCTATCACCATTGTATGCTAACATCAGAGATATAACTTATTGTAATCTGCTGTAACAGATCGAAATGATCAAAAGAATCAATAAAATCATAAGCTTTAGAGTGGACGTAGGCAAGATCGCCGAACCACTATAAATCCTGTATTTCTGATTGTTATTTCTGAATTGTTGTGCTTGATATTGCTTAGATCTGAGATTTGTGTTGAATATTGCTGATTTGCATTCATTTATGGGTGCTTTCATGATATTGGGGTTTGTGACCAATTTTGGCGCAAACACTTTTGGTGCTTTCACTGAGAAGGCTGATTCAGGAGAAGTTGAATTTGAAGATTTAAGAATTTAGATTTAAGGAGCTACGACAAGGCAAACGAGTAGAAGGCAGAGGCCAGATAGAAGTCAACATGAGGGAAGTCAAGAGGCTTCTTCAGGAGCTAATCAGGCATCGATCTTCATCACAAGGGATGAGATGGAAACGATGACGAAGAGACAGGAGGAGTTGATCCAGAGCTTATTTCAATAGATTGGGCAACTTGGAGCGCAGAACCGAGGAGCAGATGGAGTCCAGAACGGAGCAGGACCATCCGGGGTAGAACATAGATTAGAGGGCACACACTTGGAGCATGTTGATCCAATCCCAGAGAGAGATAGGGGCATCTGAGCAACCTGGTGGTAGTAAAGGAATGAACGCTCATCCAGGGGGCAGGTAAAATTCCCTCGTGAACTCGGGGGGTAGGTCGAAAGCGATGAACAAGTCGCAAACCTCTCACTAACACGGTTAAATCATTTACACATGTACGAGATCGCGCACGATCCATAGGCATACTCTGAATGACTACTAACCGCACCATAGTAAGAGTTTACACTTTGACATCCTTGCTTTGCTTTTGTTTCATTTTTGATTTGGACATTTAAACTTTGTTGGTCAGACATTTCTATTTTAAAACTCATCAGTTGAATGGATATTTGGTTTTGATAATTCAGAAATGGCTAAGCTACTTACACATGTACGGGGTCGCGAACGGTCCTTAGGCATGCTCTGAGATGGCAATAAACCACCCTGACAAACGATCCAGGAACTCACTCGAATGTGAACCTAGTATCGATAATACTAAGTCCCCCCCCGGCCACACTCATTCGCCTCGAACGGCACCCGACCTCGAAGGGTCACAATTCGCCTCGAACGGAACCCGACCTCGAACGGTCACAATTCGCCTCGAACGGCACCCGACCCCGAACGGTCACCATTCGCCTCGAACGGCGCCCGACCTCGAACGGTCACAATTCGCCACGAACGGCATTCGACCGCGAACGGTCCCGTTTCACCTCAAATGGCATACGATCCCGAACGATCGTCGTTCAAGGTCATATGAAATTATCAAGTTCTTTATAGGTTGTTGACAGGATATGAACATCCATCTTATGGCATTACAAAACACACCTTCCTATCGCAATGCATGTTTTGGGAGGCAAATGTTATCCCGCCTTTTGGCAAGGCCGCAATACCAGAAGATTGATCGAAAAACCAAAGACAGTTCGTCTCAAAGATTGGTTATACGCTGTTTCACTATGGATATCGATGAATTTTGTCCGAGTCCAGATCGGGCCACAATCAACCAGCCATGACAAGCAAAGCCATAGAAGCCAGCACCTCAAATTTCAGGTTAATCGGAGTTTGTATGAATGAGATATGATCGATACAAGTTAGAAAAAGCATGCTGGTTCGTATCCATCCGTGTTTGTATCGATGGACTTCGTATCCATCGATAAGTTCGGGTTCTCGTGTTCATATGGTTCGTATCCACCAACGAGCCATGTTTCGTATCCATTAATTTCGTATCGGTCAGAGCAACATCTCGTTCGAATCCATCGGAGAACCACCATTCGAACCCATCGGCTTCGTAAGGATCCATGTGCACAGTTCGAATCCATCCGTTCGTATCCATCCCCAAGCACTATTTCGTACCCATCGGCACAACCTACCTCGAATCGATCACTCTCGTATCCATCGTCGCGTCACAATTCGCATCGATGAACTTCGCATCCATCCTCAAGAGCTAGTTCGCTCGACTTCGTATCCATCATTGCGCATTTGTTTGAATCGATCAAGATACACCATTTCGTATCCAACAAAGGAATGCGCTTGCTCGTATCGATCTAACTGAAAACCCATTGAAGTTCATCAGTTCGTATCCATCAACCGTATCCATCACTTTTGATCGATACGAACGGGGCCAATTTCTATCGATACGAACGAGCGTGCTTCCATCGATACGTGTTGGCAGCTGTTATCGAATCGAACTATGCAACATCTCTCGATACAAACGAGACGAAGTTCATGGATGCGAAACGGTCAACTCGAAGAAAAAATAGGATCGATGCGAGGAGTGCGCACCACGTCACTACAGTACCACGTGTTCCATCGAGTCGAACGGGATGGATACGATGGCATGGATTCGAAGTCGGCGGGAAACGAAAATCCCCATCTTACATCGATCATATCTCATGATCCACAGGTCCAAATGCAACAAAATTTTCATAGTAGCTTCCATGCAAGGTAAAGAATGTTCCTGCCAAGTTTCGGCTCGATTGGATCATTTTTTCATGGATACGAAATCGTTTCATATCGATCGCAGATCGAGTCGAAACTTGGTGGGATCGGTCGCGTGGGCCCACTCACGTGCCAGAAAAAGTCTCCCAATGTTTGAGCACAACCTCAGCCTCCTACGCCTATAAATAGCCCCTTGAAGCCTCTAGAAAAGGGATCTTTTGACTTTGGAACGTCCAGACTTTGCCGGATTCAATTCTACATCTTTCTATCACCATTGTATGCTAACATCAGAGATATAACTTATTGTAATCTGCTGTAACAGATCGAAATCATCAAAAAAATAAATAAAATCATAAGCTTCAGAGTGGACGTAGGCAAGATCGCCGAACCACTATAAATCCTGTGTTTCTGATTGTTATTTCTGAATTGTTGTGCTTGATATTGCTTAGATTTGAGATTTGTGTTGAATATTGCTGATTTGTATTCATTTACGGGTGCTTTCACGATATTGGGGTTTGTGACCAATTTTGGCGCAAACACTTTGGCGCTTTCACTGAGAAGGCTGATTCAGGAGAAGTTGAATTTGAAGATTTAAGAATTCAGATTTAAGGAGCTATGACAAGGCAAACGAGTAGAAGGCAGAGGCCAGAGAGAAGTCAACATGAGGGAAGTCAAGAGGCTTCTTCAGGAGATAATCAGGCATCAATCATCATCACTAGGGATGAGATGGAGACGATGATGAAGAGACAGGAGGAGTTGATCCAGAGCTTGTTTCAACAGATTGGGCAACTTGGAGCGCAGAACCGAGGAACAGATGGAGTCCAGAATGGAGCAGGACCATCTGGCGTAGCACCTGGATTAGGGGGCACACACTTGGAGTATGTTGATCCAATCTTTGAGAGAGATAGGGGCATCTGAGCAACCTGGTGGTAGTAAAGGAATGAACGCTCAGCCAGGGGGCAGGTAAAATTCCCTCGTGAACTCGGGGGTCAGGTAGAAAGCGATGAACAAGTCGCAAACCTCTCACTAACACGGTTAAATCATTTACACATGTACGGGATCGCGCATGATCCATAGGCATGCTCTGAATGACTACTAATCGCACCATAGTAAGAGTTTACACTTTGACATCCTTGCTTTTGTTTCGTTTTGATTTGGACATTTAGACTTTGTTTGTCAGTCATTTCTATTTTAAACTCATCAGTTGAATGGATATTTGGTTTTGATAATTCAGAAATGGCTAAGCTACTTACACATGTACCGGGTCACGAATGGTTCTTAGGTATGCTCTGAGATGGCAATAAACCGCCTTGACAAACGATCCAAGAACTCACTCGAACGTGAACCTGGTATCGATAAAATTAAGTCTCCCTAGGCACACTCATTCGCCTCGAACGACACCCGACCTCAAGCGGTCACAATTCGCCTCGAACGGCACCCAACCTCGAACGGTCACAATTCGCCTCGAACGGCACCCGACCTCGAACGATCACAATACGCCTCGAACAGCACTCGACCTCGAACGGTCACAATACGCCTCGAACGGCACTCGATCACGAACGGTCATAATTCGCCTCGAACGGCACCCGACCTCGAACGGTCACAATTTGCCATGAATGGCACCCGACCTCGAACGGTCACCATTCGCCTCGAATGGCGCCCGACCTCGAACGGTCACAGTTCGCCATGAACGGCATTCGACCGCGAACGGTCCCGTTTCACCTCAAATGGCATACGATCCCGCACGATCGTCATTCGAGGTCATATGAAATTATCAAGTTCTTTACAGGTTGTTGACAGGATATGAACATCCAGCTTATGGCATTACAAAACACACCTTCCTATCGCAAGGCATGTTTTGGGGGGCAAATGTTATCCCGCTTTTTGGCAAGGCCGCGATACCAAAAGATTGATCGAAAAACCAAAGATAGTTCGTCTCAAAGATTGGTTATATGTTGTTTCACTATGGATA
Organism: Allium cepa; assembly: GCA_030765085.1. NCBI lineage: Eukaryota > Viridiplantae > Streptophyta > Magnoliopsida > Asparagales > Amaryllidaceae > Allium > Allium cepa. The sequence continues at coordinate 782,944,804 of CM060928.1, read as the reverse complement.
TCGATGAATTTTGTCCGAGTCTGGATTGGGCCACAATCGACCAGACATGACAAGCAAAGCCATAGAAGCCAGCACCTCAAATTTCAGGTTAATCGGAGTTCGTATGAATGAGATATGATCGATACAAGTTAGAAAAAGCATGCTGGTTCATATCCATCCGTGTTCATATCGATGGAATTCGTATCCATCGATAAGTTCGGGTTCTCGTGTTCATATGGTTCGTATCCACCAACGAGCCATGTTTCGTATCCATTAGTTTCGTAACGATCAGAGCAACATCTCGTTCGATTCCATCGGAGAACCACCGTTCGAACCCATCGGCTTCGTAACGATCCATGTGCACTGTTCGAATCCATCCGTTCGTATCCATCCCTAAGAACAATTTCATACCCATCGGCGTACCCTACCTCGAATCGATCACTCTCGTATCCATCATCGCGTCATAATTCGCATCGATGAACTCCGTATCCATCCTCAAGCGCTAGTTCGCTCGACTTCGTATCCATCATTGAGCATTTGTTCGAATCGATCAAGATACGCCATTTCGTATCCATCAAAGGAATGCGCTTTCTCGTATCGATCTACCTGAAAACCTATTGAATTTCATCAGTTCGTATCCATCAATCATACCCATCACTTTTGATCGATACGAACAAGGCCAATTTCTATCGATATGAACGAGCGTGCTTCCATCGATACGTGTTGGCAGCTGTTATCGAATTGAACTATGCAACGTCTCTCGATACAAACGAGGCGAAGTTCATGGATGCGAAATGGTCAACTCGGAGAGAAAATAGGATCGATGCGAGGAGTGCGCGCCACGTCACTACAGTACCACGTGCTCCATCGAGTCGAACGGGATGGATACGATGGCATGGATTCGAAGTCGGCAGGAAACGAAAATCACCATCTTGCATCGATCATATCTCACGATCCACTGGCCCAAATGCAACGAAATTTTCACAGTAGCTTCCAGCAAGGTAAAGAATGTTCCTGCCAAGTTTCGGCTCGATTGGATCACTTTTTGATGGTTACAAAATCATTTCGTATCGATCACAGATCGAGTCGAAACTTGGTGGGGTCGGTCGCGTGGGCCCACTCACGTGCCAGAAAAAGTCTCCCGAAGTTTGAGCACGACCTCAGCCTCCTACGCCTATAAATAGCCCCGTGAAGCCTCTAGAAAAGGGATCTTTTGACTTTGGAACGTCCAGACTCTGCCGGATTCAATTCTACATCTTTCTATCACCATTGTATGCTAACACCAGAGATATAACTTATTGTAATCTGCTGTAACAGATCGAAATCATCAAAAGAATCAATAAAATCATAAACTACAGAGTGGACGTAGGCAAGATCGCCGAACCACTATAAATCCTGTGTTTCTGATTGTTATTTCTGAATTGCTATGCTTGATATTGCTTAGATCTGAGATTTGTGTTGAATATTGCTGATTTGTATTCATTTACGGGTGCTTTCACGATATTGGGGTTTGTGACCAATTTTGGAGCAAACATTACCACCGGCCCGGAAGCGTAATTGGTAAATCTACCCTGGCATTTCCTAGTTGTGCCGTGTCACCTACCATACCGAGCCTTTACTATGAGTTTCTATTTGTGTCGTACCTATGGAGTATCCTCTGGTAGCCTCCCGATCAGGAGGTATTACGGTACTGTATAGACTATTGGCATTATTTGTGTTAAGGGCTATATGAGTAACCCTTTAATGCTATTTTAAAGTAAGTTTATTTTACTACTAGACATTATTATAATAGCGAAATATTACTACATAGTAAAAAGTTTAACAGATCCTTAGGAGATGTGAATCCCGAGCATCTCTTGAGTTACTGCACTCACGTTGACATTGGATAGGAGATGTCAAATCCCGTAAACATCTCCGACGCCGTTCCACTCATATTATTTACTATTGATTTAACTTGCATAAGATCTTTTAGTTCTGACACGAGTGTTTTGTCTTTTCAATTCACTCGGGTCAGCCTGAGCATTTCAAGATTCGGAAGACCGTATTCTGGAGGACGAAGATGAAGATTTATTATTACCTATTATATTATTCCACTACACCATTTTATTCCGCTGCATTAATAATATTCTCTGGTATGTGTAACTCTGATATGTATTATATAAGTAAAATTAAATGTTTTTGTAAAACAGCTTCATGAATTGTTTATTTGATTATTATATTTTATAGTTCCGCTACAAGATTTTATTTTGTTTTTTTTCTTTCTCTGCTTTTTCTTATTTACCCCATAACAATCCGCCATTTTGTATGGTTTAAGTCTGACGTGTGTGGTTTATCGTCGATTTAAAGCGTGCGAAAAGGCGAGGCGTTACATGAGGTATTCGATTCTCTTCTTTCCAATTTAAATTTTAAAATGTATATGGTTGTATAGAGGAATGATTTTTAAAAAAAAAAATAAAGATCGGATCTTTAATAAAAGATGTAAAGTTATTTTTACAGTAAAGAAATTATCATTTTGTTATTTACAATAGAGAAATTTATTATTTTGAATTGTTCAGAAAATTTATTTTATACAGATAAAGTTGAAAAAAAGGTGATTTTTTTTAAGTGCTGTAGTATTTATAAAAAGTGGATTTTTAAAATGTATATAGCTTGCTCTTTGCTATATAGTTTAAAAATACATATATACCTATTTTCATTTACTAATTTAATTTTAAAACAATGGAGATTTATTTGTTAAATTAACTTATTTAATTATTTTGGCTACTAAGAAATAATTAAAGAAAAAAATTGGTTAAATTAAATTATTAAATGCCAATAGATTGTTTGATTAGCCAAATTATTAATAAACCGATTAAATGTTTATACAAGGTCCAAATCTGAAAGGAAGCAAGCCGGTTTGGAATTGGATTGCCAAACAAAAATCAAAGGTGAGTTAATCTCACTCAACTGGTTTTTATTTAAATTTAAATGGTTAAATTTAAATGATTGGTTGGATGATTGATTTGATGTGCTATATTATATATAGTAGTATATAGTATATATTGGGTGATTGATTTCCCGCATTATATAGCGGATGAGACCCTATGGGCCGCATAATAGCGGATGACATTTTATAAATCCCATATACCGTGATATTCCACCTCGAAGTGGAATTGGTATTGTGCTAACATCTGTGGATGCAGGGAAACAGGTTGGAGGGATCCAATTGGATTCCTCAAAATTATTTAGATTGTTTAATATTCTGTGTTATGAATATTTGATATCCTGTGATGAATTATATTGATAATTGGAATATTGAATTTAAAAATGAATTTGGATTTAAATTCCTTTAAACTTCTTTTATAAAATGAGTAACTAATTTATTTAATGAAGTAAACAAAAAGGTAGTTAATTACTGGCTGAAATTAATCAAGAGTGATCAATATATGTGGTTTTATTAATGACTAATTTATTAATGTATTTAATATATATTAGGACAAATTGAAATGTAATTAGAAATAATTAATTTATATAATCAATGATGTAATTAAGGTTTGATTAATTAAGATAAATTAATCAGTAATAAGTGATTTATGAGAAATTAATTAATATAAGTAATTAAGGATTAATGTAATTAATTATAGTAATTAATTTGTGAAGAAATTAAAAATTATTTACTGTTTTTGGTTAAGAATAATTAATTTGTGTAATTTACTAAAGATAATTACTTGAATGTAATTGAAGGATAATTAATCGAGGGTGATTAATTAAGATGGATAATTAAGGGGTGATTAATTAATTGATTTGAAAATTAATTAATGTTAAATGAAGGAATCTAAGTGATTGAGGTTAGTAATTCAATTAGAATTAATTAAATTAATTTGGAGGTGATCAAGTTTGCTTATGGATGATTGAATGGTATTGGATGTCTTGAATGAGACTCGAAGAGACTGGCGTCGGGTATTAGAAAATACCCGAAACCACTTCGATTTGAAATCTTCTATAATTCTTTATAGATTTGATATGTGTAATCAATAGGCTTGAATTGGATAGATTCAAATGACTAGACCCTTTAAGCTAAGTAAAGGTACTTGGGGATCTGATTTGTGAATATAGGTGTGGACTATAACCGGTTGTGAACTTGTAATGAAGTACGAGTTACCCCGGGTTTTAAATAAGTTCTATGCATTGGAATCTCATGTTAGATGAGTTTACTCACGCTGGTTTCCAGCCTGACCCGGGTGTTACTTTGATGTAATGCTCGGGTCAGATCGAGTATTATAGATTTTCAGGTAAGGACGTTCTGCAGCTCAGGAGGCGAGCTGGACGGCAAGAACGTATGGAGTGTTTTTCCGCTGTATTATATTGTTGTATATATATATATATATCTGAGTCATGTTGATTGCATATGTATATATGCGGAAACTATGATGTACTAAAGTGAAATTTGACAAGTACAGTTTCCTTTGTATAACTGTTATTATTTGTTATTATATTTTATCCGCTGCGAATGTGAGATGTTGGTGTTTCTGTCCTTCTTGTTCTTCTATCTCTTTCTTCTTTTTCCTAACTATCTGGAATTTTCAGGATCGAAAATTTTGGGTCGTTACAGTTGGTATCAGAGCTGAAAGGCTAAGCGAGAACCTTGGTTCTGGCGGGGATTACTCATTAAATAGAGTCTGTAGTACTCTAGAATGAGTTGAGTATGTGTCTGTGTGTATGTATATATATGAGAGCGTACTTGTTATTTTCTGATATAAAGATTTTAAATGATTTTATATAAGAATATATTTTGATATGTATAAAGCAATATTTCATTCAAATAAATATAAAGTTAATTGGTTGTTAAATCGTTGGAATTAAATAGAAACAACGAGAACTAAGTGGTAATAGAAATACAACCAAACTGAAATTAAATCTTGAATTGGGGAAGAGTTTCAAAATAAGATGATAATGAATGGTTTCAAATATGATAAACTTGATTATTTTCATAAATGATTGTTGTGTTTAATAATTAATGTGTAAGCAAAATGAAATGTTTTAAAGAAGTAAAACATTTAGGCAAGTATGACTTATAAATTGGAACTGAAGTTGATCTGAATTGTGGAGTTTTAAAATATGGGTCCACAATTTGAAAATTTTGTTTCAAAGTAATAAAAAAATAATAAATAATGTTATTTAATATTATTTGAATGATAGATCTTGATTCAACAAGAGTCATTTGAAATATCTTAAAGGAATTTGTTTGAATTTTAAACCAAAGGTGGTTTAAAATTTAAAAGTAACCTAGTGTGTAAAGGAAATAAATATGAAATAAACTCTAAGGTTGAGTTTTGAATTTCCCTTGGAATGTGATGTGAAACCCAAAGTGATATAAGTTTTGAACTTAAAAGTAAGAAAGAATATTACTAGAAATTTGAAAATCTGAAGTGGGAATTCAAATTTGAGTAGGATTGACTAAATGAATGAATTGAATTTAACTTTGGAAAAGTTAAGTAATTTAACAAGCAAACTGAATTTGAAATTTCAAATTGAAATTAGGATTAATTCAAAATTTAGATTGATATGAATTAAAATTGGTTCAATTTGAAATTTATTTGAATTAATTGAAATTGTGATTAAAGTTGAATAGTTTCGAATTCAAATGGAATTTAATTTGATTATGGATAGAAATCGAGGTTAATTCAAGTTGAATTGGGGTTATATCAATTTCAATGGAAATTGAAGTTACTTAAACTGGAATTGAGTCATTTTAAATGGAAGTGGAAATTTAAATTGAATTAATTGGAAATAGAGATCGGAAATTAAACAATTTGGCTCTGAAATATTTTTTCCAAATAAAATATCGTAATATAAACTGTTTTTAATCTATTTTCCTATCTATTTACTATATACAACCTTTCTTTTTAAACCCCAAACTATTTTATACTTATTCTACAATTATTTTTGAAACTATTTAACAATTTTTCGACTGTTTTATAAACTAATTACTATTTTTCAACTATTTTACAAATTAATTACTATTTTACAACTATTATTTAAAATTTCTATAACTATATGACTATTTTTCCAACTGTTTTACAATTACTTAACTATTTTATAGCTAGTTTACAAACTAATAATTATTTTTCAATGATTTATCTATTTTAAACTTTTAAAGCTATTTTCTGAATTTAAGCTGGACAGAGTTCAAACTGTTTATGATTGAATATCCATTTGGGATAAGGATTAAAGTGATAATCCAATGGAATTGAAACAATTGTGACTATGTGGATAGAAATTAAAGGAAATGTGAATAGAAAGAGAAATTGATTTAGTTAATAATCAATGAAAATAAAAACGTAGTATGTACATTTATTATTCTATTCGCATAGTGATTTGATCCAGATTCGAGCAAAGAATTTCGAGATAATTTGTCGATCCGAGTTGGGATTTTTCGCTCGATTTTCGACGGTGAACCTGGATATGGATTGTTGATTGGTTCTGGATATTCTCTATCATAGTTATGACTATGCAAGGAGAATGACGGTTTCTTATCAAGAAACCAGATATGTGTCCGCACTAGGAAGTCGGGTGGACGATAGTAGTTTGAAAGTGTAATTGTGTGATCGAGTGAGCGATCAGATTGGTATAGCGTACGGATGATAGGTGTACATCGTACGAATTTGAATGAAATCGATATTGGAAATTTGTGGATAAGAAATGTAAAATGGTAAGGGACTTTATAGAGTAATCAAATTTGAATATTTGATTTGGAATAAACAAAGTTATATATATATTTGTTATATGAGATAAATCTTCACATATTGAATTATTGCCGAAAGAAAAGAATTTTGAAAGTGTTTGAAGTATAAAAGAAATTTTATACAAGTTTGAAATGATCCAAAGTTTTTAAAAATTATACACACACACACACACATAAAGGAACTTATGAGGATTTTGGAAAAAGGTTTTGGGAACCTTTGAATTTGGAAAGGCTTTTGATTTTTGGGTAAAATCAATATTGAAATTTGGAAAGCCTAGTTTGAGAATTATCGATTTTGGGATAATCGATTTTGAGAATAGGAGATTTCTATGAGATTCACACTAGGTGTACAATTTGGAAGATACTGTATGTGTATAGTATAAAGTGTTTTGATAATGGCTCTGGGGGAAAAGGCGCTCCCTTGAAATGAACTTCTCAGGAGTGCCATGGGGTGGTACTGCCTTGAACCCTAAGGGAGGGTTCTAAAGTTGGTCCTGTGAGGAGTCCGGACAAAACTAGTTCCTGAGGATTATGAGTAGTGTGTAGCGGAAGTCGAGGGCGCGGATGCCTACAGAGGCATTTGGGTTATGCTGTGACGACAGTGTAACTCAATGTCACTACGATCTACTGCAGACCATAGAGAAAGTCGTGTATGCCACTGAGAGCCAATAGTTTACATTTGATTTTATATCGGTAGACCGCGACCTATGGTAACATAAAGAACGTCGTGTGTGCCGCTGAGAGCCAACAGTCTGTGTTTGATTTTACATCGGTAGACTACGACATATGTGGGAGTGGGGAAGTTTCATTTTTGACAGCGAAAATCGAGGGCGCTGATGCCAACAGTTACATGGATTTTTGCTGTGATGGCAACATAACTCTGGAATGTAACTGCAATCTATTGTGGGTTCCATGGCGTAATCGAGGGGCGCGGAGTGCCTACAGTTACATGGACTTTTGCTGTGATGGCAACATAACCCAAGATGTAACTGCGACCATGGATGGAAGTGATGATTTCCAGAGCATACTCACCAAAGATATTTCCTCTATTTTCAAAAACTGTTTTCTATATTTTCAATAAAATTATTTTCCTATGTATTTTCATTGGGTGTTGAAACGGGTTTACCAAGTACTTATAGATTTTCAGTCCTACACCTGATCAACGTATGACCAAATTTCTATGAGAACAAGGATGGACTGGTTGAGACATCGAGTTATAAGAAGTATTTTTATAAAAAGCTATTTTAATAGTATTATGTAAATTTAAAAGTATTTCTAAAATTTTAAAATAAAAATGTTGGAATTTTGGAAAATGAAAGAAAACCAAACTGGAATTATGAAAAAAAAATTGAACTCGGGAAAATTTAATGAAGTGATTTTTGTAATAAAATTGAATATTGATATAAAAGTTGGAGGTAAGCTAATTAGCTAAATAAATTATTCGATAAAATATTTTAGTAAAATTTAACTCGGTTAAATAAAATGGATGGGCTAACTGAATTAAATGGAATTTGATTAAATGAGAATTAAATAGAAGTGAACTTAAGTTTGAAGTTGGAATAAATTGAAATAAATTAACTTAAGTTAAGAATAATGGGAAGCTCAACTTCGAGTAAGAATGGAAGATGATTAAATAAAAGCTTGGATTTGATTAATTTGGAATGGTTAGTAGTATACAAGCATGGAATGTGTCGAGCTAAATTAAAAGGATGTGAATGAATTAAAATGGAAGGAATTAAATATAAATTGAGTCGGAATCAATTTAAATTGGTTAAAAAACTTTAGTAACTATTTATTCACATGGATATCATCAAATTGCATAGAATGAATTGTCATTTGACGTAAATGAAGGTAATTAAAATCCTATGAGTTGATAAAGATTAAATAAATTAGTTTTAAGAAGCTAACCTGACAGAACCGATTGATTTGCGTATTGGATTACAAATCAATAAAGATCACGGATACCGTATGAACCCCACAAATAACTCTCAAAATGGAAGTTATCCTATAGATGTTGTACCATTACTGTTCGAAATGCAAATCATAGTATTCATTCTTATGGAAATGGAAATGAAAAACAAGAAATACTTTTTCTAGAAATATGGACGAATGGAAGTTTAACTCCTACGGAAGCACTTTATAAAGCTTCCCGTAATTTGATTAATGCAATGGGCCAGAAAGAGTGAACATTATCAGCAATCTTGACCTTAGGTATAAGAGCAATATTTGTATTATTGAATGAGTTTTGCATTCTTGCATTTTAAAAAAGCTCTGCACAGCAAGGATCACATCCGCATTAATGTAGGACCAGTAAGATGTGAAGAAGCATGCATTGAACCCATCAGGGCCGCCACATGAATTCTTGTTTAATAAGAACATAGCATCTTTTATTTCCTCACATGAAACTTCCATGCACGTGCTATTAAATTCTTGAATGCATAGTCTAGGGCTAATAGAAGGGTCAATGGTATCAATTAAAGGAGAGAAGTTAGAAGCATTACCAAATAAGTCACTAAAATACTAAATAAAAGCTTTGTCGATTTCCTTTGGGTCAGAATGCTTTTAACCATTCTGGTCGAAGATAGATAGGATGTTGTCTTTAGTATGCTTGAATTGAATGTAAGTAATTGTATTGTAAACCATTTAAATTGAATGAAGTTGTGTACTAATTGGTTGTAAATAATTAAAATTAATGTCAGAACCCTATAAGTTGCTTATAAATATTGTTTAACCTGCATTGCTTATAGAAACTCATATGTTTACTAGTTAAATATGCAAAATGTTGTTAAGTTACATGATTTTGGCACTTACATATTTAAATTGAGTAAGTACAGGTATCGAGTAGCCGTTTGGCTGGATTTGGACGCGCTAATTGCTAAATTAATAAGCCGCTTGCTTAAAAATGCTAAATAAAGGCACGCCTACACAATAAAAATAGGAAATATGAACTGTTTTTGTTTTTCCGACCGTGTGGGTCGATGTATATATATTTATATCTCTTGTCAAATTGCAAAAGCTCCTCCGTACAAGGAGACTCTTCCAAAAAATTTCGAAAATTTTGGGAGTTAGAAATTTTTTTAAAATTTTTGAGAAAATTTTTGTTAACGACAAAACGTGTAATGACCCGCCATTCATCTCCATAGAATAACGCATCATTAATAAGAAAGAAAGGGATAGAAAAGAGAAAGAAAGAGAAGAAAGAAGAAACAACTCATCAGAATCTAACAGCGGAACGAACAAATTATATTAATAACATAAGTATTACATAGATACAACCATTATCAGAGATATACAGCTTATACATCACATACTAGACAGTTATAAACACCTGTTTAGTTATACAACTCAATACAACTCAGAGAAAAACACAAAGATATCAAACACAGCGGAACACTAAATATATCTACAACGCCGAAGCCTCTTGCTTCATTGCTCCTCCACAATTCGTCAAAGCTAACCTGAATCCCTTGGCTACTCGTAAAAATTTGAGTACCCAAGAGTTTAAGAAAAACAGAAGATAAACCCCGGGTCAGACATGGGTCTGGTGTGAGTAACAGGTTAAGGTTGCTTAACTTTTAAAAACCTTTGAAAAGAAAAGGGTATCACGTAAGACTTCCCACACATAAACATGGAAAAGTTTTTACCTTATGCTAACCAAAACATTTGATAGGAAATCCAGTGATATTATAATAGGTCTAGGGTTTTCAAGTAAATATGAAATAGCCGAAATTGTTACATTTATTAAATTCTAGCTACTAGCCACAAAAGTGGGTAATACAATCAAAACCGTTGGCACTTATTGGATTTTGGATTCCATACAATGGCAGGGCTACTGGGGTACCGCCCATCACAGTACGTGGCCTATATCACCGTACCAAGGATTACTCCCAATCCCCTGCAACACAAAGCCGGAACCATTCCTTACTGAATAGTTCCGAACAAGACAACCCCGCAGTTGGCGCGCGTATCCAACTGCCCACTAAGCCGGAAAAAAAGGGACCTTAAACAGGGGAAAATCTCGTCCTACTTGGGCATGACCCACTTAGCCTTGCTGCACCTCCCCTGTTTTAGCCATTCCCGGTTGATGAGGCTTAAGGCTACGATTACCTTTATAGAACACATATATCTTAGAACGCTCATCGTCCACCTAACGATGTTCTGAAAGCATTCAATCCATACAAGTTCGTTCCGGGTTCGAACGAAACCGAAGGCATTATCTCGTTAGACTCATTTTGGAATCACCCTTAGAGTTAACGACGATAACCCTCGCACTCTGAATCTTCATCTCGAATCTGAAAGTACTACCACGTTAAACTCGTATTGGAATCACCTTTAGAGTTTTAACGACGAATAGTCCTTACACCTCGAGTCTTCACTCTTCACTTGAGATTCACGATATATCGTTAATTTGGATCAACGTGGTTTTCGGATATCCAAATCTGGAAACCCATCCCGGTCTCATCGAAGTCCAAAGCGTATCTTTTAAGGCCAAGTTGTTTTAGAGTTTAAAACAATTCAATTTCATTATCTATATACACACAGATAGATAATTCACAGATTCACAATGGACAATCAACATTATCATCACAATAGATAATCCGTATTATTATTATCAAAAGATAATCCATATTATCATCATAATGCAACCCATGCATCAATATCATACAACATTACTTATCTCATTTCTGATATTTCAAACCATTCAAGGCAAATCAATATCATCCATTCATAAGCAATGATCTATAATCACACCATCTATAATTAATTTAAAATGAATTAAATTAATTACTTCCATCTCTAATTAATTTAAAGTGAATTATATTAATCACTTACATCAATATAAATCTTGCTTACATAACCATTAATTAATTACAATTTAATTAATTAATTATCCTCTAATTAATCACCTTAACTAATCACCCTTGGTTAATTATCCTTTAATTACACTCCAGTAATTATCCTTTAATTAATTTCATAAATTAATTACTCTTAACCAAAAACATTAATTAACCCTTAATTACTTCCTTAATTAATTAACTATAATTAATTACATTGATCCTTAATTAATTACATTAATTAACTATCCATAATCACTTATCATTGATTAATTGGTCTTAATTAATCAATCTTAATTACATCATTAATTATACTAATTAATGATCTATGTTAAATTTAAATTAATTACTTATTTAAAATAATTACATTAAGTAATTAATCTCAATTAAACCATAATTATTAATCACCTTGATTAATCACATTCACTAATTAACTATCCTTAATTACTTATCAAATTAATTACTCCTTAATTAATTATCTTTAATTAATCCCTTGATTAATTATAAAGTAATTTAATCCAAATTACTTTCATTCTTAAATCATTTTCATTAATTACATCCAGTAATTATCATTAATTACTTCACTAAGTAATTATACTTCATAAATTACATTAGGTAATTATTATCAAAGCATCCAGTGTTTAACTTAATTAAACTTAATTAATTAACTCAAACAAATTACATTTAAACTTAATTAATTACATTAAGTAATTAATTCCTTAATTACTTCCATCAAGTAATTAATCTTAAAACAATTTTAGAAATGATTACCATTAATGAATTAATTTAATTAATTATTAAAATTAATCATATTAATTAATTATTAAATAATCCTTAGTTAATGACTTTCATTAACTATTAATCATTCGTTAATTACTTTTCTTAATTTACTTCCTAATTAATCTCTAATAATAAATTAATCTAAATAATTAATTTATAAATTAAATAAATAAATCATTCCTTAATTATCTTATTCATTTAATCATTTCAATACCTTAATAATCTCTAAGATAATCCATTTCTTTATTAATGACTTCATTAATATTAAAGTTTATTTAGAACATTACATTTTAAATTTAAATTCAAATTCCATTTTGAATTTAAGATTCGAAATGATTATTTATTTAAACATTAACCAAATTTAAATTCAATTTATAATCCTTTAAATAAATGTAAATAACATTTATTACTTACATATGAAACTTATATAAGAAAAGCCTTTAAACTAATTTACTTGATTTTATTTAAAAATTAAGCTTTTAAATACATTACTATTTAACTTGCAAATTCAAGTTAACAAATCATTTAACTTCCATTTAAAACCTTTTATAAAAGAACTTTATCAAACATCAAGTTTAATTATTTGTTTGAAAACAAATTTACTTTTAAAAAGCTATTTTAATTTAAACTTGTTTTAAAAACATTCAGAATTTAAAAACTTATTCAAATACCCAGATCTAAATTCAAGAAACTTGAATCCACTATTTATTTAAAACATTTGATTTTAAATTTGATTCAAACTTGTTTTCAACCTTGATTTAAAACTCTTTATTAAAAATCCAAATTTCATTTTAAAACCTTAAGATTCAAAAGTCATTTGAAAACTGAACTTAACCTTTGAATTTAAACCACTATTTAAATTATGTTTTCAGATTTTAAAATAAAATTCAAAATCTAAAAAACTGTCAGGTTTTTAAAAACCTGAAAACCCACTTTAAATGTTTTAAAACTTTTAAGATTCAAAGCCATTTGAATCTATACTTCATACTAGATTTAAAATTGTTTAAATCTATCATCGCAACTTTTAAATTCATTTAAATTTAAATTACAGACGGGTTTTATAAAACCTGTAACAAAACAAAATCAACCCGAGGCAATAGCAAAGTGCTTCGAGTCAAAACCCTTATTGCTTCGAGTAAACCCCTACATTTACTGGAGTAAATTCGAGTTCAAATTCTCTACACAAACAAAGTTCACCAGAACTTCCATAATGTACGGTGCACATGCACCGTGACTCTGGCCATCTCCGGCCATCCACCCAGGTTTCAACACATCGCTGATCATCTCCAGTCTCGATCACGATCACCAGAATCCATCACAACAACTCAAATCAAAATCGAGCAGCTAAATCAAAACCAGGAAACCAGACTGCATCTAATACCCAAACCTGTCAATGCCCCTTCCTCGAAACTCCAACCACCTGAGAGCCACCACCACCGGCCACAGCCTCGACTACCTTCCCTCTAGCGATCCCCGAAAGCCCATGACACTCGAAGCTCTAGAGAAAACAAACAGAGCCAAAATCTACCACCCAGACAAACTAGGTTTAGAAACTAAAACCCAAACACCACTGACCAGACACTGGTCATTTTTCCCGGCCTCTCCAGTCACCCATCTACCATAAGAGAGAAACTCAACCTCCCCAATCACTAGGATCGCCAGTGATTCCCAAAAAAACCAAAATAGACAAACTTAAAACTGCTCCTATATCCCATTGCTAAAAAGTATGATTTTGTTTTAAAAATCAAGGCTTTGTTTAGGGATTCAGGTTATATATCTGAATCAATGAATTAACATGTTTGAAATCTTACTTATTCTAAGTTTGCTCTGATCTTTTTAGTTTTACAGAGTAATTCAAATAAATTTTAATTTAATTAAATTTTAAGCCTACTCTATGGTCTAATAAACAAGTTTTGTTAAATACTTAAACCTAGATATAGATTGGATCAAGAGAAAAGAAGTTTAACCAAACTTGCTTGAACTGGAAACATACATGTTTAAGTGAAACAGACTTGTTTATACACATTCATACATTCAATATGTATATGCAGAACTACCTATACATATTCACATGCAACCATCTTTCATTCAAAACTCATCATGCAACAAATTAAACACTTAAGCTTTAGAAAGTGTTACTTACAGCAAATGAAGAACAGAGCAGGTTTATGTTGAAAGTAGTTTTGAATTTGCAGGCTGCAAACTTGAAACTGAAATGCTCTTGAAAACTTGAATGCATGCAAAAGATTTGAGTTGAAGATGATATGCAGATGATTTCAGACTTGAATGTATGCAGCTGATTTGAATTCCAGATTTGAAATGATGCAGTTGCCTTGATTGAATATACAGGCTTTAAAATAGATTTGCTTTGAAATTGTGCAGGGAATTGATTTGAAAATGTAGATGGTTTGCATGCTTGAAGATGTGCAGGTTGATTTTGATTTGCATGTTTTGATTTCTGATTTTGGTTTCAAAGGAAGTGTTTTCAGATTTGCTTTGCACTTTAGATTTAGAAACAAAATAAGAATGAAAGAAGATTTGTTTATATATAAAAACTAAAATACTTATTAATAAAAATAAAATAAAAAACTAAATTTTAAAATGCCACTTGTCTTCAATTTTAACATTTGTCATATAGGTATGTTAATTAGTTAACACATGTCTTTTAAGGTAATTTAGTTATAATTAAATGTTAATTAGTATTTAGTTAATAAGTTAAATGTAGTTTATGCCTAATGAATTAGTTATATGTAATTAAAGTTTTAATATAAGATTATGCTTAAGAAATTAGTATATAAGGATATATATATATATGTATAGATAAATTTAAAAGGAATAAAATAACTATTCATACAAATAAAAATTTATACAAATATTATAAAATCCAAGACAATTTAAAATATCTATACTTTGATGTTTCAAAAACTCTAAATTCAAATCAAATTCTAAAATTCAATTTGAAACAACAAACTATTTTTTTATTAAAATCCATTTGTTAAAAACAATACATTATTATATTCTGAAAATAACAAATTTGATAACTTTAAATAATTTATAAAAGAAATTGTTTCTTTATTAATAAATTACTTATTTTATCCAACTATATTTAAAAAGGAAATCAAAATAAACTTTATTGTTAGTTTATTTAAATTTAAACTCAAAATCAATTTAAACAAATTAAATTTCTATCTTAACAATTTAAAACCATATATTATTTATTAAATAGCTTTTAAAAAGATTTATATTAAATAAAAACAAATTTCCAATTTTACCAAAGATATATATATATATATATATATATATATATATATGTTTAGAAAGCAAGATTTATTTATTTATTAAATTTAAACAAGGCTTATCTATTTACAATATATACATTTTCTATATACATTATAAATAGAAAACAATTTATTAGCTTTTATTAGATAAAATCTACCAATTAAATATTTATTTTAATTGGATTATTAAATTAATTCTAATCTTATTAACAAAGATTATCAAATCAATTTAATTTTTAATTCAGATTATTAAATTAATATTGCCTAAAATTTTGGGTCATCACATTCCTCCCCCCTTAAAAGAATTTCGTCCCCGAAATTTAAAACAAAGGTAATTTAATAATCTATTTAAAGATTTAATTTTAAAACACAAGCATATATCAAACATATGCTAACAACCATAATAACCAAATCATCCAATCAAACAATCTAACTATCCAGACAAAATTTTGTAAAGAGTTTCCTCGAGTTTCCCAAGTATAAATATCGGGATACTCGCTCTACAGAATCCAAACAATCAAAACTACGAAGCTACTGAGCTCCTACTCATCTAGATCTACAAAACTAGACAGCATATCAGACTACAGACGAGTCTGATTTAACAATCAGACCTCCTGAACTTCTGGTTCCAAAATTAGACATAGACCATACACGTACTCGCTCAGAGATACGTGAAACACATTGAACCCCAGTTATCCACACTGGCAATTCAATCCTGAAAAACAAACACTTATCCTCACAAGAACACAGAAAAGATCCAAACATCTCGGAGCTGGCTTTCCGGCCTTACCCCATCTTATAGCTCCTTGGATCGGAGAAACTTAACCATAACCAAATCTCCGACTCCAGAATTCAAATTCTTTCGTCTCTTATCCACAAAAGTCTTCGGACGATCCTGGGCTGCCAATATCCTTCTTGATCAGCTCAACCCTACGCTGATGCCTCTTGAAACAAACAAAACCAATCAACTCAACAAAATGATCCTCTCACGATCAATCCAAAATCAAGAACACAAACTCCACTCCTCAAACATCAGAAGTCTGAATCTTACTTCTCCTTATCCGAAAAAGACAAACAGAAACACTCCCAAACTGCTTCCGCTGCACAACTCTGATCCGAAGTAGAAGAGAATGCTGATGAAGAACACGAGCACTAACTGGACATCACTTTCCAGAAATATAGTTCAACAGATCCATAAAAGAAAACTCAGAAGTTCCTCCTAAAATCTGAGCTACTTCATCAATCTCTATCTCAAAGAACCATCCTACTACTAAGCTGAACCACCGGTTTCCCTTCTGGAATCCTAGTCGATAAGAAAACTCAATCTCCAGATGCAGACAAACCTCTAACTTCTCAGAAGACATCCAAAAAATCTTTGATAACCCAAGAGAACACTCAAACTATCGCAAGTCACTTTTGCGATCAACTCAGATAAATTTCCAAAGAAAAACTGTCCTCTCTTTACCCAACAGAATAGCTTACACTGGCTTAGTCCATCCATCGAAGAAATGGATCCACGCTGCTGCTTTAGAATTCCACCTCCAGAAAAATTACTCAGCTAAAGACCTCCCTGCCGGCACAGAGAATACTCCAAGCTGCACTGCTGACACCGATGCCAAAGACTTCCTAATCCAAAGTTCTTCGAGAAATTCGGACATCAAACCAAACAGAAACGCCCTGCTAAACCCAGCTAGGACAGCGAAGCAGACACACTACCCTAAACTTGTTCCAAAGAATACATCTTTGGAAACATCCATAGCTATTGCATCTCATCACACAGCTACTACTTCCTGAGGTATCAAGATACCATCACTTGTTTCTGCCCAACCGACAGATCCAAACTCTACCCATCCAACTTCAAAGATGACTCTGAACCTTAACAGGTTTCCTTCAGAGATCAATGAAATCTCTACACTCTGCACAACTCACTCGAGACGGTATTAGGTCTACAATCTCGACAGATACACTTCTAACCTCAAACATCAAACTCCAACCAATGGTAGTTGTCATGTTACACACGTCACTACCTTATCTACCTTTATAACCTATATTGGAAAACCTGTACGGGTAACCCAAAAAATAGGTAGGATAAATAAATATATTTATATATATATATATATATCAAAATTACAAATACGCTCTCTCAAGAAGAAAACACTCCAAAGCCTAGGTATTCACTCAACCTAGCACTCTGATACCACTGTAACGACCCGCCATTCATCTCCACGGAATGATGCATCATTAATAAGAAAGAAAGTGATAGAAAAGAGAAAGAAAGAGAAGAAAGAAGAAACAACTCATCAGAATCTAACAGCGGAACAAATAAATTATATTAATAACATAAGTATTACGTAATATACAACCATTATCAGAGATACACAGCTTAGACATCATATACTAGACAGTTATAAACACCTGTCTATACAACTCAATACAACTCAGAGAAAAACACAGAGATATCAAACACAGCGGAACACTAAATATATCTACAACGCCGAAGCCTCCTGCTCCATTGCTCCTCCATAATTCGTCAAAGCTAACCTGAATCCCTTGGCTACTCGTAAAAATTTGAGTACCCAAGAGTTTAAGAAAAACAGAAGATAATCTCCGGGTCAGACATGGGTCTGGTGTGAGTAAAAGGTTAAGGTTGCTTAACTTTTAAAAACCTTTGAAAAGAAAAGGGTATCACGTAAGACTTCCCACACGTAAACATGGAGAAGTTTTTACCTTACGCTAACCAAAACATTTGATAGGAAATCCAGTGATATTATAATAAGTCTAGGGTTTTCAAGTAAATATGAAATAGCCAAAATTGTTACATTTATTAAATTCTAGCTACTAGCCACAAAAGTGGGTAATACAATCAAAACCGTTGGCACTTATTGGATTTTGGATTCCATACAATGGCAGGGCTACTGGGGTACCGCCCGTCACAGTACGTGGCCTAGATCACCGTACCGAGGATGACTCCCAATCCCCTGCAACACAAAGCCGGAACCATTCCTTACTGAATAGTTCCGAATAAGACAACCCCGCAGTTGGCACGTGTATCCAACTGCCCACTAAGCCGGAAAAAAGGACCTTTAGACAGGGGAAAATCTCATCCTACTTGGGCTTGACCCACTTAGCCTTGCTACACCTCCCCTGTTTTAGCCATTCCCGGTTGATGAGGCTTGAGGCTACGATTACCTTTATAGAACACATCTATCGTAGAATGCTCATCGTCCACCCGACGATGTTCTGAAAGCATTCAATCCATAAAAGTTCGTTCCGAGTTCGAACGAAACCGAAGGCATTATCTCATTACACTCATTTTGGAATCACCCTTAGAGTTAACGATGATAACCCTTGCACTCTGAATCTTCATCTCGAATCGGAAAGTACTACCGTGTTAAACTCGTATTGGAATCACCCTCAGAGTTTTAACAACGAATAGTCCTTACACCTCGAGTCTTCACTCTTCACTTGAGATTCACGACCTATCGTTAATTTGGATTGGTGTGGTTTTCGGATATCCAAATCTGGAAACCCGATCCCAGTCCCATCGAAGTCCAAAGCGTATCTTTTAAGGCCAAGTTGTTTTAGAGTTGAAAACAATTCAATTTCATTATCTATATACACACAGATAGATAATTCACAGATTCACAATAGATAATCAACATTATCATCGCAACAGAAAATCCATTTAATTATTATCAAAGGATAATCCAAATTATCATCATAATGCAACCCATGCATCCATATCACACAACATTACTTATCTCATTTTTGAGATTTCAAACCATTCAAGGTAAATCAATATCATTCATTCATAAGCAATGATCTATAATCACACCGTCTATAATTAATTTAAAATGAATTAAATTAATTACTTCCATCTCTGATTAATTTAAAGTGAATTAAATTAATCACTTACATCAATATAAATCTTGCTTACATAACCATTAATTAATTACAATTTAATTAATTAATTATCCTCTAATTAATCACCTTAATTAATTACCCTTGATTAATTATCCTTTAATTACATTCAAGTAATTATCCTTTAATTAATTTCATAAACTAATTACTCTTAACCAAAAACAGTAATTAACCCTTAACTACTTCCTTAATTAATTAACTATAATTAATTACATTGATCCTTAATTAATTACATTAATTAATTACCCTTAATCACTTATCACTGATTAATTAGTCTTAATTAATCGATCTTAATTACATCATTAATTATATTAATTAATGATCTCAGTTAAATTTAAATTAATTACTTGTTTAAAATAATTACATTAAGTAATTAATCTCAATTAAGCCATAATGAATAATCACCTTGATTAATCGCATTCACTAATTAACTATCCTTAATTACTTATCGAATTAATTACTCCTTAATTAGTTATCATTAATTAATCCCTTGATTAATTATAAAGTAATTTAATCCAAATTACTTTCATTCTTAAATCATTTTCATTAATTACATCCAGTAATTATCATTAATTACTTTACTAAGTAATTATACTTCATAAATTACATTAGGTAATTATTATCAAAGCATCCAGTGTTTAACTTAATTAAACTTAATTAATTAACTTAAACAAATTACATTTAAACTTAACTAATTACATTAAATAATTAATTCCCTAATTACTTCCATCAAGTAATTAATCTTAAAACAATTTTACAAATGATTACCATTAATTAATTAATTTAATTAATTATCAAAATTAATCATATTAATTAATTATTAAATAATCCTTAGTTAATGACATTCATTAACTATTAATCATTCTTTAATTACTTTTCTTAATTTACTTCTTAATTAATATCTAATTATAAATTAATCTAAATTATTAATTTATTAAGTCATTCCTTAATTATCTTATTCATTTAATCATTTCAATACCTTAATAATCTCTAAGATAATCCATTTCTTTATTAATGACTTCATTAATATTAAAGTGTATTTAGAACATTACATTTTAAATACAAATTCAAATTCCATTTTGAATTTAAGATTCAAAATGATTATTTATTTAAACATTAACCAAATTTAAATTCAATTTATAATCCTTTAAATAAATGTAAATAACATTTATTACTTACATATGAAACTTATATAAGAAAAGCCTTTAAACTAATTCACTTCATTTTATTTAAAAATTAAGCTTTTAAATACATTACAATTTAACTTGCAAATTCAAGTTAACAAATCATTTAACTTCCATTTAAAAACCTTTTATAAAAGAACTTTATCAAAAATCAAGTTTAAATATTTGCTTGAAAACAAATTTACTTTTAAAAAGCTATTTTAATTTAAACTTGTTTTAAAAACATTCAGAATTTAAAAACTTATTCAAATACCTTGATCTGAATTTAAGAAACTTAAATCCACTATTTATTTAAAACATTTGATTTTAAACTTTGATTTAAAACTCTTTATTAAAAATCCAAATTTCATTTTAAAACCTTAAGATTCAAAAGTTATTTGAAAACTCAACTTAACCATTGAATTTAAACCACTGTTTAAATTATGTTTTCAGATTTTAAAATAAAATTCAAAATCCAGAAAACTGTCAGGTTTTTAAAAACCTGAAAACCCACTTTAAATGTTTTAAAACTTTTAAGATTCAAAGCCATTTGAATCTATACTTCATACTAGATTTAAAAAAAATTAAATCTATCATCACAACTTTTAAATTCAGTTAAATTTGGTTTAAATTTAAATTACAGACAGGTTTTATAAAACCTGTAAAAAAATAAAATCAACCCGAGGCAATAGCAAAGTGCTTCAAGTCAAAACCCTTATTGCTTCGAGTAAACCCCTACATTTACTCGAGTAAATTCGAGTTCAAATTCTCTGCACAAACAAAGTTCACCAGAACTTCCAAAATGCATGGTGCACATGCACCATGACTCTGGCCATCTCCGGCCATCCACCCAGGCTTCAACACATCGCCAATCATCTCCAGTCTCGATCACGATCACCAGAATCCATCACAACAACTCAAATCAAAATCGAGCAGCTAAATCAAAACCTGGAAACCAGACTGCATCTAATACCCGAACCTGTCAATGCCCCTTCCTCGAAACTCCGACCACCTGAGAGCCACCACCACCGGCCACAGCCTCGACTACCTTCCCTCTAGCGATCCCCAAAAGCCCATGACACTCGATGCTCCAGAGAAAACAAACAGAGCCAAAATCTACCACCCAGACAAACTAGGTTTAGAAACTAAAACCCAAACACCACTACCACCACCGCCACTGACCAGCCACCGGTCATTTTTCCTAGCCTCTCCAGTCATCCATCTACCATCAGACTCGACCCCCCAATCACTGGGATCACCAGTGATTCCCAAAAAAACCAAAACATACAAACTTAAAACTGCTCCTATATCCCATTGCTAAAAAATATGATTTTTGTTTTAAAAATCAAGGCTTTGTTTAGGGATTCAGGTTATATATCTGAATTAATGAATTAACATGTTTGAAATCTTACTTATTCTAAGTTTGCTATGCTCTTATTGGTTTTACAGAGTAATTCAAATATTCTAAGAGAAAAGAAGTTTGACCAAACTTGCTTGAACTGGAAACATACATGTTTAAGTGAAACAGACTTGTTTATACACATTCATACATTCAATACATATATGCAGAATTACCTATACGTATTCACATGCAACCATCTTTCATTCAGAACTCATCATGCAAAAATTTAAACACTTAAGCTTTAGAAAGTGTTACTCACAGCAAATGAAGAACAGAGCAGGTTTATGTTGAAATCAGTTTTGAATTTGCAGGCTGCAAACTTGAAATTGAAATGCCCTTGAAAACTTGAATGCATGCAAAAGATTTGAGTTGAAGATGATATGCAGATGATTTCAGACTTGAATGTATGCAGCTGACTTGAATTCCAATTTGAAATGATGCAGTTGCCTTGATTGGATATACAGGCTTTAAAACAGATTTGCTTTGAAATTGTACAGGGAATTGATTTAAAAATGTAGATGGTTTGCATGCTTGAAGATGTGCAGGTTGATTTTGATTTGCATGTTTTGATTTCTGATTTTGGTTTCAAAGGAAGTGTTTTCATATTTGCTTTGTACTTTAGATTTAGAAAAAAAAAGAATGAAAGAAGATTTGTTTATATATAAAAACTGAAATACTTATTAGTAAAAATAAAAGAAAAAACTATTTTAAAATGCCACTTGTCTTCAATTTTAACATTTGTCATATAGGTATGTTAATTAGTTAACACATGTCTTTTAAGGTAATTTAGTTATAATTAAATGTTAATTAGTATTTAGTTAATATGTTAAATGTAGTTTATGCCAAATGAATTAGTTATATGTAATTAAAGTTTTAATATAAGAATATGCTTAAGTAATTAGTATATAAGGATATATGTATATGTATAGATAAATTTAAAAGGAATAAAATAACTATTTATATAAATAAAAATTTATTCAAATATTATAAAATCCAATACTATTTAAAATATCTATACTTTGAAGTTTCAAAAACTCGAAATTCAAACTTAAATCAAATTCTAAAATTCAATTTGAAACAACAAACTATTTTTTATTAAAATCCATTTGTTAAAAACAATACATTATTATATTTTGAAAATAACAAATTTGATAACTTTAAATAATTTATAAAAGAAATTGTTTCTTTATTAATAAATTACTTATTTTATCCAACTATATTAAAAAAGGATATCAAAATAAACTTTATTGTTAGTTTATTTAAATTTAAACTCAAAATCAATTTAAACAAGTTAAATTTCTATCTTAACAATTTAAAACCATATATTATTTATTAAATAGCTTTTAAAAAACTTTATATTAAATAAAAACAAATTTCCAATTTTGCCAAAGATATTATATATTTAGAAAGCAAGATTTATTATTTATTAAATTTAAAACAAGGCTTATCTATTTACAATATATACATTTTCTATATACATTATAAATAGAAAATATTTTGTTAGATTTTAGAAGATAAAATATACCAATTAAATATTTATTTTAATTGGATTATTAAATTAATTCTAATCTTATTAACAAAGATTATCAAATCAATTAATTTTTAATTCGGGTTACTAAATTAATATTGCCTAAAATTCCCGGTCATCACAAAACGATTTCAAATTGGAAATTAAAATAAATTAGTGGATGAAACTAATTTAAAATAAGGATATGAATCAGTTATAAACGGAAGATAAAATTCAATATTCAGAGTTGAAGATAAGTTGAATTCGTATGGAAATAGGGAAAACTAATTTGAATAGAAGTAGATATGAAAAATTCTGTAAGGAAATGTATAAAATGATTTTAAAAGCTATGATTGGATATTATTGCTAAGTAGGATATGCATGTATTATAAAAGGGAAAGGAAAATTGGTTTTTATTTCAAGAGATAATTTGAATTGCCCAACTAAAAAGGTATGTGTTTAAATTTCTGTATGAAATTTGATTGGGTTTTTAATCTAGCCACTTGGCTTTTGTTTTCTTTTGAGAATTTGGGGGCCCATAGAGGCATTTTGTATGTGTTACGAGCTAGCCGCGCAAAGGAGACGCTGGCAAAAATTTCAAAATTTTAAAGAGTTAGAAATTTTTTGAGAAAGCTGTGATAATTTAAATTTGAATTTAAATTTAAATTTGAATAAGTGGAGTAAATAATGTTGTTGGAAACTATGGAAGGTTTTGGGAAGTTGTTTGAAGTAACAGTGGGTCTTTAATAAAAGATATGTTATGGCAAGTTGATAAAACTTATTGGTTTTGGAAAAAATAAAAATAAATGGGCATTGGAGCATTCTTCTTAACTGCTATTTCGGGGTCGAAATTCTTTTAAGGGGGAGGAATGTGACGACCCAGAATTTTTAACAATTTAAATTGGAATATTTAATTGATTGTAAATATTTAAAAAGTTAATTTTTAACTTGAATTCAGATATTATTATTAATAGAAATAAGTTAATGGATTTAATAAACTGAAATTGGGTGAATTATTGAATCTTCAGTTTTAAGCCTGTTAAAATATATTTAAGGGTTTGTAAAATTTATATCAATAATACTGAAGATAGTAAAAGTGTTAAAATTGAATTTAAAGGTGATTTGTTCAGCTTTAATAATATATCGTTTAAATTGAATTTAAAAATAGCCTTCTGAGGCACAGTCTCGGAATTCGACTAAACCAGTTTCATTGGATCCGTAATAGTTAGTTATTATCGGATTTCAATTTTCGTAGCAATGGGAGTTGTCATTTGACCATGGCAGCTCAAAACGCATAGAAACTATTTTAATCGATTTAATTTAAAATTGGTCGTTTATTTCCGTAACTTGCGCGTATGATCGAATTAGCCTCGAAAACACATTCCATTGTGTTCGGAATACGGGTAAACCATATAAATGCCTGGCAGCACGCCTCGATAGGGCATTGAAATTTTAAGTCGCAGTAAATAAGATACTTATAAAAAAAAATTAACCTGTCAACAATCAGGGCTTACCATCTCCAATACGCCTCCCTCAACCTTATATCACGTATCTTCCTTCCTCCCCTTCATTCCCTCAACCTTATATCACGTATCTTCCTTCCTCCCCTTTATTCCCAGTTCTAAATCGAGATCTGCCCCTTCTAAAAAATTGGCTGTTGATTCTTTTCCTCTTTCCAGTAAAAAAATAAAACAGTTCGATAAAAAAAAGGAGGTCGTCATTGCTTTCTTCCTAAACCTCGTTCTATCTCCCTCAAATTAAATCGAAGTCGAAATCAAATTTAATTAAAAAAGTGGTAGACGAGAAATCACGCAAGGTAGGGTGAGCTCAACTTTTCGTTCATGCACGTCGAAGCAATGGGAGGAGGCAACGCAGAGGGTCGCGGTGGCTTGAGGGTCGAGCTCGAGCATGGCAATATCGTGAGGGTTGGAGTGGCGACAGTCTCATCTTCGTATGCGAGTCAAGTGGGGGATTGGTGGATTCATGGGCGAGCTTTAGGGACTGCATGGTTTCACGGCTTCAGAAGTTTTAAGCGGGGAACTGGAAGTCGGCAGTGGCGTGGGTGTTTCTGTGGTATGAGCGTGCGGTGCGAGATGGAGGTGAGGAATGGGTCGAGCGATTGATGGTGAGGTATTCGATTCTCTTCTTTCCAATTTAACTTTTAAAATATATATGGTTGTAAAGAGGAATGATTTTAAAAAAAAAAAAAAAGATCAGATCTTTAATAAAAGATGTAAAGTTCTTTTTACAGTAAAGAAATTATCATTTTGTTATATACAATAGAGAAATTTATTATTTTGAATTGTTTAGAAAATTTATTTTATATAGATAAAGTTGAAAAAAAAGGGTGATTTTTTTATGTGCTGTAGTATTTATAAAAAGTGGATTTTTAAAATGTATATAGCTTGCTCTTTACTATATAGTTTAAAAATACATATATACCTATTTTCATTTAGTAGTTTAATTTTAAAACAATGGATATTTATTTGTTAAATTAACTTATTTAATTATTTTGGCTACTAAGAAATTATTAAAGAAAAAAATTGGTTAAATTAAATTATTAAATGCTAATAGATTGTTTGATTAGCCAAATTATCGATAAACCGAATAAATGTTTATACAAGGTCCAAATCTGAAAGGAAGCAAGCTGGTTTGGAATTGGATTGCCAAACAAAAATCAAAGGTGAGTTAATCTCACTCAACTGGGTTTTTATTTAAATTTAAATGGTTAAATTTAAATGATTGGTTGGATGATTGATTTGATGTGTTATATTATATATAGTAGTATATAGTATATATTGGGTGATTGATTTCCCGCATTATATAGCGGATGAGACCCTATGCGCCGTATAATAGCGGATGATATTTTATAAATCCCATATACCGCGATATACCACCTCGAAGTGGAATTGGTATTGTGCTAACATCTGTGGATGTAGGGAAACAGGTTGGAGGGATCCAACTAGATTCCTCAAATTTATTTAGATTGTTTAATATTCTGTGTTATGAATATTTGATATCCTGTGATGAATTATATTGATAATTGGAATATTGAATTTAAAAATGAATTTGGATTTAAATTCCTTTAAACTTCTTTTATAAATGAGTAATTAATTTATTTAATGAAGTAAACAAAAAGGTAGCTAATTACTGGTTGAAATTAATCAAGAGTGATCAATATTTATGGTTTAATTAATGATTAGTTTCTTAATGTACTTAATTTAGATCAGGATAAATTGAAATGTAATTAGAAATCATTAATTTATATAATCAATTATGTAATTAAAGTTTGATTAATTAAGATAAATTAATCGGTAATAAGTGATTTATGAGAAATTAATTAATATAAGTAATTAAGGATTAGTGTAATTAATTATAGTGATTAATTTGTGAAGAAATTAAAGATTATTTACTGTTTTTGGTTAAGAATAATTAATTTGTGTAATTAGTTAAAGATAATTACTTGAATGCAATTGAAGGATAATTAATCTAGGGTGATTAATTAAGATGGATAATTAAGGGATGATTAATTAATTGATTTGAAAATTAATTAATGTTAAATGAAGGAATCTAAGTGACTGAGGTTAGTAATTCAATTAGATTTAATTAAATTAATTTGGAGGTGATCAAGTTTGCTTATGGATAATTGAATGGTATTAGATGCCTTGAATGAGATTCGAAGAGACTGGGGTTGGGTATTAGAAAATACCCGAAACCACTTCGATTTGAAATCTTCTATAATTCTTTATAGATTTGACATGTGTAATCAACAGGCTCGAATTGGATAGATTTAAATGATTGGGCCCATTAAGCTAAGTAAAGGTGCTTAGGGATTTGATTTGTGAATATAAGTATGGACTATAACCAGTTGTGAACTTGTAATGAAGTACGATTTACCCCGGGTTTTAAATAAGTTCTATGCATTGGAATTTCATGTTAGATGAGTTTACTCACGCTGGTTTCCAGCTTGACCCGGGTGTTACTTTGATGTAATGCTCGGGTCAGACCGAGTATTACAGATTTTCAGGTAAGGACGTTCTGGAGCCCAGGAGGCGAGCTGGATGGCAAGAACATATGGAGTGTTTTTCTGCTGTATTATTTTGTTGTATATATATCTGAGTCATGTTCATTGTATATGTATATATGCGGAAACTCTGATGTATTAAAGTGAAATTTGACAAGTACGGTTTCCTTTGTATAACCGTTATTATTTGTTATTATATTTTATCCGCTGCGAATGTGAGATGTTGGTGTTTCTGTCCTTCTTATTCTTCTATATCTTTCTTCTTTATCCTAACTATCTGGAATTTTCGGGATCGAAAATTTCGGGTCGTTACATCGGCTTTAGCATTTAAGCTAGAGGCGTCTCCGTGGTAAATCCATATGGGAATGCACCTTAGAAGTTTTGATTGTACTTCAATATGTTGTAGTGTGACAAATGTAAGCATGACAGCTATTTTCTGATTTATATTATCCACCCTATACATTATCTATTATATCACAATAGGTACTTATTAAATGGTTTTGCTCTTTTAAGGGGATAACTGTTACAACGGTCTTAAAAGGTGTTGTTATATGCTGTACACGTATTTCTTGAGTTTCACACATCAGGCTTATGTCAAACATGCGCCTTTTATTTTTCTCTAAATTCCTAGCGTCCTCTTCCGAGCAATCTGAGAAAAGAGTGTTCTTGTTGATGATCATTGAGCTCTTGGAGAGGAGCTAGATGTTTACCTACCATAATATTCTTATTTTCATTGCATTACTTATGTATATATTTCAGCAATCGCAAGTGCGGGCTATTATAACTGTCCAGGCTGATGATAGTACTATGACTAGTAACTTTGAAAAACTATATACATTAAAGTAGCTCTGTGTATTATCTTTTGACATTATATGTTATTATTCCGCCATGAGATTCTAATGTTTTTGGTCGCCTCTTTCCTGTTCATTTTTTTTTACCTTAACGATCTATCTTTTCGGCACTTGGGTGCTTCGCATGTGAATACGTGGATGTATTACTGTCAAAATTTGAGGATCGAAATGCCATTTGTTACATCTGTTTAGACCAGTACATGTCTCTACGGCCCTATCTCCTAAGGCTCAATTCATTTAACTCATTCAATTATATAGTGATCATTGTATATCATATTTGTGTTATATATATATATATATATATATCATAATTGTGTCATATATATATTCACCTTTTTCATATATGTTACAACCTATTTATTTTATATCAACCAAATATTTAATTGATTATATTTAATGTATCTTCATTATAATTTATAGTTAATAAAAAAATCAATATATACACAATATTCTTTCGGCTGATATTACAAATATTTTCTTTTAATATTCATAAACACAAACACAAACGCACACACACTATTGCATAATATATTTAAAAAGCGTTGTTTAATATTTTAAAATGTATATTTCTGAATTTACGTATAAAAAATATTAAACTGCAAAATTTAATTTTTGTTTCTTTTATGAAAATAATTGTTATAGCCGAAATATACATACATACATGCATATACACACACACAAATATATATATATATATATCGATGTGTGTATCTGTATGATACTTA
Organism: Allium cepa; assembly: GCA_030765085.1. Taxonomy (NCBI): domain Eukaryota; kingdom Viridiplantae; phylum Streptophyta; class Magnoliopsida; order Asparagales; family Amaryllidaceae; genus Allium; species Allium cepa. Next base: position 782,915,615 of record CM060928.1, on the reverse strand, counting down.
CTTATATATATATATCATTAAGTAAACATAGGTATTTAAATGAATATTTTATAACATATATGTATATGTATATTTGTTTCTGAATGTAAATTTCTAATATATATATATATAATATATTATTCAATATATTAATATGTCAAAATTAAGATGTTTAAAATTGAAGTTCAAATATTAGATCTAGCTTTTAATCTGTTTATTATTTACAAAGCCTAATTATGATATTTGAAATTTGAAATTTCAAACTAGAAACTTGGTCGAGTTTTATTTTTATACATCCATTAATGAAATCAACTTTATTTTGAAAATTATACACACATACTTGTATGAATGTTTGTGTGTGTATCCAAAAGAATTCAAGCAACTAACATCTATGTAAAAGAAAAAAGTACATGTTGATGTAAACCTTAATATTCATATATATAAATATATATATATATATATATATGTATATATGTATATGTATGTATATATATTTATTTAACTATGTTCATCTTATGCCATTTTGCACATGCATGGTATATACATGTGCGTATATACTGATATACTTATATATATACATACATATATATTATAAAATATATCCAATTAAATTTAGTAAATAAATTAGAAACATCAAATAAAATATGACATTATTTAAATTAATAATATTGGATCTAATTCAACCTTTAGACTTCATAGGACCAATAGATCTAAAAATAGGAAAAAAAAAATTAAAACCTACCAATTTCACCTACTTCTTACTTCCTGGTTCCAACAACGGTAGCAAGCCCCAATAGTCTATGTGATCAAATAGCACCTATAGGGCCAATTAATAAAGCCTACCTACCATATGAGTGTCAAGAATGAAATGTCTATGGGTTGGATAATATAGTATTCTCCCCTCCCTGACTATTAGCCTAGTTCATTAATAAAGCAAGTGTAACGGCCTGTTTTTCCATAACTTTTGAATCAATAATAGACCACACATGTTTAACTCGAATTGCATGAACAAGCGGATCATTAGGGGAAGAAATAAAAATAAAGATAGAACGGAACAAAAAAACAAAATCTCACACGAATGGAATAACATATATTATTTCAACAATAATCTTTACAGTGAAATTTTTTAAAACCTATATCAGAGTCTAACCTAGATTTAGCCTTAACATTTATAAAACCTGCCCTTACAAATGCTGACGAACAACAAAACAAATGCAGCGGATAATAGAATACGTCCATACGATGATGAAGATCTCCAACTCTTCTCTGGAACTCCAAGCATCTTCATCTAATTCTGAAACTACTCGGATCTGACCCGAGTATTAAAAATACCCGGATCAGGCTTGATAAATCAGCGTGAGATACTTGTTCGGACGGCTAAATGTCTATCGAGTTAGAAAATAGCCGAACGAATTTTGAAATAAATTTAACCGCAAGCGCAAGGCGTGCACTTGTAGTACGTGGCGAATACGGGTCGATCCGTGGGGAATTATCGATTTTAAAAATCTATTCAATCAAATTAAACCAAAGTCGAGTAAAAGTTAAGCTAGAGAATGAGAAAATTGTAAAAAAGAAAGTGATAGAAATATGAGAGTAAGAGGCAATTTAGAGATAATTCCACTCTCTAGATCATATTATTCAACAAAACATGAAATTATGATCTCTCTTTTATGATCATTAGTTATTTTAATTAATGTGTTTATCATAAGTATGGCCTATTTGTGCTATTAATTAGCTCAACATAAGCCATCAAACTAACACGCCCCTTAAACAACTTTTAACTCTCATGAAAAATGACAACAAGTTGAAATCAAATCTATTTTAGCATGGCCTATTAACTATTGTTTAGAAATATAGGCCATCAAATTTTAATTTCACATTCACTACATTACCATCATCATATGTAGATGAAGAGGTAATCATTGTTTGTGATTGTTTAAGCATAGCCTATTTGTTATGAACAACATACACTATCAAATTCAACATGTAACAATGAATCACATCAACATTTCTTTAAGCATAAAAAGATCAAAATTGTCAAAATGTTGAAGCTACATGATTAGAGGCTTCATTACCCCTAAATTGAAGGGGTTAAGCTCTCATTTTTATTATCATATGAACAAATGTAGCATGCAACATTGAACAAAAAGAAAGGAAAATGAAATCTAATGAAAAGAAGAACTAATCTACTTGCATAAAGGAAAATCTACACTACTTGCATAAAAGGAAATGAACATGTAATTAAAAAGAAACAATAATTAGCATTGCATAAAAAGAAAAGAAAATTACATAAAATAAAAAATGGCTAAGTAGCCATGAAAAGAGAAAGAGAGCTTTCTTTTATTTATGAGCCAAAACTAAAGAGAAGAGAACCTAAAGAAGAGACTAAGTAAGAGGGAGGTTACATGAACATAATGGGTTATTTATACAAGCATGAAATCCTAATCCATAATTTGGGGAATGCCCAAAATTCCCTTGAGGTAGTATGGAGGCCAAGTAATCATTAGCTTCTAATAATCATCATTTAAGTGTACATGAAGCCATTAATTCCATAAGCATGAGCATTAGCCTCTAATTTGTGTATTAAGGTAGGTGGGTAAGTGGGGTCCTCCATCTTCTCCACTTTGAATTATTTCCATCTTCATTCCTTTGTGATTATTTTGTGCATACATGCGTCTTCATGAACCCACTCCTATTTGGGATCAAATTCCTACACAAATATGCATAAATTTTCAATTAATTTTTCTCAAAGAAATATATTTACATAAATGACCGTTGTGCCCCTATATGAAGATGGATATGTGACAATTTGGAATTAATATGGATTTTGGTTAAAACAAGTTAAAATACCCAATTTGATCGTTTATTTAATTTAAACAGATTAAATATGGTGGTAAAAATATGCACATTTACGTGCACGTCAAATACCCCCACACTTATCTTTTTATTCGTCCTCGAATAAAGGAAAACTAAGATAAATCTGTTTTCGTAGGGAGCACGATTGCATTGAGTGTATGCAACAAGCTGTTAAACCTTTGGGTGTCCCCAGTAGGACGAGTGTTGTCTCGTGAGGGTATGCAACAATTGCATTGGGCGTATGCAACAAGCAATTAAACTCCATATGTCACTATAAATCCACAAATGGAATTTATTTTCTTATTTATCACATTTGTAACATTTCCCTTTTAAAAATATTATATATATTAAACTATTATTTTATTGTAAATACACTATTTATAAACTAATCTTTTCTTATAAAACACCATTTATAAAACTATTCTTTTTATTCAATATTTTATATAAAATGTTTCAAAATATTTATTCCAAATTATTCCTATCTTCTTTTAAATCGAATCACTTTACAGGAAAACAGATAAATTCTCCTTCATTTTCCTTTAAATTAAATATTCATTATTATAATAACTTTTATATAAAAATAACTGCTTTCCAAAATAATTTTAAAACATTCACATGTATACATATATTAGAAAAAAATAATAAAAGAAGTTGAAGTAAAATAGAGAAGTTCTAAAACCCAATTTAAATAATATATCACAGTAATTCCAAAGAGTCAGGTTTTGAAAACCATTTCCCAAAGTAAAACCATTTCCAGATCAAAACAGCAATTAATAGTATTTCAAATACTATAACGAGGCCAATAGCTACCATAGCACTTGACCAATGCTATTATTACCTTTATCAATAAAAGGGTACAATTTTCAACATATATCAAATGTCACATCTAATATGGACAAACTATCAACTTTTAACATCTAACAATTTATATAAGAGATATATAATTGAATTAAAATCAACAGGTATATAACTGAAATTTAAAAGCACAACGGTGGGAAATCCGAATTTCTGTATAAAATTCCTTGTATTTCACTTTAATTGTCATTTACTTTTTAAAGTGGATATTTAACCAAATCAATTAATCATTCAAACATGTAAACAGTAATTTTTACCTACTATATATATCATATAGTAATCATTCAGATGTGAGATAATTCATTGAAATTCCAGTGGACGTTTAGACATTCCGGTTTGATCATTTTATCTCAAAATTCAAAATTTTCCAAACTCGATGAAACCAATTCCAGCACATAACAAAGATTCTTATGAGCGCAATGCAAAAAACCGCATCTTGATTGGACTTCGTATGGAAAAGTTATACACTTTATTAGATTTTTGGATCATAACACATTAATTAATTAACTTTACTAGTCCCCAAACTTACTGCTAATCCTTCTCTTCCCTTTCCACATCCAAAATCATTGCCACACACCCAACCCATTCAAATGTGTGCACTGACACTAAGCGATACGGAGCTCCGGATCATAAAACGACAAACGAACTTCGTCGTTGAACTCCACTTCCCGAACTATCCTTGCCTCGACGCACATTCTAAATTCCCAATATAGAGACAAGTTTCCATACCTCGGAACTTGATGCTAAGTATGGATAGAATACTTTCCATAACTGGCATACCACCATAATTAAAAATGATCATTTATGGAAATAAAATCTCGTTCTTTTTATAAAAATTCTTTATAAATTCCTTTATAAAATTACTTTAAAAACTACTTTCTAGGTATAGAATTCTTTTATATATTATTTACAAAACTCCTTTTATAAATATCCACATTTATTTATAACTCTTTTTACAGAGCTCCAAATTCATTAATAAAACTACTTTTATAAATTTCCAAATATAATTATAAAACTCCTTTTATAATACTACATTTATAATATTATTTATAAAGCTTCATTTATAAATTTACCTATAAAGCTTCATTTATAAATCTCGTTTCTATTTACCAAACTCTTTTATATAAATCTCAGATACTTTTCATAATATGATCACTCCATATGTCACTGTAAATCCATAAATGCGATTAATTTTCTTATTTATCGCATTTGTATCATTTTCCTTTTAAAAAAATTATTTATAAAAAAAAAATTTTTACTATAAAAACACCATTAATAAACTATTCTTTTGTTATAAGTCACCATTTATGAAACTATTCTTTTTATTCAATATTTTGTATAAAACAGTCCATAAATATTTATTCTAAAATTGTAACGATCCGCAATTTTATCAATTTGATAAATTATATTTATTTTTAAAATACTCAAATATAAGCTTTTTAAGATATATTATGTTGTCTTAAAGAATAAATAATGAAGGTAATCTTACTTTGAATAAATATTTACAAAAATATATACTTTGGAAAAATATCGATAAATGTCCGAAAACCGTTTTTTGATAAACGGCTCTATAATTATCGAAAGTCACGCACGGAGCTGGATATATATACTTATTTATCCATTTAAAAAATAATATAAAATGAATTATTTATTTATTTTTGGAAAATAAAATGTATTTAGGACACCATCAATAGTGGCATCATATTTAATAATTGATTTATGAATTTAAAATAATTTAATGATTTAATATTTATTATAATTACTAAAATAGTTGTTTTAAAATGATAATAATATATTTTAATTAGTTACATAGTGATAATAATTCATTTATAATATTTTTATAAAAATATATACTTAATTTAAAATATAAGAAAATTTGTATCGCTTTATCGATATAACAGCACTTTTGTAAATAATTAATTTATATTGTTTTATAAATCAAATGTTATTATTTTAATTAGTTAAAAATGATTAGAAATTAGTTTTCAATTTTTTTTTACATTTATAGGTAATTTAATTTATAATTAAAAATGTGACAGGTGAACCAGAATCGAAATTTGTAACGGTTTAACGTATAGAAGTTGTAAACAATTCGATACAATGTTGTGCTGCACATATACATGTACATGAACACATTCATATGCACATGAACACATATACACATAAAAATCTACTTATACAATTATATATATATATACACGTTAAAATCTACTTATACAATTATATATATATATATTAGAAAATATCTAAGATATTTTCCTAAAATTAACCCTTAAGTAAAACTAAAATCAAACTCTAACACATTAAGTACAAGCATATGGGTAAACACACAAGGAGGGACGGAATTCACGGCTAGAGATAAGGTGAATGGTGATGCAAGCATGCTTAGGTAAGGAAAAAATATCATGGTAGTTTTGGTGTAAATTTTTCCTATAAGTACCCACCTACATTCACACATTCATTCACACCATGTATCTTCTTCTTCCTCCTTCTTCTTAAAGCTCTAAGAGCTCTTCTTTAATGGCTTATATGTCTAGAAAAAAATTTAGAAAAGCTATGGTAAAGTATCCAAAATAAAGTAAAATATATACACATGTATATACCATGTCAATCCACTTCAAAACCAAGTGCAATCACCTCCTTCACAACACACAGCCACCACCCTCCATCACCAAGGCTGAGCACTCTACCGCTTTTCAATCTTAGGCCGAGCTTTTCCAAGGCCCTAGGTTCGACTCCATAGGCTTTGACTCGATCGTAGCGAAGCCATGGTCCATTTTTCTAAGTGTAATATCCAATAAAAGTGAGAAACTATATATATATATATATATATATATATATATATATATATATATATATAATGTGATATGATTGCTATGGACATCTATAATGCTTTTATCATTAAGTTTGGTTGTTTTAATATAGTTGTTTAATTGTGTAAACAAGCCATGTTAAATACACGCCGATATTACGCAAGGGAATCACTTTTCAAATCAAGTTATAAAAGTGATATGGAATCACTAAACCCCTATGAAATGATTTAAAATGGTTAATAAATGTTTTATAAATACTAAAATCCAATTTGATGAAGTTTTTACAAGTTATGAAAATTGGGTCAAAAATAGTCGCGTAATGGCAGTTTGCGATTTTATGCTGTAGAAAGTTAAATCCATTTATACGATATATTCAGATTCAAAATTATTTGTAATAAGAATTTTCCAAACTCTTATAATCATAGTTTTCAAAATAAAATAAAAGATTGAGACTTCATTTATTAGATTTTGATATATGACCAAAATAAGTTCTCAAAATAGTCGTGGTTTGGCAATTCGGATACCAAAGCGATAAATTCATTGTAAATGATACTGTTAATTCTTTAAAAATGTGGAGTAAAAATATGGAGCCAATTGTTGATTTTTGTTCATTTTATTGTAATTAAAAAGGTGAAATTTTGTTTAAAACGAGAATTGGATGTAAGAATGATGTTAATAAGGTCTGTTATATTTAATTTGACAATAAAATGATTTTTGTGTAAATTTTGGTTGCTAAAATATTGTTTTATATAAATTATAGTGTAAATTGAGTATTTAAGTAAAAATAAGAGTTCTAATGATAGAAAATAATTTTGATGGCTAAAATATCTTTTATATGTTGTGAGAACATTTTGTTAAACATAAAATAAGTTTGTATGATTTATATAAAGTTGAAACTATGGAAATGTAAGTTGTTTTGGCTAAAATATACGAAACAAAGTATAAAAACATGAATAACTTATTTAATTTGGATTAAGTATAAACACATGGACTATTGGGTTTTGGGTTTAAAGCCCACTCACCTATTTAACTAATGAGAATACATATACTTCTCAAACTTAACATATGCAAGTTAAGTTTACAGTAAACTAAAAGAAAGATCTCAAAGCTAAAAGAAAAAGAAAAAAAACCTAGAGCCAAAATCCCCAGATCAAAGGCAAGCTTCCATCTTTCTTCAAATTTCTAGGATTTGCTCTTCAAAATTTCTAAGGTGAGTTGCAAACTCACATATCTATCTCTACAAAGTCTAAATTCTTTAAATTGGGTAAATAGTTGAATGGTTTGAGTAATTTGATTGAATTGTTGAAATTTGCAAAGTGGTTGCTGAAATTTATTTGTGAACATTGCTGTAGTAAAATAGCAATATTTCAGTGTAGAATGATCCAAATTCGCTCAATCTTTTTGTGGTATAAAGATATTTAAATAAGTTATAAGTTCTATTTTAATCATTTTTCAGAATTCTATGTTTAAAAGGGTCTAAATTAAGTTTGAAACTGATAGTATAGCACAGCCATTTCAAATTTCGTGAGTTGATGTCTGACAGTAAAATGGCCATAACTTTTAAGCCATAAATCCAAATTATGTATATTTTTTTCTTTTAGAAAACTAAGATATTAAGGAACAACTTTTCTGTTTTAATCTTCTGCAAATTCTATGAACTATAGGGTCGAAATTGGGTTTGAAACTGACACACATGCTCTGCTCTGTCCACTTTCCGAGTTGAAACCTAAACTAAAATCACCATAACTTTTGAATGGTGAATCTAAATTGAGTGGGCTTTTTCCAAAGTTGGAAGGTATATTTCTAAGGAACAATTTTTATGTTTATCATTTTCTGTATATCTATATATTTTTGGCCGTAATGTGTGTTTGAAGAGCAAGTAACCTCTATGTCATGTGTTTTTAATTTTAACTTTGAAACACAGAATTGTTTTGGTCATATCTTTCGCATCTTCAATCGGAATTTGATAATTTTTAATGTATTGGAAAGCTTATATTTTTTGCTACAACTTTCATGTTTTATATTTTGGTAAATTTTGAGCTTTATATAGTCAAAATCATAATTTTTATCGCTGCCCTGAGGATAAACGACAGCGACAATGAATTTAAATATGAAAATTAGTCATAACTTTTAAACCGTAAATTCAAATTAAATTATCTTTTTCTTATTTGAAAGCTGAGACTTTTTTCTACAACTTTCATGTTTTAAGCTTTGTAAAATTATGAGATTTAGGTGGTCGAAACTATTTTATTTCATGATAAAAAGTTCGACTTTTGACTTTTACTTCATGTTTTACGATATTCCTGAAATGTTTTTAGGCCATGATGTATATCATTAAACTAGCCAAATTTTGAAATTCAAATTTAGGATTAAATTTGAATTTAATTTGACTTTAATTTAAATTTAATTTGAATTGAATTCGAATATCGATTTGAGTGATTTCTTAGGTTTTTATTCGTTTTCGAGCACGGATTTTTCCAAACCTTTTTGAAATAATTTTTAAAATAAATAGAGATTTTAAATTATCATTGTATGATTTTTTTTAAAAGTATTTTCAAATATAGAATCTATTTATTCTCGATAATAAGGGAATTTTCAAATATGGCTTTCGAAATTGGTATTAAAAGCTAGTTTTCTCAAGTAAATTATTTTATATATAAAATACACGTTTTTGCACTATTCGAGCGAATGAGAAGGAGAATTAAACGGTTTGGTAAAACATGTGGTATGGGACACATGCGTTTATCTTATCGGTTAATCCCTGACTTGTCTGCTTGGTCGTTTTGACCTTCCGGTCGAGTTTACCGATGAGATGAGGTAAACTTTTTACTGCTTTGAGTGTGAAATTTACTAGCGGCTAGCAAACCGTTTAGTTTGAACGTGTGGTATGGGACGCACGTTAACACTATTCGGATTCCTATTCGAGAGTTTGTGACATTTTCCATTGCGGTGTGCCAGTACTGGACCTTCGGGTCATTGCCATTGCGGCGTTTGCCATTGCGGCGTATTTGTCTTTGAGATGTTTGCCATTGCGGCGTATTTTCCATTCCGATGTATTTTTCATTGTGACGTTTTGCCTTCGGGCGAGGTACCTATTTGAGATAACAATACTTGGCAAGGCTTCGGCCACATGCACGTGCAAATACTTTTGAGATGATTTCTTTGACTATTTTCCCTAATGTACCGCCCTTTTCGGAATAGGTCCTTTGAACCATTCGATATATTTGTGGCGATTACCTTTCGAGAATTTGAACTCTTGGGAGTTCTATCTTTGAGATTTGAGTTGCCTACACTTGCGTTATTTGAGATTTGCCTTTTGGCGTTACTATTGAGATTTTCATATTGGCGTTATTACATGAGATTTTCCTTTTGGCGTTTATTTAGGATTATATTCTCCTATGTTGGAGAATTATATTTAATTGCCTTGTGGCGTATTTTTAAGATGGTAATTTCTTTGAGATTCTTTGAGTTGTCGATATGGCGGTTTGGGATTTCTCCTTTTTAGAAGTTATATTTTTCCCTAAACCACTATTGATGATTTGTGATATGCCGATGATATGAGGCTTTCTATATTTAACATTTTATAGATTGTCTTATCTGTTTTGAGATTGTATATTTGTGCAAGTGATATCATATATCACTTAAAGTAACCATACCATACTTATGCTTATGCTTACAATCAGTATTGTTCCTTCTTGTTTAAGAAGAACATTACTTTCATCCATATGCATCTATTATTGCTTATCCTTATAAGCTGATATCTTTAGCTAGACTGACCCGTGTATTTTATACTCGGGTCAGACCGAGATGTTTCAGGTTAGGTACATTCGGACTTAGCATATTCTGCTTCCGCATGGACTTATCTGCTACCCTTTTTGTTGTAGTCTTTTTGGTTGTTGCTCTGATATGTATATTGTTTTGACTCTTGTGTATATTGTGGTCCTCGTACCACATATGATGTATCATTTATATTGTATTGGGATGTATCAGTTTATATGTATATATTTATATATCTATTTGTTGTTCTGTGATGTGTTATTCATTTGATTGTTGTATTTTGTTCTGGTAGATCCTATAGCCGCCTATAGTTTTGCATTAAGCATTTATTGGATATGTCGATCCACTTGAGATATCAAAGAAAAAGAATATAGAGCACTGATCGACACATTCAATAGATATTTAAGACAAGACTATAGATGGTCGCTCCTAACCAGCCATATTCTCCGCATTAGCACACAGTATTACCCAGTAATACTCTTTGATAATGTGGGTCTCAGGGTGGGGCGTCACAGAGCTCTAGGAATTTGATCATTAAAATTTCTGTTTGATCAGTTTAAGTAAAATGCAACTGATTAGATATTACTAATGTTAAGGATGCCCGACTTGCATTTTCGTGAAGTGTTTATCATGGTCCTGTAGTAAGGGTTTCCTTTTGAGTGGACTGACCATTTGAAAAGGAAAGAAAATGTACAAGATTGGGTGTAACTTAAGGCATGGTTGGGATGAAGAGAGTGAATGGTCACTTCTGCTTTATGAAGAGACATTAGAAATGAGAATTGTTTGAAATAATAGTAAATACATAATATGGAATGAGAAACAAGATTTCTATTCCAAAATGTACTTTCATATATAAATTTGTCTTATATGAGATTTATCTCTTTGAGTTTAAGATATTTGATTTAAAACTACTAACCGTACATTAGTCACAATAAATGAAATAAATAGCTTATTTAAGTGGTTGAATGTTTCATATTTCATATGCTGCTATAGCAATGACGGAAATAATAGGAGCTTACCATATAACACTTCTTAGTAGACGCATCATCTTACAAAAATTAATTTCATAAACATACCAAAAATTATTTTAAAATAATAATTTTTTCAGTATTGACTAAAAATAGACATAGTTTTATACGAATATTATGAATACTCATTATAAGATGAAAATATAATAATGGTATTTGTTGTCATAACAAAAGCGATGCATTAGAAAATAAAGAAGCATTTGAAAATTTACATTTTTTGGGAATTATGGACTACATCATAGTTTTGAGAAATAATTATTTAATTATATGATTATGAATCATATGGTATTGTTGAATTTTATCTCAAAGGATTAACGGCAAAGCACTTTTAAAGTAGGAGTGACATAAGAGTTGGCGAACTCTTCAAAGTGATACATATAGATGCATGCAACTGTAAGTCTAATAGTATTATAAACGATTCCATGTATTCTACTAAATTTACCGATAAATTATTATAGACGTGACTAAGTGTATTTGATATATTTATGTATGTAGTATGTCAATGATAGGCTTGTAGAATATAATACGAAAGTAAATAACATGCAAAGGAAATAAACGAATTCAATTTGATAAAATAGGTAAGTGTATTAAAAAAAGGTTTCAAAAGTACCTAATAAGATTCTATCTCAAAAGTCACTCCTCCCTGTGATACATAATGATATATCGATAAGGAGTAATCGGACTTTGTGGACAAAGAATGATTAACAATGAGTGACATCGAGTTAACTTCTTTCTATAAGGTCATGTACTTAAGAGTATGAACATAAGGTTATAATTAATTTCATCTAAAGAATAGTATACGAGGTCATACAACATAAGAGTTTATAAGAAATCTTTATATATCATAGGTTAAGAATTTGATTTGTTATATGAGTCAAGAGACTGCACGTAATATTTGTTCATTGGGGATCTTGTATGGACCACCCTAAAGGAGTTTAGGATCGATCAATATTGACTGACCACTTAATGTTATAAACATAAATTTCATAAACAAAAAATCAAATCAGTTATATATAAAGGAACCAGAATGGATCGTAGGGGTAAAATTGGTGAATTTCAAAATCTTTTCCATTTTTGTATCTTTGTTGGGCTTATGAAGTCTAATTGATATTAGACCCACTCTAAAATTGTTTTAAATAAAATCTTAATTTGTTTAGTTTGTTTAAAAATGTTTTATTTAATTCAAGTTAATTATTATTGTATAGGCATATCAAATATACCCATATGTGTATAGTGCGCGTGCAACATGTAAATAGTGTATATGTTTAACGTGTATGTTTATATGTATAGGGAGTTACATCGCAACAGACACATTTGCCCTATACAAACACACACATATCTTTTGTTGTCCATGGTTTTATTTAAATATACATTTACACGTATATAATTATAAATTAATTTTGAAATTATAATAAAATATTATTATGTATATTTTAAAATATAATTAATTTTGGACTAATTCAATATATATACACACGCATATCAAAATTAAAATTAATATCTTAAAAAATCTAGTTTTGGATTAGAGAATTTCAAAATTAAAAATAAGATTTAAAAGAATATCTACTTACAATTTTGAGTTAAAATTATATATATAATATACACATATTCATGAAACGTAATTATATTCAATATATATGTATGTATGTATGTCTGTGTATGTATATATACATGCATATATATACACACACACGCACGTCTGCACACATGCACATAAATTTACAGAATTATAAATAAGGGAAAAGGATAAACTTTTAAAAAATTAGGCTGAAGGATAAATGCTAGTTATAATTAGCATTATATTCAACTTTAACACTATATAAAATGCTACTTATAACTAGCATTATATTCAGTTTACACTATACGAAATGCTAATTATAACTAGCATTGTCCTTCAGCCTAAAAAAACTTGATGTTTTTCAGCCTAATTATTTTATAAGTTTGTCCTTGTGCATTTTTTTTGTTTATAAATTTGAAAAATATTGTTATTAAAAGAAATATACATAATAAACTATATTAATTATTATTTTTCGGCCATAAGTTTAAATTTTTGTAAAATCTACATTATAATAACACATATAATTTATTATTTTGGTTATTTTTGACGTTAATGTAACAAATAGAAAAATTAATTATGAATTTATTAGTTTTATTTAGTGAATTAGGAAAAATGAAAAACTTCGAAAAAAAATTAGACTGATGGACATCAAATTTTGTTTTTAGGATGAAGGAAAAAATTTGAAAAAAATTAAGCCGAAGAACAAATTTTATTTTATTTTTAGGCATTATATTCAGTTTTATACTACAAAAAACTAGCATTGTCCTTCAATCTAAAAAAAATTGTTGTCCTTCAGCCTGATTTTTTTCCAAAATTTATCCTTGTGCCTATTTTTCTATTTTATTTATTATACAGCCTATGTTATTATTGCACATTAATTTCATGTCAAGAATTAATGTAAAGGCATTTGAATTTTTGATGGAAAATGTCAGATTGCTATTAATAATTATATTTGTCTCAAAGGTTACCTTAGAATATATATATAGACCCATTTTTTATTCGCACTGTGATATTCCAAAATTAAAACATTCTTTTGCCCATTTTTATATTTAAGAGATCGTTTCTAAAATGTGTTTTTATGTCCAATAATTTTTTTCAGAAGGAAAGAGGAAAAGAAAATGCAAAAGGTTCTCCATCATCAGATCTGTGGAAAATACCATTGAAGATTAGTTTTAACGCTTTCGCCTAAAGATGTCTTCACCTCAGAACTGTAAGATTTAAATTCCATTGCTATTTTGTTGTGGATATACAGATTCTGGACTACTTGTGTTCTAACTGCAAAACATATCATGATCACATTAATCTCTTTCATTTGGTATCAGAGCAATCATAAATTCATATAAGATGCAACTTTATTACAAAATTGATTTTCAGTGGTCCGTACAAAAGTTATACAGATTCAAGTAATTTATGTACAAATATTTTTCTATAATTTTGGATGAAAGATTTAAAGGGAGAGTTTCTATTCTCTATTATGTATGTACATAGATTTTAATTAATGTATTTTCCATAGAGATGTAATCTTGAAGATCTTTAACTAAGAGGCATTATGCCATGAATTACATGGGCACTCTCCTGTTGATATATTGGATCTAACACAACAAGTTGTGTGAAATTTTGGTCCAAATTAAATCATGAATAAGAGTTTTGATACGTCTATATATGTTGCATCTTGAATCTGCTATTATTCTCTATGGTTTAATGTATATTTTTTATATAAATAATTTAAACCATATAACTATTTTTTTAATTATTGATGTTGCCAATTTCTATCAACTTTAAATTGTAACTACCACTTTATTAAAATGAAATTTGTCATTTAAAGTCACAATTATGTTTTACATTTAATAAATTATGAATGGTAATTTTATCAACTTTAATTGCCATTATGATTTATTAAGTGCATTTATTTGTTTTAATGGTTCAGTTTATTTCCGTTCAATGGTGATACAAATTGATTTTCATGAAATTACATTTTTACATTTAATATGTTATGAATGGTAATTTTGACAACTTTAATTGCCATTATGATTTATTAAGTGAATTTATGTATTTTATTGGTTCGGTTTATTTATGTTCAAGGTGATACAAATTGACTTTCATGAAATTACGTTTTACATTTAGTAGATTATGAATGGTAAGTTTACCAACTTTAATTGTCATTATGATTTATTAAGTGAGGTAATTTATTTTAACAATTTAATTTTTTTTCCTAATAGTAATATGAATTAAATTTTAGGTAAACATTTCTTATGATAGGATTGAAATATAATTTGGCATTTTATTATTTATTTCAGTATAATTACTGTTATTCCATCTACATAAAATTGATTTAATGTCGTTTTGCTATTTATGGATTTATAGTCGGTAATGGTAAGCATTTCATTTTTTTCTAAATCTAATGTAGAATTGAGTAATGTTCATGCTCAAATCTCTGGAATAGTGCCATACAACGGAACTAATTTCTCCACTTGGAAAACACAAACTGAGATTTCTCTTAGTGTTCTGGATATTGACCAAGCATTAAAAATGGACAAACCTATTATTATAGCGACAAGTACAGATAATGAAATGATAATTTTGCAAAATGGAAGCGGTCAAACCGCATGTCTCTCATGATTATAAAAAGTACTATTACAACTGCTATAAGAGGTATTCCTAAGAATGCAAAAAAAATATTCACAATAAAATAGTATTTGGCTTCTGTTGAAGCATAGTTTAAAAGTACTACTTAGGCTAATGCAAGTACTCTCATTATGAAAATGGTTGCTACTAAGTATAACAGGAAAAGCAATGTATGTCAACATATCATGATGACGGATGATATTGTTGCAAAATGAAACGGCATGGATATGGAAATTTCGAAAAAATTTAGTTCATTTCATTATGACTTCTCATCCTGCACAATTTGGTCTTTTTAAGATAAATTCCAATATGTAGAAAGAAAAGTGGAAAATGGGCGAATTAATTTCTATATGTGTTGAAGAAAAATAAAGGATTAAGGCTAAGAAACCTAGCTATGTACACATTGCTATTCAAAGTTCAAAACAGGAAAATATAGACAATGGTACAGGTAAAAAAATAAAGTGAATATGGCTATTAGTATAAACAAGGCTAGTATATCTGGTACAAAACATGTGCATGCTCTTAAGTATCATCACTGTAAGAAGAATGGATACATGCACAAGGATGGTATGAAGTTTAAAAATTAGCTCACTAAAAAGGGTAATGATTTAAATTTCATGATTTGTGAAATATTTTTAGTTGATGTTTCCTAAAAAATTAGTAGGTTGGCACTGGCGCTTCTGTGCACTTTATAAACTTGTTATAGGGATTACATTCCATGAGGACGCATCAAATGGGAGAAGGGAAACTTAAATTTGCTAACAGATTGTATGCTGAAGTCGAGGTTGTTGGAAATCTTCGTTTGATTTTGAAGAGTGGTTGTATTCTTGATTTGCAAGATGTAGTTTATATTCTTAGTGTGATTAGGAATTTAATTTATATTTCTAGACTTGATACATGTGGTTTTATGTTTCAGTTTGGAAATAATGAGTTAAAACTATATCAAAACTCTAAATTTGTTGGTTCTGGATTATTATGTGACAATCTATAAAAATTATGTTTGAATTCTTCATTTTGGGAATCTCTATTATCTATGAATATCACTAGTGTTGATCATAAACATGGGTCAAGAGAAATCGTGATGTTGGGAATTCTTCCAAATTATGGCATCGCAGGTTGAGTCATATTTCAAGAGATAGAATGCAATGTCTCATTAGAAATGAAATTCTCCTAGCATTAGATTTTTATGATTTCGATAACTTCTTAGAATGTGTTAAAGGAAAATTTGTCAAGGGAAATAAGAAAGGAGCCACTCGAAGTGTGGGGCTATTAGAATTTATTCATACTAATATATGTGTTCCTACTCCTGATATTAATGGGCAAAAACCGTTTATTACTTTCATTGACGATTATTCTCTCTATGGTTATGTGTATCTAATTAATGAAAAATCCAAAACAATAGCTAAACTCAAAAAATTTAAGGTTGAAGTTGATAATCCACATACCCTTAAAATTAAAATAGTGCGATCAGATAGAGGTAGTAAATATTATGGTAGACACATCGACCTTGGCCAAAGTCCAAGCTTGTTTGCTTTATTTCTTCAAGAAAAAGGTATTGTTCATCAGTATTATATGCTAGGAGATCCAATGGAGTTGCTTGAATACGCAATCGTACACTAATGGATATGGTAAGAAGTATGATATGCATTACCATATTGCCGAGTTTTTTGTGGACAGAAGTTTTGAAAACAACCACACATATTCTAAATCGGATTCCTAACAAATTTATTCCATAAACACCTTACGAACTGCAGACTAGTAGAAAATTGCAACCAGGATACTTGCGTGTGTGGGGCTGTCTTGCTGAAGTAAAAGTCTATAATCCATAACTAAAGAAACCTGATTCCAGAACCATTAGTTGTTATTTTATTGGTTTTCCAGAGAGATCCAAAGATTTCAAATTTGGTTGCCCATTACCTACCACTAAAATAATAGAGTCTAGACATTTATTAGCACCTTAGATTTTTGGTTTTGATGATAACAACTATAGGACATTATATAAAATATAGATACTAATATTTTATCAAGACATATATAGTATATAGTGCAGGATACCGGACAAGTATTGATTAAGAAGACTGTACGGTATCAAAGAGTAGATTCAAGGTGATGATAACTGAAAACCCATGAGTATTGAAGAGTTCAAGATTTCAAAATATTCTACATAAGTTATAGAGTCATAAAATTTATGTTAACACCTTGATAGCACTTTCCTAATCTCTCTCGCCTTCTCTAATTTTGTTTTAAATTTTTTTTTAACTATCCTGGTTTTAAAATATCTTTTCAAAATAATTTGCAACATGATTTTCAATCCCTTATACTTGTAAAGGTATTATTTTAGTGTTTTATGTTTATACATATATTGAATTTACATTTTAATAAGTTTTAATTATATTGATTTTTATACACATCATTGAATACTCCTATTAATTCTTTCAAAATTATTTTATAAAGTTTTATTAAGTTATATTTTGATTCAAAAAGTATAAACTATATTTTAATGATTCTATAAAGTATCAAATTATTTTACAAAGTAACGATTTTTCAAAATAATATTTTTAAAGCGTTTTTCAAATTTGTGAAGACTATGTCGACATACTCTATAGACATATGTCGATATAGTGACCGTAATTTTCAAAATTCAAATTTGAATGGAAGTGTCTTTTCATCGTATCTCTTCGTGAATGGACATGATCCTTGTTTCCTACAAATAGCAGACTTCGAAATGAATTTTTTGCAACTATTTTCTTAGTCCTCTTTCCACTCTCTCATTTTCTAAATCAAAATATATCCAAAATCTACCGAAATTTAACCAGAATCAAATTCAATCATCACTAGTTTGATTCTCCTTCATATACTCTCTGATTTCTCTCATCTCACTCACTCAAACCATTATCAAAGTGCTATTCAAGAATTATAGGATCAATTATAATCAAGATCGAATATCTGAGTCCATAAAACTCTATCAAATCATATTGTTGTACTTTAGGTGTGATTTAGCCTGTAAGATCAATTGGATGTGCTTAGTAGTCCGTAAATATAATGGGCATGTTTGTAGCCTAGAAATCAAGCGACTCTAACCATAGGTTAGGATTCTAGAGTGTGTGTTTCGTAGCCTTGAAATCAAGATTGTATTTGCATTTATAGTTGAAAAGAAATCCATACAAGGAATTGTGGGGGACAGGAGGTAGGATAACTCTGAACTAGTATAAAATCCTGGTGTGTTCTTTCCTTTTTACTTTTACTATATTTATTTTTATCTGCACGTTGATTCTGTGAATGTTTCTGTGATTTTTAATTACATTATTCCAGGTAGAATCTTTAAAAATTTGAAAAAAAATCATATAATCTTCTAAACACTATTGACCCCCCCCTTTCTAGAGTTAATTTGGTCTTAAGATCCCTATTGTGCTGATTTACATTTGGTATTAGAGCATTGGTTTTCAAAATATTCATCGTCTGATTTTTTTAAAAGTTTAAATGGCAACAAACATTGCTAATAGTACTATTAGTAACAGTATTAATACACTTGTTAATAACTCATTTGTCGGAGGATAATTTACTGCTAGACCGTCACTTTTAATGGCAATAATTACACAAATTCATCATGTAGAATAAAAATATATTTACAGTCTATTGGTTTGGACATTTGGAATATCACGCAAACCGAGTACACTGAACCCGAGATTGATTTTTTCCCAGTGGTTAAGTGATTTGGCTTTGGTGTGAGAGATCACAAGTTCGAAACTTGCGCAGTGCGATTCGAACGTTCATTGACATGTGATATGTGTCACAGTGATTTATTGTATATAAAGTACCATTTCAAAAAAAAGGTTAAACAGACCAAAGTTAACAAACCGATTTCAATTATTCAAAATGAGTCCTAATGAGTCCATATCTAATATGTGTAGTAGGTTCCAATATATAGTATACTCACTTATTGCACCGAATAAAAGTTTTTCTGAGGAGGATCAAGTTAGAAAAATCCTCAATTCACTTAGTCTGAATGGGATCAAATGACTCTTGCAATCGAAGAGGCTAATGACATTAGCACTCTAAAAATTAAATAGTTAATTGGCCATTTAATGTCTTTTGAAGTACAAATTCAGGGCATAAGAGAAAGCAAAGCAATGGAGAATAAATCTATAGCTTTTAATGCAGTGACGGATAATCTGGATTCAGACAGCGAAGATGATGAAGAAATTGCTTTCATGACAAGGAATTTTAGAAAATTACTAAAATATAAGAAAACAAATAATTTCAAAAGAAATGACCACAAAAATCCAGGAAACGAAAGTGGAAGCGGAAATGGCAATAGATGTTATAACTGCGATGAACCTAACCATTTAAAAACAAGACTGTCCACATCTTGATAAACTGAAAAAAACACTAAATACCGATTCATCCAAAAAAGGGAAAGAACCTAAACTGCAACATTAGACGAATCAAACACATCCTTAAGTGATAATGAATCAAATATATAAATTGCAAATATGTGTACAGCAATACACGATTTAGAATAAAATGGGGAAATGGACCAGAAAAATGTACACTTTTAGCATATCAAAAGTTTTAATTTCTTGAGTGAATTTTTGGTTGCTTTATTGGTTGTTATAAATATCCTATAGATTAGTAATAATATTGGTTGAATATTATTGATTATATTTTTAATTTAAATCATTTATATATTTAATAATATAATAATAATATAAAATATATTTAAAATTATTTTCTAAAATAAAATAACTATAAATATATGTATATATATATAATATAATAAGATATAGCTAAACAAAAATCATTCTTGAAAATTTCGACCTATATGTCGACATATCCCACATGCATATGTCGACATACGTAGATAGATTTTGAATTTTAATTTCAAACTCAAAAATTTAATTCCTCCACCTTTTCACCACTTCTATGTTCTGAAAAGATGTTTCTTGACCAGAGAACATGTCTTTTGATTCTCTTTTATTTACTCCATCTCCATCCATGCATTCTTCACTTTCATTTTAAAATTCAAAAATCATAAACTCTCATATCTCTTCAAACTACTCTTCAATGGAAGCCTCAAGCAAACAAAGGCAACCATGAGGCTTTTTAAGAAAATAAAAGAATATCTTTTAATGTTCAAGAAGCCGTGTAAGCCTATATTGATTATATATCTTTCGGAAAAGTCTTTCCCAGAAGATTTGCTATTTTTAAAGATTTTCCTACTTATGATCTTTTAAATCTTTGTTTGTAAAATGAAATTCTTAGCTTAATCGATGCTTCTCAAAACGATTTTGTTTGTTATCCAAAATTGATGCAGATGTTTTATGTAAATTTAAAAGCAAAATTTTATGATGGAAAAGAAGGAGAAGTTTGGAGTAGCATCAAAGGGACACAAAATATTTTTAAATTATGAACTTTTGGGTCATGTTCTTGGATGCAAATCTAGTGGAATGGACCTTCCAAATTTTCAAACTGATTTTCAAAATCATGAATTAATCCATGGCATTTTTGAAAGTGATGATGATTTTGAATTTAAAAACAAAAAATTGTTTCCAAAAGCAAGAATTTTAAGCCTTCTTTTGCAATAAAGTATCACTCCTAGAACGGGTAATTATAATAACCCAATATAAAAGGTTTTCAAAACTCTTTTTTCCACTTATGATCATTATGTTATAAATTGGTCTCAAGTCATTTTGGATGACCTTTTGCCTGAAAATCTTCCTAAACATGAAAACACGCTATTTCATGGTGTGTATACTCGTGTTTTCAATTATTTTGGTGTTGACTTAAAGGAGAGGAAACGATTCCTCGAAAAATATTTAACAAGGCCAACATTTCACTTATGCATATTTCATCATTTTTCGAGCCTTATGAAACACTTGCAGAAAAGGAAGAAATGTTGATTTGGAAAGAAGAGCAAGAAATATGAGAAGAGGAGGAAGAGGAAGAGAGGAACTGGAAGTTGAGAAGAAAGAACAAGAAGAGGATACTTACTTGGAAAGTATCAATATGCCACCTAATCCATCCAACAAAGATCTTCTAAAAAATCAAGAGAAGATCATTCACAACCAAAGGAATCTTAAGAAATCATTTTCAAAGAGGTTCACCTCAATTTCCAGCAAAATGGATAGGTTCTTTAGAAAGATCATTCACAAGCACGGTGGTTCTTCTTCATCTTAATCTACATCGTTCTAGTTGTTTGTTTAAGCTATCTTTGTATTTGGATTTTCTAGTTTTAGTTTATGTTGAATCTCATGTATCTTTTTCTTATTTCTTGTACTCATCCTTATTATCAATGAAATTTCTATTTCTTGTTGTTATACATTCTTTATCATCTCTGGAAAACATACAATTATAAATATATAATCTAAATACATTACAATATCAAAAAAATATTTTGAAAATTTCATTATATATGTCGACATACCTTGCATATGTGTGTCGACATATAATGGTAATTTTTCAAATTGTTTTAATTGTTGAAAATTAAATAGACAGCAAGTATCTATTCATTTCCAACGAATTTACACCTGTAACAAATCGATATTTTCAACCATTCGCTTCCGCACATGTCGGACTTGAATTGCTCAAAATACCGCATTGTAAATAAAATTTGGCAAATCTCAAAATATATAGTAAATTAATAAATCATAGATCATAGACACATCGTATTTAATAATGCAGCGAAAGTAAAAGAGAAAGTAGTTCATGAAGCTACTATATATATAAGATACATCAGAGTTAAATAAGATACAGTAGAAGGGTAACAAGATACATCAGGTACAAATCAGTATAAATCACTGAAATCACTGGATACTGAAAGCAAAATAGATGGCTGGATCTTCAAGCATAGCTCCAACTCCGAAGTGAGTCTTGAATGCTGAATCACTCAGTCTGACCCGAGCGTAAATCAAAACACAAAACACTCGAGTCAAGACATACATACTTATGAACTGTAAATCAACTCAAGTGAACAGTAACAAAATGCATCAGTAACTCAAAGGATGTTTGGGATCGCCCATCCTTTAAGGATCTGTTAAACTATTTACTATGTAGTAATATTCGCTATTATAATAATGTCTAATAGTAAAATAAACTTACGTCAAAATAGCGTTAAGGGGTTACCCATATAGCCATTAACACGTAATAGTGCCAGTTGACTACACAGTACCTGCGTACCTCTAGATCGGGAGGCTACGCGAAGATACTCTATAGGTATGACACAAATCAAACTTGTAGTAAAGCTCGCTATTGTAGGTGACATGAAAAACAAGGCAATGCCAGGGTAGACATACCAATTACGCACACGGGCTTGCGGTAACATAGCAGCCACTACGCCCACCTCAGAACACACTCCCAATCAAAATCGGAGTATGGCCATCAAATCAATCACAAGTTAGAGTATAGTATTGAAGAAATGTGTCCGATAGGAGGAATGACCTCACTTGGCCCGAGATCGCTCCTGTAGCCACCTTATGCCAACTCACGGGAGTCGAGTCCACGTTCATACCTCAATAGGATCGTCGCCACCATCCTACTTCATTCTGGAAACTCCACCGCATACACAGTTGTTAAAGTGGTTTTCGGAGTTGGTAGAGAGTAAGACAACTTCTGGTCCCGGTCTCTTTAACAACCAATCGTTATTATAACGCCGTGGTTATCTCAAAATAGTATATAATACAAAAAATCAAATCATTTCATTTCAAAACTATATTCCTTTCAAAGTAGTTTATACTTCGAAACCAAAACCATTTTTATTTCAAAACTATATTCAAATCAAAATAGTTTATACCTCGAAGCCAAAACCATTTTTATTTCAAAATTATATCTAAATCAATACGATATCATTTCCATTTCAAACATATATTCACCTTTCAAAAATCATAATACTTTCAGAGTTATAACTCTTTCAAAACCAAAATACTTGAAATCATTACACTTTGAAAATCATAACATTTCGAAATCATACACTTGATATCATAGCACCTTCCTTTAATTCTTTACATTTTACAAATTTATTCAAATCAACCTAAATTCTCAAATTTTCAATTTAATTCAATTAAATCCATTCATTTCAATTCAATTAAGTTTCCTAACAAACCATTTCAAATCTTATCAATTTCAAATACAGATTTGATCCACAAAATAAACTATTCAATTTTTTAATATAATTCAAAGCTTTAATATCCCACATTTCAAAACTAATTTTTATAATTTCATATAACTCTGATTTAACTTCATTATTACTTAGTTTTGAATTATTCATTTCATAAATCCAATACCATTTAAATAAACTAGAATTACAAGTAAACCAAATATTCTTTCATACTAATATAAAATTCAAATATTCATTTATGAATAAATCGAATAAATAAATAAAATCAAATATCAGTCCAAATTCACAATATTTATCAAAATAAAGATTATGTAATTCAAAATCATTTCAAAATCATTTCCTTTCAAATCCTTTATCAATTCATTATCATTCTTTAATTCAAATATTCAAATTAAATATCATTTTAAAATGAAATATGTCATTCATTTATTATTCCAAATATCATTACAAAACACATTTCAAAATTCCATTCAAAAATTCATTTATCTCATTACATTTCATTCCATTTAACACATAACCAAGTAAACCTTATTTAAATTCAAATTCATTTTAAATTCTTAAAAATTCAAATTTAAATATCAAAATATATTCAAAACTCCTTAAATTTCAAAAATAGTCAATTCCAAAAGTTAAATCATTTAACACTTTAAAATATAACTCAAATAGTGTTAAAATCTATAACATTTTAAAACATTGTCAAATTTTAGCAACGACGGCGTTTATGAAGAGCTACAGTAGGTATTCTGTTTCCAAAATAGTTCAGTTCAAGAACAACAACATTTATAAAATGCTATAATAAGTATTTAGTTATTTCAAAACTTAGTTAAATTTCAGAAATGATAGCACTTAACAAATGCCATTGTAAAACCATTGCATTTTTTGGAAATGCTATCAATAAAATTCCAAATTTTATTATAACTTTTCCAGAAACAATAAAACTTTAATTTTTGTTATTTTAAACTTATAAATCATAGTTTTTTAAGGCTTTAAAATTTCACATTTAAATCAATTTAACATATGATTTATCACAACAAATTCTATAATTAAATATCCAATTAAAAACTCAATTCATTTGTTAAGTCAAAATTTCACTGTTTCTTAACTTATAAATTTAACAAAACTTTAACATTTTACTTTAAATATCTTTTCAAAACTTTAAATTTAATTTCCATTATTTACTTATATTTTAAAAATATAGTTTAAAGTAAAAAATCACATTTACTTCAAATTTACATACTTAAATTCAATTCAAATATTTAACTTTCTTAAAATATAAGAAAAATAATTAAATCATAATTTCATACTTTAAATACATATTTATGTAAAAACAAAACATTTAAAATATACCTCAGGGTCTGTATACAATTTTCTATCCTAGGTCAAGTGATACGGATATGTATCATTTCAATCCGCAATTTAAAAAGAAAACCCGGGTTCTATCATTTCAAACCCGCAATCCCAAGTCAAATAAAATACAATAAAAATCACTTGAGCCTATCATTTCAGCTCATAATGATTTTTCCCTATTCTAATGTCTGTTTGGGTATGTATCGTTTCAACCCATAGTGATTCTATTCTAATAGGGAACTTGCAGTGTGATCATATATATAAACAATATAAACAAATACACTAATATGTCAATGTCACTATATACTGTCATTTATCATATGTCAGGTGATAATTAACAAAGTTAGCATGATAATAACGTGGAATAACATATCATATAATCATCATTAACTTACATAACATTTTAATTACTAATCACTTGTCATCCATTTACCATTTCATAAGTAATAATGTCAGAGTGAGAAGGACTCACCTTTATCAAAGCTAGAGACCAAAACAATACACACAAGAGCGATTCAAAAAGCACGACAAGCACGATTAGATTCAAGTGGATAGAGAGCCAAGATGTTGAGCTTGTAAACAAAAAATAAAACAAGACAATATAAACATATATAGTCAACGCAGACGTCATTGAAACAATTGGAAATAAAAAAGCAATAAAGAACAAGATGATTTGACCATGCTTTAACCACTCAAGTGCTCGGCCTAGGGGAATCATATGCTTGGCAATGATTGTGTTATAGGCTTGGTTATGGATCAAAACACACGGCTAGAAGGGGATGTGAAGGGGTAGGAGTTACAAGGTAGGGAAGGTCAAAGGACAACGCAAAAGAGGAAGGTTTGGTGCACAATTAGGCTAGGCCTGGTTATCATTTGGGCTCGGCCATGCATGGTTCAGGTCAGGTCAGTGTTGAAGTGATGGCCAGAGGTGAAGTCAGCAGGTGGTGTTGGTTCTAAGGGTGGTGGTCGAGGAAAAATATGAAGGGGTTGGTGAAATATAGATCGGCTAGGCACTGTTTTGGTGGAGTTTTGCAAAGTTTTTGGTGTTTGCTTCATATGGTGGTCACAACCAGATCTGAACAAAGGAAGAGGAGGTGGTTGCTGCCATGGATGATGAAGGGAAGGTGATGGTGGTGGTCGGTGGAGATGATGGTGGTAGTGGTCGAGCAAACACAAAAGAGATCAAAGGCAAAAACAATGGAAAAATGAAAGGGAAAAATAAGAGAAAAAGAAGCCATTACTTACAAAAAATTTCAGAAATGAGATAGCCGTGAATTGTGAAGTGATGAGAAGTTTCTCACGTGAATGATAATAAGAAATACACGGCTATAGCATAGGAAATGAAAAGCTAAGCACATGAAAGACAAAGAAAGGAAAGGTCACAAGTTAATGTGAAAAGCTATGTCTCTTTGAATTTCCACTTTCTTTTAATTCAAGATAAACAAATAAAAATTAAGTAAATAAAATAGAAAATGAAAACAAAATAAAGTATAAATGAAAATAAATAAATATTTTTAGGAAAAGTAGAAAATAAATAAGAAAATAGTTTATTTAATTGAAACTAGACTTAAAAATTGTAAACGAATTAAAACTAACATTGGAAAAATTACCATTACACTTTAAAATGTTTTTAAAATAAAATATATATACATAACATGTCATGTTACACATGTAAACATAGATTAGAACATGACATGACAAACAAAAATATTATTTATATAAATTAAATAAACAATGTTGTTAAATAAAACAATTTACATACAATGGTTTATAAAGCATAACCTTCATAATATTAATCGGATTTCAACGAAACGAAAAATAGTATACTTAAAAAAAATTACTTTCATAAAGAAAAATAAATTTCAAAATTCTAAATTTTAGATTTTTAAAATTGAAAGTCAAAGTTTGACCATATTGACCAAAATTCACATTTCTGGAAAATATTCTATTTAGTCATGTTTGGAATTCTAATTTACATCAAAATCAAAATTTATATTTAAAATAACAAATTTATCCATTTTAATAAATAAAATAATTTTTTTAAATCAAGAAATTCATTTAAAAAAAATAAAATATACAAGTAAAATAATCATAAAATACAGGGTTGTTACACTCTTCCCTACTCAAAACTTTTCGTCCCCGAAAAGGAATGAGGTACGGGAAAACACAGAAAAAGATAGAATGAAATTGAATTAAGACAATATGACAAGAAGATTGAAATTGTACCTGATAACTGTTGTTATAGGTAAGTTTAACAAGTTGCAGATGATCTTCCCAAGATCCTCCAGAATCAAGAACACAAGCACGAAAAATATCTTCTAGAATATGATTCACCCTTTCCGCTTGACCGACGGTCTATGGATGGCAAGTAGTGCTCAGATTCAAAAATGAGTACCAAAGATTATAGAAAGGTTTCCAAACAGACTGGTATAAGCTATAGTTTCCCCATTCTATAGCAAGATAAGGGAAATAAGGACAACCAAAAGATAGTTTGAAAACAAAATAAGATAATCAGTTTGAAACCATGAAAATTACAACTTAAATTGATAATTAATTTTTTTCCTAAGTTAAATAAATCTTAACTATCTCTAATTTCATTATCTTATCATCCAATTATCTTAAATAAACAATCTCTAAAATCATGGATTTGAAAAAAAACCATTTATTATACTCATAATGTACTCAATAAATTTAATTCTTCTTTATTCCTAATTAAAATTAAATTTATTCCTCTCAATATATTTTATCACCTATATTAAGTATATTTACACTTATTATAACTGCTTTAATTTATTCTTAGTTCCTTTAACATCATTTTACATAGTAAATTATTCCATTACCCCTTTTTTCTATTTACCTCTGTTAATCTTTTTATAACAAAAATTTAATTGCATAACATTTATTGTAACCTCTCAAAATTTATATATAAAATCATTTCATACTGTATATTATCCAATTACATATTCAACTTCTGTATAATTTAGGTAAGTTATATTGGAATAAAATTGTGTATTATACAAATAAAACTTTTCAATTTAATCATTTCAAGCTTGAATATTTATCCAAATCTTGAAATTTTACTTGAAATTATCCTTCAAGATAAAATTTTGGAATTAAATTTCTGACAAATTCCAAACTATTTAGAGATAAATAAATGCACATATACTATATATATCCACTCAAATTTAAGTCATATATTAGCATACGTTATAAATCCAGTCTTATTTTAGAAATTTAAATCAATTGAATTCCCTAAAAGAAAACTATGGCAAGACTACAGAACGGTCTCTTCACTTCGAAACTCGAAAATGAATGTCGATGATGTGGCAGTCATCACCGAAGTTATTTTCCAACAACAAAGAGAAGAGCACTAGTTTTAAACTTTAAAATTCTTTGGAAACAAATTTCTATTCGAAGATACTTTAAATAGTATATCCTTTTAAAACTTTAAGTACAAGGTTTGAAATCCATCAGAAATTAAATTCTCAAATTCTTGTTTTAAATTCATTTTAAATTTCCAAATGAATTTATAACCATGTTTATAGTTCGATTATTTATATATGAAACAAAAGATAATGATATATAAAATCAAATATTATTTCTTAACAACCAATTCAATAAAATCCAGAAAAAGATTTATAATATACTTACAAAATTTATTTCATTACTAAATTTGAAAAAACATATTATGTCAGTTTGCTCTGTTCAAGTGTTTTGGAAATCTTATCGATAGCGTTGATCAGATGAATCGATCGGAAACCCAAATCAACATCAACAACTCAAACAACACAATATATAAAACATTTTAAATATTAGTTTACAAATACACTTCAAGAATGACTTGAAGTTAAGTTGGAAACAAAGATGAGATGATTAAATAACAGACTAGGAAGATGGATAAGCTTATATAAATCGTGGGTAACCTTACCGGGTCAACCGTGACTTAAAGAATAAGATCGATGTAGCTTTCTGGGATAAATCTATATTAGGTCTTAAGAGATAGAGTTCGGAATTGGAAGAGACACTAGCATCTAAACCGAGGATATAAAAAATCTCTGGTGAATCGATGCTGTTGTAAAGGAGTTTCACCCCTTTTACAAATCAATTTGAGATTGGCAGGACCGCCGACTCATTATAAAGATCATTTGAAGTGGAGTTATGGGATAATCCAGAATCAAAAGAAGACGAATAGTGAGGGACACAAATGGATTTTGGAACCGCAGGGAACATTCCAAAATTCAAAGAAAATCGAGTCAAAAATGAAGAGATTCAAACTTGAATGAAAGTTATTCTGTAAATAAATTTACTATATATGCTTAGTTTTGCCTAGAGCCAAAGCTCTGATACCACATGTAACAACCCGATATTTTCAACCATTTGCGTCCGCACATGTCAGACTTGAATTGCTCAAAATATCGCATTGTAAATAAAATTTGGAAAATCTCAGAATATACAGTAAATTAATAAATCACAGATCACAGACATAGAGTATTTAACAATGCAGCGGAAGTAAAAGAGATGGTAGTTCATGAAGCTACTGTGTATATATATAAGATACATCAGAGTTAAACAAGATACAACAGAAGGGTAACCAGATACATTAGGTACAAACCAGAATACATCACTGAAATCACTGGATACTGAAAGCAAAATAGATGGCTGGATCTTTAAGCAAAGCTCCAACTCCAAAGGTGAGTCTTGAATGCTGAATCACTCAGTCTGACCCAAGCGTAAAGCAAAACACAAAACACTCGAATCAGGACATACATGCTAATGAACTGTAAATCAACTCAAGTGAACAGTAACAAAATGCATCAGTAACTCAAAGGATGCTTGGGATCGTCCATCCTTTAAGGATCCATTAAACTATTTACTATGTAGTAAAATTTGCTATTATAATAATGTCTAATAGTAAAATAAACATACTTTAAATTAGCGTTAAGGGGTTGCCCATATAGCCCTTAACACGTAATAGTGCCAGTAGACTACACAGTACCTGCGTACCTCCAGATCGGGAGGCTACGAGAAGATACTCCATAGGTACGACACAAATCAAACTCGTGGTAAAGCTCGCTATGGTAGGTGACACGGCACACAAGGCAATGTCAGGGTAGATATACCAATTACGCACACGGGCTGGCGGTAACGTAGCAGCCACTATGCCCACCTCGAAACACACTTCCAATCAAAATCGGAGGATGGCCATCAAATCAATCATAAGTAAGAGTATAGTATCAAAGAAATGTGTCTGATAGAAGGAATGACCTCACTTGGCCCAAGATCGCTCCTGTTTTAGCCACCTTATGCCAACTTACGGGAGTCGGGTCCACGTTCATACCACAATAGGATCGTCGCCACCATCCTACTTCATTCTGGAAACTCCACCACGTACATAGTTGTTTAAGTGGTTTTCGTAGTTGGCAGAGAGTATGACAACTTCCGATCCCGGTCTCTTTAACAACCAATCATTATTATAATGTCGTGGTCATTTCAAAATAGTTTATACTACAAAAAAATCAAATAATTTCATTTTAAAACTATATTCCTTTCAAATTAGTTTATACTTCGAAACCAAAATCATTTTTATTTCAAAACTATATTCAAATCAAAATACTTTATACTTCAAAATCAAAACCATTTTTATTTCAAAACTATATCCAAATAAATACGATATCATTTCCATTTCAAACATATATTCACCTTTAAAAAATCATAATACTTTCAAAGTTATAACTCTTTCGAAACCAAAATACTTGAAATCGTTACACTTTGAAAATCATAACATTTCGAAATCATACACATGAAATCATGGTACCTTACTTTAATTCTTTACATTTTACAAATTTATTCAAATCAACCCAAATTCTCAAATTTTCAATTTAATTCAATTAAATCCATCTGTTTCAATTCAATTCAGTTTTCCAACAAACCATTTCAAATCTTATCAATTTCAAATACAGATTTGATCAAAAAAATAAACTATTCAATTTTTCAATATAATTCAAAGCTTTAATATCCCACATTTCAAAACTAATTTTTATAATCTCATATAACTTTGATTTAACGTCATTATTACTTAGTTTTGAAATATTCATTTCATAAATCCAATATCATTTAAATAAACCAGAATTACAAGTAAACCAAATATCCTTTCATACTAATATAAACTTCAAATATTCATTTATCGAATAAATCGAATAAATAAATAAAAATCAAATATCATTCCAAATTCACATTCTTTGTCAAAATAAAGATTATGTCATTCAAAACCATTTCAAAATAATTTCCTTTCAAATCCTTTATCAATTCATTATCATTCTTTAATTCAAATATTCAAATTTTATATCATTTTAAAATCAAATATGTCATTCATTTATTATTCCAAATATCATTACAAAACACATTTCAAAATTCCATTCAAAAATTCATTTATTTCATTACATTTCATTCCATTTAACACATAAGCAAGTAAACCTTATTTAAATTCAAATTCAATTTAAATTCCTTAAAAATTCAAATTTAAATATTAAAATATATTCAAAACTCCTTAAATTTCACAAATAATCAATTCCAAAAGTTAAACCATTTAACACTTTAAAATATAACTCAAATAGTGTTAAAATATATAACATTTCAAAACGTTGTCAAATTTTAGCAACGACAGCATTTATAAAGTGGTACAGTAGGTATTTAGTTTCCAAAATAGTTCAGTTCAAGCACAACAGCATTATAAAATGCTGTAATAGATATTTAGTTATTTCAAAACTTAGTTAAATTTCAGAAACGATAGCACTTAACAAATGCCATCGTAAAACCACGGCAATTTTTTGGAAATGCTATCAATAAAATTCCAGATTTTATTATAACTTTTTCAGAAACAATAAAACTTCAATTTTTGTTATTTTAAACTTATAAATCATATTTTTTTAGGCTTCAAAATTTCATATTCAAATCAATTTAACATATGATTTATCACAACAAAATTTTATAATTAAATATCCAATTAAAAACTCAATTCATTTGTTAAGTCAAAATTTCACTATTTCTTCACTTATAAATTTAACAAAACTTTAACTTTTTACTTCAAATATCTTTTCAAAACTTTAAATTTAATTTCCATTATTTACTTACATTTTAAAAATATAATTTAAAGTCAAAAATCACATTTACTTCAAATTTACATACTTAAATTCAATTCAAATATTTAACTTTCTTAAAATAGTAGAAAATTATTTAAATCATAATTTCGTACTTTAAATACATATTTATATAAAAACAAATCATTTAAAATATACCATGGGGTCTGTATATAATTTTCTATCCTAGGTCAAGTGATACAGATATGTATCATTTCAATCCGCAATTTAAAAAGAAAACTCGGGTTCTATCATTTCAAACCCGCAATCCCAAGTCAAATAAAATACAATAAAAATTACTTGAGCTTATCATTTCAACTCATAATGAATTTTCCCTATTCTAATGTCTGCTCGAGTATGTATCATTTCAACCCATAGTGATTCTATTCTAACAGGGAACTTGTAGTGTGATCATATAAATAAACAATATAAACAAATACACCAACATGTCAATGTCACAATATACTGTCATTTATCATATGTCATGTGATAATTAACAAAGTTAGAATGGTAATAACATGGAATAACATATCATATAATCATCATTAACTTGCATAACATTTTAATTACTAATCACTTGTCATCCATTTACCATTTCATAAGTAATAATGTTAGAGTGAGAAGGACTCACCTTCATCAAAGCTAGAGACCAAAACAACACATACAACAGCGATTCCAAAAGCATGACAAACACGATTAGATTCAAGTAGGTAGAGAGCCAAGATGTTGATTTGTAAACAACAAATAAAACAAGACAATATAAACATATATATTCAACACAAACATCATTGAAACAGTTGGAAATAAAAAGCAATAAAGAACAAGATGACTTGACCATGCTTTAACCACTCAAGTGCTCGGCCTAGGGGAATCATATGCTCGGCCATGATTGTGTTATAGGCTTGGGTATAGGTCAAAACACACGGCTAGAAGGGGATGTGAAGGGGTAGGAGTTACAAGTTTGGGAAGGTCAAAGGACAAGGCAAAAGAGGAAGGTTGGTGCACAACTAGGCTCGAGCTGGTCATCATTTGGGCTCGGACATGCATGGTTCACGTTAGGTCAGTGCTGAAGTGATGGCCAGAGGTAAAGTCAGCAGGTGGTGGTGGTTCTAGGGGTGGTGGCCGAGGAAAAATATGAAGGGGATGGTGAAATATAGGTCGGCAAGGCATTGTTTTGGTGGAGTTTTAAAAAGTTTATGGTGTTTGCTTCAGATGGTGGTCACGGCCATATCTGGACAAGGAAAGAGGAGGTGGTTGCTGCCGTGGATGATAAAGGGAAGGTGATGGTGGTGGTCGGTGGAAATGATGGTGGTAGTGGCCGAGCAAACACCAGAAAGATCAAAGGAAAAAACAATGAAGGGGAAAAGTAAGAAAAAAAGAAGCCATTACTTACTAAAATTTTCAGAAATGAGATAGCCGTGAATTATAAGGTGATGAGAAGTATCTCACGTGAATGACAATGAGAAATACACGGTTATAGCATAGGAAATGAAAAGCCAACCACATGAAAAGACAAAGAAAGGAAAGGTCACAAGTTAATATGAAAAGCTATGTCTCTTTGAATTTCCACTTTCTTTTAATTCAGGATAAACAAATAAAAATTAAGAAAATAAAATAGAAAATGAAAAAAAATAAAGTAGAAATGAAAATAAATAAATATTTTTAGGAAAAATAGAAAATAAATAAGAAAATAGTTTATTTAATTGAAACTAGACTTAAAAATTGTAAACAAATTACAACTAACATTGGAAAAATTACCTCTACACTTTAAAATATTTTTAAAATAAAATATATATACATAACATGTCATGTTTACACATGTAAACATAGTTAGAACATGACATGACAAACAAAAATATTATTTATATAAATTAAAATAAACAATGTTGTTAAATAAAACAATTTACATACAATGGTTTAAAAACATAACTTTCACAATATTAATCGGATTTCAACGAAACGAAAAGCAATATACTTAAAATTTATTTACTTTCATATAAGAAAATTAAATTTCAAAATTTCAAATTTTAAGATTTTAAAAGTCAAAGTTTGACCATATTGGCCAAAATTCACATTTTTGGAAAATATTCTATTTAGTCGTGTTTGAAATTCTAATTTACATCAAAATCAAAATTTATATTTAAAATAACAAAATTTATCCATTTTAATAAATAAAATAAAGTTATTTTTAAAATCAGGAAATTCAATTTAAAATAATTAAAATATACAATTAAATAATCACAAAATACAGGGTTGTTACAACACCATTTAAATACCTATTAAGACCAGAGCATCATTTGTTTCAAGTCTCTTCCTCCCATTTCATTCCTAAACTCTAATAAAAATTAACGACTTCTTCCATCCACAAACTAATTGAAAACCTCAAAAAACTCTTGAATCATTCAAGAACTGTAATGACCCACAAATCCATACCCCTTTAAGTCGACACTATTCTCCATCAATCAACTCAAGATGAACGGAAATACGAACCATTAGGGTTAAACAAGAAGAGGTAGAAGGATAAAATAGAAAACAACATCAGAATCTAACTATCGCAACGGAATAAAATATAATAGATAGTAAATGATCTTTACAAAAAAACAAACTTATTTATACATTACATCATCAGAGTATACATAACACACAACTGGACAGTAATCATAACCTGTCCTCACAATCTAAATGCACAGCGGAATATTTAACACCAATACGGAAGTACATATCGCCATCCATCTCGTCTCCTGAGCTCCGCCGCATCCTTTCCTGTATTCTATAATACTCGGTCTGACCCGAGCATTATAGTTAAATAACACCCGAGTCAGTCTAGAATACCAGCGTGAGAAAACCACACTCAATTGGATTATTAAAGTTTCAAAAATCCTTTGAAAATCCAAAGCATCTCGTAAGACCACGCCACAAATAAACATGTCGGGTTTTTACCATACGATAGCTAAAATATTTCTTATAAAATCCTCTGATATTTTAATAGTGTCTATATACAAATACTTGTTAAAATAGCTGAAATTGTTACAGGATTAAATTCCAGCATACTAGCCACAAAGTGGGTTATACAAACAAGAGCCGAAAAAGGCGCGTAGGGAGAATGGATTTCCAACTAATGACTAGGCACTGGGGTACCACCTATCACAGTACCGGGTCTAGATCAGCGTGCCGAGGATCTACCCTAAATCCCCTGCAACACAAGACCGGGACTACCCCTTACTGGATAATCCCGAGTAAGATCACCCCGCGGTTGGGATCCGCAACCGCACCACTAAGCCGAAATAAAAAGGGACATCTAAACAGGGATGACCTCACCCTAATGGGTGCTACCCACTTAGCCTTGCTGCATATCCCCTGATTTTCAGTCATTCCTGGTTGATGAGGATTGAGGCCAAGCGTTACCTTTTAGAACGTTTCACTTAGAATACCCATCGTCCACCTGACGATGTTCCGAAAGCATTCATCCATACAAGTCCGTCCCAGGTTCGAACGAAACCGAAGGCACTACTCCTATTACATCCATTTTGGAATGATCCTCAGGATTAGTAGCGACTAGCCCTCACACTTCACTGCTCCATCTTCGACCCCGAATTCGTTTTTCCACGGAAACGTACAAACCAGATCGAAGTGGTTTTCAGGAAATAAATCCTGATCCCGGTATCTTCGAAACGATCAGCGCATTGTCCAAAATTGATAATCGGTTATTTAACTATCAATTAACATTCACAAACAACCATCAAACAATAAATAATCTCCCAAATTATTTATTATCCTCAAAATATCTTCGCAAGATATATTTCCATTTTCAACCCTTTTTGAAAACCGTTTTCAAACCCTACTTCTCATGGAATAAATTTCCAAATATTTATTTCCACTTAAAACACCAAGTACAATACTTTAGATTTTTAAAATAATTTAAAACACTTTATTATAAATTATACTTTAAAACATTTAAAATAAAAACTACTTTAATAACTTATTCAAAGATATATACTTTAAGAATATTTAAAATAAAGCTACTTTATAAAATATAAAACTAAATTTTTCTCTTTTAGAAACATAGTACCAAGCCACCTTTAAATAAATACTATTACAATAAATTCGGAAAAGACTTACGTTAAAATTTAAACATTTAAAAATAATAAATTTTCTAAAACATACTTTTGAAACAACTTTTAACTTATACTTATAAATTTGTTTTGAAAACATACTTGGCTGTCCAGGGAAATACGCTTCTCTTTCACATCTTTTAAAAATAAATCAATATTTACTTTTAAACAAATTTATCCACTCCTTTAATAAATTCCCACCGTGAATTTATTCTTCTTCCAAATATCCACTGATATATTACTTACTTTTTGTAAACTCAGTTTATAATTTCCAAAGTCTCACTTCTCTTTTAAAAATCCCGGTTTTAAACACTTAATCATTCTTTAAATTGATTTCCAAATTACTCCCATTTTGAAATAAATTCCTTTTCTTACTCAATTTTATTTCAAAACCCATAGACTTCAGATTATATGTCTTAGTTATGATTTAAAATCTTTTTAACTGAAAATACCAATTCCAGTTTTTTCCCAAATTCCTTTTTTATCTTTTCCAATAATTTAGATCTTACATTTACAATAAATTCTTTATTCCTTTAAATAATAACACTTAAGTTTAAAAATTCATTATCTTCCTGTTTATTCAAAATCCCCTTTTCATACTCAGAATTTATTTATTAGAATTTTAAAATCACTTTTATTCTTTTCCAATTCATTCTTAAATTTATCCCAAACCATTTTATTTACAAATTCTCTCTTTTAATTTTCTTTTCAAAAATCCAATCGATATATTTTTGGTAACTCAGTACACCCAAATATTTTCAATCAAACGTAGCATCCAACATTTCTGTTACCAATATAATTTATCATGGATTATCAATGACCAAATCATAGAATATTAAAACATTCTAAATAAATTTGAGGAATCCCATTGGATCCCTCCAACCTGTTTCCCTGCATCCACAGACGTTAGCACAATATAAAATACCAATTCCACTTCGAGATTGTTTGCGCCAAAAATGGTCACAAACACCCGATATCGCGGAAGCACCCGTTTATCAACACAGATCAACAATAACAAACACAGAACTCAGATCTAAGAGATTGTAAATGCAGCAAATCACAAATAACGGTAAACAACATAGGATTTATAGTGGTTTGGCGTTCGTGCCTACGTCCACTTTGAAGGTTCTCTCTTTATTGATTCACTTGATGATATTAATCGATTACAGTGGATTACAGTTGATGATAGCTTTGAAATCTGAATACAACAGCGATAATGAAGTATGGAATTCAATCCGGCAGAGTCTGGGCGTTCAATGGTAGAAGCTCTGAAAGATCCCTCTTTCTGAAGGCTTCAAGGTTCTATTTATAGGCATAGGAGGCCCAGATCTCGCTCAAACTTCGGGAGATTTCTTCTGGCACGTGAGTGGGCCCACGCGACCGCCATTTTGGTGCTTTCACTGAGAATTGAACTCAGGAGTTCTACCAATTAGAAGTTGATTCAGAAAGTTTGAAAATTCAGATTTGAGAAATTATGACGAGACAATCAAGCCGAAGGCCAAGGCCAGAGAGAAGTGATCAACAAGGAAGTCAAGAGGCTTCCTCAGGAGCGAATCAACCGTCGATCTTCATCACTAGGGACGAGATGGAGACAATGATGAAGAAGCAAGAGGAATTGATCCAGAGTTTATTTCAACAGATAGGAAAGCTTGGAGCACAGAATAGAGAAGCCAATGGAGTCCAGAACGAGCAGGACCATCCGGCATAGCACCTGGATTAGGAGACGCACCCATGGAGAATGTTGATCCAATTTCGGAGGGAGAAAGAGGAGTATCTGCGCAGCCTGGGAGTAGTAGAGGAGTGAACGCTCAGTCAAGGGGGCAGATCCCAGAGTTCCCTCATGAACTCGGGGGGCAGGTTGAAAGTAATGAACGAAGATTGCATCTTGGTGACAACAACAGATTGGCGGAGATGGTTAGAAGAGCTATGAGAGGAGGATTGGTAAATAAAGATTTGGAGGATGTTAATAGGAGTCCTTTTACTCCAGCAATCAGACGAGCTAGGAACCCACCGGATTTCAAGTTACCATCATTAGACATGTATGACGGTAGAACAGACCCCACAGTTCATCTAACGAAGTATATGAGACATATGGAAGTGCTGGGGGCATCAGAGGAGGTTATGGCCCGGTGCTTTCCATTGTACTTGATGGATATTGCAGCGTTGTGGTTTAGACAATTGGAGAATGGATCCATCGGAACATGGAATGGTTTAATTGAGAGATTTATGAGGCAATTCAGCGTTCACATTGCAAGACCCAAGAATGTGATGACTTTGGCAACCCTAAAGCAGAAAGCCGGAGAGACCTTGAGGAGTTATCTAGCGCGATTCAATGCAGCAGCAGCTTCGGTGGATCGAGCAGATCCATCTATGGTGGTGATGGCAGCTGTGTCCGGAATAGCTGACGACACAGAGTTCAAAAATTCATTGAATAAAGATCCACCCGTGGATCAAGAGGAATTCTACAACGAGGCAGAAAAGGTTTTACGATTAGAGGATGCGAATGCCGAAAGAGAGGAAGGAGAGGGAATAGAAGTTTACGTGCTTAAAGACAAAAAGCTCATCGAAAAATACTCAGGCAAGGATAAAGGAAAATGAAAGGATGAGGATTATAATGACAGGTCAAAGCGACAACGGAGGGAGCCGCGATTCACCACTTACGCCGAGCTAAATGAGAGTTTGGAGCGAATTTATCAGGATACCAAAGAGCAGGTTCCGTATCGTAGACCAATACCGAGGGATCCAACTTCTGACGAAAGGAGATCAGATAAGTTTTGTGTATTTCATGAATTAAATGGTCATAACACTAATGATTGTAGGCATCTGAAGGACGAGGTGGAAGGGCATGTCAGGAATGGTATGCTCCTTCAATATGTGAGGAGGCGAGCTTCAGCGGTGGAGCCAGAGCGGCCACCGTCTACATCAGCTAGGGGCAACCCTGAACCAGGACATCGTTTGGTTATCAATTAATTAAAATAACGATGAACAAGCCGCTAGCTTCCACTAACACAATTAAATCATTCACACATGTACGAGATCGCGAACGTTCTCCAGGCATGCTCTGAATGATCATTGATTGTTACGTAGTGGGAACTTACACTTTGACATCCTTGCTTTGCTTTTGTTTCATGTTGATTTGGACATTTGAACTTGGTTTGTTTGGACATTTCTATTTTTAAAATTCATCTGTTGAATAGATATTTGATCCTGATAATTCTGAAATGGCTAAGCTACTTACACATGTACGAGGTCGCGAACGGTCCTTAGGCATGCTCGGAGATGGCGATAAATCGCCCTGACAAACGATCCAAGGACCCACGCGAACGTGAGCCTGGTATCGATAATACCAAGACCTCCCGGGCACACGTACTCGCCTCGAACGGCACCCGACTTCGAACAGTCACCACTCGCCACGAACGACACTCGACTTCGAACAGTCACAAACTTGCCTTGAACGGCACATGATCGCAAACGATCACAATTCGCCTCGAACGGCACCCGACCGCGAACGGTCACGACTCGCCCCGAACGACACAACTCATCTCACCACAAATGGCTCGATCGCGAACGGTCGTCATTTGAGGTCCGCCACTTGACCGCGCACTGTCGCACTTTACCTCGAATGACTCGATCCCGAACGGTCGTCATTTTAGGTTAAGCGCTTGACCTTGAACGGTCGCATTTCACCGCATATGACTCGATCCCGAACGATCGACGCATGGATTTATACGCTTGATCGCGCACGGTCGCACTTCACCTCAAATGACTCGATCAGGAACGATCGTCATTTGAAGTTAGGCGCTTGACCATGAACGGTCGCGCTTCATACCAAATAGCTCGATCCCGAACGATCGTCATTTGAGGACATATGAAACTAACAAGTTCTTTACAGGTTGGTGATAGGATATGAACATCCAACTCAAGGCATTGCAAAACACGCCTTCCTACTGCAAGGCATGTTTTGGGGGGCAAATGTTATCCTGCTTTTTGGCAAAGCCGTGACACCAAAAGATCGATCAAAAACAAAAGACAGTTCATCTCAGAGATTGGTTGTACTTCGCTTCGCTATGGATGTCGATGAATTTTGTCCGAGTCTGGATTGTGCCAGAATCGACAAGACATGACAAGAAAATCCACGAGAGCCAGCGTTTCGAGTTTCGAGTCAATCCGAGTTTGTATGCTCAAGATATGATGGATTCAATTTGAGAAAGATAGCCCCTTGTTCGGTTTGAACCTATAGGATACCCCATAGTTCGAATCGATGGCCAGAGATTATGTTCGAATCCATTGACTCGACTCCACCTAATTCGAATCCATCGAGTCGAACCCATCAGAGCGCCTTGATTCGACCCCATCAGCTTCGAACCCATGAGGTACAGCCGTGCCTCGAATCCATCAAGACAGCAACAGTACGAATCCACCCTCGTATGCCTTAGTTCGACTCCATCGGGCAAACCCTCACTTCGAATCCATCTTCGTATGTCTATGTTTGAATCCATTCAAACCCACCAGGTTCGAACCCAAGCCACTTCGAACCGATCTTGTTCGAATCGATCGAGCTCGAACCCACTAGGACACCTCGGTTCGAATCGATCAAGTTCGAACCCAGGAACATTCATTTGTTCGTATCCACCAAGTCAACTAGCTTGGATAACGTGTCACTCCACGATACGAAGACGGCAAGATTCACGGAAACGAAGCGCTTAACAAGGAGAGAAGACCGGATCGACTCGAAAGACGCGCGCCACCTCATCATAAGGCCACGTGAGCCGACCGATTCGAAAAGAGTGGGTTCGAAGGAATGGATTCGAACTACACAGCCAGCCGAAAAAATCCAATTCGAATCGATCGTATCTCCTAAACCACTCATCCAAATGCAACGAAATTTTCACAGTAGCTTCTATACAAGATAAA
Organism: Allium cepa; assembly: GCA_030765085.1. Classification (NCBI taxonomy): domain Eukaryota; kingdom Viridiplantae; phylum Streptophyta; class Magnoliopsida; order Asparagales; family Amaryllidaceae; genus Allium; species Allium cepa. The sequence continues at coordinate 782,874,502 of CM060928.1, read as the reverse complement.
GATTGTTCCTGCTAAGTTTCAGCTCGATTGGACCATTTCTTGATGGGTTCGAAATCACTTCGAATCGATGTCAGATCGAGTCGAAACTTGGTGGGGTCGGTCGCGTGGGCCCACTCACGTGCCAGAAGAAGTCTCCCGAAGTTTGAGCAAGATCTGGGCCTCCTACGCCTATAAATAGCACCCTGAAGCCTTCAGAAAGGGGGATCTTTCAGAGCTTCTACCATTGAACGCCCAGACTCTGCCGGATTGAATTCCATACTTCATTATCACTGTTGTATTCAGATTTCAAAGCTATCATCAACTGTAATCCACTGTAATCGATTAATATCATCAAGTGAATCAATAAAGAGAGAACCTTCAAAGTGGACGTAGGCACGAACACCGAACCACTATAAGTCCTGTGTTGTTTACCGTTATTTGTGATTTGCTGCATTTACAATCTCTTAGATCTGAGTTCTGTGTTTGTTATTGTTGATCTGTGTTGACAAACGGGTGCTTTCACGATATTGGGTGTTTGTGACCATTTTTGGCGCAAATCGAGATGGAATATCGCGGTATATGGGTTTATATAATATCACCCGCTATTATGCGGCGCATAGGGTCTCATCCGCTATATAATGTGGGAAATCAATCACTCCAATATATACTTCATATTACTATATAATATAATATAGCACATCAAATCAATTCAATCATTCAACCAATTATTTAAATTTGACCATTTAAATTTAAATAGCAATCAAGAAGAGTGAGATTAACTCACCTTTGATTTTATTTGCAACCCAATCCAAACGGGCTTGTTTCCTTCATGATTTAGACCTTGTACAAACATTAGATGATTTTATTAATATTCGAACCAATCGAACAATTAAATTTCCATTTAATAATTTTTATTTTAAATTAATCTTCCAATAATAAATATTTTTAACAATGAAAATAATTAAATAAGTTTATTAAGCAAGTTAATTCCTACAACACATTATTATATTTTCTTTCAAAGCCTATATATATACATAATTTTCTATTTCACTATTTACGTACATATCTAATATATTTTTTAAAGAAATTGGTTTGAGTGTATATATACTTATATTTATTATATTATTTCTTTACTGCAACAGTATACAAACATATGTATATAAATTCTAAATAAGCAATCTTATACTTCTTACTGTAAATTTAAAATCATATATACAATTTTTAGCAACTAAAATTGAAACTGCCTAACTTAAAAGTCTATATACATATATTTTCAAAATCTATAGTAACTTCTGTTACCTAAATAGGTATATACATAAATCTAAAATTCTAGGAGGACAAACTGTTCTGTAAACATAGTGTTGCATTCACTTTCTGTTTTAAACCTCATATTTCTATATATATTTTTTAATTATGCGATAATAATTTAGGTAAAAGATTACCTCAGAAACCCTCTCAGCCTCACCACTGTCGCTCGAGTTTGAGCATAGGTCAAAATCCCTTCCTAACGTCTGCCCTTCTAACATCAGGAGCCACCATCGCCTGTAGGAACACCCAATCTCATGTGACTCGACCTTAGTACTTCGACATTGAGTCGCGCTTGTGGGATTCCACCATTCGAACACTAGCCTCCCATGATTCGTCTTCGTCGAGTTCACAATCATCGCGGTGATGAAGTTGTCGTCGTTCCAAGCTTAGCTGAAACGCGAATCCTTTCGCTCTCCTATTTTATTTTTTCTTGATTTCGAATTTGAATTAGGGTACGGCAATCAATTGGGGTTTTTTTTAAAGAAACTGGGAGGCTTCGATTTCTTATGGCTATTGATTTTGAACGATAAAAAAGAACGGAGAAGGTCGCGTGATTTAAACGAAGGGAAATATACTTTGCGTAAAAATTTGTCGCGCGTGCCTGCCATTGTTTGCTACAGAGAAGGCATAAAGTTTTGATGGAGAAAGAAGACAGGCTGATGGAAGAGAATCTCGGTTGAAGGGAAAAGGCGACGTGAAGGAAATATGACTGGTCAAAGTATATTATATTTGAATTTTAAAGTTAAATTGTCTTGAATTCATAGCTTAAAATCTTGACATCATGTCGAGGCATGCCGCTAGGCGTTTATAATGTTATACCCCAATTCCGAACGCAATGGAAAAGGTTTCGAGTCCTAATTCAATCGTATGAAGAAGATAGCTTTTTGAACCCAGTTATTATATTAAATTTCAATTTAATTATCAGCGCGTTTACTTACCGTACGGGCAAACGGTCACTCCAAACACTGTTAAAATTGAAATACGATATTAATACAATATTACGGATCCAATGGAACTGGGTTTGTCGAAATCCGAGACTGTGCCTCGGAAGGCTATTTTTAAATATCAATTTAAACGGTATATTTTCAAAAATTAACAATACACTTCCAAATTCAATTTTAACACTTTTACTATCTTCGGTACTATCAATATAAATTTTACAAGCCTTTAAAATATTTTTAACACGCTCGAAACTCAAGATTAAATATTTTACTCAATCTTCAATTATTGAATTGAATAATTATATTATTCAACAAATTGCTGTATCTATATTCTGAATGGATAAATCCAAGTTTCCCATATTCAAACGAATTTATAATTCAATTTCTATATTTAAAACCATTTAAGTATTCCAGATTCAACGCTGAAAAAAATCCGGGTTGTTACATTCCTCCCCCCTTAAAAGAATTTCGTCCCCGAAATTACTAAGGCAGAAGAATGTCCCAACCCCACTACTTACTAAAACACACTTAGTTAAAATCCCATATTCACTTTCCTAATCCTTTAGTTCCAACTAAACAATTAGTTTCAATTTCCATTTCCAAAATGCCTTATTTCAATCCCAATTTGAAATCGTTTTGTCGCTAACAAAAGTCTTTCCAAAAAAATTCTAACTCCCAAAATTTTCGGAAAATTTTGGCAGTGTCTCCTTTGTATGGAGGAGATTTTGCAATTTGACAAGAGATATAAATATATATACATCGACCTACACGGTCGGAAAAACAAAAAGAATAAGCAATAGTTCATATTTCCTAACTTTTATTGCGTAGGCGTACCTCTATTTAGCATTTTTAAGCAAGCGGCTTATTATTTTAGCAATTAGCGCAACCAAATCCAGTCACACGGCTTCCTTGTACCTGTACTTACTCAATTTAAATATGTAAGTTCCAAAATCATGTAACTTAACAATATTTTACATATTTAACTAGTAAACATACGAGTTTCTATAAGCAATGCAGCTTACACAATATTTATAAGCAACTTATAGGGTTCCGACATTAATTTTAATTGTTACAACCAATTCATATACAACTTCATTCAATTTAAATTGTTTACAACTCAATTTCTTACATTTAGTTCATTTTTAACCCAAACAACTCACATTTATTTCAGTTGATTTCAAAAATCAATTTTATTTACTTCAACCAATTCATAGAATTTTTATTTACTTCCGTTTAAGTCGAACGACTAATTTATTCTATGCAATTTGACGATATTCACTTAATAGAATATCCATTTTAGTTTTTATCCACATCCAATTGATTCTAACTCATTTTATTTTAAATTCCATCCCATTTTAATTCATCTACAACCATTTTATTTAGCTTGACACATTCCATGCTTGTATACTACTAACCATTCCCAACTTAATTCAACCCAAGCTATTATTTAATGGTCATCCATTCTTACTCGAAGTCGAGCTTCTAATTATTCTTAACTTAAGTCAATTTACTTCAATTTATTCCAACTTCAAACCTAAGTTCACTTCCATTTAATTTGATTCTCATCAAATCAAATTCCATTTAATTCAGTTAACCCATCCATTTTAATTTAAATTTTAATTCACATTCTCAATTTATAAAAATAATATCCAAGCACATATTTAACTCATTTATACTCGAATTGGATTTTATTTGCACTCAAATCATTTCTATTATAATCCAATTCCATTTCATTTGACAACTTCGATTCATAATTAATCCACTTACAATATGCAATGAATATTATTTATACTCAAATTCTATTTCTATCATTCAATTCACAAACCAATTTTATTAACTCACAATTCAACTTTTATTTAACCAATTTAAACCCCATTAACATATCTAATTAACTCATTTATTTCAAATTAGTCCCCTTCCCACTTGCAATTCAATATTTGATTTTTATCTTCAAAAATCACTTCGTTTAATTTTCTTGAGTTCAATCTTATTTCATATCTCAAGTTTGGAATTATTTTTTCATTTCCAAAACATCAAACAACATTATTTTAGACTATTATTTTACTTTCCATTTTTATTTTAACCTGAGACCTTTATTTAGCCCAAGCACATTTTTATCTACACATTTTCAATTCTTTGATATGTTATCAAAGCTTATTTATCCAAATTCAATTTTATTTCTATCTAACTTCGCTTACGCTAAATTCAACTTCATACCCTACTCTCTTAAATTTATTTGGGTAAGAATTTAATTCATTTAATATCATCTATAACTCATTTGAATTTTATTCAATTCACTTCTATTCCAAAAAAATTTCAACTTACTTCCATGTATTCAAGTAAGAATTTTTTTTTCCATTCTATATTATCAATAACTCCCTAAATTTATTTTAATTCAATTCCATTTTATATCCAAAAAATTTAATCCATTTACTTTGCTAAAAATTTTCCATTCAAGCCGCAATCAATTAAACTTTCAAAATTTAATTCCTTCACCATTAACCAAGTTAAATTTATTTTACTCTCTCTTCTTTTCTTTTTTTCCTTTAAATTTTGATTACATCATTCACATCTCCTATTTTCCTTCCTTATTTAAAAAAAATCATCTCAATTTATAAGCTTATAACCTATCTCATCAGGATTTTCAATTCAAATAAGGATTCAGGATTTTTTAAACACCCGGCTTTTGTTTTTCAAATCATTTTGAAATCACCATTATCTCAAAATCACACTTCTCAAATTTTTAAACCAATCCTGGTTTTTATTCCCAACAAATTTTCTTTGAAATTTCAAAAAAAAAAACTAGTTCTTCTGAACAAATCAATTTGGCAGCAATCCACTTAAAACTCAAAAATGAACATCGATGATGCTGCAGTCAAAGTTATTTTCCAGCGACTGAAGTGAGCTCAATGCTATTTCCCTTCCCAAAATTTATTTGAAACAATTTCCTTTCGAAAATACCTCCAAAATAATAATGCTATTATTTATCTTCAAAACACTTCGAAAAACACTTCCAAAATCTCCGGGATTTAAGTTTCCAAATTTAATTTGAATCCAATTTTAACTATAATCCATTTATATAATTTATGCACATACAATTTTTCCATTTGATTATACAAGTCATTCCAATTTTTGTAATCTTATTTATTTAGAATATTATCATCCAAACATCTAAGTTATATAACAATTTAAGAAAAATATTTCTTTTATATCAAAATATATTTTTGGGTAAAATTATTTCATATACCCGCTTTCGAAAACAATATTGTGTCGAATTGTTCTATTCAAGTGTTTAGAAACCCCTTCGATACAGTTGTCCAGACTGTGCCGACAAAGGTTCATAAGCCACTCAATAAATCAATCAACACAATATAAAACCATTTTTATATCCACTAACAACTACACGCTCATAACTATTAATACGCTCAAACTCATTCTAGAGTACTATTGACTCTATCTCCAATGAGTAATCCCCACTGGAGCCAAGGTTATCACCAACCTAAGCTCTAATACCAACTGTAATGACCCGCAAATCCATACCCCTTTGAGTCGACACTATTCTCCATCAATCGGCTTAAGTTGAACGGAAATATGAATCATTAGGGTTAAAGAAGAAGAGGTAAAAGGAGAAAATAGAAAACAACATTAGAATCTAACCATTGCAGCGGAATAAAATATAAAAGATAGTAAATGATCTTTACACGAAAACAAACCTATTTACACATTACATCATCAGAGTATACATAACACACAACTGGACAGTAATCATTACCTGTCCTCACAATCTGAATACCCAGCGGAATATTTAACACCAATACGGAAGTACGTATCGCCGTCCAGCTCGTCTCCTGAGCTCAACCACGTCCTTTCCTGTATTCTATAATACTCGGTCTGACCTGAGCATTATAGTTAAATAAGACCCGAGTCAGTCTGGAATACCAGCGTGGGAAAACCACACTCAATTGGATTATTAAAGTTTCAAAAATCCTTTGAAAATCAAAAGCATCTCGTAAGACCACGAAATAAATAAACATGTCGGGTTTTTATCTTACGACAGCTAAAACATTTCTTATAAAATCCTTTGATATAATAGTGTCTATATACAAATATTATTAAAATAGCTGAAATTGTTACATGATTAAATTCCAGCATACTAGCCACAAAGTGGTTTATACAAACAAAAGCCGAAAAAGGCGCGTAGGGAGAATGGATTTCCAACTAATGACTAGGCACTGGGGTACCACCTATCACAGTACCTCGTAAGATCATCATACCGAGGATCCACCCTAAATCCCCTGCAACACAAGACTGGGACTACCCCTTACTGGATAATCTCGAGTAAGATCGCCCCGCGGTTGGGATCGGCAACCGCACCACTAAGCCGAAATAAAAAGGGACATCTAGACAGGGATGACCTCACCCTAATGGGTGCTACCCACTTAGCCTTGTTGCATGTCCCTTGATTTTCAGTCATTCTCGGTTGATGAGGATTGAGGCTAAGTGTTACCTTTTAGAACGTTTCACTTAGAATACCCATCGTCCACCTGACGATGTTCCGAAAGCATTCATCCATACAAGTCCGTCCCAGGTTCGAACGGAACCGAAAGCACTACTCATACTACATCCATTTTGGAATCATCCTCGGGATTAGTAGCGACTAGCCCTTGCACTTCACTGCTCCATCTTCGTCTCCGAATTCGTTTTTCCACAGAAACGTACAAACCGGATCGAAGTGGTTTTCAGGAAATAAATCCCGATCCCGGTCTCTTCGAAACGATCAACGCATTGTCCAATATTGATAGTCGGTAATTTAACTATCAATTAACATTCAAAAACAACCATCAAACAATAAATAATCTCCCAAATTATTTATTATCCTTAAAATATCTTCGCAAGATATATTTCCATTTTCAACCCTTTTTGAAAACCGTTTTCAAACCCTACTCTTCTCATGGAATAAATTCCCAAATATTTATTTCCACTGAAAACACCAAGTACAATACTTTAGATGTTTAAAATAATTTAAAACACTTTATTATAAATTATACTTTAAAACATTTAAAATAAAAACTACTTTAATAACTTATTCAAAGATATATACTTTAAGAATATTTAAAATAAAGCTACTTTGTAAAGTATAAAACTAAAATTTTCTCTTTTAGAAACATAGTACCAAGCCACCTTTAAATAATTCCTACTACAATAAATTCGAAAAAGACTTACGTTAAACATTTAAAAATAATAATTTTTCTAAAACATACTTTTTAAACAACTTTAAACTTTTAACTTAGACTTATAAATTTGTTTTGAAAACGTACTTGGTTATCCAGGGAAATACGCTTCTCTTTCACATCTTTTAAAAATAAATCACTATTTATTTTTAAACAAATTTACCCATTCCTTTAATAAATTCCCACCGTGAATTTATTCTTCCAAATACCCGCTGATATATTACTTACTTTTTGTAAACTCAGTTTATAAATTCCAAAGTCTCACTTCTCTTTTAAAAATCCCGGTTTTAAACACTTAATCAATCTTCAAATTGATTTCCAAATTACTCCCATTTTGAAATAAATTCCTTTTCTTACTCAATTTTATTTCAAAACCCATAGACTTTAGATTTTATGTCTTAATTATGATTTAAAATCTTTTTAACTGAAAATACCAATTCCAGTTTTTTCCCAAATTCCTTCTTTATCTTTTCCAATAATTTAAATCTTAAATTTACAATAAATTCTTTATTCCTTTAAATAATAATACTTAAGTTTAAAATTCATTATCTTCCTTTTTATTCAAAATCCCCTTTTCATACTCAGAATTTATTTATTAGAATTTTAAAATAACTTTTATTCTTTTCCAATTCATTCTTAAATTTATCCAAATTCTCTCTAACCATTTTATTTACAAATCCTCTCTTTTAATTTTCTTTTCAAAAATCCAATCTATATATTTTTGGTAACTCAGTACACCCAAATATTTTCAATCAAACATAGCATCCAACATTTCTGTTACCAATATAATTTATCCCGGATTATCAATGACTAAATCATAGAATATTAAAACATTCTAAATAAATTTTAGGAATCCTGTTGGATCCCTCCAACCTGTTTCCCTGCATCCACAGACGTTAGCACAATATAAAATACCAATTCCACTTTGAGGTGGAATATCATGGTATGTGGGTTTATATAATATCACCCGCAATTATGCGACGCATAGGGTCTCATCCGCTATATAATGCGGGAAATCAATCACTCCAATAAATACTATATATTACTATATAATATAATATAGCACATCAAATTAATTCAATCATTCAACCAATTATTTAAATTTATATAGCAATCCAAAAGAGAGAGATTAACTCACCTTTGAGTTTTTTTGCAATCCAATCCAAATGGGCTTGTTTCCACCATGATTTAGACCTTGTACAAATATTATATGATTTTATTAATATTCGAACTAATCGAACTATTAAGTTTCCATTTAATAATTTTTAATTTAAATTAATCTTCCTATAATAAATATCTTTAACAATGAAAATAATTAGATAAGTTTATTAAGCAAGTTAATTCCTGCAACACATTGTTATATTTTCTTTCAAAGGCCTATATATATACATAATTTTCTATTTCACTATTTACCTACATATCTATTTTTTTTAAAGAAATTGGTTTGAGTGTATATATACTTATATTTATTATATTATTTCTTTACTACAACAGTATACAAACATATGTATATAAATTCTAAATAAGTAGTCTTATACTTCCTACTGTAAATTTAAAATCATATATACAATTTTTAGCAACTAAAATTGAAACTACCTAACTTAAAAGCCTATATACATATATTTTCAAAATCTATAGTAACTTCTGTTACCTAAATAGGTATATACATAAATATAAAATTCTAGGAGGACAAACTGTTCTATAAACATAGTGTTGCATTCACTTTCTGTTTTAAACCTCATATTTCTATATTTTTTTTAAGTATGCGATAATAATTTAGGTAAAAGATTACCTCAGAAACCCTCTCAGCCTCACCACTATCGCTCGAGTTTGAGCATAGGTCGAAATCCCTTCCTAACGTCTGCCCTTCGAACATCAGGAGCCACCATCGCCTGCAGGAGCACCCAATCTCATACGACTCGACCTCACTACTTCGACAATGCATCACGCTTGTGGGATTCCACCATACGAACATTAGCCTCCCACGATTCGTCTTCGTCGAGTTCACAATCATCGCGATGATGAAGTTGTCATCGTTCTAAGCTTAGTCGAAACGTGAATCCTTTCGCTCTCCTATTTTATTTTTTCTTGATTTCGAATTTGAATTAGGGTACGGCAATCGATTGGGTTTTTTTCAAAGAAACTAGGAGGATTCAATTTCTTATGGCTATTGATTTTGAAAGATGAAAAAGAACGGAGAAGGTCGAGTGATTTAAACGAAGAGAAAGATGCTTTGTGTAAAAATTTGCTGCGCGTGCCTGCCATTGTTTGCTACAAAGAAGGCATAAAGTTTTGATGGAGAAAGAAGACAGGCTGATGGGAGAGAATCTCGGCTGAAGGAAAAAGGTGACGTGAAGGAAATTTGACTGGTCAAGGTATATTATATTTGAATTTTAAATTTAAATTGTCTTGAATTCATAGCTTAAAATCTTGACATCCTATCGAGGCATGCCGCTAGGCATTTATAATATTATACCCCTATTTCGAACGCAATGGAAAAGGTTTCGAGTCCTAATTCAATCGTATGGAGAAGATAGCTTTTTGAACCCAGTCATTATATTAAATTTCGATTTAATTATCAGCGCGTTTACTTATCGTACGGCCAAACGGTCACTCCAAACACTGTGAAAATTGAAATCCAACAATAATACAATATTACGGATCCAATGGAACTAGTTTCGTCGAAATCCGAGACTGTGCCTCGGAAGGCTATTTTTAAATATCAATTTAAACGATATATTTTCAAAACTTAACAAAACACTTCCAAATTCAATTTTAACACTTTTACTATCCTCGGTGCTATTAATATAAATTTTACAAGCCTTTAAAATATTTTTAACAAGCTCAAAACTCAAGATTAAATATTTTACTCAATCTTTATATTAAATTGAATAATTATATTTTTCAACAAATTGCTATATCTATGTTCTGAATGGATAAATCCAAGTTTTCCATATTCAAACGAATTTATTATTCAATTTCTATATTTAAAACCATTTAAATATTCCAGATTCAATGCTGAAAAAATCCGAGCCGTTACAAGAACACTCTTTCTTTCATACAATGAAACCAAAGGTGCTCAGAATTGAGTCAAATGTAGATGATCAAGGAGCAAGAAAGGCATTTTGATGCAATTCGATGGATGATTACCGCCTTGAACAAAGAACAACCAACCACCAATCCAGAGTGTACCATCAATAATGATGATCAAGATTGGGATGCTATCAAAGCGGATCCAATCTTCGTCGTTGATGAATGGGTTAAAGTTCCTCGAAATGTCGAGTATAAATAGGTTTGATAGTATATAAATCATAATACCTGAATTGGTTTGGATTTCATTAGTTTGGATTTGTTTGAATGGTGTGTGACATTATTTTATTGGATTGGATTAATATTTAGATTATTTCATTATTATCTAATTTTACATATCACTTATTGTTTTTATACAGTCATTCTCATCATCATTATATATAATTCTTATATATATATATATATATATATATATTAATTAGTACTTTATTTCAGGTGGACTTAGAGTTAGAATTAAAGTAAGAGTTAGTGTTAGAGTTATAGTTTTAGTTGGTTATTTTTGTTGATGACAAATGGAAAGAAATATATAAAATCTAGGAAAGGTTAAGGGGGAGTTATATTATATTCTATATACAGAGTTATCATCATCAAAACGGGGGATATTATTAGTACCTTAGGCTTCGGTTTTGATGATAAAATTGTAGGACATAATATAAAATATAAATACTAATGTTTTATCAAGATATATATATATATAGTATATAGGGCAGGATATTAGACAGGTGTTGATTAAGAAGACTATATAGTATCAAAGAGTAGATTCACGATAATGATAATTGACGGCTCATAAGTATTAAAGAGTTCAAGATATTCCTGATAAGTTTTAGAGTCATAAAATTTATACTAAAACCTTGATATCACTTTCCTGATCTCTCTCGCCTTCTCTAATTTTGTTTTAAATTATTTTTTAAATATCTTGGTTTTAAAAATAATCTTTTCCAAATATTTCTTAAAATGATTTTCAATCCCTTATACTTATAAATATATTATTTTAGTGTTTTTAAGTTTATATATATACATATATATAATGAATTTTTGTTTATACTTTAATAAGTTATAACCATATTTATTTTTATATATATGTTATTGAATACTCTTATTAATTCTTTCAAACTTATTTTATAAAGTTTTATTTTGAATATAAACTATATTTCAATGATTCTATAAAGTATCAAATTATTTTACAAAGCAATGGATTTTCAAAATAATATTTTTAAAGTGTTTTTCAAATTTGTGAAGACATAATCTATAGGCATATGTCGACATAGTGGCCGTAATTTTCAAAATTCAAATTTAAAAGGAAGTGTCTTTTCATCATATCCATTCGCGAATAAACATGACCGTTGTTTCCCTATATATACTAGACTTCCAAATGAATTTTTAATAACCAACTCTGCGGAAATTCAACCACAGTCAGATTCAATCATCATTAGTTTGATTCTCCAACTTCTACTCTCTGATTTCTCTCATCTCTTCCACTCAAACCAAGATCAAAGGGATATTCAAGAGTTATAAGATCAATTGTAATCAAGATCGAAGATCTAAGTCTATAAAACTCTATCAAATCATACTGTAATAAGTTATAACTATGTTGATTTTTATATATATCATTGAATACTCCTATTAATTATTTCAAAATTATTTTATAAAGTTTTATTAAGTTATATTTTGATTAAAATGAGTATAAACTATATTTCAATGATTCTACAAAGTATTAAATTATTTTACAAAGCAAAGGATTTTCAAAATAATATTTTTGAAGTGTTTTTTAAATTTGTTAAGAGTATGTCGACATACTGTATAGGCATATGTCGACATAGCAGCCCTAATTTTAAAAATTCAAATTTGAATGGAAGTGTCTTTTCATCATGTCTCTCCGCGAATAGACATGACTTTTATTTCACTATATATACTATACTTCCAAATGAATTTTTAATAATTACTTTCTTATTTTTCTCTCCTCTTTCCACTCTCTCATTTTCTAAATCAAAATACCCAAACTCTATGGAAATTCAACCACGGTCAAATTCAATCATCGTTGGTTTGATTCTCCTTCGTCTACTCTCTAATTTCTCTCGTCTCTCTCACTCAAACCAAGATTAAAGTGTTATTCAAGAGTTATAGGATCAATTGTAATCAAGATCAAAGATATGAATCTATAAAACTCTATCAAATCATACTGCTATACTATGGGTGTGATTGTAGCTCATAAAATCAATTAGGTGTGCTTAGTAGCCCGTAAATCTAGTGGATGCGCTTGTAGCATGAAAATCAAGCGACTTTACCCAAAGGTCGAGATTCTGGAAGGTGTGTCTCGTAGCCTTGAAATCGAGATTGTATTTGCATTTACTAGTCGAAAAGAAATTCGTACAATGAATTATGCTGGACTGGATGTAGGGTAACTCCGAACTAGTATAAAATCTGATGTGTTCTTTCCTTTTTAGTTTTATTGCATTTACTTTTATCTGCACTTTGATTCTGTGATTGTTTCTGTGATTGTTAATTACATCATTCTAAGAATTTTAAATAATTTGATTAATATTCATATAATCGATTGAATATTATTCACCCCCTCCCCCTCTAGTGTTAGTTTAGCCTTAAGGTCCATATTCCACTGATTCACAAACATGTTGTAATTTTTTAAGATAGCAATGTAAGTGAGAGTAATGTGAATAGAATAGTAAATCTTGAAGAAAATTGGAAGTATTTTCCAATTCTGATAATTCAAGAGACTACAAATTCTATACCTCTTGTTCAAGAGGCTAATCAAGAAACTCATGCTCATGATGTTCTACTGTTGATGAAGCTCCCATGATGCCACAAAAACCCTTACGAAAATCACAAATATAGAGAAGATCTTTCATACCTGATGATTATATTGTATACCTTACCGAGGAAGGATGTGATATAGGTAATGGAGATGATACATTCTCATTCAAGCAAGCTATTATGAGTGGTAGATTATCTAAGTGGTTAGAAGCCATGAATGATGAGATGAAATCAATAGAAATTAATGAAGTTTGGGATTTTTTTAAGTTACATGTTGGGGTTAAACCCATAGGCTGTAAATGGATCTATAAAACTAAAACTGACTCCAAAGGTAAGATTGAAAGATTTAAGGCTAGACTAGTCGCTGAAGGATTTACACAAAAAGAAGGTCTACATTTTGGTAATACATTTTCTCCTATCTCAAAGAAAGATTCATTAAGAATTGTTTTAGCCCTCGTAGCTCATTATGATTTAGAACTACATCAAATGGATGTGAAAACTGCATTTCTAAATGGTAACTTGCATGAAGAAGTTTTATGAAACAACCTAAAGGGTTTGTTGTAGAAGGCAAGGAGCATAAGGCATGTAGGTTAAATCGTTCAATATATTGGCTAAAACAAGCTTCACGACAGTGGTGCCTCAAGTTTGATGAGGTTATAACTGAATATGGATTTAAAGAAAATACAACAAATCAATGTATATGCCTCAAGATTAGTGGGAGTAAATTTATCTTTCTCATTTTTTACGTGGACGATATTTTATTAGCAAGTAGTGATTTAGATATGTTAGACGAGACAAAATATTTTCTATCAACTAAGTTTGAAAGAAGGATCTTGATGGAGTCTCTTATGTTGTAGGAATTAAAATTTACCAAGATCAGACTCGTGAGATCTTAGGCTTATCCTAAAAAGCATATTTTGAGGAAATACTTAAAACATATAACATACACAATTGCTCTCATAGTATTGCTCCTATTGTCAAGGGTAATAAATTCAGCAAGTGTCAATGTCCTAAAAATGAAATAAAACGTATTTAAATGAAGCAAATTCATTATGCTTCAGTTGTAAGGAGTCTTATGTATGTTCAAGTTTGTACACGTCCTGATATTACATTTGTAGTTGGTATGCTTGGCCGATATCAAACTAATCCAGAAATGGAATATTGGAAAGCTACCAAGAAAGTTTTATGTTATTTGTAAGGGACAAAAGATTATATGCTTACTTACAACAGGTCAAATAACCTTAAAGTTATTGGTTATTCTGATTTAGATTTTTATGGATGTGTCTACAATAAGAAATCCACATCAGGCTACATATTTATGCTTGTGGAGGGACTAATTTCATGGAAGATGCTATGCAATCTATAAGAGCATCTTCCACTATGCAAGTAGAATTTGTGACATGTTATCATGCTACTAGTCAAGTAGTTTGGTTAAAGAATTTTATAACATGACTTCAAGTAATTGACGGTATTACGAGTCCACTAGCCCTATTTTATGATAACGAAGCTGTTGTTTCCTTCTATAAGAATAACAAATAGAATGGTGCATCTAAGTGGAGTGACATCAAATATCTCGTTGTTCGAGACAGAGTCAAAAATGGTACTGTAATGACACAACATATTAATACAGGAGCTATGTTAGCTGGTTCACAAAAAAGCGCTTCCACCCACTCTTTACAAAGAGCATGTTGCCAGCATGGGTTTGGTTAATGTATTATAATTTTGGTGTTGTAAACTATATGTATAATGCTATGTACTAAGTCTTGAATTATGTATTGACTTTGCATTTATAAATTTCCTTAATAAGATGCGCATAATTTTATTTAATCTGAGTAAATTACTTATGAGGACCGAATGAAAATTATTAACCTTTATTGAAAAGAGTATCAATATTATAATAAACAAGGATCAAATAACGACATTTGTTATTCTGGTTACATTAGTTTGGTTTGGTATTTCTAACTGAACATGTTTAGGATTAATAAAAACTATATTGGCCAATTTTAAATGTATGAATTATTATGTTATAATATTACGACCAAGTGGGAGAACATTAGTTTTATTTATTATGTGACCTATGTTATTATTGTGCACCAATTTCATTTAAAGAATTAATTTATATGCATCTTAATTTTTGTTGGAAAATTCAGATTACTATTAATAATTATACTGGCCCTAAAGGTTGCCTCGGAATATATACAGATTCATTCTATATTTGGACTAATGATTTTCCAAAATTAAATTTTTCTTCTGCTCATTTTGTATTTAAGGGATCATTCCTGAAAAATTTTTTAAGTCCAATAATTTTTACAAAAGGAAAGAGGAAAAGAAAATGTAAAATGGTCTACATTATCATATTTGAGGAAAACCATTAAAGGTTAGCACTGACGCTTCAACCTAAAGATGTCTTCACTTCAAAACTGTAAGATTTTAATTCCTTTGCTATTTTATTTTGGATTGATGGATTTTGAATTGATTATTCTAACTGCAAAACATATTATGATCTTGTTAATCTCTTTCAGAATTATATTGACTTAGCCTTAGACTTTATTATTCAACATTTCATAGAGAAGTACTTAACATTATTTTTACTGTAATATATTGATATATTTAGCTCGAAAGAAATTAAAGGGTTTTTAATAATACAATCACACTTATGGATAATTTAACATATGCAATAATCTTGTTTTGTTTTAACTGGATTTCAAATCCTGGTTATAAAATAGTTAATAATATTAGTTTCAAAGAACATCTTAAAAAGGTAAAATTCAATGTTGATGTATTCAAGGCAAATTTAATTTCTAAAAATAAAAATTACACATTAAGTTACTTTTTGTTAAATATGAGTGTCGATGAATCGTCCGATACAATGTCTTTAATTGAAATTAATTAGACCAAAAATGTTGAAGTTTAGCATTTATCTTTCATTCAAAAGTATGCAACTTCACTCTACATTATAGTCTAATGTCTTTAATTAATGTTTTAACTAATTATAATTTAGTTTTATTATGTTCATGTTATGTTTTTTGTTTATTCTTATGTATTTCTTAGTTTATAATATCTTTTATTTAGTATGTTTATTTTATTTACATATATATGTATATAAATTATAACTGTATACATATACATGTGTCGATCTGACCATGTAACCGAGTTGTTGTATATATTTTAGCTATTTCGGAGATTGGATGGATTAAGTGGATGTTATTTCTGCGGATAGATGGAGATATTAGAGTATTTTTAGTGTCTAATTTAATTTTATTATTTTATTTTATTCTTCATTTTTTTTTGAAAAAGCAAGAGCAAAGGCTCATTTTTATTAACTAATGTTCAGTTACAAACTATTACAACTCACACTACTCCAAGCTCATGACAACACATTGACTAAAGTATAACCAATATACAAACATAGAAACAACAACTATGAACAAAAACAAAAGAACTGGACCAGAAACATAAATCACTGCATGCAGTAGTAAACAAGACCCAAAATTCACCTGAGAATCAATGTATACTGCAAAGTATTAAAGCTGAATGGCAACAGTCCCAATAGTAAGCAGTCTTCAAATATTGTCAATTCTAACATCCCTCAAAATGCTGCTATGAATCATAGAATAAATCTGAGACATGTTCTTTATTCCAATACCAAATATCCTGTTATTCCTTTCAGTCCACACAGTATGAATCAAATTCTTTAAAAGCTTAAGCAAAAGCCTAGTTGAACGTGTCTTCCATCTAGTTGCTTTGAATACATTGAACCATTCAATAGAACTAACAGTAGAAGGCTTATAAAAACCACCATTAGATAATAGCCTATACCATATTTGATAAACAAAAGGACATTGAAAAAATAAATGGGTATTAGTTTCAGATTCTGAATTACAGAGTACACATAAATCTTCAGAGATAATACCCATTCTACAAAGCCTGTCCTTAGTATTCAAAGCATTAGCCATTACCTTCCACAACATCATATTCTGGTTAGCTGAACAACCAGTATTCCAAATTCTTGTATGCCATCGGAAGACCGTATCACACTTACAAAGATACTGATATACAAGTTTGATAGAATGACTTTTATGCTTAACTGACCAAATTAAAGCACTGTCACAAGTAGTAAATTGATAACTGGTGATGATATTCCATAATTTTCTTAACTGAAAGGAGCTGGAATATGGTAATACAAAAGTACCATCATGAATAAATTCCTCAACTATAGTACCTCTGAGATTCCAGAATTTCTTCTTAGATTATAATCCACTAAAGAACTTAAAATCAAACCCTGTTTAGCCCATGGAGAATGCCAAAAAGATAGACCTTTAATCACTGCATAATTACATTATATATAAGGTAGGAAAGTTTCCCTGAGCTTGAGTATACATCTCCAACTCCAACTACATTTCTGTGGTATTTTCATATTCCAGAAGTTCCTTTTACCAATAAGATTATGATTCACCCATTGAGACCATAAGTTTTTATCAGATGTAAATTTTTTATTAAAGTAAACAGAGATAGCTGCCTTATTCCAGAGAAAAATATTAGTGATACCAAGACCACCATACTTTTTAGGTTCAAATAGTTTGAAAAAAGATATGGGTATAATCTTCCTCGAGAAAGGATCACCATGCCAGAGAAATTATTAAGAGCACTTGAAACCATGTTAATCAACTTGATAGGAAGGATGTAATGACTTGTCCAATATGTAGTCATAGCCACAGCAATAGATTGAATAATAGTGAGCCTTACAGCTTGTGAAATTTTATTACAAGGCCATAGCCGCAACCTTTCAATAATTTTTTCAAAAAGAGGCAAACAAAATTGGTTTGAAATTCTAGAGCTTAAAACTGGTAAACCCAGATAATAAGAATTTTTAGGCAATTACCGAAGTCCAGAGCAATTAATAATATCATTCTTCTTTGAAAGAGACAAACCACTAACAAGAATATTAGATTTTGAAAGATTTATTTGAAGTCCAGTAATGGAATAAAATAACTGAAGAGAAGACAAAATACTCTGAATATTACTATGAGTTGGCTTTGTGAAAATTATGAGATCATCAGCAAAAAGAAGATGAGTAATTTGGGGATGTTTACATTTAGGATGTAAGTCAAAAGTCTTCTTCACAACAAGATCCATTAAAATAGAATTGAGCAATTCCAAAACAATAATGAACAAGTATGCTGATATAGGATCACCCTGCCTAACCCCTTGTGTACCATTGAAATAACCATGCAAACCACCCTCTCTCGAGATTGAGTACATAGGTGATGAAATACATGTAAAAATCCAAGCTAGAAAAGGTTTTGGAAAGTTCATCCTAGACATAATAGCTAAAATAGAACTCCATGCAGTAGAATCAAATGCTTTCTTTATATCCAACTTTATCATGCATCTAGGGGAAATATTTTTCCTTTCATACCCTAACAATAGTTCATGAGTTAAGAGGATGTTATCACTAATGGATCTTCCCCTAATATAAGCAGCCTGATTATTGGAAATAATGAATGGTAGAACTGTCTGCAATCTATTAGCCAATACTTTTGAAATGATTTTATAAATGATGTTACAACAAGATATTGGCCTAAAATCAGCAACAGAAGTGGGGTTATCAATCTTAGGGATTAAGGCAATTGCAGTGGCAGAAAGACTAGCAGGAAGGTAATTTTTGAGAAAAAAGAATTGAATGGCTTTGACAATATCAACACCAATAATATTCCAACTTTGTTGTATGAAAAAAGCATTGAATCCATCTGGTCCTCCACAACTATGAGGATCTAAATTAAACACAGCAGATCTAATTTCCTCATGATTTATGGCATTAATAAGAGAAGCAGATTGAGAAGAAGTTAAGACTGGAAGATTAATATCAAAGAGAGGTTTAATATTGGGAACAAAAGAATTAGAAGGAGCTAATATGGATGAAAAATATTGAACAAAAGCATCATTAATACTATCAGAGGATTTAACCACATTACCATTCATATCTTTAATCTGAAGTATAGATTCTCTGGCTCTCTTAACTTTTAGAAGATTATGAAAGTACTTTGTGTTTCTATCAGCTTCCTTCTCAATTCTCAAATGAGCTTTCTGTTTAAGTGATAACAGTTCCCTATCAATAACTTGTTCGAGATACTTTTTTATTTCCAATTCAGCATGTTGTAAACTAGCATCATGTGGTTTAGCACTTAATTCTTCCTGTACCTTAAAAAGCTCATTCCTAATGTGAGTAGATAGCTTTGAGTCCTTTCCAAAAGTAGCTGCAGACCAGATCCTTAATTGAAATTTAAGAGCCTTCATCTTGAGTAAGACATTAGCTAAAGGATTCCTGCCAAATTGCATATTCCAAACCTGTTTAAGAATAATAGGATAATTTACATGCTTTGTCCAAAAATTAAAAAAATTAAAAGAAAAATTACCACCACGATTATCATCAACTCCCCAATGAAAAATTAATGGACAATGATCAGATAAGGAAGGCTGAAGTGTATCATAAAATGGTTTGGGCCAAATATGAAGAAAAGGAATGTTTACAAAGATATGATCCAGTTTACAAAGGGTTGTATTTCCACTCCTGCTACTATTTGACCAAGTGAAGATTGGACCAAAAGATCTAACTGGAATCAAATTAGCTTGACTTATAGCACTATTAAAAGGAGCAATATCCTTTAGAGACAAGGGACAACCACCATATTTTTATCACTAGCAAGCATACAGTTAAAATCACCACCTATCAACCAAGGATGAGAAGATGGATTTAGAGTGGGAAGTTGATCCAAAAAAGACTGTCTCAATGATAAAGAGTTTTGAGCATAAACTGAAGTAAAAAGAAAATTCAAATTTGATGGTAAATGAACACAGCTATAGTGGATGAATTGATCAGTGGCAATAATCTTGGAGAGTTTAAAAAGTGATGGATTCCATAAAGTTAACAGTCTGCCATATTTTGATTCATCAAAATTGTGATCAAATAACCAAGTAGGAGATATCAAATTAACAGCCTTAAGAGTATACTGTATATTTAACTTTGTTTCAGAAACACACATCAAGTGAATATCATTGTCTTTGATAAGATTTCCAATTTCAACTTGTTTAGAGGGCAAGTTAGCACCCCTAATATTCCAAAAAGCAATATTATTCATTTCGATGGGAGAGGGGGAAGTAAAGGGGATGGATTTTTCCTTGTATGTCTAGAATGAGAATTAAATTTTGTTGAAGATAAAGGAAGTACTTCCTGAACTCTATAATCTTTTCCATTATTCAAATCACCAGGAATATTAGCATTACTTATACTTTCATCTGATTTAGAAGGAGGTGAAAGGATGATGTGATCAAGTGGAGATAAATGGAAATAAGGTGAGCTAGAAGAAGGAGATTGAAAGCTAAATTGTGAACTGCATGAGGAAGAACTAGAAGAAGCAGATGAAAAGGAAACCTTAGTTGCATTGCCAATTGAGGAAGTAGATAAAGTACCAAAAGATAAAGATGAAGATGACAATGTAGTTTGTGATTCTTTAGTAAAAACCAGAGAAGGATCTGATAAAACTGAAAATGGATTTAAGGTAACCGTAGACAGAGATGAAGAGTTAATAGTACTACCTTCACTACCTTTTCCTTTTCCAACTTCCTCACTTATCATAGTATCAACACTCAATTGTTGTTTTCCTTTGTCCATTATCATTTTTTTCTTCCATGCTGCCTTTTTCCTCCTGTCTTTATTTTTCCAATTCTGATCAATAATGTTGCTATTGTTAAATCCACAGTCCTCTTGATTCCTATCACCATTCTCACTTTGATTAACAATCTTTTTTTTCCTCCTGTCTGCATTTTTCCAATTCTGATCAATAATGTTGCTATTGTTAAATCCACAGTCCTCTTGATTCCTATCACCATTCTCACTTTGATTAACAATCTTCGGTGCATCATTCTCCTTGATCTTGTTAACTAATTCACACTTAACAGTGTCATGACCAAAAAATTTACAATTTGTACAAATTTTTGGTCTCCAATCATATGACAATTTTACCTCTGGACAGATTTCACCCAAATCAGGTATTGCAATAGATTCCGGCAGTTCAAATTCAGGTGAAATCTCAACTAAAGCCTTGGCATATTTGAATCTTTGCAGCTTCTCAGTACTATTATCAAAACAGATTAACCTACCAACATGACAAGCTAACCAATTAATCCCTACAAGCGTCCATAATAAAAGAGGAATTCTATGAAAATGAATCCACACAGGAACTCTTTTAATCTGAGCTTGAGAAATACCAATAGATGGATCCCATTTGGTGATTATGAACATTCTACCTCTTATAAAAATAGGATCAGAATTAAGAATTTGATCTTTATCTTCCTGATTAGAAAAATTAAAATAGAAGTTAAACCCATCTGATTTGAAATCAACCTCACCCTTGATCTTCCAATACCTTTTCAAGAAATTAACAACAGTTAAAAAAGAAAGAGTACCATCCAAGAAGAAACCAACTAGGTGATTATTCCAGTACTTTACACCTTCCTCTTTGACTAGATCTGGTAAAACAATATGAGATTTATCCCTAGGTATATCAAAATGAATCGGCTTGTAAGACCCAGCATTACGAGGAAGAGACTTGAAAAGGGAAGACCAATTAGCATTCGCGGAAGATGAAACATTCTTGATACCAGGAGCCACAGTTCCAAGTTGAAAAGATTCGGAAGAAAAAGGAAGAGATGAAGAAACAGAAAGAACATTAGAAGAAGATAACAATGTGTAACGACCCAGAATTTTAATTTATTAAAATATGAATATTTAATTAATTTTAAATATTAATAAGTAAATTTATAAGTCAAATAAAATTTAATTTGAATTATTGAATTTAATTGAATAATTAAATCGATAATTTAATATGTTAAATTATGAAAATAATTGAAAATTGGGTTAAATATGATTGAAAATGATTTGTAAAATTTTATTTTATCATATTGGAGTTAGAATGATATTTTAGAACTTTTAAAATCGAATTAAAAGTTAATTTGTGAAAATTGAATATTTTAATATTAAAATCGACTAGTGAAAATAGTCAATTTTTGAACAGTCTCAGAATTGAACGAAACCAGTTCCATTGGATCCGTAATAGTTAATTATTACCGGATTTCAATTTTCGTGTCAATCGGAGCTATCGTTTGATCGTGGCAGCTCGAAACGCATCGAATTATTTTTAATTTTAATTTGGCGAGTTAAAATAGCCATTTTTCAAAAAGTCTCGGATTTCGACGAAACCAATTTCATCGGATCCTTAATGTGATATTATTGTAAAGTTTCAAATTTCAAGTCAATTGGATTTACCGTTTGTCCGGTACAAATTAAAACGCCTAGAAAATCGTTTAAATCGGTTTAATTTAAATTGAACGTTTATAGCCATAACTCGCACAGATATCCGAATTAGCTTTCGAAACCTGTTCCATTGTGTCCGGAACGCGGGGTAAACCCTAGAAACGTCAGTTTCGGCGCGTAAATCGGAGTTCGGAATTCTCTGATGAATAGTGTTCGTTCGTTCTTCTATAAATAGCCCTCTCTCTCTCTCACACAAAAAAAAAAGAAAAGAAAATAAAAACTAAAACCCTAGAAGCAAGCAGCCGCCACCCCCCTAACCTACGGCCGAAATGCTTCCTCCTTCCTCCCTTATAGTCTTCCAATCTATTCACTATTTGCGAAAACTTTCAACATAAAAGATGTAGAGGGCAACGAGACGAAGAGATCCATACGGTTGTGATTGCTTCCAGGCGAGTGGATCAATGTGGATTCGTGTTCAAAGGGTGGCCGTTCGTCCTCGAACCGCGTGAAGATGAGTTGACCGAGTTTGCCGTGGTCTTGGCCGATGGTGCATGGTGGATGGGGCTTCAACATGGCAGCGTTTGATCGACGTATCGTCGAGTGAAGTGGTCGATTTGTTCGAAACCCTAGTTGCTATGTTGGGTTCGGCTGTAACATGTTGCGTGCGTGAAAAAGGAGGTTGGGGGAGAAGCTAATTCACGGTGATGATGGAGGGATGTTTGATCCTACGGCCTGAGATAGTTAGGTTGAGTTTTAAAAAGAAAATTTGTAATTTATTTATATTATAATTGTTCAAACTTTAAACTGCGATATCTCTTTCATACGAGGTCCGTTTCGGACGAGATTTTTTGCGTTGGAATCGTATGGACGAGCACTACGCGATGAAATTGGATTGGAGTCGTCGTTTGGAGTTAGTGAGAATTTTGGGTAAAATTAAACGCGCGTTTAATTTTATTCGAAATAAATCGCTAAAACGGAAATTAAAATCAAGGTGAGAACTTCTCACTCAATCGAATCAGTTTCGATTTTATTTTAAATAGTTAGATTTAAAATATTTGAATGCATTTTTGAATGTTGATTAATATCTATTGATTGTTAAAATAGACATTATGCGCCGTTAGTAAGCGGATGTTATTTAATAAAAACATATACCGCGAATATTTCATAAACAGTGAAATTGGTATTATATGTAATAGCAATATATATATATTGGCATATGTATATATTGGAGTTATTGATTTTCCGCATTTTTTGTTTAGCGGATGAGACCCTATTGCGCCGTTATTAAGCGGATAATATTTAAATCCCATATACCGCGATAATTTCGTACTGGAGCGAAATTGGTATTGTGCTAATGTTTGTGGATGCAGGAAAACAGGTTGGAGGGATCCAACTGGATTCCTCAACAGTATTTATTTAATTATGGATATTTTGATATTCGTTGATTATCATATCGATATATGATATCGTTGTTGTCGTGATTGACTATTTGGTGTGTAGCATCATTGGACCAAATTTTGGGATTTTAAAATGATTTTTAAAGTGATTTTTGAAAATATACTTTATTTTTTGGAATTGATCCATTATAAATAAATAAACGTTATAATTTTTAAAGTTATAAAAATTATGATTTTGAGAAATATAGTTAAAAGCTGATTTTTGAAATTATGGAGTTAATAATTTTATAAAATAGTTTAAATTGGGAAATTTGAATTTATTGTGAAAAGTTTAAATATAGGGTTTATAAAATTTAATTATTTTATAAATCAAGAGAATGATGAAATTATAAAGGAAATTAAAGGTGTTTTAAAGAATAATATAAATTGATTTATATTAAGAGATTTATAAATGGATATTTATAAATTGAAATATAGACATTATAAAACGAGTTTTTATAAGTGTTTGAATGAAATGAAATTGAACTTCATAAATGAATGAAATTTATAGAATTATAAATGGTAAAGTTATAAATAAAATTTATAAATAGTAAGATTTATAAATTTATAAAGTTATTAAAAGAATGGTTTCGGATAAATAATTTAAATCTTATAAGTTATAAGATTTATAATTATGAGGTTTAAAAGAACGATTTTGTAAATAATCGTTTTTATAAGCATTTAACTTATAATGTGAACTTTTGGTTTATAATCGAGTTATAAATCGAATAGGTTAATAAAGAAGATGTATAAAAAGGAAGTTTTTATAGAATAAATAGAAATGGAATTTATGAACGTTGTTTTATAAATTCACAAACAACTTATTTTGATAAGTGAATTGTGGTAACTTATAAATGGAGTTATATTCACGTTTTAGACAGTGAATAATCCTTTAAGTTAAAATAAATTGAATAAAAGGATAAAATTGTTAACGAAGTTTATTCACATTTTTGAATAGTGAATAACACGTTAAAGAAAATGTTTTGGATTTGGTGTTTTAAATAGAATTAAAACGATCTAACGATGTTTTAAAATGTGTTGAGATTCGAAAACATAGATTTCAACATTCATTGTTGAAATAGACGTTTTCGAGAAATAAAAGGAAATGGTAGACTATAACACTGTTGTTATAGTAAATGATTTCCGAAAGGAAATGTTTTGTATAGTATTGGGATTTATATATCTATTTAATTTCAAATCCCTATACTAGTGATTTTGGGACGTTGTAACGATGTTTTACGTAACATTCGTTTTGGCCCAAGTAAATATGTTTAAGAGAATGATTTCCTTAAAGAATGAAATATATACTTAATCTCGATTTAAGTATATTGAATATTTTCCAAGTGTTGAAAATAAATAGGTTTGTGAATTACTTATTTTTAATAAGTATGGAATTGTTTTCCGATATAAAGTGAATATTTTGAGAATTTATCTTTTTGGAGATAAATTGAAAATGAATATTAGAAATCGAATTGAAACGTATATTCACAGATATTTTGGGAATTATAAATTCACTAAGGAATTTATAAAAGAAAGTGGGATTGGTTTAGAAAAATAAATATTGATTTATTTTTGAAGTGTGAAAATTTTATATCTTGTAAAGATATTTTTGGGAAATAAATAATTTGGAAAATTATTTGGAATCTGGTGATGTGTGCATATCCATTGATAGTTCAATAACCGACTATCAATATTTCCCTTTGAATGGGTATTTGATGTGATTTGTTTGAATGTGAATGCCACACTTATTTTTGAATAAGCGCTCACTATTCGGGTTAACCGGGAAAGGACCATGGGGTCGTATAACCCATTCCGAATATGTGATACGTCGTTGTGAATAGCATTGAAGATCGGTGTTGAAGACCCGGTATTTGCGAGAGCGATAGGATGACCTGTCGATTGACTCTGCACCGAGTTGCTCCGGTATAGAGTTCTCCATATGTGATGGTGAATCCGATCAGGATCGTGAATATCCGGATTGCAAGGACTTCTTTGTAAGTGCCTTCGGTTTTGTTCGAGCCCGGAACAGACTTGTATGGATTGTATGTCTGACATTACAAATTGAGATATAAAGCCGATTTCTTTCAAATATATTTCTGTTGGTGGCGGAGAATTTATTCTCTTAGCTTAACACCCTTCTCTGAGACGTACGAGCTCAAAGGTTATATAGTTGAAGTTATCAGCGATATATTCCCAGTTTGGTAATGTGACATGCTGAGTGTTGCTGTGAAATGATCATTGTGTTGATTATTTGTGATAGGATCGTTTATTTGATCGTCTATCTTTGTGATCATTTCTATGATCATTTGTTGACCCAAAGCATGTCTTTTGTATAAAGTATGTTTTTGTGGACGTGACTTCTTCGAGCCTCACACCCCGTGAATGGTCAAAACAGGAAAGATGCGGCAAGGTTATGAGGGGTAGCGCCCTTTAGGATGTGTACATTTCCTTCTGGAAAAGGGTGGTATCATGGTATGGAGCCCAGATACTTACTCATGTTGAAAACACTTTGTTATGATTGTGTGAATTGATTACGAGCGCTCGGTGAAAAGGTCCCAAAGGACCGGGGGATGGCATATTCGGTCAGTTGTTACTCAGTTAGGGGTAACCCGGCCTTGTGTTGGTAGAGATCCGGTTTGGTTCTCGGGGATGTCCATCCAGAGGCATTCTCATGTGGCAATGGGAAGTTCCTTGGCCTGATCATTCGTTGGAAATCCAAAGAAACAATACGAGACTTGTACGGTATTAGTTGTATAACCTGCTATGGAATGTGGCGGTAACCTGCTATTGAACATAGTTAGCTATAGTAGGCATAGTTCGGAATGTCTATGCTGGCTAAGATTTATATTCTACTTTCGAAATGAATTTTTCTACACTATACACTAGTAATAATATCAAATATTATTTTAAATGCGTATCAAGCATCTTTGACTATCATAAGGAGAAATCTCCTCCGATTCTGCGTTTGCATGTGTGTATGTGCGGGAGGCCTTATGGTAGTCTCATTTTTAAAAGCATTGCGAATTGATTTTTAAAATATTCTTCTATTTTGATTTTAAAGAAAAATAAACTGTTTTCAGTTCTCACACCAGTCACATGACTGACTCGGAGTTTATTGTTTTCCTTCCTAAACTCTGGGTGCCCACCAATTTCCACACGGGCAGTCAAGAGTTAGGTTTATCAGGATATTCTGGATATTCTGGAGGTACTGGAGGCAAGATGGATGGCATGGCATATTACTAGTATATAGTATTTCTTTTCCGCTGCACTGTTGTTGTTGTTGTTGTACACTCTGATGATATGATGTAATGAAATGTGATGTAATGTAATAACTGATATAGTTCTTTGTTTAAAGATTATTCATTTATTATTATATGTTGTTCCACTGCGATTGTGAGATTCTGTTGTTGTTCAGTTGTTCTATTTTCTTTCTGTTTTATTTTCTAATTTTCTATTTTCTTTCCTCTCCATCTTCTATCTTTTTCTTTTATTAAATTTTTCTTAAACCATAACATTTCGGGTTTCCGGCCTTCAATTTCTCGGCAGTCGATAAAGTGAGTATCGATGTTGAATTTTCGAAAGTCGAAAATTTCCGGGGCGTTACACAATGGAACGAAAGAAGATGTTAAAGATGATGAAGAAGATGAAAAAGATGAAAAAGAAGATGAAAGAGGAGGGAAAGAAGCAGAGTCAAGGGAAAAAGATGAAAGAAAAGAAGAGGACGACGCCAATAAAATTCAAAAGGAGCAGAAGAACATCGTGGAGGGAAATCATTTTATTCTTCATTTTGAGTACATTATGGACTTTAATCATAAGGATTATGAGGGTTTTATTTTATTTTATGGTGGATATTTCCACCAATCAGGCTTGTTGGTAGCACCATTTTAGTGTAAAATAAAATACATGAGTGCACTTCTCCTCGAATAGAGGATCATTCTTTTTTCTCAAAAATATCTATATGGATTTATTTATTTAATTTTTAAAAAAAATATGTATCCATTCATATATTTGAAATATTTGTTAATTGTTAATTTTGAAAAAGATTATAATAAACTAATTTTTTATGCCGAAAGTGTATACATTGAAAATAATTTTTAATAATTTAAAATATGTAATATATATTTATGTATTTTAAATGTTATAAAATTATTTTAACTAACTATAACTGGTTTTAAAATTTAAAAATAATTTTTTATTTGTGCATAATATTATTGCTGGGAATATATAATTATAATAATAATGTTGCAATGCTTTATTAAATCAATTTGAATACACTTGTTAAATCGAACAACATAGGCACATACAAATGCCTTATAAATATATGGGATCTAATATACATCATCATAATGTAATATATAATCAGAATTTGGATTGGATAATCACCTGAAGAAGTGACCTAAGATTCATAACTTGAATGAATGAAAGACTCCTAAATTAAATTAAATTGCCTCCAAAAATTGCAACGGTCTAAAATGCCATCTTTGTATTTTTTTTATTCGTTTGATTTTGTTCTTCAAAATATTTGGCTAGGTCCTTGGATCTCATGGCTAGGAGTGCAAAAAAGAAAGAAGCAAAAAGTGAAGTGCGATGGTAAGCTTAAGTGGCATTAAGACGAAAAGGAAGGAAAAAAATATCTTCTTCTTTTACTCATTCTTTATTTCTATTCAAAACCATATTGAACTCTTAAATTCTAGTCTTGCACCCTATTGTCGACCATACATGGCCTAATAGAACCTTCAAAATTCCAAGCCCATTTAATAAATAACTAGTTTAAATCAAAATTAAATATTCATCGATATTGTATATCACTACATACATATATAACCTTTATATAATACATAATTAAATACTGGTGGCATCTAAAAATCAGTTTAAATTTAGTAAATAATATTTCATAAATATTAATTAATTAATTAATTTATAACAATTACAAATTAATTAAATCATGTGGTTTCCCAGAGTATTCATCATTACGATTGTGCAACGCAAAGATGTAAATTTGATCGTCGATTAATATTGAACAATTCAAATATTAACGTCCACACATCACCTTAACTGATGGTGTGACAGTTTGCCGAATTTATCTCTTACGCATCTTTTTGGAAAAACCCAATTTTGTTATTTTAAGTTATACCAAGTGATAACAGTTATTTACATCAATTCTGTTTATCAAAATTATATCACTTTAGGACCTATTGAATTTAGTTTTGGTCAAAATTCCAATATTGTCCACAATTAACTCGGTTAATTCAAAGATAAAATCCTTGGTTCAATAATCACAATTATTATTAATCATACTACTTTGGCTAAAAACTTTGACTTTGAGCTGACTACAGTTGACCATGGTACTAACCTCATATAACTGAGGAGACGAATTCTCTTATGAATGGTATTTCACTTTCAATGCCTCGATTTAGATCCAATTATAGTTGTTTGATGTACGTCATACTACGATTCAACTATAATTAAATTGGAGTGTTTATACCGCAGTTCCACAGTTGCTATCAGTACGTGACATCTTGATGCCTTAGTGGCCATGGTTAATACACTGTCTAGTATTTGGAGTGCATTTTGTACTTTAGTCTCAATGAATGTATCGATATCCTATCTTCAAAAATCTTAACTAAGAATATTTAAAATAATATGTTATTTTTAATGTGATAAATCTCTCATGATTATACATTGTAATTAATATCATATAACATATCTTTTAAGGATTTTCTATTTATTATACTTAAATTAAATAATTAACTAACATATTACAATATTACAAGTCTACAATATAAAGAAAACATCTTTTATTTTGAATAAGATTGGTTATAGGGTTGGATATATGTAACAAATTACGTAGTTGCCCTAGAGTATACCTTAATCTTTATCAACCCATTGACATAAGGCCATGGTGGAGATGGGTCATTATGATCCACCGCCCGATCGGTATTCTCACTCCTTTTAACCTATTTTCTAAAATGAATT
This sequence comes from Allium cepa, assembly GCA_030765085.1. Classification (NCBI taxonomy): domain Eukaryota; kingdom Viridiplantae; phylum Streptophyta; class Magnoliopsida; order Asparagales; family Amaryllidaceae; genus Allium; species Allium cepa. The sequence continues at coordinate 782,844,459 of CM060928.1, read as the reverse complement.
TGAAGTTTTTTTATTACTATGAAACTGTTCCAATGCTCCTATTTTATCCAAAAAATGAAAAATCATGTTATTAGAGTTGTTGACATCACAATACTATAATGTACTAACATGTAATCTATTACACTTCTAAGAACGAGCTATAGTGCTTACTTGCATAACAGATGCAGCCTTATCGGAATCATACATATTAGTAACTTGAAACTCACCTTACGGTTTTGTAGGACTGGTAATCAATAACACATACGGACCTCATCTTCCTAGTTACTTCTTTCTCCATAATCAACTATTACTGATATCTCCGTCTTTGCCTAGGATACAAGCTAAATTAATATTTTTCTAATGTATTCATATTATGTCAATGTATGTTAAGTAATTAACAAATAGGTGAAGAAAATGTGAGTATGTTGGTTAATCTACTTGAAGAAAAATCTACTTGGTGCTTTGATTCTAATACAATTTGGGTCATTTGCATTTCTAACAATCTCAATTGTTTCTGTATCACTTGATGGGTATGAAATTGCATCTGCATTCCCATGATTATCTAGTCCTATGAATAGATTGTCGAAAACCCAAATTGAAAAGTGTTCTTTGAATCATCTCGTAAGCTTGATGTTGCTTCAACAACCCTTATTATTGCTTTTAAGCAGTTATAAAATAAAATTAAAGTGGGATTGTACAATATATCAATTGCAACCTCGTATAAACAAATAATATAGAGTATGATGACATAAATGTGTACAATTCACAGAATCGAGGCCATTGCATTTTTTCTACAAAATATAAAACAATCAACAAAGAGAACACAAAATAGTTTATTAATGGTTTAAATTTACCCGATGATGCAAAAGCTATCCTCTCAAAATTATATTGGTGCTACATAGACGTTAACCAACCCCATATACAATTATGTGGACATGGGAAATACTAAGTTTAAATAGATAATGCCTTCCATTATATGAAAAAAATGTATTTCTAAACATTTTTCCAACCCTTGTGCTTTTATTGTTCTAATGCCTATGTTGTTTGGTTTATTTCATCACAGTATCATGATTTCAAAAAAACATCTCATGAATTGCAATATGAATTTACTAGAACAAATTTATTAAAATTGGTAATGTACATGTCCATTATTATGCATTTATATAGAATTTCATTGATCTACAAAATTTTCATAACTGCTACGATTGGTTCACATCAAATTCTTTCTATAAAGAAAGTCAAAATAGCTTCTCCATTCACATATCCTTGTTAATCATGAAACTAGTACAAATCCAATGCATAATCCAATACCAAATGATTAAGAAAAGCAAGTTCACTAAACCATTTTACCACATACACAAATAGATTAATTCACCCTATGTGAGTTCCTTAACCTATAACCTATATATTCATGTAACAAGCATGTGCATTAGTATATATAAACCAAGGTTCAAGATTCCGTCCAGCATACTGGAACCCTGGTCGTTCTATTCCGGTTCTGGTGATTACCGGACCAGAATTGGCCTCGAAATCCGGTTTCGGATGCTACAATAACAAAGAAGAATGATTTTATCAATATTTGTACGAAAAGAGAAAGAGCAAGAGCGACGTTAGGAAGGAAGAAGGCGGTAAGAGCGACATCAAGAAGGCTGCGAGAGATGTGACAAGCAAATGGAGGCGAAACATTATCGACATCGGTGATTAAGGCTTTTTATAAATCAATTTATGGATTGGATCATATTTTCATCGTCTTTTGGGCTGTGCTATGTTGCTACAATTTTGAGAATTTATTAACTTTGCAATGAACTATGGTCTGAACATTTAAATTAGTATGGATTATATATAGAGTATTAAAGACATTATATGCTATAATTAAATAATAGTGAATGGTACAAAATAATTTATATAAAATTTATGTGAAGTTTTTTCTTTTCTATTTGTATATAGTTCGAATGGTTTATATGAATAAATTGTATTAATCTACATATTTATAAAAAAATACTAGAATTCATGAAATGGAATTTTTGAAAGGGAACCGAAATTTCAAAAATTCACGATGACCGAAACGGAAATGGAAAATAGATTTTGAACCTGGATATAAACTGCCTGATCACTTGTAATAGAAAAATTCAAGATGATATTTTATCTTAATCATTGAAAATGGAATCTTTTCAGTTAATCGATATCAGATTTCAAACTGATTCACATCAACATGTTATTGTGATTAGGTAGCTAAGTTAAAACGTACATGCTAGAATAATTATAGTACTTTACCATATAAAATGATAATAAAGTAAGAGATTATATATATATATATATATATATATCATGAATATCCAAAGCATAAAACTGACACAACAACCTTTTCACTCGTAACACACAAGCTATGTAAGTATCGAAAGCTTTTGGTTAGAAGGTAGCATAATATTCTTAACGAGTATGTAAGTTAGTTGTCTTTTATAGGTTTAGAACTCAATTGCCAATAATGATACATCATTTTATACACATAGGAACTAAATTTAGTTGATATGTCTTGATTTTTCAAGCATTAGCTATTTTTATTTCAATATGGACATAGAATATTAGAATCTAAGTATAGGTGCATAGAGAGCTACTCGACACAGGGTTCTCAAATGTGATAAACAAGTAGATATTATAAATGGTAAATTTCAAAAGAAAATGAATTTTATTGTATTATTGTCATAGTCTATTGATGTGTATGTTAAGAACATTTTTAAATAAAGAATACTAAACAAGCAATATCAACCACTTTCTAGAAAATACAAACCAAAGTAAAAGAATATATAATAATTCATATAGCAAATTGCATTTGTGGTGCAATTTAAAGATTTATTCACATCATACCATCTAAAATAACAAGCTTATGCTTGCACAAATAGAAATAAAGTAACCAGAGAATTGAATAATTCAGCTATTATTTTTTTAATGGTTTATATATGTGATAAAATGATTTTATAGATGAAAGCATAGTTTTGAAGACCAGACCTGACCACGAATCAACCGTGAAAAGCCGTCGACCATGGGTTTCGTCGGTGCGGAGGTGAATCGAACCGCCTTCGTGCATAAACCATCAGTTGAAGCTCAGAATCGTGACTGAACCACGCCCTAGAATCGAACCACGTCGATTGACTCTTTTGTTTTTGCCCCAAATTGAGAAACCCTAATACCTAAGTAATCACCGCTGCAACCACCATCACAACCTCCTCTTCTAACTGCCTCCATTCGTAAGCGCTGCATTGACCTTCTATGTAGCCATCGTCAAAAGCTCCTATAAGTATATGTAATTTTACTTTTAAATATTTTTAGTTGTAAGTTTTTTGGATATAATTCTCTGAAGGGATTAACAAACCATGGTAGCAGCAAGCTTATGATTTATTTTGAGTAAAGAATCAAAAGGCAGGCTGAATGGAAGATAGTAGGAAATAGAAACATATTGATTTTATTATCATTGTTTAAAAAATCCAAAATCAACATGCAATAAGTAGAGGGCTTGTTTTGTATGTGCATTAGTTGTTAGCCTGTTACAATTATTTGATAGAACCCATAATAAAACTTATTGGTTGGAATTTCTTTTATTCTTTGTCTTTAACATCTTGAATTTATTGTAAGGATAATGTAATTTTGATTAATAATCATTAATAATATTTGATAATAAACTATCTACGAAGGCAGTAAAATGCTTATGATTTGTAATATGGGTTTATACTTGAAAGCATGAATGTTGTGCTTATATTGTGACGACCCGCCTTTCTCTCCACAGAAAGACGCATCATCATTAAGAAATAAAGGGATAGAGAAAAGAAAAGATAGAGAAGAAAGAAAGAAACAACATCGGAATCTCAACAGCGGAACGAATAAAATATATTAATCACATAAATATATTACATAGTATCATATACATCAGAGTTATACAGCTTATACAACATATACTAGACAGTTATAAACACCTGTCCAGTTATACAACTCAATATACAATACAGACAAACGACTTAGAGAACACACAGCGGAATACTATATCTATATGCTGAAGCCTCCTGCTCCATTGCTCCTCTAGAATTCGTCAAACCAAACCTGAATTCTTTGGCTACTCGTAAAAATTTAAGTACCCAAGAGTTTAAGAAAAACAGAATAAACTCCGGGTCAGACATGGGTCTGGTGTGAGTAAACGGTTAAAGTTGCTTAACTTTAAAAAACCTTTTGAAAACAAAGGTATCACGTAAGACTCCCTACACATAAACATGGGTAAGTTTTTACCTTACGCTAACCAAAACATTTGATAGGAAATCCAGTGATATTACAATAGGGTCTAGGGTTTTCAAATAAATTGAAAATAGCCGAAATTTTTACATTCATTAAATTCCAGCTACTAGCCACAAAAGTGGGTAATACAATCAAATCCGAGGGAGCTTATTGGAGTTTGGATTCCATACAATGGCAAAGCTACTGGGGTACCGCCAGTCATAGTATGTGGCCTAGATCAACGTGCCGAGGATCTACCCTAAATCCCCTACAATACAAGGCCGGAACCATTCCTTACTGAACAGTTCCGAATAAGATAACCCCGCGGTTGTAGTTAGCAACCGCCCACACAGGCGAATAAAAAGAGACTCTAGACAGGGGTTCATCTCATCCTACTTGGGCATGACTCACTTAGCCTTACTGCACCTCCTCTGTTTTAGCCATTCCCGGTTGATGAGGCTTAAGGCTACGATTACCTTTATAGAACACATCAATCTTAGAATGCTCATCGTCCACCTGACGATGTGCTGAAAGCATTCAATCCATACAAGTTTGTTCCGGGTTCGAACGAAACCGAAGGCATTATTTCATTGCACTCATTTTGGAATCACCCTCAGAGTTAACGACAATAACCCTTGCACTCTGAATCTTCATCTTCACTTGAGATTCACGACCTATCGTAAATTTGAATCGATGTAGTTTTCGGATATCCAAATCTGGAAACTCCAATCTCGGTCTCATCGAAATCCAAAACGTATCTTTTAAGGCCAAGTTGTTTTAAAGTTAAATAATTCAATTCTATTATCTATATACACACAGATAGATAATTCACAATAGACAATCTACATTATCATCACAACAGATAATTCATATTATCATCATACTTCAACCAAAGCATCTCATATCATATATCACACATATCTCATCAGAGATATCAAACAATCAAGCCATTCAATATCAATCAGCCATCCATAAGCAATGATCTATTGATCACACCATCTAAAATTAATTTAAAATTAATTACTTCATCTCTAATTAATTTAAAATAATTAAATTAATTACCTTCATCACAATGAATCTTGCTTACATAAACATTAATTAAACCAATTAATTAATCATCATCTTAATTAATCAACCTTGATAAATTATCCCTTAATTACATTAAGTAATTAATCCTTAATTAATTTCACAAATTAATTATCTTCAAACCATTAAGTAATTAACCTTAATGACTTCATTAACTATAATTAATTACATTAATCCTTAATTAATTATAATTAATTAATTACTTTTAATCACTTATTATTGATTAATTAATCTTAATTAATCAACCCTTAATTACTCTCATTAATTACATAAATTAATGACCCTTAATTAATTACTTTCATTAACCAACTTTAATAAATCATAAACAGTAATTATCAACCTTTAATTATTTACCTTAATTAATTAGCTCCTTAATTAATTATATTAATCCTTTGATTAACTACACCAAGTAAGTTAATTACTTCCACTAAGTAACTATACTTTAATTACTTCTCATTAAGTAATTCTGTAAAAGCCTGCAAATCCGTACCCCTTGAGTCAACACTATTCTACCTAAATTAACTCAAGTTGTACAGAAATACAAACCATTTGGGTTAAAGAAGAAAATAGAAAACAACATCAGAATCTAACCATCGCAGCGGAATAAAATATAATAGATAATAAATGGTATTTACTCAAAATCAAATATCTCTGTTTATATATTACATCATCAGAGTACATCAATCACAGTTCAACATCAATATCATACAATGGATACACAACAACTCAACACAGCGGAATATACATATATAAACAAGTACGGAAGTGCGTATCGTCATCCTGCTCGTCTTCTGAGCTCCACAGCATCATATCCTGTATCCTATAATACTCGGTCTGACCTGAGCATTACAGTTAAATAACACCCGAGTCAGTCTGGAATACCAGCGTGAGAAAATCACACCCAATTGATTATTAAAGTTTCAAAAATCCTTTGAAAACAAAAGAATCTCGTAAGACCGCGCCACAAATAAACATGTCGGGTTTTTACCTTACGATGGCTAAAACAATTTTTTTAGAAATCCTCTGATATTATAATAGGGTCTATATACAAATACTTATAAAATAGACGAAATTGTTACATTCATTAAATTCCAGCTACTAGCCACAGAGTGGGTAATACAAACAAAACTCGTACAAGGCTCGTAGGGAGAATGGATTTCCAACTAATGACTAGGCACTGGGGTACCACCTGTCACAGTACGGGGCCTAGATCACCGTACCGAGGAGTACGCCCGCTCCCCTACAACACAAGACCGGGACTACCCCTTACTGGATAATCCCAAGTGAGATCACCCCGCAGTTGGGATCAGCAACCGCCCACTAAGCCGAAATAAAAAGCGACGTCTAGACTGGAATGACCTCACCCTGCTTGGGTGCTACCCACCTAGCCTTGCTGCATAACCCCTGATTTTCAGTCATTCCCATTTGATGAGGCTTGAGGTTAAGCGTTACCTTTTTAGAACATATCCCTTAGAATGCCTATCGTCCACCTGACGATGTTTGCGAAAGCATTCATCCACATAAGTCTGTCCCGGGTTCGAACGGAACCGAAGGCACTATTCCTACTACATCCATTTTGGAAATATCCTCAGGATTAGTAGCGACTAGCCATTGCACTTCACTGCTCCATTTTCGAATCCAAACTCGTTTCACGAAACGTTCAAACCGGATCGAAGTGGTTTTCGAGAAATAAATCTCGATCCCGGTCTCTTCGAAACGATCAGCGCATTTGGCCAATATTGATAGTCGGTGATTTAACTATCAATTAATATTCACAAACAACCATCCAACAATAAATAATTTTCCAAATTATTTATTTATCTCAAAATATCATTACAAGATATATTCTCACTTTCAAATCCTTTTGAAAACAGTTTTCAAACTATCTTCCTTTTCTCAGAGTATTTCATTTCCACTGGAATCACCAAGCACAAGATTTTAGATTTTTAAAATAATTTCAAAACACTTTAAGTAAAGTATGTTTAATATTTAATTTAGAAAATCTTACTTTAGTACTTAATTTAAAATAATACTTTAAACAAAATATCAAGTCATTCTTTATATAATTATTACGATAATAGATAAAACAAAAATACTTACTTTGGAATTTACCTTAAACACTTAAGTTAAAACTACTTTAATAATTTACTAAAAATACATACTATATAAACATTTGGAAATAAAGTTACTTAATAAAATATAAAACTAGATTTCTACTTTTAAAAACAAAATACTAAGTTACTCCTTTAATCATTACTGCTATAATAGAATAAAAGAAAATACTTACTTTAAATATTAGAAATAATAAATTTTACAAAACTTGCTTTCTTTAAAAACAACTTTAAAACATTTAATTTATATTTACAAATTTACTTTTAAAAACATGTACTTGGCCATCCAGAGAAAATTCCAACTTCAATCACTTAAATCAATTTCCCCAAATTGATTTCCAATTTATTTTATTTGAAATAGGTTTCTTTAATTTCTCAATTCATTTCAAAATTCATTAGTTACGGACTTATTATTATTGTTATTATTTTCCGTTTGATTTTAAATCCTTTAACTGAAATATACAAATTACATGTTTTTCCCAATTTCTTCTTTATTCCTTTCAATAATTTAAATCTTAAATATTAAATAAATTTTTTTTTATTAAATAATATCATTGAAGTTTTCAAACTTCATTAACTTTCTGTTTATTCAGAAATTCCTTTTATATACAAAATTTTATTAATTAGCATGTTGAAACCACTAATATTCTTATCCAACTCACTTTATTTTATATACATTCTTTATAGTTATTTCTTACGAGTTCACTTCTTTAATTTCCTTTCAAAGTCCAATCCTATATATTTGGATAAAATAGAGTACCGAAATATGCAAGCAGACTATAACATTCAATATTCTAATATAATCATCACAGAATATCAATCAATCAAAGCTGTGAGAGTTTAATAATTTAAATAAATGTTGAGGGATCTGATTGGATCCCTCCAACCTGTTTTTCCTGCATCCACAGACGTTAGCACAATATAATATACCAATTCCAAATATACCATACTATAGTACATCAACCAATCCAATCATTCAAACAATTATTTAGATTTAATCATTCAAATTTAAATTTAAATTTAAACTGAGTGAGATTAACTCACCTTTAATTTTATTTGCAATCCAATCCAAACGGCTTTATTTCTTCCGGATATCGACCTTGTAAAAACAATCCACGATTTATTACTATTTGAATAAATCAAATAATTGATCATCATTTACTTATTAAATTTTAACTTATCCTTTGATTTAAAAAAAATTAAACTAATAGTTTCCTTGACAAATTATTTTTAGCAACCCAAAAATTAAATAAATAAGTTTAAACGGTTTAATTATCAAACTCATTCCTTTATAAAAATTCATTTATACATATTTAAAATTCTAACTTTATATAAACCTCTAATCATTTCAAAATTTCTATATTTATTATATATATTTTAAAAGACTGAAGTAAGTAACATGTATATGTATATTTATAAATTGAAGAAAATAAATCGTTTATGAACTTACTGTCATTATTATTTTTGTTTTCTTCTAGCCTATATATACCTATACACATATATATATAGAATCAAACTAAGATATGTTCAAACTTACCGTAAATTTATTTTCTTTTCTGCTGTTCATCTAACTTCTCTTTTATTTTTATTTTTTTTGTATAAATATAAATATTTATTATTATGTTTTTCCTTTCTTAAGTTTTACTGGCATATACATATATATATAAATTAATTTAATTAAAACAATAATTAGATTAATACCTTACTGTCGACTCTGCCCCTTCAAGCTACCTACCGAATGCCACCCGTGCAAATGCGACTCACTTGCGATTCATCATCCCAAAATCGCGGCCTCCACCGATGCTCAGAGCAACGCGCCACCATACCTCGAACTCGCCTCGCGTTCACACTCTAAATCCATCATCAACCCACGTAAATAGCCGCAGCCCCAAATCGCGCGAACGAAACCATCTTCAAACCCTAGATAAATCGAATCCCCCCCCTCGCCGGAGACGGCCTCTACCTTTGCTCAGAGATCGCGACTCGATTCCGATTCGAGTCTCTGAAGTTCATACGTTTCGCCATTCTTTTTTCTTTTTTTTTGAAAAGGTTTCGGCCGTCATTATTTTTTTTTTGTACTTTGATTTTGTTTTGGAGAAGGGATTCGGTTGAAAAAGGGTTGCGAGATTTATTAGAAGGCTCGGCTTACAGAAGAAGGAAGACGCGAGTAGTATGTTTTTTTATTATTATTATTATTTTGGCTTGCAAAGGAAGGAACAAAGTTATAAGTCTTATTCGATTCGATTAGGAAGCCCGGAATAAAAAGAAATTTCGATATAAAATCTCGTCACGTTTGTATATCGTATACTCACACACTAGTTCCAATCAATACGAAATTTGAAACCCGATAATAATTCAATATTACGGACCCAATGGAATTGGTTTCGTCGAATTCTGAGACTACGCCTCGGAAGGCTATTTTTAAATTCAATTTAAACTATAAAATTTTAAAATTGAACAAACCACTGTAAATTTCAATTTTACAACTTCTATTATCTTTAGTATTATCAATATAAATTTTATAAGCCTTCAAATTATTTTTAATAGGCTTAGAACTCCAGATTCAATATTTTATCCAACTTCAAATTATTTAATTCAATAATTAAATTATCGAATAAATTGTGATTTTCGTAATTCAAGTTAAAATTGCGCTATTGAATACTTAAAATCAATTAAATATCCCGATTTTAATTGCTTGAAAATTTTGGGTCGTCACATTCCTCCCCCTTTAAAAGAATTTCGTCCCCAAAATTACTAGTTATGAAGAATGGTCTAATACCCGCCACTATTTTTCCAAAACCAACAATTTAACATCTACCAACTATCTTTTTAATAAAAGACATATTACCTTTCTTATTAACTTCCCAAACTCTCCCATAATTTGCAACAATCCTATTTGCCTAGTCATTCAAGTTTTAATCTTAAAATCAATTTTGAATTATCAAAATTTTCTCAAAAATTTTCTAACTCTTTAAATTTCCGAAAAATTCCGCCAGCGTCTCCTTTGCGCGGCTAGCTCGGTACAACTACAAAATCGCTCTACGGCCTCCCAAATCCAAAAAGAAAACAAAAGGCCAAATGGCTCAATCCAAAATCCCAAGCAAATTTCACACCAAATTTAAATACATACCTTTTTGTCGAGCATTTCAAATTTTTATCTTTTAAAATCAATCCAATTCTCTTTTCCCTTTAGATTACCTGCATATCCTGCTTAGCATAATATCCAATTACAATATTCCCAAAACATTTTATCGACTTCCTCACATAATGTCAATATCTATTCATTCTAATATTATCTTAGAATATATTTGTAGTATCAATTTCCAATTAAGAATTGACCATTCCTTACTTTAGTTAACATAAGCATTTTATATGTTTCTTATATTTATTTTCATTTTACCATTAGTTTATATCCATTTCTATTCAAATCGATTCTTTCATTTCCATATGAATTCAATTTATCTTTAACTCTGAATATTTAAATTTTATTTGTCATTTATAACTAATTATTTTAAATTTGTTTCATTTACTAACTTATTTTAGTTTCCAATTTGAATTTGTTTGTCGTTAACAAAATTTTCCAAAATTTTCAAAAATTTTCTAACTCCCAAAATTTCTGAAAATTTTTGGCAGAGTCCCCTTTGTACGGAGGAGCTTTTCCAATTTGACAAAAGAGCTAAATATATATACATCGACCCACCCGGTCGGAAAAACCAAAATTAGTTCATATTTCCTATTTTTTATTGCATAGGCGTACCTTATTTAGCATTTTAAGCAAGCGGCTTATTATTTTTAACAAATAGCGCAACCAAATCCAGCCACACGGCTTCTAGGTACCTGTACTTACTCAATTTAAACATGTAAGTGCCAAATATATGCAGTTTAACTATATTTCACTTAGTTGCAATGGTTAAAACATATGAATTCTAAAAGAAATGCACATCAAACATTTTCCGTAAGCAATTTATACAATTTTCATATTAATTCAACTGTTTCAATTAATTTACAAACCATTTTCATTTAATTTGAATGGTTTAAATCTCAATCGCTTACGTTTAATTTATTTTTAAGCAAACCGAACTCATATTAATCCAATTATTCTCAAAATCAATTTATTTTACTCCTATCCATCCAAGGCATTTTAATAACTTCCATTTACATTCAATAACAATTTACTCTTTGCAATTTGACGAGATCTATGTGAATAAATAAGCACTTGAGTTTTATAATCAATTTAAATTGACTCCGACTCAACTTACACTTAATTCTATTCCATATCGGATTTATTCACAATCCGTATATTCTCATTTTCATTGCATTTAAAGTTGAATCCATTCGCTTACATTTTATTTTATTAACCAAACTAGTCAATTCAAAACCATTAACAAGGGTGGTTCATCTTCATTACCAATTAAATTTCCTTTTTATTTTAATTCATTCACGACCATTTATTTAACTCGACCCATTCCAAGCTTGCTCATTTCTAACCATTCCCGAATTAATTCAAACTAAGCTTTAATTTAATGGTCTTCCAATTTTACTCATAGTCGAGCTTCTAATTATTCTCAATTTAAGTTAATTTACTCAATTTATTTCACTTCAAACTTAAGTTCACTTCCATTTGATTCTTATTTATTCCATCCATTTATTTATTCAATATCATTAGTTTATCCACTCAATCCATTTTGAATTTACATTTCCTTAAATATTATTTATGACCCACCAAATTCTATTTTGATTCAAATTTATTTCCACTTGTTTGGATTTTATTCGCAATGCAAACCATTTCTATTTTAATACAATTTCATTTTTATTTAATACATTTCAATTATATTATTTTGTTAACACCTCAAGTTAAATTTTAGTTTATGACTCAAGTTCTGAATCCACCATTCTCTTTAATTTACCATCCAGTTTTATTAACTCATAAATCAACTTCATTCTCAATTTACTTAATTAATTACAAAGCCACCTCCAATTATATTTTCTTCACTCATGATTCAAGTCGAATTTAATTTATAACTTGAGTTTTATTTTCAAACTTCATTATTAACTCACAATTCAGCTTTTATTTAACTATATTGGGTTCTCATTACATATTTCATTATCTAATTTATTAACAAATTAATTCTCCAGTATTTATAGTTCAATACTTGGATTTTAATCCCAAATATCACTTCATTTAATTTTCACAAGTTTAATTTATTTTATAATTCAAGTTTGGATTTTCATTTCATTATCTAAAACATCAAACAATATTTATTTTGGGATTTGTATTCCATTTCCCAATTTTATAAGTCACAACTTATTATTTTACACATTTCCATTTATTATAGGCTTGAATGTATTCATCTTTTATTTTTAACTCAAAGCCTTATTGTAACAACCCGGTATTTCGTACCGATTAATTATCGTTTTTGGACGATTACTTTTCCTAGCTATTGCCAATTGAAGTTTTTAAATTTGAATTAAAATTCTTTTATAAATTGTTATAAAGATTGATGGGTTTTGAAAATTAGATAGTGGCCCATGTTTTTATGAGGCAGTGAAAATTTACAAAAGTAAATAGTCGTTCCTTTTTCTTCATTTTCGTTCGACCCGACCCCTTTCTCATTTTCGTTCGAAAACCCTAAACAAATTTATCCCTCTTTTTTACTTCGGCCCGTTCCTTTTTCCCCCCTCATTTTCATTATTTTCGCAACCATAAAACAAAATAAAACAAGAAAAGAAATGGCGTGCTCCTTCCCCTTTCTTAAAGATTAGGGTTTCGGGTTTTTGTCGATTGGTTCTTCGATTCCTACGGCTTCGATTCGAAACTTGTGAATTCGTTCTCTTCAAAAACATAGGTGTGTAATTAAATTTACTCACATCTAATTCATTCTTAATATAGTGTTTCTGCAATTCGATGTTGATTTGATATTGTTTTATCTTGGCCATTTGTTTTCGTTCGATGTTGGTAATCGATGTTGTTTTGTGAATTTCTTCTGTGCTTGTGTCGTTCGAATTTGTTGTTGTTGATGATGTTTAACAGTTTAATTTCTGCCATTGTTGATTTCAATCACTTATTTGCTTGCTTACGTGGTTGCTGTATCATTTTCTGGTTCACTTGATTTCATGGTTCGCGATTGTGAACACTTTCTGGTTCCGGCTTTGACTTTAATTAGTTGTTCCATAGCTTTGGCATGGTTATTCTGTAGCATATTCGACTTTGACTTTGTTTATGCTATCGTATTGTTAGAATCATTCTTCAAAAATAATTCCTTTCTGACATTTATTTGCTTCGAACTTGATTACCCACTGTTTTGTGACTCTGGCCATTTTGTCTTTAACTGTTGTATCACTTTGTTGGGGATGCTCGACTGTTGAATTAGTGGTCTTGTTGTAGGAGTACTTCATTGTTGGCACTGCGACTTGTTTTTGATTGTGATACTTGTACATTTGTTACTGCGTTGTCTTAGTTTGGGTACACATGCCTATTTCCCTTTTAGTTGCAGTAGTGACGCAGGTTCTTTATGTATCACTGCATATGCTATTTTCTATGTTGGTCGAGGTTGCACTGCACATATTGGTTTGTCATCTCGTTGTATTTGGAACGTTGAGCTATTGTGTGCATTTGTGTTCTTCCTCGTTTGCATTGAGCTCGTGTGGACTTTATTTATGTGTCGTCTGCATTTTTACATTGCCTCTGACCTTTGACGCACACAGACTTCATGTTGTTCACTTGTGCCTTTGGGACCATTGCAGATTGGTTACACACAAGTTTTGAGTTCACACCACGTTTGATCATTCATGGCAGCTGTCTTGACCATTTGAGATAGTTTGCCTACCTGTTTTACGAAGTATTGAGCATATGTAAGGCAGTTTGCATTCATTTGATTTTGTCATGGCTTTGATTACACCAAGTTGCAACAGTTTTGACCTCTTTAGATTTGCAGCCCACCTGAGTACATATGTATTGCTTCTTGCATACATTTATATAAGTGTGCATGTTTTTACTGCACTGTTTAATTGCATATAAATTTGGATTCTTGGATCCACCACTGCCTTTCCATCACCATATCTCCATCACCTATGTATCTGGCCTGGTTTGCATTTGCACTGTCTTTGTCATTGTACTGCCTGATGCATACTATTTGGTTCACCACTGATGCTTTGAGTCATGTTGAACTGTTTATCTGCATTCGCATTTGGTCACTTGTTAGGAACTGTTACCTTGCATTGATGCCTTGTCTTCATTGCATCTGGTCACCATTGCATACATGTGTTGGTGTGCTGTGGTGCCATACCCTGGTGCCCTCACCCTCCTTCTATTTTGTACATGTACCACTGTTTTATGCTTTTTGGCTGCAGTTTTTGTCATCTTTTCTTGACCACTTTGGCATTTCTCTGCCTTGTTCGAACTTGTTTGGTTGTTGTTGCTTGAGATAGTCAACCACTTCAACTCACTGGGTTGAAGCTTTCCACTGCTTCCACTTGCTTATTACATTTGTTTGCACTATGAATTCTTGTGTATTGGCCTTTGTGCCTTGTTGTTATTTCTGTATATGTTGTTGTGGCGAGGCAGTGTACGCGTGCGTGCACTGCAGCCACACAGTATCGAAAATTTGAATTGATATTTGAACCTTCATTGATTTTGGTCCGTTGATATTTTGTGTACATCATCACTATAGTGGCAGGGAAATGCACGCAAGCGTGAACTGTATCCACACGGAAGTGGGTTTTTGGGTACATCATCACGGTAGTGGCAAGGCAGTGCACGCAAGCGTGAACTGCAGCCACACGGTATTGATTTTATTGATATTCTATTTTGTTTTGATTTATTGATCTTTTGCATATTCCATATGCTGTAGTGGCGAGGCAGTGCACGCGTGCGTGTAATGCAGCCCTACTCGAATTAATATTTTAATTGATATTTCAATGGTTTGAACTGTTTTGTTTATTTAATTCAATATTCTGAATTGTATTCTAATTTGGTTTAATTTGCTGATTTGTTGTTTAACACTGTTACATGTTATATTTATCGTTATCCGGTTTCTTTATTTAAGGATTGGAGGAGACGAGATTTATTGTGACTGTCGTCTATTCATTATTTAATTATTATTGCTTCTGTGCACTAATAACTGAGTTTGAATTAGACTGACCCGTGTCTTATTTTCTTTGAATTTAATACTCGGGTCAGACACGAGTTATTTCAGGTTGAAGATATCTTGCTTTGGGTTGCCGTTTGAGCTATGAAGACTTTTCTTTTCTTTTGGGAGTTGTCGTGTCATAGTATAGGTTGATATGTATTCATGTATATTAGTTGATAATGTACTTGTATATGTAAATGCCTGAGTCGACAATTGTAGTTGTATCATATGTACTGTATCACGTGTATTGTAACCGACATCAGTTATTATATATATGAGACTTTCTGTTTTTATCTGTGTTCCGCATTTATATTATCTGTGTTGTATTATATATTTTGTCCTAAACTATTATGAACCATCGTAGTTCGTTTTATACTG
Source organism: Allium cepa (assembly GCA_030765085.1). Taxonomy (NCBI): domain Eukaryota; kingdom Viridiplantae; phylum Streptophyta; class Magnoliopsida; order Asparagales; family Amaryllidaceae; genus Allium; species Allium cepa. Next base: position 782,828,516 of record CM060928.1, on the reverse strand, counting down.
GAATTGGCGTATGTCGATGGGAGTAAATAAATCAGAGATGAAAAATGAAAGAATATGTATATATATATATACCACTCCTATCGAGATAACCAATACTAGTGTAAGGCCTAACTACTGATGGCCGCTCCTCAACGGCCTTATTCTCCGTGCTAGTTGACAGCATTACACCATAGTGTTCTTGGCTAGCGTGGGTATAGAGGTGGGGCGTCACAGCTTGGTATCAAAGCCTGGGGTTTAGGACAAATATAAAACATAACTTAGATGGAACATGTGTTACAACTAATTGTCGATATTTTATCTCTCATCTTTGCATATGATTATCTTTGATTGTTAGGTATAAATTCCTAACGTTTATTCATGTGCATTTGATTTTTTGATTTGGTGAAAGTATTTTGGCTTCGGTCTCCGTTTGCTTTGCGAACTCAGGTTGGATTTTTGATGATAAGGATTTTGTTCTTGTGTTTTCGGCTTTGAATTGATTTAGCCGACGTTGATTTTGTTTGAATTTGGCCAATTAAAGCTATTTTGACCTCCTTGCATTTTGTGGTAGTCCGCTACCTTCTCGAATTTGCAATGTACATATTTCACATTCACTTGGTGGAAGCTTTTCACTACTGTCACTTGCTTATTGCATTTGTTTGCACTGTGAATTCTTGAGCATTGGCCTTTGTGCCTTGTTGTTATCTCTTTATATGCTGTTGTGGCCATTACTTGTTGACTTCGGCATTGACTTGATTTTTATTTTTGTGGAAGTCGTCTATGCATTTATGCTCGTTCTGCTTTGTTTTCCAATTGTTAATCGATTCTTCTTTTCCGATTAGTTGTTATCTCCTTTGTCGACTTTGATAACTTCTATTTCTAGAATTTTTGGGTATTTCTACTTTGATGGATTTAGAATCGAATTCTTTGGATTTTATTCACATCTTCGAATGTGAATTTTAGTGAATTGATTTGGTTTCCAAATTTAATCGATTCTTGTTAATTCCCCGATTTGTTGCTATCATTTATTAGCAACTTTGATAACATTTTCTTCGGGATTTTCGTGAACATACCTTTTGATGGATACGGTATCGATTTCTTTGGATTCTATTCACATCTTTGTATGTGAATTCTTGTGATTGATTGTTCCTACAATCATTTTTGTGATTTGTTACTTTAAAAATATAAAGGTTTTCTATACTAGTAGTAAATATCAAAACCCTTTTCTCCAAACGATTTCAAAACTATTTTACTACAAAGCTCTTTTCCTAAACAGTTTTCCAATCTATTAGTAGATACAAACCTTTACCTCACCCGTATGAGAAATATAATTAAACGACTTAGTAAAACGAGTGGTATGAAATGCTTGCGTTTACTTCGTCGGTTAATTCTTGGACTTATTCGATTGAATCTCTTGTGACAATTTTCTAGTGGAGATCTACAGTTCGTTCGTAAATATTTAAGTTAAGCAAGTGGTTATGGGACATGAAACTAAACTTTTATATTTACTAGCTTAGTGTAATTGACACTTCTCGTTGATCATGACGATCATTTTATGATTTAGACTAGCAATTGTGCGATGTCTCTTTGTTGGCTTTCTGGTTAGGCTAGACACCACTTGTGTGATTCCATTCACACTTACCTTTTTGCTTTTTGGTTAGCCTAGACACCATTTGTGTGATTCCATTCACATATATCTTTTTGCTTTCTAGTTAGGCTAGACACCACTTGTGTGATTCCATTCACACATACCTTTTTGCTTTTTGGTTAGCCTAGACACCATTTGTGTGATTCCATTCACACATATCTTTTTGCTTTCTGGTTAGGCTAGACACCACTTGTGTGATTCATTCACACATACCTTTTTGCTTTTTGGTTAGCCTAGACACCATTTGTGTGATTCTATTCACACATATCTTTTTGCTTTCTGGTTAGGCTAGACACCACTTGTGTGATTCCATTCACACATACCTTTTTGCTTTTTGGTTAGCCTAGACACCATTTGTGTGATTCCATTCACACATATCTTTTTGCTTTCTGGTTAGGCTAGACACCACTTGTGTGATTCCATTTACACATACCTTTTTGCTTTTTGGTTAGCCTAGACACCATTTGTGTGATTCCACTCACACATACCTTTTTGTTTGCGAGATTAGGCTAGACACCATTTGTGTGATTCCATTCACACATACCTTTTTGCTTTTTGGTTAGCCTAGACCTCATCTGGGTGATTCCGACTCATCCATATGGGGTAGGTTCCCATGGTCTTCAGACCTTCATGTGATAGGCCTCTTTCCCTTTTTCTGTGATTTCTGGATTTCTTGTGTAGATTTCTAAAAATTGTGTTTTCTGTAGTTCTTGTGATGATTTTTAGAATTTGTGCTTCACCAATTTTCGTGATTTCTATTGATAAGTTTTATCAATTTTTGTGCATTGGTGATTCGTGTGTCATTGACTTGTTATGAATACAAGTTTAGGGTATGATATCTCTTTTCTATCTTTGAGAAGATTCTTGTGACATTTTTGATGAATGAAAATTCATTCGTATTATCTTTTGATGCCAATTATTTTGATGAGATTTTGACGTATTAACTTTAGTAACCGCCAATTTTAAAATGAATTTTCAAGCGGTTATCCCGCAATGCTGATTTTGTTGTCCGTTTTTACGGTATTTTGAGAAGTGAAAATTTCCTTGTTGAAGTTGCTACTGATGTTGCTGTTTTAATCACGTGTTTTAAAAATTTGTTATTTTTAAATTTGTTTCAAAATATAAATTAAAATTGTTTTCAAAATTTATACAGTTTACGCTTTCAAAGAATGAGGAAGCGATTTAAACATTTCAGAAAAATCGAGGACTATGACCCCTTTCTTTTACCGATTCGCTTAATTCCGGACTTGTCCGTTTGAGAATGTGAAATGTTATTTTTAAAATACACAATTATGCGCTTTCAAGAAAACGATGAAGTGAATTAAACGATTTAGTAAAACTCGTGGTTACGGGTCATGTGCGTTTGCTATTTCGGTTAATTCCGGACTCGTTAATTGAAAATTTTGTGATTTCTGATTATCGTTTTGGATAATCGGATGTTGGTGATTTCTGATTTATCTTTTTGATAATCAGATATTTATTGTTTCTAATTATCGTTTTTGATAATTAGATATTTGAGATTTGATTATCGTTTTTGATAACCGAATATTTGTTGTTTCTAATTATCGTTTGTGATAATTAGATATTTGTGATTTGATTATCTTTTGGATAATTAAATATTTGCGATTTAAGATTTAATTATCAATTGTGATAATTAAATATTAGTTGATTTGTGACTTCTGATTATCGTTTTTGATAATCAGATATTTGTTGTTTCTGATTATCGCTTCTGATAATTAGATATTTGAGATTTAATTATCGTTTGTGATAATTAAATATTTATGATTTGTGTTTTCTAATTATCTTTGTTGATAATTAGATTTGCTGATTTTGTTGTTTTCTAATTATCGTATCGATAATTAGATATTGCTGTTTTGTGATTTCTGTATTCTGATTATCTATTTGATAATTAAATTTTGTAGAGAATTTGTGAATTTCTTTTATGAAATTAAAAGATTTCTTTGGTACTTATATTGTACTACGCCGGTGTACCGGCTCAATTTTCTGCTATTCATGACGTTTTCCACGTTTTCCAATTGCGAAAATGCCTTAGGGATATTCGATTTTTATTCTTGAGCCCTGTGATATTGAAGAAATTGAAGTTTCACCAGATTTGACTGTGAGAAACATTCTATTCACATCATTGCTTCAGAGGTTGAGCACCTTCGAAATAAAGATGTTTCTCTTGTGGAGATTCTCAATGGTTCTCAAATTCTAGGGATTTCTCTTAGGAATCCAGAGAATTCATCGAGCAAACACGTTCAGGCTTTCTCTTTCATGCTCTATATGGTGAACTTCCTATTTCAAATTTCTTCATCTTGTGATAATATGCTTTTATGATTGTTACCTTTTGTCCCTTTATTCCTTATGATTGCGAGGACGCAATTTTTTAAGGAGGGGAGTCTGTAACAACCCGGTATTTCGTACCGAGTAATTATCGTCTTTGGACGATTACTTTTCCTAGCTATTGCCAATTGAAGTTTTTAAATTTGAATTAAAATTCTTTTATAAATTGTTAAAAAGATTGATGGGTTTTGAAAATTAGATAGTGGCCCATGTTTTTATGAGGCAGTGAAAATTTACAAAAGTAAATAGTCGTTCCTTTTTCTTTACTTTCGTTCAACCCGACCCCTTTCTCATTTTCGTTCGAAAACCCTAAACAAATTTATCCCTCTTTTTACTTTGGCCCGTTCCTTTTTCCCCCTCATTTTCATTATTTTCGCAACCATAAAACAAAATAAAACGAGAAAAGAAATGGTGTGCTCGTTCCCCTTTCTTAAAGATTAGGGTTTCGGGTTTTTGTCAATTGGTTCTTCGATTCCCACAGCTTCGATTCGAAACTTGTGAATTCATGCTCTTCAAAAACATAGGTGTGTAATAAAATTTACTCACATCTAATTCATTCTTAATATAGTGTTTCTGCAATTCGATGTTGATTTGATATTGTTTTATCTTGGCCATTTGTTTTCATTCGATGTTGGTAATCGCAGTTGTTTTGTGAATTTCTTCTGTTCTTGTGTCGTTCGAATTTGTTGTTGTTGATGATGTTTAACATTTTAATTTCTGTCATTGTTGATTTCAATCACTTATTTGCTTGCTTACGTGGTTGCTGTATCATTTTCTGGTTCACTTGATTTCATGGTTCGCGATTGTGAACACTTTCTGGTTCCGGCTTTGACTTTAATTAGTTGTTCCATAGCTTTGGCATGGTTATTCTGTAGCATATTCGATTTTGAATTTGTTTATGCTATCGTATTGTTAGAATCATTCTTCAAAAATAATTCCTTTCTGACATTTATTTGCTTCGAACTTGATTACCCACTGTTTTGTGACTCTGGCCATTTTGCCTTTGACTGTTGTATCACTTTGTTGGGGATGCTCGACTGTTGAATTAGTGGTCTTGTTGTAGGAGTACTTCATTGTTGGCACTACGACTTGTTTTTGATTGTGATACTTGTACATTTGTTACTGCGTTGTCTTAGTTTGGGTACACATGCCTATTTCCCATTTAGTTGCAGTAGTGACGCAGGTTCTTTATGTATCGCTGCATATGCTATTTTCTATGTTGGTCGAGGTTGCACCGCACATATTGGTTTGTCATCTCGTTGCATTTGGAACGTTGAGTTGTTGTCTGCATTTGTGTTCTTCCTCGTTTGCATTGAGATCGTGTGGACTTTATTTATGTGTCATCTGCATTTTTACATTGCCTCTGACCTTTGAGGCACACAGACTTCATGTTGTTCACTTGCGCCTTTAGGACCATTGCAGATTGGTTACACAAAAGTTTTGAGTTCACACCACGTTTGATCATTCATGGCAGCTGTCTTGACCATTTGAGATAGTTTTCCTACCTGTTTTATGAAGTATTGAGCATATGTAAGGCAGTTTGCATTCATTTGGTTTTGTCATGGCTTTGATTACATCAAGTCGCAACAGTTTCGACCTCTTTAGATTTGCAGCCCACCTGAGTACATATGTATTGCTTCTTGCATACATTTATATAAGTGTGCATGTTTTTACTGCACTGTTTAATTGCATATAAATTTGGATTCTTGGATCCACCACTGCACTTCCATCACCATATCTCCATCACCTATGTATCTGGCCTGGTTTGCATTTGCACTGTCTTTGTCATTGTACTGCCTGATGCATACTATTTGGTTCACCACTGATGCTTTGAGCATGTTGAACTGTTTATCTGCATTCGCATTTGGTCACTTGTTAGGAACTATTACCTTGCATTGATGCCTTGTCTTCATTGCATCTGGTCACCATTGCATTCATGTGTTGGTGTGCTGTGGTGCCATACCCTGGTGCCCTCACCCTCCTTCTATTTTGTACCTGTACCACTGTTTTATGCTTTTTGGCTGCAGTTGTTATCGTCTTTTCTTGACCACTTTGGCATTTCTCTGCCTTGTTCGAACTTGTTTGGTTGTTGTTGCTTGAGATAGTCAACCACTTCAACTCACTGGGTTGAAGCTTTCCACGGCTTCCACTTGCTTATTGCATTTGTTTGCACTATGAATTCTTGTGTATTGGCCTTTGTGCCTTGTTGCTATTTCTGTATATGCTGTTGTGGCGAGGCAATATACGCGTGCGTGCACTGCAGCCACACAGTATCGACAATTTGAATTGATATTTGAACTTTCATTGATTTTGGTCCGTTGATATTTTGTGTACATCATCGTTATAGTGGCAGGGCAGTGCACGCAAGCGTGAACTACAGCCACACGGAAGTGAGTTTTTGGGTACATCATCACGGTAGTGGCAAGGCAGTGCACGCAAGCGTGAACTGCAGCCACACGGTATTGATTTTATTGATATTATATTTTGTTTTGATTTATTGATCTTTTGCATATTGCATATGCTGTAGTGGCGAGGCAGTGCACGCGTGCGTGTAATGCAGCCCTACTCGAATTAATATTTAAATTGATATTTCAATGGTTTGAACTGTTTTGTTTATTTAATTCAATATTCTGAATTGTATTCTGATTTGGTTTAATTTGCTGATTTGTTGTTTAACACTGTTACGTGTTATATTTATCGTTATCCGGTTTCTTTATTTAAGGATCGGAGGAGACGAGATTTATTGTGACTGTCGTCTATTCATTATTTAATTATTATTTCTTCTGTGCACTAATAACTGAGTTTGAATTAGACTGACCCGTGTATTATTTTCTTTGAATTTAATACTCGGGTCAGACCCTAGTTATTTCAGGTTGTAGATATCTTGCTTTGGGTTGCCGTTTGAGCTATGAAGACTTTTCTTATCTTTTGGGAGTTGTCGTGTCATAGTATAGGTTGATATGTATTCATGTATATTAGTCGTTAATGTACTTGTATATGTAAATGCCTGAGTCGACAGTTGTAGTTGTATCATATGTACTGTATCACGTGTATTGTAACCGACATCAGTTATTATATATATGAGACTTTCTGTTTTTATCTGTGTTCCGCATTTATATTATCTGTGTTGTATTATATATTTTGTCCTAAACTATTATGAACCATCGTAGTTCGTTTTATACTGGAATTGGCGTATGTCGATGGGAGTAAATAAATCAGAGATGAAAAATGAAAGAACATATATATATATACACCACTCCTATTGAGATAACCAATACTAGTGTAAGGCCTAACTACTGATGGCCGCTCCTCAACGGCCTTATTCTCCACGCTAGTTGACAGCATTACACCGTAGTGTTCTTGGCTAGCGTGAGTATAGAGGTGGAGCGTCACAGCTTGGTATCAAAGCCTGGGGTTTAGGACAAATATAAAACATAACTTAGATGGAACATGTGTTATAACTAATTATCGAAATTTTATCTCTCATCTTTGCATATGATTATCTTTGATTGTTAGGTATAAATTCCTAACGTTTATTCATGTGCATTTGATTTTTTGATTTGGTGAAAGTATTTTGGCTTCGGTCTCCGTTTGCTTTGCGAACTCAGGTTGGATTTTTGATGATGAGGATTTTGTTCTTGTGTTTTCGGTTTTGAATTGATTTAGCCGACGTTGATTTTGTTTGAATTTGGCCAATTAAAGCTATTTTGACCTCCTTGCATTTTGTGGTAGTCCGCTACCTTCTCGAATTTGCAGTGTACATATTTCACATTCACTTGGTGGAAGCTTTTCACTACTGTCACTTGCTTATTGCATTTGTTTGCACTGTGAATTCTTGAGCATTGGCCTTTGTGCCTTGTTGTTATCTCTTTATATGCTGTTGTGGCCATTACTTGTTGACTTCGGCATTGACTTGATTTTTATTTTTGTGGAAGTCATCTATGCATTTATGCTCGTTCTGCTTTGTTTTCCAATTGTTAATCGATTCTTCTTTTCCGATTAGTTGTTATCTCCTTTGTCGACTTTGATAACTTCTATTTCTGGAATTTTTGGGTATTTCTACTTTGATGGATTTAGAATCGAATTCTTTGGATTTTATTCACGTCTTCGAATGTGAATTTTACTGAATTGATTTGGTTTCCAAATTTAATCGATTCTTTTTAATTCCCCGATTTGTTGCTATCATTTATTAGCAACTTTGATAACATTTTCTTCGGGATTTTCGCGAACATACCTTTTGATGGATACGGTATCGATTTCTTTGGATTCTATTCACATCTTTGTATGTGAATTCTTGTGATTGATTGTTCCTACAATCATTTTTGTGATTTGTCACTTTAAAAATATAAAGGTTTTCTATACCAGTAGTAAATATCAAAACCCTTTTCTCCAAACGATTTCAAAACTATTTTACTACAAAGCTCTTTTCCTAAACCGTTTTCCAATCTATTAGTAGATACAAACCTTTACCTCACCCGTATGAGAAATCTAATTAAACGACTTAGTAAAACGAGTGGTATGAAACGCTTGCATTTACTTCGTCGGTTAATTCTTGGACTTGTTCGATTGAATCTCTTGTGACAATTTTCTAGTGGAGATCTACATTTCGTTCGTAAATATTTAAGTTAAGCAAATGGTTATGGGACATGAAACTAAACTTTTATATTTACTAGCTTAGTGTAATTGACACTTCTCATTGATCATGACGATCATTTTATGATTTAGACTAGCAATTGTGCGATGTCTCTTTGTTGGCTTTCTGGTTAGGCTAGACACCACTTGTGTGATTCCATTCACACATACCTTTTTGCTTTTTGGTTAGCCTAGACACCATTTGTGTGATTCCATTCACACATATCTTTTTGCTTTCTAGTTAGGCTAGACACCACTTGTGTGATTCCATTCACACATACCTTTTTGCTTTTTGGTTAGCCTAGACACCATTTGTGTGATTCCATTCACACATATCTTTTTGCTTTCTGGTTAGGCTAGACACCACTTGTGTGATTCCATTCACACATACCTTTTTGCTTTTTGGTTAGCCTAGACACCATTTGTGTGATTCCATTCACACATATCTTTTTGCTTTCTGGTTAGGCTAGACACCACTTGTGTGATTCCATTCACACATACCTTTTTGCTTTTTGGTTAGCCTAGACACCATTTGTGTGATTCCATTCACACATATCTTTTTGCTTTCTGGTTAGGATAGGCGCCACTTGTGTGATTCCACTCACACATACCTTTTTGCTTTTTGGTTAGCCTAGACACCATTTGTGTGATTCCACTCACACATACCTTTTTGTTTGCGAGGTTAGGCTAGACACCATTTGTGTGATTCCATTCACACATACCTTTTTTATTTTTGGTTAGCCTAGACCTCATCTGGGTGATTCCGACTCATCCATATGGGGTAGCTCCCCATGGTCTTCAGACCGTCATGTGATAGGCCTCTTTCCCTTTTTCTGGGATTTCTGGATTTCTTGTGTAGATTTCTAGAACTTGTGTTTTCTGTAGTTCTTGTGATGATTTCTAGAATTTGTGCTTCACTAATTTTCGTGATTTCTATTGATAAGTTTTATCAATTTTTGTGCATTGGTGAATTCGTGTGTCATTGACTTGTTATGAATACAAGTTTAGGGTATGATATCCCTTTTCTATCTTTGAGAAGATTCTTATGACATTTTTGATGAATGAAAATTCATTGGTATTATCTTTTGATGCCAGTTATTTTGATGAGATTTTGACGTATTAACTTCAGTAACCGCCAATTTTAAAATGAATTTTCAAGCGGTTATCCCGCAATGCTGATTTTGTTGTCCGTTTTTACGGTATTTTGAGAAGTGAAAATTTCCTTGTCGAAGTTGCTACTGATGTTGCTGTTTTAATCACGTGTTTTAAAAAAAATTTCAAAATTTTTACAGTTTACGCTTTCAAAAGAATGAGGAAGCGATTTAAACGTTTCAGAAAAATCGAGGACTATGACCCCTTTCTTTTACCGATTCGCTTAATTTCGGACTTGTCCGTTTGAGAATGTGAAATATTATTTTTAAAATACATAATTATGCGATTTCAAGAAAACGATGAAGTGAATTAAATGATTTAGTAAAACTCGTAGTTATGGGTCATGTGTGTTTGCTATTTCGGTTAATTCCGGACTCGTTAATTGAAAAATTTGTGATTTCTGATTATCGTTTTTGATAATCGGATGTTGGTGATTTCTGATTTATCGTTTTTGATAATCAGATATTTATTGTTTCTAATTATCGTTTTTGATAATTAGATATTTGATATTTGATTATCGTTTTTGATAATCGAATATTTGTTGTTTCTAATTATCGTTTGTGATAATTAAATATTTGTGATTTGATTATCGTTTGTGATAATTAAATATTTGCGATTTAAGATTTAATTATCAATTGTGATAATTAAATATTAGTTGATTTGTGACTTCTGATTATCATTTTTGATAATCAGTTATTTGTTGTTTCTGATTATCGCTTGTGATAATTAGATATTTGAGATTTAATTATCGTTTGTGATAATTAAATATTTGTGATTTGTGTTTTCTAATTATCTTTGTTGATAATTAGATTTGCTGATTTGTTGTTTTCTAATTATCGTATCGATAATTAGATATTGCTGTTTTGTGATTTCTGTCTTCTGATTATCTATTTGATAATTAAATTTTGTAGAGAATTTATGAATTTCTTTTATGAAATTAAAAGATTTCTTTGGTATTTATATTGTACTACGCCGGTGTACCGGGTCAATTTTCTGCTATTCATGACGTTTTCCACGTTTTCCAATTGCAGAAATGCCTTAGGGATTTTCGATTTTTATTCTTGAGCCCTGTGATATTGAAGAAATTGAAGTTTCACCAGATTTGACTGTGAGCAACATTCTATTCACATCATTGCTTCAGAGGTTGAGCACCTTCGAAATAAAGATGTTTCTCTTGTGGAGATTCTTAATGGTTCTCAAATTCTAGGGATTTCTCTTAGGAATCCAGAGAATTCATCGAGCAAACACGTTCAGGCTTTCTCGTTCATGCTCTATATGGTGAACTTCCTATTTCAAATTTATTCATCTTGTGATCATATGCTTTTATGGTTGTTAACTTTTGTCCCTTTATTCCTTATGATTGCGAGGACGCAATTTCTTTAAGGAGGGGAGTCTGTAACAACCCGGTATTTCGTACCGATTAATTATCGTCTTTAGATGATTACTTTTCCTAGCTATTGCCAATTGAAGTTTTTAAATTTGAATTAAAATTCTTTTATAAATTGTTAAAAAGATTGATGGGTTTTGAAAATTAGATAGTGGCCCATGTTTTTATGAGGCAGTGAAAATTTACAAAGTAAATAGCCGTTCCTTTTTCTTCATTTTCGTTCGACGCGACCCCTTTCTCATTTTCGTTCGAAAACCCTAAACAAATTTATCCCTCTTTTTACTTTGGCCCGTTCCTTTTTCCCCCCTCATTTTCATTATTTTCGCAACCATAAAACAAAATAAAACGAGAAAAGAAATGGCGTGCTCGTTCCCCTTTCTTAAAGATTAGGGTTTTGGGTTTTTATCGATTGGTTCTTCGATTCCCACGGCTTCGATTCGAAACTTGTGAATTCGTGCTCTTCAAAAAAATAGGTGTGTAATTAAATTTACTCACATCTAATTCATTATTAATATAGTGTTTCTGCAATTCGATGTTGATTTGATATTGTTTTATCTTGGCCATTTGTTTTCGTTCGATGTTGGTAATCGATGTTGTTTTGTGAATTTCTTCTGTGCTTGTGTCGTTCGAATTTGTTGTTGTTGATGATGTTTAACAGTTTAATTTCTGTCATTGTTGATTTCAATCACTTATTTGCTTGATTATGTGGTTGCTGTATCATTTTCTGGTTCACTTGATTTCATGGTTCGCGATTGTGAACACTTTCTGGTTCCGGCTTTGACTTTAATTAGTTGTTCCATAGCTTTGGCATGGTTATTCTGTAGCATATTCGACTTTGACTTTGTTTATGCTATCGTATTGTTAGAATCATTCTTCAAAAATAATTCCTTTCTGACATTTATTTGCTTCGAACTTGATTACCCACTGTTTTGTGACTCTGGCCATTTTGTCTTTGACTGTTGTATCACTTTGTTGGGGATGCTCGACTGTTGAATTAGTGGTCTTGTTGTAGGAGTACTTCATTGTTGGCACTGCGACTTGTTTTTGATTGTGATACTTGTACATTTGTTACTGCGTTGTCTTAGTTTGGGTACACATGCCTATTTCCCTTTTATTTGCAGTAGTGACGCAGGCTCTTTATGTATCACTGCATATGCTATTTTCTATGTTGGTCGAGGTTGCATTGCACATATTGGTTTGTCATCTCGTTGCATTTGGAACGTTGAGCTGTTGTCTGCATTTGTGTTCTTCCTCATTTGCATTGAGCTCGTGTGGACTTTATTTATGTGCCGTCTGCATTTTTACATTGCCTCTGACCTTTGAGGCACACAAACTTCATGTTGTTCACTTGTTCCTTTGGGACCATTGCAGATTGGTTACACACAAGTTTTGAGTTCACACCACGTTTGATCATTCATGGCAGCTGTCTTGACCATTTGAGATAGTTTGCCTACCTGTTTTACGAAGTATTGAGCATATGTAAGGCAGTTTGCATTCATTTGATTTTGTCATGGCTTTGATTACATCAAGTCGCAGCAGTTTCGCCCTCTTTAGATTTGCAGCCCACCTGAGTACATATGTATTGCTTCTTGCATACATTTATATAAGTGTGCATGTTTTTACTGCACTGTTTAATTGCATATAAATTTGGATTCTTGGATCCACCACTGCACTTCCATCACCATATCTCCATCACCTATGTATCTGGCCTGGTTTGCATTTGCACTGTCTTTGTCATTGTACTGCCTGATGCATACTATTTGGTTCACCACTGATGCTTTGAGCATGTTGAACTGTTTATCTGCATTCGCATTTGGTCACTTGTTAGGAACTATTACCTTGCATTGATGCCTTGTCTTCATTGCATCTAGTCACCATTGCATTCATGTGTTGGTGTGCTGTGGTGCCATACCGTGGTGCCCTCACCCTCCTTCTATTTTGTACCTGTACCACTGTTTTATGCTTTTTGGCTGCAGTTGTTATCGTCTTTTCTTGACCACTTTGGCATTTCTCTGCCTTGTTCGAACTTGTTTGGTTGTTGTTGCTTGAGATAGTCAACCACTTCAACTCACTGGGTTGAAGCTTTCCACTGCTTCCACTTGCTTATTGCATTTGTTTGCACTATGAATTCTTGTGTATTGGCCTTTGTGCCTTGTTGCTATTTCTGTATATGCTGTTGTGGCGAGGCAATGTACGCGTGCGTGCACTGCAGCCACACAGTATCGACAATTTGAATTGATATTTGAACCTTCATTGATTTTGGTCCGTTGATATTTTGTGTACATCATCGCTATAGTGGCAGGGCAGTGCACGCAAGCGTGAACTACAGCCACACGGAAGTGAGTTTTTGGGTACATCATCACAGTAGTGGCAAGGCAGTGCACGCAAGCGTGAACTGCAGCCACACGGTATTGATTTTATTGATATTATATTTTGTTTTGATTTATTGATCTTTTGCATATTCCATATGCTGTAGTGGCGAGGCAGTGCACGCGTGCGTGTAATGCAGCCCTACTCGAATTAATATTTTAATTGATATTTCGATGGTTTGAACTGTTTTGTTTATTTAATTCAATATTCTGAATTGTATTCTGATTTGGTTTAATTTGCTGATTTGTTGTTTAACACTGTTACGTGTTATATTTATCGTTATCCGATTTCTTTTTTTAAGGATCGGAGGAGACGAGATTTATTGTGACTGTCGTCTATTCATTATTTAATTATTATTGATTCTGTGCACTAATAACTGAGTTTGAATTAGACTGACCCGTGTATTATTTTCTTTGAATTTAATACTCGGGTCAGACCCGAGTTATTTCAGGTTGTAGATATCTTGCTTTGGGTTGTCGTTTGAGCTATGAAGACTTTTCTTATCTTTTGGGGGTTGTCGTGTCATAGTATAGGTTGATATGTATTCATGTATATTAGTCGATAATGTACTTATATATGTAAATGCCTGAGTCGACAGTTGTAGTTGTATCATATGTACTGCATCACGTGTATTGTAACCGACATCGGTTATTATATATATGAGACTTTCTGTTTTTATCTGTGTTCCGCATTTATATTATCTGTGTTGTATTATATATTTTGCCCTAAACTATTATGAACCATCGTAGTTCGTTTTATACTGGAATTGGGGTATGTCGATGGGAGTAAATAAATCAGAGATGAAAAATGAAAGAATATATATATACCACTCCTATGGAGATAACCAATACTAGTGTAAGGCCTAAATACTGATGGCCGCTCCTCAACAGCCTTATTCTCCACGCTGGTTGACAGCATTACACAGTAGTGTTCTTGGCTAGCGTGGGTATAGAGGTGGGGCGTCACACTTATGCTTATTTATAACCCAAGCATATTTTATTCCACGCATTTTTATTCTTTTACAAGTTATTCTATTTTATTTATTTCAATCCAATCCTTATCCCGCTTATTTTCCATTTATTCAGGTAAGAATCTAATTTCATTCAATAACTCGACTAAAATTTTATTCCAATTCAATTTTTATTTTAACTCGGATTTATTTAACTCAATTCGATTTCAACTTAATTCGAATACAACTGGATATTATTTCAGCCTATTTAAATTAATTTCAATCCAGTTAAATTTTATTTCCCAATCCAAGTTAATTTCATTTTTAACTTCACACTTTAAATTCAAATTCCAACATTCAAAGCTTATATTTCCTTGATTTAAAAATCATCTCAATTTATAAGCTTACCACCTATCCCTTCAGGATTTTTAAACAACCGGCTTTGGTTTCAAATTATTTTGAAATCTCCAACTTCTAAAATCACATTTCTCAAAGTTTAAACCAATCCTGGTTTTTATTTCCGTCTAATTACCTTTGAAATTTTAAAAACAACTAGTTTTTTTGAGAAAATCAGTTTTCGGCAGCAATCCATTACTTAGAAATTCGAAAATGAGTACTGATGATGCGGCCGTCATCATCAGAATTATTTTCCAATAATCTAAGTGATTTCAATGCTATATCACTTTCAAATCCATTTAAAACAGATTTCCATTCAGAAATATTTCCAAAACAATAATTCATTTGTACAGCTTATGCTCATACAAATTCTTATTTGATTATAATTTAATTTATAAATTACATTTTTATAATTGAATTTATCTCCATAATCTTTGGTAATATTTACAATTTCTAGTTAAAATTCCATTCAATAATGATAATAATTTAAATATTATCATTCCTAACATCCAAGCAACCATATATTAGCTAAATAGTTTACAAAAACTTTCCTTATATCAAAAATATATTTTTGGTTAAAATTATTTCATTCACCCATATTTAAAACAATACCGTGTCGATTATTCTATTCAAGTGTTTAGAAACCCCTTCGATACAGTTGTCCAGACTGTGCCGACGAAGGTTCATATGCCACTCAAAAAACCAATCAGCACAATATTAAATTAATTTATATACACTAACAAATACACGCTCATATCTATTAATACGCTCAAACTCATTCTAGAGTACTACGGACTCTATTTGAAATGAGTAGTTCCCACCAGAGCCAAGGTTATGACCAACCCATGCTCTGATACCAAGTGTAACAGCCTGCAAATCCGTACCCCTTGAGTCAACACTATTCTACCTAAATCAACTCAAGTTGTACAGAAATACGAACCATTTGGGTTAAAGAAGAAGAGGTAGAAGAAGAAAATAGAAAACAACATCAGAATCTAACCATCGCAGCGGAATAAAATATAATAGATAATAAATGGTCTTTACTCAAAATCAAATATCTCTGTTTATATATTACATCATCAGAGTACATCAATCACAGTTCAACATCAATATCATACAATGGATGCACAACAACTCAACACAGCGGAATATACATATATAAACAAGTACGGAAGTACGCATCGTCATCCTGCTCGTCTCTTGAGCTCCACAGCATCATATCCTGTATCCTATAATACTCGGTCTGACCCGAGCATTACAGTTAAATAACACCTGAGTCAGTCTGGAATACCAGCGTGAGAAAATCACACCCAATTGATTATTAAAGTTTCAAAACTCCTTTGAAAACAAAAGCATCTCGTAAGACCACGCCACAAATAAACATGTCGGGTTTTTACCTTACGATAGCTAAAACATTTTTTATAGAAATCCTCTGATATTATAATAGGGTCTATATACAAATACTTATAAAATAGCCAAAATTTTTACATTCATTAAATTCCAGCTACTAGCCACAGAGTGGGTAATACAAACAAAACTCGTACAAGGCTCGTAGGGAGAATGGATTTCCAACTAATGACTAGGCACTGGGGTACCACCTGTCACAGTATGGGGCCTAGATCACCGTATCGAGGAGTACGCCCGCTCCCCTGCAACACAAGACCGGGACTACCCCTTACTAGATAATCTCGAGTGAGATCACCCCACGGTTGGGATCAGCAACCGCCCACTAAGCCGAAATAAAAAGGGACGTCTAGACTGGAATGACCTCACCCTGCTTGGGTGCTACCCACCTAGCCTTGCTACATAACCCCTGATTTTCAGTCATTCCCATTTGATGAGGCTTGAGGTTAAGCGTTACCGTTTTAGAACATATCCCTTAGAATGCCCATCGTCCACCTGAAGATGTTTGTGAAAGCATTCATCCATACAAGTCCGTCCCGGGTTCGAATGGAACCGAAGGCACTATTCCTACTACATCCATTTTGTAAATATCCTCAGGATTAGTAGCAACTAGCCCTTGCACTTCACTGCTCCATTTTTGAATCCAAACTCGTTTCATGAAACGTTCAAACCGGATCGAAGTGGTTTTCGAGAAATAAATCTCGATCTCGGTCTCTTCGAAATAATCAGCGCATTTGGCCAATATTGATAGTCGGTGATTTAACTATCAATTAATATTCACAAATAACCATCCAAAAAAATAATTTTCCCAAATTATTTATTTATCTCAAAATATCATTACAAGATATATTCTCACTTTCAAATTCTTTTGAAAACAGTTTTCAAACTATCTTCCTTTTCTCAGAGTATTTCATTTCCATTGGAATCACCAAGCACAAGATTTTAGATTTTTAAAATAATTTCAAAACACTTTTAAGTAAAGTATGTTTAATATTTAATTTAGAAAATCTTACTTTAGTACTTAATTTAAAATAATACTTTAAACAAAATACCAAGTCATTCTTTATATAATTATTACGATAATAGATAAAACAAAAATACTTACTTTGGATTTTACCTTAAACACTTAAGTTAAAACTACTTTAATAATTTACTAAAAATACATACTATATAAACATTTGGAAATAAAGTTACTTAATAAAATATAAAACTAAATTTCTACTTTCAAAAACAAAATACTAAGTTACTCCTTTAATCATTACTGTTAGAATAGATTAAAAGAAAATATTTACTTTAAATATTAGAAATAATAAATTTTACAAAACTTGCTTTCTTTAAAAACAACTTTAAAACATTTAATTTATATTTACAAATTTACTTTTAAAAACATGCACTTGGCCATCCAGAGAAAATTCCAACTTCAATCACTTAAATCAATTTCCCCAAATTGATTTCCAATTTATTTTATTTGAAATAGGTTTCTTTAATTTCTCAATTCATTTCAAAATTCATTAGTTACGGACTTATTATTATTTTTATTATTTTCCGTTTGATTTTAAATCGTTTAACTGAAATATACAAATTTCAGGTTTTTCCCAATTTCTTCTTTATTCCTTTCAATAATTTAAATCTTAAATATTAAATAATGTTTTGTTTTATTAAATAATATCATTGAAGTTTTCAAACTTCATTAACTTTCTGTTTATTCAAAAATTCCTTTTTATATACAAAATTTTATTAATTAGCATGTTGAAACCACTAATATTCTTATCCAATTCACTTTAATTTATATACATTCTTTATAATTATTTCTTACGAGTTCACTTCTTTAATTTCCTTTCAAAGTCCAATTCTATATATTTGGATAAAACAGAGTACCGAAATATGCAAGCAGACTATAACATTCAATATTCTAATATAATTCATCACAGAATACCGATCAATCACAGCTATGGGAGTTTAATAATTTAAATAAATGTTGAGGGATCCAGTTGGATCCCTCCAACCTGTTTTCCCTGCATCCGCAGACGTTGGCACAATATAATATACCAATTCCAAATATACCATACTATAGTACATCAACCAATCCAATCATTCAAACAATTATTTAGATTTAATCATTCAAATTTAAATTTAAATTTAAACTGAGTGAGATTAACTCACCATTAATTTTATTTGCAATCCAATCCAAACGGCTTTATTTCTTCCGGATATCGACCTTGTAAAAACAATCCACGATTTATTACTATTTGAATAAATCAAATAATTGATCATCATTTACTTATTAAATTTTAACTTATCCTTTGATTTTAAAAAATTTAAACTAATAGTTTCCTTGACAAATTATTTTTAGCAACCCAAAAATTAAATAAATAAATTAAAACAGTTTAATTATCAAACTCATTCCTTTATAAAAATTCATTTCTACATATTTAAAAATCTAACTTTATATAAACCTCTAATCATTTCAAAATTTCTATATTTATTATATATATTTTAAAAGTCTGCACTAAGTAACATGTACATGTATATTTATAAATTGAAGAAAATAAATCGTTTATGAACTTATTGTCATTATTATTATTTTTTCTTCTAGCCTATATATACCTATACACATATATATATAATTCAAACTAAGATATGTTCAAACTTACCGTAAATTTATTTTCTTTTCTGCTGTTCATCTAGCTTCTCTTTTATTTTTATTTTTATTTTTTTCTGTATAAATATAAATATTTATTATTATCTTTTTCCTTTCTTAAGTTTTACTGGCATATACGTATATATAAATTAATTTAATTAAAACAAAAAATAGATTAATACCTTACTGTCGACTCTGCCCCTTCAAGCTACCCACCGAATGCCACCCGTGCAAACGCGACTCACTCGCGATTCATCGTCCCAAAATCGCGGCCTCCACCGATGCTCAGAGCAATGCTCCACCATACCTCGAACTCGTCTCGCGTTCACACTCTAAATCCATCATCAACCCCCGTAAATCACCGCATCCCCAAATCGCGCGAACGAAACCATCTCCAAACCCTAGATAAATTGAATCCCCCCTCGACAGAGACGGCCTCCACCTTTGCACAGAGATCGCGACTCGATTCCGATTCGAGTCTCTGAAGTTCATGCGTTCCGCCATTCTTTTCTTTCTTTTTTTTGAAAAGGTTTCGGCCATCATTATTTTTATTTTTTGAACTTTGATTTTGTTTTGGAGAAGGGATTCGGTTGAAAAAGGGTTGCGAGATTTATTAGAAGGCTCGGCTTACAGAAGAAGGAAGATGCGAGTAGTATGTTTTTTTTTTATTATTATTTTGGCTTGCGAAGGAAGGAACGAAGTTATAAGTCTTATTCGATTCGATTAGGAAGGCCGGAATAAAAAGAAATTTCGATAAAAAATCTCAGCGCGTTTGTATATCGTATACTCACACACTAGTTCCGATCAATACGAAATTTGAAACCCGATAATAATCCAATATTACGGACCCAATGGAACTAGTTTCGTCGAATTCCGAGACTGCGCCTCGGAAGGCTATTTTTAAATTCAATTTAAACTATAAAATTTTAAAACTGAACAAACCACTGTAAATTTCAATTTTACAACTTCTATTATCTTTAGTATTATCAATATAAATTTTATAAGCCTTCAAATTATTTTTAATAGGCTTAGAACTCCAGATTCAATATTTTATCCAACTTTAAATTATTTAATTCAATAATTAAATTATCGAATAAATTGTGATTTTCGTAATTCAAGTTAAAATTGCTCTATTGAATACTTAAAATCAATTAAATATCCCGATTTTAATTGCTTGAAAATTTCGGGTCATCACAAATTCCCTTTAATTAATTACATCCTAGTAATTTTATATTAATTACTTACCCTAAGCAATTACACTTATCCATCTCATTAAGTAATTATACTTAATCAATCACCAAATGATTATCTTTAATTAATCAACCCATTTGATTCACCCAAATTAATCACACTTATTTGATTAATAACAATTGGGTAATTCATCCCTTAATTACCCCTTTTAAATAAATAAATTAATCCTTAATTACGGATTAAATGTTCTTTAATTATTAATTAATAAACCTTAATTATCAATTAATAGAACTTAATAACAAATTAATCAATCCTTACTTAATCTTTTAGTTAATTCTTAATTACAATTAATTAACCTTAAATAATAGTTAATCAATCCTTAATTAACTTTCATTATTAATTAGTTATTTATTAATCATTAATTAATAAAGCCTAATTATTAATTAATAAAACTTAATTACAAATTAAATACCTTTTTAAATACAAATTAATCAATCTCTAATTACTAATTAATCAACCTTAATTGATTAATTTCTAATTATTAATTAATTATCTCTAATTATCTAATTAATAATTCTTAATTATAAATTAATTAACCTCTAATTAATTAACTTATAACCCTTATTAATTTTAAATAGATTAATTAAATCAATTAATTACTCTTAATTAATTTCTTAATTAATCTTTAATCATTATTAATTAACTTTAATTAATTTAACTTAATTTTACTTAATTAACTTAATTAATTTCAAGGTAAAAATACTTTAATTATCTTAAGATAAAACATTATCTTATTTATATCTTAATTACCATTGAAACATTTTAAAACCATCTTATATTTGTACATAACTTACTTAATTAAATCATTTATTAAGATTTAAAAACAAAATATCATTTTAACTTGATAAATTAAAGTTATCAAAACTTTAATATACTTAAAACATTAATCAAATGATAGTTTTTAAAAAAAATTAGATTCAAATTGAATTTAAATCTTGTTTTTATATAAACCTTTTTAAAAAAATTCCATTCTTAACTTAAATTTAAAATCACTTTAAATTTACTTAACAAGATTTAAATTTAACAAACTTCACACTTCTTAATTAAAGTGTTTAAGAAATCATTTTATTTTTAGAAAGGATAGAGTTCAATAACAAGATTCATTGCAAAAGTTTAAAACTACCTTTTATTTATATTTAAATCTTGTTTTATAAAAACTTTTAAATTTTTTGAAAATTTCTTTTAAATCCATTTTTCTTCAATTTGAACCTGAGAATCATTCAATCCATTCAAGTTCAAATCCCTTTTCTTAAATTTAAAAAGTTTAGTTTAAATTTTAAATTTTTTAAAAACCTGGAACAACACAACTTTTACAGGTTTAAACCCATACAGACAACTCGAGTTTCAACTCGAGCCATCAACTCCAAATCCCTATCTCTACTTCGAGCAAACACCAAACTAAACAACTGATACAACTCCTCCTCCCTGTGCACATGCACCATCACTAGAAACCACTCCGGCCATCGATGAACTAACTGGAACGCCGGCCATCACCACTGCAACCTCCTCCAACCATCAAAACACCCTCACCTATCTCGAATCAAATCGAGCTACCTAGTAAAAACTGGAACCAACAGTCATGGCCAAAATCTAAATCGAACTCACGACGCCGATCACAGGACTTCGCGCCATCACGGTCACACCTCCTCCAGTCATCCACGAACCCATTCCCAAAGTTCCCTCGAACTCGATGCATCAGTGAAGTAGCAGTGGACCAATTTTCCAGTTTGAACAAACTAGGTTTAAAATCCTAAATCCCCACGCCGCCGTCGCCACGACCATCAGAAACCTTCCCTGACATTTTTGTCAAGCACCCTGATCTTCAACCTAGCTCCAACAGGAACCACGAACTTCCCAGTCACATGGATCATCAAATATCACCCAAAAACCCATTTCCAGTTATTCCCAAAATTCAGCACCAATACTTCATTAAAAACTGTGATTTTCTTTTTAATTGTTTCATCCAATTTCAACATTCGATTTTAACATTGATGTTAGAATGTCACTTCATTCCTTGATTTCCAGATGATTTTCAAACATAAGATACTTAAATCTATTTCTAGTACTTAGATTATAATTAAACTAATCTATTTTGTTTGAATCCAAGTCCTAACAGTTATTTAATAAAAAGAGCTTGAAGTTTTGATTGTAACTCAAATTCTGCAGTAAGGAAAACAGAGAAGATAAATGCAATCAGACATTCACAGTTCAAAGCATAACAAACATACTGCACATTTATATCTACACAGAGGCATACT
This sequence comes from Allium cepa, assembly GCA_030765085.1. Classification (NCBI taxonomy): domain Eukaryota; kingdom Viridiplantae; phylum Streptophyta; class Magnoliopsida; order Asparagales; family Amaryllidaceae; genus Allium; species Allium cepa. Next base: position 782,806,103 of record CM060928.1, on the reverse strand, counting down.
TATATACATATATATAAAATAAACATCATCACATAACTCACATGCAACAGATAATTAGCTACTTAAGTTTTAGTAAAAATGTTTACTCACCTAAAAAAATGCAGAGAGCCCTTTTGAAGCTGGAATGAAATTTGCATGTTCATCTTTTTGATTCCATGAAACTTTGAATTCTTGTAACTTAAAAACTGAAAAACTCTGCATTGCCTTCTGTAAACTTTAAACATGAAATGCTTTGATTTTCTGGAAAACTTTGAATGCTTGAAAAACTGGAACATAATGATTCCATCTTTTCTTCCAGGTTGCAGTTTTGAAAAAAATGCTTTTCAGGTTGCATGCTTGAATTTTTGAAAACAAGATATTGCAGTCCTGAGAATATAACAGGTTGAATTTGTTTTAGAGGAGATTACAAGCTTTGAAGTTTGTTGACAGGCTTGTATTTGATTTTGGAAAATGAATTACAGGTTTGAAAAGGAGTAACAAGGTTTTAAACTTGAAAATGATTTCAGGTTTGATGATTTTTCTCTGATTTGCATTTGAACTTGAGGAAGTTTTAGAGGATATTGATTTTGAACTGAGAAAGGAATTCGGGTTTAATGGTTCTTGCATTTCAGGTTTTGAAAAATGAAGATTGCATGGAAAAAAATTCTGGTTTTTAGAAATGAACTTAGATTTGAAAAAAGAAAATGAAGAGGAAATAAGGGTTTATATAAGTTAATTTCAGCTTTTATTAAAATTAAAAGAAAATTAAATAAAGGTGACACTTGTCTCTTACCTTGCTTAATTTCCTAACACATGTTACTTTAAGTGGTTTAGATCTTAACACTTGTAATAATTCATTTTTTATATTATTTAAAATTATTTTAAAAGCCTTTCTTATTAAATTCCTAATTAACAAATACATTTATAAATTTATAAATGCTTTCTAAATTTATATAAATACAATTTTTAAAGAAAATAGAATACAAACCAATCATGATTTAAATAAAAATCATATGTAATATTTTAAACTCGTTTTTATTTGCTAATTTAAAAGCTTATGTATTTATTCCTATTAAATAAATACTTTTCCAAATTTCTATAAACAAATTTCTTTTTTAAAAAAAATATGAGACAAATCTTATTTAAAATAAAAATCTTATTTTTAAATAAAAAATTTCTCCATATATTTTAAATCCAAACTATATTATTATTTTTATTTTAAGATATATATACTCCTTTTAAATTCAATTTTTAAATTCAAATTCAAAGTCAGTTTAAAATCCAAATTTAAAGTCAATTCAAATAAATATAGATATCCATTTTAAACAAACACATTATTAATTGTAAATAATTATCCTATTTAAAATCAATTTTAAATACACAGATATATATATATATATATATATATATATATAAACATACTTACTAAATTTTAAAATACTAAGTCTATTTATAAAATAACACAAATTAAATAATTATTCTTATTTAAAATCAATCTATAACCATAATTAAAAACATCACATTATTAATTGTTTGGTTATTTATATTTGAAAATAACAATTTTATCAATTTTAAACGATTTAATTAAGAGATTATCTCATATTAAATTCCTTGAAATTCCGGGATATCATATATATGTTGTGCATTTGAACTATTATATTTTCGTTTAACCTATATAAATTACTAAAAAAATGCACGCTTCTGATGTTTCAACCGGTTGGACCATCCAATCCTTGAACCTTGAGTCATCATTGTTCAACTCATGGTTCGGTCTTCAAAACATTAGTTGAAAGATATTATCAAAGTTTTATTTCTCTTGCAAGAATGTTCCTAACAAATTTGTTCATTACTGTCGTCCACCATTTACCACAAAATTTTCAATTGATAGAATTCAATCCATATAATTTGATCTGTCATTCTAGTGAGATCGGGACGAAGTAGCTTCAAGTTTTCCCTGGATCTAATACAAAATGAAAAAGGATTATACCTCTGTTTTATATCAGTATGACTTATACTTATATAATGTATCGCTTGAAAATAACATTGGATTTGCATGGATTGTCAAATTTAATTGGCTTGAGAAGGTAAGATTTGCGCTCGGGCACCAGAAACGCAGTTGTGTTTTGTTCAATTGGTGCGCATGTTTCACCCTTTTTCAAATGACCGCATGAGCATGTGTTAGTACGTTATAAGCAATATGGTTTTTGCTCTAATTCTAGCCATTTGGATATATTACATAATATTCTAATACAATCCATTTTGAAAAAAAAATGTATAAAATTAAGTCAAATAAAAAGTTGCTAACATACAATTAAAATCTGATAGAATTTATGAGTAGAAATAGTGGATGTCCATAGTGGAATCATAGTCAAGGTTAACATATAACTGCAAAATCAAGTTATACAAATGTTTATATTTATATCTAAATGAATAACAATATATGGATGTACATTTGGAAATATATGAAAATCAGTTTGCCACCCAGTTTTTTAAACATATCTACCCATGAAATACACAGAAAAATTTGCAGTTCAAAAATGTACAACTCACCTCAGTGTTAGAGTGTTACTCCATCACCTTTAGCACCAAAATCATCGACCTTTACAATTTGGTACAATTCCAAAATATCAAAGTAAAAGCAAAATAGAGTATGAAAAGTGAATACAAGAATAGTATCTACAACTTCTTATGGATGGTGTTGTACAAATTGAGTCCATACCTACAATATTATGCGAAGACAGTTTAAATTAAAGGAATTGATACTAATGCATACTATAATTATCATCATGCACATAAAAACCTCATCAAATATAATAGGTAAACGAAAGTATTCACCCATAACCAAAATAAGAACATACCTATGGCCATCTAAAGTAGCATTGAGTTATATTGAAGAAGAGGAGCTCCAAATAGATCATTAGAGATGAAGCTCAAGTAGTTATTATACCTTGGAAGAACCGATGAAGAAAAAGAGTTGAAGGAAGGTTAATGGCAGCCGCTAAGGAGAAAATTGTAAGTATGAGGGAGGAAACAAGAAAACGAGATGAGGGAGGAGGGAGATAGCAATGAAAAGGGACGAGAACGTGGAGCTAGGTTTGGGATTGGGGAATTGGCACATCGCCATTTACAAGTGTATGCGGTGTAGAATGCAAAGGTTCGTAGCGGTCCTAAAACCATTGTAATATTACAACAACCTAAAGTTGTTGCTGTCTATGTTACAAAGAGTTAGCAACGACCTAGATTAGTTGCAAAATCATCACAAAGCTACGTTGAAAATTTTCTTCTATGGCGTGTATAGGTATCACTCTCTATGTGTGTTTTTAGGATTTATTAGAAGAATAGAGTAATTAATTATTGAGATTAGTTAGATAGTTTCAACTTGAGATTCTATAAGTATTTTGAATAAGCGGATTTAAATGTAAAATATAAGAAAAGAATTGAGGTGAAGAAGAGGTTGTGATTAGTTGTAGAAATATTTATAGTGGAAATTAGGACACATCCTTATTTTTAAACTTTATCAGGCTCACATCCCTCTACACTTTGAAACAAAAATTACATCTTTGGAATTATTTAGCCTAGTCACTACTGGATCTTCATAACTAGACACCATAGTTACATAAATATTTGCAATATTAAAAACGTAATATCTTTCAGTAGATTTATCGGGTTTCAATTTCGTTTTCATCTTTGAATTATAAATTTTATTATCTTTCTATTAAAATCCATATATGATACATTTTGACAAAAAAAATTAAATATTTACGGACGAAAATATTTACCCAGCATATTTTTGCCTCCCAGCAAATATGGGCTGTAAATATTTTCCCGGGGAAAAATATTTACCTCTGTACTTCCCCAGGCAAATATTTGCCTTGAAGGGAACCTGAATTCCCCCAGAAAATATTTTCCCAAGTAAAAAAAGAATCTTCAAAACGTATGACATATGGATCTTAATAGAAAGATAATAAAATCCAAAATCTACTGAAAGATATTACGTTTTTAATTTTACAATTTGACTTCACATGATTGTCCATGCGAAAGAGCATTAAAAAGGGTAAATACTTCGAGCGATGTAATTTATATTTTAAAGTACGGAGGGATGTGAGTCTAATTTTACTTAAAGAGAGGGATGTGAGCCAAAAGTGTAGGTATTTAAAGCTAAATAGACTGTTATAATGCAAGATACGATAAGCTTATTGAGATAAATGAATAATATTTTAAATTTATTAATATTTATTATGTATGTTATTTATGCTATATGATTTATATATCCTTATAATTTGTACCATTTTTTTGTATGAATATGGCATACATATTGAAAACATTACGTTTTATGATTTATAGACGAATTAACAAATATTTTTTAGTTAAGTTTATTTGAATAGTTTAAATTCAAGATTACATCATTAATTAAAATATATTAATTTATACGTACAATATTAGATGGTATCGAGAAGGTTTTTGTAAATAACTATAGAAATTTCATGGTGTACGTACTTGATAATAAATTTTACAATGCAACGCATAGTAAATATATTGATATAAATAGATTATAAATTAAATTCATAATTATTATTTATGTATATAATTATGTTATATGATTGATGTGTGTGTATATATATATTGTTTTCGTTAATATGAATATGGTATAAATATTGAAATTTTTATATTTTCATTATTTATTAGACAAATCAATGAATAATAGTTTACCAAGTTTATTTAAATAGCTTTAAGATAACGTGATTAACTCTAGCATATGAAGTTCAATGAAAAACATTGGAAGGGAACCGAGGGGGATGAAATGGTTATAGAAATTCTAAAATGGATATATATTAAAAGTAAAAAAACAAACTTTTAATGTAGTATATGATGAATTTATAAAGGTAAATGAATTATAAACTAAATTTGTTATTGTTGTTTATGTATACACTTTATATTATCTGACTCGTGTATCGTTAATTTAATAGAAAGGTTATTTTACTATTTTTGTTAATATGAGTATTGTGTACATAATAAAACTTTCATATTTTGATAATACAATATACGAACTAATGACGATTGTTTAATTGTATTTATATAATTAGTGTAAATTTAAAATCATAGTTAATCAAAATATACAGACTAAAACGTAGAATATTAGAAGAAAAATGTGCATTTTGTAAATATTTATAGTGATTTTAAAAGCATGTAATTGAAGTTAAATGTAACAGCCCTGCTTTACATATTGTTGTAATAAATAATTTTAATTAAAATAAAACGTTTGAATTTGATTTATGGATATTTGTAATTTTTTTTAAAATATAATTTATTGAGATTTAACAATAAACAGATTTTCAATTAAATAAATTGAAATCGATTTTTCTTCGATAAATATATTGAATTTAAATAAAATATTTAAATGAATATAAAATACCTTCTGTATAGTAAATAACTTTCATATGGTTGAAATGAATGAAAAGTAATCTTAATTGAAATTAATGAAATGGACAAATCAATAAAGATGAGCGATTATTGAATTTAACTACTTTGAAATGTTTATTAAAGTATATTTTTGAATAACATTTTAAATCAATTAAAATTGGAAAATTTGTTTATCGACAAATGATAAAATTATTTGTATATAAATAAAGGCATTTTGATTTTCAGTTGAAAATAAAACATAAGGACTTGATTGAAAAAAATGTAGAAAGAAGTAATAAAAATGGAATCCATTTCATTCTCGAGTCTTCTTATACCCGTTACCATTCTCTCCACTCTTTTCTTTTAAGCCCTTTTTGTTCTATGCTATTCAAAAGAAAGGAAGAACAATGAAAATAAAACTAAAAATGCGTAGAGATAAAAAATGCCAACCACGAAGGAAACAGGCAGGCGTGAGTAGGTATTCCTTTGCATCTGAGAAGTGGCGAGGCTCGGATGTACACTCGGCTTTTGGCAGTACATTGGAAGTAGTAGTAGCGGTAGTTATAGCATTAGCAGAAATAAAAATACAAATGAAGAATAAAATGAATAAATTAATATAGCTCAATATATATGAATGGATTTGTAACGACCCAACTACCACACTCCAGGTAGTCGCATCGCCAAGAAGAAAGAAAGGGATAGAAAAGAGAAAAGAAAGGAAAGAAAGAACAGACAACATCAGAATCTCACAGCGGAATCGAATAAATTATAATATATCACATAAAACTTTACATAGTATCATATACATCAGAGTTAAACAGCTAATACAAAAACTAGACAGTTATAAACATCTGTCTAGCTATTACAATTCAAGTACATCAAAGAAACAGATACAACTCAAACACAGCGGAACTACTAAATATATCTACACGCTGAAGCCTCCTGCTCCATTATCTCCTCCAGAAAACTCGTCAAAGCAATCCTGAATTCACTTGACTACTCATACATAATATGAGTACCCAAGAGTTTAATAAAACAGAAAATAAACACTCAGGTCAGACAGGGGTCTTGTGTGAGTAAACGGGGATAAAAGTTGCTTAACTTTAGAAAATCCTTTGAAAACAAAAGGTATCACGTAAGACTTCCCACACATAAACATGGAAAAGTTTTTACCTTACGCTAACCAAAACATTTGATAGGAAATCCAGTGATATTATAATAGTGTCTAGGGTTTTCAAGTAAATAAGAAATAGCCGAAATTGTTACATCTATTAAATTCCAGCTACTAGCCACAAAAGTGGGTAATACAAACAAAACCGTAGGGTCTCGTAGGGAAAATGGGTTTCCATCAATGGCAGGGCTACTGGGGTACCGTCCGTCACAGTACATGGCCTAGATCACCGTACCGAGGATTACTCCCTTCATCCCCTGCAACAGAAAGCCGGACCCGTTCCTTACTGAACAGTTCCGAACAAGACCACCCCGCAGATTGGTCGTCACCAACTGCCACACAGCCGAAATATAAAGGGACCTCTAGACAGGAGTAAATCTTGCTCTCAAGTGGGTGCGACCCACGAAGCTTTGCTACAGCTCCCCTGTTTTAGCCATTCCCGGTTGATGAGGCTTGAGGTTACGATTACCTTTATAGGACACATAAATCTTAGAATGCTCATCGTCCGCCTGACGATGTGCTGAAAGCATTCAATCCATACAAGTTCGTTCCGGTTCGAACGAAACCGAAGGCATTATCTCGTTACACTCGTATTGGAATCACCCTCAGAGTTAACGACGATAACCCTTGCACTCTATATCTCCATCTCGAATCTATAAGTACTATTCCGTCAAACTCATTACGGAATCACCCACAGAGTTATACTGACGTATAGCCCTTACACCTCGAGTCTTCACTTGCTCCACTTGGAATAACGACCTAACGTTTAATTGGAATCGATGTGGTTTTCGGATATCCAAATATGGAAACCCGATCCCGGTCTCGTCGAAACCAAACGCCATTTTAATGTCCAAGTTATACTTAAGGGTTTTAAGTAATTAACTTATCTCATCATTATCTATTTCATACAGATAGATAAACTACATCTAGCAATAGATAATCATATTCATATCATAACAGATATTCTGTATCATCCATAAACAGATAATCATCACAACCAAATAATCCATCACAAACCATCATACTTAAACCAATCATCCATATCATACAGATACAACTAATCTCATTACTGAGATCACAACCATTCAATCAATAGCATCCATAAGCAAAGATTCATTAACCATCAATTATAATTAATTCAAAATGAATTAAATTAATTACAACTATCTCTAATTAATTTAAATTAAATTAAATTAAATTAATTAACACATTTAAATCTTGCTTAACATCCATTAATTAATTAACCCAGTTAATTATTTCACTTCCTAAGTATTAAACTTGATTAAACATCTTTGATTAATCATTTACTAATTACAATAAATAATTAGTCCTTAATTAATTGCATAAATTAATTAACCTTAATCATAAGTAATTAACATTTAATTACTCATTTATTAATTAATTATAATTAATTATATATGTCCTTAATTAATTACAATTAATTAATCACTTAACTTAATCAAACAATCCTTAATTACATCATTAATTATAATAATTAATGATCTCTAATATTTAATAAATTACTTAATCAAAATTAATTGCATTTAGTAATTAATCCAATTATTAATCACCTTGATTAATATTCAATTAAGTAATTAATTATCTTTAATTACTCATTAATCAAATTAATTATCCAATAATTAATCATTAATTAATTCCTTAATTAATTACAAAAGTAATTATCCAAATTACTAATTACATTCCAGTAATTATCATTATTATTTCTCTAAGTAATCTTGCTCCACTAATTACATTGAGTAATTACACTCTTAAAATCATCAAATGATTTATTAAATTAATTAAACTAAATTAATTAACTTAATTAAATCACATATTAAAATTAATTGCATTAATTAGTTACTTATTATCCTTAGATAATTATCACCCATTATTAATTAACATCATTTAATTAATTTTATACTTAAGAAAATTTAAATTAGATTAATTATCAAAATTAATCTAAACCATTATTAAAAATCAAATAATTAAGTAAACCCCTAATTATCTTAAAGATTTTCAAAATAATCAAATTACTTATCAAATGACTCATTTAAATTCAAAATGTATTAAAACAATACATTTCTAAAATTAAATTCAAATTCCAATTTTTATTTAAAGATTCAAATGTTTAATTATTTAAGCATTGATCCAAATTAAATAATTATAAAACCTTACAATAAAATGAATGTTAAGAACATTCATTACCAAACTATAAAGAGAGATTTAAAATTAATTACATGATAAAAAAAACAAGCCTTTGAAAATAGATTGATTTGTTTATCTTCAAATCAACATTTAACGCTTCATATTTATTCAAGTATTAAAGAATAAATTCTTCCATCTAAAATCAAATTTTATTTCCAAAACTATTTTTAATCATTTGAACATGTTCATTATTATTTTTTCCAAACTGGTTTTGAAATCAAAACTGTTCCAAAGAAATTTGAAACTGTTTTTAACTAAATTTCAAAACCAATTTAAATCTTGTTTAAATCATTTAAATCTGCTTAAAATTTATAACTCAAATAAACTGTTTTAAATCAAAAATCAGGTTTAAAAGATAACCTGAAACTATTTTAAATCTTGACTTAAACCCAGATTAAATTTTGTTTAAAATTTAAGATTCTCATTTTCAAAAACTTTAAATTTCCAACTACATTTTAATTCAGTTTTCAACTTTCACCTAAAATCAAATTCCCACACAAAAATTTAAATTTCATTCAAATGTTAGAAATTGCAAAGCTACAGGACTTTAAACCTGAAACTGTTTTGTTTTAAAACTTGATTTAAAACAGAATTTTAAAACTTGTTTAAATTTAAGTTTCATTTTAAAAACTTTGAATTTCAAACCTCATTTGAAATTAGATTTAACTTCCATTTAAATCAGATTCTAACTAAAAAAATATGAATTCACTTAACTAAAAACTGCAAAATTTACTCTTTGACTTTAAACCTGCAATCTGTTTTAAACCTTGATTTAAAACATAATTTTAAATCTTGTTTGAATTTAAGATTTTACTTTTTTTTTAAACTTTGAATTCAAAGCTACATTTGAATTCAGTTTTAAATCTTATATTTGATTCAATTTTAAATCTTTAAAAATAAGAGTTTCATTCAAGATTTTAAAAACTGTAAAATTACAGACTTTAAACCTGCAATCCAAATACCCGAGAAACCCCTCCTATTACTTCGAGTTTCCCTACTCCTTGCTTCGAGATAATTTCTCAAAACCCCGAGTTCTACTTCGGGTCAAAACCCTGCACACCCAATAGTTCACCTGAGTTCCACAGTAACCAAGACCAACCTGTCATCACCTAGTAATACCACCTCCAGCCACCATCATCGACACGACCTTGGCCATAGCTACCTCTACACTTCCTACTCAACCTCTCAAATTCCTAACCCACTTAATGCAACAGATGGATGTGCAGACCTGCAACCTTTAAAACCAGTTTTTGAAAACCTGGAAAAACTAAATTCCAAACTCTTCTCTTCCTCTGATCATCAAACACCAAATTTACTCCATTTCTACATCCATATTCCACTAACATGAAGCATCATAACACCCTAAACTCACTAGCTTAACAGATTATCTTCAAATTTTCCATTTCTGTTTTGAAACAGAAATGACTTTTCCCCACAGTTTATTTAAAACTGTAATCTAAATTTTTTTTACAGTCCATTAGTTAAATAATATTATCTTAAACTATTTTTAAAACCAAGAATATGATGTTATTAACCAATTTCCTTCAGTGATCATTGCCAAATTTCCATTGTACAGGAAATTATCCATTTATCTAGTAAAAAGAGGGGCTGTTATCAACCACAGAGCATCAAATATATATAATACTCAAAACAAGTATGCAGGCATTATCATACTTACAAACACACATTTACATTCAATCTCAAAGCAATCATTAGAGGCTATAGTTCACACATGCAATAAGATTCATCCAGACAGAAAGAACTGCATTTTTTTTATAAACAGAAGGTTTACTTTTTATTCTCTCTTCTTTTTTTTAATGAAAATAGTTTGCATTTGAACTTAAGTTCTTATATTTACTTTAGCACTGATTTTAGAAAGAAGAACTCTTTTTAAAATAAAGGTTTACTCACATTAAATTGAAGAATGCAGAAACAAATCTTAAGTGCGGAAACAATTTCCAGAGATGCAATCTGAAGTGCATGTTGATCTTGGCTTGCATTTTGAAGTTGAAGTTGCTTTTATCTTGTATTTGTATGCATGCAGACCTTTATCTTCATTTGCTAGAGTATGGCATTGATCTTGCAAATTGATGTTGAGGATTGCAGCAAATTTGATTGAAGATGTATGCAGTTTTTAGATTGCAGATATGAAGTTTGATTTATATTTTGATTTTGCAGATTTGTAGTTTGATTCTTGAACATGAGTTAAAATTTGGATTTTGGATTTTCAGATTTTCTGAAAATCTGGTTTTCAGGTTTTTCAATCTGAAGAAAAATGTTTTTAACCCTAAAGTATTTGTTATATTCACTTATCAATACAAATTAAAATAAAAAGCTTTGAAATCAAATGCCACTTGTTATGTTTAGGTGCAGATAATTTTACAAGTGTCTATTTTATTAGTTAAATGATCAACACATATGCATGTTAATATTTAAAAGCCATTTCTAAATTTCTAAATGTATTTAAATTATCTTAAACTATTTCTAATTTGTTTTTAGCAAGTTTTAAATGTTGTATTAACCTTAGCCTTGAAATAATTACATGTTATTTATAACTTCTTATAACATTCATTTTAATGTTTGATTGATTATTTTTAAAATAACATTCTTTATGAAACTAAATTTTAAATCAAATGTTATATTTTAACAAGAATGAATTAAATCTATTCAAAGAAAAGCAATTTAAAATTAAAAAATCAAACTTTTACTATAAAACAAAATTAAACTATATTTATTTTATAAACCAAAATAAATGCTCACTTATTTCTATAAAAAAATATAAGAAAGATTTTTAAAACAAACTTTTGAAAAATTTACAATACTCGTTTAAATTAATTTAAAACAATTTACACATTATACATTAATATATATTAATTAGAAAATATTCTTTATTTAATATAAATTAAAATCAATTCCTTTATTTACAATGTATAAACATTTATACATTATAAATGAAAATATTTTTAAATCAATTTAGAAGGATGAATTTATTACTTAAATATTTTTTTAACTTTTGAAAACAATATCATTTAACAAACTAAATAATTATTAATTTTCAAAAGAAAATTCCAATTTGAATTAAATTATTAAAACAATATTTCACATTTTAAAATAATTACCAATGAAATTATTAAATAATTATTGCCTAAATTTCTGGGACATCACATTCCTCCCCCCTTAAAAGAATTTCGTCCTCGAAATTTAAAAGCAAAGGTAATTTAATAATCCCATACAGATTTTAAATTTTAAAATAGCAAACATATGTTATCAACCAAATACTAGCAACCATAGCAATAAATTCAAACAAACAATTCTAATTATCCAAACAAAATTCTGGATAGGATTCACTAGAGTTTCCCAGGTATAAACACCGGGACACTCGCCCTACAGAATCTAAACTAGCTACACCTCTCAGATCTAGAACTCCTATATATCTAGATCTACAAATCTAAACAGAATACAGGACTACAGACAAGTCCTGATTAATTCCCAAACCTCTCAGAACTACTGAGTCCAAAACCAGAGATAAACCATACACGTACTCCCTCAGAGATACGTGAAAACAAAACAAATTCCAGCTATCCGATCTGGAAATTCAATCCTGTAGAACAAACACTCCATTCTCAAAGGAAACAGAAAGATCCAATAGTCATATCCACAAATCTCTCCTGATGATCCTGGTTGCCTTCAACTTTCTAGATCAATCAAAATCCACCACACAAACTCTATCTGGAAACAAACAGATACAAAACAATCAAGTCTCCAGATCCAAATTAATTTCCTATAGAAATCCTATGATCCAAGACAAAACTCAAATTCCCAAAGAATCGGGTGTTGCTTCTATTCTGGAATAGCTGCCACCATGCTTCCACTACGCAACTTTGATTCAAGGATGCTGTTGATGAACACGAGTATAAACTTGATCAACTTATCCCGGAATATTGTTCATCAAATTCCATAGAATCTCAGTGACCTATCTGATTCGGTCACAACACCGCAACAAAAATTACTCAGAGAACCTCCGAACCATCGCAAGTCACTTTTGTGATTCTACCTAGTTCAGATTCCAAGAAATCGTTCTCACTTCAACAAATAGAACAGCTAAAGCCTTCAAAAGAAGAAACTAGTGGTCCACCTCTTAACCACAAACTTCACACCTAACAGAGCTTCCAGAAGAAAAGGACAAGCTACACCATATGCCTGGACTACTGACAGAAGAATCACAGAGATTTCTGAACCATCGATGAACAGGCTACTCACTGCTGCTACTGCTGCCAAAACTTCCTTAACCAAAAGCTCATCGAACCTCCAAGCTACATCAGCCTCTTTACAATAGAGCCTTCCAGTTAGACAGATATCTCTGAGGAAACTCACTCCCAAACCAAGCTCAAAACACTCTGCCAAACTGAGTCTCAAACTCAAATACAGACAGAACTCCTTCCTAAGGTTGCCAAAATACCATTGTTGGCTTCAGAACTCCCAACTAATCCAAACTCAAGAAAGTCCACTCACATGAGTGCTACCAAGCTTACAATCCAAAGATACACTCCGAATCTTGAAAAGATTTCCTTTAGAGTTCAGTGAAATCCTTCACACCAAACTGCAGAACTACTCAAGATGCCCAATACTGCCTTAGCAGGTTACTTCCAACCTTTAACACTCGAACTCCAACCATTGGTAGTTATGTTACACACACCACTACCCTATCTACCTTTATTACTTATATTGGAAACCCGAACAGGTAACCCAACAAATAGGTAGAAATAAATATATATATATATATATATATATATTCAAAATTACAAATGCGCTCTCTCAAGATAGACAACACTACAGAGCCTAGGTATTCACTCAACCTAATGCTCTGATACCACGTTGTAACGACCCAACTTCCACACTCCAGGAAGTCGCATCGCTAAGAAGAAAGAAAGGGATAGAAAAGAAAAGAAAGGAAAGAAAGAACAGACAACATCAGAATCTCACAGCGGAATCGAATAAATTATAATATATCACATAAAACTTTACATGGTATCATATACATCAGAGTTAAACAGCTAATACAACACAAACTAGACAGTTATAAACATCTATCTAACTATTACAATTCAAGTACATCAGAGAAACAGATACAACTCAAACACAGCGGAACTACTAAATATATCTACACGCTGAAGCCTCCTGCTCCATTATCTCCTCCAGAAAACTCGTCAAAGCAATCCTGAATTCACTTGACTACTCATACATAATATGAGTACCCAAGAGTTTAATAAAACAGAAAATAAACACTCAAGTCAGACAGGGGTCTGGTGTGAGTAAACGGGGATAAAAGTTGCTTAACTTTAGAAAATCCTTTGAAAACAAAAGGTATCACGTAAGACTTCCCACACATAAACATGGAAAAGTTTTTACCTTACGCTAACCAAAACATTTGATAGGAAATCCAGTGATATTATAATAGTGTCTAGGGTTTTCAAGTAAATAAGAAATAGCCGAAATTGTTACATCTATTAAATTCCAGCTACTAGCCACAAAAGTGGGTAATACAAACAAAACCGTAGGGTCTCGTAGGGAAAATGGGTTTCCATCAATGGCAGGGCTACTGGGGTACCGTCCGTCACAGTACATGGCCTAGATCACCGTACCGAGGATTACTCCCTTCATCCCCTGCAACAGAAAGCCGGACCCGTTCCTTACTGAACAGTTCCGAACAAGACCACCCCGCAGATTGGTCGTCACCAACTGCCACACAGCCGAAATATAAAGGGACCTCTAGACAGGAGTAAATCTTGATCTCAAGTGGGTGCGACCCACGAAGCTTTGCTACAGCTCCCCTGTTTTAGCCATTCCCGGTTGATGAGGCTTGAGGTTACGATTACCTTTATAGGACACATAAATCTTAGAATGCTCATCGTCCGCCTGACGATGTGCTGAAAGCATTCAATCCATACAAGTTCGTTCCGGTTCGAACGAAACCGAAGGCATTATCTCGTTACACTCGTATTGGAATCACCCTCAGAGTTAACGACGATAACCCTTGCACTATATATCTCCATCTCGAATCTATAAGTACTATTCCGTCAAACTCATTACGGAATCACCCACAGAGTTATACTGACGTATAGCCCTTACACCTCGAGTCTTCACTTGCTCCACTTGGAATAACGACCTAACGTTTAATTGGAATCGATGTGGTTTTCGGATATCCAAATATGGAAACCCGATCCCGGTCTCATCGAAACCAAACGCCATTTTAATGTCCAAGTTATACTTAAGGGTTTTAAGTAATTAACTTATCTCATCATTATCTATTTCATACAGATAGATAAACTACATCTAGCAATAGATAATCATATTCATATCATAACAGATATTCTGTATCATCCATAAACAGATAATCATCACAACCAAATAATCCATCACAAACCATCATACTTAAACCAATCATCCATATCATACAGATACAACTAATCTCATTACTGAGATCACAACCATTCAATCAATAGCATCCATAAGCAAAGATTCATTAACCATCAATTATAATTAATTTAAAATGAATTAAATTAATTACAACTATCTCTAATTAATTTAAATTAAATTAAATTAATTAACACATTTAAATCTTGCTTAACATCCATTAATTAATTAACCCAGTTAATTAATTCACTTCCTAAGTATTAAACTTGATTAAACATCTTTGATTAATCATTTACTAATTACAATAAATAATTAGTCCTTAATTAATTGCACAAATTAATTAACCTTAATCAGAAGTAATTAACATTTAATTACTCATTTATTAATTAATTATAATTAATTATATATGTCCTTAATTAATTACAATTAATTAATCACTTAACTTAATCAAACAATCCTTAATTACATCATTAATTATAATAATTAATGATCTCTAATATTTAATAAATTACTTAATTAAAATTAATTGCATTTAGTAATTAATCTAATTATTAATCACCTTGATTAATATTCAATTAAGTAATTAATTATCTTTAATTACTCATTAATCAAATTAATTATCCAATAATTAATCATTAATTAATTCCTTAATTAATTACAAAATTAATTATCCAAATTACTAATTACATTCCAGTAATTATCATTATTATTTCTCTAAGTAATCTTGCTCCACTAATTACATTGAGTAATTACACTCTTAAAATCATCAAATGATTTATTAAATTAATTAAACTAAATTAATTAACTTAATTAAATCACATATTAAAATTAATTGCATTAATTAGTTACTTATTATCCTTAGATAATTATCACCCATTATTAATTAACATCATTTCATTAATTTTATACTTAAGAAAATTTAAATTAGATTAATTATCAAAATTAATCTAAACCATTATTAAAAATCAAATAATTAAGTAAACCCCTAATTATCTTAAAAATTTTCAAAATAATCAAATTACTTATCAAATGACTCATTTAAATTCAAAATGTATTAAAACAATACATTTCTAAAATTAAATTCAAATTCCAATTTTTATTTAAAGATTCAAATGTTTAATTATTTAAGCATTGATCCAAATTAAATAATTATAAAACCTTACAATAAAATGAATGTTAAGAACATTCATTACCAAACTATAAAGAGAGATTTAAAATTAATTACATGATAAAAAAAACAAGCCTTTGAAAATAGATTGATTTGTTTATCTTCAAATCAACATTTAACACTTCATATTTATTCAAGTATTAAAGAATAAATTCTTCCATCTAAAATCAAATTTTATTTCCAAAACTATTTTTAATCATTTGAACATGTTCATTATTATTTTTTCCAAACTGGTTTTGAAATCAAAACTATTCCAAAGAAATTTGAAACTGTTTTTAACTAAATTTCAAAACCAATTTAAATCTTGTTTAAATCATTTAAATCTGCTTAAAATTTATAACTCAAATAAACTGTTTTAAATCAAAAATCAGGTTTAAAAGATAACCTGAAACTATTTTAAATCTTGACTTAAACCCAGATTAAATTTTGTTTAAAATTTAAGATTCTCATTTTCCAAAACTTTAAATTTCCAACTACATTTTAATTCAGTTTTCAACTTTCACCTAAAATCAAATTCCCACACAAAAATTTAAATTTCATTCAAATGCTAGAAATTGCAAAGCTACAGGACTTTAAACCTGAAATGTTTTGTTTTAAAACTTGATTTAAAACAGAATTTTAAAACTTGTTTAAATTTAAGTTTCATTTTAAAAACTTTGAATTTCAAACCTCATTTGAAATTAGATTTAACTTCCATTTAAATCAGATTCTAACTAAAAAAATATGAATTCACTTAACTAAAAACTGCAAAATTTACTCTCTGACTTTAAACCTGCAATCTGTTTTAAACCTTGATTTAAAACATAATTTTAAATCTTGTTTGAATTTAAGATTTTACTTTTTTTTTAAACTTTGAATTCAAAGCTACATTTGAATTCAGTTTTAAATCTTATATTTGATTCAATTTTAAATCTTTAAAAATAAGAGTTTCATTCAAGATTTTAAAAACTGTAAAATTACAGACTTTAAACCTGCAATCCAAATACCCGAGAAACCCCTCCTATTACTTCGAGTTTCCCTACTCCTTGCTTCGAGATAATTTCTCAAAACCCCGAGTTCTACTTCGGGTCAAAACCCTGCACACCCAATAGTTCACCTGAGTTCCACAGCAACCAAGACCAACCTGTCATCACCTAGTAATACCACCTCCAGCCACCATCATCGACACGACCTTGGCCATAGCTACCTCTACACTTCCTACTCAACCTCTCAAATTCCTAACCCACTTAATGCAACAGATGGATGTGCAGACCTGCAACCTTTAAAACCAGTTTTTGAAAACCTGGAAAAACTAAATTCCAAACTCTTCTCTTCCTCTGATCATCAAACACCAAATTTACTCCATTTCTACATCCATATTCCACTAACATGAAGCATCATAACACCCTAAACTCACTAGCTTAACAGATTATCTTCAAATTTTCCATTTCTGTTTTGAAACAGAAATGACTTTTCCCCACAGTTTATTTAAAACTGTAATCTAAATTTTTTTACAGTCCATTAGTTAAATAATATTATCTTAAACTATTTTTAAAACCAAGAATATGATGTTATTAACCAATTTCCTTCAGTGATCATTGCCAAATTTCCATTGTACAGGAAATTATCCATTTATCTAGTAAAAAGAGGGGCTGTTATCAACCACAGAGCATCAAATATATATAATACTCAAAACAAGTATGCAGGCATTATCATACTTACAAACACACATTTACATTCAATCTCAAAGCAATCATTAGAGGCTATAGTTCACACATGCAATAAGATTCATCCAGATAGAAAGAACTGCATTTTTTTTTATAAACAGAAGGTTTACTTTTTATTCTCTCCTTTTTTTTTAATGAAAACAGTTTGCATTTGAACTTAGGTTCTTATATTTACTTTAGCACTGATTTTAGAAAGAAGAACTGTTTTTAAAATAATGGTTTACTCACATTAAATTGAAGAATGCAGAAACAAATCTTAAGTGCAGAAACAATTTCCAGAGATGCAATCTGAAGTGCATGTTGATCTTGGCTTGCATTTTGAAGTTGAAGTTGCTTTTATCTTGTATTTGTATGCATGCAGACCTTTATCTTCATTTGCTAGAGTATGACATTGATCTTGCAAATTGATGTTGAGGATTGCAGCAAATTTGATTGAAGACGTATGTAGTTTTTAGATTGCAGATATGAAGTTTGATTTATATTTTGATTTTGCAGATTTGTAGTTTGATTCTTGAACATGAGTTAAAATTTGGATTTTGGATTTTCAGATTTTCTGAAAATCTGGTTTTCAGGTTTTTCAATCTGAAGAAAAATGTTTTTAACCCCAAAGTAATTGTTATATTCACTTATCAATATAAATAAAATAAAAAGCTTTGAAATCAAATGCCACTTGTTATGTTTAGGTGTAGATAATTTTACAAGTGTCTATTTTATTAGTTAAATGATCAACACATATGCATGTTAATATTTAAAAGCCATTTCTAAATTTCTAAATGTATTTAAATTATCTTAAACTATTTCTAATTTGTTTTTAGCAAGTTTTAAATGTTGTATTAACCTTAGCCTTGAAATAATTACATGTTATTTATAACTTCTTATAACGTTCATTTTAATGTTTGATTGATTATTTTTAAAATAACATTCTTTATGAAACTAAATTTTAAATCAAATGTTATATTTTAACAAGAATGAATTAAATCTATTCAAAGAAAAGCAATTTAAAATAAAACAAATCAAACTTTTACTATAAAACAAAATTAAACTATATTTATTTTATAAACCAAAATAAATGCTCACTTATTTCTATAAAAAAAATATAAGAACGATTTTTAAAACAAACTTTTGAAAAATTTACAATACTCATTTAAATTAATTTAAAACAATTTACACATTATACACTAATATATAATAATTAGAAAATATTCTTTATTTAATATAAATTAAAATCAATTCCTTTATTTACAATGTATAAACATTTATACATTATAAATGAAAATATTTTTAAATCAGTTTAGAAGAATGAATTTATTACTTAAATATTTTTTTAACTTTTGAAAACAATATCTTTAACAAACTAAATAATTATTAATTTTCAAAAGAAAATTCCAATTTGAATTAAATTATTAAAACAATATTTCACATTTTAAAATAATTACCAATGAAATTATTAAATAATTATTGCCTAAATTTCCGGGACATCACAGGATTGATGTGTGCAGTGTGTGATGTATGTTGTGTGCAGTGCTGTGTGATGTGCATGATGTGTGTGATGTGTACAATGTATGTTGTATGCGATATGAGTGATGTGTAAGATGTGTAATGTGTGGATGTGTGCGATGCGTGCAATGGGTGTGAAGTATGAGTTGTGTTTTGAGTGTGATGTGTGCAATAGATGCTTGATGTGTGTGGTGTGATGTATGCGATGGATGCTTGATCCGTATTTTATGATTGTGTTCGTTGTCTTGTGGATGTTTTGATGTTTGATGTGTTATGGATGTTATTTGACGTGTTGTGGATGTTTTATTATTCTTTTGGTTTGACTTCTTTATTATGCTGTGTATATGTTATCCCTTGAGATATCATTTATATTCTTACCATTGAATCTAGACATAGTCTGATCCATTTATTATTTATATAATACTCGGGTCAGTCTAAGACATTTCAGGCTCAGGGACATGATGACCAGTTCTGATTTTCAAACATAGACTGCGGCTAGACTATTAGTTGATTGGTGTAGCATTATCTATTTTTGTAGCCTCATGTATATTGATGACATTGAGACGTATGTATTAGATCTGCATATTGTATATTTTTGAGCTAGTGGGAGTTTGACGTATCCTATATCCCAAACTTAGACTTGTGTACACTTATTATTACTATATATGTTATTGCCGTATGGATGACTCTGTGTTCTTTATTCTTTTGCATATTGTGTATTGTTCTATCCTTGAGATCACACGTGTTTATTGCTTTGAACTAAGATTTTTTATGTCGAGATAAGCGACTTTTACATTGTGAGACATATTTAGTGTTGGTCCAAGGGAATATTCACGTGTGTATCACTCATGTCACCTAATTCTCTGTGTTACTCGACAGTATTAATCGGTAATACTCTTGGACGAAATGAACATAGAGGTGGGGAGTTACATTAAAAGTAGAATTCTACAATGCAACGTACATTAAATTTATTGAGATAATTTTTTTTACAAATTAGTTTTATTATCACTTTTTTTACATGATTTAGATACCCTAATCTAGTAAAAGGTTAATTTTGACATTTTAGTTGGTATAATAGCGGTATACATGTTGAAATTGTCATCAATTAGCATTTATTAGAAATATTGATATATATATATATATATATATATTAAATAACTAAATTTATTTAAATGGGTTAAATTTTGGATTTGTATTAACTAAAGGCATGGACTTGGATATAAACTTTATGAGGTAACTGATGAACTATTTGCAAGTAATTGTACAAGCTTCTAAATGTATATGTATACTATAATGTAAAACGATGGGATAGATTTAGTAAAATAGGTATAGATTATTAACTTAAAAAAAGTCTGAAAATAAAATATCAAGAGAGAATCATGGAGAAGAGAGAAAATTTCTAAAAATCTATAAAAGAGCTAGAAGTTCTTCTATTTTAGTATTGTTTAATTGATTTGCATCTGTTAATATCGATTAGAGCATCTTGACACATACAGCATTCCATATTCCCCTCCCCCTCCCTCCCTCTCTTTATATATATATATATATATATATATATATATATATATATATGCGCATGTATGTACGTATGTATGTATGTTTGTGTGTGTGTGTATATTTTGAAGTTCTTCTACTTTAGCATTCCATAATTCATTTAGCCATAAGTCTTCAGATTTAAGGTAGTGGTTTTTTGTCCAAGCAACCCAGACAGAGTTGTTGTTATTAATGAAATTATCAAAATATTGGCGAAGGTAGAATTATTCCAAATTTTGAGATTTTTGATGTGAAGTCCTCTTGTTTTTTTGGTAATTCTAATTTCTTAAAAGCAACTGAAACAAGTTTTCTTGAGTATAATGAACTAGACTATAAGAATCTGATCATGACACCTCTTATCATAGAAATAAGCTTTGCCGGGAAAAGGAAAGTTCTACCCTATTAAACATTCATGGAGAAAATAAAGGAGTTAAGAAAGGCAAGTCTTCCAGCTTGATTGACTCAAAAGTCTATTTCTCCATCTATTCATAGTAGAAGTGATTTTCTCATAAAGAGGGATATATTGAACAGTGGAGATTTTCTTAATGGCTAGGGCAATTCCTAGGTAACTCATATTTAGAAAAGGCAACATTTCAGTGATAGAGAAACAGTGATCAATTTGACGATTAGACAAGCCAACCACGAGGATGTGAGATTTGGTGGATTTGATGTGCGGGCCAATAAAAGATGAGAAAGAGTCAAGAGTATTCATGATGTTGGTTAGGGAGAAGGTAGATGATTCAGTAAATATAATAGGGCCAGTGTAGGGTGTTTTTATAACAATAAATAACATATAACATAAAATGGATACAAATCAGTTTATTGGATCGCTTTAAAAATTGCTCTATTCCTTTTATTTTATGAGATGGGATTTATTTACATTGGTTTGTGCTGACCTCTTAAATTTAGATCATAACTATGTATTGTATCGATAAAATCTCTAACTCGACGGGACTCCAATTTTCATAAAATTATTATGTAGTGTACCAAAAAATGTTGCATCTGTTAATGAAAAAAAGTAATCGTCCTCATTATTTCGGTGATCGTCCACTGTTTTTTGACTTTCTTTTCGATTAGAACCCATCAAAGGTACTTTTCAACGAACCATCGTCTTTTTGCATTTTCGATGGAAGATTGTCGAATTTTGCTTTGCACGAGGATAAAATATTAAATCAATTTATTTGGTTCCATTATCCATAACATTTTTTTCCATGTGAGTCCTCTAAAATTGGCCTCCTATCAAAAATTGAATCTCTTTAATAATGCCCTAAATAATTATAATTTGGAAATTTTAATGGCCAAAAGTACAGTAGTGCTAAGGGCTTCGTGCATTTGGCTAAAGAAACAGCGATCGATGCTTGAATGCCAACCGTGCCATGCTCGGGTGACGATCAAGGCCCGACCCTTAATCAAAGGCACAGTTCCTAGAATCATGCTACAAGTATATTAGAAAATATAAAAGAATTAGGATGCTACCATTGGCATCCTGATTTTTTTCTTCAGGCCACCAAACTAAAGCCCACCTCCAAAAAATTAAGTCTCATATTCCTAAACCATTCTCTTATTTTGTTTTAGTTAGCTGGCACCCAAAGTTTCAAAAAGTAGGTAATTTCCCTCTTCTATTCCTTCTTCAGACAACAAGCTATGTCATCGTCTATAATGATAAAAATTGGTCCATCTTCTTGGCGAAGCCAGAAGTTAATGTTGGAAATTCAACCAAGTTGATCCAGTAAGTGTTTTCTTTCTGCATTTTAAGTAGGTGAACCCTAATTTGCAAAACGTGGAACAAGTCGAGTTAGATTGAGTCGATTAATGATTCGCAAAATGTAAAACCCTAGTTTTTTACTATTATTTTGATTGGAATGGTTTCTTATAGCCATGAAATTTAAATTGTCATGGTGATTGGAAACCAATTAAGGCTTATTGAGCTCGGTGTTGAATGGTAGATTGGATTTTGCTTATCAACATAGATTTGTTTTGCATAGCTTACCAAATTTAGTTAAAATCATTACTTAACATAGATTTGTTATGCATAGGTTGCTGAATTTAGGTAAATTTATACATAAATCATGGAATGAATACATTTCAAAACATAGAAATCCAATGGTCAGTTATTGTATTTATATAAGTAATTCTATTGAATTGAATTTATATAGTATTTATTTAACTATCATATATCATATTTATAACATATTTTTATATAAAGGATGTATGATCCTAGGACCGTACAGTCGAACCATATATGTGTGTGTGTGTGTGTGTGTGTTAATAAAGATACAGAAGTCCATAACCCAAAGGTCCACCCAACAAACACACATAGCCAACATGCCTGGCTCGATAGCATAAAGAGAAACAAAATAAAGTCAATATGCCTGGCAGCATAGCAAAGCAATAATCAGTGTCCAATAAGTATTAAATGCAAGCTCAGCATCATATGACATCCAAGAAACAATAGATGAGGCCAAATTTCAGCCTAACAAAGTAACCTATATAAAATCTCAGGACAGTATTCAGGGGTGCGGGGCGAGAAAATGAGTTTGCGATCCTAGGTCCTTTGCAACTAAAATCGCTTCGTTATTAGCATCGAATTCACCATTATTGCAGAGGACCAACTCATCATCTAAGAGTTTATAAAAAATCCCCCTCTCATCTTTTTCATCATCAGAAATCCATTTTTGGAACACCTTATACACAGAGTGGTGGCAAAGGCCAGTACCCCTATGCATCCAGGTTTCGGCCTCCCTACAGCAAATTAAAGGATAAAATTTTGAAGTTTGTCTTCAATCTCCTAAGCAATGAGGTCAACACCAGGAAGGTCGAAGATTAAGGCATGGACAAATCGCTTCTTAACACATGTCATTAGGGAGTCAGTGTTACATGAGGGGACGGAATCCGGAGATGAATGTGGCCAAGGAGTTAAGTCACAGGCAAGTGGAGGAGAGATCTCAACACCTATTGTAATGGAGGGAAGGGCTGTAAGAGGAGGAGTAGTTAGCAGCGACACTGTGTCTACCAACCTAGGAGAATCCGAATTGATGGGGGTAAGGAGGAGGATAGGAGACTTGGGAAGCTTTGACCTACCAATGTCTAGTGGGGGGCTTTGGCAAGGGATTCTTAGGAAGGATGCTGCTAAAATCGGCACCTGAGTGAGGGTGGCTGGGAATTTCCTGGCCAAAGGAATGGCACATGTCACAAATAGGCGGCTTCCACTGATATGAGACGTCGAAGTAGGTAATCCTCCCTGCGACAAAAGAGATGGGAACTCGAGATGGAAACTACCTTGAAGGAAAATCTCAAATTGGAGATTAGCATAACAGAGAAACTGTCTATGCTTGGCGAAAATGTCAAAACAATTCAGTTGTCCAGTATGGTTGGTGATCCAGTTTATCCCCTTAAGCGATTAAAAAATTGAAGGAATATTTGAGATGTGCGCCCAAATAGAAATAGATAAAACTTACTCGCATGCAAGGTTGACAGATTGGATCCACTGGGTAATGATAAACACTTTACCCTCAGTGATAATATGGTCTGATTTCAAAATATAAGTTCTCTTCTTAGGGGAGGAGAATTTTAAAAAAAATGCATTGAGTTGTCACATCTGACATTTACCGAACCACGCAAACGCCACATCAAACCAAGACATGTTTTTGACAATCGAGTAATAGGGAGCATCATCTAAAAAGAAGCCAACTAAATAGTCTTTCCAAAATGCAATTCCAGCATCAATAATTTTTTTTGGGTATGGGACAGACGTATCCGCAAATTCGACATCATATTTTTTGGGAATAAAAGAGCCTAGATTATGAGGCTTATTCATAAACAAAGATGACCAACCACAAACTGGCTTGGGACTTTCATTAATAGTATTGGAGCTGGTAGCGACTTTAGCAACGGAAGAGGCGCTAGATGTTACCTTTGAGAGCCCTGAGCCATCTGCCACCGCTTCACCAGCCATCGCTAGACAGTCATCTACCATCAAATCGGCACCACCTAAGGAGATGAAGGCAGCATCGCGTCTTGGACTTCTTTGCAACTCAACTGGTTGGGATCCTACTACATCCTACTTGAAGGAACCAACACTAGCCCAAGGTTGACAGCCCCAGGACAAAGGGGGAAACTCATCAATAGCATCAAGAATAAGGGCCATAAGCTCAGATCGTCTCCAAAACACGAAAATGAGAAGTTGGAGAAGTCATGAGTGGAGATAGTATTTGCGATCAGAGAGGCAATATGTAGAAATCAAGTAGCAGAACGAAGTCACGATCGAGAACAAAGCTATAGAATGAAGTTGGGATTTGAGAAGTCTCGAACTAAAAATGGAATCGAGTAGCATACATGGTTGGAAATAAAATAGAAAAATTATGATTTTAGGGATGAAAACCCTAGCTCAACAGTCGCCAATTTGAAATTTGAAAGCAGTAGTCATTTTTCTTTTTAGAAAAATGTTAACTTGGCTTACGCTGTTTGCATTATATTTATAACATTTGTTATATTGTTTATAAGAAAAGATAGATAAGCCTGACTGCTTTTTTAAGATGCAAACGGGTTATGGAACTAAAGAAGAAAAGGAAGATGGACGTCGTGGTTGAAGTTGGAAACCAAGAAGAAAATAGGAATGATGATTAGTTCAAGAGATTAGCCAAACGAAGATGTTTCTGCAAATAGGTCTAGTCATGATGGTTCGGAGGATGAGTCTAGTCAAGATGGTTCTAGAGATAGGTCTAATAAAGAATGGTCTGGGGATGGTTCTGGTCAAGATGGATCTAGAGATGTCTTTATTAAAAATGGAGATGAATCAAATGATGATGATTCGGATAATGAAGAAGCATAAATGCAAACAAATGTTCCTCCTTTGAGTGGGCCTTCTTCTAGAAAAGCTTCTAATTCTATGTCGATGAATAAATCTATACTAAAAAGTTTCGAATCGCATATTAATATGCTATTTGGAATAAGCACGAGGTTGGTTACATTGTCTTTTTTCCAATCTTCTAAATAATATTTTATAATGCATGACAGTTCATAATTTTTTTGATTTGGAAGCGAGGCCTGCTAAAATGCATTTTCCATACAACTAAGTTAAAGGAATGGAGTGTCGATGATATGCCAACTCCAGTTGTGCAAAAAAATTAAAAATATAGGTTTGTATGCTTTGGCACAATTCTCATGCAAGCATGCCGACTATGTGACTATTTCTGCTTTCATCGAGAGATGGCATACCGAAACAAATTCTTTTTGTTTGCCTTTTAGAGAAATGATAATAATGTTGGATGTCGTAGACCAAATTCCGTCATAAGTAATTGTATTTATGTAGAGGAGGATGATTGTAATTCGATTGACCTTTTAGTTAATTATCTTGGTGTCGGTGAGGTTGTAACAAGAGAATAACTAAAATATTCTAATTTAGTGAAGCTCAACTTCTTATTAAAAACATTTGACAAAAAAGAAAATAAAGAAGATGTAAATGAAGGTGATTTCATAGTCATTACCCATTCGTGTATGCTTTATTTATTGGTTTTTACTTTATTCTGTGTTAAGTCGAGCAAGAAGGTTTCGGTGAACTATTTGAGATGTTCAAAAGAATGTAAATCATTTGAATGAACAAGCTTGGGGGATGCGAGCATTATCCTTTTTATATCATCAATTGAGTTTGGCTCCAAGATGGGATGTAAAACGGACGACCGGCTACTTAATCATTGACAATGAGTCATTTCTATTTTTGTTCAACCAATCTACCGAATAGTTAAATGAATACCAACAAAAATTTTTATAGGCTTGGATTTATGATCATTTTCCTCTGCTTCGTAATGTTATTCCTAGTATAGACTGTGATGACACGACGCCAAGGATGTGTAGAGGGCAACCAATGAAACAATCCGGAGACATAATGTAACGACCTGTATTTTTAACTATTTTAAATTATTAAATTTAATATGATTATTAAATAAAAATGGTTGAAAATAAAATTTAATGATTTTGAATGTAAGTTATTGGATATGAACTTGAATAGAATTTAGAAATAAACTAATTTCGAATATTTAAGTAATAACGAGTATTAAAGATAATGCTATGTATTGAATGGGTTTTCAATTTGTAGTTGAATTGAATAATAAATGTTGAATCTATTAGGTGGGAATGAAGTAATTGATAGATAACTAAGATTCCATTGGAGCTAGAAATGTAATGCTAGACATTTAAATGGAATTAAAATTTGATAAGTTAAAATGTGAATTTTATATATTAATTTAATATTGAAATCTAATATATGAAAATAGTGTGAATAATCAAATTTTGATTTAATATGATTCGAATCGGTTTTCAATATGAATATAAATTTTATATGATTTATAATTAAGTTAATAAACTTTTAAAATTGAAATTTTAAGCAATTCTGTAAATTTTGAAAAAGTCGTCGATTTAATCGACGATTAAAAATAGCCTTCCGGGGCACAGTCTTGGAATTCAACGAAACCTATTCCATTGGATCCGTAATAGTGTCTTATTATCGGATTTCAAATTTCGTAACGTTCGGAGTTATCGTTTGGTCGTACGGGTTAGAAACGTGTTGAAATAAATATCGAAAATTTAATATTTAAATTCGATTCAAAAAGTTATCTTCCACATACGATCGAATTAGGCCCCAAATTATGTTCCATTGTGTTCGAAATATGGGTAAAACATTATGGACATTTCAATTTATCGAAATATGTAAAGGTTTAATTCTATTTTAATATTTATCTTACTGATTGGACATTATTTATGTAGTGTATTCTAATACATACAAATATTTTGACGGATCCCTAAGAGATGGAAAATCCCGTAACATTTCTTGAGTTATTGCACGCATGTTATACACTGGATAGGAGATGTGAAAACTCGTAAGCATCTCTGATGCCGTTACACTCATGTTTATGCGATGTTGATTTGACTGACATAAGGATATTTTAGTCCTGACTCGAATGTTTTGTCTTCTCATTACGCTCGGGTAAGTCCTGAGTTTTTCAGCTTATTGAAGATTTATTCTGGAGTATGAAGACGAAGATTCGGTATACTACTACTATTATTATTCCTGCATCATGCTGTCTGCTGCATTATTTTATTTGTTCTGTCGTATATGTATAACTTTGACAAATGTTGTATAAACGATAATTAAAAGTATATTAAAAAGCTTCATGAACTATTTATTTGATTATTATATTTTATCGTTCCGCTGTGAAATTCTGTGTTTGTTTCTTCTTCTTTTTCTTTTACTTTATTATTTATCCCACTAACAATCCTCCCTTTTGAATGGTGTGAGTTGACAAGTGTGGTTTATTGTCGATTTAAACTGTTCAAAAAGGTGGGTCGTTACAGTTGGTATCAGAGCTTTTGTTTGGCAATAACCATAGCTTTGTGGGGTCCGACTCTTTATAAATAGTGTAGTAATACCCTATGATGGGTCGCTGAGTGTATATATGAGAGAGCATATTTGTTGTGATATAAAATTATTTTATGTTGTGTTGGTTGATTTGTTAAGTGGCTTATGGATTCTGGTTAATAATTAACGTCATTGATAGAGATCACTAAACACTTGAACAGGACAATTCGATGTAGTATTGTTTTGAAATTGGGTGAATGAAATAATTTTACCCTAATTATATTTTGTAAATAAAGGAACACTTTTCAAAAATTATTATGAGTTACCTAACTTGTTTGGTTGTCAGGAATGATAATATCGATTATTATCATTAATTGGACATTGTGTTTTAACAAATAAGGTTTATTGCAAAATAAACAATGATAGAACAACTTGTGGAATGTTTTAGGAAAGTAAAATTTTGTAAGAATAGTTTATAAAGGTAACTTATAAACTAAAATAGATTTAGATTGAGAATGTATTGAATTTAAGACCCGAGGATTTTGAAAATGGTCTTCAAAGCTTTAAAGAAAATATATAGTGATATTAGTTAAAAATGTTTATGGAGAATAATTTTGAAAGTATTTTTAAAAGGAATGAATTTAGTAATCCCCTCTTATGTCGCTGAAAAATAATTTCGGTGATGACTGCGCAGCATCGTCGACTTTCATTTTCGAGTCTCAAAGTGGGGGAGATGTGAAGCTTTGCTTTGCTTTGGATTTGTTTTGATAAATGGATTTTGGTTTAAACTCCAAAAGGTATGATTTGATATATTGAAGATATGTGTATATATTTATTTTAAATGATTTGAAAAGAACTAGGCATTTAAATTTTTCTAAGTTCTATTAATTGATGTTTTTCAAGTTATTTGAATGAAATGTGAATAACCAGGACTTATACAATAAGAAATTATGTATAAGAAATGATCTTAAGTAAGCATATTCTATGGAATGATGTATAAGAAATGATGGTATTAAAGAATATGCTATGTAAAGAAATGGATATACTAAGTAAATAAGGGATATGAATAATGGAATGTAAATAATTAATTGTAAATGAAATGAAGGTAAATAAAATAATTTAATATAGATGAACGGTATAGAAATCTATTGAAAGGTAATACGTAAGTTGTATGTATATCATTTTATTCGCATAACAGTTTGATCTGGATTTGAGCATAGAATTTCGAGATAATTTATATCGATCCGAGTTAGAATTTTTCACATGACTCTCGACGGCGAACCCTGGATATGGATTTTTGATTTGATTCTGGAATTCTCTAACATAGTATATGGTTATGCAAGAAGAATAATAGTTTCTGATCAAGGAACCAAATTTGAGTCTGCACTTGAGAGTCGTGTGAATGATACTAGTTCAGAAGTGAAATTGTGTGATCGAATGAACGACCAAATTTGATATTGTGTATAGATGATGTATGTACATCGTACGGTCTTAAGTAAAGCAAATATTGGAAATTGAAAATGCAAATTATAAAATGATTTTAAATTATATGATTGGATATCATTGATAAATAAGATGCATGTATTTAAAATCAAGAAAAATCTGGATGGCCCGAAAAAAGGTACGTGTTTATTTTGTCATTAAATTTGGTGATTTTTGATTGAGCCACTTAAATTTTGTTTTTCTTTTGTTGGTTTGAGGCCCGTAGAGGCGCTTTGTAGTTGTGCCGATCGAGCCACGCAAAGGAGACTCTGCCGAAATTTTTCGTAAATCCGGGTGTTAGGAAAATTTTCAAGTTTTAAAATTATAACTTGTTTTAATAACTAAAATTATAATTCTGTAAGCCAATCGAAGTAGCATAGTGGGAGCATAGTAATGAATTTATAAATAAAATTTCATTGTTTTATAAGTTGATAATTTTGAATGAAGTATTAAATGTTAAATTCTGTACTTAGTTCCTTTTCGAGGACGAAAAGTTTTGAGTAGGGAAGAATATAACGACTCATATTTTTAATTATTTTAGATTATTAAATTTAATATAATTATTAATAAAAATGGTTAAAATAAAATTTAATGATTTTGAATGTAAGTTATTGGATATGAATTTGAATAGAATTTAGAAATAAACTAATTTCGAATATTTAAGTAATAACGAGTATTGAAGATAATGCTATGTATTGAATGGGTTTTCAATCTGTAGTTGAAGTGAATAATAAATGTTGAATCTATTGGGTAGGAATGAAGTAATTGATTGATAACTAAGATTCCATTGGAGTTAAAAATGTAATGCTGGACATTTGAATGAAATTGAAATTTGATAAGTTAAAATGTGAATTTTATATATTAATTTAATATTGAAATCTAATATATGAAAATAGTGTGAATAATCAAATTTTGATTTAATATGATTCGAATCGGTTTTCAATATGAATATAAATTTTATATGATTTATAATTAAGTTAATAAACTTTTAAAATTGAAATTTTAAGCAATTCTGTAAATTTTGAAAAAGTCGTCGATTTAATCGACGAGTAAAAATAGCCTTCCGGGGCACAGTCTCGGAATTCAACGAAACCTATTCCATTGGATCCGTAATAGTGTCTTATTATCGGATTTCAAATTTCGTAACGTTCGGAGTTATCGTTTGGTCGTACGGGTTAGAAACGTGTTGAAATAAATATCGAAAATTTAATATTTAAATTCGATTCAAAAAGTTATCTTCCACATACGATCGAATTAGGCCCCAAATTATGTTCCATTGTGTTCGAAATATGGGTAAAACATTATGGACGTCTGGCGGCACGCTTCGTTTGGAGTTTGTATGGAAAAATTGAAATAATGGATAAAATAATTTATTTGCATGCTTATATATACGCGTATATCTCAAAAACCCTAGCTATTCTTTCGAGCGCCGTTTCTTGCTTTCAATGGCCGAAATCTCACGGTCTTCTCACCTAAAATTCTCTCAATCCAAGCCTTATTATCCAAATCGTTTCAACTAGGAAATGGAAGAGGACAATGAGATCTACAGATCCATATAGGGATGATCATCATCAAAGCATCGTGGAGGTCAAATTTCTGCCGAGAACTCTTGCCGTTTGCGCACATATTTTGAGGCGATGCCAAGGTCGAGCTCAATCGGTCGCTTGACGATGATGGTGCTCGCGATGGGCTTTGACGTGGCAGCGTTGGATCGTCGTCAACTCGAGCGTGGGGGGAGCGGTTTCAACTCCTAGGCGGCGGCTTTGGGTTCGGACATTCCTGGTAGACGCGTTTGAGGAAGGAGATTTACATTCCGCCTTGATTTTTGCAAGCTTGATGATCGGCCCAGATTTTTTCTGATGGTATGTAAAAAAAAGGAAAGAAGGAAAAATTAATTATATAAATTGTGTTCAACCTTTAAAACTGCGTATCTTATTCATACTTTATCAGAATTAGACGAAACTAGTGGCGACGGGATCATGGCGACAAGCTCTACACGATGGAGCTGATTTGGAATTGTTTGGAGCTTGTTAAATTTTAGGTTAAATCAAACGCGCGCGGTTTGATTTAAAATTTGAACGATTGGAAACGAAAAATCAAAATGAGTGTTTTATAACGTTCACAGCATACTAGAATGTTCTTATGCTAGTTTAACTCGAATTTATGAATTGATTTGAATTTATTAATCATTGTTTGATAAATTGGATGGTCATTGGAAGTTAATCGTTATAACTAGAAATTGAAAATTGGAATAGAGTTGCCAGAAAATACTCGACAGTAGTAATTGTGAAGTTATTATGAATTATATTGACTGTTTGAATGGTTGATTGCGATGGATGTTATTGGTTGATATTTGGATGATTTGAATGTTTGTTTATTTTGGAATATCCTATTATTACCATATAAATTGTTTACAGTATATTAAACTGTAAATTGAACTATTTCGAATAAATTAAGAAATAGGTTGAAACGATATATACCTATGACATTGTGATATGGGTTGAAATTATATATATATCCATCCCCGAAATTAAATTGAAAAAACTGATCGCTTGGCCGTAGGATAGAAAATTATATACGAACGCCGGCTTGGCTAAATTAAATGATTTTAAATTTTCTGATGTGAAACTGTTTAAATGGTTTGATTTAAAAGAAATAAATTGTCAAATTTACGGAAATCTAACTATTTTTGAACTTGAGCTCAGAATTGAATTATATTTGAAAGTTGGATTTTTGCATTGAATATTGAAGGTAAAATTCGATTAAGTGTTTTGAATCGATATTTGAAAATTAAGCTCGAAATCGATATAAATTGAATTTGAAATTGAATTGATTGATTTGATAATGGAACTGGATTAATTTGAAATTGAAATCGAAATCGATTTGAATTGGTATCGAAATTGAATTGACTGAATGAAAATCGAAGTTGATTTGGATTGGAAAGTTGAAATTGGACCGATTTGACTTTGAAACCATTTTTAAATAATTTTTTTAACATAATTTGTTGAAAATCTATATTTTATAAATCTTTAAATTATTTTGGTTTTTCAAGTATTTTACTACATAAACCATTTTATACTAAACTATTTTATATTAATCTATTTTAACTATTTTAACTATTTTACATTAAACTATTTTAATTGCTTAAACTATTTTAAATGTGTTCAAACTATTTTCCAAAAATTCAAACTGGTCAAGAGTGAAATGTTTATATTGAAATCTTGGATTTAAATACGAATCAGATTTAAGTGAAGTTATAAATCAAATTAAAACTTGAAATAATTTTGGAATCGAAGTTGAGATATTGAGGCGAACACGATTATGAATTGAAATTGTATATTTTGGGTAAATGTGTTGATTTCAAAATGGATTTGATTTTGAAGTAGATATGATATTTTGATATCAATTATGGACTGTTTTCGAAATATAAAAGCACCAACCGGTGTGTAAAACAACGTTGGTTGTTAAAGAGACCAGAGCCGGATATGAGCATACTTTCTTTCGATACCGGAACCACTTTGACAACTGTGTACGTGGAGTGATGATCCAGAACGAAGTGGTTGGATTTGGCATCGTTTGCTGGATTCGAAGAATGAGAACGATGATGGATAGACCCCGGCACTTGTGCCAATTTGAAATGACTAAAACATGACGGCTTAACAAGGTCAAGTGGGCTAATTATCCCGAGCGGACATCCTTTTTTTGATTTTCTTAGACTCGGTCCATATTATTACTCTTGATGTTGGTTTCGATTGGTGCACCATGATTTGGGATAGCCTCCCTTTGACTCGATATAGGATGGATGGACACGGTAGACGGTCATGGCTATGATGCGTTACCACCAGCCCTGCGACCCGAACTGGTAGTATCATACCTTGGGCATTGCCTCACGTGCCTTGTCATACTTTTATCCATATACGAGACCCATACGATTTTGGTTTAGTGTTGTCGTATCACGGCGCATTCCTATCCACCGACTGGTTAATTGGTGTTTTATATGCAAACTGTACGAAAATGCTTAAAAACGTGCTAAGGGGATTAATGTAAAGCCTTAACGCTATTTTAATATTTATTACTGATTAAACGTTATTTATGTAGCGTATTCTACCACATATAAATATTTTGATGGATCCTTAAGAGATGGAAAATTCTGTAACATCTCTTGAGTTATTGCACGCACGTTATACACTAGATAGGAGATGTGAAAACCTATAAGCATCTCTGACGCCGTTACACTCACGTTTATGCGATATTGATTTGACTGACATAAGGATATTTTAGTCCTGACTCGAGTGTTTTGTCTTCTCATTACGCTCGGGTTAGTCCTGAGTTTTTCAGCTTATTGAAGATTTATTTTGGAGGATGAAGACGAAGATTCGGTATACTACTACTATTATTCCTTCCTGCATCATGTTGTATGCTGCATTATTTTATTTGTTATGTTGTATGTGTATAACTCTGATAAATGTTATACAGATGATAATCAAAATATATTAAACAGCTTCATGAACTATTTATTTGATTATTATATTTTATGGTTCCGCTGCGAGATTCTGTGTTTGTTTCTTCTTCTTTTTCTCTTACTTTCTTATTTACCCCATTAACAATCCTCCCTTTTGAATGGTTTGAGTTGACAAGTGTGGGTTATTGTCGATTTAAACTGTTCAACAAGGTGGGTCATTACATATAACTTCGGCTATAATACGGTATCGAGAACAATTAGACGATTTATCCGCATGAGATGTAAGTATGAATATGAATATGAATATTATCTTATTAAGTCTAGATGTAAGTGACCTATTAATTATGTTTAATTTTAGATATGTTGGGATCCATATCATACCATGAGGTCTCATTACTCCTTTGCCAGAAGTCATATTTTATAATTATGTCATTTTGTTTTTGATATTGCAGAACCATACTATTCCAATAGAGTGCCATGTCAATTTATTATTACTCAACGTATCCCCACAATTCCAATGGTTCCAAGCAAATGTCATAGAGGTCGAACTGCTAACCATATAAAATTGTATTTGATAATGGATATTGATATTCAAAAAATTGGCAAGATAATGTACTTTCTTTAAAATCATAGATACTCATGTGGTTGTTCCTTGGGATTATACGGTTAAGTACTTTCCATGATATTCGAGTATGTCGCATCCCATTGTTCAAAACCTGGATCCGAGGAGAAGTTGCTCAAGGAAAGTTAACAATGATGATAAGTTGGTAAGTAACTATATTCTTTACTCATTTTTTTATGTAATTGGATTTTATTTTATTTTTATTTGAATTTAATGCAAGAATTGCTACTGGGAAAGCTGTAGAAAAATTGAAGGAAAATCTGAATGCTACTCGACTAAGAAAAATTAATCAGTGTCTTATTATAGAACGTGAAGCAATTGACTTGTTGGAGGAAACATTGAATGAACCAAACAAATGGGAGAAATGTGCAAAGGGAAGAATGATCCTATGAGTTAGATGGATATATTTTGTGTGTAGGTAGATGAAAATATTTTGTATGGGTTATCATATTTGGTTGGAGCATTTTTGTTTAGATGTGTAATGAATATGATGTAGGTTATTAAGCAGTGGCTTGTATTTTTTTTGAAATTGATTAAAAATAATGCTTCATTTATAAAGTAGTTTGAGTTGAAAACAATGCTTAATCTAATTGAATGATGTTGTTTGAATTACATGTTGTTTCAGTTGAAAACAATAATATGTCTTTAATGTTTGAGTTTAAGTTACTGGAGGTGTTTACATGTGGTTTGATGTTTAAATTACAAAGCTAATTATAGGTTGTTTGATGTTTGAATTACAAAGCTAATTCTAGGTTTTTTAATGTTTGAATTTATAACGACCCGTATTTTTAACTATTTTTAATTATTAAATTTAATGTGATTATTGAATAAAAATGGTTAGAAATAAAAATTTAAGGCATTATTAATGTAGGTATTGAATATGTAATTGAATAAAATTTTGAAATAACAAATTTCGAAGATTTTGACAATAACAACTATTGAAATGAAATTTTAGATATTAATGTTTTTGTAATCAATAACTGGAATGGAATAACAAATATTTAATTATTTGATAGAAACAAAATATTTGTTGATGACTAAAACTCATTTGAAATTAATGGTTATTAATGTAATTTATTGAATGATTTAAATTGTTTAAATTTAATATTGCAATTATTTAAATAATTAAATCTTGAATTAATGTGAATGAAAATGGTATCAAAAATTGATTTAAATATTATTTAAACAAGAATGAAGGTCGT
This sequence comes from Allium cepa, assembly GCA_030765085.1. Classification (NCBI taxonomy): domain Eukaryota; kingdom Viridiplantae; phylum Streptophyta; class Magnoliopsida; order Asparagales; family Amaryllidaceae; genus Allium; species Allium cepa. The sequence goes on along the minus strand of CM060928.1, from coordinate 782,769,908 downwards.
TTACTTTTAAAGTTGAATTTAAAGGTGAATAAGTAGAAATAGAAAATTTTAATTAACGAGTAAAGATGGCCATTTTGGACACTGTCTCAGATTTTGACAAAACCAGTTTCATCAGATCCATAATAGTGAATTATTATATGATTTCAAGTTTCGTAGCGATTATACTTGTCGTTTGACCATGCGAGCTCGAAACTCGCAGAAATTAATTAAAGGAATTTAATTTAAATAATTTGATTTTGAAATACAATCTTCTGAATATGATCGAATTAAGCCTCGAGACTAGTTCCATAGCCTTTGGAATGGGGGTAAAACATTAGGAACGCCAGATGGCATGCTTCATTTGGAGTTTGGAATTGCGCGGGTCGGTCGGAAAAGATATTTCTTTTATTAAATAATATATATTTTTCTCCTTATCCAACTTATCGTACATACCGCTCTCTTTTATCTTTTTCCCCATACTTCCTTTCCCCTCACTTCTATTCGCAGCCTTCAAAAAAAGAAAAAGCAATAACTGGTATAGATTAAAAAAATCAGAGTGCTCGAATCGATCGCGTTCGACCATATGGAGTGAAGGAGCGCGCGGTGCGACTGGCCGAAGGTGGTGCGTTCGTGCTCGAGTTAGGGTTTAGGGCGATGGCGCGAGGGAGCATTCGCCATGAGTTAGGGTTTTGTGGTGAAGGCAAGTGGAGCAACGGGAAGGCGATAGCGGCAGGGGATGGCTAAAGTCGACGGAGGCACAGCTGAGCGATGAGATCTGGTGATCGATCGCGTTTTAAAAAAAAGAGTAAACGTTAAGTCGAAGCGCAAGCAGGTAGAAGGAAGCATGGTTGGGAATGATGGTAAGGGAGAGTTAGTTGTTAATTAATTTTATTATAATCTAGTTAAAGTTTATGTTAATTAGGTTAATAAAATCGTAATGCTTATTAAATTGTAGCTCCTTCATGCGAGGTCCATTTTGGACAAAACAAATTGCACTGGAATCTTATTAGCGTCATCTATGCAATGGAATCAATTTAGAATTTATTTGAAGCGGAAATTATTTTCGATTTCAAATAAAAAAGATGAGTGTTTTATAACACTCACGACGTACTAAAATAATTTTTATGTTAGTTAAATTTATATCGTGAAGTGATTTAAATTTATTAACTGTTGTGGAAAAATTAAACTGACATTTAAATTGATATGAATTAAAATGATAAGAATTTGAATTGATAGTTCAAATTTGGAATGGGAATTAAATTGCTAATTAAATTTCCGATTATTGATAACTAGAAAATTGTTAGGATATTTTGACCGATTTAGATGCTAATTTTGATGGATGCCATTGATTGATATTTTGGATTATATGGATGTTTATTTGTTTTGATATATCCTATTATTAACCCGTATATTATTTGACAATGTATAAAACCGTTAATTGAATTATTTTGAATAAATTAAGAGACCGGTTGAAATGATATATACCTATGACATTTATTTTGGATTGAAATGATATATATCTATCCCTGAAATTAAAATCCAAACAATCGATTCACTTGGCCATAGGATAGAAAATTATATACGGCACCAGATTGATTAAATTAAATGATTTACAAAAATTTGATTTCAAATTATTTAAATGATTTTGATTTAAAGAAGTAAAAAAATCAAATTTATGGAAATTGAATTATTTTCAAAATTGAGTTCCAAATGTTGGCATCAGAATTTGTTAAACGAAAATGTTTAAAATTGAAATTTGAAATCTTGAAGCTATAATCGAAAAATGATTTGAATTCAGGAAACTGATTTTTTTTAAAAAGATTTGAACTTTTATTCAAACTTTGAATTATTGCTAAGTACAAGTAATATAATTGGATATATATAAAATTTGGACTCGAGAATGGAATTTATCTTAAGATTTGAGTCTAAATTCGAAGATTGAAGTTTAATTTAAATTGGGTGATTTAAATCGATTTTCTGAAATCGAACTCGACTTTATATGAATCGAAATGGTTTGAAATTGAAAATTGATTTGGAATTAATTCAAATTGGAATTGAATTGAAATTAATTGGAATTGAAATCGAAATTGAATTAATATGAAATCGAAATTGAAATCAATATGAATTAAAATTTGAATCGAAGTTAATTCAGATTGAAATTGGAATTGGACCGATTTAAATTGAAATGGAAATTGAAATTTATTTGACTTGGAAGATTGGGAATTGAATCAGTTTGAATTTGAAATTATTTTTAAATAAATTATTTTAATATAAACTGTTTAAAATCTATCTTCTTAAATGCTCAAATTATTTTGATTTTTCAAGCTATTTTACTATATAAAACATTTTCAATATTCAAAGTATTTTCTAAAAAATTCAAACCTGTCAAGGCTGGAATGTTTATATTTAAATTGTTGATTTAAATGCGAATTAGGTTAAAATGAAGTTATAACCTAAATTGAATTCGAAACAATTTTGGAAGCAAAATCGAGATATTTAGGCGAAAATGATTTTTAAGTGAAATAGTATATTTTGAGTAATTATGATGATTTTGAAATGAAATTGATTTCAAAGCGAATATGATATTTTGATATCAAGTACGAATGCTTTTTGAAATGTAAAAGAGCCGACCGATGTGTAAAATGACGCTGGTTGTTAACGAGACCGGGACCTCTTATTGGCATGCTCTCTGTCAATATTGAAACCACTTTAACAACTGTGTACGCAGAGGAGACCCCAAAACGAAATGGCTGGATTTGGCATTGTTTACTGGATTTGAAGAAAGAGAACGATAATGGATAGACCCCTGCACTTGTGCCAACTTGAAACGACTAAAACATGATAACTTGACAGGTCCAAGCGAGCTAATTACCCCTAGCGAACATTCGTTCATCGATTTTCTTGGACTCAATCCATATTATTACCCTTGTTATTGGTTCCGATCTGTACACCTTGATTTTGGGATAGCTTCCCTTGACTCGATATGAGATAGATGGACGTGATGGAAGGTCGTGGCTACGATGTGTTACCACCAACCCTATGACCCGAACTGGTAGTATCATACCTTGAGCATTGCCTCACGTGCCTTGTCATACTTATATCTCTATACAAGATCCATATGATTTTGGTTTAGCGTTGTCGTATCATGGCGCATCACTGGCTACCAACGTCCTACTGGTTGTGCTAAATGCAAACTGTATGCCAATGCTTAAAAACGCGTTAATAGGGATTAATGTAAAGCCTTAACGCTAAGAAAAATATTTATTTTACCTATTAGACATTGTATATTTTGCTTATTCTACTACATATAGGTATTTTGATGGATCCTTCAGAGATGAAAAATCCCGTAACATCTCTTGAGTTATTACACGCACGTTTTATATTGGATAGGAGATGCGAAACCCCGTAAACATCTCTGACACCATGACACTCATGTTATATGCAATATCGATTTGACTCACATAAGAATATTTTAGTCATGACCCGAGTGTTTTGTCTTTTCATTACGCTTAGGTCAGTCCTGAGTTTTCAGCATTGAAGATTTTCTTCTGGAGGATGAAGACGAAGATTTGGTATATTATTACTATTATTATTCCTGCATCATGTTACCTGCTGCATTATTTTATTTATCCCCGTTGTATATATAACTCTAATAAATGTTGTATGAATTATAATCAAATGTATAATATAAATAGTTTCATGAACTATTTATTTGGTTATCATATTTTTTCATTCCGTTATGAGATTCTATGTTTGTTTTCTTCTTTTTTTATTTTTCTTAATTAACCCTAATGATTATCTATGTTCTGGACTGTTTAAGTTTGACATGTGAGGATTATTGTTGATTTAAACCTTTCGAAATGTGGGTCTTCACAAAATTATAAAGCTAATTGCAGGTTTGATGTCTGAGTTGTTGATCAGTGTCCTTGAGTCGAATGATAGAAGGAAGCTTCGACTGTCGATAACCGAAGGAAAACAATGCTAATCTAATTGAATGGTGTTGTTTGAATTACATGTTGTTTGAGTTGTTTGAGTTAAAAACAATAATATGTCTTTGATGTTTGAGTTTGACTTGTCGGTCAGTGTTTACATGTGGTTTTATGTTTGAATTACAAAGCTAACCATAGATTGTTTGATGTTTGAATTACAAATCTAATGACAAGTTTAATGTTTGAGTTGTTGGTCAGTGTCCTTGAGTGGAACGAGCGAAGGAAGCTTCGACTATTGATAACCAAAGGAACACTATTTTTTGTCATTCGGTTTCCTTAATCCATCATTATAGATAGAAGTTCGGTTTTTACTAGCCAATTGAATATTTCACCTACATAAAAAATGAGGTTCGTTGGGGGTCAGTTCTCACCATCACCGGATGACCATGTATAACAGCAATTCCAAATATTTGTTCGGCCTATACTCACCGAACTCCAGTCAAATTGTAATATCAAAAATAAATTGAATATATAGTGGTGGGATCCTATTTTTAGTGTCACAGCACCAAACCACCGTAATATGCTTTATACATCGATCCTTTGTAGCCATACAGTTTGTAACGACCAAAACGGTTTTGAAAGACACTACCCATAGCTGCCGAACGGCTGTTGCATTGGTTTTTTATTTTTGATAATATGAAACTTAGTTCCTTTGTTTTTCTGCATGCAGATTATATGCAATACCATATAAGCAACTACATATTCAACACCATATAAACAACAGGTTATATAAAAAAAATTAATATAAGTAACTGCATGTTAAATTAAAACCAATACCAATAAAAGAATAAATTTTCAATGAACTTGAATCATGTAGTAAATAAAAATTTCACTTTTTTATTTCATTACATATGAATATATATATATATATATAAAAAGTTAATCGACGAATATTCAAGTAATTTGAGCTAAAAATGAGCATCCTCTGTGGACATATCTTATGGGAATAGTTTCACAAACTCAGTTTTCCGATCAACGTATAGTTAAATCCATAGTTTTGCTTCTTTAGTGGGATGCCTACATTTTCTTTAAGCATCAATTTGATAAAGTGATAATGTAGAATATTTGCAAAAATAATGAACCGTTGCTTGTCTCCTAGATTTGGGTCGCTTTCATGTGGTATAAATTTCAAACTCTGACAATTAAATGTGTTAACTCAAAATGTGGATCAACACCTTGGATTGAGTGTGAAAGCACAAGCCCTGTTTATCAAGTCAAATAGAATCGAGACAAGAAGTAATAACTTGCAAATAAAGTAAAAAAAGACCAGAGATTTTTATAGTGGTTTGGCTGTTAACGAAGCCTAAGTCCACTTAATAACTTTTCTTATTAACTGAATACTATTACAAGTTGAATCGGAGTATAATTCAATTGAATTATGTAAATGGGACCAAGCCTCCAATGATAGAGTTCATCGGAGAATCATAGTGAATCCTATAGATGACCATTGTGTGGGAGAAGAAGAATAAAGAATAGTTTCTGCAAAGCTTCAACAGCCAGTCCAAAAGATCCCATTTATGTTGTAAGTAGGATTGTATTTATAGAGGTTGGAGAGCTATTGGGTAAGGCCAACTTGCCAGATGCTTGCAAATGACCATACGAAGGAGCCCTGAAAGTTTAATAGTGAGCCGAGTCAATTTGATGGATCGCTAGTAATCCACAGCCTTGGGTCACTGACGACTCAACTACTTGAGATGCTTTCTATCATCCTTTTCTTTAAACTCAATGTACAATCTGGCACAGTCATACAGTAGTGCATGGATTGCTAGCGATCCATGTATAGAGTGTTTTTGGACTTTGCCTTCTAGATTGAGTCTATTGTCTCGTGGTGATGTTCTCTATGTAATTTTGTTGCTTGTTGCCGTCTTTTGATCATGATACACACATTGGTTGCATCGAATTGCTGATTGAATTAGACGAATGCTTGCTTCTTGAACTAATTAGATCGAAATTCTATCAAACTTAGCCAATATTCCTAGAATGCATATTGAACCATAATGCAAGAGGATTAGTTGACCTATGAGCTATCCTCATGGATCGCCAGCGATTCATAGGAGATGGATCGTTAGCGATCCATCACCTTAGGATGTTTTCTTTTTCTCCGATCCTTCTTGGTTGGTTCTTCTAGTCCTTTTGGGGTTGGCTCCTAAGCTATTCTGGCTCAACGAAGTTATTTAGACTTTCTCTTGTATCTTGCTGGGTTAAAAATTCGGATAATATTTGCCCCTTAGAGTATGCATTCGTTGGAAACAAGGCATGCTTTGGAAGTAATTTCTTTTTAGTTTCCACTTGGTGAGGTTCCAGTAATCGTGTCAAGACCATCACGCGATTTGGCTTTGGCTGTTCAGCTGCTCATTAAGTTTTGGACGTGAATTGTCTTTGCTTACTATAACAAACCAGTTTTGACCCCATAACTTTTAAGATGCCTTTAAATACGACGTGGATCGCTCTGGCAAAATTTAGAGAAGGTTGGTCCTCGTTCGATGGATCGCTAGCGATCCAAAGACTTAGTGATTTTCTCTTTTGCGACCTTCTACTTAACCCTCTGAGTCGACCTCATTTCCTTTCATGCATTCATTTGGCGACCTGAGCTTCTTCCCTACAACCTGATCCAAGAGTTGCGAAACCCAAGTCCTATCTTGCCCTTGTTGCCGCGCCGTCGATCACCACCACCAGAGCTCCTCGCCTTCGACCACCCCTGATTTTCCGTCCCTTTGACTTAGCAATGCAACTTTGTTGCTCTGCTTTTCCAAATTGCCACCGGTCCTTCTTCTCTGAATCGCTACCGACCCTTTTATTTTGGATTGCCACCGATCCTCTTTTCCATAGGCCACCAACACTCTGATTTTATTCGCGTCCTTCCTCTGATTCTTGATTATAGGTGGGTGAGGTTGATTCTCGCGCTCGTTTTGCAATTCGACGACAGGATTGTATTGATGATGATTGTCGTGGAAAATCCGAGTTGATTGTGATTTTGTAGAAGAAGATAGTAAATCGAGTCTTGAGTTCTTCATGGAATGATACTCAGGCCTTGCCTCGGTGCTTGACATGTTTTTCTGTCTTCATCCACAGAATCAAAAGTGATTTATACTAAGTTACATAGCTGATACAACATGATGTATCACGAATTGGTTTTAATCCTTCTGGAGGGGAATAACGGCTTATGATAGCATCTCACAAGCAACTTATGTTGTTATTGCCTTCCGTAGAGTTTGGGTTGGTCTCATTATTACACAATTGGTGTACCTGAACTGGGAAGATCTTTTCATGTCACTTCGGACTACGGATCTATTATCGATCGTTGATCAATAATAGGTAACTGTAGAAGAGATAATTTCGAAAAATGATATGAAAAGCCCTTTTCAATCATTACTGTGGGAAAACTATCTACACGTGATAGAGCGTTCGTAGTGTTCAGGACGCCGAGATCACCCCCCATAAATAACACACTGCACTTGCCTCAGTATATACTTGAAATCCGACGTGTCGGTGTGAATCGACATTCCTTCGGAATTCAAGTGTTGTAGGGGAATTTTTAGTTAAAGATTGAATTACATGATCACATTGTACGCAAGTTTTATTGTATAATGAAGTATCCATCTTCTAGCCGTAAGTCTATTGGAGGAAGTCTAGCACTTTTAGAAGCTGAATCGTCTTCCATCGCCCCTTCCTCTTCTGCTTCATGAGTTGAATACGGTCAACTAGTCCCGGTTGGCCCAGTTGTGGACTGGACTCCTCCGAATTTCAGAGTTCTTCTTAATTCATCAGAGAGAGCTTCCTTCGTAATTTCTGCTAAGGTTATGCATAACATTTTCTTGCAACACGATATCTCCAAGGACGATGTGCGCCTTTTAGAGAAGAAGAGTTTGCCCATACACCAACCCGAGATACACTGCTTGCCACCGGTACATGTGCTTAAACGGAGTAGTGCCTCTCTTCAATGACTTCTTGAGAGAAACTCTTTCGAACTTGGGAATTGCTTCGTTCCAAATTCATCCTAAAGGATATGCAATCATGACTTGCCCGCATATTCTGTTTATATAGACATTTAATCGTGCCCCGAGTTTCAACGAGTTGAGATATTTTCTCTCATTTTTGGAGGAGAGACGAGCGCCCATCCCTTGTCATCATTGAGGCCCAAACGAATCGCGAGATCGTGCTACAGCTTTAAAAGCACTCAATCTCAATTCAGTACTCGGTACTTCTTCGTTATATGTCCCAAAGGGTTTAACTGTCTTTGGACAACGGGGTAAGTCCACTTCTTTACTTATTGAGTGTCGATATCTCACTATAGGATTTTTGACAAGTCAAATACTTCATGCAGTTATTCCAAGGTAGAATAAAGACCTGTCACTTGACCAGATTTTCCATGCCTTGAAGGTCATAGATGTCAGGGAGAGATTGGTTGGTTTTTGCTAAAAGACGAAAATTTGCTCCGGTGTGGGCTATTGCATCTTAGGAGATCCATTGTAACGGTTAAAGTCTCGTCCCCTTCTCATTCCAGTATATGAACATGCTCCACTTCTTCGTCACATGGCTTTGAAGAGGGTTGTTTTTCATGAAAAGGAAGGCTTGTTTGGTGAGTTTGCTGAAGAAAATCATAAGGTAAGGGATGTCACGACTAAAGCCAGTTGTTCGCCCAGAATGCCCCTAATTCTAGAGGAAGGGGAAGAAGAGTTCAAGTAGCAAGATGGAAAGGCTTTAGTGGCAACAGGAAAAGAGGAGGGTGAAGTTAAGTGTAGCTGATTCCTCCTCCAGTGATGATGATTTCGATGTAGGTTCTAGCGATGGAGACTCTGAATCGTGTGATGAAACTCCGGGAATGAGTCCTGTTCTTCCGGATTCGCCTTCCCGAGAGATCCGCAATAAGGATGCTCCCCAATAATCGAGCGACTTCAGGATTCCCTGGTTAAAGATGTCGGTGTAGGTTTGAGCAATGTTTACGTGGACATCGACAACTATGGGGGGAGATTTCGGATTCGTAGGGACGTCTCCCTGCCCAGGTCATATTGCGCACAGTGTCAACCGAAATTTCTACCATAATGGCTTCCCGATCCGGTTTGTGACATCCTTTTAGGCCCCTAAAACACATTACACATTTCACTATGGTCACATTCACTTACACATGTATTGTTTGGGCCTATTACTCATTATTAAAGCTCTTTATTTATTCTTCATGTTAGGTACCATGAGAGGCCATGGACTTTACGATGATCTTGAGCAATTCGCTAATTCGCAACATTAGTTGAAACCGTCTATAAGCCGCCATCAGCTCCATGAGACCGAAGAGGAATGGAGAAGGTGGAAAGACTTGGAGGCCAAAGATCATCTCCGTGATGACAGAGAACGGGGTCGGATGTATAAAAGTGGTTACGAGAAGAGAAAAACCTCCGATGACCGAGAGGAACTATCCAAGAAGTCAAATATTGATCGTGGTTCTCATCCTTCTGAGCTTCAGGCCTTTGCCCCAGCCCTAGTTTCTAGCGGTCTTGAAATTTCGGTTTCTTTTTTTGGGCTCGGTGTTCATCTCAAGTCCCATCGACCCATGTGGTCCTCATTTTTGGTTCCTAGCGCCCTCACAGGAGGCCGGTTTACATTCTTCCGTCTGGCCCCTTAGACTTGATGCTGCGCTCCCCCGGTGGTTTTTAAAGGGAGTTAAGTTTGACCGCGACCTTCGCCCTACTCGTAAAGGTTCCTATATGCCCCACCTTTAGACGATTCAAAGCGATTTAGAGCAAGCCGAGGGATGAGAGAAGTTATGCAAGCAGTTGGAAAATACAAACCACAATAATTATCAAGAAATTCTCTCCTTTGAATCGGAGAAAGATAACTTCGAGAGTGCGTTAGCGGAACTTGACGCTAGAATTGAATGATTGGTACAAGAGAGGGACGCGGCGCTTCGGGAGAGCGAAAATAGCGTCGACTTGCTGAAGGAGCTGAAAGAGGCCCATGTAAAAATAGAGATTGTATTTCGAAATGAAATTAAGAAGGCCCATGCAGACGAAGTTAAGTTGAAAGAGGAGCTCGAAGCTTGCGACATGATTATTGAAGCCCAGAAGAACACTATCATTGGTCACGACAAGATTATTGGAGGGCATAACAAGACAATTGTGGAATATGAGGAGATCGTGAAGTCCCATGATAATACCGTCTCCGTTCAATCCCAGACGATTGCCTCGCTCCAAGAAAGGGTCGTGCAGCTTAATGCGGACAAAACTCGTGTTGAAGTTGAGAAGGCCAGGGTACAGCAGATTATTTAGAGCTATATGACACTTTCGAAAAGAAGATGGACAAGATGGAAGATACCATCTTAAATTTCTATGTCAACTCCCTATTGCATCAAGAGAGTCTCGGCTATTTGGGCCCTAAGTTCCCATTCACTCTTGCTGTGGTTTGGGAGGAATTTCTGGCCCGTTTATGAGAGAATGGGGATGTCTATACTGAGCGTGAGTTGGAGGATGCCTACCTTAGTAATGAATCTAAGAGAGCATTGACAAAGGGTCGAGAGGTCCTATGAATTGAGAAGGAACGGGAGGCTGCCGATGCTGCTATGACTTCAACTGCCAAAATGTTGCCAGAGCCCCTTATTTCCGAGCCCGACGAATCGTTAAGACAGCCTCACGATCAGTTGGCGAGTTCTGGGCCTAAAATTTCTTTGAAGATTGTGCAACCATCGAAAGAAGGATAAGGCAAGGAATATGAGGTTGACCTTCTCGGCCATTCCTCTGATGCAGGTACCCCTCTTGTTTCCTCTAAGTTTGAGAATTTTCAGCTTACGCCGTAAGAACAAGGCGAACTTAACGCTTTCATTTTTGATCATATATGTTTGTCTTCCATACCTCTCGATGCCTAGGGCCACTGCTATTCTAACCGATTCGATGCTTGTCTCCGTAACTGCTCCGATTGTGTTTGGTTCGCACATGGAGCCGGAATCTGAGAAGATCACTGCATTGCATGGTCTAGACAACCCTTCCAGTCTTTAAAGGACGACTTCACGACAATCGAAGCTCAAGAGAAGGAGGACTAGACTAAACAGTCGTGTAAATTTGAACAGCAACTGGTTGCTGTTAAAAGGAAAGGGTTGAAGCAATAAGATCTTCAAGGAGTCCCTGCAAATCCCGAAAGCAGAAGACGAAAGGGGAGTCTTCCGAGAAGGTCGGAGAGTAGGGAAGAGATGTCGGCACCGAGGAGGTAGTTGATATCACAGGCAGCGACACTAACCCTTACTGATATTTTGAGGGGAAGCAGAAACTTCCAACTAAAGGTGGGAAAGGGAGAGGTGGGAAGAGGCGTTGACAGGTCCAGATAGCAGCGGAGTCAGTTTTTGAGATATTTTGTTCTGTTTAAATGATATTATGTTGACATTTTGATTGTAACTTTACTTGTCTACTTATATGTGTTTCATGCACTTATTTCAATTTCATTTGCTCCTATTTTATTTTATCTAGTCCTGTGATTACCGCCAAAATTCTTTGTTTGGAGTAACATTTCTGTGAAATGTTTTGTTTTTGAGTATTTTTATTTGAGTATTGGTGTGTGCGCCCTAGTTCACGGGGCGATTTACTTTGAATACCTGAAAAATGATCAACTGATTCAAGTGATTTTTTTATGTTTATAATCGAGTCTATTTTATGGTTCCTATCTTCGGGAACTTATGATTTGTAAGGCTTGATTTTAAGTTTATTGTTGGTCAACAATTAGTCTGCTGACTCGTAGTAGTTTGACATTATTGGATTCATACCTATTTCTCCCAATAGCAGGAGTTGGTTGATTCTTGTTATTCCTACAATGGTCGAGTTTCCTGGTGATACCGGTACTTAAGAGTATGCATGGCTTACGAAATGCGTGGCTTGAGACTAAAATGACCCATCGACCCAGAACGGTTTGAAACTTCTCGATGTTACCAATCTTCGGGCAACGTGGGGAGTTAATGCTGCAAGATCGTGATTCCATGGCTCAAAAATGTAGTTCATGGCTTATGGGATGTGCAATTTTGATTTGGGCCTTCCCGTTGCTGCCAGAGCAACACCAGTTCTTAGAAGGCGGGGATCGGATTTTGCCGATCTAACGGTTTGAGTTAATTTGCTTCCATCGACCCGGTAGGTAAGTGGAGCACTTGAGCATGATTCCACTATCTCAAGTAGCGATTGAATGGTTTTGAGACAATTTGATCTTGTCAACACAACGTATTACTTTTATGAACACAGTTTTATCGGTTTAGAAAGCAAAGCAATTTTGTTAAGAAAAGTTGGGCAAGTATTGCCTATTTACAATGTCCTCGGTATCCTGGGATGGCTTATTTACTAATAAATAAAATAGGAAGTACATAAAATAGCTTTAGATAAAGTAACAGCCCAGCGAATGGTTGTTTCATGCTCGGGGAATCTGAATTCTGTCAACGGTTGTCGGTTTGAAAGTTCCATCACCTAGCTTTTGATTGATTACATACGACCCTTCCCAGTTTGATCCAAAGTTTCCCAATACAGGATAGACTCGTTTGAGGACGAGGTCTCTCACTTTGAAGGTTTGGTTATGAACTTCAAGTTGAAGTACCGTGCAACCCTTTTTTGTTGAGCAGTGGTCCTCAACTCGGCTTCTTCCCTCTTCTCGTCAATCATATCAAGCGATTCGAGTAGGAGCTGCTCATTTTGCCTCTATTTAAAACTCTACTTTCGATGAGAGAGGGATAGTTCGATGAGGATCATTGCTTTTGAACCATACGCCAAAGCGAACAAGGTATGCACGGTTGCTACTTTGTGTGCTGCTCTGTAAGCCCATAGTGCGAGTGGAAGTTCGTCAACCCAATTCCCCTTAGCTTTAGCTAGGCGCTTTTTGATGATGGACTTGATGATTTTGTTTATTGCTTCCACTTTACCATTTTCTTGCGGATGAGGGACCGTGAAAAAGCTCTTTTCGATTCGGAAGCATTTGCAAAAGTCTTTGAACTCGGTGCTTTCAAATTGGGTTCCGTTATCAATGATAATTTTCTGTGGCACACCAAACCTGCAAATAATGTTTTAAGTAACAAAATTAATGATTTTCTATATGGTAATGGTGGCCAATGGTTCCGCTTCAACCCATTTTGTGAAATAGTCATGACAACTGTAGCATATTTAGCCCCTCCTTTAGCTATTGGCAATGCGCCAGTCAGATCAATTCCCCATATTGTGAACGACCATGGCCTGACCATCCGCGTTAGTTCCGTTGAGGGAGTTCTTTTGATCTTGCTTACTCTTTGGCATCGGTCGCACTGTTTGGCACAATCTGCTTCATCATGATTTACCGTTGGCCAGAAATATCCATACTAGAGGATTTTCTTTGTAAGGGTTTGCTCCTCGGTATGGTCTCCGCGGTCGCCTTCATCAACTATTTTTAGGATTTGTCAAGCTTCATCATCGGTCACACATCTAAGAAAGGGGGTAGAGAAACCCCTTTGTTAGAGTATCCCATTCTGTATTATAAATCGCGATGCCTTCCAGGAAAGCTTTTTCCGCTGGTTCCTATATACGGGTAGAATTCATGTAAGCATATAGTCTTTAATTAGCGTTATCCACGTTTCTGGTTCAGCGGGTCTTAAAAATCCAATCGATGTCCATTTTGCTTATACTTGGAGTGGTCAAGGTCTTGGCTAGGACTAGTCCCAACGATTAAGCTTCTTCGGAGCTGGCCAACTTAGCTAAGTAGTCGGCCTTCATGTTTTGCTCCCTCAGGATGTGAGTTATGGTGTAATGTTCGATGTCGTTCAGCAACTCTTGCACTTTAGATAGATATGGGGCACGGTTCTCCCCTTGAGCCTAGCATTCACCTTTCACCTGGCAGACAACTAGTGAGATTCGTTGTAGACGTGAACATACTTTATTCTGAGTTCCTTCACGACTTTCGGTCCTGCTATCAACGCTTCATATTTCGTTTCATTGTTTGTCGTAAGGAACTCCAAGGGTAGGGCATAACAAATGGCTCATCCTTCGGGGGTTTCAAGCACTACCCCTGCCCCTCGAGCAGAGGTCATTAAATACGCCATTGATGAAGAGTTTCCATCATGTTTCCACTTCCGGTGGTATTTCTTCTTTACCAACCGTATGGTAAATTCGACGACAAAATCTGTCAACGCTTGCCCGTAGATTGCCCTTCTCGGATAGTAAGTGATTTCATATTGGCCCAATTTGATATTCCATTTGAGGAGCCACCCAGAAGTCTAGGGTATGTATAATACTTGCGTTAAAGGTTGATCAGTAACCACTTTGATCGGGTGCGCTTGGAAATACGGTCATAACTTCCTAGACGCAATCAAGAGGTAATACGCTAGATTTTCCAATTTCGGAAAAATTTTCTTGGGTCTAGTGAACCGCTTGTAAATGGAGTATATGGGTTGTTGAATTCTAGCTTCTTCATGCGCAAGAGCAGCACTCAACAAGCTAGGTGAGACTGTTAAGTATATTATCAAGTCCTCTTCGTCCATTGGCTTTCATAGGATCAGCGGGGTCTCCATATGTCGTAGCAACTCTTCAAATGCGGTTTGACAAGCCTCATTCCGTCGATGTTCTTCTTTCCTTTCTTTAATGCATCAAAAAAGGGTATACATTTGTCATTTCGAGATGAACTTGCTTGGCGTTGTGACTTTTCCATTCAAGCTTTGCAATTCCTTCTTTTTCTTAGGGGCTTGGACTTCTCGTAAGGTAGTTATTTGCTCTGGATTTACTTCAACGCCTCTAGCGCTCACTATGAATCCCAGGAACTTTTTGAAGGATATCCCGAAGTGACATTTGAGTGGATTGAGTTTCATTCTATATTTTACGAGTATTTCAAACATTTCGACGAGATTATATAGGTGATTGGCTGCTATTCATGATTTCACCAACATGTCATCCACATAGATCTCCATGGTTTTTTCGATCTGACGCTTAAACATGACATTTACTAATCTTTGGTAGGTTGCGCCTGCATTCTTTAAACCAAATGGAATTATCCTGTAGCAGTATAATCTTAGATCGATGATGAAGCTGGTGTTTTCCTAGTCAGGTTCATGCATCAGGATTTGGTTGAGTCCCGAGTATGCATCTATAAATGATATCAGTTCATGTTCAACTGTCCCATCCACAAGCTGGTCAATTCTGGACAGTGGAAAACTATCTTTTGGGCATGCCTTGTTTAAGTCTGAGTAGTCGATGCATGTTCGCCATTTCCCATTGGATTTCTTGACCAAAACCGGATTAGATACCCTTTCGGGGTAGGTCGCATCGCAGATAAAACCATTGGCCATTAGCTTGTCTAATTCTTCTCTTAATACCTTGGACAGCTCGAGGCCCAAGCTGCGCCTTTTCTTCTTTACTAACGTAAACCTAGGATCAATGTTGAGTGTGTGGCATGTAATTTTCGGTGATACCCTGCACATATTGGAATGTGTCCAAGCGAACACATCCAAGTTGTCACGAAGAAAGCTAGCGAGTTCTAATCGCATCTTGTTTCCAAGGTGTGATCCAATTTTCAAGACCCGCATCGGGTCATCCATGTCGACTAGAAAAAACACTGTTAATTCTGCCGGTGCTACCTGATCCTCCACTAAACTCTTCTTTTTAGGGTCCAAAGCCTTGTCGAATCAGCTATGGTCCCCAAGCCAGGGGTGACTCTGCAGTTGCTATTTGGCAGGTTCATGAATGTGGAGAGTTCTCCCTACATCCTTCCTTTCCTCCTTTCTTTTAGATTCCTGCAATTCAACGATGTAACATTCTCTACCGGCACATTGATCTCCTTTGATCACCCTAGTTTTGTTTGTCGTTAGGAATTTCATGGTAAGGCACCACTGGGATAAAGCAATTCTGAAATCTGCCAGCGTGGGCCATCCTAAGAAGGCATTATATGTGGAAGTTTCATATACAATCATGAAAGTTTGGATGAGGGTGACTCTTCGGTCTGCCTTCCCTATGTTCTATAGGCAAGTCAATCGTCTCGAAGGGTTGTTTTGGTTCGCCGATGAATCCTTGAATTTTTGTTTGGCAGGTAGATACATCTTTCATGCTGATCTTCATCTAGTCAAAGGTGCATTTGAAAAGAATATTTACAGAACTACCGCTATTAACCAATACTCGTCGGACCGCAATGGGTGCAATCCCTACTGTCACTACTATAAGATCAAGAGTTGGAGCTTCAATCCCAATGATATCCCGATTTTGGAATACTATATCATCTTTTAGAGTTTTTTGCTGCTTGGCAGGGTCTCCATCTTCAATCGCAAGGGATGAATCCTTCGGAGCGTGTGTTAATGAGCCAACATACTGCTTCATTTCTCCCCAACTCTTCTATGCGGGATGAGGTCCTCTAGATATCGTTCCAATGATGAGTCTCTGTCGTTTAGATCCCTCTTCGCTGGTTCCAGCTTGGTTTCTTCGATCCCTAGGAGCTTGGGGAGCCGTGGGTTGGTCAAGATTTTGTGATTTTCTCATGTATTGCTACAACTTATTTTCAGCTCTTCAGTCAAGTTCTTTAGGTCACGACACTAGTTCGTATTATGGTCATGCGTCTCGTGGAAGTGATAGAACTTCCTGCAGCGCTTCTGTTGTTCAGTTGCTTCCTTTTTAGAGGGTTTCTTGTACTCCTCTATCCCCTGTGTTGCAAGATGTATGTTTTTGGAGTATCATTGAGCGGGATGTAATCTTCGGGCATGAAGCCTTTAAGTCGTTTATTGTTACCATTACGTTTATTGGAATTCTGATTTTTCCTCTTTTGGTTTCCGTCTTTTCCTGTACTTCCTTCAGCGGTCCTAGAGGCGTTTATGTTTCGATTCATCGCCATGTCATTCTACCTAATATTCATCAGTTGCAAGCTAGTAAACTTCCTTTCTAACTCCTACGCCTCTTCCAATCTCAAGTATTGACTCGCCTTACGATTGAAGTCCTTCCTAGTGGTAGGTTGATCCATTTTCCAAACTCAATTTCGGAGTGGATGGCGCGGACCAAAGCCCTAAAAACCATATCATCATTCAGATTGCTTACTTCTATCACTGCGGTATTAAACCGGTTTATGAAAGACTTCGAAGATTCATTTCATCCCTAGAATAGACCGGACAGGGACATTACATCTTTAGGTTGTGTTGTCTGAAGTCTAAATTGATTAAGGAATCTTGTTGCTAGTTGATCGAAAGTGAAGATGGACCTTGGCGGAAGCCTAGTGAACTACATGGAAGCAATTCCTTCTAGAAAAATCGGTAAACATCTACATCGAAAAGCGTCTGAAGCATTCGCTCCGTCTATGTACCAATTGTACTTGTACAGATGGGGTTTTGGGTCTTTTATTCTATCATAGGATGGAATAGTTGGCATAGTGTACTTTTCTGGGTACCGCTCGTTCAAGATCTCGTCAGCAAAGGGAGTCCGACTTGGAGCGGATCCCCACTCATCGTCACTTCTATTCTTATTCTCATCCATTAGTCGCTTGAACATATCCACGATATATGCCTCAAATGTCTGGTAGTCCAAGGGTCGGCTGTCAGTCACTACAGCGAGTGTTCGGCTTTGCAAACAGTCTTGGTGAGTGGGCTGAAGCCTAGGCTCTTCTATCTTCAGAAGAGCCACTCCCTCGAGATTTCATTGGCTTGCGGTTGACTGGTTGGGGCAGTTTGGACATTCCTGGCGTTATCGAATGCAATGGCATTTCCTTCCAACTTGTCGTCGTTAAATTGCTCTCCAAATTCTGAGTTGGAGAGGTCCATGGCTATATCCTCTTATGAGGTCTTTGCTCCTATTTTCAATTTTATAGCTGGTTGCCTTATAGTCAGTGGAGTACTTGTGTTTCCTTCTATGTTGTTTCCTACGGTTCTAGCTATCCTTCCTTTTGTGGCTGCTTTCTGTTTCTTCTGTTTAGACCGGAAATGAAAGAATTTTCTTGTTCTAAAGTAGCCGTGGGTTCTGCTATGGTTCTTGGAGCATGATGTGGTTGTAAGGTAAAGGGGGCATTAAGCTTATCCTTAAGAGCTCTTTGACTACTTTCCATTTTCTAATTGATTTCATCAACCACTTTATTCAATTTATCTCTTGTAACAACTTCACATCGATTAGAGGATCATGGCACCTGATCTCCTGCGTTGGCACCATTTACTTCAGTTTGTTGATGGTTCATTTCTTATCCAGCTATTACTGCCCCTATAGATCTTCCATAACTAGTTCTCTTTCTTCCTGTAGCCATTGATTCTTAGCAGATCTTTTTTATTAGAGATTGTGGACCTAACTTCTGGACTTATCTGATCCATAGTAGGTGGCTAGATCTAAGCCTGAGCCGGGTTCTCAGTGAAAACACCAAAATGTTGACCCAAAAAGTGGATCAACACCGTGGATTGAGTGTGAAAGCACTAGCCTTGTTTATCAAGGCAAATAGAATAGTGACAAGAAGCAATAACCCGTAGATAAAGTAAAAAAGACAAGAGATTTTTATAGTGGTTTGGCTGTTAATGAAGTCTACATCCACTTTATAACTTTTCTTATTAACTGATTGGTATTACAAGTCGGAGTATAATGCAATTGGATTATGTAAATAGGACCAAGCCTAAATAGGACCAAGCCATTAATGCTAGAGTGCACTGGAGGATCATAGTGAACCCTGTAGATGACCGTTGTATGAGAGAAGAAGAATGAAGAATAGTTTCTGCAGAGCTTCGCAGCTAGTCCAGAAGATCACATTTATGTTGCAGGTAGGATTGTATTTATAGAGGTTGAAGAGTTGTTAGGCTAGGCCGACTTGCTAGATGCTTGCAAATGACCATACGAAGGTGCCCTAAAAGTTTCATAGTAAGCGAGTCAATTTGATGGATCGCTAGTGATCTATGGCATTGGGTCACTGTCGACTCAACTTTTTGAGATGCTTTCTATCATCCTTTTCTTTAAACTCCATGGCAATCTGGCACAGTCATATGGATCGCTAGCGATCCATAGTGCATGGATCGCTAGCCATCCATGTACTTAGAGTGTTTTTGGAATTTGCCTTCTTGATTGAATTTGTTGTCTCATGGTGATGTTCTCCATGTAATTTTGTAGCTTGTTGCCTTGTTTTGATGATGATCCGCATGCTGGTTGCATTAGACTGCTGATTAAATTAGGTGAATGCTTGCTTCTCGATTTATCTAGCTGGAAATTCCATCAAACTTAGCCATTATTCCTAGAAAGCCTATTGGACTATGATGCAAGAGGATTAGTTGACCTATGAGCTACCCTCATGGATAGCTAGCGATCCATCACCTTAGCATGTTTTCATTTTCTTTTTCTTTGATCCTTCTTGGTTGGTTCTTCTAGTCCTTTTGGGGTTGGCTTTCTAAGCTGTTATGGCTTAACGAAGCTGTTCCGACTTTCTTTGTATCCTGCAGGGTTAAAAACCCAGATAACAAGATATATAAACCACAACTCGATTAAATGCATTTGCAATCAAATATCCAGTTTCAGAATTATCATCTAATTATCTTTAAAACAAGGACTAATGTAGCAATCGATAGCCGATTTTAACACTCGCAATTTGTTATATCAAAATGCCTAACATATAAATCCCAAATTTTCGTCAATTCTGCAAATATAGACTTCCTTGCTTCTCTCCAATTGCAGTTTAATTCCTCAACTTTTTCGGCTATACAACGAAATCCACAATTACCATCTCCCAAAACATCTTAAACATCAATCCCAAAACTTCACATTAGTTTTTTTGCGTTTTGGATGCAGTTTCTTGTTCATACTGCATTGAGAAAGAATTTCATTAATAGTTTTGCATTTTCAATAGCAGAGGGATCTCGCTTTGTAGATTTTTGACGTTTAACTAGTTTGTTGGTTGATTTGTTCTTACTATCGATTGGTCTACTTTTGTGTTTCTTTATTTTCGGTTCCAATATAGATTTCTCCGCATTAAAACTAATTTCTCTTAACTTCAATAGTAAAACTTTCTTCTTCTCGGGAGTAGCCGAATCAAATAATCTTTTAATGTAAGAAAACTCAGATGTATGGATAAACTCGAGTGATTATTCAACTTATGCAATATAATTTAATCGTCTCCAATGTTCATCTACGAGTTTAATCAGCAGTGCAATATCTTTCATGTGATATTTGCATATTTCATATGCATATGGAAGACCATACACTAATCGGTTCAAACGGTCACAAACAGATGCACCTAAAGTAACACAACTAACTGTTGTCATTTCTTTCACAATCAAATCCATTGCAAAACAAGATGCCTTACCTCACAATTGTCTTAACAACGGAACTTGATATGTAATCTGTACCGCTCCTAAACTCCTTTCAAACCTAGCTTTTATTTCCGTATGTTATAGACGTAACATATTACCCATTTTTGACCATATTACAAGAAAAGCTGTCTTTAACGTACCAAGATGTTTTTTTTTCAACCGAGCATGCGAAGACTCTGCTCTAGTTGTTGTCCTATTATCACGGTGTTTAATTTATTTATCCATGCAAAAGCAAAATACTCTTTGTATGCCAAACAATGGTCACGAATATACTTTTATCTTTCAGGATAATCTATCTAATCTTTTTGAAAATCGTTGCAATGTATCCAAAATTCATCTTTAGACGGTGCGTGGATCACCATCCTCCAACTTTGCATAAACATCTAGAAACTTTATTTGTTTTAAACTTCGATTTGCAATTTGTAATGACATTATTTTCCATTTGCCATAAACACTTCATCAACTTTGCATTTGGAATTTTTTTTCTAATTCCATTTATCAAAGCCCATCCTCTATCGGTAACTATAACCTCGAGTAGTTTATCGGGCAAAATAAAATTGTTTTAGCTTGAATAGCGCCCGTAATTCTCTTCCTCTCATGTGGTAGAAATATATGAGCAATACTAAATGTTCGGCCTATGGAAGTCATACCAACCATTTCTAACAGAGGTATACCGATTCGTTTATGTACAATCAAGTAATAGAATTAGTGGAAAACACTCACATAATACAGACAAATCCGGATGATACCACATTATATATATATATATATATATATATATATATATATCAAATGATCGGTTTCTATATCAGCCCTCTCAAAATAGCCATAATGCTTCTCCGCAAGCAATTCCATTAAATGTTGCATCGTGGATCTACACTCCATTGCCGGCAGTTGCATTTTATATTTAGCATTGTAAACAGTCTTTAAAGTTAAGGTATTTATCGAAAACTACTTTTAATGGTAACTAATACTTCACTTTGAAGCACGCTTGCCACACTTATGTCTTTTAAATTTTCTCTCTCCTCGTCAATCAACCTTTCCGCATACGGATGTCCTTTTAAGGAACAAGCAAGTTCGTGATTATGTACTCCATTGTTTAAAGATATTTTCCATTTATCTTCCTCTAGATACATGCCCTTCAATTGAAACAGACGGTTACATTTTCAAGTGGAGACGGGTCTATGTTGTTTTACATTTGTTTTCTTTTTCAATGATGTTGACTGATGACTACGATACACTCCGCTCCTTTCACATTCCAATTCCAACTTTGGTTTTTTCTTCAGGTCCTAATTTATCGGACTTCAGAATTATGACGACGGTATTCAGTTTTTTTGCCGTTACTTTACACTATCGGATCAACGCATTCTGCGGATCAAATACCTGAAATCACATAACGCACAAAAAATGAAAATAAATTAACAAAGTTCATTTTTCTAACCATATCGGTAATCGTAAAATTTAAATAAATACTTATTTGATCAATTACAAAATGATTTGTCAAATCAGTTTTTATGTCCTTTGAATTATTTGATCGATCATCTTGTACCATATTGTCACCATCTACAAATTTATCATCCGAAATAATAAGTGCATTCTCATTTTATTGTTGTTCACATCTTCCGTCCAAGAACGGAAAAACAAAATGTAATCAATTTGTGAAATAAGACATATACGTTATATGATACAAAAACTCTAAAAAGCAATAACTTACATTGGTATTCTCTATTACAACATCATCAAAATTAATATCCTTCAAATTTGTATTAGTTATGAGATCGGTAAATATATCTTAAAAAGCAATAAAAAACACTAAACAACATACCTATGAATCATTTCTAAAAGAAAAATATACAACACACAAAAAAGAGATTAAAGCTTTTTATCTTCATCTTTCATCATCTATTAAGCAAGAAGATTTTTTTTTTTTTTTTTTTTGGTTTATGATTTGAAATTCTGAAGAGTATAAGAAAAGAAGGTACAACTGATTGAAAGAAGAAATAAAACATGATGTTCAAAAACATATAAAATATATTCATATTTATTAAAATTATAACGGTGGCTGGAATTAAAAGGCAGGACCACATTAGAAAATGATTTGGCAAGGAAAAATGGAGTCAAACCAGCCGCCCGTGCCTCCGAATAGAAGTACAGGAACAAACGTTTGCACTGTTCATTTCTCTTTTTCATCGTCGATAAATTTTTAAGGAAAATAAAATATAAAATTTCGATTAATGGCCACTACAGCTATAACATCTATGCTAAAACCCTCGTTATTCACTGACCCCTCTTCGGATCGTGCCATCCGAACTTCCTCTTCTTCTCGATCCAAAAAAGATTTTATTTTTGTAGTCAACCCTAAAGGCACTGCTCCTTTTCCATCAACCCTTTCCCACTTATCCGTTATTACCTTTTTTTTATTGGCTTTATTTATAGAATTATTGATTGATTCAGGTGCCAATGGCAAAACCGGCAAAGAGTGGAAGAAGCTGCTTCCTTTTATCAGAGAACGCCTTGGTCCACAATGCAATGTTAGAACGTTTTCCGTTATCTGTAGTTTTACTCTTTATTTACTCATATTTCAATTTTTATTGTAAATTTTGGTTTGAGCGAGACTATTATAATTTTTCAAATCCATCAATTGGAGAAGATCTCAATATGAAATAGTAGCTAAGTAGACAGGATTCAGTTTAGGTTAAGTCGGCTCTGATTTGTGGCTAAACATATTGAACTCCTTTCTACATGCTTCTGCTGTCATGGCATGTTACTTAAACTCAAAACGCCTTCATGTATTTTTTGTTTATCTGAGCAATGCCAACTTTGCAGAATTCAGTAACATTGTAGTTTGAAATAGATTTTATAAAAAAAATCCATGATGAGTATGTATGTTTCATCAGTCCAATTGGAGCGCATCTAGGATGTTTAAAAGGTCGCCTCGCCTATTAGATTGCGTGCCATCATACTGCACATGTCCGAGCATGCCTATTGTTATGAGCTCTTGTTCTTACTGTGGATTTTTGATGGTTTGAAATAAATAAATATTCATTACAAAAACATGCTGGTATAAACATGTGTTTTAATCTATTATATCGATGCAAATGAAGCCATTAAAATATTGAAAACATTGATAAGTATCAGTTTGTAATAAAACTTTGGTTACTAACTTTTATGTCTAGACTTCAGAATCTGAAGCTGAACGTTCAAGAAGTCACTAGCGAGACTTATTTTTTGCACAAAATATGCCAATAGTAAAAACATCTGCTGAATATTCGTACATTTTCTTCGACTACATTTATTTCCTGGGTGTAGAATAGTGACAGCATCTCGTCTCACACTCACTATGCTTGAATATGTTAACCATGCTTGAGAGAGTCAACCAAATTTATTTTGTAAACCTGGATAGTATTCTGACTTTATTACCACTTTGCTAACTAATTCATGCATTTATATGCTTTGGATGTAGGAAATAATAAGAAAATGTAGTATCATCCATATAAGCTTGACACTGCTTAATAACAAGCTTCTGTCCTTTTGAATTATGTTGTGCTCTCTTTATTTCTGAACCTTTGAACAAATATAGCACACCTACCACTCCATATATGCCAAAATATAAGAATGACAATATGTTGCAGTTTTTTTAACATAAAGATGATTTAACTATACTGAATTGGTGAATAAATCGGAAATGTTTTCACTTGCAAATCCATGCTAAGATAATGTCGTGCCTCTGTAACAACTTTATTAGATTAGTATGAATCATGATTCAAAATTCCATCCAGCACAATGCAGCGATTCCATTCCGGTTTTTTCGGTATCAACATTTAGAATAGGTAATATGTTTTAGATATAGATTGACAATTTATCTACGAAGTTATCAGAGTTAACTGTGATCGTGCAAAATATAATTTCAGTATTTAAATGGTGACCCTTTTTAAGTAATATACGTGAAATAACTGTAACTTATGCGGATAATACAAGTAATTAACATAGTACTGAAATGCTTGGCGTGTTACTGGTACAACTCATGCACACACATGCCCAAATATGTGTTTGAACCTTTTTCATCAAGCATAATCTGAAACATGTAGTCTTGCACTTATATACATATTATTAACAGATATGTGAGTCTATGACTTCAGGTCCATCTCATGCGGTAGACATTACAAGGGAGGTACAAATTTTGTTCATAAGTATGATACATGAGCCATTGCTCTTTGATTTTTCTCTGCTGCCTTGTTACACTCAGGTGCTTTAACCGTGTATTTTCTTTGGCTCTTAGGCTATAAAGGAAGGGGCTGATGCTGTTATTGCTGTTGGAGGCGATGGTACACTTCATGAGGTATGAGGTGATGCTACAGTACCTGACAAAATCTCTTCTGTCATTTACAATTATTTTTTAGACTTCAAATTTACATTTCTTCTTAACATTACATCATATCGGCCATGCAGTCAAACTAAATTATTATATATTATACTATTTTGCCACAATGAGTTGTAAGCGGATTTTAAAGATGTGGTTCAACCATGGCTCGACCGCGGTTGACTTTGGATTTTGGAGCATTGCAACCTAGAAAATGAAATATCCTTGCATGCGTGCATGAATCGTGACGATCCAACCTTAGGACCATGGTAAAACTTCTAGACTGATCTCTTTAAACCGTGCAGCTTTGTTACTCAATTTTTTCGTAAGTAAAAAGGTTAACCGGTCAAGACTACTTAGCTTGGTCCGGTCCGGATCAGGTCAACTCGGATATGGACCAATCCACCACCAAAATGCCAAGGCTAGAGACAAGTCGACCGGACTACCTCAACTACTGGCCCAAGTCGAAGCTGAGTTCATGTCAACCCGTCTACTAAGTAGCACATCAAGCCAACAACCATCCGGCCATCCTAAAGCGGCTTTAACGACCAATTCATCAAACCAAGCCAAACCTAAGTATAACTTGATCCAATCCACAATGGCCTGTCTAACTTACGATCGGCTCTCTCGTGTTGGGCCACACTCAGCATGGTTCAATATCAGCGCTTCTACTTGAGTATCTCTCTCAGCTAAGTCCGACCGACACAGCTCAAAAACCGATCTCAGGTGGCCCACGCCTATTATCTCACATTCGGTATGACACCTTCCGCTTAGTCTCAGCGTCGTCCTCAGCAACACTCTAGGCCTGCAACCAGCCGGCTCGACTCGATACGACCTCAGCAGCTAGGCCAAGTTTGGCTCAGCTTCTCCACATTCCCCTTCGACCTATCTCAGGCCGTCTGTCTCGTCGCCTCACACCTGTCTCGACACGTGCTTCATGGCTTGGTCTTCAGCAACCATCTATTTTCTTCACTTCGTCGAGTATCCTCCAGACATCTCGCCAATCCTTGCCACATCAGCATGCAAAAATAAAAGGTAAGGGGCACAATCTGGTATACCTAATTTTGGAAAAAAACATATCGTGCTCCCATAGCATGCCGCCACGATACATATGCATTTAATGCGCGGTAAAGACATGACATGCGTCTTGTACGGTTCTCCTGTTGACGCTCATTTCAGTTGCACATTCCTTTCACTTTTTCAGTTGTCTCTCATTAGCCCGTTCGACCAAATCAACGGTCAGACATGCTTTCAGCCTGATTCATAGTGCAATTTTATCCATCATTCATTTTCAGCTACTATAAATACCTAATGCATTGTCCATGCAAAAGGGTTGAACGACACTAGTTTTCAAGCATCTTAGTATGATCATTATCTTATAATATTGGTTGTTGTAATAGAAATGAAAGTAATAAAAAATCTCTTATAGGGGACGTAGATAATCTTTGGTCGAACCACTCTAAACTCTTGTCTTTTTACTTTTCAGTAAACTAATATCTCCTCATTTTTCATTTTAACTAAGGTATTAGCAGCCCATTTTTTGCTGATATTACATCTCAAACACACTTTCAAGGTTAGCGAAAATTCTAGTTAATGAGCTCTTTAAATATGAACACAAAAAATAATCACACTCTAGCATCGGTCCTTATTTCTCTTAAAACCAGTTTAGCAAACAATTCTTTAGCCTTAGTCACTATATTGAAATGTTCGATTATATTATTAATTTGGACGATGTGAGATATTATTAACATACATTTTAATAACTATTGATTGAACTAAGTTTCTTTTGTCTTAAAGGATTAGAAAATCTACACACTTGCGCCGAAGCGTATGTTATAAAAGTAATCAAGCCTCTTCGTGGATATTCGAAATTCATTCGCATTCGTGTCCGCAAAGCGGATAAATATCCGGTATTTGAAAAACGAATGCTTTGAAAATTATCCATCCGGTTTTTTTCAAGATTATAGTTTGTATTATGTGTGTTTTTATAATTAAAGACATGTGTTTATTGTTTTATTAAATTAGCACTTTATATTATATGCATCTAACACATATTAACTTCTCAAATTTATTTATTATCATTGTATTTTTTTATTTTTATTTTTCACATTTGTACGATCAATGGGATTGAAAAAAAGTCATGTTAAACCAAAATTTTCTATTTTTGTTTCTTGATTTATCGATTGTTAACAGACCTAGAAATAATTATTATATTGATATTTATTATCAAATGCTAAAACATAATTTATTTTGTCAATAGATTAACTTTTATTAGTTAAATTCTGACATCAAGTGAAATAATTTCACATTTAAATTAGAAAAAATTACGATACCAAACAACGCGGTTTTGACGATTTGACCGGTTGAATCATCAGAACCTCCGATCTTGCACGAACACAGTTCTATCCATGGTTCGATCTTCGAAACTATACCTATAAGCTTTCCTACTCTATTACATACATCATACATGCTAATGACCCAATTTCTGTGCTGCATGCACCAACTTGCGGGAAATTTCCCATGCATGCAACTCATGAAAGATTCGAACTTGAACTTCCTTTGAAAGAGAGGATCCGATTTGGATTCAAGGGAAAAAAGTTTGGCTACACATTTACACATAGAAATGCCATTCTTATTGTGGGTATTGGTGCCGTATCATGCATTCACACGTTAGTAAGGAAATTTTGATAGCTTAATGTAGAGCTGGTTAGTACCAAGAATGTGAATGCATGCGATTTGTACCATACAGACACATTTTACTGCTATATCCCTACCAACGTTTTGTGTTAACATGAAGAGAGGGGGGGGGGGGGGGTTGGGGTGGGTTTGTTGCTATAGTAAGAAAATACGACTGGTTAATTTTGTCTAAAATCACCAAAATCGCCATCCGTATTTACTCTGATATCATAAGTATGATTTATCCTAAGATACCTTGACCCATATACTTTGCTATGTCGTTGATCTCGACATTTTAATCATGTAACTAAGATGTCCCAACATTGTCCCTATTTTTTGAAAGCTGGACAAGCAACTTGCACCCCGCGCATAATAGATATATAGCGCTAGATGTAGTAGAAAACTAAAAAAGAGGAGTTTGAGGGAAGTATCAAATACATGTAGGTATCAAGTAGAGCCTTGATATTTTGATATTATACGTAACTCAAGCTGTCGCTTATGCAGTTTTTTTAGTCATGTGGGACATTTTAGTGTGAATGACTTTATATTATGATTAGTTAGGCCCCTTTTGCAATCATTTTTATATCCTCCTTTTGTCTTTGAATCAAAGTTGAAGGTTCAAGATCTCAATTTTGTTCTCAGTTTCGGTCTTTTATAAATTTTAGGAATTTAGATACTCAAACTTTTCAAGAATTTCAGTTATAGTTTTGGTTTTGGATTTCGTTATTTATTGTCATACAGTTACACATATTTGTTTAATTTATTGAACAAATATACGATTTATCTTTAATTAAAAAATAAGATATATACAAACAATACTGATTATTGATTAATGTTTATAACACTAAAAAAGTTTATTCATTATTTTGTTTTCTACTTATTAGCAAAGCTAGTCCGTATTTTATAGTCGTTCGTCCACTTTTATTCAACCAAAACGTTTTTAGTACCGGAGAAGAGCTGGAATGCTCTAACTGCTATCATATATAATGCTAACCCGCCTATGCAGAGAAGTAACTCGTTCGATTCGGATCCAATAATGCCTACATATCCAAAAAAAGCCTTACAAGGTCTGAAATGTTGGCTGCTGAACTGCTAGGATAAATAAAAGTCATGTCTTAGGTGACATCATCTAAGATCTTCTGGTTCAAAGAACCAATGTTACCATCAGATGTCAACTTAAGAGAGTCGCTAGATACATGGCAACATAGCAGTCTGTACTCACCTTCATTTTCCGTCATAAGTTTGTAGTAATATCCATATAAGGCATGAAACATATCTTGAAAGAAGTGTGCATCCAAACACATTCGCTAGAGTACCACACAATCGAATGGTTGTGAGAAACGTGAGGGATAGACACAAGAGGGGGATATGTAACAGAAACTGAACATTAGGAGGTTGTGCGGTTGAGATCCATGCTTGCACGAAGAATCAGAATGCCCAAAGGAATAACAAAATAATACAAATCCACTTTCCAACTGTAGCTCACATAAGCGATTGCCAATTGACCTTCAGAAGGCTTAACTTGCAACTTGGAAGAAAGCGGTCGATTCGGTTTAATTTCAATCGATGCCTTAGCATAAACAAGTCTTCTCCTATCCACATTGTTAGCATTAAAACATTCCAATTCACCATCAAGAGTTGTTAGCCAATTAAGACTCCAACTGGAGAACGGAAGGAATATTGGAGAAGTCGGTCCAAACAGGGATAGAAAGAACTTGTTCTTTGGCCATATAAATAGAATGACTCCATTGAGCGATGATGAAAGATTCGCCTTCTATGAAAATAAGGTTGAATCCTAGGATGTGCAAATGTTCCTCTAAAATGGAGAAATTAAAAAAGAACATAACGTTGTCAGAATGAATTTTAAGACCATCTTTGAGTCTCCACATCCTTCTACACTTTTCTCGTACAATTTCGTTAGGGGAATCCAAGGCTAAAAAGAAACTCATGAGATAATCCTTCCAAAAATCCATCCCTGCTTCAATGAC
Organism: Allium cepa; assembly: GCA_030765085.1. Classification (NCBI taxonomy): domain Eukaryota; kingdom Viridiplantae; phylum Streptophyta; class Magnoliopsida; order Asparagales; family Amaryllidaceae; genus Allium; species Allium cepa. The sequence continues at coordinate 782,740,700 of CM060928.1, read as the reverse complement.
TTGCAATGGGATCATTACTTTATCCTCTTCAACCAAATCAAAATTTCTCGGAGAGTATGCTCAGGCATTTCGAGGCAGTTTCATAAACAAGGAGAACCACTGGAGCAGGATACAACAGCAGGCTTGCTGCTATTGCAGCCAGCAGCAGTTGTGGCATTAGAGCAAAAAATAATTGGAAAAAATGGCAAAAAATAATTGAAAAAAAAATCAAGAAATAAATGCAGAAAGTGAGAGAGATGCAGTGTGTGCATGGTTTGGAGATCCTCTCTTACATTCATAGAAGAAAATGGGCATCTACCATAATATAGGGTGTTTACAACAGAAATTCAAACAGACGTTGCTAACGACACTCTAAACTCTAGCACAACTTAAAGTATACGATATTACATAAGATTGAGATTCTAGACTATAGAGATATTGGGGACCCCTTTGTTAGTAGGTGCAAGCATCTATTTGTAGTCATACATGCATCACGTGGATTGATGATGTGATAAATGTGTGGTTGTTAACATGTCTTAGGTTGTTGCTGCATGTCATGATCAGACAATGGAGGTAAAGAGCACGTGAATCGAGGCTCATTGTAGATTTTCTCTAGGAGATGTGGATCACGAGCTGTAGTTGTTAAGACCAATGTGGACTAGCTGGATGCTTGTTACCTTGCCGATATCTGGCGATGGAGAGTTGTGTGAGCTTGGATCAATGATGTACCAAAGAGTCATTAAGAGCTTTTGGTCATATGTTAATATGATGTGGTAAGATTAGGTGGAGTCTTTTGCTACTTGCTGCTATTGGTGTGGACAAGCTTGATGCTTGCAACTTGGTGTCATCTTAGCTGTTTGATTATTGTAATCGTCAAGTAGCTTCTACTGCTGTTTGGAAATTTGAATAGTGCTTAGATTTGAAAATTTGAACCAAAGTGCGCCGAGCACTTGGAAAGCTGCACTGTGGAGCTTTGAGGATAGCACTCATGTTATCAAGCCGATGAGTTCAGAGGTGAGCAATGTTAAAAGCGAGTTGAAGAGCTCATACAGCATTGTAGTGGTTGAGCCATGGTAGTGCTTGGAACTAAGCTGAGGAGCTTAGGATGGAGTGCTTGGGTTTAAGTCGAGGAATTTAGGAAGGGAATATTGTAATCCTGAAGCTGCTGTAATCACAGATAAGATGCTCAGAGGAATTTGAGAGATTCCCCAGAAAGATTTTGCTTGGGGTACCGTTCTTGGTAGAATTGACAATTGTTTCTACTGGTAATGAGGGTTCTGATGTTGTGCCTCTTTTGTGATTCGGAAGGTCCCGGTCAGGATGTTTAATGTTTGCCTGAGAAGCTTATTCTGAGCTAGTTGAGGGATTATGAAATAACATCCTTCTAGCTTGGGAGTTTTTAAAGTTAATATTGACGAGACATGCGTAATTAGTATCTTATAGCATCTTGTGGATCATTTCATGTGTAATTAATATCTTATACATTGTTAACATCCTTCTAGCTTTGGAGTTTTTAAAGTTAATATTGATGAGACATGTATAATTACTATCTTATAGCGTCTTGTGGATTAGTTCATGTGTTCACCTCAACACCTTTACATTGTTAATTATAGACACCTTATCTGCATTTACTCGAGCATTTCAAAGCTTGAAGGATGTTATTCAGTAATCTTCCTCTTTAATATAATATTGATAGAAGATACAGATTAAAGAAGTTTAGATATACAAAATTTGAAATCAATTATGATTTATGCTAAAATGTACTATTGAGCATTTATCCCAAGTAGAGTATCAACAATGCATATAGCTTATGGAATACTATTATTCGTAAGTTTGAATATAAATAATACCATTTTGTTAAGAGCGCCTTTGGATGGCTTTCAGAATTTATTATGAATAAAATGAACAACTTTTCTGTTTATTTGTTTTGTTTTTTGAAAAATTAAATTTATAACTTTTTTTACAAATGTTTTGAAAAGTTGATTTTTTTTTTTGACTTGATAGCTTTTGTAAAATCGAAAGGTTATTTCTATAAAGGCAAAAACAATTTTACTTTTTATTGCCAAATGATAGTTTGTAATGGTGTGGTCTTCTAATTGCAATGGTTAACATGTGTTCTTAGCCCTCTACTAAAATAGCGAGTCTAACCTAGTTTAACTCTGTTTCTATCAGGTAGCAAACGGGTTTTTTTGGGAAGGAAATATGGTGGTTTCAAATGATCAAGGACCTCAGCATTCCACCACACTTGGAGTGAGTTTTTTTAATTGGTGCTTGCATCTTTTACTATGCTAGCTTAATATTATGTTGACAAGAAATGTGCACCTAATACCCCTAATACAGTTTTGATTAACCATGCCGTTATCAACTATCAAGCCTACAAGACTACCCCTTGCTTGTTATTCGTAAGTGCTAAATTATCTGAATTAAATACAGTTAATTCCACTGGGGACTGGTTCCGACTTTGCTAGAACATTTGGCTGGTTAGTTTCTTAGTCACCGGTTTAATTAAGTACTATGCCATTTATTAGTGTTTCATATTGATCATAAAACTTAGGGGTTGTTTTACAGGAAAAATGATCCTTACGAGGCTGTGGATCGAATTGCAAAAGGTTCTTGCAGACTACATTCATGTTATTTCCAATAAATGATGACAGTTGAACTTTAAATATTGTACATCAATATAACAATAGGCACACGACCCTTTGCTTTGTGTAGATGAAAGTAACATGGACAATTTCTGGAGTTAACATGTAGAAGCTGATCACACTGACAATTAATAAATAAGAATATAGAAATGAACTGATACAAAATACACATATTCACACATACTAATGCATTTATGGTATACTAGTATAAATCGCACGTACGTGCATCCAATAGCTGGAGAAATTTAATTCTTATTTAATAAAAAATTAATGGATGCTACAAGTGCAAAAGCCTTGGTGGACACAATATCTTTAATTCAAGTAGTTTTGTTGGTAGTGTCGGATGCAAATTAATAGTGAAATTCCGTTGATGAATGGTAGAGAAGGGATGGTGGTGGATGTTGCAGACTGTTGGTGAGATTCTGTTGAATGATGATAGAGTATTTTCAGAATTTCAAAAGTTCTGATGAAGGGTGATAGGGTATTTTCAAAATTTCAAAATGACACGGTGGAAATCTTATTCATTGAGTTCTCGTTATCATATTACATTTTTCTATACCCTTAGAATTCATTGAAAGGGAATAATAATTCCACCGAAGTAACTAAAGATGTTTTATATGCTGAGCTTCAAGCTTGTATTTCTATGGTCTAAACTAACCTCCTAGTTTACATGATTATATTCAGAAATTATTATTTACGATTTAACTTTACAGCTATTTATCTTAATATGACTGTGCACTACTTGTGCATAGAAGCATTCTTTCATGCAAATGACAAACATAGGTTGTCTTCTTGATTTGACGCTCAGGGATGAAAACCAAAATAGATGTTGGTATAATGAGGGGAGACAATGGAAAGCAGCAGGTTTTCATAAATGTTGCTGATATACATCTGTGAGAACCCTATCTTTTTAATAACTCAGAGGGAATTTTTTTTTTTAATTTTTTTTTTTAATTTTTTTTTTATGGTATATCTTTCTGGCTAACTTGCAGGAGTGCAAAGGCAGGTTTTTACGCCTCCAAATATAAAAAGTTTGGAAATTTATGTTATGTTATAGGAGCTTTGAAAGGCTTTTATGGACATAATAACTGCGATCTTAATATCAAGGTTGGTGCAAATTGATTACCAACATCATCATTTTCTAAGATTGATTCAATTGAAACTAAAAAATATAATATAACATTATATATATATATATATATATAGGTAGATGAGGGTGAATGGGAGTTATGTGAGAAGGTTACAGCTCTCTGCATTGGAAATGCAAAATATTTTGGCGGTGGCATGAAAATTACCCCTACGGCTGATCCTTCTAGTGGAAATTTGGAGGTTCTTTCCAATTATGCACATGCTTTTTCTTATTAAAAGCATCATAAATAAATGTAACACTGAAAGTTTGTGACATTAGGTGGTTATGCTTCAGGACTTCAAGTGGTATGACTTCCTTCTAAAACTGCACAAGCTTTATAATGGAACACATTTATCAGTTAAGAATGTTCATAAACGGAGGTAATTTCATAACATATCGGCACTATGTGCATATATGATTGTTATATTTTGGTTTGTTGTTCATGGTTTTATTTTGATATAGTGTGAAATCTATTGAAGTTATGGAGGTGATATGCAAAGGAGATATCTATGTTCAGTCTGATGGTGAACATTTTGGATTTCTACCGACAAAATTCTCAGTATTACCTGCAGTTATTGAGATTTTCACTTGATCATGAGTTAAGTTCCATTCCACTGTGTATATTATCCGCCAACGATATTTTCAGTTTATCCATCACTCTCAAATAAATATAAATCGACTATTTGTGGAGCTCTGAAGTATTGTTCAAATAAGCCTTCTCCGGATCTGCTAACGTTGTACATAAGGCAGAGTCGGATGTTGGTAGGACTAAGATAGGGCACATGCCCTACTTCAAGTTTTGAAAACATTTTACAGAATGTTCTTCTTCTTTGCTTTGCTGCTGCTGATGATGATTTAGTAATAGCAGAACTGAATAATAAATTTCTGTTTCAAACACCATAGGTCATTAAGATGAAGCATTGCCTCTTTCCAATTTAGTACCATGTCTGGTTTTATGTTTTATTTTTTATAGGTTGCTTCAGTTTTTACAGTCATTTTTTTTTTGCTTGATCTACTTCAGATGAATATGCGGATACAGAATCAATTTCATTAGAGCGACTGTTAACTGTTTCAGATTTGGTATACATTCATTTTCTGTTTCAGCAGTTATAGCTTGAAAGAACCTGTTACTTGAAACTGCTGCAAAGTTTTCTTCATGTCTAATATAGTGTTTCAAATGTGTAGTCAAATTAGGACATACATATGTTCAAAGTCGGTGCAATTGTTGTGGTAGGTGAATATGAATAACACAACGTGAGTAAATTGGATACGTACCTACCTAGAACAATTGCGCAGTTGGACATTGACATCCCGTCTAGGTAAGATGTCAATTTGGATGGCAATAATCTCAGGTAAAGCAGACCAGTAAATAACCTTCTTTTGGTTAATTTAGCTTTATATAACAAAGAACATAGCTGCAATGTTTGGCATTCACGTCTTCTTTTGAGGTTAAATATCAACTTCAGGAAAGCAACTTTTTGCCAGATTATGTGTTCATATAATCTGTGTGTCCAAATGGTTAAAAGTATCCATGATATGGTACGCATATGGTCCGGACGGAGCATGAGTTAGCATTTATTGCCATTAAATGGGTAATAGGAAGAATGACTCTCTAGGGACATGATTGAGTGACGTTTATTGTTCGAATTTGCTTGAATAACATTTAGTTAATTGATTAATGTGGCTCTTGTAGAAATTGAGAAGGTAGTGACTATTAACATCACAGAAGAACAAATAGTTACATCCACTTAAATGTGTCGTCTCGCTGTTTCTGTTTCTACTATCATTGTTAAAAAATACCATAAAATTCTACAATGTACTCTTTCTAATTTCAGACTTTTTAAGAGATTATAAAATGCATCATTGTCGATTTTCTTTACACGACGAATAACCATCGATTAACGCTATTTTTCACGGAGATTAATTATCTAGCAACGGTAGTTCGGTGGTTAATGACCATGAAATATAGTACGGTGGTTGCTCGTCGTGCAAATTAACTTCACACGATGGTTGAGTGCTGTGTAAAATTAATTTGGTAGTACGAAGCACACAAATTTTTTTGCATTTATTATTATTTTCTATGGTACTGAGAATAGGCGTTAGCAATCCACTTTTTAAATTTGTTATCAATATCATCTGGTAAATAAGAATAGCTGATTAAACAATCTATTGTCTTGTATATATTTAGTTACCAAGACGTCTCTAAGATTGAATTAGAAAATTGTTTTTAAACTACGTGGTTTCTCAATAACATGAAACTGCCGAAGATTAGTTTAATTAACTAATATATTACTCCAATTAACCAGTGCTAAAATTTTTTCTGTTAATACAACCACCACGTATATTGGCAAGAAGCCATTGTAAAATCCGTCATGGCAATTTGTTAATTTTGTTTGAATTTTAGCTGATCTCAACCAACCCGTGGACAATAATTTGATAAGCTGATGGCCCTTTTTTTTGTCTGACATACTAACCAACCGACCATGATGGAAAATACAAGATTATCCAATAGTCATGAACATATGCGAACAGTAGCCTATTGTAAATAGCTCAATTCCTTCGGGGTTCTTATGTGTCTAATTCAAATCCAGACTCATATCAGATGATTTAATTATTTGGTAGGTGGATTGATATAAAGATGAATGGTTGAAATGGACTTCAAATATGAGAATTTGAACATGTGAAATGGAGACAGAGAGGAATTAAACTCTATTGTAATAATAATTTTTTCTATTTTTTATTTAGTCTTGAAAGGTGTTTCGGTTTTGAATCATCATGTATTTGAATTTTACGTAGCACGATACAAATAACCCAACATATATTGATTTATACCATGCTGTGTATATACTTTGGTGTATATCACCTATGATTTCTGGTAAAACCTGTATTAAAATATATTAGCACTTACAAAGTTTAAAGCTCATTAAAGTTCTGGGATGATGCCTTTTCATCTTGTTTGGGATGATTTTATTTGATTTCAACCAAACCTAACATGTCCATACCCAAAAATGCTGTGAAGACATAATATATTCTGTTTATCTATAAAGAAAATTAATTTCTTGAGATTCACTAATGCGCTAATATTTCATTTCACTAAAAGCACACAAATTCATTTATAAAAGCCGTATTCTATCGCATCTTTTGCAAACCTAGGCACATCATAAATGTTATGCTGATAAATAATAGCAGTAATAACAATGATAAATAATATTATTTAGCTATTGATTTGTAAAGAATTTCCAATTAAATTAGCTTTTGTTTACAATAATAATAATTTGATTTTTGTTACATCAAAGTACTCTTCAACTCTGTTACCGTTAATCTTTTTACTATTGGTATCCTTGTCTACACGAAAAAGGAAAAGAGAACATATATAATAATATTTAATACGTTTAACCATCATGCGACGTTTATGTTAAAATTATCTACAAGGTTAACATATTGAATTGTGATATCTAAATTCCGAATTTCAAATTATAAACATTTATCTTTTATGTTTCTTGTAACATTTGCATTCCCCAGTATGATCCGTTCATGTGGACTATAAAGAACATCGGATCGGTTATGTCATTTTGGACTCACACCGGCGATGTAACGTTGAAGTTATGTATAACAATGTCCATTAAACTTCTGTGACGTCCTTTTACATTTCAACTTAACGTTTTCGTTGAAGATTAATTTCTAATCAAACTGTAAATTAACGATCTGTAGCTCATTTTAGTGTTAGACAAGAGGCTCTAAAAAGATATATTTGGTTTGCGTTAACACGAGCGATTCAGATAATGCAATAGTAGGACGTAACACGAGCGATCAATATTTGGAGCAAGAATCTATGATAACCCCCAATCCTTTTACGCACTCATTTTGTTTGCTTGCTTGCCGCCAAAAAACGATAGTGCCAACGTGCAAAAAGTCCGAATTGGACAAGATAGAGCTACAGCAACCAAGCGCATTGGAGCAACAAATTTCTTTCGGTTTATCATTGCATGTTCTGCCAAAATAAAAGAAGAAACCAAACAACAAGTAGCATCTAACAAATTTAAGACGACTCCATTCTACAAACATGACGTGACAAGTTTTGCTTTCTCCGTTATCCCTTCTCCCATCAATCACGACTTTATTCTATCCCTAATTTGTATGTCTCGTATGCATATCCATCATCTATTTTCTATCCGTGCACCGAGAAAATACATTTCTTCCCACTTTTTATGTCTTGTATGCTACATTTAAATCTCCACACCTTAGCAAAGGATATCTATTAAGTACAAATTAAGAGCAGTGTCCCTCTTCTTCTCTCATCTATCCATATCTAAAAAATTATGTTAACCAATCTACCTTTCAATTTTAATACTCATCTTCGTCTCCATCGAAGTTCTTCATTTACTCCTTGCTAAATTTAAAACGTTTTCATCGTCTAATCCAACCACTCAACAATCATCTTTTAACAGTTTTATCTTAAACAAAAATCAATTACAATGTAAGACATAAACCAATATCTATACAAATAGAATGACGCATGGTTAAATAAAGAAGATTTTGATCCTTGCTACATTTAGTGTCATGTTTCGTGCATCTAGATTAACGATGGTGATTAAAATGGAATAACTTTTGGAAAATATCACAACTGATTACAATCACCAACATCTCAACAAGATGTCAAAAGGCTATTTGTGGAAGATAATTCAAAAAACATAATTTTCGAAGATCTTATATATACAAAATCAAACAAGCGAGCCTTAGTGATGTGGGTGGAAGTATAATTTTGTATTTACTTAGATTTTTTTTTTAAATATCTATCGACTTTCATGGAGTTATATGTTTTATCTCCATATAGAAATGTAAACTTTTGCATGATCTCCTCAAGAAAATATCTTCTCTGGAAAGTAATGGACACTCTTTTTATATTGTCCAACTTGATCACAATTGAGTACTTGCACTTTGTGAGATCCATCATGCAATCCTTGGCGATGTGCCCCTTTACCTCCTTTGGTTACCTTTTATTGCTCATTCCCACTCCTTTGTCTACTGCTCTTCAAGGAGAACATTGGTTTCATTTAGCTTTCATCGCCACTTAACAGATTTATTAGACCTCTCATAAAGAAAAGACCAAAAGAACCATATGTACGGATTTTTGATGAGGACAACCTACGATAATGCTACTAATATGTTTATTGAGTTATTTCATGTCAAAATGATGATGAAAAAGTTGTAAAACAAAATGGCTATAAATTTGCAAAATTAAGATTCAAACCTAAGTAGGCCGAGACAATAGCACACGACTTTACCACTACACGATACAAGTTTTGAAATTTATAACGATTCGGTTGATTGACTAGTGCTCCCAGTCGATTGACCTCAGTCAATTAAAAACATATATAGTCTTCTATTATTGGCTATGCTCATAGGAATAATTTTACATTAATTCGTTCGACTGACTATCATCTCCAGTTGATTGAAACTGCATTTTCCTGAAAAGGTGTCTTTGCGTAGCTTCTCTTCATTGATGGTGAAATATGAAAGGTTGCATTTCTATTTTAGCATCCCTACAACACCTATATAATCTCCTAACCATCACTGAAACACCACACAACAATATACAATAATACACTACTCCATACTTTGATTTACTCTCAGTCCCAAAAGCAAGAGTCTGAACTTCAAGAGATTTATGTGATTAAGAGATTATTGACTAGCGTGCTCCATCTTCACATCCCATATTCTAGTCGAATAAACTCCTTAACCTCTACACTTTCACTCAATATCTTTTAGTTTGGTTATATGATTCATTGTACATCAAAGAGACATCTATATATCAAGATACGCTACGTTAAAAAGTATAAAATCAACCGTGTGATCTACTATACTATTACATTATATTTACATTGTTTACTACTATTAGCCATCTTCGATCCGGCGCACATCGACTAACAAGTGATATCGTAGCCTAATGTTCTACTGATAGTGTTCTACTGATCGTAAAAACATCCTAGAACAATGGACAGAAAGAGAAGATCCAGTTAGAGCTCAAAGACAGTCGAGAAAAAGTAACATTTTGAAAGCAAGCAACCGTCTATAGAATCAATGTACATATGCTGCATGACTAATCTCAGATCAAAATCGTCACGCTTGAATTCTTTATATAGGGATCTTTTACAAATGCATGAGAACTTATTAGAAGATTTTAAAAGGTCACAAAATGTCAATTCTATTACTTTACCTAAATTAGATGATTGTGAGCATAAAATTAGTATTTTAAAGTTAGAAAATAATTTTTCTATAAAACAAACTGAAAATACATTTTGGAAGAACTTGTTTTACAAAAAGAATTTCCATTAAAAGATAATGAGCGTTTAGATGATAAAAATATTGATCCTTTGAAGGAAATTGAAGTTTTGCAAAATAAAAATATATTTTTGAAAAATTCTTTAAATAATCCTAATTCTAACTCTTGTCTCTGGAAAAAGAGAATAGTGTTTTAAATGATAGAAATGTAGAATTAATTAAAGAATGTGACTTTTAAAAGATAATAATATTATCTTGCATAAAGAAATTTGTGATTCTAAAACTGTTTTTGATAAAATAAATGAGAAAATTACAAATTTTAATAAAGGAAAAGATAATTTATCTTCCTTAATCAAGAATACCAAAGCTCATAATGATAGGACTGGTTTACGCTATAAACATGATAATTGTAAAATTAATACTAGATGTACATTTACGGATACTCGTTTTAATGCTAGTATTAAATATAGAGGTAGTCCTAAAATCCATATATGTCATGAAAATTGAAACCATTCTTCAAATACAAAATCAATGACATATGATTTTAAAATATGGGTTTATGCTAATCTAACCGGCCATAATAGATAATTATACATTAGTAATTATTATGACACTGCGATTAATAATAAAAACTGCATTTGTAAGGGATCAACCACATCCAACTGGATATGATTTCCTAAGTCGTGAACCTTATATTTTTATAAAAATGAATATCATTTTGTTTGTACTTGACAGATCCATTGGATACTTGTCACTTTGCATTAGTGTTAAACTAATTTTTATTTACTTATCTACGATACTTCCTATCACTTTTATAAAGGGGGAAAAATACATAGATATATTTCTTAGAGAAATATTATATTTAAGGGGAGCTTATAGCATATAATATGCCTTTGCTTTTATCTCATTTTGTTGATGATAAAGAGAGAGAAAAATATGTGCTTTACATACTCTATATCGACATTATATAAAGTTAAGGTAATAAACTTATTATATATAGCACATATTTACGAGGAGCTATTATTTTATATTATAAAGTTGTGTGATTGTCATCATCAAAGGGGTGGGGGAATGAAAGAACCATATATATGGTGTTTTGATTATAAAAACCATACGACAATGCTACTTATGTGTTTATTAAGTTATTTCATGTCAAAACGATGATGGACAAGTTAGAAAATAAAATGGCTAAAAATTTTCAAAGCTAGGATTCAAATCCAAGTGGGCCGAGACAATAGCGCATGTCTTTACCATTGCATCATAAAAGTTTTGAAATTTATAGCGATTCAGTCGACTGACTACTGCTCCCAGTCGATCGAGCCCAATCGACTAGAAACATATATAGTGTTCTAGTCGATTTTTGCGGTTGATAAAACGATTGGTTGAAGTTCAAGTTTATTTTCACCAATTTGAAATTCAAATTTATCATTGAAAACTTCTTTAGAATTATGGATTTCAAAATCAAAATGGTGATTTGAATCTTCCCCTTCAGAATTCGACGACTCATTTTCAAAAAATTCAAAAAATTCATGTTCATTAAATTCGTCCTCCTTTATTGAATTATCAACAACTTTATTACATGTGTCAAGTTCAAAATTCAAAGTTGTTGTGTTCAAAATTTCAAAATCGAGAAAAGGAAGGTCGATCTTAAATCGAGTTTCTCACCTTCAAAAGAATTTAAATCCAACTGAATTACCATTTTTTTCAACAACTTCATTAAGGTTGTTATTTTCAATTTCAAAAGTTGTTATTTGAAAATCGTCGATTTGGATAAAAAATGGATTATTATTTGACTCGTCATTCATTGGAATTTGGTTTTGTTTTTATGTCATTTCCTATGTGTTTCGAACAACAAATCCATGTGATCATTGTAGATTTCATCCATTTGTTCAACAAAATCCAATTTATAGTTATTAACTTGAGAGCTTTTGATTTGGATTTATTGAGAACAAAAATTTTCACTCATATCGTAGTCAAGATTATTCCCATTGCAAAAATTATATGAAAAGTGGTTCACATTTTCGTTTTGATTTTGAAATTCATTTTGGACTTCAAAACTGAATTGGAATGGGTTTTCATCGAAATCGTTTGAATTTTGAATTGAATTCAAATTTTATAATCCTTGAAAACATTTACTCGAGTTATCGCAGAAATACGAATTGCACAAATTATTTATCATTTGATTTTGTTGTGTAGAGATTTCAAGTAAAGACGAAATGCTATTTTCAAGATTTAAGGGTTGCACATTATTTTGAAAACTTTGTGGTGCAAAATCCGAATCGTTTCAACAATAGTTGTTGTTAAAATATCCATACGGATTTGGAGTGAAATCGTATGGATTATATTGATTTTCACAAGTATTGTAAAATTCACGTAAGTAGGGAAACTCGGACATTTTCAAGAATAATTTTTGTTTTTATAAAGGAAAATATATACGGATAGGATTTATTTTTCAAAATGGAAAATTGATTTTTATTTTGTTTTTGATTTTTCAATTTTTTTTTGTTTTTTTGAAATGATTTTATATTTTTTTGGATTTTGATTTTTTTTTTAAAACTAAATTACATTTTTTTTGGAATTTGATTTGAAAATTTTCAAAGGAAAAGGAAAATAACTAAGTTAAAAAATATTTACAATTTTTTAGTGTGGATTTTGAATTATTTTATTTTTTTAAATATGCATGAACTAATGCAACTATATGAATGTAAAGATCTAATTATAAATTATTTATCCTAATTTAAACCAAAATTGTATAATCACACTTTGTCTTAGATCAACAAGATAGTTCTCAACCAGGTAACGAGCATGAGTTATAGATGCACCACGAATCACCGTAGCAATGCAGCCGAAGATTTAAATACCTTCAAAGAAACAATTCGGTATAATATTTACAAATCACCGTAATATTTATAACTGATTAAAGCTTTGCCGTAGCCTAGACACCAAGAAATTAAATTGTTCAAAGAAAACAATTTGTCAATAAACAATTAAATGTTATCGATGTCTAGCCGTTATTATTAATCAAATTCTAAGATGAAATGCAAAGCACAAAATAACTTGTATTAACAATGCAACTATGATGAAATTTGTTTTTGTTTTTGTTTTTGATTTTTTTTAAATGTAAGTAAACAACAATACAATTCAAATAAAATTAGAGATGAAAGCAGCAATTTTTAAATAAGCAAGCAAACAATTTTGGCAAGCAAAGCGAAGCAATTATTTTTAGCAAGCAGCTTCTTTCCTTTTCTGCTCCTGCGACCTGAAAAATAAAGATATATACAATTGTTTTATTTTTGTTTTTGTTTTTTTAAACAAATTAAAATAATCCTAATTAAAATAAATTAAAACAAAACAAATCTAAAATTAATTAAAAAAAAATTTGTGGATAAATAAAGCAAAACTAAAGGAAAACAAATTAAATAAAACAAAATGATTTAACTAAAAGCAAACAAATAAAAAGAAAAATTACTATGCTCGGCCCGTTCAACAACAATCCCACCCGGCCTAACAAAGGCTATTCCAAATTAAATGAGAAGAATGCATCAGGTACTGTTCTAATCGACATTTACCATACTCATTTCCCCCATAATTCGCAAGTCCCTTATGCAATTCAAATTCAGCTTCTATTTCAAACCGTAAACCAATTAAAAGCGCAAGGCTATTGGCATGATCGAAATTAGAATGAATCTTCGTGGTTAGATTGAGGCTCTTGGCAGATTTGGATGAAGTCGAATTGGGGGTCTTGAATGTGGATTTTTGAAGAAGCATTGGTGATGGGAGGCGACTGGTTGAGGAGTGCGAGAGCGGCTTGGGTGGAGGGAATTTTCGAGCGCGTAGGTGGTTCGTAGCCGTTTCGAGTTTGCGGGATTTCGATGCGGCAACTCGGAATTAAAGTTAGCGATTTGGGAATGCTCGATTGAAGGTCGAGGAAGGTGCAGTTTCGGGTTGTTGTGGTCGAAGGTAGCAGGTGAGCAGCAAACAGAGATGTAGTGGTGATGTTGTAGTTGATCTGCGGCTAGTGGAGGTAGCTGTTCGATGGCGACGGTTTGCTAGTAGTTCCTTGTTGATGCACGGCCCGGTGGTGATACAGGGCAGTGACAGGTCAATTATGGGCAGGGTTTGCAGTGATGGTTTGTAGGAGTTAGATGGTTTGAATGTGAGGGAAGGTGATATTGGTTTGGTATGTGGTCAAAGTTGTTTTGGTTGTATGGTGGAACTGTATTGGCTGAAGAATGAAGTGGTGACTGCTGTTGTTGTTTTTTTTTCTTTTTGATGAAGGCAAGTCGATGAGATTGGAAGTGGACCTATTTGTGAATTGACGGCGACATTGTGGTTTGGAAAAGCAGCAATGAAGTGTTTTTGAAGATGAGTGATTGTGAAGCGAGGTTGTATGTTGTGGGAACAGTGTTTTTTGCAAGGAAGTTGAATGGCAATTAGAATCGATCTTTGGAAGGTTAGTATATGTGGGGATGAATGTTAGTTGTATGCAGTCAGGCACTGTGATGTTGTTGCTGCTGGTTGTTGACGAAGTAGCAAGTAGAATTTGATTTGCTGGTGAACTTGCTTGTGAATGAAGTATGAAGTGGTTTGACAGTTGAGATATGATGGTTGATTGATGATGTAGAGGATGGTTCTCTTTTTTTGGCGAATGTGGATGGTGACCTGATGTGGTTGAAGGGTGGTTGTGCACTGGAGGTTGGCTGAGCAGTAAGAAGTTAATGGGTAAAGAAGAGGAGGAGGCAAGTGATGTAAAGGTAGTTGTGAGTAGTGTAAAGCTGCAGTTTGAGTATGAAATAATGCAAAGTTGCGGAGGAAGTTTTTGTATGGAGCAGATGGGGTGCAGTGATTGGTTGAAGTTTTGAGGAGTCGTTTAAAAGAGATTGTCAGTGGGAGTATAAGTGAATGAAGGTTGATGTTGTGGTTGTGGTATGGTATGGTAGTGGTGATGTATGGAGTTGTACAGTAGTGTGTTGAGCAACAGGGTAGTGATGGTAGCAGGGTTGAAGTAATCGGGAGAAGTTTAAGTTGGGCAGTAAGGCAATGGACAATGGGTTAGAGTTGAAGTAAGTCAGTGAGTAAAGTATGAAGAAGAAGTTAATGACTGTCAGCAATGTCAACAATGGAAGGGAATGGTGATTGCTTGTATCACTGTGCAGAAAATAGTAAACTGAGGCAGTGCAACAGCAACAGCAACAGAGAAGGGTAAAATGTAAATAGAAAAATAGAAATTGATGAAATGTGAGTGTAATTAGAAAATAGAATGCAATGTAAATTTGTACAATAAGAAATGAAATGCAATGCAAATTTGGATAAATGTTTGTGGATTTTTTTTTTCATATCAAATGAAAAATGCAACTAGAATTAGAAAACACCACACAAACACAATGTAAACAAAAATCACACAAATTTTTTTTTAATATGCAGCACACCTACAAAATTGAAACACACAAAGCAAACGTAAATAATTCAAAGAGTAGAAAGTCAAAATCAAAATAAATTCCCCGGCAACGGTAACAAAAACTTGTTCGACGACGGAATTTCTATCGAGTTAGAAAACCATCGATAAATTTATAATAAAATTTATACCGCAAGCGCACGGCGTACACTTGTAGTACATGGCTAATACAGGTCAATCCATAGGGAATTGATGATTTCAAAAATTCCATTCAATTAAATTATACCAAAGTCAAGTGAAAGTTAAGGTAGAGAATTAGAAAATTAGCTAACTAACTAAAAGAAAAGAGATGCAAATATAAGATTTCAATGACAATTTAGAGAATAAATCCACTTTCTAGATCATGTATTTCAACATATATGAATTCATGATCTCTCTTTTATAGTCATTAGTGCATTAATTGATGTGTTTATCATAAGTATGACATATTTTTGCTATTGATTAGCCAACATAAGTCATCAAACAATAACATATTCCTTAAAGCAATTACTAACTTTCATGAAACTTGACAAAGAAAATGAAAATGAAAGCTATATTAAGTATGGCCTATTAACTATTGATTAGAAATGCAGACCGTCAAATTTTAATTTCAAATCACTTTCTTTTGCCATAATCATATTTTGATGAAGAGACATTTATGTTAGTGATTGTTTAAGCATAGCATATTTGGTGTCAACAATATAGGCTATCAAATTCAAAGCAAGAACAACAAATAAAACACTTCGCTGATCATCATTAAGCATAAAAAGAGAGCATGAATTGACAAATAGTTGAAGCTACATAATTAGATATCTTCATTACCCCTAAACTGAAGGGGTCGAGTCTCTCATGTTTATCATTTGATTAACAAATGTAGCTAGCAACATGAAATAAAAAGGAAAGGAAAATGAAAGCTAATGGAAAAAAGAACTATTTTACTTGTATAAAAGAAAAAAAATCTACACTACAACATGAAAGGAAAACAAGCAAGAGAAGAAAGAGCAATGTATTAAAGTTGCATAAGAAGAAATTACATGAAATAAAAATATCTAAGTAGCCATGAAAAGAAAGAGAAGGTTTTTTTTTATTTTGAGTCAAACTAATGAAGAGGAAGATGAGGATTACATGAAACATAAGGGGTATATATACATCTGTTAAACTATAATTCATATTTTTGGAGAATGCTCAAAACACCCTTAAGAAAGTGTGGAGGCTAAGTAGCTTCTACTAATCATCATTTAAGTGTATATGAAGCCATTAATTGCATAAACATTGCATTAGCATCAAATTTGTAAATTAAGGTGGTGGGTAGGTGGGGTCCTCCATTTTCTTCACTTTGAATTATTTTCATCTTCATTCCTTTATATTCATTTTGTGCATGCACGTGTCTTCATGAAACACTCCTATTTGAGATCAAATTCTTGTACAAATATATATAAATTTTCAATTAATTTATCTCAAAGAAATATATGCACACAAATGACCGTTTTGCCCCTACACGAAGATGAATATGTGACAATTTGAAAATAGTTTGAATTTGGTTTAAACAAGTTAAAATATCCAATATAATCATTTATTCAATTTAAAAAGATTAAATAGGTGGTAAAAATATGCACATTTACGTGCACATCACTTACCATAACTTGTTATCTCACATATCATATCGTTTATGTACTCACATTTGAAGTAGACATAGTCTGACCAATTCATTATTTATAAATACTCATGTCAATCTGAGATTTTCTAGTACTGGAAAATTAGCCTTTCATTGGGTATCGGGCTATTTGAGGTAATGGTTTCTACATCTATGTTATATATTTTAAAGTCTATAAGATGTATTTTTATTCTTTTATTGACTCTATGTATGTGTATGATGATATTTGGGATGCATATTGTACTTGACTCATATTGATTTATATTTTATAGTGGGCGAGGTACTTCATTTCTGTAGACCCGCTCTATTTTATATTTGTTATGATATTAAAAGTTGCACTGTGAAATATGACTCTATGCTTGTTTTGCCTTAGTAAACCCACGTGTTTATTGTTATATGCCGATATCGAGTACATTTATTTTTCATATTATGTGAGGTAAGAATACATACAGGTGTTATCCTTAGGGAATATTCACAAGCTGTCACTTCCAACAAGCCTCATTTTTTATATTACCAGAAAGTATTTCTTTGTAACACTCTTTGGCAGTATGGGTATAGAGGTGGGGCGTTACAACTGAACTCTCTTTGCCTCATTGTTAGCAGATTATAAGTCTCTGTCTCCCTTTTTCTCATCATTGTGAATGGAGGAAGTTTTATCATTTGGCATAACTTCGACTTTTCTAGCTTCCTTGATTCAGATGTAGCTATTGGTTCCTTCATAGAAAGCTTTCGTGCTCTTGCAAGGATTCCTAGCAATCTTATCCAAGAATGCAGTATCATTCTTTATTCCTGAATGTGTTACCATCAACAATACTTCTGCACTTGTAATGTAGGTTGATATTGCTTTAGATTTGAATCGACTTATGAAACTATGCAAATGTTCCTCAATTGTCTTGCAAGTAGTTAACAAGCCGATGAGAGGCAGTCTAGCCCAATCAAAGCAAGCCTAATTGATCTGCCACTAGCTCATAAAGGCTGGTCTAAGCCCTTGTTAGCCTGAAACCAATCTTTCAACTTATCAAGGAGCCATGATGAAGCTTGCCCATCTCATTCAAAGCAACCTTCACGCTTAAGAAAGAGCTAGACCCGGTCCTTCCCGGTCCAGCCAGGTCTGGCTCGGGCCCGACCAACTCTATTGCATAAAACTTCCTCCAATAGTAGCTAAATGCCAACAGAAGTCCCCCAATATCACATCAGTTGACGGTCATATTACATCCAAGCCCACCCCAGCATATAGCACCAAGCAAGAGTGGACTAAGCACGGCTTCAGTGCATCCAACTTCAACTAGCATCAGGCCTCCCTTCTAGCCACCTCGCACCAATTCATTAACCATCTTCCCTGTATGGTCCTCAGAAAGATTCCAAGTCTCTTCCATGTTGCCAACACCCGGTCGGCCAGCTCATCCATCTAGGCGCTCAAGGGAATGATAAAGTTGTCCATCCATCCATCCGAAGCACCATATTTTGGCGGCTAAACTGATGTGGCTTACCATTAGCATTAAATGTGCATTTAGTGCAAGCCCATACCTTGTACAAAGAGTTAATAATTACATTCTCATCCACCACACATCTTTTGACATACTTTACAATTGTCAACCATCCATCTCTATAGTCAGATTAACTGCCAAGCACTTCTCCTACAAGCTCTTAAACGTGATCTCAACTATCCACCATCCACTTCAGCTACTATAAATACCCCCTGCATTGCAACTTTAAAGGAGCTGGAACATTGGAGAATTCTAAATACTAGGCATAATTCAACACTCTTGATACCACATAAGTCCTTAAGATTACATGCTTTATAATCTTACGGTCCCTCTTTTTCTTATTATTCTCTTGTAATTCACTGTAGTTGTAAGAGAAATATATAGTTAATGAACTTTACAGTGGACGTATGTAGCTTTGCTGAACCACTCTATATCTTATGTTATTTGATTTTTAGCAGCATATTTAACGCCACGCCTTTTCTTTTTTAAAGTTTAGTGATTATAAAAGGACTTTGATTTTCATAACGCACTCATATCATTCCGATGCTGGCTAGAAAACTAGTCAACGTATTGGCACTTAAATGATGGCCTCCTCCCAAAAGCTCACCACATTCCACACATTTCAACTCAGCACGACCTGATTTGACTTGTTGCTATGGACAATCTTCAGTCGTTCGAAGATAACTACTGTAACGAGCACACAACCAATGGCCACACCCTCGCTAGTGTTACCCAGCCCAATCTTGGCTCCAATAAAGAAATATAGCGTTTTGTACTGCTATAGCTGTCGGCTATCAAACATGGGTCAGCTAGCCAGCGAAATTAATGGCTTGAGGATGTAGCTTATACTCAAGACATCGTGAACATCATCCAACTAGCTCCTCCTACAGTCGACTCGGTCAACCTACCTTCTTACAGACCAAAGCCTCCTGATTGTTATGATCTCCTGGACATGGCCAAGGCCCTGAAGAAGGTGGTGTCAGAAACTCTGCCAATGGACATCATGTCCATCCTAGAAGTTATGTCGTGTATAAGCCTAGCCAAATTGATCTCACCTCAATCATGGCTTCGCTTATAAGGCCAACCCATTATCATTCACCTTTTATGGAATTACCACCAACTCCTAATCATCCATGAAGTTCTGCATTTGAACATCTCAATGACGGTTACTCTACTATCAGTAGGGCATCCACAGCTCCCTCGGTGCACTCCCAATCGCATAGCGATGTGGTCGAAAACAGGTAAAGAGGAGAGCGGGCAGTGCTCTAGATCACCCTCAGTGCATAAAGGGAGATCTCTAGTTCACCCTCATCATTCTCCATCTCATCACCGATCTCCTACTCCACCCTACTGCAGGCTGAGCCCTCGACCTATGATTGGTTAGAATTTCCCATAGTAGGCTGATGCTTGCTTTAAAGAAGAAATGCATGTTATCTGCTAATGGCTCAATAGAATGCAGCCCCTAATGCTGGGAGGAGGCATTCTTAAATGATGGGAATGGGGAATCGTTCATCAATGAAATCTTGGACACTTTCATCAATAAGTGGTATGCCTTACCACCAATTGACAAGTATGATGGGAGTGCAGACCCATCCAACCACAACACGACATTCAACTCAACCACCCATGGCAGACAGCTCTCCGGCTCAATAAAGTGATTGGTCTTCCCCTCCACGTCCCACACCCACGTCAGTTGGCTAGCGAGCTAGGGAATATCAAGCAACATCCTTTCAAAAACCTATGGCCATATGTTAATTGCTTTAATAAAGAGTGCCCATAGGTTAAGGGTGCCGACATGAGAAGCTTTGTCATGGCCTTATGTTCAGGGTTCAATACAGGTCCAGAATGTGGAGAGAGCTCTAGAAATAGATGGCTTCATCCCAAACCGAATTCTATCAATGGGCGAACGACATGATGAGGAGGGAAGATGTAGATCTTTCAGACAGTGACAACATGGTAAAGCACCCTAGCCAAACTAGCCCTTGTAAAAAAACAACCACCGCAACAGCGGTCGTCAAGCCAACGTCAAAAGGCATTAAGAGGTCGGCCCTCCCTACAAGCCCAAGTATCATAATTATTCACACTTGAATAGGGACATCACCACCATCAGAGATGGAAAGTAGGAGGAACCTTGCCGCAATGGCAAGTATTGCAAGTTCCATCAAATCAACAACCATTCCACGATTGACTATCATATGCTTAAAGATGAGATCGAAAGGCTCATCTGAGAAGTACTCCTGGAATTTTTTCGACATTAGGTCTAATAAAGGGAAAACCTGAAGAATTGAAGAATCAGCCGCCTTAGCCAAATAACACCAATGTTTAAGCCATCACCGAGGTCCTGACTATATATAGGGGATCACATGTGGTTGGAAGCAGGAAGGGGCCCAGTCTCGGTATCAAAGAGAAGTGAGCACTACTAGACATGTTTACTCATTGGAGTCCCGGATGTCCAAGCCGCCCGACTGGAATCAGAGCGGCGATCAGCTTCTTAACCCAGGATAAATAGTTTCCTACCCTCATTATAATCCCGTGGTCACTAATCTGGCCTTAGCTAATTTCAGTGTGCATCAGGCATTCCTGGGTGGGGTAGATCAACCAACTTCATGATTAAGAATGTATTTGAAGCTCTCAGGCTTCCTGCCTCCAACCTCACCCTCTACGCCTTGCTTATTTATGACATTGGGTGTGTGGGCATTGTTTTGATGGGCATAATCTTGCTCATAATAAAATTAGACCAAGATCCCCTTGTTGTAAAGATCCAAGTAAACTTTAGTAATTGATTGCCCATCTGCTTATAACCTATTAATAGGACAACCAAAGCTTTCCCAGTTGGATGCCATCATCTCCTGTAATTGTCTCATCATGATGTTCCCTATCCAAGACAAGGTCAGCAAAATCAAGGGCAACCAGTAAAAAAGGAGGGAATGTTATGATACTTCCTTTAAGCAAGCAAAGAAGGGTGTTCTTATGTTGCAGCAAGAACATTCCACCATCAAAGGTGGGTTTCTCAACTGATCCAACAGACTAGTTAGTGCCCTAGTTCTTTCCATGATCACCCCATCCCAAAGTGTGGGCAGCAGCCCCTGCTCTCTCATAACTGGTCGCCTTATCTAAAAGCCGGGGAATCACAACCTCGAGTCGAACTCATCATTACATATAAGTTTGCCTTCAAGAATAAAGAGCATAACATAAATACTTTTCCATCTATCTATTCCTTGTAAGCAGGTTGTGTATAGCTTATCTCACCATCAATTCCTTAAGAGTGGGTTGCATATTACCCGCTTCACCATTATGTGACTCACTTATACTAGAATGTCTGAGCTAAGAAAATGTGCTCCAATTCATTTCAAGATTATTGGCTGCCTCATGCCAGGTGACACGTCACCCAGGAGAGCCTTACACCCTATGCGCTCGGGATCGAGCTTAAGCTTGTCCGCAACTCTACGCTCGACCAATTGCCACCTAAGAGAACCCACAGGCAAATTTTTATTTTTTCTAATGTTGGTGCAAACTGCTACCCTATATCCAGCTGTCATAACGGCTGTACCAGCCTGCCTTATTATAACATTGATAACCAGCATAATCCTAAAATGAAAGAGCTTACTATAGAATAAATATAGCGACTATTAGATACTCAAGGTATTCCGCTCGGTAAGTCACCATTGTTGATCAAGCAGCACAAAAATTTCTCAAATCAAAGTTCAAAACTAAAGATTTTTTCATTCGGTTTGAAAGAGCGTGGGGGCACAATGGCCGCCCCGTTAGGCATACATTGATGTTCTTAAAACTGGTTATTTGAAAAGAAGAAACTGAGAGAGCAGAAGAGAAGAAGCACGCCAACAGCTCTTTAGAGGTAGGCTAGCCACCACTCTTTTCACTTCCCTTAAAGACCCTGGCTTTTCTAGAGAAGCACTTTAGATACTTCGACCAATCCAAAACTATCTGAAGAAAACTTAGCATGCTCCCATCTTTGTATCCTTCCACATCGAACTCGTAAGAGAACCTGAAAAGCTTCCAAACAAACACGCCAAAAAGTAAAGTGTTTGTGCCAAAATTGGTCACAAACACCCAATTGCCGGTGAAAGTACCCACTCACAGTCACAGATAGCAAGTATATAGAGAATATAAATATGAAGAATACTCAAAATTTAAAAGGAAAGCAGCAGAAAAACATGATTTATAGTGGTTCGGTGTTGTAGCATACGTCCACTTTGAAAAGTTGCTGTTTTATTGATTATAACTCGCTGGTTACACTGGTTTACAAAAGTAAAACAGAGTTACAACAATGATTCTGGCAAAGTATCGGTGTATAAGAGCCAAAAGTCCATTTGTTATGGGTCTAGGGTCGCTATATATAGGCACAAGTAGCAAATATCTCACCTAGATCTTAGAGGACTTCTCCTATCACGTGGGTGGGCCCATAGAATCGAGTTCTGGTGATTTCGACTCGATATCAGAGTGATGTGAATGGAATTCATACCGATCAAGAACTCATCCTTATTGGTTTAAATTGATCAGGTACATTCTTGAGGTTGTATGCAAGCTCCTGTGAAAATATAGTGGCATTTGGGTTTGTAGATCTTGAGTTATGATCGATGCAAATTTGGATTTTCAATGTGCTGTCGACTTCGTATTGGTACGTGTTCATATCATTCTTTTCGCATCCATGCTTACATGAGATGACCAAATGATGTGGTGCTACATTTAGGATCGATCCACATTTCATGCCGAGTGACCAAGTCTCTCTCTTGATTGTGCCTCGCTCGTTTCCATAGGTATGGGCTCATTCGTTTCCATCGACCATACCTCACCTCGTATCGATAGTTTCGTATCGAGACCACTTCAAATCGATATTTATTGATTGTTTCGTATCGGTAGGAACTTACGTGTCTTGTATCGATGACTCAAGCTTTTTCATGTCGATCACCTCACATCTTCTTTGTATCTACTCTTTCAATAGTATGCTTCATATCAATAGCACCGATCGATATGAACTAAGTTGGAATGGAGATCGATACGAAATTGGGAAGGACGAGATCGATACAAAATAGGGAAGGACGAGATCGCTACGAAATGCATTTGTTGATGGATATGGGATGAAGTAAGCATAATGGATTCGAATGAGGTTGTTGCTTGGTCGTGGTTATGAAATGGGTGGACATGAACGAGGTTGGTTTCCTTAATTCATGTGGATAAGAATTGTTTTGGTACAAATTACACTTGCCTTTCATGAAACTTCATTGATCCATAACTTGAGCATATGAACTCTGATTAACCTGAAATTTGGAACATTGGCTTTAGTAGTTTTGCTTGTCGTGTCATATCGATTGTAGCTCGATCCGGACATGGGAAAAATTCATCAGTATCCGTAGCGAACCTATGTATAACTAACCTTCGGGACTGATTATCTTCAGTTTTCAGTCAATTCTTTGGTATCACGGCCTTGCCAAAATACGGGATAACACTTGCCCCCCAAAACATGGCTTGCAATGGGAAGGTGTGTTTTGTAGTTTGATAAGCTGGGTGTTCGTATCCTGTTAATGACTTATGAAGAGTTTGATAATTTTATCTGACTGTGAACATTGATCATTCGTGATCGTACGCCGTACGGGGAAGCACGCGACCATTCATGGTCGGGTGTCGATCGAAACGAATTGTGACCGTTCATGATCGGGTGCCGTTCGATGCGAATTGTGACCGTTCATGGTCGGATGTCGTTCGAGGCGAATTATGACCGTTCGCGGTTAGATGCCGTTCGAGGCTAATTGTGACCATTCGTGGTCTGGTGCCATTTGAGGCTAATTGTCTGTGCCTGGGTGGACTTAGTATCATTAATGTCAGATTTCACATCCGAGTGAGTTTTTGAATCATTTTCTATGGCAGTTCATCGCCATCCTAGAGCATGCCTGAGCACCATCCGCTATTCCGTGCATGTGTAAGTGGCTTGGCCATTATGGAATTATAAAAACTAGATTTACATTCAAATGAGTGTTACAAAAAAAAGGCCTAACTAAATCACGTTCAGATGCAAAAAATAGAAAACAAAAGCAAAATAGAGACGTGAAAGTGCAAATACCTACATAGATGCAGTTGATAATCGTCCCAGAGCATGCCTGAGGACTGTTCATGATCCTGTACATGTGTAAACGACATAACCACGTCAGTGTGGAGTTTGTCATATATTCGTCATTACTCTAATCAGTTGATGACAAGTTGACGCCTCAATCTGGAGCCACCCTCATTCTTTGTAGATGGTGGTTGCTCTTGTTCCACCGTTGTTGCTCGCCTTCTCACGTACTGTAATAGCATGCCGTTTCGGATATGCCCCTCTATCTCATCACTCAAGTTCCTCCAATAATTTGTACTATCGTCGCTTAGTTCATGGAATAAGCAGTACTTGTTTGATTTCCTCTCATCGTTAGTCGGATCCCACCTCATTGGCCTTCGGTATGGAACCTGCCCCTAAGTGTCTTGGTAGATTCATTCCAAACTCTCGTTCAGCTCTGAATAAGAAGTGAATCTAGGCTCTTTTTCATGGCTATTTTGGCTCATCACAGCTATCTTCTGCTTTTCGTTTCCCTATCTCCTTGCCTGAATCCTTTTCGGGCAGATCTCCACTTTTAACTACATAAACTTCAATTTCCTCTCCTTCCTCTCTCTCAATATTTGCACCCTCTTATCACTAAAACCTTTCTATCTCATAGTCAAACTCTCCAAGATCCATGGGTGGATCCCTTTTCAATGAGTTCTTGAATTCTGTGCCATCGGCTATGCCAGATACAGCTGCCATCAAAATCATGGATGGGTCTGGTCAATCCACCGATGTTGCCGCTGCATTAATACGTGTTAAAAAATTCCTTAAGGACTCCCTGGTTCTCTGTTTCAATGTTGTCAAACTCGTTACATTTTTGGACCTAGAAATGTGAATTCTGAACTGGCTCATAAACTTCTCAATCAACTCAGTCCATGTTCCAATGGAGCCGTTCTCCAATTTCCTGAACCACAATGCAGTTATGTCTATTAAATACAATGGGAGCACCGGGCCATGACCTCCTCCAATGCTCTCAGTACTTCCATATGCCTCATATACCTCGTAAGATGAACTATAAGCTCCGTCCTCCCGTCGTACGTCTCCAGTGTTTGTAGCTTGAATTCTGGTGGATTCCTTGCCTTCCTAATTGCGGAAGCAAAAGGGCACTTGTTCACATCTTCCATATCTTTATTCACCAATCCGCCTCTCATAGCTCATCTGACAATCTCTGCCAATCTGTAACTGTCGCCAAGCTATAGTCCTTGTCTATTGCCTCTGATCTGCCTCCTGAGTTCACGAGGGAATCTTGGAATATGCTCTCCCGGATGGGCATTCATTCCTCTATCAATGCCATGTTGCACAGTTCCAGTCGGTACCCTGCCTAAGGTTGGATCAACGTGCTCCTAAGGAGTGCCTCCCAGCTCAAGGGCTGCTCCTGATGGTCCTACTCTATTCGATTGCCTGTTGGGTCCTTCTAATCCAGCTCTGGGGATCTGGAGTCCAGCTGTTCCAGCCTGTCCAAACTGTCTGACAATATTCTGCATCATCTCCTCCTACCATTTCAACAATTCTTCATGCATAGCCCCAACAATCATCTCCATTTCATCTCTGGTGATGAAGGCCAAAGTCTGATTAGCTCCTAAGGATGCTTCCTAGCTTCCTTCATATTGACTTCTCTCCGCTCTTTGTCTCCTTGTTGATTGCTTCGTCATAGCTTTCCAGATCTAAATCTTTAAGCTTTCAGATCCAAAGTCCAAGTTGTAGAATCCTGAATTCTAGCCTTCTTAGTGGAAGCACCAAAATGTTTGTGCCAAAATTGGTCACAAACATATAGTTACCGATGAAAGCACCCGTTCACAATCACAGATCACAAATAGCAAGTATGTAGATAATATAAATGTGAAGAATACTCAAAATTTAAAAGGAAAGTAGTAGAAACACCTGATTTATAGTGATTCGACGTTGTAGCCTACTTCCACTTTGAAGAGGTGCTATTTTATTGATTGTAATCGGCTGGTTATGGAGGTGTACAACAGTACAACCAAGTTACAATAATGATTCCGGCAGAGTATCGGCGTAGAAGAGCCAAAAGTCCATTTCCATAAGTTTAGGGTCGCTATTTATAGGCGCAGGCAGCAAATATCTTACTCAGATCTTGGAGGAGTTCTCCTCTCACGTGGGTAGGCCTACGGGATCGAGTTTAGATGATTTCAACTCGATATTAGAGCGATACGAATGAAATCATATCGACAAAGAACCGATCCTTTTTGGCTGAAATTGATCAGGTGCATTCTTGAGGTTGCAGGAAAGCACATGTGAAAATTTGATGGCATTTAGGTTTGTAGATCTCGAGTTATGATCGATGCAAATTGGAACTTTCAATGTGCTATTGACTTTGTATCGAAACGTGTACGTATCGTTTTGTTCACATACATGCTTGCATGTGCTGGCAAAATGATGTGGCGTTGCATTTTAGGATCAATCCACTTTTCATGTCGAGTGACCGAGTCTCTCTCTTGATTGTACCTCGTTCATATCCATAGGTATGGGCTCATTCGTACCTATCGACCACATCTCACCTCGTATCGATAGTTTCGTATCGAGACCACTTCGCATCGATACTTTATTGATTGTGTCGTATCAATACAAACTTACGATTCTCATATCTATGACTCAAGATTTTTCATGTCGATCACCACTTATCTTCTTCGTATCGACTCTTTCAATGGCATGCTTCGTATCGATAGCTCCGATAGATACGAATTAAGTTGGAATGGAGAGATCGATACGAAATAGGAAGGGATGAGATCGCTACAAAATGCATTTGTTGATGGATACATGATTGATGGATTCAAATGAGTCTGTTTCTTGGCCGTGGTTATGAAATGGATGGACATGAACGAGGTTGGTTTCTTTGATTCTGGTGGATACGAATTGTTTTGGTACGAATTACACTTGCCTTTCCTGAAACTTTATCGATCCATAACTTGAGCATACGAACTCCGATTGACTTGAAATTTGGAATGCTGGCTTTCATAGCTTTGCTTGTCATGTCATATCGATTGTAGCTTGATCCGAACTTGAAAAAAATTTATCAGTATCCATAGCGAACCAGTATATAATTAATCATCGGGACTGATTATCTTCGGTTTTCAGTCAATTCTTTGGTATCATGGCCTTGCCAAAAGGCAGGATAATATAAGAAAGGCTTTAGCCATGGTTGAAGAAGAAGAGGCTAGCGCCCCTCCTCCTTCCAAAGAAGTGCAGCAGCATTTAAACCGATTTAAGTTCAGGATTGTAAGATCCTTAAAGCAACGTAGCACCTTAGCATCACCTAGATAATTACTCTAAGGCCGACATCTGACCACCATCAAAACCTTGACCAAAAGGCAAGGACCTATGCTAAGCGATAAGGTGTTGTCAACCTTAAGCAGAAGTATCTAGCCAATGGTTTAAAATGCAATCAATAAGTGGCAGTTCAAACACTAAAGAGCTTTCTCCTTTCTCAATATCAAAGCTAAATTTGATAAAGAGGCATGCATGAAAATGCATTGGTATTGAAATAGATGATGAAGAATTAGTAAGGGATTGCGAAAGATTCACAAGCTTTGAATTTTTCTTTATGAAGAAAGATTTTGTGGGCTCAGGGATGAAGAAGAGAGACTACATACCCATAACTTTAATAGCATGCATTGAATTCAAAAGGAGAAAGGAATCTCAGTTGTTCGTTGTGGATTAGTACTAAGTCAGGTCATGAACATGGAAGATGTGAAACTTCTCTACCATATTTGAAAAAATGAATCGTCATAGCTGACTGCAAAAAGCCTTACGGAAAGCACATTATATGCATTGTAGAGCCATCAATCTGCAAATTTATATGATTCATCAAGCCTACATTTGCAAGCGGATGCGAACTTAGGGGTGAAATTTTATTTGATTTTATTGCAAGTTGTTTCTTGGAGATTTGACCAGGCAACTCGGTACTTAGCCCTTCTGGATTGTTCGACATATCATCACGTTCGGTATCCAGCAAGTACTCGGCATAAAGGGACACTCGGCAGAAAGGAGCGCTCAGCACTTAGTAGCTTTCGGCATTGGAAAGTGTACGGCAAACAGGGTGCCCGACATTCAAAACGTTCGGCTCCACTTCACTCAGCATGCTTCCATATCGCTCGGCATCCTAGGTGTTCGGCACCACTACATTCGGCATGGCAGGATTGTCCGGCATCAACTACTGTTCGGCCTAACCATTGCTCGGCCTAAGGATCGTTCGGCCGGGACATAGTTCGGGCTGGGTAACGTTCGTCCAAAATACTGTCCGGCCTAGGTTCTGCTTGGCATACAAACATCGTTCGGCCAAGTCACTGGTTCGGCTTCCAGTATCGTTCGATGCAAATGCTTCCCACGTCACTCAGAGCGTTCGGCTTCGCTACGCTTGGCATAACAAGGACGCTCGGCATAAGATCGTTCGGCATCCAGAGTATGTTCGGCCTCCCGAGAACCTTCGACAACCAAAGATTGTTTGGCACTCTTTCAATCTTTTCCGGCTTCGATCGATTTCTTGGCCAACTCTTCCTACGTAACACCTCATCGTTCGGCATGAAGACGATGGATCGGCATTTGGCCGTTCGGCATGTTCGGTTCGGCATACGAAATTTACTCCATTTGGACCGTGGTATCCAGCTCTCAGGCCCACCAGGGAAGTCCAACCCACCTTCGTCTATAAATAGAGAGGCAGGGGCACAGTGAAAAGGATGCTTCTTTTTTCGAGAACACTGAAGAGACTCTTCCATTTTTTATACTCTCTTCTTTTTCATTCAAACTTGTATTGAAGTGATTGATTTACGGATTGTTTCTGTACTCAAGTAACGGAGATAGTGATAAAGATTAACTTCAAAGTGGACGTAGGCAGTTACGCCGAACCATTATAAATTTGTTGTTTTTGTCCTCTGCATTTAAATTTATATATTATTCTAAATTTTCATTTACTTTCTTCATTAATCTTTCTACATAACTCTACTCAAGGGTGTTAGTAACCAATTTTGGTGCTAACATTTTGGTGCTTTCACTAAGAATTGAATTCTCAGGCTGTTAGGATCTGCTTTGTAGCTATTGGATTGCATAAATCCCGCAGAGGAGATCCGAGAACATTCACAAGGCATCTGTTGATTCTATTCAGAGTTACAACCAACAACTCTACCATGGGAAGACCACGAACTAGATCGGCCTCCCATAACGCAGATGTCCATGAAACTGCTAGCGTATACCAAGTTGGACCTAGAAATCAGCAAGCAACAAGAGGTGCAGGGCCCTCCACCCAAAACCAAGCGGAAGTCATTTCTTGAACAGAGTTCAACGACTTGATAAGAGAACTCAAGGAAAGTAGAAGGCAACTTGCTGAACAGATTCAAGCCAACACTAACCTCATGACTCAGCTCGCTCGGTAACAGCACCATAATACTGGAGGTAACCCTGCCCCTTATTCTGAATCTGATAGCTCAACCTCAGCTGATGAACCTCCTAGGCGTAGACGCCGTAAGGATGAAGGTGCACAAGCATGCGTTGGGAATCAAGCCCACGAAGAGATCGGGGACCCGAATCTCCAAGACCCAAATCAGGCGGGACATCAACCCGCACGGTCCCGTGGAACGGAACCCAACCTTCCATCCTCCATACAAACTTCGGACTTAACAGCTATGGTCAGGCAGTTGATGAGAGAAAACCAAGGCTTGACCAATGAAGATTAGGGAGTGACCAGAAGCCATACCCCCTTTACGGATGGTATCCTGCAGGCTGAGTACCCCAAGAACTTCAATACGCCGACTATCCAGCCTACGAAGGGAAGACTGATCCCAGGCAGCATGTAATGAGGTACGGATGGACGATGGATTCTGCAAGAGCTAATGATGCAACCAAGTGTAGGTGCTTCCCAATTACTCTGTCCGGAATCGCCACCATGTGGTTTACTCAACTTCCCCCGTGATCTATATCCAGCTTTGACAAATTGGCAATGAAATTCATAGAACAGTTCAGGATACACACCACTCGTCCAAAGGATGTGATGTCCTTATCAAGCGTAATCCAAGCTCCGAGAGAGTCATTGAAAGCATACTTGCAGAGATTTCATGTTGCTGCTACTGAAGTGAGCAATCCAAACGACCATGCAATTTTGATGGCGGTAATGCGTGGAGTGGATCCAGACTCTGAATTTGGAGATTGGTTGGTGGAAAAGCCCCCAGCCACGCTGGAGCGTTTTTATTCGAATGCTCATCAATTCATAAGAAGGGAAGAAGCTCGATGGACGAGACGAGACAAGGCACCAGGGCCTGCTCAGGAGACTGTGAAAAGTACCGTCGCCATGAAGCAAGCTGGCGATAATTTGGAAAAAGCTCAATCCAATGTCAAAAACAAGCCTGGACGTTCTAAAGGATCCGAAGGTGGAAATCCCAGGAAGAAAAGAGAGACGGGGAAATGGAAGTCAAGGATCCCGACGTACAATGAATACACCCTGCTCAACGCATCGCTTGAGAACATCTATTTGTCAACTTGAAACACTTTCCAGTATAGAAAACCATGCCCAAAGGAATCAACGGAGAAACAGAAGTGGACTGGGAAGTATTGCCGCTTTCACGAGTCTTATGGGCATAACACAGAGGAGTGCAGGCACCTCCATGACGCTATTGAAAAGTTGATTAGACAGAAGAAGCTGCAGGAGCTCATCAAAGATCCACTAGATGGAAGGCAAGAGACGTCGGACCCCGGACGTGGGCCAGCTCCACGCCAACCAGAGCAACCTGCTCGAACTGTGGGTAGATTGGTTATCAACACGATTGCGGGCGGACCTCATCCTACGGATAAGAATTGGCAGGAGATGGAGCGGTATGCTAACTCTTTAAGACATGCGAAATATGAGTGCTATTCGAATGTGGAGGATGGGACTCCTGCAAAACAGCAGCGAACAATGGATGATGATATTGTATTCAGGAGCCGAGATGCGGACATGGTGGAGGCCCCTACCATCGACCCGATGGTCATATCTACGACAATCGGGCCGGCGTTTGTGAAGAGAATTCTAATTGATTTTGGAAGCTCCGTTAACATCATCGTCAAGAAGGCATATGACCAAATAAAACTGGAAGCTAAGGATTTGAAACCATCCAATGCCAAAATCCATGGCTTTAACGGCGCAGCAATGGATGCAGTGGGATATGTGGAGTTACCAATTGAATTGGGGCAAGGCGAGCGTAGGAGGGTGCGAATCCTACCATTCATAGTGTTGGACGTTGACTCTCCATATAACGTATTTCTAGGGCGTCCAGCCTTGGCAGAATTTAGTGCAGCATTGGCCCCTTGGTGTCTGACATTAAAATTTCTCACAGACAGTGGTGTTGGAGTGGTACACGGCGATCAGGTGACCGGGCGTGCCTGCTATGTGGCTGAGCTGAGAGAGGCTCAGCGTAGAGAGAAAGGAAATGTTGTGGACCGCTCCGTGCGCTTCCGAAATGCCGATGATTGACAAGTAGCGCCCGTGCCCTGGCTCGGGCAACATTCTCGGATCTATAGAGACATAGATCCGAGAGACGATGATGGGGGACCCAGGGAAACCAATGCAGCACCGGCTGAACTCATAATTGACATCCCAATCAGCCGGGATGACCCATCACAAATTCTTAAAATTGGATCACAACTCGACCCCGTGATGGCCGAGAACCTCACTGACTTCCTCCGAGTGAATCTTGATGTTTTCGCTTGGACTCACTCTGATATGTGCGGGATTTCTCCAACAGTTACGAGTCATATGTTGAACATAGACCCCAAGTATGTTCCTGTAAAATAGAAAAGGAGAGGCATGGACCCGGAGAGGTCCGCGGCTCTCAAAGAGGAGGTGGACAAACTCAAGGCCAACGGGTTCGTTTGCGACGCCCTCTATCCCGAATGGGTATCTAACCCAGTGTTAGTGAAGAAAGCAAATGGAAAGTGGAGGACTTGTGTTGATTACTCCGATCTGAATAAGGCATGCCCGAAGGATAGTTTCCCTTTACCTAGAATCGACCAACTCGTCGACTCTACCGCCGGACATGAATTACTATCATTTATGGATGCGTACTCTGGATATAACCAAATCCCCATGCACCTCCCAGACCAAGAACACACCAGTTTCGTCACGAACATGGGATTGTACTACTATGTATTAATCCATTTGGATTGAAGAACGCAGGAGCGACTTATCAACGCCTGGTGAATCGAATGTTCAAAGATCAGATTGGTAAAACAATGGAAGTCCATGTGGATGACATGCTCATGAAGTCACGGCAGTCAAACGACCACATCCGAGACTTGGCGGAGATGTTTGACATACTCAGACATTATGGAATGATGATCAATCCGTTAAAGTGTTCATTCGGCGTAGCATCAGGAAAGTTTCTGGGATTCATTGTGAGTGCCCAGGGAATCGAGGCTAACCCAGAGAAGATTCTGGCTATCCGAGATATACAAGTACCTAGAACCATAAAACAGGTGCAAAGCCTGAATGGAAAGGTAGCCGCGCTGAGCCGATTCATATCCAGGGCCATAGACAAGTGTATTCCTTTCTTCGATGTTATAAAGAAAGGAAAAAGAAATTTCGAATGGACATCCGACTGTGAGGAAGTATTCCGAGCTATTGTGAGGCACTTAGAAACCCCCCAATATTATCAAAACCAACAGACCATGAAATGTTGTACATATACTTGGCTATAACCCAGAACGCTATCAGTACATCCCTGGTTCGCGAGGAAGACCAGGTTCAGAAGCCAGTTTACTATGTTAGTAAACGCTTGACGGGGGCAGAAAGAAATTATCCAAAGATTGAAAAACCAGCTTATTGCTTGGCGATTGCGTCACGCAAGCTTCGTCCGTATTTTCAGGCACACTCAATCAGTGTCTATACCGATCAACCTTTACGACAGACACTCCAACGACTGGAAACTTTCGGAAGGATGTTAAAATGGAATATTAAACTAAGTCAGTTCGATATTACCTACCTGCCGTGAAGGACCATACAAGGACAGGAACTAGCTGACTTCATTGCTGAATTCACTATGACAGACGAATCAAACGATCACAATGCCATACCTCCCATTTGATGGAAGATGTACACCGATGGGGCATCTAACGACCGTTGTTCGGGGGTTGGCATAGTTCTTGTAACTCCTGAAAACCGATCGGTTTGCTACAGTTTGAAGCTTGAATTCACAGCGACGAATAATGAAGCCGAATATGAGGCGTTGATCACCGGCTTAAGACTTATTAAAGAACTGGGAGTAAAATCGGTTGAGATCTTTAGCGACTCTCAGCTAGTGGTATACCAAGTGCGAGGAGACTACCAAGCGAGGGGGCAGAGACTTGCCCTATACTTGGTCCGAGTCCAGGAGCTACTAGCGAATCTCGAGTATTATGGTATTTCACATATCCCGCGCGAGAAAATCAAAGCAGCCGATTCATTGGCAAAATTCGCAAGCACTAGTGACGCGCAACAGATGGGATTATTTCCTGTTGAGACCCTCCATGCTCCGAGTATAGATATGTTGGAGGTAGATTTCGTGTTAGGGATAGAAATCGAGAAGGAGTCATGGGTTAACCCAATCAAGCAGTACCTGCTATTCGAAATCTTACCCGAAGAAAGGAGCGAAAGACGACAAGTCCTTCGTAAGGCTTCCCGCTATGTGATGCAGGACGGAATAATGTATCGAAGGGGATTCTCAACCCCATTACTCTGATGCATTGCCCATGATGAGATAAAATAAGTCCTGAAGGAAGTCCATGAAGGAGAGTGCGGTGACCATACTGGGGGGTAGACACTAGCGAAGAAAATTCTTCGTTATGGATACTATTGGCCAACGGTGAATCGGGATGCTGCAGACTATGTGAGAAGATGTGACAAATGCCAGATATATGTAAAAATCCCGAGAGCTCCGCCGACGGAACTCATGCAGATGGTTAGTCCCTGGCCATTTGCAATGTGGGAAATTGACCTAGTTGGCTCTTTACCCTTAGCCAAAGGTGGAGCGAAATATGCAATAGTTGCGGTCGACTATTACCAAATGGGCAGAAGCAGAACCTCTAGCCACAATAACCACCAAGAAGGTTATTAATTTCGTCGTACAAAATATCATATGCCATTTTGGCCTTCCACGGACCATCGTCACAGACAACGGGACTCAATTCGAGAGCAAGAAGTTCAAAGATTTTTGTCAGAGATACGACATTAAGAAGAAGTCTGCAGCGGTTGCTCACCCGAAAGCCAACAGACAAGTAGAAGCCGTAAACAAGATAATCAAGTCCATATTGAAAAAGCGTTTGGAAAAGGCTAGAGGCAAGTGGGTGGATGAACTTCCAACGATGCTATGGGCCTATAGGACCACCCACAAGGCCGCGACTGGCCACACTCCCTTCGCATTGGCATATGGTGTGGAAGCTGTCATACCCGTGGAACTTGAAGTCCCATCACATCGGGTAACTCATTACGACCCCGAGTCGAACTAGAATCTTTTATTAGAATCGTTGGACTTCATTGACGAAAAACGTGAAGAAGCCAATTTGAGAGCGGCCGCATACAGACATAGAGTCGCTAAATATTATAACGAAAAGGTCTGACCGAGAATTTTTGGTGTGGGAGACCTCGTTTTGAAACGATTTTTTCGGGTCCCATCTCATATAAATCCTGCATGGGAGGGTCCATACATCATCGAACCGAAGCTTGGAGAAGGAAATTTCATGCTATCGACCGTCGACGGTGCGACGCTCCCCCAAGCATGGAACAGCGAACACTTGCGGCATTACTATACTTACTCTATTTCTTTCATGTATTAGCTGCATTTATTTCCAGTATGCTTTTATTTCTAATTCTTGGCATGTAATAAGACAATTTAGCTTGCTCTCATTAATAAAGGCTTAAAGCCATTTTTTCCGTGAATTACTAATGTCTCTACAAATATGATCCTGTGATAGGCAAATAAAATTATGTTATTCCGGCTGACGTACGAACGAGCGTGGACTCGAGTATAAACGATTCAAAATCTCCAAGTCCCCGTAGCGCGGATTGGAGAACTATAAGTCCCCGGAGCGCGGACTCGAGTATAAACGACTTAAAATCTCCAAGTCCCCAGAGCGCGGACTCGAGTATAAACGACTTAAAATCTCCAAGTCCCCAGAGCGCGGACTGGAGTACTCTAAGTCCCCGGAGCGCGGACTCGAGTATAAACGACTCAAAATCTCCAAGTCCGCGGAGCGTGGACTCGAGTATAAACGACTTAAAATCTCCAAGTCCCCGGAGCGCGGACTGGAGTACTCTAAGTCCCCGGAGCGTGGACTCGAGTATAAACGATTCAAAATCTTCAAGTCCCTGGAGCGCGGACTGGAGTACTCTAAGTCCCCGGAGCGCGGATTCGAGTATAAACGACTCAAAATCTTCAAGTCCCCGGAGCGCAGACTGGAGTACTCTAAGTCCCCAGATCGCGGACTCGAGTATAAACGACCCAAAATCTCCAAGTCCCCAGAGTGCGGACTGGGGTACTCTAGTCCCCGGAGCGTGGACTCGAGTATAAACGACTTAAAATCTCCAAGTCCTCGGAGTGTGGACTGGAGTACTCTAAGTCCCCAAAGCGCGGACTCGAGTATAAATGCTTCAAAATCTTCAAGTCCTTAGAGTGTGGACTGAAGTACACTAAGCCCTCAGAACGCGGACTCAAGGATAAGCGATTTGAATGACCAGGTCCGCTGAAGGCGGACTGAATGTAAGTGACTCGAAGTCATCGAGCCTTCGGCGCATGTACTAGGAAATATTCTAAGCTCTTGGAGCACGGAAGAAAAAACAGATAGCTCTCAAAGAATTTCCGAGCTATATGAAGATGAACCGAGAGGTCTATTAGATTCACAACAGCTTGGATTTGAATCACAATCACAAAGAAAATTGAACGATAAGAGCCATGAAAAGACAGAAAAACTAAGTTTTATTCATCGAAGATAAGTTTCCATTACAAATCCTTTGAAGCTCGGAATCAAAAGTTTATTTACACAAACTAAGAAAACAAAAGTACTTGCCTAATCTAAACTGACTCTCGTTGAACGAGAGTAATGGTTACTTCTTGTGCTTCTTCGCCTTCTTCACCTCCGTTGTCTTCTCAAACGACTCCTCTCCTCTGCGTTTGCCCTTGGTACCCTTCTTTAATGGAGGAGTGACAACCGAAGATGTAAGAGGGACATCCATGGGTTTAGACCTGCCAGGGAGAATGATCTTCAGCGGCTTATTCAAAGGATCGTCGGGGTCCACGATCCGAGGTTCGACCTTAATCTTGGTCGTTTCTCTCTTCTCCTTCTCCAGCCGCTCCTTCATACTCAGCTCAGATGTGTGTTCGGAGGCGCCTGTGATCTATACTTCGTAACTCCCCTCGAGGGGAGAAGAAGTCTCAAATTTATCTTCATCTAGCGCCCCAATCACTTGAGCATTTGGCCCGGGAGCTTCTCCTGCCTGACTGGCCTCACCTATCTTTTCCTCCACCTCCTTGGCGACATCACTCCTCGGAGTAGACTCGGGATCAGAACGACCTGCGCGAAAGCATGAAAAACAAGCATCGGAATACAATAGTCCTCCCTAAAAGAATGACGACATTTGAAATCTTAAAGTGAAGAGTTATCTACCAGGTTCCAGCAGGCTCTCAGCCGTCAAGGGGGTCTCACCCTCCAGAATGGGAGACAGAATATTGACGCCAAGGCTGGGATCCTCCGGGTTATAACCAATATGCTGCTCAAATGGATCAAGTATTGGCCGATCGAGTAGGCGCATGAGCTGGAGGCACGGCCCCGGATGGACCAGTAATAACTTATTTCCCTTTCTTTGAGAGGGAACCTTTGCCATATATAGTTTTAGCTGCAGACAAGTCCGAAGTCTCGTTTCCCTTGAGATATTCTTTTATCAGTGCCCCCTCATCAATCTCTTCGGTACCGTGCTCAGCCCTCCTGATTTCTATCAAAGCCTCCCATGCCTCGGCTAAAGATTCAAGATAGCTCTCGCCCAAAAAATTCAAGTCTCGATGCATGAGAACGCGGGCGTTGAATTTAGCGATTAGCGGGTCAAACATGCTTTTGACCTCTTCCATGCCTTCTTCTCTAGCCGCCTCGAGACGCGTGTCGATATCAATGGACGCTATCCTCTTGGCCTCTTCTCGGGCTTCACTCTTTATCGCCTTAACTTTGGAAAGCTCGACCTCAAGCTTTTCTTTTAAAAGTCGAATAGCAACGATCTCGTCATAGTATCGTTGTGACTCTTCTTGGGCGGCCGCTTTCTCTTCTCTCTCCCTGTGGAGCTGTTCCTCAAGTTCCCTGACTCGGAGGCTGAGTGCGTCCCTCTCCTTTTGAACGGAGTCCTTCTCTAGAGCCAAAGCCCCACATCGTTGAACCGCCTCGTCAAGTTCTCTCTTATGAGTCGATTCCAAGCGAGTGACGGCCTCAGCAGTGTCCCTGACTCTCTGATGGGAGACCTCAAGTTCGAACTTATAAGTTGCGATTTCTTCGTCCGGAACCTTAATGATGTCTTCGTGGTGGATAGCCTCAAGCTTCAGGCGTTCGATTTTATGTTGGCGCACTACGGAGACTTCGAAAAGTTTTTCAGCCAAGTGGACAAACGCGTCGTGTTGAACATAGACGTCGTTTGTACAAGCGATGGCGCTCTGCTTGACGTGTCCGGGATAGGATGAATCGCCGGGAGGAATTTCAGGCCGTTGAAGCAGATTTTTGGAAATTTATCTTTAAGTTCAGCCAGTCTCTCCGGCACTGATGGGTCCGTTGCAGGAGCGGGAGGAGACGGCTTTGAAAGTTCGGCTCGCCTATGATAATCTCGGGACTGTCGATTGGAGGAGGAATCGGAGTGCTGGTCCCGAGGAGCATCAGGTTGCAACCTCTTGTGACCGCACTTGTCTTTACTTTGCTCCGCGTGAGAAGAGGTATCCTAATGGTATTTTGGCTGATAATAAGTCTTCCTCTAAGATGACGAGTCCCGGGAATGATAGTCTTTATCGCCGTCACCATCCATATCTCGACGTCTTCCGAAACCCGAGTCCCATCCAGAATAATGAAGAACAGACGAACCGCGAAGGCGATCGAATCCATGTGAACACCCCATACCACCTGCACAGAATTTGAATAACAACGAATTAGCAAAGAGTAGTGTGACGACAAAATCTAAGCGAAAATTGAAGTGCAAGTGTTCGTGTGTGTCCTAATGTTTCCCCCCGACGGACCAGTTGCTTTACTAACGGGAGTTTTCTCTCCCTGGCTTTGGGCTAGAGCGCCTGCATCGCCTTTGATGGGTGAGTGAAGTTGAAATGCTTTCGGGTCGTCAAAGTCATAATTGAGCAGATCATCCGGAATGGAGAGGTTCTATAGGCCCTTTAAAGAACTTTCTACGTGCTGCGAAGAAGCCTCTTTCTCCGTCGGAATAAGCGTAACTTTCGAAGTTCTGCCAACCTTCTCCTTTCTAATCTTGTACGTCAATCCCTTTTTCCTCTGCGAAGGAGAAGATGACGTTTTGATATCGTGCACTTCGACTATAGGATCTTGAGCAGGACCCAAATTCTCACCTTGTGCTTCGGGTGGTTCATCTTCTTTGATTTCCCCCTCTTCCTGTACATCAGGGGTGTGGCGTGATGACGACTCGGCTAATTTTTTCCCCTTACCGGATGTGGGCTTGGGTATGGTGACGCCCTCGGAAAGGCTTACCCAATGACCCTCTGCTAACAGTCCGAACCACGATGGTGACTCATTAGAAATGAGAGTACGGATGTCTCGTTCCTCGGTGGGAAGAGCTCTAATAGCTTCAACGGCCTTAGAATATCCGCGGCCGTCAGGACGTGGATTGATACCTGAGAAGATGAAACAAGAGTTAGAAAGGCATGGCCTCGACCAAAACATGAGTATCGTTCCAAGAAGAAGACTTACTTCCTTCAACTCATCTCCTCGCGAAACCAGGGGGCAACGCATATAGAACCATTCCTGTTTGTACAGGGAAAACTTGCTCCACGCCCCGGTTAAAATTTGACATTTGTGGTGCGGCTCGAGGAACACAAAGGAGGGGCTATCTCTCGGCTTCTTGATCATATAAATATATCTGATGTCACCAGGAGTTGGAGGCCTAGAGAAGACGGTCATGAAGAGTATGTAAGTGCCATAGATGAAGGCGTGACCGTTTGGGTGCAGCTGCGACGGGGCGACGTTGATGTATTGCAGCACGTCTCGAAGAAATAAATTTAACGGTAGCACGCTGCCAACCCAGGACATGAATTTATTGCACGCCGTGTATCCGACTGGGGGCAGTGCGGCCGATCGTGCCCTTATGGAACCAGCACGTCGTCAAAAGGTATCCCGTGAATGGAACATATTCGCCGGAGCGCTACTTCATTGATTTTTGAAGCTTGTGAATCGACAGGGTTGTCCAAGAGAATCGATGCCTCCAGGGCATCGGGGGCTAAGTTATGTGTAGGGGAGGTGGATGGATTTGAGACATCTGCGACTTCCTATCGAGAGGATGGCCCCGGTTTGTCAGAAATCGTGGCGGAGCTGGACATTCTAGACATCTTCAATAAACAGTGAATTCAGCTAAGCACTTGTGCGAACTATACTTGAAAAATGTTCGACGTTAGAATTAACAACACAAATATTCCCCCCATGTGGTGTGTGAACTAGTGCAATCAATCGTGTGTAAGCGCTGAAAAAATTGAAAGTCACAAAGTTAATAATATGAAATTGAGCCCCGAATCATCGCCTTCGAAGACTGTCATCGCTGACCATCTCCAAAAGCCTGCCTTATGGTAATTACAGTTTCGGATTCAAAGAACGTCAGAAGAAGTTATCTGATTATGTCAATTTAAGTTCAGGTTTATGTCTGCTGAAACTAGGAGGTTATCAGTCCAAGTCAGTTCGATATGCTAGTATGCTGAAGTTTCTGTCCTTGTTTTGTTATGTAATTAGGCAAGGCAATTGATCGTTCGGCCTAGGTTCTATTCGGCCTATAAAATATGGTTCGGCATTTATGTTTGTTCGGCAGGAATATGGTTCGGCATTCATGATCATTCGACCTAAAGGTAGTGCAGCTTGACTGTCGACCGGGCAAGTTATCGTTCGGCCGAGCTCTCGTTCGGCAAAACTATCGTTCGACCTAAATAACGCCCGGCCATAGTCCTGCTCAGCCAAAGCAACATTCGGCATCCCCACTAATTCATGCTTCCTCCCTAACCTTCCATTCCACTGCCCGGCAAATGGTGAGACACGCCGAACTAGGGTTATGCCGAGCCTTAACACTCGGCACCCCGCCCTTGACTACAGTTCCATTTTCTCCTCTCCTCCTCCATCCACTCCGAACAACAAGAGCGGATCGCTCGACGAGTCACTCCAGGACATGCCGTTCGGCATCCTAACCACCTCCCACTCCTTCTCTATTCTTTATTTTCTTCCAGTCTCGTTCGGCACGAAGAAACCGAGCCGAACTACAACACATCAACTAGCAACTATAAACGAGTGATCATCCCC
This sequence comes from Allium cepa, assembly GCA_030765085.1. NCBI lineage: Eukaryota > Viridiplantae > Streptophyta > Magnoliopsida > Asparagales > Amaryllidaceae > Allium > Allium cepa. Next base: position 782,699,496 of record CM060928.1, on the reverse strand, counting down.
GGTCACTTCACCTCACATCATCCAGCTTTATCCTAATCGAAATTTGGTTACTCCATCCACGTAACCCATTCGGCTATGGCCCTAATTTACAAACTCAAGGAAACTGTTCAATCATGGAAAGGATTCAGGTAGAGGAGGAAATACCTAGTTGGTAGATCGAGACTTAGAAAGGATTGATCAAGTCTTTAGTATCTGATTAACAAGCGAAGTTCGCAGGTATAACGTAGCGGAGGTAAAAAGTGAAAAGAGGAAAAGGGGAAGATGCTGGCTTTTATAGGGAGGAAGAAGAAGGCAAAACGACGATGACCGATGGAACCGGTCAAACTATCATTCAGCTTCAGTTTGTTCGGCATACGTGGATCATTCGGCTTCGGCTGTATTGTTCGGCCTTCACACTACGTTCGGCCCACACCTTCACAACTGGCATTCACAAGAAAAACAACCCCCAAGTATGATAGGCCAGGGTTCAAAGCAAAGCACAAAGGACACGTATTAAAAAGCGCATCACGTTCGGCCACACGATACGCTTTGGGGGGCAAGTGTTTCCTGGAGATTTGACCAAGCAACTCGGCACTCGGCCCTTCTGTATTGTTCGACATATCATCACGCTCGGCATCTAGCAAGTACTCGACATAAGGGGACACTCGGCAAAAAGAAGCGCTCGGCACTTAGTAGCGTTCGATATTGGGAAGTGTTCGGCAGACAGGGTGCCCGACATTCAGAACGTTTGGCTCCACTTCACTCGGCATGCTTCCATATTGCTCGGCATCCTAGGTGTTCGGCACCACTACGTTCGGCATGGCAGGATTGTCCGGCATCAACTACCGTTCGGCCTAACCATTGCTCGGCCTAAGGATCATTCAGCCGAGACATAGATCGACCTGGGTAACATTCGGCCAAAATACCGTCCGGCCTAGGTTCTGCTCGGCATACAAACATCGTTTGGCCAAGTCATTGGTTCGGCTTCCAGTATCGTTCGGTGAAAATGCTTCCCACGGCACTCAGAGCGTTCGGCTTCGCTACGCTTGGCATAACAAAGATGCTCGGTATAAGATCGTTCGGCATCCAGAGATTGTTCGGCCTCCCGAGAACGTTCGACAACCAAAGATTGTTCGGCACTCTTTCAATCTTGTCCATCTTTGATCGATTGCTCGGCCAACTCTTCCTATATAACACCACATCGTTCGGCATGAAGACGATGGTCGGCATTTGGCCGTTCGGCATGTTCGGGTCGACACACGGAATTTACTCCATTTGGGCCGTGGTATCCAGCTGCCAGTCCCACCAGGGAAGTCCAACCTACCTTTGTCTATAAATAGAGAGGCAGGGGCACAGTGAAAAGGATGCTTCTTTTTTCGAGAACATTGAGGAGACTCTGCCATTTTTTATACTCTCTTCTTTTTCATTCAAACTTGTATTCAAGTGATTGATTTACGGATTGTTTCTGTACTCAAGTAACAGAGATAGTGATAAAGATTAACTTCAAAGTGGACGTAGGCAGTTACGCCGAACCACTATAAATTTGGTTCTTTTGTCCTCTGCATTTAAATTTATATATTGTTCTCACTTTTCATTTACTTTTTTCATTAATCTCTCTACATAACTCTACTCAAGGGTGTTAGTGACCAATTTTGGTGCTAACACAGGTAGTTAGCAGGCCAACTAAAGGCAGTCTGGCCCAATTAAAGCTAACCCATTTGATCTGCCATCGGCCTACAAAATCTAGCCCAAGCCCATGTTGGTCTCAAAGAAAACTTCTACTCGGTAAGGCACCAAGATAAGGCCCGGCTGTCCCATCCTAAAGCAACTGTTACACTTAGGCAAGATCTAGACTCACATCCTCCTGATCTAGGCAAGTCCGACAAGTCCCGACCAGCTCTCCTATAACAAACTTACTCTAACTGCAGCTAAAAACGAACACAAGTCACCCGGCATTACATTACGTGACGATTGAATCCTATCTAACCTGCCTCAGCATGCTGCACATCAGGAAAGTGTGGCCTAAGCATAGCATGTCTTTAACATGACTTCAGTATAGCTAATTCCAACCTGCATCAGGCCTCCCTTTCAATCGCCTTATGCCTGGTCATTAACCATCTTCCCTACATAGTTCTTGACAAGATTCCAAGTCTCTTCTATGTTGCCAACAGTAGGTCGGCTAGCTCAAGATTATGGACACTCAAGTGAATTATAAAGTTGTCCATCCATTCCTCCAAAGAACCATAATTAGGAAACTGAACTAATGTGGCTTACCATCAGCATTAAATGCACATTTAGTGCACGCTATGCTTGGTATAGAGAGGCAACTAGTACATACTCATCCGTCCTACATATTTTGACACTTTATATAGCTATCGACCATCCACCTCTATGGTCAGACCAACAGTCAAGCATTTTTCCCACTAGCTCTACAGCACGATCTTATTCGTTCCACTATCCACTTCAGCTACTATACCGTCTGCATTGCAACTTTAAAGTGGTTAGAACATTCAAGAATTCTAGATACCATTCACATTTCACGCTCTTAATACCACAAAAATCCTTAAGGTTACGTAGCTTTACTAGTCTTAAGGGCCCTCTTTTTCTTAATATTCTCTTTTAATTTCTTGTAGTTGTAAGATAAATATATAGTAAAAGGACTTCACCGTAGATGTAGGTAGCTTTGCTGAACCACTCTATATCTTGCATTATTTACCTTTCAGCTACGTCTTTAACTACTCTTTTTTAAGCCTAGTAATTAGTAAATAACCTTTGCTTTTCACAATCCACTCATATTATTCTAAGGTTAGCTAGAAAATTAGTCAACATAAAGCTTTCATTATCGCATTACTTGAGGTCTAATAGAGTATTCAAATTAGGGACACTCTTTTTCAACAAAGCTACCTTCCCACTTTTAGAATATCAAAGTGATATTCGAAAGTGCATGGATGCTCATTTGGATTTGATGTCCCATTGTACTTATCAGTAGTAGGAGGCTTGACGTTATTAGGGAAGTTGGACTCCACCATATCTTCATAGAATGGAAGGAATTCACTTATTCCTTTCCCTTGATAATTTGCTAGCATAGTTGTGCCAATTATTTAGCACGGGCCTTCAATTCCCTTATCTATTTCCTCATTTCTTGATGAACCGCCCATTGAAACAGAGCTCACCTCATCATCTTCCTATGCATATTGTTTATTGTGCTTCTTAAGCAAAATCAGGTTAATATTAAGCTATGTGCCGTTGATGTTAGGATTGGCTTGGGCGTTGTTTCTAGTATTTTCCACCATGCTCTTACCTCTATCGTCACCTTTTCAAATATTAAGATTGCCATTTTGTCCACTAGTTGTGCAGGTCGTGGATGTTGGAATGGGACCGGCCCGCGGTAGAGTTGAAGGGTAAATTTCATACAAAATCTTTTGGACTTTTATTTAACCTATATAGTTTAAATTCGTTTAGAACTTTTCTAAATTTTATTTTAAGTAAAATATTCATTTTATTATAATTATCTAAAATTAGTTTGGTTTAAGTTTAAATTATTTATGTTATTATTTTTATTTATTTAATGGGTGCACCAAATGCGCTCGTGTGTGAATGTGTAAGTGTTACATATATAATGCATGTATAGAAAAGATGAATGTTTTAAGAGTTAGGTTTTACACCACATCAGTTGTGACGCCCCACCTCTATACCCACGCTAGCTAAGAACACTACGGTGTAGTGCTGTCAACTAGCACGGAGAATAAGGCTGTTGAGGAGCGACCATCCATGTGATTGCTTATCACACGGTGGCTATAAATAATTTTCGAAAACAAACATAGAAATAAGCATAACACAAATCAGTCACAGACATCCATATCACAAAGGCGGAAGAAGATATGAATATATAACTAACACATGAAAGTGTACATCAAAGTAGTGGTCAAAAAGATCCACAATAATACAAAAGAATAGCAACACGTGCTATACAAAAGAATACAACTATGAGTCTATGTCTCAAGTGTATACAACAAAAACTGCTAATCTAAATAGTTAGCCAAAAGTCAGAGTAGCAAATCCCGGGAAGAAGTCAAGCAGAAGCACCTGTAACATCTCGGTCTGACCCAAGTATTATTAAAGAAAATAATAAACGGATCAGTCTAGCTATAAATATCAGATGACATGGTATAAAATAAAAGATATGGCATAAACATAAAATATCCATACTGACATACTACTATAAGTATGCAAATGATGATCAACAGAAGATCAATCAATAAGAGATAAATCGATATCACAAGAATCTTCTCAAAGATCCAAAGAGGGCATCATACCCTAAACTTGTACTCATAACAAGTCAATGACATAAATTCCAGAAATCAACACAAGAAATCCAGAAATCACAGAAAAAGGGAAAGAGGCCTATCACATGACGGTCCGAAGACCATGGGGAGCTACCCATATATGTGAGTCGAAATCACACAGATGAGGTCTAGACTAACCAAAAATCAAAAAGGTATGTGTGAGTGAAATCACACAAGTGGTGTCTAGTCTAACCTCGCAAACAAAAACGTATGTGTGAGTGAAATCACACAAGTGGTGTCTAGACTAACCAAGAAGGCAAAAAGGTATGTGTGAATGAAATCACACAAGTGGTGTCTAGTCTAACCAAGCAAATAAGAGACATCGCACAATTGCTAGTCTAAATCATAAGAATGATCGTCATGATCAACGAGAGTGTCAATTACACTAAGCTAGTAAATATAAAAGTTTAGCTTCATGTCCCATAACCACTTGCTTAACTTAAATATTTACGAACAAACTGTAAATCTTCACTAGAAAATTGTCACAAGAGGTTCAATCGAACAAGTCCAAGAATTAACCGACGAAGCAAACGCAAGCGTTTCATACCACTTGTTTTACTAAGCCGTTTAATTAGATTTCTCATCCGAGTGAGGTAAAGATTTGTATATACTAGTAGATTGGAAAACGGGTTAAGAAAAGAGCTTTGGTATTGATAATAGAGTTAAAATTATTTTGATGAAAGAGTTTTGATATTTACTACTAGTATTGAAACCTTTATTTTATCAAAGTGACAAATCACAAAAAATTCACGTTCAAAGACGTGAATGAAATCCAAGGAAATCAGCTTAAAATGCACCTTTCATCTAAGATCCCCTACGGAGGGGGGGGTCCAGGGGGGTGGCAACCACCCAAGGTGGGGGTGCGGGGGCAACGCAACCGCTACGGGGTTCGACCTGCCCGGTCAGGTCGTGGGGGTCCAACGGGGTTCGACCTGCCCAGCGGGGTGCGGGGCAGCGCCCCGGCCAAAACGGTACGACCTAGTGAAGACAAAATGAGGCCTAACGACCTAAGGGGGATAGGGTCGAGCGACCTAATGGTTGCGACCTAGGGGTTTAAGGAGTCAAGCGACCTAACGGGAGCAACCCTATGGTCATGCGACCTAACATAAATGGCCAAGCGACCTAACGAGGTTAGCGTGCGACCTAGGAGGACGCGACCTAATGGTCATGCGACCTAGTGGGATGAGCGACTTAAGCGAGCGACCTAGTAATTTGGGGCCGAACGACCTAATGATCCCGCGACCTAACAAGTCTCACACGCGAGCGACCTAAGAGTTTATCACGCAAGCGACCTAAGGGTTTTAACACGTGGGCGACTTAAAGGTTGAACGACCCAATGGTCCTGCGACCTAGGGGAAAACGACTTAGCTCCGAGGCGCACGAGCTATCCTGTAGCGACTTAAGGAATGGAGGCCGAGTTGCACGTTGGACGACCTAAGGAATGAAGGCCGAGCGACCTACGACCTAAGCTCGATAACGAGCTAACGACCTAGTGGCTTGGGGGAAACCGAGCGACCTAACGCTGCAGAGGGAGGTTTAAGGCCAGAAACGACCTAAGTGTTAGCGACCTAACGACCTATAGGCCCAACGACCTATGACCTAAAGCCAAACGACCTAATTCCGAGATGACAATACGTGCAGTGCGACCTAGCGCGATAACACGCGAGCGACTTAAGAGTTAGCTCGCGAGCGACCTAACTCCGAACTCATGAAAATGGCCAGAATGACCTAAATGCAGAAAATTCACAAAAACACTAAAAATTGGAGTTTTTCGCCAATCCAATCCAATCCAAACCAAATGCAAATGTGCATGCAAAAGTGATAGGGAATCATTCCCAACAGTCCAATATAGTTATAGACTAGATTTGTGAGATAAAAATCTCACATTTTCACTAAAATGGATGAAGATGAAGCTTGAAGCCAATGGAGAAGCAATCCAAAACTTGAATCCAATATCTTCTACTTGAATTTGGAGTTGAATGTTGGATTAGCAATTAAATTTGAGCTTGGAGTTTTAATTTCCCATTCTCTTCACCATTAATGCAAATTTTAAGTTAGTTAGGAATTTATGAAGAGTGAGAAGAAGGGGGTTGGAACTTGGGCTTAATAGGCTAAACTAACCCAAAGTCCAAAGCGGGAAAAGTTAGTGAAATTTCACTAACTCCAAACCTATCGATGTTTATACTTAAAAAGGTTGTAAACGGCATTTTGAACTCAATGGAAGTGGTCTCGAGTCCTAATTTGACCGCTTGCAAAAAGTAGCTTTTCAGACCAAAATCCGATTAACAATATAATATTTAAATAAAATATTTAAATATAAACTCGATAAATATGGGGGTTGTTACATCATTCATATATCCCCTCCATATATGGCTTTGCCATCCAAAGGGGAAAAAACTTTTTTTAATGCGCATACGTTTATAGATGTCAATATATGTATATGAAAGATATAGAAGACAATCTAAAATTGGCTTTAACTATAAAGGTAGTTCAAATATCACTATATTACTTTTAAAGCCAATTTTTTAAACTTTAAAAAATTACACACATATACATACATATATAGTTATATGCATACAAATTAAATTAATATTTTGAAACAAAACAACATAAAATTAAACTTAACTAATTTGAAATTCAAAACCATATATTAAAACCAAAATAGCTTGTCGTAAGCACAAACATTAAATCAAGAAACAAATCAAGAGAAATTTAAAAGTTTCCCTTTGTTTCTTTTTTTCCTTTTGGAAACAACTTGTAAAATTTAATTCAATTAATTTGCATGTAAAAAATACTCAAAATATTTCAAAAGATTAATATAACATCCTTTAATCCATGACTTTGTCATATGTAATATGACCCACTAATATAATCACTATAACAAACAAACAAACCTTTTTATAGCGTTTAAAAATCTCTAATATGATCCATTAATATAATCACTATAATAAGTAGACCTTTTTGGATTGTGGTTATTGGAAGTGAAGTAAAAGGAGGGGTTCTTGGCGGAATAGAAATATGAAGGAGGGAAAAGTGGAATTGTACCGCCAATTTTTTCATCTTGTTAACAATAGCGTGGACACGATCAGTGTTTTAGCCTACTTGGCTGCCAATTAACTAACCATAGCAAGTCAAGTTTTCATGTTATCTCTCCTTGAAATTAATTGAACATTTTCTTATAGTGATTGATCTTAAAATTTTATTCAAACAATACATTCTGAATTATAATGATCGGACGAATTTGGCATATATGAATTTCTGACAATCCGATCTAGATTTAAATTACATGTATAAATAATGATCAACATAAAGAATACAAAAGAACCTATGATCGATATTATTAATATCCCATGGGTAATAGATAATAGGGAAATAAAATTCAACATGATGACAAAATAAGTGATTCAAAAGTAGAACTTTGACAATCATACGTAACCCAAAACATATAAGGAGAGAAGTAGAAGATGTGGAGAATTACAGGCATGTGAACATGATAATTTACATATAAATAAACAAAACTACCTTTCGAGGGACAACCAAATATTTCACTTTTTTTGTTTAGATTTTGTTTTAAAAATTTTGAACCTTATCCCTATGGAAATTTCAACCTTGTGAATCGAAGATAAGAATGAGAGATTCTTCAAGTGTAAGGTAATAGAAAGGGGTGCCTAGATCATGTAACAAACCCAGGTTCTAGCCCTGCCTTGCACACACTTCTTACCAAAAATAGTAATTGGGTATTATAGGTGATATGAATCAAAGTGGACACGCACAACTTAATTTCCCTCAAGAGTTTATCAATCCGTCGAATTCTCGTAGAGTATATTTAAAAAAAATTATTGATTCCTCTCATCTTAATAAGATTTTCTTTTCATTTCAAAACAAAAGACCCTTCTTATTCCTCAAAGTAAGGCCGAACATTACATGGGCTATGCAGGCTCCAAAACATTTCAAAAAACAATTAGTATTATTCTCATTTAAATCCAATTTAAATTTTCTATCGATATTGTATACAGATACGCACACTTATAACTATTATATACGCACTTTATTAAACATTAATGAAAATCAAACAAATTAAATAACAAATTTTTTAACAGTTAATATTTCACAAATATTAATTAATTTAATTTATTTAAATCCCTTTTTAGTATTTATTCTGTTTGAATCAAATTTAAACATTCTACCGATATGATATATCGAGATGTGCGTCTATAACTTTTATATAAGCTCTTTACTTAAATACTAATGACATTCAAATAAATTAAATAAAATTTAAAAAATAATATTTCATAAATATTAATTAATTTAATTAATTTTCAACTAATAAAAACCAATTAAATCATGTGGTTCATTGGAAATCTTCTTCATTTCGGTTGTTGACTCACAGGTGTAAATTCAGTCAACGATTAATATTTAACAATTCACATATTAACGTTCAAACATCACCTAAGCTATTGGCGTGACATTTTGGACAAATTTATTGCTTACATATCTTTTGTAAAATCCAATTTTATTCATTATAAGCGTTACCCATTAGTGATAATTGTCTACACAAATTCACTTTGTTAAGACAATATCACTTTAGACTTATGGAATTTGGTAACGGTCAAAATTCCAATATCGTCCATATTCAACTCTATAGTTCAAATATAAATTTCATAGTTCAATAATAACAATTATTATTAACTAAATTACTCTGGCAGGAGATTTTGACTTCAAATTGATTTTGATTGACCGTGATACTAACCCAATTATGGTCATTCGATGGATTATGTCACATGATTTCACTACAATCAAAGCAAAGCTTTCATATAGAAGGTCGACGGTGTTCTCAAGTCAAGAGAACTGCATAAATTAGTAACATTGATATTTTCTATTTGATCTTAATTATATTAAGTAATAAAAAACTATCAAGTGAGTCATTCCATAGATATCTAATAATCATTAGCACATGACCTATAATGACCCCACCGTTGTACCCATATTATTAAAAAATATTATAAGTAATGTCGTCTAATAATACAGAGAATACAGCATTTAAGGGCGGTCAAATGTGAATATATCTTTGGACTAACGATAACACGTCTTTATTACCTTTCTAAGGATCTGAACTAAAAATTTGACGTATATAGTACAAATACAAAGTAATAAAACATTGATTTAAAGTATTCAAAACAATATGTAATATAAACAAACCAGAATTAGAGTCACCAGTCACAGTGGAATAATATACATCATATACACAATAGAATGAAAGCCTATGAAATATCAGTACTAGAACTACACAAATATATACGTCATATCCAAAATATAGTATCAGGTACAAAGTGACTAAAAAAATATACATGGCTTGTCATCCTAAGTGTCAATATATAGTAATGAAGTACGCTGAAACGTTCAAATAGTCTTCACTTTGTCGTTGGAAAATTACTTCGGTGATGACCGTGGCATCATCAACGTTCATCTTTGAGTTTCGAAGTGAAGAGACCGTTCTGTAGTCTTGCTACCGCTTTGTTTTGGGAAATTTAATTGATTTGAATTTCCAAAATAAGATTGGATTTATAATATATATAGATATATGATTTAAATTTGATTTGACATATTATGTATATTTATTTATTTATCTCTAAATGGTTTGAAGTAATCAGAAATTTTATTCTTAAACTTTATCTTAAAGAATCATTTCAATTATAAAAAGAAAATCAAAATTTTAGATAAATGATTCAAACTTGAGATGAGGGAATTATAAAGTTTTATTTGTATAATACTCAATTGCATTTAAATATAACTTACCCAACTTATACATAATTAACAATGTAATTGGATAATATGCAACATAAAAAAAAGATTTTATAAATAAAATTTGAATGGTTAAAATAAATGTTATACAATTAAATTTTAGTTATAAAATGATTATCAGGAGTAAATAGAATAAAAGGTTAATTGAATAATTTACAATATAAAATGATGTTAATGGAACTAACAATAAATTAAAGCAATTATAATAAGAGTAAGTATAATGGGCATAGATGATAAAATATATTGAGAGAAATAAATTTAAATTTAAGTAGGAATAAAGAAGAATTAAATTTATTTAGTACATTATGAGTATAATGAATGATTATTTTTCAAGTCCATGATCTTAGAAATTGTTAATTTAAGATGATTAGAAGATAAGATAATAAAATTTGAGATAGTTAAGATTTATTTAACTTGTATAAAAAAAAGTAATTATCTATTTAAGTTGAAATTTCCATGGTTTCTAACTTATTATATTATTTTGTTTTTCAAACTATCTCTTGGCTGTCCTTATTTTCCTTATCTTGCTTCAGGCTGGTGTAGGCATTTTTCTATAATTTTTCTGTTTAGAAATCTTTCTATAATGTATGATAATCTCCACCTTGTTAAACTTACCTATAACAATATTTATCAGGTATAATTTCAATCTCCTTGTCATCTTGTCTTAATCTTATTTCACTTTATCTTTTTCTGTGCTTTTGCCGTACCTCATTCCTTTTCAGGGACGAAAAGTTTTGAGTGGGGGAGAGTGTAACAACCCTAGATTTTTTTTACATATAATTTAAATTTGACTTTATTTTATTTTCAAATTATTTTAAACTTTTTTTATTTCAAATATTTCATTTTTAAATTTAAATTTTGATTATTATATGAATTATAATTTCAAACTGGTATAAATTGAATATTTTCCTGAAAAATGGATTTGTGGTCAAAACTGGTCAAACTTTGGCTTTTAAATTTTAAATTTAAATATTTGAATTCTTGAATTTTATCTTTTGTTATGAAAATAGATTTAATATCATGAATACTGCTTTTCGTTTCGTTAAAATTGGATTTAAATTGTGAAAGTTATACCCTTTACAATATTGTGTGTATTTAGCAATATTCTTTGTTTTAATTTATATAAATGATATTTTTACTTGATATATCTTATTATAATGTGTATATTTATGTTATATTATGTATATTTTGACTTTTTGATATTTTTAAAGTGATGTTTGAATTTTTCCAAAGCTTATTGAATTTATTTTTTATTTTTAAAGCCTAGTTTCTATTTTCTTTGCTATTTTCTTCATTTAAATTATATTTAATTAAAATTTATTTATTTATTTTTGTGAATTAATTTTTATTTTATGTTTTTATCTTTATTTATAAATATTTTCCAAGTCCATAAATTTTTTTCAAAGTTTATTCTATTTATTTTCAAATTTTCTAGACTAGTTTTCATTTTTTGTGCTATTTTCTTATTTTAATCATATATAATTAATATTTATATTTTGTTTATTTGTTATATTTTCGAATTTTGACTGAATAATTATATATATTTCAGTTATTTTTGAAATTATAAAAAGAAATAGAGAAATGTGAAAGGTTTGTGGCTTTTTATTTCCTAAGTCTATTTGTATTCCCACATTTTCACATTTTAACCTTACTTTTCATTCAATTGGCCATATCTCTTCATTTCCTTCAGCCGGCCACTTTTCCCTACTATTTTTCACGTCAATTTTCTTCTCATTTATGAAAAAATTCGGCCTCCATCATCTCCAAGAATTTTGGGTAAAATTCGTTTTCTCTTTTCATTGTTTTCTTCTTGTTTGTTGATTTTTTTACTTGCTTTCTCACCTTCTATGCTACTCTCCTCTCCACTCCTTCACCATGGATGCCTCCTCCACCACCTAAACCACCCACCACCACCTCCATCCCTCTGTCAAAGCCCATGGTCGTGCACCCATGTGACCAAATCCAACAATACTTGCACAAAACTTCACCTATATGCACCATAGCCAACACCTATGTCTTCATCACCTTCAACCTTCCTTTGGCGGCCACAAACTCCACCCCCACCACCCACGGACAATCTGAAACCCTCTGCCACATCATCCTCCAGCCCACTACAGTGATGGCCGCACCATACTAGCTTGTGGCCGAACCCATATGTTGCATAGAATCCATGGCAGTTGCCTTGTAGTGTTAGTTCCATGCACACATACCTTTGCATCATCTTTTCCTATGTATGGCTGACCCATTTGGACCCAAACTAGATCCAAACCCACTCCTTAGCCATGTGTTTCTGGCCTATAGCTGAAGAATAGGTAGTAGAAGGCAAGTGCAAGTGGTTTGTAGATGATTTGTGCATTCATCTAACATTGTTTAATTGTATATTTGAGTTTGAAACTTATGTTATATATATTTGTTTTGTTTGAATGTATCCAAGGCTATTAATGTTTGGCTCTCCACTCTCAAATCATACTCATGCTTTCGTGCCTTTGAAGATTTTTGTTGTGTGTAGTTGTTTGTCATCTCCAGCTAATACAAGTGAGTTATTCTCATCAGACAATTTTGTACTCATATAACTAGTAAATCGATCACCTGTGAATCTGTAAAATGCATCACCATATTATATCTGCTATATTATGATCATATGATGTTCACCCATGCTTAAACACCTGTTATATCATACGTTACTGTTATATTATGATGTTCTGTTGTTTATATCAGTTTATCACACTGCAAGTTCCCTTTAGATTAGAATCACTATGGGTTGAAATGATACATACCCGAACAGACTCTAGAATAAGGGAAAATGGTTATGGGATGAAATGATAGGCCTGAATGATTTTCAATTATTTTCATTTACTTGGGACTGCGGGTTTGAAATGATAAAACCTGGGTTTTCTTTGTAAATTACGGGTTGAAATGATATATTACCCGTATCACTTTACCTAGGCTAGAAAATTATATACAGACCCGTAGTTAAATTATATTTTTCTAAAAAAATTAAAATATGTTTGAAATGTATTATAATATTTTGATTTAAAAATTAATTAAAAATGATTTTTGTAAAGTATTATTGATTTTCTAAGAATTTATAAGTGAAATAAATTAACGATAAAGTTGGAAATTTGAAATATAAGTTATTTTGTAAATTTTGATTTAATTTTAAATGGAATTTAAATAAAATATGAAATTATGATAAATTTATGATAATTTGAATTTAAAATGAATTTAAAGTGATTTTATAATATATTAATGATTTTTGAATAAATTTAAAATGTGAAATGAATGATTATTTAAGTTGAAATTTTGAAATATAACCAAAATGGGAGTTTGTGAATTTGGCTTAAATGTGAATTTTAAGTTAAGTAAATAAAATTGAAATTAAGTCATATTTTGAAATTTTAAACTTAAGTGTTAAGTTGAAATTTAATTCAATGAAATTATGAAATTAATAAGTGAATTATTATTAAATCTTGATTTTTGAATGGAAATTTAACTTTATAAAATCATGAACTTAAGGAAAATTAAATGATTTTTATAAATGTGAAAATGTATAATTTTATAAATTAAAAATATTTTAAATAAAAATATAATTGGTTGTGAAATTATATTGAATATTTGAAGTGAATTAACTACATTTTTGAAATGCTATTAATTGTAATGTAAATGATATTACAACATTTGTAAATGCTGTAGTTGATGATAAAGAACTAAAAAGCTAAATTGAACTAAAGGCTATTATAGCATTTTTGTAAGTGCTATAATTATTGAATTTAACTAAGTGTATTTGAAATTTATGTAAACCCTATTATAGCATTTTAAAATGCCGTCTTTTTTAAACTGAACTGTTTTGAATGTAACTTTCCGTAGCATTTTCTAAATGCTGCGAAAAGTGAATTTTCACTGTTTTGATAAACTTAAGTGAATAAATGAACTTTGAAAGTTGAAAATTTTGGAAATTTAATTATTAAATGTAATAACTTCATTTTTTATTTAAATGAAGTAATTTGATTTGAAATATAAACTATTTTGAAATGTGAATTGAAATGGTATTATAAATTGAATAAAATGAATATGGTTTTGAAATGAATTTTGAAAGATATGATATTTTGATATATTGAAATGGTTTGGAAATGATTAGATCTTTATTTTGATATATTGATATTACAGCGCTTTGTAAGTGCTGTGATTGATAAAAATGAACTATGTATAAATTATAACTAAGTGGTATTACAACACTTGGTAAGTGCTGTGATAACGGAAAGATAATTAAAATCTGAAACTAAATAAAGGGCTACAGTAGCACTTAATAAGTGTTGCGGTAGGATGAAATGAATGTTTGAGGTTTTGATTTAAATAAATGAGCTCAGAATTTGTCTAAAATTTTGGAAACTAAATATTTGATTTTAAATATAACGACTTCACTTTTAAATGGTTTAAATGAATTGTTTTGATTTAAATATAAAACTATTTAAAAGATGATTTGAAATGATAATAATTGGATGATATCTTTGAATTAAAAAGGATAATAAATGAATGATATCTTTGACTTAAAAAGGATATTTAAATGTATATATTTTGATTTGAATTCAAATAATGATTTGAAATGAATTTTGAAAGATATGATATTTTGATATATTGAAATGGTTTGGAAATGATTAGATCTTTATTTTGATAAAGATTTGAATTTGAAATGATACTTTATTTTGAAGTATAAAATATGACTTTTAAATTATAACTACGGGTTATAATAACGATTGGTTGTTAAAGAGACCGGGATCGAATATGGACATACTCTCTGTCGATACCGAAAACCACTTTAACAACCGTGTACGCGATGGAGTTTCCAGAATGAAGTTGGATGGTGGCAACGTTCTTGAGGTATATATACGTGGACCCGACTCCCGTGAGTTAGCTTAAGGTGGCTAAAACAGGAGTGATCTCGGGTTAAAGAGATAGCTCCTCTGGTCGGACACATTCCTTCGATACTATACTCTTACTTGTGATTGATTAGATGGCCATCCTCCGATTTTGATATGGGAGTGTGTTCCGATGTGGGCGTATGTGGCTGCTGCGTTACCACCAGCCCGTGTGTGTAATTGGTATATCTACCCTAGCATTGCCTTGTGTGCCGTGTCACCTAACATACCGAGCCTTTACTACGAGTTTGTTTTTCTCCCGTACCCTATGGAGTATTTAGGGTAGTCTCTCGATCTGGAGATATGCCGATACTGGATGGACTATTGGGACTATTATGTGTGAAGGGTGAAATGGGTAGCCCGGAACGCTATTTAAAAGTAAGTTTAATTACTGTAGACATTATTGTAATAGCGCAATATTACTATATAGTAAATAGTTTGACGGATCCTTAGAGGATGGGTGGTCCCAGGCATCCTTTAAGTTACTTGTACCTTATTACAGTTCACTTGAGTTGGTTTACATTATATAAGTATATATTGTCCTGACTCGAGTGTTTGTATTTTTATTTACGCTCGGGTCAGCCTGAGTTATTCACAGATTTGGATTCCACTTTCTAGAGATTGGAATCGCTGGAGATTATCTGCTTATCTAGTTTTATCTATTTTAGTTCTGTTGTTCTATTCAGCTTGTACTTGGTTGTCATCTTGAGACTTCTGTTGTACTTTATTTATTCTATTGTATTTTATTTAACTCTGGTATATTTACATAGTAGCTTCATGAACTACTATCTCTTTTACTTCCGCTGCATTTCTTACTCTGTGTCTGTGTTCTGTGATTATTATTTACTGTATGTTATGAGATTTGCCAAATTTAATTTACAACGCGGTATTTTGAGCAATTCGAGTCCGACATGTGCGGATGCGAATGGTTGAAAATATCGGGTTGTTACATATAATAAATGTATGACTTAAATAATAAGCCATAATAAAAATATGACCGGGCCATTGATCATAAAAAGGTATATCAATTAAATTCAACATTTCATAAATCCATGTATAACAAACACAAAATAAGCCATCTTGAAATATGCTTAAAACCAAATAATCATAATAATCAAACCAAATCACTATTTCATGAGTCTATATCAAGTCTCAAATGGACTATCATTTAAAATATGGCGATAACAATTCAAAATTCTCCAGAGCCCAAAAGAAATATCTATCCCAAAATCTCTAAAGAAATAATCATTACTAATGAAATAATAATGGTAGTCAACTATCAGTGTGATACAATGTGACACGAGGCCTAATTAAAATAAATAAACCTTACCATGTATCGCAATAGTCTAATGAAAAGAAATAGACTATCAGGTAAAAACCCCGACTCCTAACTATAAGAAATAGGTGATCGTGTTTATGACAAAACTATGTGAATTTACCTAATGAATATAAATAGGTAAAATTTATCTGGTTATGAAATAAACTAATAGGCCTGCATATAACACCTACCTAAAAATAGAAAGGCCAGCCATGTCATACCATAATAGACTTAACTAAAAGAAATAGATCTTCCTACCCCAAATCTAAAAACATATCGACTCTCAGATTGATAAAAATGAGCTATCATCTCTCAGGGATCTATTGGCCTAAAATGCGAACACTCTAAGATAATACAACTCTAAGTATTAATTATTGTCACTCAAGTAATCGCAAGAATTTTAATTAACTGCCCCATACTAGACAGTAAATTAAAGTATTTACTAAAAGCTAGTAACTTTCACTCAAACTCTGCTTAAAAATAATAGTAATAATCGAAAGAATAGTTCGAACTGTACCATATTAATCCGACAATTCAATCGTTCATTAAAATTCTTTGTATCATAGAAAGGTACGAAAGTGTAATAAAATCTCATTTCATAATACATAAAATAAAAGAGTATAATTAAATGTTTATATACAATATATAATTTTTCCAAAGTCACTTTCAAATCTGTAATCTCACTTTAAAGAAAAGTCGCTTATTTACAAAGCTTTTGAACTCTTTCAAATCACTCAAACTTCTTTTATAACAAAATCACTTGGAATTAAAGGTATTACTTTCATAATTGCTTTTATAAAATAATACTATGTTTTATAAACTAAATTCCAATAAGGATAAAAATAGACAAAATCTCATTTTGAGAATCTTTTAAAAACATTTAAACAATTCAAACAATAAATCCTTCAAAAATGCAACTTCTAGAGCTAAAGTCGCTCTATAAAATATAATTCCGTAATACGGAATTATTTAGCAATATGAGTGGCTTTTCGAAAACTCCGATCACACAGTAAGGAATGCACTATCATTCATTAAGTAAAGCATTAAATGATCAACAAATTTGATTACTTGCAACTTTCAATAATTGACAATTGAATCAAATTCTACCCTTCCACAAAATTCAACAAATTCATCCATCAAAATACTTGAAACCATAGCTCAAGAATTTTAATAATTCACCGCCAAATATTAACGAAATTCATAATCAAACAAGGCATACAAATGGATATAATCATTTTAAATATAGATGTGTGAGTTAAATAGATTAACTCGCTGATTTGGACAAATGAAGAATTGCCGCTGGATTCTAACATGGCCATTGCCACACACTAGAACAGCAGGTATAACCTTTCACGTTGACCATCTCAAAACCCTAAATGTACGAGCCTTAGACTCTTGCGAACCCAGCATCTCAGCCTCGTCATCCTCACACATGCCCAAGTCACTGCGTCTTCACTATCGCACACATCAGGTCGCTGCCATTGCTCTAGCATCACCTCATCGCAGTGCCTCACACTTCACTTGTCGTTGAAGTTCACGTCACTCAATCCTCGAAGCTTGTTCGCCTCCAATTTCCACGCTCGCGCTCGATCGTTTCCTTTTAAAAGATCGTGGTCGCAGGTTTTTTTCTTTCTTTTCCGAACTTCTGTTTCAATTCTTAAGGCTTAGGGGGAAAATACATTTTAGGATTTAGGGATTAGGTTAGATAAGAGAAAGCAGGCTAATAGATTTAAATTTAGTGAGAAGATGGGTTTGGGTTTACTTTTACTAAGGACACGTGTTTAATTTACATTTATTAGTTATTTTTCTTTGTATTTAAATTTAATTATTAATCCTTGTTATATATTTACAAACATGTCCCGATCTACTTTAATTTTGTTCACACTTCATTCTATGAAATATAATTTGATAACACAACATAATTCAACACAATGTTATTTCGTTGTATTTAATTATCCATTAAATTGATATAAACGAATTTATTCATCTTTGTCGATTCAATGGTTTTAGTGAATATCAAATAAAATCACTTTTCATCTATTTTAAGCACATAAAATTGTTGACATTTTAGAATATTTTATATTTACTACAACATTTTATTTGGATTTTAATATACTATGTAAAAATGATATCAACTAATTCAATTTTACTGTTACAAAATCCTTTAATGAATAAACTTTAATTTAATTATAACTTGATTCAAATAATAATTATTACCAAAATTAAATTCAAACACTTCTATTTTAATTAAACTAGTATAATATTACCACTTTAAAGTAGGTTTGTTACATAACCCTTTGGTGCCCCTAGTAGTCATGAGTAATACATTGCCTAACATTTGGAGCATGTTATGTACTCTAGTCTCAATGGATGTATCGATATCCAATATCGATACATCTTGACTAGGAATATTTAAAACAGTATGCTTATTTTATTATGATAAATCAATCATGGTTACAACACATTGTGACTACTATCACAAAACATTCCATTTATGAATTTTCTATTAAATATACTTTTAATTAAATTAATTAATTAATATAACATATTATATCAAATAATAGTAGAAAGAAACAACTTTTATTTTAAACAGGATTGGTTATCAATTAGATATATGTAACAAATTACACAATTGCCCCTAGGACATTACATTGACTCTATCAGTGTAATAAATGAATCATGGCGGAGAGCGTGGAGCTATGGCAGAGGGTTTTGGTTAGGAGGCAGATATTGGACCACTATTCTTTCCAGCCCGAACAACCTTTCATTTATTTGGGCCATGAATTGATTCAAGGCTTCTTGAATGGGTTTTGAGGAGTGTTTTTATTGTAGGCCCATTATTTGCTTAAAGGAGGTTGGGTTATTATGGAGTTTTTTTTACTATTAAGATGTTCGACCTTGAATAGAGAAGGAGTAGGATAAATGGTGATTTGAGAATTTGTTGGATGCAAATTTGCGTAAGTTTGTGGTTATTTGATTGTCAAAAATCTATGAAGTAAAATTATTGGGGGAACGGCCCTCCTTCTAGTGCTGAAATGTTGGTGAATTTTTTTGATTTGACAACACCAAATTATAGAAGTAACCATATCATTGAATGCTTACATGATAAAGAACTAGCAATTTAAATTTTATTAAGTTGTCATGATTAATAATAATTATGTTGTGATATGCTTGCACAATTATAAGGACTGCGATTTAATTATTTGTTAAACATTAAGTATACAAATTAGAATTGAAACAAGTCCAAATGTAGGGCAAAAGTATGAAAGATGCAGGAAAGTAAAAATAAAGAGAATACATATGGTTTGAATATTAGGAATCCTATGTCTATAGGTCAAATTAGTAAATCTTTACACAAGTACTGAAATCAATGAAGATTTTATAAGACTTATTGTAATAAGTTCTCTAAGTATATAAATTTGATCTTCTTTTTCAACTAGCCCTTTCTTTTTATATATAAAAGATGTCACATTGATTGTTGACGTCATACCTCATACATACTTGCCACCGTTAGATCTTGAACATTGTGGATTGCTAACCTGGGTATAAGTAGGATAGTTTGAATTTAGGTGAAATAGTCTGAATTAGGTGGAATGATTTGAATTTGAGGCATTGAAATAGGCGCCATGTCATTGGATACTTGCCACTTATCTTGGGTTTGTGTTATCTATTGAGGAGTTTAGATTTTTTTTTTTTTTGATGATGTAACACCCCAGTTTTGATTACCATTATTCAGGAGATTTAATTAGATAAATTAAATAATGTGATGTATGGGAAGATAAGAAAGATGAGATATGATAAATAACAAGATCGAACCTTAACTAATTAATTGTTAAGGTTGTTATATAATTTAAGACATAAAAGAATGTATAAGAGAAGAAAAGTAGGAACAGATCTACCTTTCATCCCTTAAACCATCCCCCTCCTAATCATTCTCATTTTTACTCACTCACACAAAAATTATTAAGGGAAAATGTAAGGAATCCAGCCATTAATCAAACTTAGAAGTGGAAACTAAGGGAAAATCAAAAGGAAAAGCCTAAGGAAATTATTCTTCATCGGATATCAACTCCAATACCCAAACCTAAGGTGAATAATAAGTGAACCATCTCATTTATCATTGTTTTAAATTTGATTATGGGTAATACCTGAATTTATTTTGATTGTTTTCCCTTGTTATGGATGTAGGATCACTGTGGGATAGAATAATGATTTATGGAAATTTTAATAAATTATTTGAATGACATTTTCAAGGTAAAACCAAAGTTTTTAATCTTTAATTGATTTGATTTTCTGATATGTTGAGTAAAATATTATTTTGGAGATGGATTTTTAATTTCATAGTTTTCCAAGCTAAGATGAATATTTTACGAATTTCTTAAGGGCAAAATAGCTTTTATTTCAAGTTTTAATTATTAAAAATAATTAAATAATTATTTTAGCCTCCAAGTTTTGATGGATGAAAGAATATGTTAAATCTGAATTTTTGTGATTTTTGGGGATTTTTCCCAAGTTTTTATGAATTAGTATGAATTTATTTGCTTGATAAGCATTTAAATTAATAATTATTTAAGGATATTAATAGTTAAAGTTGATATATGTTTTGGGAAAGTAAAACCGGTTATACAGGTTTCTGAAAAGATCTGGACAAAAGTATATTGTTATCCAACAATTTTTTTTACAAAATAATAAGATTTGGTGAAAAGAGTGCTTTTGATATAATAAAACAGTTTTTATATTAACACCATGTCATAAAGTGAATCAAACAAAAGTGATCACACAACATAGGATAAATTTTCTGCTATCCTACTTTCCTATATAACATATGGAAAAATAATTTGTAGCGTGACAAAACAGCATTCAGACAACATTTGTTTTCATATAATATTTATCGTTTGATCGAAATTATCAAAAAAAATTGGTTTTGCCTCCATATCAAAATTTTGGTTTCCCTCTTATAATTATTTTCCCTCACCTCTTATATTTGTTTTCCCTCTTATAATTTGCTTTCTTTTGAACTCGATACTCTCTCACTCCCAAAAGCTAATCCCGACGGAACCTGTAACGATCCCAATTTTTGAGTCAAATTGAATTGGTAATTGATTTAAATTTTAAAATTAAATTTTAAATTAATTGAGAATTTATTTGGATTTGGATTTTTCAAAATTAAATAAGATATATTTATTTATACAAATGGATTTTAATTTGGAATATGATTTAAAATAATTCAAGGATAAGTATCTTATAAATAATGTTAGATTTATTAACTTTATGTTTCAAGGAAATAATATACATGTAATTTTTATGAGCAATGAATAATTTGATTTCAAATCATTTGTTATAAAATTGTATAAGTACAAAAAAAAAATATGACTTTGAAATTAAATAAATATATTGGAAATAAAATTTGATTTAATAAAATTAGATTTAAAAAGTTTTATAAATCAAGAATTATATGTGTATGATTATTTATTAATTGTTTTCAATTCACTTTCTTTATAAATTGTATAAGTATAAGTAATTGGGAAATGTATGTAAAAATGCATATATATCTTTTGAAATAAATATAGTCATAAATATAAAAGAATAAAGCATTAATCATAAATATATTAACATGAAGATTTAAAAACAAAATGTATAAATAAATTTAAGAGGAAGGACTTAAAAATAATATGTAAATTATAATAAAGTAATGTTTAAAATATAATTTTTAAATAAATTCAAGAAAAGGTTTAAAACATAAATTTGCTTGTTTTTAAAAAATGTAAGGTTAAGATTTTATATATTAACATTCGTTGTTTAATGATAAATTTGCATTGACAAGTGTAAATAAATCATCATGCAAATTTTACAAGGGGCTTAAGTTCTTTAAAATAAAATAATAATATATGAATACATGCAAAGAAAGAAAAAGAACTGGCTACTTCATTTTCAGTTCAAAATTCTCAAAATCATTTTTCTCTCCGTTTTCCTCTTTCATTCATCTCAAAACATCAACCTGGAAATCAAAAGAAAAAAAATGCAAAGCAAAATGAAAACCAAAAAATCAAAACAAGGCAATTCAAAATCAAACAAAATGAACTCGGACCTGGAAGCTTCAATTTGAAATTAATATTTGATCTCAGAGCAGAACCAAGTAATTCCAGTTCAAAAGCAAAATAAATCTTTTCTCAGAGCAGATTCTGGAAAGCAAAGCTGAGATCATAGCTCAACTTCAACAGATCAAAGCAAAGATAAAGAAACCTACGAAAGAAAATATGGAAAAAACAAAATTTTCGAAGCCCAACATCAACAAATAAGTTTCAGATTCAAAACATTGCAGTTCAAATTCTCAGACCTGGAAATAAAAATAAAGGCTTCAGTTCAAATTCTTCAAGATCAATCAGTAATCAGTTAATTAAAGCAAGCTTTAGATTTAGGTTCAAAGTTAAATAATTGAAGCAAATCTAAATTCTTGAAACAAAGATCAAACCTAAAACCAAAATTTAGGCTAGAGAAAAAGCGAATCATTAAAGTTTCAGATCAATCAAAAAGCTAGAAACAACTCTCAGTTTCAAATTCCAGTCTTTGTCCTCTGTCTTCATCTCCAAGGTGAGCAAACTTACCTATATCCTTTGATAATATGATTAATGCTTAAAGTATAATGGAAATGTTTGGTAAATTTGCTCGCATGCCTGTGTGAATGTATGTACGATGATATAACTATGTACAGATATTTACTCTGTCATATTAACAGGTTTGAAATTAAGTTCAAAAATTCAACCATACTACCCAAACAATTTTAGACCTTGATCTCTGAAATAAAAGTGTTTGTAATTGTGTAACATTATTTTTAAAAATAAATTTGAACGAAAGTAAAGTAAAACTTTTGAAAATAGAAAAATATAGCGATGAACTAAATATAGGTTGAAAATCAATGAACTAAATTTCATATTTGAATTCCATAATCAGGTTTGTGTTAACAAATGATGATTTTTAAAAGCAATTTCATGATTTTTAAGCCTATATTTGTCGAGATATTTCGAGATAATCGATTTTGGTTCATTTGTCAAATTCTGAAGAACGTCAACGAATTTTGAGTCATGCCTTTGGGTGAGATAGCTTGAAGGATGTAGATCATTAGAAAAATAGTAAGAGAATTTGTAGATGGTCGTGGCAGTTTGCGTTCATCAATCTAGGGTTTAAGGACATTTTGGGTTCGGCAAGGTTTGCGAGACGATTGTGAAGGCGTGGGTTTATCGGTCGAAGCCGGACCAAGAGGGTTAGGAAGGGGAGGTATAGGCGAGTCTTCAGGCGTGGAGGTGTGAACTCTGATGATCAGGATCATGGACACGAAGTGGTTGTTGTTGATTTAGTCATTCCAGGTGAGGTGTTCATGTGCACGAATTCGATTTCGAGGTTGAACTTAAACTCTGGATGATCGGAAGTTTAGGGGAGGTAATCAGTGACCTACGGGTGATCTTGACCACGGCCAGAAGTGATCGTGGCAAGGGTGCACGTACACAGCACTTACGTGATGTCAGCCGTGTCGGTTGAGAAGAAGATGATCGTCTCAAAGTCGACCTCGTGAAGCTTCATTTTTGGCTCGAGTACATACTCGAACATATTCATGAATGGGTTACCATGTTAAACAGTTATAAAAATGAATAAAAAAGTAAAACGAAGCATTGGGAGGAAAGGAAAATAGGAACTCATATTTCATTCGGGTTGTTTGGGGAAAGACTCGAAGTTGGGCCTGAGTGTTTAAGGATTTGACCCGAGTTTCCAAATCTTGATTTTCTAACAAGTTTAGAATTTAAACTTAATCAACGTTAAATGATTTGTTAACCATTTCTTTTAAAAATAATTAATGTTTTAATTAAGATAGAATTTATTAAAGATTTGAAAAATAAAATTATTTGAGTTTAAAATGTTTTTTAATATATAATCTTTGTCTTTGAAACGTTTTGTTTTTATTTAAACTTAATTTTGTTATTAAGTAAATAATTAAAGAATGAAGAGTTTTAAATCTTAATTTAATTTAAAGGTTTAGTTAAGGTGGTTGATTAAAAGATTAATACTTAAAGAAGGATTAACTAATAAGATTTATTAAAGAATAATTACTTAATAAAAGGGGTAATTTGTTAAGGGTTCATTAATAAATTTGTAATTTAAAAGATTTACTAAGTGAGTAAAGGTTAATTTCTTAATAATTTAAAGGTTGATTAATTAATGATTTAAAAGTTAATTAATTTGTAATTACCTAATGTAAGTAAGGGACAATTAATTATGTAATTAACTTAAGGTTAATTAATTAATGAAGGTGATTAAGAAATGATAATTAATTAAGGATTAATTAATTTGTTTAATTAATTAAGGATAATTAATTAAATGGTAATTAATTAAAGGTTCATTAATTAATTAAGAGCTAATGATTAGGGGTTAACTATTTAATGATTAGGGATTGATTAATTTATTAATTAAAGTTGATTTATTTATAATTAAGGGTTAATTTATTTGTGTAATTAACCAAAAGGTAAATTTTTAATTAATGCGATTAATTAAGGACTAATTAATTAATTAAGGGTGATTAATTAAGATGAATAATTAAGGATCAATATATTATTAATTAATTAATACTAAATGATTTGTAATTAATTTATTATAATTAACCAGGGTTAGTAAATTATTATTCTCGTTTAAGTTAAGAAATTAATTCATAAGGAATTAATTTAATTGAAAATTTAAATTAACCAAGGATTAAACAATTAATTAATCCTGCCCATAAACGATGATTGAATGTTTGGATTGCTTATAAATGTTTGTATTGTATGAGATGTTTTGAATTGATTGTCTTATCTGATCTTTATTATTCTGTTCTGTGAGTTGAGCTGTGTGTAATTCATTTATTTTATCTGTAATGCATTTACATATCTATCTGTGAATTTCTGAGTGAACGATAAGCGTTATAGATAATACCGCTTATCAATTTCGATGTGCTTGAATATATGATGTGATGATTGATGATGTTGCAATATTGTGTAAAACCCCTGGACTACACCATACACATGCAAATATTGATTGCACGAGGAAATTGGTTAAGTCGCCGATTTGTGAATGGTTTTGAATTTGAATTTTGAATCCAAATGGTTTTGGAAATGGATTTGGGTTAAATGTAAAGAAAAGCTTGTGAAAAGGAAATTTTGAAAATAAAAGTTAGTTCGAATAACTTGCTTAACTTTTGAAATTTAATAATTTGATTTAAATTTGAAATTGAATTCTATGTTGAGAATTTTGGTTTAAAAGGCTATACAGGTTATATATATGTTATATGGTTTTAAACCATTTCAAAAGTATTGTTATGGAAATTGAATTTAAATCAAGGACTTTAACTTGTATAAATATGATCGGATTTTTCCGAAACGAAAACTATTTGTTTTCAAATGATAATAGCTTTCATAAAAAGAGAGGATTTTCAATTTGTATCGAAAGATTTCAAGTTTGAAATGAAAGTGTGAATTGTTTTTGGAAACTATGAATGAACCTTTGTGAAAGATTATTAAACCTTGTTTTGAAATCAAAAAGGATTTTAAATGGTGCATCTTTTATATAAAAGATTTGAATTTGAAATGGTTTGAAAGCTATGAATTAAATCTTTGATTTAAAGATTGGATGAGTTAATCCAATTTGAAAGGAAAATTGTTTTGGAAAGCTATGAAATATTCTTTGTGAAAGATTGGTGATCTTTGTGAAAAGAATCTTTTTGTTTAAAGATTTGTAAATGGTAATTTGTTTAAACCATTTGAAAAGAAAGTTTTGGGAATGTAAAAGTGTGACTTAAATGAAATCCCAATATCCATATGTTTTTAAATATGCGCTCATTATTCGGTTTAGCCGAAAGAGGACCTTGTGTAATATAACCCATTCCGTATAATGATACGACGTTGTGGATAGCATTTGAAGACCGGTGGTGAAGACCGGGTATTTTCAGAACGAAAGGATAACCCGTCGATTGTCCCTGCACTGAGTCGCGTCGGTATAGAGATCTCCATATGCTATGGGGAGTCCAATCGAGATTGTGAATACCCGGATTGCAAGGGCTTCTTCGGAAGTTCCTTTGGTTCTGTTCGAACCCAGAACAGACTTGTATGGACGTGTGTCTGACATTACACTTTAAGATGTAAAGCTGGTTTCTATCAAATACATTTCTGTTTGGTGGAGGGGATTTATTCTCTTAGCTTAACACCCTTCTCTGTGACGTACGAGCTCAGAGGTTATGTAGTTGATGGTTATTAGTGGTACATTCTCAATTTGGTAATGTGGCATACGAAGTGCTGTTGATCATTTGTTGATCAAAGCATGGCTTTGTGAAAAAGCATAGCTTTGTGGACGAGACTGCATCAGGACCTCACAAGCCGAAAATGGTTGAAACAGGAAAGATGCGACAAGGTTGTAGGGGTCGCGCCCCTAGGGTACGTCCATTCCTTTTGGAAAAGGGTGGTATCATGGTATGGAGCCCAGATACTTAACTCATGCGGACACTGTATATTTATTACTGTGTGATGTTGCTTTGTGGTTGAGGATCCTCGGATAAAGGTCGCAAACGACCGGGGATGACATATCTTAGGTTTTACTCCGAGGAAGGGAGTAAACCGGCCTTGTGTTGGCAGAGAGCTGGGTAAGTTCTCGGGGTGTCCCTCCAGAGGCGTATCCATGTGGCAATGGGAAGTTCCTTGGCCTGACCATTTGTTGGAAACCCAATCATCCAATACGCGCCTCGTACGGTTTTAGTTGTATAACCTGCCATCTACTTATGGTGACGTCCCACTGTTTGGATGGTAGCTATAATAGGCATAGTTCGAAATGTCTATGCTGACTAAGATTAATGTTATACTTTCGAAAGGTTTTTCTACACTATGCACTAATAATAATATCAAAATGAATTTTGCTTATCAAGCATTTTTGACTATCATAAGGAGAAATCTCCTCCAATTCTGCGTTTGCATGGTATATGTGGTGGGAGGCCTTATGGTAGTTTTATTTTCCAAAAAGCATTGCAGATTTCAATGTTTTAAAAATTCTTTGGTTGTTTGTTTTAAAGATAAAATGTTTTTATTTGCTCAAACCAGTCTCATGACTGATCCAGAGTTTATTGTTCCCTTCCTAAACTCGGGGTGCCCGCAATTTCCACACGGACAGCCTAGAGTTGGGTTTTTCAGAAAATCAAATAGTAGGCATTGATTCGATAACCTTCGAAGTAGTTGGGTTGGTAGCATTGGAAATCTCCTTCAGTCTTTGGCCCTTGAAGTTTTCGGATATTGGAAAATTGCATTGTGATGGAGTTTGGTTCAGTTCAGCTTGATTGTGGTTCGAGTTCGAAGTTTAGAGCTTTGGATTTGGAGATTTGGTTTGGAGTTGCAGATTTTGGATTCACTCTTCATTGAAGATCATGTTGAGTTATCTCTTCCGTTGTATCATATTCCGCTGTGTATATTTGTCTCTGATATTGTTGTATCATATTGTATTAGATATTGTATTCATTGTTGTATCAATGACATATTATTTATTTCTTCCGCTGTGTTGTTATACTTAATGTGTTATAAGCTCTGGCGAACCAGATTCGACGTTTGGATCTGCGGCATTTGAATACGAGTGACGTATTCGGTGCGGATTTTCCAAGGTCGAGTCAAGGTCATTTAATTTAAGTAAATAAAGAATGAAGAGTTTTAAATCTTAATTTAATTTAAAGGTTTAGTTAAGGTGGTTAATTAAAAGATTAATACTTAAAGAAGGATTAATTAATAAGATTTATTAAAGAATAATTACTTAATAAAAGGGGTAATTTGTTAAGGGTTGGTTAATAAATTTGTAATTTAAAAGATTTACTAAGTGAGTAAAGGTTAATTTCTTGATAATTTAAAGGTTGATTAATTGCTGATTTAAAAGTTAATTAATTTGTAATTACTTAATGTAATTAAGAGACAGTTAATTATGTAATTAACTTAAGGTTAATTAATTAATGAAGGTGATTAAGGAATTATAATTAATTAAGGAGTAATTAATTTGTTTAATTAATTAAGGATAATTAATTGAATGGTAATTAATTAAAGGTTCATTCATTAATTAAGAGCTAATGATTAGGGGTTAATTATTTAATGATTAGGGATTGATTAATTTATTAATTAAAGTTGATTTATTTATAATTAAGGGTTAATTTATTTGTGTAATTAACCTAAAGGTAAATTTTTAATTTATGTGATTAATTAAGGACTAATTAATTAATTAAGGGTGATTAATTAAGATGAATAATTAAGGATCAATATATTAATTAATTAATACTAAATGATTTGTAATTAATTTATGTTAATTAACCAGGGATAGTAAATTATTAATCTGGTTTTAAGTTAAGAAATTAATTCATAAGGAATTAATTTAATTGAAAAATTAAATTAACCAAGGATTAAACAATTAATTAATCCTGCCCATAAACGATGATTGAATGTTTGGATTGCTTATGAATGTTTGTATTGTATGAGATGTTTTGAATTGATTGTCTTATCTTATCTGTATTATTCTGTTCTGTGAATTGAGTTCTGTGTAATTTATTAATTTTTTCTGTAATGCATTTACATATCTACCTGTGAATTTCTGAATGAACGATAAGCATTATAGATTATATCGCTTATCAATTTCGATGTGCTTGAATATGTGATGTGATGATTGATGATGTTGCACTATTGTGTAAAACCACTGGACTACACCATACACACACAAATATCGATTGCACGAGGAAATTGGTTAAGTCACCGATTTTTGAATGGTTTTGAATTTGAATTTTGAATCCAAATGGTTTTGGAAATGGATTTGGGTCAAATGTAAAGAAAAGCTTTTGAAAAGGAAATTTGAAAATTAAAGTTAGCTTGAATAACTTGCTCAAGTTTTGAAATTTAATAATTTGATTTAAATTTGAATTCAAAATTTAAAATTGAATTCTATGTTGGGAATTTTGGTTTAAAAGGCTATACAAGTCATATATGTGTTATATGGTTTTAAACCATTTTAAAAGTATTGTTTTGGAAATTGAATTTAAATCTAGGACTTTAACTTGTATAAATATAATCGGATTTTTCCGAAACGAAAACTATTTGTTTTCAAATAATAATAGCTTTCATAAAAAGAAAGGATTTCCAATTTGTATCGAAAGATTTCAAGTTTGAAATGAAAGTGTGAATTGTTTTTGAAAATTATGAACGAACCTTTGTGAAAGATTATTAAACCTTGTTTTGAAATCAAAGAGGATTTTAAATGGTGCATCTTTTATATAAAAGATTTGAATTTGAAATGGTTTGAAAGCTATGAATTAAATCTTTGATTTAAAGATTGGATGAGTTAATCCAATTTGAAAGGAAAATTGTTTTGGAAAGCTATGAAATAATCTTTGTGAAAGATTGGTGATCTTTGTGAAAAGAATCTTTCTGTTTAAAGATATGTAAATGGTAATTTGTTTAAACCATTTGAAAAGAAAGTTTTGGGAATGTAAAAGTGTGACTTAACTGAAATCTCAATATCCATATGTTTTTAAATGTTGCGCTCATTATTCGGTTAAGCCGGAAGAGGACCTTGTGTCATATAACCCATTCTGAATAATGATACGACGTTATGGATAGCATTTGAAGACCGGTGGTGAAGACCAGGTATTTTCAGAACGAAAGGATAACCCGTCGATTGTCTCTGCACTGAGTCGCGTCGGTATAGAGATCTCCATATGTTATGGGGAGTCCGATCGGGATTGTGAATAACCGGATTGCAAAGGCTTCTTCAGAAGTGCCTTCGGTTCTGTTCGAACCCGGAAAAGACTTTTATGGATGCGTATCTGACATTACGTTTTGAGATGTAAAGCTGGTTTCTATCAAATACATTTCTGTTTGGTGGCGGGGATTTATTCTCTTAGCTTAACACCCTTCTCTGAGACATACGAGCTCAGAGGTTATGTAGTTGATGGTTACTAGTGATACATTCCCAATTTGGTAATGTGGCATACGAAGTGCTCCTGATCATTTGTTGATCAAAGCATGGCTTTGTGAAAAAGCGTAGCTTTGTGGACGAGACTGCATCAGGACCTCACAAACCGAATATGGTCAAAACAGGAAAGATGCGGCAAGGTTGTAGGGGCCGCGCACCTAGGGTATGTCCATTCCTTCTGGAAAAGGGTGGTATCATGGTATGGAGCCCAAATACTTAACTCATGTGGACACTGTATATTTATTACCGTGTGATGTTGCTTTATGGTTGAGGATCCTCGGATAAAGTTTGCAAACGACAGGGGTTGTCATATCTTAGGTTTTACTCCGAGGAAGGGAGCAAACCGGCCTTGTGTTGGCAGAGAGCTGGGTAAGTTCTCGGGGCGTCCCTCCAGAGGTGTACCCATATAGCATAGGAAGTTCCTTGGCCTGACCATTTATTGGAAACACAATCATCTAATATGCGCCTTGTACGGTTTTAGTTGTATAACATGTCATCTACTTATGGTGGCGCCCCACTGTTTGGATGGTAGCTATAGTGGCATAGTTCGAAATGTCTATGCTGGCTAAGATTAGTATTATACTTTCGAAAGGTTTTTCTGCACTATGCACTAATAATAATATCAAAAGGGTTTTCGCATATCAATCATTTTTTACTACAATAAGGAGAAATCTCCTCTAATTCTGCATTTTCATAGTGTGTGTGGCGGGAGGCCTTATGGTAGTTTCATTTTCCAAAAAACATTGCAGATTTCAATGTTTTAAAAATTCTTTTGTTGTTTGTTTTAAAGATAAACTGTTTTTGTTTGCTCATGCCAATCCCATGACTGACCCAGAGTTTATTGTTCCCTTCCTAAACTCTGTGTGCCCACAATTTCCACACGGGCAGTCTAGAATTGGGTTTTTCAGAAAATCAAATAGTAGGTATTGATACGATAGCCTTTGAAGTCTTCGGGTTGGTTGCGTTTGGAAATCTCCTTCAGTCTATGGCCCTTGAACTTTTCAGATATTGGAAAATCACATTGTGATGGAGTTTTGTTCAGTTCAGCTTGATGGTGGTTCGAGTTTGAAGTTTAGAGCTTTGGCTTTGGAGATTTGGTTTGGAGTTGCAGAATTTGGATTCACTCTTCATTGAAGATCATATTGAGTTATCTCTTCCGCTGTATCATATTCTGCTGTGTATATTTGTCTCTGATATTGTTGTATCATATTGTATCAGATATTGTATTCATTGTTGTATCAATGATATATTATTTATTTCTTCCACTGTTTTTTTAAAATTAATGCGTTATATGCTCCGACGAACCAGATTCGACGTTTGGATCTGCAGCATTTGAATACGAGTGACGTATTCGTTGCCAATTTTCAAAGCTCGAGTCAGGGTCATTTCATTTGGTATCAGAGCTGAAGGTTAAAACTTTAGCTCAAGAGTATAACACATTAGGTAACTTATTAGAGATAGGGTGAAGTATACCCTAGAATGTGTAATCCCTAAGATATCCGTTCCTATGCCTCAGTAAATTCTCTTACTATCCACTGATAGTGAGTATGAGTGCAAGAAGAGGACGAGACAAGGGACAGGGGAGTACGAGTAGAAATGTTTGATACCCTGCAACAACGGAAGTAACTTTTCTCTATCAATCTCTTTGATCATTCAATTCTTTGATGGCTTCGTGGTAGCTCGAGAGAGAAGTTTTGGTGAAAGATCATTATTTTGGTTAAATCCGGGAATGAATTGGCTCGGGACATAAACTCCAGATGGGTTAGAATTGTTTGTTTGAATGAATTGGTTGTTTTGGTTGATAGGTTTCTAAACTAAAATTTTTTGGGATTGTATCCATATATCTGTTTGTTCTCTGGATCCAAATATGTTCTACGAGTGGTTAGTTATCCCTTCGAACTAACCAATGCCCTTGCATACTCGTGGATCTGGATAGCCCAAGTATCATGTGAAGAGTTAAATGGATTTGTTCTCGTATCTATTGTTGATATTCTGATTTGGTAAGCCAAATGCAGAATAGATATTTCAATCTGATTTGGTAGAATATTCTCCATCTGTTTTTCGTTGTCTCCCTGGCAAATTTCGGGGACAAAATTTTCTTAAGGAAGAATATGTAACGATCCCGATTTTTGAGTCAAATTAAATTGGTAATTGATTTGAATTTTAAAATAAATTGTGAATTAATTGAGAATTTATTTGGATTTGGATTTTTCAAAATTAAGTAAGATATATTTATTTATACAAATGGATTTTAATTTGGAATTTGATTTAAAACAATTCAAGGATAAGTATTTTATAAATAATATTAGATTTATTAAACTTTATGTTTCAAGGAACTAATATATATATGTATATAATTTTTATGAGCAACAAATAATTTGATTTCACATCATTTGTAATAAAATTGTATAAGTACAAAACAAAATTTTATTTTGAAATTAAATAAATATATTGGAAATCAAATTTGATTTAATAAAATTATATTTAAAAAGCTTTATAAATCAAGAATTGTATATGTATGATTATGTATTAATTGTTTTCAATTCACTTTCTTTATAAATTGTATAAGCATAAGTAATTGGGAAATGTATGTAAAAATGTATATATATCTTTTGAAATAAATATAGTTGTAAATATAAAAGAATAAGCTTTAATCGTAAATATATTAACATGAAGATTTAAAAAAAAATGTACAAATAAATTTAAGAGGAAGCACTTAAACATAATACGTAAATTATAATAAAGTAATGTTTAAAATATAATTTGTAAATAAATTCAAGAAAAGGTTTAAAACATAAATTTGCTTGTTTTTAACAAATGTAAGGTTAAGATTTTATATATTAACATTTGTTGTTTAATGATAAATTTGCATTGACAAGTGTAAATAAATCAACATGCAAATTTTACAAGTGGCTTACATTCTTTAAAATAAAAAATAGGAATACATGCAAAGAAAGAAAAAGAACTGGCTACTTCATTTTCAGTTCAAAATTCTCAAGTCCTTTTTCTCTTCGTGTTCCTCTTTCATTCATCTCATAACATCAACCTGGAAATCAAAAGGAAAAAAAATGCAAAGAAAAATGAAAACCAAAAAATCAAAACAAGGCAATTCAAAATCAAACAAAATGAAATCTGACCTGGAAGCTTCAATTTGAAATTAATATATGATCTCAGAGCAGAACCAAGTAATTCCAGTTCAAAACCAATATAAATCTGATCTCGGAGCAGATTCTGGAAAGCAAAGCTGAGATCATAGCTCAACTTAAACAGATCAAAGAAAAGATAAAAAAACCTGGGAAAAAAATCTGGAAAAAAATCAAAATTTTCCAAGCTCAACATCAACAAATAAGTTTCAGATTCAAAACAAAACAGTTCAAATTCTCAGAACTGGAAATAAAAATAAAGGCTTCAGTTCAAATTCTTCAAGATCAATCAGTAATCAGTTAATTAAAGCAAGCTTCAGATTTAGGTTCAAAGTTAAACAATTGAAGCAAATCTAAATTCTTGAAACAAAGATCAAACCTGAAACCAAAATTTAGGCTAGAGCAAAAGCGAATCATCAAAGTTGCAGATCAATCAAAAAGCTAGAAACAACTCTCAGTTTCAAATTCCAGTCTTTGTCCTCTGTCTTCATCTCCAAGGTGAGCAAACTTACCATATCCTTTGATAATATGATTAATGCTTAAAGTATAATGTAAATGTTTGGTAAATTTGCATGCATGCCTGTGTGAATATATGTATGATGATATATCTATGTATAGATATCTACTCTGTCATATTAACAGGTTTGAAAATTTAGTTCAAAAATTCAACCATCCTACCCAAACAATTTTAGACCTGATCTCTGAAATAAAAGTGTTTGTAATTGTATAACATTATTTTTAAAATTAAATTTGGACGAAAATATTGAGTAAAACTTTCGAAACTAGAAAAATACCGTGATGAACTAAATATAGGTTGAAAATCAACGAACTAAATTTCATATTTGAATTCCATAATCAGGTTTGTGTTAACAAATGATGATTTTTAAAAGCAATTTCATGATTTTTAAGCCTATATTTGTCGAGATATTTCGAGATAATCGATTTTGGTTCATTCGTCAAATTCCAATGAACGTCAACGAATTTTGAGTCGTGCCTCTGGGTGGAGATAGCTTGAAGGATGTAGATCATCAGAAAAATAGTTAGAGAATTTGTAGATGGTCGTGGCAGTTTGCGTTCATCAATCTAGGGTTTAAGGACATTTTGGTTTCGGCAAGGTTTACGAGACAATTGTGAAGGCGTCGTTTGATCGATCGAAGCCGAACCAAGGGGGATAGGAAGGGGAGGTATGGGAGAGTCTTCAGGCATGGGGGTGTGAACTCTAATGATCAGGATCATGGCCACGAAGTGGTTGTTGTTGGTTTAGTCATTCCAGGTGAGGTGTTCATGTGCTCGAATTCGATTTCGAGGTTGAACTTAAACTCTGGATGATCGAAAGTTTAGGGGAGGTAATCAGTGACCTACGGGTGATCTTGACGACGGCCAGAAGTGATCGTGGCGAGGGTGCACGTGCACAGCACTTACGTGATGTAAGCCGTGTCAATTGAGAAGAAGATGATCGTCTCGAAGTCGACCTCGTGAAGCTTCGTTTTTGGCTCGAATACATACTCGAACATATTCATCAATGGGTTACCATGTTAAACAATTATAAAAATGAATAAAAAAGCAAAACGAAGAATTGGGAGGAAAGGAAAATAGGAACTCGGATTTCACTCGGTTTGTTTGGGGAAAGACTTGAGGTTGGGCCTGAATGTTTAAGGATTTGACCCGAGTTTCCAAATCTTGATTTTCTAACTGTTTAAAAGTCTAAACTTAATCAAGGTTAAATGATTTGTTAACCATTTCTTTTAAAAATAATTAATGTTTTAATAAAGATAGAATTTATTAAAGATTTGAAAAATAAAATTATTTGAGTTTAAAATGTTTTTTAATATGTAATCTTTGTCTTTGAAAAATTTAGTCTTTATTTAAACTTAATTTTGTTACTAAGTAAAAATAATTAAAGAATGAAGAGTTTTAAATCTTAATTTAATTTAAAGGTTTAAGTTAAGGTGGTTAATTAAAAGATTATTACTTAAAGAAGGATTAATTAATAAGATTTATTAAAGAATAATTACTTAATAAAAGGGGTAATTTGTTAACGGTTGGTTAATAAATTTGTAATTTAAAAGATTTACTAAGTGAGTAAAGGTTAGTTTTTTAATAATTTAAAGGTTGATTAATTGATGATTTAAAAGTTAATTAATTTGTAATTACTTAATGTAATTAAGGGACAATCAATTATGTAATTAACTTAAGGTTAATTAATTAATGAAGGTGATTAAGGAATGATAATTAATTAAGGAGTAATTAATTTGTTTAATTAATTAAGGATAATTAATTGAATGGTAATTAATTAAAGGTTCATTAATTAATTAAGAGCTAATGATTAAGGGTTAAATATTTAATGATTAGGGATTGATTTATGAATTAATTAAAATTGATTTATTTATAATTAAGGGTTAATTTATTTTTGTAATTAACCTAAAGGTAAATTTTTAATTAATGTGATTAATTGAGGACCAATTAATTAATTAAGGGTAATTAATTAAGATGAATAATTAAGGATCAATATATTAATTAATTAATTAATACTAAATGATTTGTAATTAATTTATGTTAATTAACCAGGGTTAGTAAATTATTAATCTGGTTAAGTTAAGAAATTAATTCGTAAGGAATTAATTTAATTGAAAATTTAAATTAACGAAGGATTAAACAATTAATTAATCCTGCCCATACACGATGATTGAATGTTTGGATTGCTTATGAATGTTTGTATTTTATGAGATGTTTTGAATTGATTGTCTTAACTAATCTGTATTATTCCGTTCTGTGAATTGAGTTGTGTGTAATTTATTTATTTTATCTGTAATGCATTTACATATCTATCTGTGAATTTGTGAATGAGCGATAAGCTTTATAGATTATACCGCTTATCAATTTCGATGTGCTTGAATATGTGATGTGATGATTGATGATGTTGCACTATTGTGTAAAACCCGTGGACTACACCATACACACACAAATATTGATTGCACGAGGAAATTGGTTAAGTCACCGATTTTTGAACGGTTTTGAATTTGAATTTTGAATCCAAATGGCTGTGGAAATGGATTTGGGTTAAATGTAAAGAAAAGCTTTTGAAAAGGAAATTTTGAAAATAAAAGTTAGTTTGAATAACTTGCTTAAGTTTTGAAATTTAATAATTTGATTTAAATTTGAATTCAAAATTTGAAATTGAATTCTATGTTGAGAATTTTGGTTTAAAAGGCTATACAAGTTATATATGTGTTATATGGTTTTAAACCATTTTAAAAGTATTGTTTTGGAAATTGAATTTAAATCAAGGACTTTAACTTGTATATATATAATCGGATTTTTCCGAAACGAAAACTATTTGTTTTCAAATAATAATAGCTTTCATAAAAAGAAAGGATTTCCAATTTGTATCGAAAGATTTCAATTTTGAAATGAAAGTGTGAATTATTTTTGAAAACTATGAATGAACCTTTGTAAAAGATTATTAAACCTTGTTTTGAAATCAAAGAGGATTTTAAATGGTGCATCTTTTATACAAAAGATTTGAATTTGAAATGGTTTGAAAGCTATGAATTAAATCTTTGATTTAAAGATTGGTTGAGTTAATCCAATTTGAAAGGAAAATTGTTTTGGAAAGCTATGCAATAATCTTTGTGAAAGATTGGTGAACTTTGCGAAAAGAAACTTTTTGTTTAAAGATTTGTAAATGGTAATTCGTTTAAACCATTTGAAAAGAAAGTTTTGGGAATGTAAAAGTGTGACTTAACCGAAATCCTAATATCCAAATGTTTTTAAATATTACGCTCATTATTCGGTTTAATCGGGAGAGGACCTTGTGTCATATAACCCATACCGAATAATGATACGACGTTATGGATAGCATTTGAAGACCAGTGGTGAAGACCGGGTATTTTCAGAACGAAAGGATAACCCGTCGATTGTCTCTGCACTGAGTCGCGTCGGTATAGAGGTCTCCATATGTGATGGGGAGTCCGATCGGGATTGTGAATACCCGGATTGCAAGGGCTTCTTCGGAAGTGCCTTCGGTTCTGTTCGAAGCCGGAACAGGCTTGCATGGATGTGTCTCTGACATTACACTTTGAGATGTAAAGCTGGTTTCTATCAAATACATTTATGTTTGAAGGTGGGGATTTATTCTCTTAGCTGAACACCCTTCTCTGAGACGTACGAGCTCAGAGGTAATGTAGTTGATGGTTAATAGTTGTTGATCAAAGCATGGCTTTGTGAAAAAGTGTAGCTTTGTGGACGAGACTGCATCAGGACCTCACAAATCGAAAATGGTCGAAACAGGAAAGATGCGGCAAGGTTGTAGGGGTCGCGCCCCTAGGGTATGTCCATTCCTTCTGGAAAAGGGTGGTATCATGGTATGGAGCCTAGATACGTAACTCATGTGGACACTGTATATTTATTACTATGTGATGTTGCTTTGTGGTTGAGGATCCTCGAATAAAGGTCGCAAACGATCGGGGGTGGCATATCTTATGTTTTACTCCGGGGAAGGGAGTAAACCGGTCTTGTGTTGGCAGAGAGGTGGGTAAGTTCTCAGGGCGTCCCTCCAGAGACGTACCCATGTGGAATGGGAAGTTCCTTGGCCTGACCATTTGTTGGAAACCCAATCATCCAATATGCGCCTTGTACGGTTTTAGTTGTATAATCTGCCATCTACTTATGGTGGCGCTCCACTGTTTCAATGGTAGCTATAGTAGGCATAGTTCGAAATGTCTATGCCGGCTAAGATTAATATTATACTTTCGAAAGGTTTTTCTGCACTATGCACTAATAATAATATCAAAATGGTTTTCGCGTATCAAGCATTTTTGACTATCATAAGGAGAAATCTCCTTCAATTCTACGTTTGCATAGTGTGTGTGGCGGGAGGCCTTATAGCAGTTACATTTTCCAAAAAGCATTGCAGATTTCAATGTTTTAAAAATTCTTTTGTTGTTTGTTTTAAAGATAAACTATTTTTGTTTGCTCATACCAGTCCCATGAATGACCCGGAGTTTATTGTTTCCTTCCTAAAATCTGGGTGTCCGCAATTTCCACATGGGCAGTCTAGAGTTGGGTTTCTCATAAAATTAAATAGTAGGTATTGATTCGATAGCCTTCAAAGTCTTTGGGTTCGTAGCATTTGGAAATCTTCTTCAGTCTTTGGCCCTTGAAGTTTTCGGATATTGGAAAATCGCATTGTGATGGAGTTTGGTTCAGTTCAGCTTGATGGTGGTTCGAGTTTGAAATTTAGAACTTTGGCTTTAGAGATTTGGTTTGGAGTTGTAGATTTTGGATTCACTCTTCATTGAAGATCATATTGAGTTATCTCTTCCATTGTATCATATTCCGCTGTGTATATTTGTCTCTGATATTGTTGTATCATATTGTATCAGATATTGTATCTATTGTTGTATCAATGATATATTATTTATTTCTTCCGCTGTGCTGTTATACTTAATGTGTTATAAGCTCCGACGAACCAGATTCGACGTTTGGATCTGCGGCATTTGAATACGGGTGGCGTATTCGACGCCGATTTTCGAAGGTCGAGTCAGGGTCATTTCATTTGGTATCAGGGCTGAAGGTTAAAACTTTAGCTCAGGAGTATAATACATTAGGTAACTCATTAGAGATAGGGTAATCCTAGAATGAGTAATCCTAAGATATCCGTCTGTATGCCTCAGTAAGTTCTCTTACTATCCACTGATAGTGAGTATGAGTGCAAGAAGAGGACAAGATAGGGGACAGGGGAGTATGACTACAAATGGTCGATACCCTGCAACAATGGAAGTAACTTTTATCTGTCAATCTCTTTGATCATTCAATTCTTTGATGGCTTCGTAGCAGCTCGAGATAGAAGTTTTGGTGAAAGATCATTATTTTGGTTAAATCAGGGAATGAATAGGCTTGGGATATAAACTCCAGATGGGTCAGAATTGTTTGTTTGAATGAATTGGTTGCTTTGGTTGCTATGGTTGATAGGTTTCTAAACTAAAAATTTTTGGGATTGTATCCATATATTTGTTTGTTCTCTAGATCCAAATATGTTATAAGAGTGGTTAGTTATCCCTTCGAACTAACCAATTCCCTTGCATACTTCGTAGATCTGGATAACCCGAGTATCTTGTGAAGAGTCCAATGGATTCATTCTCGTTTCTATTGTTGATATTCTGATTTGGTAAGCCAAATGCATAATAGATATTTCAATGTGATTGGTAGAATATTCTCCATCTGTTCTTTGTTATCTCCCTGGCAAATTTTGGGGACAAAATTTTCTTAAAGGGGAATCTGTACCGATCCCGATTTCTGAGTCAAATTGAATTGGTAATTGATTTAAAATTTAAAATTAAATGGTGAATTAATTGAGAATTTATTTGGATTTGGATTTTTCAAAATTGAATAAGATATATTTATTTATACAAATGGAATTTGATTTGGAATTTGATTTAAAATAATTCAAGGATAAGTATTTTATAAATAATATTAGATTTATTAAACTTTATGTTTCAAGGAACTAATATGTATATAATTTTTTTTAAGCAATGAATAATTTGATTTCAAATCATTTGTTATAAAATTGTATATGTACAAAACAAAATTTGATTTTGAAATTAAATAAATATATTGGAAGTAAAATTAGATTTAATAAAATTAGATTTAAAATGCTTTGTAAATCAAGAATTTTATATGTATGATCATTTATTAATTGTTTTCAATTCACTTTATTTATAAATTGTATAATTATAAGTAATTGGGATAATTATAAGTAATTGGGAAATGTATGTAAAAATGTATATATATCTTTTGAAATAAATATAGTTGTAAATATTAAAGAATAAAGCATTAATCATAAATATATTAAAATAAAGATTTAAAAAAAAATGTAGAAATAAATTTAAGAGGAAGACTTAAACATAATATGTAAATTATAATAAAGTAATGTTTAAAATATAATTTGTAAATAAATTCAAGAAAAGGTTTAAAAAATAAATTTGTTTGTTTTTAACAAATGTATGGTTAAGATTTTATATATTAACATTTGTTGTTTAATGATAAATTTGCATTGACAAGTGTAAATAAATCATCATGCAAATTTTACAAGTGGCTTAAGTTCTTTAAAATAAAATAAAAAATAGGAATACATGCAAAGAAAGAAAAAGAACATGCTACTTTATTCTCAGTTCAAAATTCTCAAAATCCTTTTTCTCTTCATGTTCCTTTTTCATTCATTCTCAGTTCAAAATTCTTGGTTTCTAATTCCAGTCTTTGTCCTCTGTCTTCATCTCCAAGGTGAGCAAACTTACCTATATCCTTTGATAATATGATTAATGCTTGAAGTATAATGGAAATGTTTGGTAAATTTGCTTGCACGCCTGTGTGAATGTATGTATGATGATATATCTGTGTATAGATAATTACTCTGTCATATTAACAAGTTTGAAAATTTAGTTCAAAAATTCAACCATCCTACCAAAACAATTTTAGACCTTGATCTCTGAAATAAAAATGTTTGTAACTGTATAACATTATTTTTAAAAATAAATTTGAACAAAAATATTGAGTAAAACTTTTGAAAATATAAAAATACAGTGATGAACTAAATATAGGTTGAAAATCAATGAACTAAATTTCATGTTTGAATTCCATAATCAGGTTTGTGTTAACAAATGATGATTTTAAAGCAATTTCATGTTTTTTAAGCCTATATTTGTCGAGATATTTCGAGATAATCGATTTTGGTTCATTCGTCAAATTCCGACGAACGTCAATGAATTTTGAGTCGTGCCTCTGGCGGAGATAGCTTGAAGGATGTAGATCATCAGAAA
The DNA here is from genome assembly GCA_030765085.1 of Allium cepa. Classification (NCBI taxonomy): domain Eukaryota; kingdom Viridiplantae; phylum Streptophyta; class Magnoliopsida; order Asparagales; family Amaryllidaceae; genus Allium; species Allium cepa. The sequence continues at coordinate 782,658,174 of CM060928.1, read as the reverse complement.
AATAGTTAGAGAATTTGTAGATGGTCGTGGCAGATTGCGTTCATCAATCTAGGGTTTAAGGACATTTTGGGTGCGGCAAGGTTTGCGAGGCGATTGTGAAGGCGTGGGTTGATCGGTCAAAGCCGGACCAAGGGGGTAAGGAATGGGAGGTATAGGCAAGTTTTCGGGCATGGAGGTGTGAAATCTGATGATCAGGATCGTGGCCACGAAGTGGTTGTTGTTGATTTAGTCGTTCTAGGTGAGGTGTTCATGTGCTCGAATTCGATTTCGAGGTTGAACTTAAACTCTGGATGATCAGAAGTTTAAGGGAGGTAACCAAAGACCTACGGGTGATCTTGAAGACAACCAGAAGTGATCGTGGCAAGGGTGCACGTGCACAGCACTTACGTGATGCCAGCCGTGTCAGTTGAGAAGAAGATGAACGTCTTGAAGTCGACCTCTTGAAGCTTCGTTTTTGGCTCGAGTACATACTCGAGCATATTCATGAATGGGTTACCATGTTAAATAGTTATAAAAATAAATAAAAAAGTAAAACGAAGTATTGGGAGGAAAGGAAAATAGGAACTCAGATTCACTCGGGTTGTTTGGGAAAAAACTCGAAGTTGGGCCTGAGTGTTTAAGGATTTGACCCGAGTTTCCGAATCTTGATTTTCTAACAAGTTTAAAATTTTAAAATTAATCAAGGTTAAATGATTTGTTAACCATTTCTTTTAAAAATAATTAATGTTTTTAATTAAGATAGAATTTATTAAAGATTTGAAAAATAAAATTATTTGAGTTTAAAATGTTTTTTAATATATAATCTTTGTCTTTGAAAATTTTAGTTTTTATTTAAACATAATTGTATTATTAAGTAAATAATTAAAGAATGAATAGTTTTAAATCTTAATTTAATTTAAAGGTTTAAGTTAAGGTGGTTAAGTAAATGATTATTACTTAAAGAAGGATTAATTAATAAGATTAAAGAATAATTACTTAATAAAAGGTGTAATTTGTTAAGGGTTGGTTAATAAATTTGTAATTTAAAAGATTTATTAATTGAGTAAAGGTTAATTTCTTAATAATTTAAAGGTTGATTAATTGATCATTTAAAAGTTAATTAATTTGTAATTACCTAATGTAATCAAGGGACAATTAATTATGTAATTAACATAAGGTTAATTAATTAATGAAGGTGATTGAGGAATGATAATTAATTGAGGAGTAATTAATTTGTTTAATTAATTAAGGATAATTAATTAAATGGTAATTAATTAAAGGTTCATTAATTAATTAAGAGCTAATGATTAGGGGTTAATTATTTAATGATTAGGGATTGATTAATTTATTAATTAAAGTTGATTTATTTATAATTAAGGGTTAATTTATTTGTGTAATTAACCTAAAGGTAAATTTTTAATTAATGTGATTATTTAAAGACTAATTAATTAATTAAGGGTAATTAATTAAGATGAATAATTAAGGATTAATTTATAAATTAATTAATTAATACTAAATGATTTGTAATTAATTTGTGTTAATTAACTAGGGTTAGTAAATTATTAATCTTGTTTAAGTTAAGAAATTAATTCATAAGGAATTAATTTAATTGAAAACTTAAATTAACCAAGGATTAAACAATTAATTAATCCTGCCCATAAACGATGATTGAATGTTTGGATTGCTTATGAATGTTTGTATTGTATGAGATATTTTGAATTGATTGTCTTATCTGATCTGGAATATTCTCTTCCGTGAATTGAGCTATGTGTAATTTATTTATTTTATCTGTAATGCATTTACATATCTATCTGTGAATTTGTGAATGAGCGATAAGCGTTATAGATTATATCGCTTATCAATATCGATGTGCTTGAATATGTGATGTGATGATTGAGGATGTTGCACTACTGTGTAAAACCATTGGACTACACCATACACACACAAATATTGATTGCACGAGGAAATTGGTTAAGTCACAGATTTTTGAAATGGTTTTGAATTTGAATTTTGAATCCAAATGGTTTTGAAAATGGATTTGGGTTAAATGTAAAGAAAAGCTTTTGAAAAGGAAATTTTGAAAATAAAAGTTAGTTTGAATAACTTTCTTAAGTTTTGAAATTTAATAATTTGAATTCAAAATTTGAAATTGAATTCTATGTTGAGAATTTAGATTTAAAAGGCAATGCGGGTTATATATGTGATGTATGGTTTTAAACCATTTTAAAGGTATTGTTTTGGAAATTGAATTTAAATCAAGGACTTTAACTTGCATAAATATAATCAGATTTTTCCGAAATGAAAACTATTTGTTTTCGAATAATAATAGCTTTCATAAAAATAAAGGAGTTCCAATTTGTATCAAAAGATGTCAAGTTTGAAATGAAATTGTGAATTGTTTTTGAAAACTATGAATGAACCTTTATGAAAGATTATTAAACCTTGTTTTGAAATCGAAGAGGATTTTAAATGGTGTATCTTTTATATAAAAGATTTAAATTTGAAATGGTTTGAAAGCTATGAATTAAATCTTTGATTTAAAGATTTGATGGGATAATCCAATTTGAAAGGAAAATTGTTTTGGAAAGCTATGAAATAATCTTTGTGAAAGATTGGTGATCTTTGTGAAAAGAATCTTTTTGTTCAAAGATTTGTAAATGGTAATTTGTTTAAACCATTTGAAAAGAAAGTTTTGGGAATTTAAATGTGTGACTTAACTGAAATCCCAATATCCATATGTTTTTAAATATTGCGCTCATTATTCGATTTAGCCCAGAGAGGACCTTGTGTCATATAACCCATTCCGAATAATGATACGACGTTATGGATATCATTTGAAGAACGGTGGTAAAGACCAGGTATTTTAGAGAACGAAAGGATAACCCATCGATTGTCTCTGCACTGAGTCACGCCAGTATAGAGATCTCCATATGTGATGGGGAGTCCGATCGGGATTGTGAATACCTAGATTGCAAGGGCTTCTTTGGAAGTGCCTTCGGTTCTGTTCGAACCCGGAACAGACTTGTATGGATGTGTGTCTGACATTACACTTTGAGATGTAAAGATGGTTTCTATCAAATACATTTCTGTTTGGTGGCGGGGATTTATTCTCTTAGCTTAACACCCTTCTCTGAGACGTACGAGCTCAGAGGTTATGTAGTTGAAGGTTACTAGTGATACATTCCCAATTTGGTAATGTGGCATACGAAGTGCTCCTGATCATTTGTTGATCAAAGCATGGCTTTGTGAAAAAGCGGAGTTTTGTGGACGAGACTGCATCAGGACCTCACAAACCGAAAATGGTCAAAACAAGAAAGATGCGGAAAGGTTACAGGGGCCGCGCACCTAGGGTATGTCCATTCCTTCTGGAAAAGGGCGGTATCATGGTATGGACCCCAGATACTTAACTCACGTGGACACTGTATATTTATTACTGTGTGATGTTGCTTGGTGGTTGAGGATCCTCGAATAAAGGTCGCAAACGACCGAGGGTGGCATATCTTAGGTTTTACTCCTGGGAAGGGAGTAAACTGGCCTTGTGTTGGCAGAGAGATGGGTAAGTTCTCGGGGCGTCCATCTAGAGGTGTACCCATGTGGCAATGGGAAGTTCCTTGGCCTGACATTTGTTGGAAACCAATCATCCAATACACGCCTTGTACGGTTTTAGTTGTATAACCTGCCATCTACTTATGTTGGCGCCCCACTGTTTGGGTGGTAGCTATAGTAGGCATAGTTCGAAATGCCTATGCTAGCTAAGATTAATATTATACTTTCGAAAAGTTTTTCTGCACTATGCACTAATAATAATACCAAATGGCTTTCGCATATCAAGCATTTTTGGCTATCATACGGAGAAATCTCCTCCAATTCTGCGTTTGCATGGTGTGTACGAAGGGAGGCCTTATGGTAGTTTCATTTTCCAAAAAGCATTGCGGATTTCTGTGTTTTAAAAATTCTTGTTTGTTTGTTTTAAAGATAAACCATTTTTTTTGCTCATACCAGTCCTATGACTGACCCGGAGTTTATTGTTCCCTTCCTAAACTCTGGTTGGCCACAATTTCCACACGAGCAGTCTAGAGTCGGTTTTTCAAAAAATCAAATAGTAGGTATTGATTCGATAGCCTTCGAAGTCTTTGGGTTGGTAGCATTTGGAAATGTCCTTCAGTCTTTGGCCCTTGAAGTTTTCGGATATTGGCAAATCGTATTGTGATGGAGTTTGGTTCAGTTCAGCTTGACATTGGTTCGAGTTTAAAGTTTAGAGCTTTGGCTTTGGAGATTTGGTTTGGAGTTGCAGATTTTGGATTCACTCTACATTGAAGATCATATTGAGTATTCTATTCCGTTGTATCATATTCCATTGTGTATATTTGTCCCTGATATTGTTGTATCATATTGTATCGGATATTGTATTCATTGTTGTATCAATGATATATTAATTATTTCTTCCGTTGTGTTGTTATATATAATGTGTTATAAGCTCCGGCGAACCAGATTCGACGTTTGGATCTGCGGCATTTGAATATGAGTGATGTATTCGATGCCGATTTTCGAAGGTCGAGTCTTGGTCGTTTCAGAACCCAATCCAAAAACCAAATCTCTCAAAACCTAATCTCAAAACTCGGATTACTTTGTTCAAAGCAGCTGGTATACTTGGATTTGATTTTGATTGCTTGAATTTGCTTTCGATTTGATATGCTTTTTTCGAAATTTAGTTTTGCCTATGTTCGAAGTTGCCGATTTATGTGGATTTGCTTTCGATTGCTTGGATTTGTTTCCGTTGGATTTGCTATCGGTTGCTTCTATGTCGAGTAGATCGCTGTCGATTTGGTATGTTTAGTAGTTTTTTCCTTTTTCAATTTTGTGCTCAAACTTGACTTGACTTTTTTTCTTCCAATGATGACATAGGTATATATAGGAATCAGTTTCCTATATTTTCAAATATATAATGATTTGGGTGCTTTTTGGAGTTTTTATCTCTGTTGAACTGTTGGTTTTAATGCTTACTTGATCTTTGCCATGATTTGTGTGCATCCTGGAGTTTTTATCTCTGTTGATTTGTATTATCTCTGTTGGTTTTTTGCCTTGTACAGGTTGATCTACGTCATGATGTTTTGCTTGAGCTTGCACTTTATTGGTTAATCTTGGTTGAGACTGTGATTGCATACATATGCATGTTCTGCTTGCATTTCACTTTGTGAGTTAGTGGATGCTTTGAACTTCCATGTATATACATACATAAATATGTATGTATGTATGTATGTGTGAATGTTGGTGGTTGATGATTCTTTTTTATGTTGGATTGATACACTTTGCCTTGTACGTGAGTCTGAACTATGTTGCTTCCTTAAGTTTGGTTTCTCTGAATTTCAGCTGTGTGCTTGTGTGTATATTCACCTCTGTTTGTATTTCTTGAGTGTGCAAGTGTGAGATGCAGTTGCTTTCTTCTTGTTGTGTGCACCCTTCCACTTTATTTCAATGTGCGTTTGTGATATATTTTGCATGCTGAACCATATAGCCACTTCTTGATCGCCAAGTGTTTTTCAAGTGTGGATGTGTCCATGTTAATGCTTATTTGTTGCTGCTCATTTGTACTTCTTGGTCGCATGCCTTCTTGGTTTTTTTGTGATATATGTGCATGCACCTGACCTTTCTTGTATCATATGTGTACCTATGCACTTACACTCTGCACTGTTGTATTTCCTGTACATAAGCACACTTTTGCTTGTATATCACTGCACTATGTATAATTCCCCTTAAATCGTTCACTTGCACCTTCAAGACCTGTTGATCTTCATTATTGACGTACCGTTTTTGCTTTTTTCTATGTGCGTTGTGTGGTGTTGCACTACTTTATTCCTATGCTTGTGTTATGTTCATCACTCTTTCATGTGCTTGTGCCTTTACTAGTTTGTGCACTTGCACTAGTATTCTACCTAGTGTGCATGCTTGCCGGATCTGGTTTGCACATGTGCATGACTTTGTTTGATAGTTCATGTGTACCCTTAGTCCGATTTCCTGACTATGTGCTCAAACCTGGGCACTTCATCCTTGTTCAGGCTTTTTAAACTGACATGTATGTTGCACCTGAGTTGAGGTCGAGCCTGCTTTGGCTTGACCTTATGCACATTTGCACTGTGTTGAGCCTTTGGGCTTAACCTTTGCATTTGTCCCTTAGAGACAACCGATGCTCGGCCTTGTAATATTCACAGTGATACATTGTGCATATCATAAGCTGTTCGAGTACACTTAATTTTTGTCCCTGTCTAAAATATTAAAAAAATCAACCCAAATAACTAAAGCAATATTAAATCACAATTGTAATTTTATTTTTGTCATTCCTATTTGTTTCTTTTTCCATTTTACTACGTTGTTTATTTGACAGACATAGCGGACGACTGAACACAGGCTGAAGCAAGAAGATAACAAAAACAAATTCGCTTGAGAGTAAAAATGTTGTATATGAGAGTGTGAAATAGTGTATGATGAAAGTTTATTGTATTTGAAAATATAATATAGAGAAGGCCAAATCCATTCTATTTGAATTTGAACTGAAGTAAAATGTTTATTTAAATAAAATTGCGATTTACTTATTTCATTATGTAAATATTCATTTGTTCTATGAATAACATATAGATGTAATTGGTATTCATATTAGTCAATATTTATATGTTGTCTAATAATAAATTCTAGGAATGATACTATAACATCAAACAACATGTGGTTTTTTCATTGTGTTAGTGCATATCAGACGACGGGTAATATCTGTGGTCTGATATGTAATGAGATGGCAGCGGATTTAACGATTGATATATATGCATTCAGACAATAGAGCAGATCTGTCATTCAATGTGTTTTTTGGCATAGTGTAATTGCGGGATTACCACCATCATCGTCATCATCTATGATGTCGTAACCATCTATGCCGCAGCTATGCTTTTGGACATTAGCTATAGTATATGCATATGATATCAACCTTAGTTGGTATGGAATGAATCCACTTGGTTGAAGTGAGAAGTACGAGTAAGGTCGACATTCATGTCTTAATGATGTCACATGTCTTAATGTTGTATATCAATGCCGCATGGCAATGCTATAAGTTTTTTCAAAGTATTAAATGACGTCACGTACCACTATTTTGATACCAACTTTATTAAGATGGCAATGCCGCATGTTTTCTATATCAACGTTATGGCTTAAGGCAATGATGTCACAAGCATTATTTTCGATGTTAACTATTTTATGGCGATGATGCTGCTATTACTTGGTTTTGGTATAAAGGAAATTGATATCTTGGGTTGTTAATGCCAACACCCTAAGTTTTACGGCATAGAACCGGCATACTATGTTATGCGACGTAGAGCCGAAGTACTATGTTTTCGATATTGTAGTATTAATGTCATAAGTAATTGATTTCGATGATAATGCCAAGCAGCATTGATGCCTCTACTTTTAATCCAATGTCCACATGGCTTTATTCTGTGCTAACTAAAAGTATGTTTAAAGAGGCGAGATAGCCTATGTTTAAGAAGATTGATAACATTATGATTTTGGCAGTTAGCCATGTGATTTATGAAATCAAGTTTTTGTTTCTAACCTTGGATAGAGGTTCGACATTGTATAATGCTGCATGAGCGTTGCATATTTTTTGTATTAACGGTAGTGAGCTATAAGTTTTATTTGACATTGTTCATTGGGGATACTATTGTAGATTAACTTCGATACATTATATGCTTTAGAAATTTGACATTGTTCATTGTTTATACCAATGTATATCATATTGACACCATTATTTATGAACCAACATTGATCATTAGGGATACCGATGTATTCATTTTAAAATTTGAACATAGATCATTGGGGATACCACTGCATTTTATTTTAAGATGTTATAAGTTTAAGGGTTATGCAACCAAATTGGGGACATCAATATACATAGGTTGAACATTTGGGTTAAACAAAAATTAAATTGATAATTGATGGATTAATAGTTATCCCAGGAAAACTTGTGTGATGGATAATCCACGTCATATTGGAGATGGATAGTCTCTATATGGTTGATGAAGGGTTTAAAGTCATCCTAGGAAAACTATGGGACGTGTGATGGATAGTCCACAACATTTTAATTAAACGAAATACGTTAGATGGATTATCCACATAACTTTGATAGTGAAACCATGTGCGATGGGTGGTCCTTCTGGTAGGGGATGAGTAATCCAAATAATAATTACATGTAAGATGGGTAGCCCGCATAAATATAAGACGGATTGTCATTTGAAATTAAGAAAGATAGTCAGATGAAATTAAGACGATAGTCAAATAAATTGGAATGGTTAATCCAGTGTATTAACTGGGTTTTTAACCCAATAGAATTCAAAGGGAGTTAGAACATCCACAACAAGTCAAAATATCTCAAGGATCGACCAAGAAGACCAGAAGGAAACGAAGAGAAGACCAAAGAAGAAAAATACCAAAACACGCTAAGGCAATGGATCGCTGGCGATCCATCGCCTATGGATCGCTGGTGATCGATAAAGCTTGCCTATGGATCCTTTTGTCCTCTTGCATCACGATCTAATATATTCCCTGGAGACACTTTCCAAGTTTTATAGCATGCCAAACAATCTAGCTCGAGAAGTGAAGACTCACCAGATTCAAGTTGTTTGACCAAAAGCAGCTCACTTAAAATAGACCTACAGAACTCGTATGTAGTCGGATTGACTTGAAATTTTGGGAGAACATTTAAAAGATATAGAAGAAGGCTCACAAAAAATTGAGAGCAGTTGGTGTCGATTTGATGGGCCGCTAGAGAACAATCTAGAGTGGGCCCTGCCACCTTAAGTTTTTATGGTGGGTCCCTAATACCTTCTATTAGTGTTCCTCCAAAGTTTTGTTCGATTTTGTTAAGATTTGAGCGAATTATAGATGATTCTTCTGGACCAGATGACCCATGAAGACGGATGATCAAACTAACTTCAAACGACTTGATATTTGGACAAGGCACTTAAATAGAAGATAGGAAGACAATCAAACAAAGATCACGCAAAAATATGGTAAGTGGATGGATAGCTAGCGATTCATCCCCTATGGATAGCCAGCAATCCATCCCCTATGGATAGCTAGTGACCCATTAAGATAGGTCGGATCACCCTCAAACTTTCTAAGCTCCTTCGTGGCATTAAGTAAAGGCTTTTGGTGAAAAATATGCTAATTTGATGGATAGCTGGCGATCCATCCTTTATGGATAGCTAGCGATCCATCGCTTATGGATAGCTAGCGATCCATAGAAATGTCTTAGATTGATTTGAGATTTTCGGTGATGACTTGGCATAATAACTGGGCTCTTCAGCACTTGGACTTCTGGCCCAACACTCACTGAATTCCCCTATAAATACTCGCCTACCTGCAACTAGAGATGGATTTTTTTTGGATAGAGAGCCGTCATTACTCTCATGGAATTCCTTCACTTCTTCAACTTTCTTCTTCCTCACAACAGTCATCAAAGGGGTTACTGTGATTCTCCAGTCAACCCTTGCATTTGTGACATATTCTAACTCATTACAACTTAGATTTAAGGACTAACTAGTCGATATCCAAAGAGATTCAACTAGTATAATCATAAGAAAGATTGATTAAAGTGGACATAGGCTAGAGTCAGCCGAACCACTATAAAAATTCTGTGTCTCTTTTCTTACTTCTGCTTTTTTTCTGTTGTTTATCTAAGATTTGTGCTGCTGATTATCTGCACTGGTGCATTCACACTTAATCCAGGGCGTTGATCCATTTTTTGGGTTAACACAGTGCACGCTGCATGATTGCAAATATTTATCTATTATTTTTAACCATTGTAGATGTAAAAGCACAGTATATAGTTAATATATTTTGGTTAAGATACTAGTGAGGGAAAAACCCATTCCGTCTAGTGGCATGGTCTCACTACATATTTATTTGGCTTGAGATGGTAGGTTATTATTCGCACCAAACTGTTTGTCTGACTCGAAGTTTTTGTTTTTCCTATCAAACTCTCGGATGCTCATTTGAATAAGTCAGGGGTAAGAGTTTCCAGTGAGACGAATAAGCTTTTGGAGACATGAAGAAGGCAATCTAGCTACTTAGGAGTTTTTATCTAATCCGTTGTATTGTTTGGTCTTGTCTGAATGTATGTAAGGCAAGTTGTATAGTTACCAAGTATTAGACTCTGATTAACCAATGGGGCACGTTCATATGTCGCTCTTGGAGTATGCTGTAATAATTATGCTTTCTCTAAAAGTTGGTTATGAATGGGATTATGTAATGAATATGAAATATTATTTCTAAAATAAAATGTAAAAGTTTTTTATTAAATTGCGATTGAAAATTTTCATGTTCATGTGCTTTTGATTATCGACATGATTAACATACTTGCATTTTGTCAACATAAATTTATATTATGGGTGACTGCAACATCCATAACACTTAATTTCAGACATCAAAGTGAGGAATTTTACAAGTTGGTATCAGAGCATAGGTTTATGTAAAACTTAAAAGATTAAAATATTTTTGAAACATAATCCTAATGAATAAGTAAATAAGATTAGGGTTTTGAGATAGCATTATAGTAATGTACTTGTATTTGCCACAGATATGTATGTATTCTCCCCTCTTTCTTAGACCATTTTTTTGTATCTTATTAAGGCTCGTATGAAGACTACAGGAAAGTAAGATATGGAAGTAGAAAATGGAAGATTGAATCTAGGTGGAGGAAGCACAACAACCAATGGAAATGTTCGACCCAATACCAAAAAAACAAAGCTCGACGATAAAATGCTAATCAAAACACAAATGCTAATGTAGGTGCTGGAACCCCACTAGTAGATATGGGGACTATGTATCAATTGTCTATCAACATGATACAAGCTAGAGCAGTTGCTAGTTTAGCTGGAGGAATTGTTGCTAATGTAGGAGAAGTAAATCCCATAGCGTCAATTGGTAATAACTTGCTAAGCTGACTCGAGATTATACTAGTCTTGGTGGGAAGCCTTCTCTTGGAACTGAAGATGCTATTGAAGTGGAGAAGTGGTTACCGCACCACGAGAGGATCTTTACTAATTTGAGTTTGAATGACGAGCAAAAAAGGAGGTTGGCTTCAAGGTATTTGCAAGGTGTTGCGTGATACTGGTGGAACGGAGTAACCGTTAGTATACCAGAAGAGGAATTGACTTGGGTTGAATTTTGAAGGAGATTCGAGGAAAGGTTTTTGTCCGAAGTAGCCAGTTCAACCTTGCTTAGGAAGGTTATGGAATTGGAGCAGGAGAGATGTCCATACTAGAGTATGCTACTAAATTTTATGAGCTGTCTAGATATGGAAATGCCATCATTAATACTGTGATCAAGAGGAATGAGAAGTTTATTAGGGGGTTGAGGTCGGAGATTGCTAAAGCGACAATGCCACATCTTCAAGATCTGTGTAATGTATTGGTGAAAATTGCTATAAGAAATGAGGAGATGCTTGCGACTTTTGGAGAAAAAAGTGTCAGTGGAAACACAGAGTTCTTAGAACAAGAAGCAGAAGTTCTTCAAGAAGAAGGGAGCTCAAAAGAGTGGAGCTACCAAGAAAGGGAAAGTTGATATTATCTATTATAGGTGTGATAAGAAGGGGAACTATGCTAATGAGTGTCGATCTGTTGATGGTAAGATGGTTGTGGGTAAGAGGAATGTGAAGTGCTTTAACTGTGACCAAGTGGGGCATTACGATAACAAATGTCTAGAAGCGACCAAGGCTAATAAAAGAAAGGTGTTTGCTTTGGAGCCATCTGCATCGAAACCGACTGCTTCTACAAAAGAAAAGTCTTTGATGGAAGGTACACTTTTGATTCATAGCATACCAGTTAGAGTATTGTTAGATATTGGAACATCGCATTCGATAATCTCTCAGTGTTTAGTAAATAAGTTAAATTTAGACCATTATACCTTGTTACATCCTTAAGGGAAGTGAATCCAATGGGAGGATATGAAACTCTTCGGATGAGATGCGACCATCTAGAGTTAGAGTTATTAGGTTATACTTTTTCCTACAGCTTTTTTTTGTTTGATTTTGCAGGTTTTAGGGTTATTTTAGGTATGGATTGGTTGAGTAGATATGATGCTAGGATATTTTACCATGATAGGAAAATATCATTGAGACACCTTGAAAGTGGTGACCAATTATATAATCAGTTCAAAATTTGAGTCTAGAAGATTGTGCTTTATTGGGTGTCATAGAAGAAGAAGATGAGCTAAATCCGGTTTTAGTTGTAAGAGAATTTATATATGTTTTTGAGCCGGTGAAAGGACTACCACCGAAATAAGCTGTCGAGTGTTGAATAAATCTTATGCCTGGAGTTAAACCTGTGAGTAGAACACCTAGTAGGATGACACCTACCGAGATGAAGGAGTTAAAGATGTAGCTAGTAAACTTAGATGGAAAGAATTTTATTAGACCAAGCAATTCTATTTGTGAAGTGATCCCGGTGTCCATAAAGAACGAATAGGTCATTAAGATTGTGCATTGATTATCTAAGCTGAATGAGAAGAAGACAAAGAATAGACATCATTTTCCAAGAATTAATAATTAGTTTGATCAGTTGAGCGGAGCTAAAGTATTTTCTTAGCTGTATTTGGCGACATGGTTCCAACAATTAAGGGTGGCGAAGGACAGTATTCTTTTGACACATTTCAAATGAGATATGGTTCGTATGAGTGGTTAGTGATGCCATTCGGATTGACTAATGTGTCTGCTTTCTTTGTGGACTAGATGAGCCGAATTTTCCAAGAGCACTTGGATAGGTTTGGGTTGGTGTTCATTGATGACATTTTGATATATTCTAAGGATGAAAGAGATCACGAGATTCATCTTAGGATAGTGCTTGAGACATTGAGACGGCAACGGCTAAAAGCGAAGTTTTCGAAATGTCATTACTGGAAGAGAGAAGTGAAGTTTCTTAGTCATGTAGTTTCAGAGAAAGAGTTGTCCATAGAACCAGCTAAGATTGAAGCTATAAAGAATTGGATGAGACCCGAGACGGTGACCGAGATAAGAAGTTTTCTTGGATTAGCTTGCTATTACTAGAGATTTATCAAGGATTTCCTATGGATAGCGGCACCCTTAACTAAATTAACCAGCAAGGACCTAAAGTTTGTTTTATTTGATAAATATAAGGAAGCATACCTTAAGTTAAAGCATTTGTTAACCAATGCATCCATGTTATTTGTGCCAAATGGCAATCAGGACTTAGTGGTGTATACAAATGCATGTAGAACAAGATTGGGAGTTGTGCTGATGTAAAGGGATAAAGTGATTGCCTACACTTCTCGATGGCTCAGACCATATGAAGTTAGATATCTGACTCATGACTTAGAGTTGGCAGTAACGATTTTCGCATTAAAGTATGGAGACACTATCTTTTAGAAGAAAGATTTGAGTTGTATATGGATCATAAGTCTTTAAGGTATTTATTCTTTCATAAAAAATTAAATATGAGACATCGGAGGAGGCTAGAGTTTTTAGCAGCTTATGATTTTTGTATTGAGTATACATAGGGAAAGGAAACAAAATGGCGGATGCAATTAGCAGAAAACATCAGAATGTGGTTGTGACGCCCCACCTCTATACCCACGCTAGCCAAGGACACTACTGGGTAATGCCGTCAACTAACACGGAGAATAAGGCTGGATAGGAGCGACCATCTATAGCCTTGCTCTAACTATCTATTGAATACATCGACAATAATCATACAAAGCAGATCGACATATCCAATGAATACTTAAAACAAAACCATAGGTGGTTGGAGGATCTATCAGAACAGAATATAACAACTCAATTGTAATATACATCACAGAACAGAAGATCATCATATACACATGTACAGATACATAGTAGAGTATACAAACTAATACATGTCAAGTGGTATAACAAACCACAATATACAGACAAATCCAGAAGAATACATATCAGAGTTACAACAAAATGGGACTACGCAAAAAGCTATGACAAAAAGAAGCTAGCGGAGTAGTCCATGCGGAAGCAAAATAGGCTAAGTCCAAAAGCACCTAACCTGAAACAACTCGGTCTGACCCGAGTATGAAATACACAGGTCAGTGTAGCTAAACAAATCAGTTAGATAAACTGAACAACAATAACCTGCAAAGTCACAAAGTATAACAAATATCTCTAAAAGAGATAACACAATCATCTAACAAAAGATGAATCATATGATAACAAGCCTCATATCATCGGCAACTCAGAGAAACTAAGGATAGGAATATCCCAAAACAAGCCAAAAAGGCAATAACAAATACCAATGAAGGTAACACAAGTTCCACAAGGTAATCGCTATATATCGTGCGGCTCAAAAAGACCAACACCGAAGAGAAATGCCTAAGGAATATACATATAAATGAAACATCATAAAATTTGCTCGAGCTCAGTACTGTACAACAAGGATCCATGAACCCGAAGACTCCAAACCCAATATCACCCATGCGGCTCATAACGACCAACATCGGAAGCGATACTAAAGGGCAAACCAATATCACCCATGCGGTTCATAACAACCAACATCGGAAGCGATACTAAAGGGCAACAAACCCGAAGGCACAAACCCGAAGGCACATACCCGAAGGCATCATACCCGAAGGCAACAAACCGTAGTGGTGAAGGTGGAAGACCCAGTACCGGACACCACTAACTGGCGGAATGTGTCACAACTCTCGAAAAGGAATCCGAAAAGTGTTAACGTGAGTCCCATAACCACTCGTTCGCACTAAACTGTTTACTATCCGTCAGTCATTTTCACACTCAAAGTAGTACAAAGTTTACCTCATATCATCGATAAACCAAACCAAAGGTCAAAACGTTCAAACGAATAGATTGGGAATTAACTGAAAAGATGAACGCACATGTTCATTGCACGCGTTTTATCTAATCATTTAATTCTCCTCCCACATCGCTCGGAGTGCGAAGATGTGTGTGTTTTAAATAGAATTAATAAATTGGAGAAGGGAGCTTTTAATATAATCCGAAAGATTATTTTATAAAAACCTGTGAATGAAGTCAAGGATAAGTTATCAAAGCCAAAGAAGCAATAACAACCACCAAGAACCAACATGAATCAATAAAATTCAGAAAACCAACCAAAATAAGCATAAATAGGCAAAACAGGAAAACAGGAGCAGGTCAGTCGACTGAAATCCCTGTTCAGTCGACTGAAAATTGTCCAGAAAAATTTCGGGCTTCAGCTCAGTCGACTGAACAGAGGATCCAGTCGACTGAACCCAATTTCCTGCATTTCCTACTTATTACCAACGAAGTGCAAACTCTCCCAACCTTCAATCGGACGAGCACGGACGCTAGGGATTTTCGCCAAGCGGCTACTCGGCCCTATAAGCACTTCGATTCATCACCAAAATAAGATCAAAACATCCATAAGAGAATGTTCATAAAAATTGACTTTGAAACTCAAGAATTGGAATATTCATCAAACCAATCCGAAACAAAAATCAAATACATATGAATAAGTAATAGGAGTTCATACCCATCACTCATGATATCAAGAGAAGTAGATGTGAGTTCAAAACTCACCTTTAACCCAAAAACAAAGAAGAAGAAGCTCAACCACAAGGAGGAGACTAACTATTCTTCACTTCGACTCTACAAGCTTCAATCTAAGAATAAAACACATATTTCCTAAGTTAGATTTAGGAAACTTTCAGAAATTGAAGAGGAGAAGAGTTGGAGAAGATGAAGAGGAGGCCTACCTATCCTTCTCTTTTAATTTCAAGCAAGAATTTGGAGTTTGCAAATGGAACTAGGGCTTGGAGTTTCTAATTCTTCTTCCTTTCCCCCATTTTCAGTTTTTCTTAAGTTTAGAAGAGTGGAATGAGAGAATGGATGAAGAGTTAATGAGTTAGAGGGTTAAGAAGAGATTGGGGCTGAACCCAAACTCAAGCCCAAGTAGAAAAAGGGTCAAAATTTCACAAACTCCAAACACATCAAAGATTATACTCAAAAAGATCGCAAACGTCATTTTGGAACCAATGGAGGTGGTTTCGAGCCCCAATTCGACCGTTTGAAAAAAACAACATTTCGGACCTAAAAATCCGACTAACGACACTATATTTAAATAAAACATTTAAATATATATAATCGTTAAATATGCGGGTTGTTACAGTGGTGTTAGCCATGTTGGCAGAATGAAAGTATTTAGAGGCATTGACTACTTGTGGGATGCAGTTAAGATCGGCTGCTAGTTCTAGCCAAAATACTACCATGTTGTCTTGCTTTGAAGTTGAACCAATATTGATCGAAAGGATCGCTTCTAGGCAAAGAGATGATCTAATTCTAAATGAAAGGATTAGAAGGTCGAAAGGTGGGACCGAGATCGATGATCTAAAAGATTTTAGTCTTAACCAGAGAGAATGGTTAAAGAAGAAAGGTTGGTTATGTGTGCCAAATGTTCATGACCTAAGAAAGGAAGTTCTTAGGGAGTGTCATCGATCGAAGTTTACTAAACATCTTAGAGGCACTAAGATGTATCAGGATATGAAAAGAAGTTTTTTCTAGGAATGTATGAAAAGAGATGTACGCTTATAGGTTAAGCGATGTTTGAATCGCCAAGAAGTGTAAGCAGAGCATCAGAAGCCAAGCGGATTGCTTCAGCCCTTAGATATACCAGTTTGGAAGTGGGATTTGATATCCATGGGTTTTTTATCGGGTTAACAAGGTCGAATAGGAAAAATGAAAGTATTTAGTGATAGTGGATGGACTAAACAAGATTTCACATCTCATTCTTGTTAAACCAACCAGGATGGCACCTATATTAGCTAAGTTGTTTATGAAGAATATTGTTAAACTTCATGGGATTTCTAGTGGTATAGTTAATGACAGAGATGCCGTGTTCACTAGTGAATTTTGGAAGATTCTATAGGAATAGTTAAGTACCAAGCTTATGATGAGTACTGCTTATCACCCACGGACGGATAGGCAGACAGAAAGAGTCAATAAGGTACTTGAAGATTTGTTGAGAGCTTGTGTACCGGATTTTGTTGGGTTATGGAAGACCATTTGCACTTAGTTGAGTTTTACTATATAATAACTATTAGATTAGCATAGGGATGGCGCCTTTCGAAGCTTTTTATAGAAGGCAGTGCAGATCACCAGCATTTTGGTTTGAGATCGAAAACAGATAGGTCTTTAGTCCGAATTTGGTAAAAGAAGCCACAGAGAAGATTGAATTGATCCAAGCATGGATAGGGGAGGCTCAATCTAGGCAGAAATGTTGTGTAGATAAGAGGTGTAAGGATCTAAAGTTCTCAGCTGGAGATCATGTTTTCATTAAAGTATCACCGATGAAGGATGTAGTACAGTTTGGAAAGTCAGGGAAATTGGCACCTAGATATATTAGACCGTTTTCTGTTATAAAGAGGATTGGGAAACTCACATGCCGAATAGAGTTACCGAGTAGTTTGGTAGGAGTCCATAATGTTTTTCATGTTTCTCATCTTAAGAAGTATGTGCATGATCCAGAGACTACTATTACTCTGAATACATTGGAAGATTTAGTAGTAGAACTAGATCTGACTTTTGTTAGGCAACTAGTTCGTGCTGCAAAGAGAGATGAGAAGAAGCTAAAGAAGAAGCGGTCGGATTGGTGAAAGTCCAGTGGAGTAACAATGAGAAAGACTGTACTTGGAAGACAGGGGACAGAATAAGGGGTACTTATCCTGGGTTGTTATGATGGTATGTTCTATATTTATTGTATGTACTTTATAGTTGGAAGGATATACTAGCATTGTTTGCATGTTTGATATGCTTATTATGCAATCCTTACTGAATTTCGTGGATGAAATTCTTTAAGTAGGGGAGCCTGTAACACCCTTATTTTGATTAACAATATTCAGTAATGTGTAGTAAAATAAGAAGGATGAGATTTGATAAATAACAAGGTCTAGCCTTAACTAATTAATTATTAAGAGTGTTTTAGAATTTAAAACATAAAAGAACGATGAGATGGGCAAAGTAGGAATAGATATACCTTTCATCCCTTAAACCCTCCCCTCACATCATTCTTATTTTTACTCACCCACACAAAAACAATCAAGGGAAAACGTAAGGAGGTCGTCCATTAATCAAGCTTAGAAGTGGAAAACAAAGGGAAAATCAAAAGGAAAAGCAAAGGAAAACATTCTTCATCAAATCTCAACTCTAACACCCAAATCTAAGGTGAGTAACTAGTGAACCATCTTTTTTATCTTTGTGTTGAATTCGGCTATGGGTAATACCTGAATTTATTTTAATTGTTTTGCCTTTTTATGGATGTATGATAATTGTTTGGACAGAATAATGATTTATGGAAATTTTTATGAAGTTATTTAAATGGGTTTTAAAGGCAGAACCTAAATTTTTAATCTCCAGTCGATTTGATTTTCAGATATGTTAAGTAAAACATTATTTTGGAGATGAGTTTTTGATTCATAATTTTCCAAGCTAAGATGAATATTTTATGAATTTATTAAGGAGGAAATAACTTTTGCTTTGGTTTTAATTATTAAATTTATTAAATAATTATTTTGATCTCGAAATTTCGGTAGATGAAAGAATATGTTGATTTTGGATTTCTGTGATTTTTAGGAATTTTTTCAAGTGTTTACGAATCAATATGAGTTTATCATACTAAATCATCATTTAAATTAATAATTAATTAAGGATATTAATTAATTAGAGTTGATATACGTTTTGGAAAAGCAAAACTAGTTGTGGCAGTTTTCTAAAAAGATTTGGACAAAAGTATATTGTATCCAGTAGAAATTTGACAAAGAATAAGATTTGGTGAAAAGAAAATGCTTTTAATAGAAATAAAACACTTTTTGTACTAATTACGGGATTGCCGCTATGGTCGTCGTCATTGATGTCACAATCATATATGACCCAGCTATGCTTTTCGACATTAGCTATAGTGGATGCATACGATATCAACCCCAGTTGGTATGGAATGAATTTGCTTGGTTCAAGTGAGAAGTATGAGTAAGGTCGGCATTCATGCCTTCGGTATCAATGATGCCACATGTCTTAATGATGTATATCAATGTCGCATGGCAATGCCACCAGTTTTCACCATAGTTTTAAATGACGCCGCTTACCACTATTTTGAGACCAACTATATTAAGGCGACGATGCCGCATGTTTTCTATATTGACGTCATGGCTTAAGGCAATTATGCTGCAAGCATTATTTTCGATTTTAACTATTTTATGGTGATGATGTCGCTGTTACTTGGTTCCAGTATAAAGGAAATTTATATCGTGGGTTGCTAATGCCAACACCCTATATTTTATGGCATGGAGCCGAAGTACTATGTTTTACGGCGTAGAGCCGAAGTCTATGTTTTACGGCGTAGAGCCAAAGTACTATGTTTTCGACATTATAGTATTAATGCCATAAGCGACTGATTTCAGTAATAATGCCAAGCGGCATTGATGTTGCTACTTTTTATTCCAATGCCGGTAGGTCTTTTTTATGCTAACTAAAAGTATGTTTAAAGAGGCGAGATAGCCTATATTTAAGAAGATCGATACCCTTATGATTTTGGCGGTTAGCCACGTGATTTATAAAATAAAGTTTTTATTTCTAACCTTAGATAGAGGATCGACATTATATAGTGTGGCATGAATGCCACACTATTTTCTGTATTAACGGCGTGAGCCATAGTTTTTATTTGACATTATTCATTGGGGATACCAATGTAGATTAAGTTCAAGACATTATATGCTTTAGAAATTTGACATTGTCCATTGGGAATACCAATGTGTTTCATATTGACACCATTGTTTTATGAATCGACATTAATCATTGGAGATATCAATGTATTTCATTTTAAAATTTTGACATAGATCATTGGGGATGCAAATGCATATCATTTTAAGATTCATAAGTTGAAGGGATATACAACCTAACTAGGGACAACAATAGACATAGTTTGAACTTTTGGGATAAGTATGAATTAAATTGACAAGTGATGGGTTCATAGTTATCCTAGGAAAACTATGAGATTTGTGATGGATCGTCCACATCATGCTGGAGATGGATACTCTCTATATGGTTGATGAAGGGTTCATAGTCATCCTAGAAAAATTATGAGACGTGTGATAGATAGTCTACATCATTTTAATTAAATAAAATAGATAGATGGTCTATATAACTTTGATAATGAAACCGTGTGTGACGAATAGTCCATATGGTAGGGGATGGGTAATCCTAATAATAAATACATGTGAGATGGGTAGTCTGCATAAATTTAAGACGTATAGTCACTTGAAATTAAGACATGTAGTCAGATGAGATTAAGATGGATAGTCAAATAAATAGGGATGGATAATCCAATACATGTTGCATGATTGCAAATGTTTATCTATTATGTTTAACCATTGTGGATGCAAGAGTACAATATATGGTTGATATGTTTTTAGTTAATATACTAGTGAAGGGAAAACCCATTCCGCTCAGCAGCGTATTCTCACAAGATATCTATTTGGTTCGAGATGGTAGGTAAATATTCACACAAAATTGTTTATTTGACCTAAAGTTTTTGTTTTTTCCCTCAAACTCTTGAGTGCTCATTAAGTAGGTCGGGAGTAAAGATTTCTAGGTTACCAGTAAGACAAATAAGCTTTCGGAGATATATAGGAGGAAATCTAGCTTTTTACGAGTTCTTATTTAATCTGCTGTGTTGTTTGATTTTGTCTGAATATACGTAACGGAAAGGTTCAAAATTGCCAAGTATTAGACTCCAATTGACCAAGGGGCATCTTTATATGTCGCACTTGGAGTATGTTATAATAGTTGTACTTTCTCTAAACATGAGTTGTGAATGGGATTATGTAGTGAATATCAAATATTATTCGTGAAATGAAATGTAGAAGTTTGTTATTTAAATTGTGTTTGAAAATTTTCATATTCATGTGCTTCTGATTAACCGATTAACCTAACCGCATTTTGTCACTGAAAGTTAATACTATGGATGGCTATAATATCTGTAACACTTAATTTCGGGCCTAAGAGTGGGGGACTTTATAGATGATAATATACAACATTGTGTTGCCTACGTGGTTGGAGAAGCTCTGGCTAATGTCTTGAAGGCATTTCGTATTTCGGGGATGTTACGGAATTCTATTGTGGAGCTTTAACAATGCACCATAGAGAGAAGGATAGGTTGGTTGATGGTGGGAAGCCTTTAGTCTACATAGTTAAATTTGGAATTTAGTAGGCCTTGGATGATGTATCTGGAACTTGCACAGTTCTCATGTGATATAGCTTTCGATCAGTTTCATTCCTTACTGCGTTGCTTTGTTCTATTGACTTCATATACCCAAATCTACATTAATTACTTAATTGAAAAATGAATGTAATAGTAATAGCAACATATTGGTCCATTCTAAAAGAGAATATAAAACAGAAAAGGATTTTGTATTAGATTATTATTAGTCGGTATTGAAAACAGAGGATCAATCGTATGATTTACAAATAAACTAACTTCTTTTAAGTAATCAGAAGTAGTTATGGACTAGAATAATAATTATATAACGATTACAATAGGAGATAATTAAGGAATGCAAACTAGAAAATAAACTTTATTATTGCGAGGCTTGCTACTGTAATATCCTAAAATAGAATTTTGTCCCTACACGTCTATTATATATTAATAATGTTGACGTTTATCTTCCAGCATACAACTCTCAACCCATGGCTTGGAAAGATGCCTTGAATCACGTTCGACTTCAATCTATGTTTCTTTGTTCGATAGTTGAGGCAATAGAAGTATATTGAATTGTATTTATATACGAAAACGAACGGCAATACTTATATGCATAAAACAAACATAGTCGTTGGTTATGAGCAATCGCATCTGTTCGAATTTTAAATGAACAAAATGATAAAAATAATTTTCGCTCAACCAATGCCTGAGAATCAGACCAATTTGATCAAGATACCCAAATAGGGCCAAGTCCCAAGGCCCAACTTTTGATATTAATAATAATATATTACATATTCTCTTAAAAGGCCCATTAGAACCCTTCTTCTAATGCTCATACCAATTTACTTGAGGATTTGAGCACTAGTATATATAGGTAGCAAGTCTTTGTTACTTCCAACTTTGGACTTCTAACAGTCTCCTATTTCCACACTTATTTGATTTAAGCAAAAAGAAAAAATTAGTAATTTTGTTATGATTCTATCCAAATTTTGGAAAGCAGGGAAAAAAATTCTATCTTTTTTGAGCAAATAGAAAAGAAAAGATAATGAGTAATGATCCTCTTGAGAAAACAAGAGAAACTTTATATATTTTCAAGAAATTTTGCAACCCACGATTTGCCATATTTTCTTAGAATCTCCATTTTTATGTCAAATAATATGAGTGCATAAAGATAAACCTTAATGAAAAATACACCTTTGTCACGTTCGATATACTTTCAAAAGTGCCGTGTAAAAATAAACAAGTATTTAAAATACCGATCGATAATTAGTTTATTTAGTTCATCCTTAGATTTCTTTACATAACTTTTATTGACAGCTCGATCATTTAATATATTTATTCATTGTTGTTAAATAAAGTAATATATTAACCTTTTCTTACGTATTATTAGTTGAAGTTAGATCAATGTGGGGTAGGTATTAATGTATTGTGCGTGTGTATGTGAGTGTGTGTTTTTGCATTTATATGTATTTTTGTATTTATATGTCTATATGTGTTTATATATATATATATATATATATATATATTTGTGTTTGTATATATGTGTGTGTGTGTATGTGAAAATGGATTCAAGGTTTATTGATTTTGTCTTTACAGCCTAAGCAATTACATAGCAAAGCACATGAAAAGAAAAGAAAATAGGAAAGTAAGACTGCACCGTTGACTCCTTTACACTGACAAAAATCACTTTCTACTATCTTTTTTCATCTTTATATCTTCTCCTTCCCTCTACGGACTATACAATTCTCTCATGGCGGCTCAAAAAATTGATTTTCCATGCTTAATAACTTTAGATCCATCGACCAGCTCTTCTCTTTTGGCTTTGATAAGTATGTTTCTCTTGATTCTGTACGGACTTAACTACATGTCAAATCTAGCTAGGTCATTGACTAGTTTTTCACTTTTTCTATCCTTTTGAAAGTCAATTCTGAACATGCCAAATGACAGTTGTTATGACTATATTGGCAACTTTGGCCATCAGATCTGACGTATTCCAGTGATGCTTCGGTTATGAGATCTCTTCTCTTAGCTCTCTAATTGAATCGTCATTAGTTATCTTTTATTTGAAGTTTCACCATACAGAGCTACTGAATTCACAATCAAAAAATAAATGCTTATGGTCTTCTTTATGTTTTGCACACAAACGCGGTTTTCTTCAATGTTAATACCCTATTTGTATAGCTTCTCTTTCATAGCTAGTCTCCCCATGGCTGTTTTCTAGGTTGTGAAAGCCATTTTTGGAATGCATGCCATGTCCAACACAAATTTAGTTCAATCTAGAATTGATTTTTTGACTCTTAAAGCTTCCTGTAACGACCCGCTATTTTGGACCATTCAAATCGACAATAAAACCATACATATCCGACTTGAACAATTCAAAATACCGAATTGTTAATTAAAATTTGGCAAAACTTAAAATATACAGTAAATAAATCAATCACAGATCACAGAGTAATATAATGCAGCGGAATAGATAAAGAATAGTAGTTCATGAAGCTACTATATACATCGGAGCTAGAAAAATACAACCGAATAGTTCAAATGCAGTGAAGTCTCCAATGCAACGGATGACTTCTCTGAACCAATCAACTGGAAAGGCTGGAATATGAATCGATAGTTAGATTTCCAAATGAAGCTCCGAACTCCAAAGGTGAGTCTCAAATGCTGTATCACTCAGTCTGACCCGAGCGTAAAGCAAAACACAAAACACTCGAGTCAGGATTAACATTCTTATATCAATAAATCCAACTCAAGTGAAATGTCAACTGAAATACAAATAACTTAAAGGATGTTTGGGATAACCATCCTCTAAGGGTCCGTGGAACTTTCTACAAGGTAGAAATATACACTATAACACCGTGGTCATTTCAGCTTAATTTATACTTCAAAACCAAATCTCATTTTCACTTCAAATATCTCTATATTTCCCAAAATAGTATTTATATATATTAAATAATTTATACAGTAAAGTATTTTCAATTTCCTCAGCTTAACAAATCATTCCAACATCAACCCAACCTTCCCATTCAAATTAAATTCAATCTCAATTTATCAATTTAAATTCAACTCAATTTCTAAAATAACCACTTAAATTTTATCGATCTCAAATTCGGATTTAGAATCACAAATACCCCTTTATATTTCCATATATTTCAAAACATCAAGTATTCAACGTTTCATCTAAATTTTCATTCAATTTAGTTTTCTAAATAATAAATTCAAATTTAGTTCAACCTAAATTTTCATTTTAATTCAATTTAGTTGCTAAATAACAAATTCAACTACGTTGATTTCAAATATAGATCCGAATCTCAACATAAACCATTTAAATTCCAATATAGTTCAAGGCTTTAATATTTAAATGTTCTATATAACAGCTTCATATAGATCTCGATTTAACCTCATTATTATTTAGTCTTGAAATACTCCCTTATTAGATTCAATATCATTTAAGTAACCTTAAATTACATTTTACTCAATATTTTCTTTAATTTATTTAAACGTGAAATATTCATTAAATCACTTAAATCAAAAATCTAGTTATAAAATCATACCTTTTAAATTTCCCATTCAAAAATTTCAAATCAATTTAATTAAATAAATCCTTATTTAAATACCATTTTAATAAACCCAAATTTATCTCCCAATCTTAATTATTCAATTTATTACAAGAGAATCTATTTGAAATATAGATTTACATAAATACTTAACCTCATTATATGTATTAAATCAATCTATTTTAAATCTAATATTAGTACTAAATCTATATATACAATTTTCATTTATATAATATCTTAAGAATCAAATTTATTAAACCATATATTTCTTTCCAAAATTATAGAATTATTTTCAAAATATTTATATGGACCAATGGTGTCTGTATATATTTCCTATCATATAGTCAAGTGCTACGGATATTTATCATTTCAATCCGTATACTAATATATACGGGTGGATATCATTTCAACCCGAAATCCCAAATTCAATTAAATGAAAATCGCTTAGGTTTATCATTTCAACCCATAACGATTTTCTCCTATTCTAAAGTCTGTTCGGGTATGTATCATTTCAACCCATAGTGATTTCTAAACTACAGGGAACTTGCAGAGTGGTAACAGAAAATACAATAAAATAACATGCATATATCATCAATAACAATAGGATATGGTGTCATATCCCGCTGGTGAACAGTTACAGATAATAGCATATATAACAAATTTAAATAACTACAGCAGCATATTTCAATTGTCGTTTCAATTGAAATCAAATTTAATGAATAAAAAAATGTTAATCGTGAGTGATTGCTCATCTTTCGAGGCTAGAGAATATAGAAGGAGACACGGATACGCACACTGATATAGACACTGAAATTAAATTTCAAATCCAAGCAAAGCAAAATCGGCACGAATTCAACGATCAAAGCTGATTGGCTCGAATTGATGAAACAGATCAGATCAGAACTGGAACGATGAAGATAAATGGTATAAGCGAACTTTTATAACCACCTATAACTATATATACACATATGAAATTTATATTCTAAGTTCAAACATCACAAATTTAACTTACATGTTTTTCAAACATATAAATAAATAAAAATTCAAGCTTACATTTTTTTTTAAATCAACATGCACTTAAAATATATATATATATATATACACTAACACCTTTATACCAAACTTATATAACTAGTATACATATATATTCTCAAACAGATAAAATAAATGTTTAAATACGAATACCTAAAAGAAAACTTATATATATATATAACTATTTCTATATATATTAAATGTTATATATATATAACTTAAACCCATCCATATTTTTACATTCAATAACATATTATATTCAACCTATATAAATTTCCAAATTATATATGTGTATTAAAATAATTTATAAAGTAGAGTATTTATAGAATCATCTTAAATCCAAAATAGTATAAATATAATACTTTACATAACCTATATCAACCAAAAAGAACAAAAGTTGACTATTGTTTCTAAAATATGGGCATAAACACAGACTGGTCATGTATAAACTGAACTAACTCTTATATAACCAGAACATATTATAGTTATAAATATATATATATATTCATACGTGCTTAAAAAATTTCAAAACGTCAATAAAACTAACTGCTGACTCACAACATCCTATACAACTAGTTGTATAACAAATATATGATATATACTCATCTTAAAATAGTAAAATATAGGATGACAAAACAAAGCAGCCTGGATATAATATATATATGTGACGCACCAGATGTTCAAAATACAGCTATCTTAAACTCATATAATATAAACTTTACATATATAATAACTCGTATTAACATATATCATAAAATTTTATATAAACCTTATAGTATATAAATAACTTACTTTATATACTAAATAGAACCTATGCAAGTTAAAATATGTAAGCTAATATAGGATGCGACCATTTAAAAAAAAAATCAAAATACATTATATACTTAAACAACAATAATTTATGTACACAGTACATATTAAAAATTAACTTAGTCTTACTATACATATCATATACTAATAATATATATAAAACAAAAACCGATTTATATAAACAGACATATTGAAGAATAACATATCAAACTTATGTTAACTTCATATATACACAAAATGTCATTTCTACTAACATATATACACTGTCAAACTCATATATTACTAACATTTACATTGGAAAACTGACATAAATCATTTATACCAAAAATCCTTTTTTTTCATAACATATTTTATAAACATAACATACCAAGCTGTTAACAAAACATATTTTGTATAAATATATACTCTGCCAAAATATATAATAATACTATAAAAGCTATATATTTTATACGTAGAAACCATATAGCCTGCATATACCTAACACAAACAACTAATATGTATAATAATTTGTACAACATAAACTTATATGCAGAAATCATATATACATACCGAAAAATAAATATGTGTTATGAAAATCTATTTCAAACTTATAAATAAAAAATTAAAATAACCAAGCAGATTATATATATACGCTCTAAAACCAACTCATCAGGATACTTGAAATCATGTATAAAATAAAATATACATATAAATCTATGTTTTAACAAACCTTTCATATGCTTGAATATATATAAAGCTGCAAGTATAAGAAATAGATATAATATATAAAAAAATACTTACATATAAAGAATGGAAGAAGAGAGGAAACAGTTGTGGGTAATCGAGCATGTGGTGAACGCGTGGAGCAAAGAGGAATGAAGGGAAGAGTTTTTTTCCAGAGAATGAAAAGAAGAAGGAGAGATATGCTTATCATGGACAATATATATATGCATTGTTCTTATATATTTTTTCATATAGTTAGTACAAGAAACGCTATATTTATACAAAGTAACGTATCTAAATTTATACGTTATTTATTTATTCTCTACCTATTAATTTATACGTTTTATTCTCTACCTATTAATTTATACGTTTTATTCTCTACCTATTAATTTATACGTTTTATTCTCTACCTATTAATTTATTAAAAATTATTAAAAAAATTTGGGTCGTTACGCTCTCCCCCACTCAAAACTTTTCGTCCCCGAAAAGGAAGGAGGTAGGAGAATAGAACAACCAAAAATAAAAGTAGATTGAAAGTCAGGGGTAAATAATTGATTTATATAAATTTTACTTGGGATATTCATACTTTTCAAAACCCATTTGTAAAACTTCTTGCTTCCTTTATAAATACCATTTATATGTTTAAATAACACCTTTATAAGTATATGAAAACTATTTGAAAACAATTATTTACATCATTAGTTATATTTAAAGAAGCTATTTGAAAACATTAAATCCATTACTCATGAAATTTTTAATTTATTTCAAGATACTTTTCAAATATTATCAATAAATTAATAATCATTTTCTTTAAATATGTTTTATTTAACTAATAACTTCAAAAATATTTATACCACTAAAATTTTCTATTAACCAATGTAGTATACAGATAAGCAATATTTAAAGATTATATTCAAAAAGGAAAGGAAGGTAGATTCTGGAAACGGAATATAGGTGAACAACTAAAGCTGAGAAGATAAGGTAGATTCAAAGAATAGAAACGGGCACGAATCGTAAATTTCAAACCATAAGAGTTTCAATCCCAAATATTAACACAAAATGTCTTTGTTGGGAAAAATACTTTTATAATAAATACCTTTATAATTATACTTTTATAATAAAATGCTATTATATCGAAATAGATTTTCCTTTCGAAGATACTTTTATAACTCGATGTTTCAACAAGTTTATCCTCGTTCTTGTAGACTCTGGCCATGCGTTGATCAGGCGCAAAGCTAGAATTCTTCAAGTACTTAGTAGACTTATTTCAACACCCAGTGAAAATACTTAAAAAACCTTTAAAACAGATATGGAAAGTACAATCCAAACAAAACAACCAAACCAAAACCTTTGTCCGACCATGGTTCGCAGATACACAATGGTTACGCCTGGATCCCCCAGGAAACAATCCGTATCCGTAAGCTTTCTCAGCCCTGCGAGTTACGCCATGATGACTAGTAGAGTGCAGGATACACAATGGTTACGCCTGGGTCCCCTAGGAAACAATCCGTACCCCTAGGCTGTCTCAGCCAGGCAGTTTTGCTACTATTCGCGACCTACACAAATTGCAGGATACACAATGGTTACGCCTGGATCCCCCAAGAAACAATCCGTACCCCTAGGCCAGACTCAGCCAGGCAATTGCGCTATGCAGTCGCGAGAGAAAAAAAAACCATGGGTTACGCCACGGTGGGAACATTCGAGTATTACATCCGGAAAACCAAAAATCAGAGAGAATAATATCGATAGAATGAATCCACGATGTGGCCACAAAGCAGATATCAAGCAGAAGGAACTTTCCACATCTTTACTTCGAAAATATATATCATATAGTACCTTTTCAAATCACTTTCAAATATCGTACTTATATAAAGTCCATATATATAGGATTCCATTTTTCCCAAATCGAATACTTTCCAAAATCAATAGTAGATCAAATCATACTTGTATAGACTTCGATTATGTAAAATCTCTTTCCAAATTGAGTACCTTTCAAATCAATAGATTTCAAATCAACTTCAAACTTATACAATCCATTTTATATAAGTTCGACCTCTCCCAAATCAAGTGCTTAATAATATAAGGTTCTCAAATTTCAAATCATTTCAATATCAATTCAGTATCAAAATCATATATGATTTCACCAAATTTTCTTCCAAATTAAATATCTAAATTTCAAAGTTCCCAAAATAATAGGTTTAGAAAATTATCTCATTTTCCAAATTAAAATAATTCAAGTCAAACAAATTCATTTCCAAAAATCACCATATAAGTACTGGTTTTTAATTCCAATTAAATTTCAAAACCAAATATTTTCCCAAAATAAATTATACTCAAAATGGTTTCCAAATTTATAATTATCCCTTTTTTTAAAACTTTTAAACTATCTATTTCTATATGAAATATCCAATTTATCTTTCTGAAAACCATTATTCAACTATTTTTTTCTTTTCTTTTTCAAAACATTTCAAAACTAAATTTATATTCTTTATCAAACATTTTATACTCTTCGAAATTTCTTAGCTTTGAAAATTTAATCTCGATTTGGAAGTGTTCGAACATTCAAAATAGTTAGGGAAATCGAATTTTCAATTCAAGAGTTGAAAATCAAGAATAAATCAATTATTAAATCCGAAACTCGAGGACTGAACACCGGTCTCATTTTAACTTGTTTCAAATATATACTTATATCTTTCTAAAATATCAAATTATACTTCGGAATTTGAAATCAAAAACAGTTTTACAAAATCACTTGCATAACGAAGCTATTAAAGTGGCCTCTACCCCACTCTAAACTCGAAAATCAATGTTGATGATGCGTGCACTCATCACCGAAATTGTTTTCCAGCGACATAAGTGAGTTCTGGACTTCTATTTTCTTGAAAACTTCTTTGAAATTTCATCAAAATTATTGGAATTCATTTGAACTCATTTGAAATATTTCTATTCGGAAAAATACTTTTAAATTGTATTATTTTTATATATTTT
The DNA here is from genome assembly GCA_030765085.1 of Allium cepa. NCBI lineage: Eukaryota > Viridiplantae > Streptophyta > Magnoliopsida > Asparagales > Amaryllidaceae > Allium > Allium cepa. Next base: position 782,627,843 of record CM060928.1, on the reverse strand, counting down.
CCAAAATCTTAAAACCAATTTCAAAATACCGGAATTCAATTCTCGAATTTCAAATTTAACTCTACAGTTATAAATCATTTTTATATAAATCAATTTCTTATAATTTTTCAAAATTTCAAATCCTTTCAAAACCTTTTTATATAGAATAACATTTCTTATTTGCTTTATATATATAAGTATATAATCCTTATCGAAAACATTTTCACTTTTATATATATAAAAAAATCATAGTTATCATAATAAAATTTCGGTATAAACAATTTCAAAAATACAAACAAAACCCGATTTTTCAAAGGATGATTCAAGAATGAATTTGAAAACAAAGATAGCGATTTAATTTAGAGGAACTCCAATCAATAGAATCCTGATTCGAAGATAGACTCGATCGAAGATGAGATAATTAAATTACAAAATAGAAGATGGATATACTTCTATAAATCGCGGGCGACCTTTACCGGTCAACCGTGATTCCACAATTAGATCGGTGTAGAATTCTGAGGCAATTCGATATTCGATCGCCAGAGATATAGAATTCGGCATAACAAGATATAGCAGCATCGTAAACCGAGGATATAGAAAACTTCGGTGAGTCAATGCCAATTGAAAAGGAGTTTTCACCCCCTTTACAAATCATTCAGTGGAGTTATGGGATACTCCGGAATCAACGAATATAAATAGGGACAGACGGAATGAATTTCGGAACCGAGGGACATTCCAAAATTCAAAGGAAATCAAGTCAAAAGGAAGAGATTCAACTCGAGCGAAAGTGATTCTGTAAATAAATTTACCATATATGATAAGTTTTGCCTAGAGCCAAAGCTCTGATACCAACTGTAACGACCCGCTATTTTGGACCATTCAAATCGACAATAAAACCATACATATCCGACTTGAACAATTCAAAATACCGAATTGTTAATTAAAATTTGGCAAAACTTAAAATATACAGTAAATAAATCAATCACAGATCACATAGTAATATAATGCAGCGGAATAGATAAAGAATAGTAGTTCAAGTAGCTACTATATACATCGGAGTTAGAAAAATACAACCGAATAGTTCAAATGCAGTGAAGTCTCCAATGCAACAGATGACTTCTTTGAACCAATCAACTGGAAAGGCTGGAATATGAATCGATAGTTAGATTTCCAAATGAAGCTCCGAACTCCAAAGGTGAGTCTCAAATGCTGTATCACCAGTCTGACCCGAGCGTAAAGCAAAACACAAAACACTCGAGTTAGGATTAACATTCTTATATCAATAAATCCAACTCAAGTGAAATGTCAACTGAAATACAAATAACTTAAAGGATGTTTGGGATAACCATCCTCTAAGGGTCCATGGAACTTTCTACAAGGTAGAAATATACACTATAACACCGTGGTCATTTCAGTTTAATTTATACTTCAAAACCAAATCTCATTTTCACTTCAAATATCTCTATATTTCCCAAAATAGTATTTATATATATTAAATAATTTATACAGTAAAGTATTTTCAATTTCCTCAGCTTAACAAATCATTCCAACATCAACCCGACCTTCCCATTCAAATTAAGTTCAATCTCAATTTATCAATTTAAATTCAACTCAATTTCTAAAATAACCACTTAAATTTTATCGATCTCAAATTCGGATTTATAATCACAAATACTCCTTTATATTTCCATATATTTCAAAACATTAAGTATTCAACGTTTCATCTAAATTTTCATTCAATTAAGTTTTCTAAATAATAAATTCAAATTTAGTTCAACCTAAATTTTCATTTTAATTCAATTTAGTTGGTAAATAACAAATTCAACTACGTTGATATCAAATACAGATCCGAATCTCAACATAAACCATTTAAATTCCAATATAGTTCAAGGCTTTAATATTTAAATGTTCTATATAACAGTTTCATATAGATCTCGATTTAACCTCATTATTATTTAGTCTTGAAATACTCCCTTATTAGATTCAATATCATTTAAGTAACCTTAAATTACATTTTACTCAATATTTTCTTTAATTTATTTAAACGTGAAATATACATTAAATCACTTAAATCAAAAATTCAGTTATAAAACCATACCTTTTAAATTTCCCATTCAAAAATTTCAAATCGATTTAATTAAATAAATCCTTATTTAAATACCATTTTAATAAACCCAAATTTATCTCCCAATCTTAATTTTTCAATTTATTACAAGAGAATCTATTTGAAATATAGATTTACATAAATACTTAACCTCATTATATGTATTAAATAAATCTAATTTAAATCTAATATTAGTACTAAATCTATATATACAATTTTCATTTATATAATATCTTAAGAATCAAATTTATTAAACCATATATTTCTTTCCAAAATTATAGAACTATTTTCAAAATATTTATATGGACCAATGGTGTCTGTATATATTTCCTAACATATAGTCAAGTGCTACGGATATTTATCATTTCAATCCGTATACTAATATATACGGGTGGATATCATTTCAACCCGAAATCTCAAATTCAATTAAATGAAAATCGCTTGGGTTTATCATTTCAACCCATAACGATTTTCTCCTATTCTAAAGTCTGTTCGGGTATGTATCATTTCAACCCATAGTGATTTCTAAACTACAGGGAACTTGCAGAGTGATAACAGAAAATACAATAAAATAACAGTCATATATCATCAATAACAATATAATATAAACAACAGGATATGGTGTCATATCCCGCAGGTGAACAGTTACAGATAATAGCATATGTAACAAATTTAAATAACTACAGCAACATATTTCAATTGTCGTTTCAATTGAAATCAAATTTAATGAATAAAAAAATGTTAATCGTGAGTAATTGCTCACCTTTCGAGGCTAGAGAATATAGAAGGAGACACGGATACGCACACTGATACAGACACTGAAATTAAATTTCAAATCCAAGCAAAGCAAAATCAGCACGAATTCAATGACCAAAGCTGATTGGCTCGAATTGATGAAACAGATCAGATCAGAACTGGAACGATGAAGATAAATGGTATAAGCGAACTTTCATAACCACCTATAACAATATATACACATATGAAATTTATATTCTAAGTTCAAACATCACAAATTTAGCTTACATGTTTTTCAAACATATAAATAAATAAAAAATCAAGCTTACATTTTTTTTAAATCAACATACACTTAAAAAAATAATATATATATATATATATATATATACTAACACCTTTATACCAAACTTATATAACTAGTATATATATATATATTCTCAAACAAATAAAATAAATGTTTAAATACGAATACCTAAAAGAAAACTTTTTTAGATATATAACTATTTCTATATATATTAAATGTCATATATATATAATTTAAATCCATCTATATTTTTACATTCAATAACATATTATATTCAACCTATATAAATTTCCAAATTATATATGTGTATTAAAATAATTTATAAAGTAGAGTATTTATAGAATCATCTTAAATCCAAAATAGTATAAATATAATACTTTACATAACCTATATCAACCAAAAAGAACAAAAGTTGACTATTGTTTCTAAAATATGGGCATAAACACAGACTGCTCATGTATAAACTGAACTAACTCTTATATAACCAGAACATATTATAGTTATAAATATACATATATATTCATACGTGCTTAAAAAATTTCAAAACGTCAATAAAACTAACTACTGACTCACAACATCCTATACAACCAGTTATATAACAAATATATGATATATACTCATCTTAAAATAGTAAAATATAGGATGACAAAACAAAGCAACCTGGATATAATATATATATGTGACGCACCAGATGTTCAAAATACAGCTATCTTAAACTCATATAATATAAACTTTACATATATAATAACTCGTATTAACATATATCATAAAATTTTATATAAACCTTATAGTATATAAATAACTTACTTTATGTACTAAATAGAACCTATGCAAGTTAAAATATGTAAGCTAATATAGGATGCGGCCATTTAAAAAAAAATCAAAATACATTATATACTTAAACAACAATAAATTATGTACACAGTACATATTAAAAATTAACTTAGTCTTACTATACATATCATATAATAATAATATATATATAAAACAAAAACCGATTTATATAAACAGACATATTGAAGAATAACATATCAAACTTATGTAAACTTCATATATACACAAAATGTCATTTCTACTAACATATATACACTGTCAAACTCATATATTACTAACATTTACATTGGAAAACTGACATAAATCATTTATACCAAAAATCCTTTTTTTCATAACATATTTTATAAACATAACATACCAAGCTGTTAATAAAACATATTTTGTATAAATATATACTCTGCCAAAATATATAATAATACTATAAAAGCTATATATTTTATATGCAGAAACCATGTAGCCTGCATATACCTAACACAAACAACTAATATATATAATAATTTGTACAACATAAACTTATATGCAGAAATCATATATACATACCGAAAAATAAATATGTGTTATGAAAATCTATTTCAAACTTATAAATAAAAACTTAAAATAACCAAGCAGATTATATATATACGCTCTAAAACCAACTCATCGGGATACTTGAAATCATGTAAAAAATAAAATATACATATAGATCTATGTTTTAACAAACCTTTCGTATGCTTGAATATATATAAAGCTGCAAGTATAAGAAATAGATATAATATATAAAGAAATACTTACATATAAAGAATGGAAGAAGAGAGGAAACGGTTGTGGGTAATCGAGCATGTGGTGAACGCGTGGAGCAAAGAGGAATGAGGGGAAGAGTTTTTTTCCAGAGAATGAAAAGAAGAAGGAGAGATATGCTTATCATGGGCAATATATATATGCGTTGTTCTTATATAATTTTTAATATAGTTAGTACAAGATACGCTAAATTTATACAAAGTAACGTACCTAAATTTATACGTTACTTATTTATTCTCTACCTATTAATTTATACGTTATATTCTCTACCTGTTAATTTATACGTTTTATTCTCTACCTATTAATTTATACGTTTTATTCTCTACCTATTAATTTATACTATTTATTCTCTACCTATTAATTTATACGTTTTATTCTCTACCTATTAATTTATACTATATATTCTCTACCTATTAATTTATACTATTTATTCTCTACCTATTAATTTATACGTTTTATTCTCTACCTATTAATTTATACGTTTTATTCTCTACCTATTAATTTATACTATATATTCTCTACCTATTAATTTATACGTTTTATTCTCTACCTATTAATTTATACGTTTTATTCTCTACCTATTAATTTATACTATTTATTCTCTACCTATTAATTTATACGTTTTATTCTCTACCTATTAATTTATACGTTTTATTCTCTACCTATTAATTTATTAAAAATTATTAATTTTTTTTTGGGTCGTTACACTTCCCATGTCGTTTTAGCTGTAAATCCAGTAGTTCCATGACAAAATGTCCTCCCACCACCTTGTGAACATAAGGATGTATTGTATTTGGTTTTTGAATTGAGTTGTGACTGAGTAGTTCTATATTTTCCACACTCTCCTTCTATGATTGAGCTTGCATTTTGGTCTAATCCACCATAGGTAGAGAAAGTATCCAACTATTTTACAATTACTTAACTATTTTGTAGCTATTTTACAAACTAATGATTATTTTTCAATTACTTATATATTTTTAACTTTTCAAGCTATTTTCTGAACTTAAACTGGACAGAGTTTAAACTGTTTATGATTGAATACCCAATTGAGATAAGAATAGAGGTGATAATCCAAATGGGATTGAAGCAATTTTGAATAAGTGAATGAAATTCAAGTGAATGTGGATAGAAAGAGAAATTGATTTAGTTAATAGTCAATGAAGATAAATACGTAGGATGTACGTATGTTATTCTATTCGCATAGCGATTTGATCCGGATTCGGGCATAGAATTTCGAGATAGTTTATCGATCCGAGTTGGGATTTTTCGCTCGATTTTCGACGACGAACCTGAATATGGATTGTTGATTGGTTCTGGATATTCTCTATCATAGTTATGGCTATGCAAGGAGAATGACGGTTTCTGATCAAGAAACCAGTTCTGAGTCCGCGCTAGAAAGTCGGGTGGACGATACTAGTTCGGAAGTGAAATTGTGTAATCGAGTGGGTGATCAGATTGGTATAGCGTACGGATGATATGTGTACATCGTACGGGTTTGAATGAAACTGATATTGAGAATTTGTGGATAAGAAATGTGAAATCATTTTTGAAATGAAAAGTATATTTTGTGAAATATACAATGAATAAAGGTGAAAGTTGGATATTTCTATGATGACAAGAAAGATGGAAACAACTTTATAAAAGAGTAATCAAATTTGAATATTTGATTTGACATAAATAAAGTTATATATCTTTGTTATATAAGATAAATCCCCCTTTGTCGAGTCTATTGCCGGAAGGAAAAAAAATTGAAAGTGTTTGGAGTATAAAAAAAGGGTTTTATACAAGTTTGAAATGATCCTAAGATTTTTCAAGGTTATATATATCTATATATAGAGGATCTTGTGAGAATGATTTTGAGAAAGGTTTTTGAAACCTTTGGATTTGGAAAGGCTTTCGATTTTTGGGTAAAATCAATATTGGTATTTGGAAAAGCCTAATTTGAGAATTATCGATTTTGGGATAATCGATTTTGAGAAAGGAGATTTATATGAGATTCATACTAGGTGTATGATTTGGAAGATACTATATGTGAGTAGTATAAAGTGTTTTGAAAATGGCTCTGGGGAAAAAGGCAATCCCTTGGAATGGACTTCTCAGGAGTACCATAGGTTGGTACTGCCTTGAGCCTCTAAGGGGGAGGTTCTAAAGTTGATCCTGTGAGGAGTCCGGACAAACTAGTTTCTGAGGATTATTGGGTAGCAAAAGTCGAGGATGTTGATGCCTACAGAGGCATTTGGGTTGTGCTGTGACGACAGTGTAACTTGATGTCGCTGCAATCTACTGTGTGGACCATAGCGGAAATCGTGTGGAGGTGAGTGTCAACGGTTTACGCTTGATTTTGCCGGGAAGGCAATGTAACATCGGTAGACTGCGATCAATGCTTGAGTGGAGTGGAGAAGTTTCATTCTTTTGGCAGCGAAATTCGAGGGCGCTGAGGCCTATAATTATATGGATTTTTGCTGTGATAGCAACGTAACCCACTTGTAGCTGCGATCTGTAGCGGGTTCCATGGTGTAATCGAGGGGCGTGGAGGCCTACAGTTATCTATGTATTTTGTCGAGATGGCAACGTAACCATCGGGTTTGCTGCGACCATGGATGGGAGTGATGATTTCCCGAGCATTCTCACCAAAGAATTCTCTCTATTTTCAAAATTATTTTCGATATTTTCAATAAAATTATTTTCCAAATATTTTCACGAGGTGTTAAAAATAGGTCTGCTAAGTACTTATCGATTTTCAGTCCTATGTCTGACCAACGTATGACCGAATTTCTGTAGGAACGAGGACGGACTTATTGAAACATCGAGTTATAAAAAGTATTTTTATAAAACTATTTTGGCAATATTACTGATTTTAAAAGTGTTTTAAAATAATTAAAGGATATTTTAAATGGTTTTAAAATATTTAATAAATTCTGGCTTCGTTCCTTTTCGAGGACGAAAAGATTCTAAGGGGGAGAAATGTGATAACCCGGGCTTTGGACATCTGATAAATGGGTAATTAACTGTTTTAATCAATTGAACAGATAAAATTATGATAATAAAATATATCAGCATGTGCAAATGAATTTGGAGATATAATAAGAATTGAATTATTCATATCTGGGAAAAATAATTATTTAGTAATCTCCTTTATAAATTATTTAGACTTGACAAAATCGTTATTTTCAAACAATAATAATAATTGTGTTGTATATATATGGATTTTAAATAGAATTATTATATATAAATGGAATTTGAAATTGTTAAAATAGTATGTATCCATCAATTGGATTTTTAATTTTAATTTGAAATTTAATTTGAATTTGGATATTTAAATTGAAGTTCAAAGGATAGGTGTATATATATATCTTAAGTTATACTTTGGCTTTAAAATGTCTTTTATTTGATTTTGTTGAAAACATAAATTGTTTGTATTATTTTCTTTTTAAAGAAATTTGTTTATATAAATTAGAATATGTATATATAAATTAGAAAATTAATTACAAAAGCATTTAGTAAATTAGAAATGTATTAACTAATTAGGATATTTATATAAGAGCTTTTAAAAATCAATTTAAAAATAAATGAAATATACAAATACATGTGTTAGCATATAAATTTACTTGATAACAAGTGTTAAGAAATTAAATATGGTAAGGGACAAGTGTCACTCCTTTAGTTTATTTTTGTTAATTTTTATAAAATCATAAATTAGATTATATAAGTGTACATCTTTCATACTTATTGCTTTTTCAAATCTTAATTCTAAATTCAAAGAAAAACTCAACCTGATCTACCCTACAAACCACAAAGAAAATCAATAAACACTCTTCAAGTTCAAAACACAAATACCTGTAATACATTTTCCAAATCAAAAGATCAATCCTATAACTATTCTTATTTCAAAGATAAAAACATGTAATCAATTTACTCTTACCAAATGCAAGCCTGTAACCAAAACTGATAGTGCAACCTGGAATCAAAACAAAAAATCAAGTTCAAGCTCTCTGCAAATTCAAAATCGGTCACATTTAAAATCTGTTTCTCTGTTTGTAGGTGAGTAAACTACTATCTAAATTTAATCTGTTTTTATATGTGCCTGGATGTGATAATTTGTGGGAACTATGATGGGTAGAATACTTGCATGTTGTTAGAGGTGATTATATATATATTTGTAACGACCCAGAATTTTTGATAATTTAAAAATGGATATTTAATTGAATTTAAATATTAATGAGTGAAATTAAACAGTCGAATAATTTATTTATCGAATATTTGGATTTAATTGGTCAATTAAATCGATAATTTAATAGTGAAATTCCAGAAATAATTTAATATTGGGGTAAATATGATTGAAAATGATTTGGAAAATTTTGTTATATCATATTGAAGTTATAGAAATGTTTTAGAACTTCTAAAATTGAATTTGGAGTTAATTTATGAAAATTGAATATTTTAATATTTAATTATCGACTGAAAAATAGCCAATTTTTGAACAGTCTCAGAATTGGACGAGACCAGTTCCATTGGATCCGTAATAGTTATTTATTATCGGATTTCAATTTTCGTAGTAATCGGAGTTGTCGTTTGACCGTGGCAGCTCGAAACGCATCGAATTGTTTTTAATTATAATTCGGCGAGTTAAAATAGCCATTTTTCAAACGGTCTCGGATTTCGACGAAACCAGTTTCATCAGATCCGTAATGTGATATTATTGTAAGATTTCAAATTTCAAGTCGATCGGATTTATCGTTTGTCCGGTACAAATTAAAATGCATCGAAATCGGTTTAAATCGGTTTAATTTAATTTGATCGTTTAATTTCATAACTCGTACAGATGATCGAATTAGCTTCCGAAACCTGTTCCATTGTGTCCGGAACGCGGGATAAACCCTAGGAACGTCAATTTCGGCGTGTAAATCGGAGTTTGGTTTACCCGGATGAATAGTGTTCGATGAATTCCTATAAATAGCCTTTTAGTTTCACAAAAAAAAAAGAATCAAAACCCTAGCATGAGCGGCCGCCTCCTCTATTTCGAGGGCCAGGAAATCATCTTCTTCTCCCCTCGTTTACTTCCAATCCACTCAATATTTTCGAAAACTTCCTAAAGCAAAATCGAAGAGCATCACGAGACAAAGACATCTAACGGTGGGAATTGGCTATCGTCGTCGTATGGAGGTGATTATCGGCCGCGTTCTGGTGCGGTTCGTGCATGCAATTCGAGGAAAGGGGTGTGCCGCGCGTGACCGGATTGTGGCCGCAGGTGGAGCATGGGGCGGCGCATCTCGTGGAGGTGCCTGATCGAGGCAAGCGGCATCGTAGGGGATTGCGTTTTTAACCCTAGCTAGGCATGCGTTGGGTTCCTATGTCGCGTTCGAACTGGAGAGGGAAGAGGGAGACAGCGGCCAGGATCCAACATTTCAAAATGCACGGCCCAGATTGCTTGTGAGGGGTTTGGTAAATGAAATATTAAATGTAAATTAAATTATATTTTAAATTCGTGATTGTTTAAAAATGTGTAACTTGTTGCTGCGAGGTCGGAATTCTACGAAACGACTTGCGTTGGAAACGTATTGTCGAGCTCTACGCGATGGAGCTGGATTGGAGTCGATTGGAGCTCGTTTAAATTTCGGGTAAAATTAAACGTTCGTTTAATTTTATTCGAAACAAAAGCTGAAACAGAAATAAAACCAAGGTGGGAACTCCTAACTCAATCGAACAGATCGATTTAAATTTTAAATAGTTAGATTTAAAATTTTTGCATGATGATTGAAATTATTGATTGCTGTTTGATTGTGATAGTAGATATAGTAGGATATACTATATATAGCAATATATATATATATATATTGGCATATGTATATATTGGAATTGATTTCCCGCCTTGTATAGCGGATGAGATCCTATTGCGCCGCCTATTAAGCGGAGAATATTTTAAATCACATATACCGCGATATTCCACCTTGAAGTGGAGTTGGTATTGTGCTAACGTCTGTGGATGCAGGGAAACAGGTTGGAGGGATCCAACTGGATTCCTCACAAATATTTATATGATTATAGATATTGTGTGATTATTGATTATCATATCGATATATGATATTTGTGCCGTGATTGACTATTCGATGCTGTTGCATCATCGGATTCATTTTTAAAGTTAAAAATAACGATTTTGAATTTAAAAAGGACTTTTAAAGTGATTTTCCAAAGCATATGTTTTATTAAATTTTTGTATTGATTCATTTTAAAATAAATAAACATATTAAAAAAATTTATGTTATAAAAAAATAACATTTTTATGAAATATAAGAGAAAGGTAATTTTTAAAATACACAGATTTTTATTAAATAGTTAAATTGGGATTCTGGATAAATTTTATTATCAGTTTATATAAAAGATTCTATAAATGGATATTTGTGAATTAAATTTATTGGAATTCTGAAACGGGTTTATAAAGTGTTGAGTTGATGAATAAAATGAATTTCATTAAAATTCATATATTTATAAGTTGTGAAAGTTATCAAATGAATAGATGTTGAAAATAAAAATTTTATAGGAAATTTACTTATAAACTGGCTTTTGGGCATTTAAATGGGATACTGATAGAAATAGTTAATAAAAGATATTTTTTTATAAGTTGAAATTGAAAGAAAATATATAAAGGAATCTTATAAGCAATAAGATTTAAAAATTTGTGAAGTTCGAAGGAACGATTTGGAAAATAAATATATTATAAGTATTCAACTTATAATATAGATTTTGGTTTATAATTGGGTTATATAAATTGAATTGGATTTAATAAAAGAGATTTATAAAAGATCAAAGTTATAAATAGAAATGGAATTTATAGACATTGTTTATAAATTCGAAAAATCAATTGAATTTGATCAATTGAATATAAAAGTTATTAAAGGAGTTATATTCATGTTTTTGAACAGTGAATATATCGTTAAAATAAAATGGATATCTTTTGGGAAAAGGATGTTAAATAGAATTTAAAACGATTTAAAGACGTTTTAAAATGCATTAAGTATCGAAAACATAGATTTCAACATTCATTGTTGAGATAGACGTTTTCAAGAAATAGAAGGAAATGAACACGTAGATTTCAACACTTATTGTTGAAATAGGCGTTTTCAAGGAAATAAGGAAATGGTGGACTTTAACACTGTTGTTATAGTAAATGATTTCCGAAAGGAAATATTTTTGTATAGTATTGGGATTTATATATCTATTTAATTTCGAATCCCTATACTAGTGATTTTTGGGTTGTCGTAACGATGTTTTACGCAACATTCGTTTTGACCCAAATAAATGTGAATAAAAGAACGTTTTCCTTAAAAGAATGAAAAATATTCTTAACTATGGGTTAAGTATATGGAATATTTTCAAATTGTTGAAAAATAAATAATATTTGTGAATCACTTACTTTTAAATAAGTAGGGAATTGCTTCTCCAATATGAAATGGAACGTTTTTAAGAATTTATCTTTTTGAAGATAAATTGGAATTGAATATTTGAAATCTATTGAAAACTGTAGATCAGTAGATATTTTGAAATATAAATTCACTATGGAATTTATAAATGGAAAGGGAAAATTGGTTTCAAAATAAACGTCGTTTATTTTTGAAGGGTGGAAAATTATATATCTTATAAAGATATTTTTTGGGGATTAAATAATTTTGGAAAATTATTTGGAATCTGATGATGTGGTGCATCTTTATTGATAGTTAAATAACCGACTATCAGTATTTACCCTTGGATGGTATTTGTTGTGATTGTTTGAAATTGAATGCTACACTTATTTTTAAAATAAGCGCTCGCTATTCGGTTTAGCCGGGAGAGGACCTTTGTGTCGTATATCCCATTCCGAATATGTGATACGTCGTTATGGATAGCATTTGAAGACCGGTGTTGAAGACCGGGTATTTGTGAAAACGATAGGATGACCTATCGATTGTCTCTGCATCGTTAGATACGATATGGAGATTTCCTTTGTGATGGGAAATTTTATCGGGATTGTGAGTACCCGGATTGCAAGGGCTTCTTTGGAAGTGCCTTCGGTTCTGTTCGAACCCGGAACAGACTTGTATGGTTACGTGTCTGACATTACATTTTGAGATATAAAGCAGATTCCTTTCAAATACATTTCTGTTGGTGGCGGAGAATTTATTCTCTTAGCTTAACACCCTTCTCTGAGACGTACGAGCTCAGAGGTTATGTAGTTGAAGGTTATCAGCGATATATTCCCAATATGGTAATGTGACATGCTGAGCGCTGCTGTGTGATGATCATTGGTTGGTCATTTGTGATATGATCATTTGTTTGATATTTTATCTTTGTGATCATTGCTTTGGTCATCTGTTGACCCAAAGCATGGCTTTGTTGCACAAAGCGTAGCTTTGTGGACGAGACTTCGTCAGACCTCACTCCCCGGAAATGGTCGAAACAGGAATATGCGGCAAGGTTATGAGGGTCGCGCCCTTTAGGGTATGTCATTTTCTTCTGGAAAAGGGTGGTATCATGGTATGGAGCCCAGATATTTACTCATGTTGATACACTATATCTATTACTGTGTGGTGTTGTTGGAATCGAGCGCTCGGATAAAGGTCCCAAAGGACCGGGGGATGGCATACTCGAGTAGTAGTTACCTAGTTACAGAGGTAACCCGGCCTTGTGTTGGCAGAGATCCGGTTAGGTTCTCGGGACGTCCCGCCAGAGGCGATCCCATGTGGCAGTAGGAAGTTCCTTAGCCTGACCATTTGTTGGAAATCCAATCAAAACAATACGAGCCCTGTACGGTTTTAGTTGTATAACCTGCCATTCACTTATGGTGGCGCCCCACTGTTTGGATGGTAGCTATAGTAGGCATAGTTCGGAATGTCTATGCTGGCTAGGATTTATATTCTACTTTCGAAATTGTTTTCTACACTATGCACTAATAATAATATCAAAAATGATTTGATTTATGCGTAGTAAGCATCTTTGACTATCATAAGGAGAAATCTCCTCCAATTCTGCGTTTGCATTGTGTGTGTGGCGGGAGGCCTTATGGTAGTTTCATTTTCCAAAAAAGCATTGCGGATTTCAAAATTTAAATTTTCTTTTTGCTTGGTTTAAAGATAAACTGTTTTAAGTTCTCACACCAGTCCCATGACTGACCTGGAGTCTATTGTTTCCTTCCTAAACTCTGGGTGCCCACCCATTTTCCACACGGGCAGTCTAGAGTTAGGTTATCAGGTTATTCTGGATTCGGGAGTTGCTGTGCAGATTTGGAGGCGAGCTTGGATGGCGTTGTATATTACTATTATAGTATTTCTTTTCCGCTATTTTGTTGTTGTACACTCTGATGATGTGATGTAATGTGATGTAATGTATAAAATATACTGTTCTTTGTTTTAAATGATTATTCATTTATCTATTATATATTGTTCCGCTGCGATTGTGAGATTCTGATATTGTTATCCTGTTTTGTAGTTTGTTTCTGTTTCTTCTATCTTTCTCTCTCTTCTTCTACCTCTTTCTTCTTCTTAAACCCTCATGGTTCGATTTTCCGCCTTCGATTAGGCGGCATTTGATACGGTGGACGTATTAATGTCGATTTTCGGAAGTCGAAGAATCGGGTCTTGACAATGTGGTATCAGAGCATATGGTTAAGCGACATCCATGGCTCTGTTGGGTATTACTCATTAGAGATAGAGTCAGCAATACTCTAGAGTGGGTTTGAGAGTAATAATAGATATGAGCGCGTATTTGTTAGTGAATATAAAATGATTTTATATTGCTTTGGTTGATTTATTGAGTGACATATGAACCTTCGTCAGCGCGGTCTGCACAACTGTGCCGAAAGGGTTTCTAAACACTTGAGTAGAACAATCCGATACAGTATTGTTTTAAAAATCGGGTAAATGAAATAATTTTACCCAAGGCTATTTTGTGTATAAAAGAAATGATTTTCTGTAGATTATTATAGTATATGGTTGCTTGGATGTTAGGAATTGATAATATTAAACTATTACCATTGAAATTGAATAAGAATTGAAATTATTGTAATATAAAAATTTTTTGAGATAAAGATAAGAAAAATAAAATCCATATACAAATGAAATTTGAAAATGTAAATTGTAAATGTGATTTATAATTATAAATAGAATTCCAGAGAAGTTTTGGAAATGTTTTTTTTAAAGGATTTGGAAATTTTAGAAATTAAATTCCTTTTTGATTTGAAAATGAATTTCAAAGGTTTTGAAGAATGTTTTGAAGGAATGAAAAGCTCCAAACTCTTTTCGGTCGCTGGAAAATAATTCCGATGATGACCGCGGCATCATTGGTGTTCATTTTTGGGTTTCCAAAAGAGGAATTGCTGCCAAATTGTTTTAAATAAAAGTTGTTTGGAAAATTTGGATTTGGTTTTGGAAAAGCTGAAAAGACTCTGGAATGCTATATAAAAATATTTATGGAATATTATTAAGTTGAAAATAAATTTGGAGTAATTAAAATGAATTGGAATTGAATTTGATTTAAGCAAAGCGAAGTATTGAAATGAAAATTAGTAAGCTAAACTAATTGAAGGAATGAAAGTAAATATGATTTGTAAATGAATTGAATTAAATGAAAATGGAAATGAAATTGAAGATTGTTTACAAGGAAATGAACTTGAGTTTGAAGTGAAATAGCTTAAGTAAATTCAAGATGAATATGAATATGGAATGTAAACAAAATTGAATGAAAATGAATGTATAACTCCAATAGAAAGTAAAGATGATATAAGAAGTATATATCGAAATTTTGTAAAGGAAATGTGCAAAATAGTTTGAATATTGTAATTGGATACTACTACTAGCAGGTTATACAGGTGTTATAATGGAATTGGGATTTTGATTTCAAAGATAAAAAATTTGAATCGCTCGACAAAAAGGTACGTATTTCAATTTTAGCATGAGATTTGATGATTTCCTTCTCCAGCCACTTGGCTTTCTCTTTTCTTTTTGATCCTGAGGGGCCGTGGTGCCATTTTGTAGTCGTACCGAGCTATCCGCGCAAAGGAGACGCCGGCAAAAAATTTCGAAAATTTAGGGTGTTAGAAAATTTCTGAGAAATTTTGAAAGTTTAAAATTTGAATTTAAATTTAAATTTGAATTGTTAAGAAAACAATGTTGTTTGAAACTTATAACTGAAATTAGAAAGCTAGTTGAAATGATAATGAATCTTTAATAAAAAGATTTGTGTTAGAAAGTTGATAAAACTATTTGAATTGTGAAAAATAATAAACGGTTTAGGATCATTCTCCTTAACTTGCAATTTCGGGACGAAATTCTTTTAAGGGGGGAAGATTGTAACGACCCAGAATTTTTGATAATTTAAAAATGGATATTTAATTGAATTTAAATATTAATGAGTGAAATTAAACAGTCGAATAATTTACTTATCGAATATTTGGATTTAATTGGTCAATTAAATCGATAATTTAATAGTGAAATTCCAGAAATAATTTAATATTGGGGTAAATATGATTGAAAATGATTTGGAAAATTTTGTTATATCATATTGAAGTTATAGAAATGTTTTAGAACTTCTAAAATTGAATTTGGAGTTAATTTGTGAAAATTGAATATTTTAATATTTAATTATCGACTGAAAAATAGCCAATTTTTGAACAGTCTCAGAATTGGACGAGACCAGTTCCATTGGATCCGTAATAGTTAGTTATTATCGGATTTCAATTTTCGTAGCAATCGGAGTTGTCTTTTGACCGTGGCAGCTCAAAACGCATCGAATTGTTTTTAATTATAATTCGGCGAGTTAAAATAGCCATTTCTCAAACGGTCTCGGATTTTGACGAAACTAGTTTCATCAGATCCGTAATGTGATATTATTGTAAGATTTCAAATTTCAAGTCGATCGGATTTATCGTTTGTCCGGTACAAATTAAAATGCATCGAAATCGGTTTAAATCGGTTTAATTTAATTTGATCGTTTAATTTCATAACTCGTACAGATTATCGAATTAGCTTCCGAAACCTGTTCCATTGTGTCCGGAACGTGGGATAAACCCTAGGAACGTCAATTTCGGCGTGTAAATCGGAGTTTGGTTTACCCGGATGAATAGTGTTCGATGAATTCCTATAAATAGCCTTTTAGTTTCACAAAAAAAAAAGAATCAAAACCCTAGCATGACCGGCCGCCTCCTCTATTTCGAGGGCCAGGAAATCATCTTCTTCTCCCCTCGTTTACTTCCAATCCACTCAATATTTTCGAAAACTTCCTAAAGCAAAATCGAAGAGCATCACGAGACAAAGACATCTAACGGTGGGAATTGGCTATCGTCGTCGTATGGAGGTGATTATCGGCTGCGTTCTGGTGCGGTTCGTGCATGCAATTCGAGGAAAGGGGTGTGCCGCGCGTGACCGGATTGTGGCCGCAGGTGGAGCATGGGGCGGCGCATCTCGTGGAGGTGCCTGATCGAGGCAAGCGGCATCGTAGGGGATTGCGTTTTTAACCCTAGCTAGGCATGCGTTGGAAACGACGAGGTCGTGATTGTTTAAAAATGTGTAAAAATGTGTAACTTGTTGCTGCGAGGTCGGAATTCGTGATTGTTTAAAAATGTGTAACTTGTTGCTGCGAGGTCGGAATTCTACGAAACGACTTGCGTTGGAAACGTATTGTCGAGCTCTACGCGATGGAGCTGGATTGGAGTCGATTGGAGCTCGTTTAAATTTCAGGTAAAATTAAACGTTCGTTTAATTTTATTCGAAACAAAAGCTGAAACAGAAATAAAACCAAGGTGGGAACTCCTCACTCAATCGAACAGATCGATTTAAATTTTAAATAGTTAGATTTAAATTTTTTGAATGATGATTGAAATTATTGATTGCTGTTTGATTGTGATAGTAGATATAGTAGGATATACTATATATAGCAATATATATATATATTGGCATATGTATATATTGGAATTGATTTCCCGCCTTGTATAGCGGATGAGACCCTATTGCGTCGCCTATTAAGCGGAGAATATTTTAAATCCCATATACCGCGATATTCCACCTTGAAGTGGAGTTGGTATTGTGCTAACGTCTGTGGATGCAGGGAAACAGGTTGGAGGGATCCAATTGGATTCCTCACAAATATTTATATGATTATAGATATTGTGTGATTATTGATTATCATATCGATATATGATATTTGTGCCGTGATTGACTATTCGATGCTGTTGCATCATCGGATTCATTTTTAAAGTTAAAAATAACGATTTTGAATTTAAAAAGGATTTTTAAAGTGATTTTCCAAAGTATATGTTTTATTAAATTTTTGTATTGGTTCATTTTAAAATAAATAAACATATTAAAAAAATTTATGTTATAAAAAATTAACATTTTTATGAAATATAAGAGAAAGGTAATTTTTAAAATACATAGATTTTTATAAAATAGTTAAATTAGGATTCTGGATAAATTTTATTATCAGTTTATATAAAAGATTCTATAAATGGATATTTGTGAATTAAATTTATTGGAATTCTGAAACGGGTTTATAAAGTGTTGAGTTGATGAATAAAATGAATTTCATTAAAATTCATAGATTTATAAGTTGTGAAAGTTATCAAATGAATAGATGTTGAAAATAAAAGTTTTATAGGAAATTTACTTATAAACTGGCTTTTGGGCATTTAAATGGGATACTGATAGAAATAGTTAATAAAAGATATTTTTTTATAAGTTGAAATTGAAAGAAAATATATAAAGGAATCTTATAAGTAATAAGATTTAAAAATTTGTGAAGTTCAAAGGAACGATTTGGAAAATAAATATATTATAAGTTGTAACGACCCATAATTTTGAACAATTTAAATTTGAAATATTTAATTTATTTTAAATATTTGAATGATGTTTTGAATTGAATTTCAAATTATCAGAATGAATATGGCGATTAAATATAGAATTTAATCTATTGAAAGTTGAATAAAAATTTGAATCTTCAATTTTAAGCCAATTAAAAATATTTTAAAGGATTGTAAAATTTATATTGATAGTACTGAAGATAATAGAAGCTTCAGAATTGAATTTGGAAGTGAGTTGTTCAGTTTGAAAATATATCGTTTGAATCGATATTTAAAAAATAGCCTTCCGAGGCACAGTCTCGGAATTCGACGAAACCAGTTCCACTGGGTCCGTAATATTGAATTATTCTCGGATTTCAAATTTCGTATTTTTCGGAGTTGATATGTGAGCACACGACATATAAACGCGTTGAAATTTAATCAAATTCGATTTAAATTTAAATATAGAATTTGTTCAAAATCAAACACTGTAGCTCCCTTAAATTTCTCCTAGGATGACGAACGAAATCGTGCAACCCATCACACAACCATCTCTGCACGTTCTCTTGTCTCCTCTTCTTTTCCTTTTATCACGCAAGCAGAAACAAAGAAAGCCCCCATTCAAACATCGAAACAAAAAAGGAAAAAAAAATGGCCGAAGTAATCTTTCTCCCCTCTCGTTCAAAATCTAATCAAAGCCCTAAATCAAATCGATCGCGCAAGCATCTGAAGGAGCCACGGTCGGTATTTGCAGTCGCGTGCTCGAGTAGGTCAGGGGTTGGGTTTGTGCGCAGGTCGAGGCGCGGCGGTGCGAGATGGAGTGTGGGGTCGTGAGTGATTTGCGAGGCCGAGGCGTGTTTGAGGTGTTGAAGCAAGGGCGGCGCGCGATGTCGTGGCAGCGGCAGTGGGTTCGACGCAAGGACGACGCGATGGATCTGGGTGCTCGCGCGTGGAGAGGCCGAAGTCAAGGCAGTGGAAGCTGCGGCAGCTCGTGAGGAGGAGCAGTGTAGTCGCGTGTACAGCGAGGTATTTTTATTTTTGGTTAAATTCAAATTTTAAATTACAGTTATTCATTTAGATTTAAAACGTGATAATGTGTATATCGATAAGAATTTTCGATTGGAAAAAAAAAGGGAAAGTTAACATGCAGAAGAGTTTTGGAAAAAAATATGAAGATATATGAAACAGTTGTTTAATTTAATATATATACACAAATATATACATATAGTGGATTATAATATATGTATAAAAAATAAAAATAAAAATTTAAACAGTAAACAGAGAAAATATTTACAGTAATAAAAATAGAAATTTGTTTAAAATTTAAGGTGTTATTTTAAAAAAAAAAACTATGGGTTAATTTAAAGTATTGTTATTCACTAAAAGATATTCCTAAAAAAAAGGGGGAATTAATAAATAAAATTAATTAAGTTATTTAATGGTAAGTGATTTTTCACTTAGTTCAAATATTCTATTTAAAAGGAAAAATTTATTTATAACAAATTTAATAGTTAAAAACCAAAATTTGTTAGTTGATTTAATTTATTTAAGTGAGAAATTAAAATTTTCATCTAATTCAAATATTTATAAATCATATAATGTTTATATACCTTAAATGAAAGTATCAAAGAAAATTTAGTTCTTAAATTAAAATTTTATTTAAATAAATTTATTAAAGAAGAAATTAGTTTAAAACAAAATCATCAGTTAATTTAACTATTAAAATGAAATCACCGATGAATCAAAATTATCAAATAAAAAAAAAATTATTCGATTTGTTCGAATATTAATAAATTGTGTAAATATTTATACAAGGTATAAATCAAGGAAATCGAGATAAGATGGGAAACGGATTGCAAAATAAAAGCTAAAGTGAGAACTTCTCGCTCAAAAGGATTTATTTAAATTTTAAATAGTTAGATTTAAAATTGTTAGTTGTGTTGACTGAATGCCTGAATGATGATTGTTATATATATATATTGGATGTGAATAGACTCTATACGCCGTTAGTAAGCGGAGGTTATTTATTACACACATATACCGCGATATTCCACCTTGAAGTGGAATTGGTATTATATTAGTATATAGCAATATATATATATATATTGGCATATGTATATATTGCAGTTGATTGATTTCCTGCATTGTATAGCGGATGAGACTCTATTGCGCCGCCTATTAAGCGGATATTATTTTATAAAATCTCATATACCGCGATATTCCACCTCGAAGTGGAATGGGTATTGTGCTAATGTCTGTGATGCAGGGAAACAGGTTGGAGGGATCCAACTGGATTCCTCACAAGTATTTATTTGATTTTAGATATTGTGATGTTTGATTGTTTATCATATCGATATATGATGTTTAAAAGTCGTGATTGACTATTAGATGTGTTGCATCATCGGATCCAATTTTGAAGTTTAAAAATAACGATTTTGATTTTTAAGGGATTTCTAAAAGCGATTTTTTGAAAATATATGTTTATAAAATATTTTTTTGAATTGATTCATCTTAAATAAAAAAACGATATAATTTTAAATGTTATAAATTTATGATTTTTGAGAAATACAGTTAAAAGTTGATTTTTGAAAATATGAGATTAATGGTTTTATAAAATAACTTAAATTGGGATTTTTGAATTTATTATAAAAAGTTGAAAATATAGGATTTACAAAATTTAACTATTTTATAAATCAAAATGATGAAATTTTAAAGGAGTTTAAAGATGTTTTAAAATAATAGTATAAATTGATTTATATAAGAGATTTATAAATTGATATTTATAAATTAATATATTTGGAATTATAAAACGAGTTTTATATGTGTTAGAATGAATTATGAATGAAATTCGGAAATGAATGAAATTTATAGAATTATAAACGGTGAAGTTATAAATGGAATTTTATAAGCAGCAGGTTTATAAAATTTGTAAAGTTATTAAAATAATGGTTTTGGATAAATAAATGAATCTTATAAGTTATAAGATTTATAATTATGATGTTTAAAGGAACGGTTTTGTAAACAAATAAATTATAAGTATTTGACTTATAATATGAACCTTTAGCTTATAATTGAGTTATAAATCGAATAGGTTAATAAAGGAATTTATAAAAGGAAGTAGTTATAAAACAAATAGAAATAGAATTTATAAACGTTGTTTTATAAAATTTGCAAACGACTTATTTTGATAAGTTAATTTTTATAACTTATTTATGAAGTTATATTCACGTTTTAGACAGTGAATAATCCTTTAAAATGAAATGTATAGAAATGATGAAATTGGTTAACGTAGTATATTCACGTTTTTGAATAGTGAATAATATGTTAAAAAAAATTGTTTTGAATGTGATGTTTTAAATAGAATTAAAACGATCTAACGATTGTTTTAAAAGCATTAAGATTCGAAACCATAGATTTCAACATTTATTGTTGAAATAGACGTTTTCGAAAAATAGAAGAAAATGGTGGACTATAACACTGTTGTTATAGTAAATGATTTCCGAAAGGAAATGTTTTGTATAGTATTGGGATTTATATATCTATTTTAATTTCGAATCCCTATACTAGTGATTTTGGGTTGTCGTAACGATGTTTTACGTAACATTCGTTTTGGCCCAAATAAATATGTTTAAGAGAATGATTTCCTTAAAGAATGAAATATATACTTAATCTCGATTTAAGTATATTGAATATTTTCCAAAGATTGAAAATAAATAAATTTGTGAATTACTTATAAAATAAATAAGTATGGAAATGTTTTTCCCATGTGAAATGAAGAGTTTAGAGAATTTATCTTTTTAAAGATAAATTGAAAATGAATATAAAAAAAATCGAATGGAAATCGTATATTCATAAATATTTTGGAAATATAAATTCAATATGGAATTTATAAATGGAATTTGGAAAATGAGTTTAAAAATAAATATTGATTTATTTTTAAAGAATGGAAAATATATATCTTATAAAGATATTTTTGGAAAATAAATAATTTGGAAAATTATTTGGAATCTGGTGATGTTGTGCATATCTATTGATAGTTCAATAACCGACTATCAATATTTACCTTTGAATAGGTATTTGTTGTGATTTGCTTGAAATTGGATGCCACACTTATTTTTTTTTAAAATAAGCGCTCACTATTCGGGTTAACCGGGAAAGGACCTTGGGGTCGATAACCCATTCCGAATATGTGATACGTCGTTATGAATTGCATTTGAAGATCGGTGTTGAAGACCGGATATTTTCGAAAACGAAAGGGTTTCTTGTTGATTGTCTTTGCACTGGCCGATCCCCGGTATAGAGATCTCCATATGTGATGGGAAATTCGGGCGTGATTAGAGATTATCCGGATTGCAAGGACTTCTTTGTAAGTGCCTTCGATTCTGTTCGATCCCGGAACAGACTTGTATGGATTGTGTGTCTGACATTACAAATTGAGATGTAAAGCCGATTTCTTTCAAATATATTTCTGTTGGTGGCGGAGAATTTATTCTCTTAGCTTAACACCCTTCTTTGAGACGTACGAGCTCAGAGGTTATATAGTTGAAGGTTATCAGCGATATACTCCCAATTTTGGTAATGTGACATGCTGAGTGTTGCTGTGAAATGATCATTGTGTTGATCATTTGTGATAGGATCATTTGTTTGATCGTCTATCTTTGTGATCATTTCTATGATCATTTGTTGACCCAAAGCACGGCTTTTGTATAAAGTGTGTTTTTATGGACGAGACTTCGTCGAGCCTCACAAACCGATAATGGTCGAAACAGGAATTGTGCGGCAAGGTTTTCAGGGATCGCTTCCCTAGGGTATGGCCATTCCTTCTGGAAAAGGGTAGTATCATGGTATGGAGCCCAGATACTTACTCATGTTGAAACACTTATTATTATGGTGTGATGTTGGTTAGAGAGCTCTCGTTTAAAGGTCCTAAAGGACCGGGGGTGGCATATCTGAGGGTTTGTAATATCCCTTGGGAAAAGGGGTTCCCGGCCTTGTTTAGCAGAGAACGGTTTGGTTCTCGAGGCGTCCTTCCAGAGGCGTTTCCATGTGGCAATGGGAAGTTCCTTGGCCTGACCATTTGTTGGAAAATCCATTCTTCAAATACGAGCCTTGTACGGTATTAGTTGTATTACCTGCCATCTACTTATGGTGGCGCCCCACTGTTTGGATGGTAGCTATAGTAGGCATAGTTTGAAATGTCTATGCTGGCTAAGATTTATATCTTTACTTTCGAAATGATTTTCTACACTATGCACTAGTAATAATATCAAATGTTTCTTTTTAATGCGTATCAAGCATCTTTGACTAACATAAGAAGAAATCTCCTCCAAGTCTGCGTTTGCATTGTGTGTGTGGCGGGAGGTCTTATGGTAGTCTCATTTTTAAAAGCATTGCGAATTGACTTTAAAAATATTCCTCTATTTTGATTTTAAAGAAAAATAAACTGTTTTGAGTTCTCACACCAGTCACATGACTGACTCGGAGTTTATTGTTTTCCTTCCTAAACTCTGGGTGCCCACCAATTTCCACACGGGCAGTCAAGAGTTAAGGTTTAACAGGATATTCTGGAATTCAGGAGTTGCTGGAGGCAAGCTGGATGGCATAGCATATTACTAGTATAGTACTTCTTTTTCCGCTGCATTGTTGTTGTTTGATGTTGTACGCTCTGATGATATGATGTAATGAAATGTAATGTAATAACTGATATAGTTCTTTGTGTAAAGATTATTCATTTATCTATTATATGTTGTTCCGCTGCGAATTGTGAGATTCTGATGTTGTTATGTTATTTCTTTTTGTTCTATGTTCTATCTTCTTTTCTCTCTTCTTCTACCTCTTTCTTCTTTCTTAAAACCCTAATGGTTCGTATTTCCGTTCATCTTGAGTTAATCTATGGAGATTAGTGCCACTTCAAGGGGTACGGCAAAGCGGATTATTACATAAGTATTCAACTTATAATATAGATTTTGGTTTATAATTGGGTTATATAAATTGAATTGGATTTAATAAAAGAGATTTATAAAAGATCAAAGTTATAAATAGAAATGGAATTTATAGACATTGTTTATAAATTCGAAAAATCAATTGAATTTGATCAATTGAATATAAAAGTTATTAAAGGAGTTATATTCATGTTTTTGAACAGTGAATATATCGTTAAAATAAAATGGATATCTTTTGGGAAAAGGATGTTTTAAATAGAATTTAAAACGATTTAAAGACGTTTTAAAATGCATTAAGTATCGAAAACATAGATTTCAACATTCATTGTTGAGATAGACGTTTTCGAGAAATAGAAGGAAATGAATACGTAGATTTCAACACTTATTGTTAAAATAGGCGTTTTCAAGGAAATAAGGAAATGGTGGACTATAACACTGTTGTTATAGTAAATGATTTCCGAAAGGAAATATTTTTGTATAGTATTGGGATTTATATATCTATTTAATTTCGAATCCCTATACTAGTGATTTTTGGGTTGTCGTAACGATGTTTTACGCAACATTCGTTTTGACCCAAATAGATGTGAATAAAAGAACGTTTTCCTTAAAAGAATGAAAAATATTCTTAACTATGGGTTAAGTATATGGAATATTTTCAAATTGTTGAAAAATAAATAATATTTGTGAATCACTTACTTTTAAATAAGTAGGGAATTGCTTCTCCAATATGAAATGGAACGTTTTTAAGAATTTATCTTTTTGAAGATAAATTGGAATTGAATATTTGAAATCTATTGAAAACTGTAGATCAGTAGATATTTTGAAATATAAATTTACTATGGAATTTATAAATGGAAAGGGAAAATTGGTTTCAAAATAAACGTCGTTTATTTTTGAAGGGTGGAAAATTATATATCTTATAAAGATATTTTTTGGGGATTAAATAATTTTGGAAAATTATTTGGAATCTGATGATGTGGCGCATCTTTATTGATAGTTAAATAACCGACTATTAGTATTTATCCTTGGATGGTATTTGTTGTGATTGTTTGAAATTGAATGCTATACTTATTTTTAAAATAAGCGCTCGCTATTCGGTTTAGCCGGGAGAGGACCTTTGTGTCGTATATCCCATTCCGAATATGTGATACGTCGTTATGGATAGCATTTGAAGACCGGTGTTGAAGACCGGGTATTTATGAAAACGATAGGATGACCTATCGATTGTCTCTGCATCGTTAGCTACGATATGGAGATTTCCTTTGTGATGGGAAATTTTATCGGGATTGTGATTACCCGGATTGCAAGGGCTTCTTTGGAAGTGCCTTCGGTACTATTCGAACCCGGAACAGACTTGTATGGTTACGTGTCTGACATTACATTTTGAGATATAAAGCAGATTCCTTTCAAATACATTTCTGTTGGTGGCGGAGAATTTATTCTCTTAGCTTAACACCCTTCTCTGAGACGTACGAGCTCAGAGGTTATGTAGTTGAAGGTTATCAGCGATATATTCCCAATATGGTAATGTGACATGCTGAGCGCTGCTGTGTGATGATCATTGGTTGGTCATTTGTGATATGATCATTTGTTTGATCATTTATCTTTGTGATCATTGCTTTGGTCATCTGTTGACCCAAAGCATGGCTTTGTTGCACAAAGCGTAGCTTTATGGACGAGACTTCGTCAGACCTCACTCCCCGGAAATGGTCGAAACAGGAATATGCGGCAAGGTTATGAGGGTCGCGCCCTTTAGGGTATGTCATTTCCTTCTGGAAAAGGGTGGTATCATGGTATGGAGCCCAGATATTTACTCATGTTGATACACTATATCTATTACTGTGTGGTGTTGTTGGAATCGAGCGCTCGGATAAAGGTCCCAAAGGACCGGGGGATGGCATACTCGAGTAGTAGTTACCTAGTTACAGAGGTAACCCGGCCTTGTGTTGGCAGAGATCCGGTTAGGTTCTCGGGACGTCCCGCCAGAGGCGATCCCATGTGGCAGTAGGAAGTTCCTTAGCCTGACCATTTGTTGGAAATCCAATCAAAACAATACGAGCCCTGTACGGTTTTAGTTGTATAACCTGCCATTCACTTATGGTTGCGCCCCACTGTTTGGATGGTAGCTATAGTAGGCATAGTTCGGAATGTCTATGCTGGCTAGGATTTATATTCTACTTTCGAAATTGTTTTCTACACTATGCACTAATAATAATATCAAAAATGATTTGATTTATGCGTAGTAAGCATCTTTGACTATCATAAGGAGAAATCTCCTCCAATTCTGCGTTTGCATTGTGTGTGTGGCGGGAGGCCTTATGGTAGTTTCATTTTCCAAAAAGCATTGCGGATTTCAAAATTTAAATTTTCTTTTTGCTTGGTTTAAAGATAAACTATTTTAAGTTCTCACACCAGTCCCATGACTGACCTGGAGTTTATTGTTTCCTTCCTAAACCCTGAGTGCCCACCCATTTTCCACACGGGCAGTCTAGAGTTAGGTTATCAGGTTATTCTGGATTCGGGAGTTGCTGTGCAGATTTGGAGGCGAGCTTGGATGGCGTTGTATATTACTATTATAGTATTTCTTTTCCGCTATTTTGTTGTTGTACACTCTGATGATGTGATGTAATGTGATGTAATGTATAAAATATACTGTTCTTTGTTTTAAATGATTATTCATTTATCTATTATATATTGTTCCGCTGCGATTGTGAGATTCTGATATTGTTATCCTGTTCTGTAGTTTGTTTCTGTTTCTTCTATCTTTCTCTCTCTTCTTCTACCTCTTTCTTCTTCTTAAACCCTCATGGTTCGATTTTCCGCCTTCGATTAGGCGGCATTTGATACGGTGGACGTATTAATGTCGATTTTCGGAAGTCGAAGAATCGGGACTTGACAATATTTATGCATATGTATGTATGTAAAAAGCTTTGATTTAAAACCTGGAAGTATCCTGCTTCTCTGTTGTCCTAAAAAAGAGGTGAGTAAATCATGGAATCTGGAATTATCTTAAGATTGTAGGTGATGATCCTTGAAAATGTGATAAGTATTATGTTGTGCATGTCATTAAAAATGAATTTGTGTATAAATATGGATGACAATCTTTAAGTACATGCCTGGAACAGCCATATCATGTCCCTGTTTGAATACTGCAGGTTTAAAACCTGGTCTAAATTTTCAATTTATCAACCTAAAATGATTTCTGGGTCTTGATCTCTAATAAGAAAATATTCGAGTGTATATGACATAAATTTTAAAAATAAAATCTGAGTAAAATGTTGGTTAATGTTCCCAAATTTAAATATTACAGAGAAAATCCCTCAATAACTTAAACCTTGATTTTCAAATCTTGATGCTTTGATTATATACCCAGATTCGTTATCAAAAATGATGAATTTCAAAAAAAAATTATAGATTTTTAAGTTGTTGAGTATTGAGAAATTTTGTGTTGGTCGAATTTGATCTTGGGTAAAATTCTGGAGATCGACGATATAGGGTTGACCGAGACCTTGGTTGAAGCAAGTTTGGGTGTCTGGGTGTATGGAAAAAATAGTAGAAAGGTTAAGTATTTGCTGTGGTTGATGCGGCGAAGCTGACAAGGGTTTAAGGCAAAGTTTTAGTCAAGGAGGGTTGTCGATCGAAATTGATGTCTCGGTGCCGCCGGAGTAGTTCGCGAATGGGGGAAATTGTTCGTGAGTCTTCTGCGAAGTCACGGTCGAAGAGTCGAACTTTCTGGTGGTGGGTGGTGGCGTGTCAAAGAAATTTTTGGGTGAACAGATCTATCCTGAGGGCCTCGTTCTTCTCATTTTTGATTTAGGATATAATTGTTGACGCTGAGTTGTTGATAGGGTTCAGATGGTCGATGATGACCTGCTGGGGGTAGCGACGATGGAGGGAGGGGGGTCAATCATCAGTGCATGTGCACGTATATCAGTGCATGTCTGTCTGTGTTGGATTGCTTACCTTGATCAGGGAAGAAGAAGAATGGGTTGGGGAAAATCATGTGTTGGATCGGGTTTATAATCGGAATATTGGGCTTTGGACTCGAAGTGTTTTTAATTGCCTTTACTATAGTTAACAAAGTTCTGAAATGAAATTTTTACTGAACTAACAAGTTTTGAAAATTTAGGTAGAAGATGAGGAAATCCGAAGTTAGACTCGACGGGTAGAACCTGGATTAGTTTAAATGCAGGAATTTTAAAGGTTTACAAAACAAGTTTTAAAAATGTAAATTGAGTTTAAATTTTAAAATTTTTATGTAAATTAAATGTTTTCTTAAACATTGATTTGGAAGATTTGAAGTGTGTTTAACTTAAATTTTTTAAGTTAAATTATAAGTTATTTAAAATCTTAAATTTTAATTTAAAGTTTAATCTAAAAGTGGAATGTTTTGAAATGTATTTAAATTTTGTTAATGATTAGTAATTCATTAATAAAAATAAAGATTTGTCTTAAGAAATAATTAAGATTTGGATAATAAATAAATAATTAATCAAATAGGGTACTTAAGAGTAATTAACTAATTCAATTTAATAATAATTACGATTTACTAATTAATAGTTAGAGGTTAATTAAGTAATTTAGTGGTAATTAGTAACAAATTAATTACTTAATGGAAGTAATTAAGGATTAATTACTTAGTGTAATTAATTAAGTATTGATTAATTAAGGAAACTTATCAGTGATTAGTAAAATAATGAGTATGATTTATTAAGGGATAATTGATAAATGAAATAAATATGAGATACTTAATTTGAGTGGTTAATCAAGGTTCAATGTAACTGGTATAGATGGGTAAAGAATAAAAAAATATGTGTAATTAATTGAGAGTTAATTACTTATTGTAATTAAGGAATGATTAATCAAGGATGATCAATCAAGATGAATAATTAAAGAATGATTAATTAATTGAATATAATTAATTATTGTTAAACAAGCAAGGTTTATAGGTAATAAGTAATTAATTCAATTCATTGATAGATAATTAAAGTAATTAGAAATGGTATGACTAAAATATTTTGCTTATGAATGATTGAATGATATTTGAATACCTTGGATTATTTGTTATCCTGGTATGCGATCGTGATGCTATGTGATATGAAATGTCATGTAATATCATATGATGGATTGAACAGTGATAATGTGGTTGTCTATGGTAAAATATTGTATAAAGTGACATCATATATTTAAAGCTTGAATTACATTTCATTTGAATAATTTGGGTTAGGATGACATTGGATTCGAAGGGACCGGGGTCGGGTATTAGTTAATACCTGAAACCACTTCGATCCTTTGTGAATTGATATGTGAAATCAATAGGCTGGAATGGAATGATTTAAGTAAATAGGACCATTTAATCTAAGTTTTGGTACTTAAAAATTGATGTGTGAAATAAGTAATGTCTATAACAACTTGTGAAGTTGTAAATTGATATGAGTTACCCCGGATATTATGATAGCAGTATGTTTTGTATTCCATGTTAGATGGGTTTACTCACGCTGGTATCCAGCCTGACCCGGGTGTTACTTTGATGTAATGCTTGGGTCAGACCGAGTATTACAGCTTTTCAGGTAAGGACGTTCTAGAGCTCAGGAGGCGAGCTGGATGGCAGGAACGTATAGAGTATTTCCGTTGTGATATATTACTGTTATCTAGGACATGTTGATACGTGTAAATGTCCAGTGTTTTGTGAGATGTTGTAACTCTGATGTGTTAAAATATAATTGAAAGATACAGTATTCTTTGTAAATTGTTATTATTTGATATTATATTTTGATTCGTTGCGAAAAGTGAGATTCTGTGTTGTGTTTCTGATTCTTTTTCTTCTATCTCTTTCTTCTTTTCCTAACTATCTGGAATTTTCGGGATCAAAAATTTTTGGGTCGTTACATTTGGTATCAGAGCAGAAGGTTAAGCGAGAACCTTGGCTTTGGTGGGATTACTCATTAAGAATAGGGTCAATGGTACCCTAGAATGAGTTGAGTGTGAGTGTGTGTGTATATATATATATGAGTGCGTACTTGTTATTTTCTTATATAAAGATTTTAAATGATTTTATAAGAATATATTTTGATATATATAACAATATTTCTTTCTAATAAACATTAAGGAAATTGGTTGTTAAATTATTGGAATTAAATTAAGTGGTAATAGAAATACAATAAAATTAAAATTAAATAAAAATAAGTTTGAAATGGATTCAAACTGAAATTAAATCTTGAAGTTGGGAAGGAATTTCAAAATAAGATGAATTAGAATTGGTTTCAAACCAGAGAAATAGAATGGTTATTGTGTTTAATAATGGGATGATTGTTTTCCAATAAACAATAAAATGTTTTAAGGAAGTAACCATTTAAAGAGAGTAACTTGTAAATTTGAAAAGATATAAATTAAAGTGGGTTTCAAATTGTGAAGTTCTGAGTTCTAAATTTAAACATTTGAATTGGTTTCAAAATGTTAGAGGAAATAATATTATTCAAACTATTTTGAATATGATCTTATTTTGAAATACGAAATGTTATTTAATGTATTTGAATGAAAGGGGCCTATTTCAAACAAGGGTTGTTTGGAATTTTAAAGGAATTTGTTTAAAATTAAAACCAAAGGTGGTTTAAAATTTAAGGTAACCAGGTGTGCAAAGGAAATAAACTCTAAGGTTGAGTTTTGAACTTTCTTTGGAATATGATGTGAACCCAAAGTGAAGTAGGTTTTAAATTTAAGTGGGAAGGATATTAATCTGAAGTTCAAAATTTGAATGGGAATTCAAATTTTGTAAATTTGAATGGATTAAGTAAATTGAATTTAACTTGGAAGAAGTTAAATAAGTTTGAATGGACAACCTGATTTGGAAATTTCAAGATGAAATTAAAATTTAACTTGGAAGGATAAATGATTGATTGGAATTGAGAGTTTGAGTGATCTCAAATTGGGTTTGAGATTCGAAAATTGGAAATGGATGGATGTTTTAAAATAATTTGAATGATACCATCCTGTTGTTATTAATAATCTTTAAGCTGTAAATTGGATTTGTTTAAAGAAATGGGGTGTGGTAATATATCCATAATTACGGTAAATTGGAATCATTTTGGACTTAAGATTTGAATGTTTAAGATAAAACTTCAAAGGTTTGGTTTCAAAATTGAAATTTGATGATAAATTGAATTTCAAAGATTTAGTTGTTTAAAAAAGGATTTGAATTATTATTTGAACTTTGAAATAGGATAAAAATGGAATTTGAATAAAATGGTTTTAAAAATATAAGTTGATTTGATTTAAAGGATTAAATCAACATTTAAAAATTTAACTCGAACTTATATAATTTGGGATGGTCTAAATTTGAAATTCGAATTGAATTAAATTAAATTTGATTTGAATTAATTAGAATTGTGATTGAAGATGGATAAGTTTAAAATTCAAATGGAAATTTGAATTGGATAATCTGAAAAGGAATTGAAGTTGAATAAGTTCAAATCCAAATGGGAATTGGGATTAATTCAAAATGAAATTGATATGAATTGAAATTGGAACTAGCACAATTGAAATTTATTTGAATTAGTAGAATTTGAGATCAAAGTTGAATAAAGTTAAATTTGGAAAGAAACTGAGGTTAATTCAACTTGAATTGGGGTTAAATCAATTTCAATGGGAATTGAAGTTATTTAAATTGGAATTGAGTCAATTTAAAATTGATTGAAAATGGAGATTGGGAATTGAACAGTTTGGCTCTGGACTATTTTCAAAATAAATTGTTTTAGTACAAATCTATTTTTCCAAATTATTTACTATACAACTTTTCTTTTTAAACCTAAAACGATCTTATACTTGTTTTACAATTATTTTTGGAACTATTTAACAATTTTTCAACTGTTCTATAAACTAATTACTATTTTTTTACTATTTTACAAATTAATTACTATTTTTCTACTATTTTGCCATTATTTAAAATTTCTATAACTATTTGACTATTTTCCAACTATTTTACAATTACTTAACTATTTTGCAGCTATTTTACAAACTAATGATTATTTTTCAATTACTTATATATTTTTAACTTTTCAAGCTATTTTCTAAACTTAAACTGGACAGAGTTTAAACTGTTTATGATTGAATACCCAATTGAGATAAGAATAGAGGTGATAATCCAAATGGGATTGAAGCAATTTTGAATAAGTGAATGAAATTCAAGTGAATGTGGATAGAAAGAGAAATTGATTTAGTTAATAGTCAATGAAGATAAATACGTAGGATGTACGTATGTTATTCTATTCGCATAGCGATTTGATCCGGATTCGGGCATAGAATTTCGAGATAGTT
The DNA here is from genome assembly GCA_030765085.1 of Allium cepa. Lineage (NCBI taxonomy): Eukaryota > Viridiplantae > Streptophyta > Magnoliopsida > Asparagales > Amaryllidaceae > Allium > Allium cepa. The sequence goes on along the minus strand of CM060928.1, from coordinate 782,595,054 downwards.
TATCGATCCGAGTTGGGATTTTTCGCTCGATTTTCGACGACGAACCTGGATATGGATTGTTGATTGGTTCTGGATATTCTCTATCATAGTTATGGCTATGCAAGGAGAATGACGGTTTCTGATCAAGAAACCAGTTCTGAGTCCGCGCTAGAAAGTCGGGTGGACGATACTAGTTCGGAAGTGAAATTATGTAATCGAGTGGGTGATCAGATTGGTATAGCGTACGGATGATATGTGTACATCGTACGGGTTTGAATGAAACTGATATTGAGAATTTGTGGATAAGAAATGTGAAATCATTTTTGAAATGAAAAGTATATTTTGTGAAATATACAATGAATAAAGGTGAAAGTTGGATATTTCTATGATGACAAGAAAGATGGAAACAACTTTATAAAAGAGTAATCAAATTTGAATATTTGATTTGACATAAATAAAGTTATATATCTTTGTTATATAAGATAAATCCCCCTTTGTCGAGTCTATTGCCGGAAGGAAAAAAATTGAAAGTGTTTGGCGTATAAAAAAAGGGTTTTATACAAGTTTGAAATGATCCTAAGATTTTTCAAGGTTATATATATCTATATATAGAGGATCTTGTGAGAATGATTTTGAGAAAGGTTTTTGAAACCTTTGGATTTGGAAAGGCTTTCGATTTTTGGGTAAAATCAATATTGGTATTTGGAAAAGCCTAATTTGAGAATTATCGATTTTGGGATAATCGATTTTGAGAAAGGAGATTTATATGAGATTCATACTAGGTGTATGATTTGGAAGATACTATATGTGAGTAGTATAAAGTGTTTTGAAAATGGCTCTGGGGAAAAAGGCAATCCCTTGGAATGGACTTCTCAGGAGTACCATAGGTTGGTACTGCCTTGAGCCTCTAAGGGGGAGGTTCTAAAGTTGATCCTGTGAGGAGTCCGGACAAACTAGTTTCTGAGGATTATTGGGTAGCAAAAGTCGAGGGTGTTGATGCCTACAGAGGCATTTGGGTTGTGCTGTGACGACAGTGTAACTCGATGTCGCTGCAATCTACTGTGTGGACCATAGCGGAAATCGTGTGGAGGTGAGTGTCAACGGTTTACGCTTGATTTTGCCGGGAAGGCAATGTAACATCGGTAGACTACGATCAATGCTCGAGTGGAGTGGAGAAGTTTCATTCTTTTGGCAGCGAAATTCGAGGGCGCTGAGGCCTATAATTATATGGATTTTTGCTGTGATAGCAACGTAACCCACTTGTAGCTGCGATCTGTAGCGGGTTCCATGGTGTAATCGAGGGGCGCGGAGGCCTACAGTTATCTATGTATTTTGTCGAGATGGCAACGTAACCATCGGGTTAGCTGCGACCATGGATGGGAGTGATGATTTCCCGAGCATTCTCACCAAAGAATTCTCTCTATTTTCAAAATTGTTTTCGATATTTTCAATAAAATTATTTTCCAAATATTTTCACGAGGTGTTAAAAATAGGTCTGCTAAGTACTTATCGATTTTCAGTCCTATGTCTGACCAACGTATGACCGAATTTCTGTAGGAACGAGGACGGACTTATTGAAACATCGAGTTATAAAAAGTATTTTTATAAAACTATTTTGGCAGTATTACAGATTTTAAAAGTGTTTTAAAATAATTAAAGGATATTTTAAATGGTTTTAAAATATTTAATAAATTCTGGCTTCGTTCCTTTTCGAGGACGAAAAGATTCTAAGGGGGAGAAATGTGATAACCCGGGCTTTGGACATCTGATAAATGGGTAATTAACTGTTTTAATCAATTGAACAGATAAAATTATGATAATAAAATATATCAGCATGTGCAAATGAATTTGGAGATATAATAAGAATTGAATTATTCATATCTGGGAAAAATAATTATTTAGTAATCTCCTTTATAAATTATTTAGACTTGACAAAATCGTTATTTTCAAACAATAATAATAATTGTGTTGTATATATATGGATTTTAAATAGAATTATTATATATAAATGGAATTTGAAATTGTTAAAATAGTATGTATCCATCAATTGGATTTTTAATTTTAATTTGAAATTTAATTTGAATTTGGATATTTAAATTGAAGTTCAAAGGATAGGTATATATATATATCTTAAGTTATACTTTGGTTTTAAAATGTCTTTTATTTGATTTTATTGAAAACATAAATTGTTTGTATTATTTTCTTTTTAAAGAAATTTGTTTATATAAATTAGAATATGTATATATAAATTAGAAAATTAATTACAAAAGCATTTAGTAAATTAGAAATGTATTAACTAATTAGGATATTTATATAAGAGCTTTTAAAAATCAATTTAAAAATAAATGAAATATACAAATACATGTGTTAGCATATAAATTTACTTGATAACAAGTGTTAAGAAATTAAATATGGTAAGGGACAAGTGTCACTCCTTTAGTTTATTTATGTTAATTTTTATAAAATCATAAATTAGATTATATAAGTGTACATCTTTCATACTTATTGCTTTTTCAAATCTTAATTCTAAATTCAAAGAAAAACTCAACCTGATCTACCCTACAAACCACAAAGAAAATCAATAAACACTCTTCAAGTTCAAAACACAAATACCTGTAATACATTTTCCAAATCAAAAGATCAATCCTATAACTATTCTTATTTCAAAGATAAAAACATGTAATCAATTTACTCCAAATGCAAGCCTGTAACCAAAACTGATAGTGCAACCTGGAATCAAAACAAAAAATCAAGTTCAAGCTCTCTGCAAATTCAAAATCGGTCACATTTAAAATCTATTTCTCTGTTTATAGGTGAGTAAACTACTATCTAAATTTAATCTGTTTTTATATGTGCCTGGATGTGATAATTTATGGGAACTATGATGGGTAGAATACTTGCATGTTGTTAGAGGTGATTATATATATATATATATACACACACGCACATGTATGTATGTAAAAAGCTTTGATTTAAAACCTGGAAGTATCCTGCTTCTCTGTTGTCCTCAAACAGAGGTGAGTAAATCATGAAATCTGGAATTATCTTAAGATTGTAGGTGATGATCTTTGAAAATATGATAAGTATTATGTTATGCATGTCATTAAAAATGAATTTGTGTATAAATGTGGACGACAATCTTTAAGTACATGCTTGGAACAGCCATATCATGTCCCTATTTGAATACTATAGGTTTAAAACCTGGTCTAAATTTTCAAATTATCAACCTAAAATGATTTCTAGGTCTTGATCTCTAATAAGAAAATATTTGAGTGTATATGACAAAAATTTTAAAAATAAAATCTGAGTAAAATGTTGGTTAATGTTCCCAAATTTAAATATTACAGAGAAAATCCCTCAATAACTTAAACTTTGATTTTCAAATCTTGATGCTTTGATTATATACCTAGATTCGTTATCAAAAAGGATGAATTTTAAAACAAATTTGTAGATTTTTAAGTTGTTGAGTATTGAGAAATTTTGTGTTGATCGAATTTTGGTCTTGGGTAAAATTCTGGAGATCGACGATATAGGGTTGGCCGAGACCTTGGTTGAAGCAAGTTTGGGTGTCGGGGTGTATGGGAAAAATAGTAGAAAGGTTAAGTATTTGCCGTGGTTGATGCGGCGAAGCTAACAAGGATTTAAGGCAAAGTTTTAGTCAAGGAGGGTTGTCGATCGAATTGATGTCTCGGTGCCGTCGGAGTAGTTCGCGAATGGGGGAAATTGTTCGTGAGTCTTCTGCGAAGTCACGGTCGAAGAGTCGAACTTTCTGGTGGTGGGTGGTGGGTGGTGGCGTGTCAAAGAAATTTTTGGGTGAACAGATCTATCCTTAGGGCCTCGTTCTTCTCATTTTTGATTTAGGATAGAATTGTTGATGCTGAGTTGTTGATAGGGTTCAGATGGTCGATGATGACCTGCTGGGGGTAGCGACGATGGAGGGAGGGGGGTCGATCATCAGTGCATGTGCACGTATATCAGTGTGTGTCAGGCTGTGTTGGATTGCTTACCTTGATCAGGGAAGAAGAAGAATGGGTTGGGGAAAATCATGTGTTGGATCGGGTTTATGATCGGAATATTGGGCTTTAGGCTCGAAGTGTTTTTAATTGCCTTTACTGTAGTTAACAAGGTTCTGAAATGAAATTTTTACTGAACTAACAAGTTTTGAAAATTTCGGAAGAAGATGAGGAAATCCGAAGTTAGACTCGAGTTTTCTTGGGTAGAACCTGGATTAGTTTAAATGCAGGAATTTTAAAGGTTTACAAAACAAGTTTTAAAAATGTAAATTGAGTTTAAATTTGAAATTTTTTATGTAAATTAAATGTTTTCTTAAACATTGATTTGGAAGATTTGAAGTGTGTTTAACTTAAATTTGTTAAGTTAAATTATAAGTTATTTAAAATCTTAAATTTCAATTTAAAGTTTAATCTAAAAGTGGATTGTTTGGAAATGTATTTAAATTTTGTAAATGATAAGTAATTCATTAATAAAAATAAAGATTTGTCTTAAGAAATAATTAAGATTTGGATAATAAATAAATAATTAATCAAATAGGGTAATTAAGAGTAATTAATTAATTTAATTTAATAATAATTACGATTTACTAATTAATAGTTAGAGGTTAATTAAGTAATTTAGTGGTAATTAGTAACTAATTAATTACTTAATGGAAGTAATTAAGGATTAATTACTTAGTGTAATTAATTAAGTATTGATTGATTAAGGAAACTAATCAGTGATTAGTTAAATAATAAGTATGATTTATTAAGGGATAATTGATAAATGAAATAAATATGAGATACTTAATTTGAGTGGTTAATCAAGGTTCAATGCAACTGGTATAGATGGTTAAAGAATAAAAAAATATGTGTAATTAATTGAGAGTTAATTACTTACTGTAATTAAAGAATGATTAATCAAGGATGATCAATCAAGATGAATAATTAAAGAATGATTAATTAATTGAATATAATTAATTATTGTAAGATGAATAATTAAAGAATGATTAATTAATTGAATATAATTAATTATTGTTAAACAAGCAAGGTTTATAGGTAATAAGTAATTAATTCAATTCATTGATAGATAAATAAAGTAATTAGAAATGGTATGACTAAAATATTTTTCTTATGAATGATTGAATGATATTTGAATACCTTGGATTATTTGTTATCCCTGGTATGCGATCGTGATGCTATGTGATATGAAATGTCCTGTAATGTCATATGATGGATTGAACAGTGATAATGTGGTTGTCTATGGTAAAATATTGTATAAAGTGACATCCTATATTTAAAGCTTGAACTACATTTCATTTGAATAATTTGGGTTAGGATGACATTGGATTCGAAGGAACCGGGGTCGGGTATTAGTTAATACCTGAAACCACTTCGATCCTTTGTGAATTGATATGTGAAATCAATAGGCTGGAATGGAATGATTTAAGTAAATAGGACCGTTTAATCTAAGTTTTGGTACTTAGAAATTGATGTGTGAAATAAGTAATGTCTATAACAACTTGTGAAGTTCTAAATCGATATGATTTACCCTGGGTATTATGATAGAAGTATGTTTTGTATTTCATGTTAGATGGGTTTATTCACGCTGGGATCCAGCCTGACCCGGGTGTTACTTTGATGTAATGCTTGGGTCAGACCGAGTATTACAGCTTTTCAGGTAAGGACGTTCTGGAGCTCAGGAGGCGAGCTGAATGGCAGGAACGTATAGAATATTTCCGCTGTGATATATTACTGTTATCTAGGACATGTTGATACGTGTAAATGTCCAATGTTTTGTGAGATGTTGTAACTCTAATGTGTTAAAATGTAATTGACAAATACAGTATTCTTTTGTAAATTGCTATTATTTGATATTATATTTTGATCCGCTACGAAATGTGAGATTCTGTGTTGTGTTTCTGATTCTTTTTCTTCTATCTCTTTCTTCTTTTCCTAACTATCTGGAATTTTCGGGATCGAAAATTTCCGGGTCGTTACACCACACCATCTGAACCTAGGCTCGAATCTATATGAATGGACCCTTTAGAGCATCTTTAATTTCACATCTTTGGAAGTCGTTGCTCAAGAGTTCCACCCCAGTTTTATTCACAACAGATCTGCTATGAATGTATGGTAAGTCTAATGTGCATTCTCCATTATACAGTTCCTCACAGTATTGAATTGCTCTTTCTTCCGATTCTTTTAAATTACTAGTTGCTTGACCTTTGTCATCAATGTCATTATTAACATTATTGAGATTCTTTCTTATTGACATTTTGGTGTAGAAGGATTTTGGGCATGTATTCCCTTCGATTGGTCATTTTTCATTTGATTTTTGTTTCAACTCTTTTGTCTGAATATGCACAGCATCTCTAAGTCTTTCCTACAGTTCATGGTATTTTTGAAATAGACATTCATCCGTTGAGTTTGTGTTTAGTCTTTTCTAAGCTTCATCACAATTTGTTGGATTCAATGGCCATAGTTCTCTTTGTTTATCTCTGGTTTATTCCATTCTTTTAGGTTGTTTTGATTGCTTTAATAGTCATTACTAGAATGTGTATGTTATTGCCTTCTATACTTCGCAACATAACAAAATTATTAGCCTTGTCATAATCTTTACAACCACACCAATAGTGAGAATATCTAAAAGGTTTACCTTTAGATTCATCACAGTTTTCATTAAGTTCGATTAAAAGTGGACAGTGATCACAAGTACAGCTAGGTAATGCAGTCACTCTTAGATTAGGAAATATGTTAAAAAGTCTGCATCAACTAAAACTCTATCTAGTTTGCTAGAGAATTTTTTTTACCTGACCACTTCTCCATGTGTACTTCAGCCCTCTCTGGAATGCTTCAGTAAGACAAGCACCGATAATGCATTCGTTAAATTCAGCTACCTATGAGACTTTAAGGTTAAGCCCGGCTTTCTTCTCATTGGTCTTAAGTGCTGCATTAAAATCTTCAAGCATAATCTGTAACAACCCATAATTTTTATAGATGTTTTTAATTCAATTTCATTTGAAGCTTTGACTTATAAATCATTTAAAAATTGGAATTTTGGAATTTTCCAATGTAATTTTGATTTTGTTTATAATTTATTGTCCAAATATAATAAAATAAAGATTTTCTAAAATTTTTATATTTTGGTCAACTGTCGTCAAACTTTGACTTTCAGTTGAAATTTTTAATTTTGAATTTTTTATTTCTAATTTTTTTCTCTGAAACTGTATTTGATTCTGATATTCGTGTTGCTTTTTGTTTCGTAAAATTCTGTTTTATACTTTTTGAATCTGATAAATTTCAGCATTTACACACGATTACTTTCAGCATTTTTCTTTGTTTATTTTCTATTTTATATTTTCTATTTCATTTCTATTTTCTATTTTGTTTATTTTATTTTCCATTCTCTACTTTCTATTTTCTATATTTTTGTATGGGCTTAGAAATTGAAAAGGCTTAAGTTTCTTTTCTTTAATAAGAGCGACGCTTTGTCCTTTTCTAGCCGTTCGGAAACTTTTCCTTTTCTTGCCATTCATTCTCTTTGCCATTCACGTACAAAACATCTCTTATCCATCTCATTACTCATTTGCGTTCCTAAAAGAAAATATACAGTAAGTTTCTCATGGATTCTTCCTTCTCTTTTCTTTTTATCTTTTCTTTTGGTTTTTCTCCTCCTCTTCATGCTCGGCCATCACCATCTCCTAGGCCTTGCCGACCATCTTCCTCCACCACCACCACCTCCTGCATAGCCAGCACCACTTCACCATCTCCACTGACCCTGGCCGTGACCTTCCTGATCCAAAACCCCATCACCAAAGCTTGTAGAAATCCTAGTCGAGACCACCATACCATCATCCCCTTCCTTTTAGCCTCGGCCACCATCATTTCCACCACCTCCTTGCCTTGCTTTGCCATGACCGGAACCATCTCCAAGCCGTGACCTGACCTGACCAAGTAAAGAAACCCAAGCCGAGCCATGTTGCCTTAGGACCGAGCCACTTGAACCCATGATTTTTCATCTTGCCTTGAACTTTTGCCTTCATCTACCCCATCTCTTCACATTCTATTACCATAGCCGTACACTTTTGTGACTATGGCCGAGCCTTTATGCCACAAATCAGTCATGGTTGAGCCATGTGCTGATGGTCTAGCCAATTTGCATGGTGGCCGAGCCACTTGCCTTGGTTGAGTCCATTTTTATTTCATTTTTGATAAATTATTTTATGTGTTGAATTTATTTTATGTGTTGAATATGTATGTTTATGTATGTTGTATTCTGTTTGTTTGCAAGATCTGAATCTTGGCTCATCATCCACGCGAATCTAGTCGTGCCTTTTCGTGCTTTGTGAAGTTTGGATTTGTGTTTTGAATTTGATCTCTAGCTTTAGAGGTGAGTTTATCACTCTCGGCATTCGTAGTTATTTGATTGTAAAACGATGACATGTGAATTATAGTTGATGATATGATAGTAATTTATATATGCCCGTGATATGATATTTCATGATGCTATAACCTGATTTATATATTTGTTACATCACCTGATATGATATGCTATGTTATACTGTTTATAATTTCTTGTTTCTCACACGGCAAGTTCCTTGTTAGTTTAGAACATTATGGGTTGAAATGGTACATACCCGAACGGACTTTAGAATAGGGAAAAATCGTTATGAGCTGAAATGATAGGCTCAAGCAATTTTCATATATTTTAATTGACTTGGGATTGTGCGTTTGAAATGATAGAACCCAAATTTTATTTTAAACTACGGATTGAAATGATACATATCTGTATTACTTGACCTAGGTTAGAAAATTATATTCAGACCCATGGTTAACTTTAAATATTTTCTGAAAATTATTAAGTATTTTGAAATATAAAATATGAAATTTTAACTTAAATTGGATTTAAATGATTTAAATAAATGTTATAGTGATTTTCTATAAGTTAGAAATGTATAAGTAAATAAATTGTTTAAAAAGTAATTTAAAATATGACTTGACTTCATGATTGAAAATTTTGTTTTCAAATGGAAATTTTAAGCTTAACGTAATAATAAGAATATTTTATTTATGAAATGGGTATTTTAAAATAAAGTATTACGTTATTTGTTAAGGTAAAAAGTTAAGTAAAATAATGTACTTTTGACTTAATAAATGAATTATTGTTTAATTTGGATATTTACTTATAAAATTTAATTTTATGTAATCATAAGTTAAATGATACCCAAATAAATATTTCTAAAATGTGAGATATGTTTTATAAGTTAAAATTGGTGAAAACTGAAATTTTAATGTTTTTGAAATGTTATAATAAATCTTAGTTTTGTATTGGCAGCATTTCCAAAATGCGTTAGTTTTATGGTAGCAATTTCTAAGTATTGTTGTTTCTGAAAATATACTATTTTTCTGAAATACCATTATACCTACAGTAATATTTTCTAAGTGTTGCTGTTTTTGAAAATGTACTGTTTTTATGAAATACTAGTATATCTACGGTAACGTTTTCTAAGTGCTGCTGTTTCTGAAAAGACAATATTTCTATGTATTATCATATTTTCCAAGTGCTGCGAATGCTATGACACAATGTGTTTTTTCGAAATTTTTATAATTGAATGAACTTAGAAATTCTACAACTTTGGAAATAAATATTATATTTTTCAAAGATATTGACATTGGATTTAAATGGTTTAAATGAATATGTTCTGATTTGAATTATAAATCATTTTAGAATTTATAACCATGAGTAATAATAACGTGGGGTTGTTAAAGAGACCGGGATCGGAAGTTGTCATACTCTCTGCCAACTCTGAAAACCACTTTAACAACCGTGTATGCGGTGGAGATTCCAGAATGAAGTAGGATGGCGGCGACGTTCTATTGAGGTATGTACGTGCACCCGACTCCCGTGAGTTGGCATAAGGTGACTAAAACAGGAGCAATCGACGGCTAATGAGGTCGCTCCTCTTATCGGACACACTTCTTCGTATGCCATTCTATTACTTTATGATTGAATGGTGGGCACCTTTGATTTTGGGAGTGTGGCTCGAGGTGGGCGGTAGCAGTTGTTACACGTTACCACCGGTCCGGAAGTGCAATTGGTATATCCACCCTGACATTGCCTAGTTGTGCCGTGTCACCTACTCTATCGTGCCTTGTACGACTTTGTTTTATACCATACCTATGGAGTGCCCTCTGACGGTGCCCAGTACGGGGGATATTACGGTACTGTATAGACTATGGGAATATATAAAATGTGTTAAGGTGGAAAATGTAAAGCCTTAACGCTATTTTCAATTATATTATACTTTACTTTAGACATTATTATAATAGCGTATATTACTACATAGTAAATAGTTTAACGGATCCTTAAAGGATGACGATCCCAAGCATCCTTTAAGTTACTTGCACATTTTATTACAGTTCACTTGAGTTGGTTTACATTCTATAAGTATGCATGTCCTGACTCGAGTGTTTTGTATTTTCTTTACGCTCGGGTCAGCCTGAGTATCAGCTTTGGATTTCACCTTCTGGAGCTAGAGGATTTGCTGGAGATTATCCATCTATCTAGTTGTTATCTATTTTCATTCAGTATTTCTATTCAGCTTACGTACTAGTGGACATTTATGTATTGGGATTTCTATTGTATTTACCTTTCAGACTTTGGATTTTGTACTTGTTTTGAGACTGTGCTTGAGACTGTGTGGTAGTAGCTTCATGAACTACCATGGTTATTTTTATTTCCGCTATGAGTTATTCTGATTTATCTGTGTCTTTGATTCTATGATTGGTTTTATTTGCTCCAATTTATATTACAATCTACCATTTTGAATTATTCAAGTCTGAAATGTGTGGTTTATTGTCAATTTGAATGGTCCAAAATAGTGGGTCGTTACATTTGGTATCAGAGCTTTGGTTTTAGGCAAACCTTAGCCTGCGGAGCAAAAACTCATTAGAGATAGGGTAGAAATACCCTAGAATAAGTGAAATCAATCACGGAATACTTTCTTTGTGAGTGAATGTATTTTAAGGTATAAAATGATTTTCAAATGATTTTAAAAGGGATTTTAAAAATTATTTTGATATAAACTTTTCTTGATTTAAAATCAATTTTTTTTTGACTTCTTCCTTTTTCTTACCCACCTTGTTAGTAATTCCTTTATTTAGGATATTCAATTCTAGTCGAATCTTATCCTATATTATCTTATCTTATCTAATATTGTCTTTGTTTCTCAATTACCTCTGTCCTAAAATTCATTCTTGATTTTTCAGGATGAGTCGCAGGAATGCCAGAGGTAGGGGTCATGTTGTTGCCCCCGTTCCTGAGCCTGCAGCACCAGTTAAGTTCACTACTCTCTATAAGGAATACACTGAGTTTGGTGGTACCAAGTTTACCGGATCTGAGAGCATTATTGGGGCTCAGTAGTGGTTGAAGGATTTGGAGAGGATTTTCTCCGGTCTTGAGATCGCTAATGCCCGGTAGCGTCAGTTGGCGGCTTGGCAGTTGAAGGGAGCAGCCTTGGATTGGTGGGAGTCTATCACGGCTAACACTGTTGAGGATGACATTTCTTGGGAACAGTTTAGGTATCATCTCCTATTGTTTTGAATTTGGTTCAGTTTTATCTTTTGAAATCTTTCTTATATTCTTTATCGTGCTTTAGGGATGCTTTTATTGTGAAATGGATGCCCGAGGCAGGGAAGTCTCAACTGTATCGGGAATTCATGGATATGAAACAGGGTAATATGTCATTTGCTGAGTATGATAGGAAGTTCAATGAACTTTCTAAGTTTGGCCCTATTCGGATTGACATTCCTCTCAAGAAGAATGAGAAGTTCATTGTTGGTGTTCGTCCGGAGTATTATGATCGTTTCATCGCTCATGGGCATAGCCCTTCCACTAGTCTGATGGATATGGCCATTAGATATGAGAATCCTACTTCTAAGGATCCCCCGGTTGCTCGTACTGCATCATCTCAGGCTTCCTCTACAAATCCTAAGAAGAGAAAGCCTAACTTTCATTAGCAGAGGAAGAATTGGAACAAGACTCCAGGTTTGGGATCTTCTTCTTCTCAGAGGCAGTCTATAGACCTATCCTCCATTACTTGCTTCAGATGTAATCAAAAGGGACACTATGCTAATAATAGTTGTCCTACTTTAGTTGGTGCTGCTGTTCCTCCAGCTCAGTTGACCAGGCATGATCTCGGTCATATTTGTCTGCATCCTAGCCATTTCAAGAACAAGTTCCCTACTAAATAGAAGGGCAAGTCATCTGGTATTTTTGTTGTTACCTCTGCTTCTTCACCTGCTCCACCTCCTACACCTACACCTGCTCCTGCTCCTAGTGATGCCCAAGGTACACTTCAGGGCCCTTTTTTCTCAGTTTTATTTTCCTGTTCGTGTTATGTTTGATACTGGAGCTTCCCATAGCTTTATATCTATGGAACATTGTGATAAATTTGAGCTTCTTTTTTCTTTCGAGTTGGCTCCTGAGCCTTTGTGTGTTTCAAATCCTATTAGTGGTCCTGCGAACCTTAGTAGGATTTGTAGAAATGTGAAACTCTTCCATTCTGGTTATCAGTTTTCTGGTGATTTCTATGTTCTGGTTTTTGATGCTTTTGATCTATTGCTTGGAGGTGATTATCTGAAGAGGCATGATGTCGTTATCTCTTGTAAAACCCGAACTATTTCTCTTATTGGTGATAAAGGTGATTCTTTCCAGTGTTGCATGCCTCAGGATTATGCTGGCAGCTTTATTTATTCTCTTGACTCTTCTCCGGATGATCTTGATTCTACTCCTGTGCTCAGACTATATCCCAATGTATTTAGTGAAGTCACTTCTTTACCTCCTAAATGGGAAATTGATTTCCGTATTGATCTTATTCCTGGAGCTCGGCCTGTAGTTCTTCCTCCTAGAAGAATGGCACCTCGTGAGAAGGTTGAGTTAGGGAAGCAAATTGAGGACTTATTCACCAAGGGTCTGATCAGACCTAGCCATTCAGAATGGGGAGTAGCAGTGGTTTTCGTCACTAAGTCCGATGGTTCTTTGAGGATGTGTGTTGATTATAGGAAGCTGAACAAGCTCACTGTGAGGAACAGATATCTTATGCCTCGCATCGATGATATGTTTGATTACCTCCATGGAGCTACTGTTTTCTCTCCGCTTGATCTTGCCATAGGTTTTCACTAGCTCAGAGTTGCAAAGGAAAGTATTCTCAAGACTGCTTTCTATGCTGAGAATGGTTTCTATGAATGGTTAGTTATGCCTTTTGGTTTGACTAACGCTCCTGCTTTCTTTGTTGATTTGATGATTCATGTTTTTCATGATGTGCTTAATAAATTTGTTCTAGTCTTTGTCGATGATATTCTTGTGATCTCCAAGTCTGAGGAAGAGCATAAATCCCATTTGAGCTTTGTTCTGGGAACTCTTAAGAGTCATCAGTTGAAAGCTAGATTCTCGAAATGCAATTTCTGGAAAGATGAAGTCTGATTCCTTAGACATATTATTTCTAGTAATGGAGTTTATGTTGATCCAGTCAAGATCACTGCGATCAACGTAAGTCTTTCCTTTCTTCTCTTTCTGAAATTTGATCATTCTATCTTTTATGTGGTCCTTATTTCTCGCTATTCTGTTGCAGGATTGGAAAAATCCTAGGACTCCATCTGATATTTGCAGTTTTCTGGGCCTTGCCGGTTATTATCGGAGATTCATTGAGAATTTTACTCGGATTTCTGCACCTCTCACTGCCTTAACTCGAAAGAATGCTAAGTTTATATGGAGTTATAAGTGTAAAGCTGCATTCAATGAATTGAAGCGTAAGCTTACTTTCGCACCAGTGCTTACCGTTCCAAATGGAAATGAGGGATTAATGGTATACACTGATGCTAGTCGTGAGGGTTTGGGAGCTGTTTTGATGTAAGATGGGAAGGTCATTGCTTATGCCAGTCACCAGTTGAAGACCCATGAAGCTAATTACGCAGCTCATGATTTAGAATTGCTTGCTGTGGTTTTTGCTTTGAAGCTTTGGAGGCATCATCTTTTAGGTGCTAAGTTTGAGCTCTTTACTGATCATCGGTCTTTGAGATATATCTTCACCTAGAAGGATTTGAATCAGCATCGGGTTAGGTGGCTTGAGTTCCTTGCTTCTTATGATCTCGACATTAGCGATACCCCTGGGAAGGCTAATATTGTAGCCGATGCTTTGAGTCGAAAGAAGGCTATGTTGTATCAGCTTGTTGTTTCTTCTTTTCCTCCTTTGGATCGTATCATTGCTAAGCAAGATGAGGATAGAATTATTAGATTGATTAAGGAGAGTGTTCATAGCAGAGTTAGTGGTAGTAGTCTTGATGGTAGTGGAGCTCAGATCGATGATAAAGGTATTTTGAGGACTAATAATTGGATTTGTGTCCCGAAAGCTGATGGATTGAGGCAAGAGTTACTTCGGTAAAATCATCAATCTAGAATTTCTATTCACCTTGGTGTGACGAAGATGCATAAGGATATGAAGAAGCTTTATTGGTGGAGAGGTATGAGGCGAGATATCACTATCTTTGTTAGTAGGTGTGTGACTTGTCAGCAAGTCAAGGCAGATCGTCAGAAGACCCCAGGTTTGTTGCAGTCCCGTGAGGTTCCCAATTGGAAATGGGAACAAGTTTCCATGGATTTTATTAATGGTTTACTGAGGTATCGGAGGGGTAATGAGATTATTTTGGTTATTGTGGATAGATTGTCCAAATCATCTCATTTTGTTCCGGCCAAATCTACCCGTTCTGCTTCCAGTTTGGCTGAGATCTATATGAGGAAGATTGTTCGTATCCATGGTTTCCTATCAGCATTGTTTGTGATCGGGGTCCTATCTTTACCAGTCAGTTTTGGAAATCTTTTCAAGAATCTTTGGGTGCTCGTCTGAATCTGAGCACTGCTTACCATCCGCAGACCGAGATTAAACGGAAAGAGTGAATCAGATTCTAGAGGATCTTCTTCGTCCTTGTGTTTTGGGTTATGGAGGATCTTGGGAAGATCATCTTCATCTTGTTGAGTTCACCTATACCAACAGTTAGCAGGTATATTTTCAATCTTCAATTTTGATCTTATGTTAATCTTTTATCTATCTCATTCCGTCTTTGAATTCAGGCTAGTATTCAGATGTCTCCGTTTGCTGCTCTTTATGGAAGACCTTGTAGATCTCCATCTTGCTGGATTGAATCCGATAATTATTGGTTCTTGGTCCTGATATGATTTTGGAGGCTTCTGAGAAGGTTGAGGAGATTAAGAAGAAGATGATGATTGCTCAGGATAGGCAGAAGAAGTATGTTGATAGGCAGAAGAAGTATGTTGATCGGCGTAGAAGGAGTTTGGAGTTTTCTATTGGTGATCTGGTTTTCCTTAAGGTCTCTCCCTTAAGGAATGTGATTCGGTTTGGTCGAAGAGGGAAGCTTGCTCCTAGGTTTGTTGGTCCTTTCCTTATCTCAGAGAGGATTGGTTCTTTAGCTTATTGTCTGGATTTGGCTGAGAAGTTTTCTGGAGTGCATAATGTATTCCATGTTTCGCATCTTTGTCGATATCTATATGATCCATCTTTGATTGTCCAGCCTTCTGCTTTCGAGAGTTTGGATATTGAACCTAATCTTACTGTCGAGAGGAAGCCACTTGGTATTGTCGAAAGAGGTACGAAGCAGCTGAGAAGGAAATCTGTCAACCTGGTCAAAGTGCAGTGGAGTACGGATGATCGGGATTGTACCTGGAAGATGGAGGAGAGCGTACGTGCTTCGAATCCGGAGTTGTTTGTTTTATGTACTATTTGCTTTTCTATCTTATCTTTCCTCGTTTTCGGGTCACGTTCCTTTTCGATGACGAAAGTTTTGAGTGGGGGAGAGTGTAACAACCCATAATTTTTGTAGATGTTTTTAATTCAATTTCATTTGAAACTTTGATTTTTTAAATCATTTAGAAATTGAAATTTTGGAATTTTCCAATGTAATTTTAGATTTTGTTTATAATTTATTGTCCAAATATAATAAAATAAAGATTTTCTGAAAATTTTATATTTTGGTCAACTGTGATCAAACTTTAACTTTCAGTTGAAAATTTTAAATTTGAATTTTTAATTTCTAATCTTTTTATTTGGAACTGTATTTGATTCTGATATTCGTGCTGTTTTTCGTTTCGTAAAATTTTGTTTTATACTTTTTAAATCGGATAAATTTCAGCGTTTATACGTGATTATTTTCAGCATTTTTCTTTGTTTATTTTCTATTTTATATTTCATTTTTATTTTACATTTTGTTTATTTTGTTTTCCATTCTTTACTTTATATTTTCTATATTTTTGTATGGGCTTAGAAATTCAAAAGGCTTAAGTTTATTTTCTTTAATACCAGTGATGCCTTTTCCTTTTCTAGCCGTTTCTTGCTGTTCACTCTCTTTGCCATTCACGTACAAAACATCTCATATCTATCTCATTTCTCATTTGCGTTCCTGAAAGAAAATATACAGCAAGTTTCTCATGGCTTCTTCCTTCTCTTTCTTTTTCTCTTTTCTTTTGGTTTTGCTCCTCCTATTCATGCTCGGCCATCACCATTTCCTAGGCCTTGCCGACCATCTTCCTCCACCACCACGACCTCTTGTATGGACAGCACCACCTCACCATCTCTATGTTGAATATGCGCTTTGCGCTATGTGATTTTTGTTTGATGATAATAAACATATATACATTCATATAAATGTATTTGGTAATGTACTATTTTGTTTTTCATAGTTTAAATAAATATTTGTTGAATAAAATTAAATTACACAGAATTCGAATTTGAATTCAAACAGAACAAGTTAAACAGATTTTGAATTCAAACAGAAATTTTTATTCAAACAAATATTTATTACAAATTGTAAATAGTACAATTTCATGCTCTCACTATACATGTACATTTTTGATTACAATCACATCACATTTACATCACGACCTTACTACATATCTCTCACACTCATATTTTTGTCTTCAACTATAATCCGGTTTGAATCCAGCATCTGAGTAATCTGCAAAAATATTTTAAACGCAGTAAAATTGAAAGAGAAATATTTTTGAAATTTGAAAGAAACGATGATTTTGAAAACATTGTTTGCCTCAGTTATTTGGGTTGTTCGTCATCATTTTTGACTGTGCAATATCTGTGCATATCGATATTTTTTATCAGGGACAGGTAATTACAAGTGGCTGCAGTACACATGTGTACATTCGTATACGTGTGCACTGCCTCGCCAACTCGTGTGCAAAAATCAAACAAAAGCACAGAAATCAAAAACAAGGTCAAGCCCAAGATAGGTTCAACTCAAAGCACCACTGACCAGACATTGCAAACACAGTCTCAAGCATGAAACAAGGTGCACCAGACCAGATTGCAAAAATAATCAAATATACACAAATGCAGCCCAATAGACTACAGCAACACAGTAGTAAGACTGCATCCACAGAAATACACAACTACAAGGCATTTTCATTGCAACTGCATAGCTACACAACAAAGCAAAGACCAAAAACTCAAGCTTCAAAAAGCTACAGCAACAATGCACCAATAAAGTCGAGACAAAGCAACTGTTCTTAACAGCAAGTTCAAACCAAAGCACAAAAGTGCACAGCAACACAAAACTGCATAGGACTGTAACAACCAGAATGAAGACAAGTACACTTGAACAAAATGAACAAGTGGAGCATCTGTGAAAACTGGGCAAGTATGGACAGAGTTCGAGCACAGTTGAAGCTCAAGACATCAAGTGATATAAGTCAGAGCAACAAAATCATCACAATGAAGACCACTATGCAGTGTACAGTAATACAACAGAGAAATGCACAAGCATGATACAGAGAATACAGTATGAAGACCAAGGCTGCAAATGTGAAAATGCTCAAACTCAGTGACAACATACTACAATGACCAAGTACAAGTGCACCAATGAACCATCAAAGAATGCAACAGGTTATGCTGCAGGGATGAATACAACATGATGCACTGCAACTCAAGGAGATAGGGTCGACCAAAAATCCAAATGCACAAAAGCATGATGCAAACTGAACAACTTACAAATATGCAACCATACAGCAGTCATGTATGCAACAGGTTCAAAGGCAATATGAACAAGTGACTCAGGTAACAACCAAATTAAGAATCAAGTCAGAACTCAGTGAAGTCAGTGAAGTCGAAAGCAACAGGGATGAACACTGTAAACATTAAAGCCATGGATATGATTCAAGAAATCAAAACAGTGCAGTGATGATCAGGACACAAAACCAAGTAAGAAATTCAAGTGTGTAAATTTGACAAAGTCAAATATCTCAAATCACGAAATCACAACTTCAAAACCGTGAGTAACAAATTATACGAAATTTATCAAGTCAGAGAAAGTCACGGAACCAAAATCAAATTCAAGCCGAGAATTCTCTACCGTGTCAACCAAGGAATCTAGTGCATACGAATTTGATTAAGTCAAAGAAATCTCAAGCATCAATACATAATCGAACGACCAAAGCAATTTTTTGAAATAATCAGTCGAACGCAAAAATAGGAAATCAAATCCTATTAAAACCCTAATCATCATCGGCATTTCAATCTGATCGAGTTCAAGTATCAAATTAGAAAAGCAAAAGGAGACAGCACATACCGAATTCACAAGCATCAAAACTCGATCGAGCAACTGCAAACAAGCTAGGGCAACCAATCACAGATCAATTGAAGAAACCAGAGCCATAATTGCAACGAAGAACCGAAGCCCTAATTGCAACGAAGAGCCGAAGCCCTAACTGGATCAAAAGGGAACGAAGCCCTAACTGGAACGAAGCCGCCATTATTTCTCACGAACAAATAAAAAGAGGATCGGGTGAAATAAGGAAGTGGGCCGGTGTTCAAAAACAAAAGGGGGTTTTTGTTTTTAATATTGTTAATAAACTTATATTAATAATGTTAATTAGTTTAGGGCTATTTTGTTCTTAATTATTATTTTCTACGAATCAAAGAGTTTAGGTAAATCACCACCTAGGTTTTAGGTTGTGTCTGATTGTCTATTTAGAGTTAGTTCAGTAAGCAGGGGTTGCGAGTTTGCAAAACTCTATAGGCGGTAGCAGGGTTTGCAAGTCTGTTAGAGTGTTTGTAAGCGTGATACTGTTTAATTCTAATAGAAATCTGGGAATGCAGCAGTAGGCAGGGGTTGCCGAAGCTGGGTAAATCTTGTGTGTGATTTACTTTTCAGTATATTTATTTCTGCAGTTTATTTTTGTGTTTAAATTAAGAAAATTTGCTATAACCCTATTCACCCCCCCCCCTCTAGGGTTAATTTAGATCCTACACTCCACTGACCCAGGCCATGACCTTCCTGATCCAAAACCCCATCACCAAAGCCTGTAGAAACCCTAGCCGAGACCACCATACCATCATCCCCTTCCTTTTAGCCTCGTCCACCATCATTTCCGCCACCTCCTTGCCTTGCTTTTCCATGACCAGAACCATCTCCAAGACGTGACCTGACCTGACCAAGCAAACAATCCCAAGCCGAGCCATGATGCCTTAGGACCGAGCCACTTGTACCCATGGCTTTTCATCTTGCCTTGACCTTTTTCCTTTATCTACCCCATCTCTTCATATTCCATTGACATATCTGTGCACTTTCGTGACCATGGTCGAGCCTTTATGCCACAAATCAAGTCATGGTCGAGCCATGTGTTGATGGTCTAGCCAATTTGCATAGTGGCCGTGCCACTTGCCTTGGTTGAGTCCATTTTTATTTCATTTTTGATAAATTATTTTATGTGTTGAATTTATTTTATGTGTTGAATATGTATGTTTATGTATGTTGTATTTTGTTTATTTGCAAGATCTGAATCTTGGCTCATCATCCACTCAAATCTAGTCGTGTCTTTTCATGCTTTGCGGAGTTTGGATTTATGTTTTGAATTTGATCTCTAGCTTTAGAGGTGAGTTTATCACTCTCGACATTCGTACTTATATGATTGTGAAACGATGACATATGAATTGTAGTTGATGATATGATAGTAATTTATATATGCCTGTGATATGATATTTCATGATGCTATAACCTGATTTATATATTTGTTACATCACCTGCTATGATATGCTATGCTATGCTATTTATTATCTACTGTTTCTCACACTGCAAGTTCCATGTTAGTTTAGAATCACTATGGATTGAAATGATACATACCCGAACGGACTTTAGAATAGGGAAAAATCGTTATGAGCTAAAATGATAGGTTCAAGCGATTTTTATATATTTTATTTAACTTGGGATTGGGGGTTTGAAATGATAGAACCTGGATTTTATTATAAATTATGGATTGAAATGATACATATCCGTGTTACTTGACCTAGGTTAGAAAATTATATACAGACCCGTGGTTAACTTTAAATATTTTTTGAAAATTATTAAGTACTTTGAAATATAAAATACGAAATTTTAACTTAAATTGGATTTAAATGATTTAAATAAATATTATATTGATTTTCTATAAGTTAGAAATGTATAAGTAAATATATGGTTTTAAATGTAATTTAAAATATGACTTAACTTGATAATTGAAAATCTAGTTTTCAAATGGAAATTTTAAGTTTAACGTAGTAATAAGAATATTTTATTTGTGAAATGGGTATTTTAAAATAAAGTATTACGTTATTAGTTAAGTTAATAAGTTAAGTAAAATAATGTACTTTTGACTTAATAAATGAATTATAGTTTAATTTGGATATTTATAAAATTTTATTTTATGTAATCATAAGTTAAATGATATCCAAATAAATATTTCTGAAACGTGAGATATGTTTTATAAGTTAAAAATGGTGAAAACTGAAATTATAATGTTTATGAAATGTTATAATAAATCTTAGTTTTGTATTGGCAGCATTTCCAAAATGCTTTGGTTTAAGGTAGCATTTTCTAAGTGTTGTTGTTTCTGAATATATTCTTATTTTCTGAAATACCATTATATCTACAGTAACATTTTAAAATTGCTGATGTTTCTGAAAATGTACTGTTTTTCTGAAATACTAGTATATCTACGGTAACGTTTTCTAAGTGTTGTTGTTCCTGAAAAGACAATATTTCTATGTATTATCACATTTTTCAAGTGCTACAAAGGCTATGATATAATGTGTTTTTTTGAAATTGTTATAATTGAATGAACTTAGAAATGTTACAACTTTGGAAATGAATATTATATTTTTGAATGATATTGGCATTATATTTAAATGGTTTAAATGAATATGTTTTGATTTGAAATATAAACCATTTTGGAATTTATAACCAGGGGTAATAATAACGTTGGGTTATTAAAGAGACCAGCATCGAAAGTTGTCATACTCTCTACCAACTCCGAAAGCCACTTTAACAACCGTGTACGCGGTGGAGATTTCAAAATGAAGTAGGATGGTGGCGATGTTCTATTGAGATATGTACGTGGACCTGACTCACATGAGTTGGCATAAGGTGGCTAAAAAGGAGCAATCGACGGGCTAATGAGGTCGCTTCTCTTATCGGACACACTTCTTCGTATGTCATTCTATTACTTTGTGATTGATTGGTGCACACCTTTGATTTTGGGAGTGTGGCTCGAGGTGGGCGGTAGTAGCTGCCACGCATTACCACCGGTCCAGAAGTGCAATTGGTATACTACCCTAGCATTGCCTAGTTATGCCATGTCACCTACCCTAGCGCGCCTTGTACGATTTTGTTTTGTACCATACCTATGGAGTGCCCTTTGACGATTCCCAGTACAGAGGAGATTATGGTACTATATAGACTATGAGAATATATAAAATGTGTTAAGGTGGAAAATGTAAAGCCTTAACGCTATTTTCAATTATATTATACTTTACTTTAGACATTATTATAATAGTGTATATTACTACATAGTAAATAGTTTAATGGATCCTTAATGGATGGGCGGTTCCAAGCATCCTTTAAGTTACTTGCATATTTTATTACAATTCACTTGAGTTAGTTTACATTGTATAAGTACGTATGTCCTGACTTGAGTGTTTTGTGTTTTTTTACGCTCAGGTCAGCCTAAGTATAAGCTTTGGGTTTCACCTTTTGGAGCTAAAGGATTTACTGGAGATTATCCATCTATCTAGTTGTTGTCTATTTTCATTCAGTATTTCTATTCAGCTTATGTACTAGTGGACATTTATATATTGGGATTTCTATTGTATTTACTTTTCAGACTCTGGATTTTGTACTTGTTTTGAGACTGTGTGGTAGTAGCTTCATAAACTGCTATGGTTTTTATTTCCGCTGCGCGTTATTCTGATTTATCTGTGTC
The DNA here is from genome assembly GCA_030765085.1 of Allium cepa. Lineage (NCBI taxonomy): Eukaryota > Viridiplantae > Streptophyta > Magnoliopsida > Asparagales > Amaryllidaceae > Allium > Allium cepa. The sequence goes on along the minus strand of CM060928.1, from coordinate 782,572,767 downwards.
TGTGATTGATTTTATTTGCTCCAATTTATATTACAATCTACAGTTTTGAATTATTCATGTCCGACATATGTGGTTTATTATCGATTTGAATGGTCCAAAATAGTGGGTCGTTACATAATCCATTGTTGTTGTATGCTCTTAGCTAATTCTTTTCCTTGTTTCTATAACATAGTTCTGACAGAAGCTAAATTGCTAGCATATACATAAGTTAATATTAGTTTAATCCTACCAACATCGCTTGCTTCAACAGCAATTTGTTTTTCCATTTTGATGACTGCAATTTTCCATTTGTTTTTGTCTCGTACTATCATGATTCTATCTTTAGTATTACATTTATTATTATGCACATCTTTCCAATCATAATTAGAGTATATTTAAAAAACTCTACACTATCACTTAGTAACTTGTTCTCAAATACACCTAAACGATGGTTTATATTTTATTCTAAAGTTAATGGTAATTGCCTAATGTTTGCAACAAAATTGGTTATAAATACCCAATTGCCAATGAAAGCACTCATTTACAATTCTAGATCACAGATAGTAGAAATGTAGATAAAATAAATGAGAAGAACACTCAAAATTTAAAAGGAAACACGCGGATTTAAAGTGGTTCGGCGTATGGCCTACGTCCACTGTGAAATGGCTGACTTTTACTGATCTTAGTTTGCTGGTTACAATGAATTACAACAGTAGAACTACAGTACAAAAGTAGTTTCGGTAGAGTCTGGACATAAAAGGACCCAAGATCCCCACTTTCTGAAGCTCTTGGACTGCTATTTATAGGTGTAGGCTGCAAATATCTCGTCCAGATCTCGAAAGACCTCTTCTCTCACGTGGTGAGCCCACACGATCGATCTCATAACATTTGCACGTGATCCATGTACGATACGAATGGAATTCATATCAATCAAGATCTTACCCAATCGAGTCGAGATCGAGCATAGACATTCTTGGGGTTGTACGCAAGCTCCTGTGAAAATTTGGTGACATTTAGACTTGTAGATTTTGAGTTACGATCGATGCAAGTTTGAATTTATTGAAGGCTGCTGAATTCGCATCGCTCTTGTTCGCATCGATCTGAGCACGTGCCTGCAAGTTGATGTGGCGCTAAATTCTTCGATCGATCAACTTGTTATGCCGAATGACCGAGTCAACCATTTTTACGTGTTCTCTCGTATCGATCACTTGAGTCTCTATTCGCATCGATGCTCATAAGTTACATCAGATCGATGACTGGGGGCCTTTTCGTATCGATAGCTGTTGGAGGTCATTTCCTATCGTTCAATCGATGATTCATTCGTATCGATTGTTGATCGATTTATACAAACAGTGCAATTGGAACCGATACGAAATGACTCCAATTGATGGATATGAAGTCGAGCTAAGTTAATGGATACAAAGTAGGACCAGACGAAGTGAACATGAAGTTGAGTGTACATGATGGATACGAATAGATGGACGCTTGATGGATGCGAAACCGATCGATGCGAAATGAGGGATACGACCCGATCGATGCGAAATGATGGATGTGAGTGAGTTGATTTTCTTGGTTTGCATCGGTCATATCTTGAGAATACGAACTCCGATTGACTTGAGATTTGAAACGTTGGTCTTCATACCTTTGCTGGTCCTGTCATATCAATTGTAGCTCGATCCGAGCTCGGACAAAATTTACCGACATCCATAGCTGACCTGTCTTTGGTTTCCAGTTAATCTTTTGGTATCACGGCCTTGTAAAAAGGAGGGATAACACTTGCCTCCCAAAACATGCCTTGCGATAGAAATGTGTGTTTTGTAATGCATAAGATGGATGTTCGTATCTTGTTAATGACCTGTAAAGAGATCGTAATCCTACCAGGCCGCAAATGGCGATCTTTCAAGATCGTATGCTATTCGAGGTGGTATGTGACCATTCGCGGTCGGGCGCCGTTCGATGCTAATTGTGACCGTTCGAGATTGGGTGTCGTTCGAGGCGAATTGTGAGCGTTCGCGGTCGGGTGCCGTTCAAGGCAAATTGTGTGTTCCCGGAGGGCGGGACTTAGTATCATTAATGTCAGATTTCATGTTCAAGTGAGTTTCTGAATTGTTTGTTATGACGGTTTATCACCATTTCAGAGCATGTCTTAGGACCGTTCACGATCCCGTACATGCGTAAGTGGCTTAGCCGTTATGGAATCACAAATCACAATTTTATATTCAAAATGAGTCTTTCAATAGAAATGTCCAACAAAATCAAGTCCAAACATGAGAAATAGAAAACAAAAGCAAAACAGAGACGTCAAAGTGCAAACACCTACACTGATGCGATTGATAGTCGTATCAGAGCATGCTTGAGGATCGTTCGTGATCCTAAACATGTGTAAATGACTTAATCGTGTTGGTGTGGAGTTTTCCACTTATTCGTCATTATTGCAATCAGTTGATGCTAAGTTGATGTCTCGATCATGAGCCATTCCCAGTTAGTGCAGGTGGTGATCGTTCTTGCTCCACCGTCGTGGCTCGCCTCCTCGCGTAATGTAATAGCATGTCGTTCCGAATATGCCCTTCTATCTCATCCCTTAAGTGCCTACAATCATTGATATTATGGCCGCTTAGCTCATGGAATAAGCAGTACTTGTCTGATTTTCTCTTATTGTTGGTCGGATCCCTCTTCATTGGCTTTCGATAAGGAACCTGCCCCGTGGTATCCTGGTAGATCTGTTCCAAAGTTTCATTCAACTCCGTATAATAGGTGAATCTCGGTTCATTTCGCGTTCCTTTTGATTCATCGTCGGTAGCCTTGGCTTTCCGTTTTCCTTTATCTTTGCCTGAATCTTTTTCGGGAGGATTTTTGTCTTTTACTGCATAAACTTCTACTCCCTTTCCTTCTTCTCTTTCAACATATACATCCTCTAACCGCGGCATCCTTCGGCCTCATGATAAAATTCTCCTAGATCCATAGGTGGATCCCTTATCAGTGAATTTTTGAACTCCTTTCCATCAGCTATGCCAGAAACAGCTGCCATTAAGACCATGGATGGATCTGGGCGTGGATGCTGCTGCATTAAATCGTGTTAGAAAATTCCTCAAAGATTCCCCAGTTTTCTGTTTTAGCATCGCCAGACTCATCACATTCTTGGGCCTTGAAATGTGAACTCTGAACTACCTCATAGACTTCTTGGTCAACTCGGCCCACGTTCCGATGGAACCGCTCTCCAATTGTCTAAACCATAGTGTTGCTAAGTCTATCAAATACAATAGGAACCATTGGGTCATGACCCCTGTGATGTCCCCAGCACTTTCATGTGCCTCATATATCTTGTCAGATGAACCGCATGATCCGTCCTCTCATCACATGTCCCTAGCATTGTAGCTTGAATTCAGGTGGGTTCTTGGCCTGCCTAATTGCGGGAGCGAAGGGGCTCATGTTCACATCTTCCGAATCTCTATTCACTAATCCGCCTCTCATCGCTCGTCTGACCATCTCCGCCAGTCTTTCATTGACATCCAGCTGTAATCTTTATTTGTTGCCTCCAATCTGCCCTTCGAGTTCACGAGGGAATTCTGGAATCCGCCATCCTGGACGAGCATCCGCTCCTCTATCAATGCCAAGTTGCGTAGTTTCAGTTGGTATCCTGCCCGAGATTGGATCAACTCGCTCCTGAGGCGTGGCCCCCAGCTCAAGGGCTACTCCTGATGGTCTTACTCTATTCGATTGCTCTTTGAGCCTTTTTGGTCCAGCTCCAAGGATCTGGGCTTTAGCTGCTCCTGCTGCTCCAACCTATCTAAATTGTCTGAGAATATTCTGCATCATCTCCTGCTGTCTCTTCCACAACTCTTCAGGCATAGCTTCCATCATCATCTCCATCTCATCTCTGGTGATGAAAGTTGAGGCGTGATTCACTCCTGAGGAGGCCTCCTGACTTCCTTCATGCTAGCTCCTTTCTGCTCTTGGTCTCCTTGCTGATTGCATTGCCATTGCTTTTCAGATTTAAGTCCTTAAGCCTTCAGATTCAAAATCCAAGTTGTACTATCCCTGAGTTCAACTCTCTATGAAAGCATAAAAATGTTTGTGTCAAAATTGGTCACTGTTATCCCGCTTTTTGGCAAAGCCACGATACCAAAAGATCGATCGAAAAATGGAGAATAGTTCGTCTCAGAGGTTGGTCATATTTCATTTCGCTATGGATATCGCTGAATTTTGTCCGAGTCCAGATTGAGCTACAATTGATAGAACATGACAAGAAAGACCGTAGAAGTCAGCATCTCAAATTTCAAGTCAATCCGAGTTCATATGCTCGAGTTATGATCGATTCAATTTAGAGGGGAAGACCTAAGTTTCGAACCGATGGCTGATCAATGGTTCGAACCGATCACCTTCGAATCCATCGACTTCGAACCCATCAACGCGCCTCGGGTTCGACTCCATCACTTTCGAGTCCATCGACTTCGAACCCATCAACGCGCCTCGGGTTCGACTCCATCACCTTCGAATCCATCGAGCATCAGTTGCTCGAACCCATTGACAGAGCCTCATTCGAACCCATCCATAAGGCCATGTTCGTATCCATCCATGAAGCCTCTTTCGAATCCATCACTGGAGCCCTGTTCGAATCCATCTAAGAAGCTTCGGTCGAATCCACTGGGTCAACTGGCCAAGGTGACGTGTCTTTCATCGGTTCGAATGCGCCGAAGTATATGGAGTCGAAGCATTCAACTTGGAGCAAAACCCGGACCGAGGCGAAATGTGTGCTCCACGTCAACACGAAGACACGTGCCACCATGGTTTCGAAACCATCGATTCGAATGCATGGTTTCGAACCAAACAGCCACGCAGTGAACCCCATTTCGAATCCATCATATCTCTCAATCCACTGATCCAAATGCCACGAAATTTTCACAGAAGCTTGCATTCATGTCGAAGAGTGTCCATGCCAAATTTCACCTCGATTGGACGAATTATTGATCGATTCGAATGGAGTTCGAACCGATGCCAAAGTGGGCCCAAACTTCCTGAGACCGGGCGTGTGGGCCCCCTCACGTGCCAGAAGTGGTCTTCCGAGTTCTCAGCGAAATATCAGCAGCCTACGCCTATATATAGAGCCCCAGGGCCAACAGAAAAAGGATCTTTCGACTCTCAAGCGCCCAGACTCTGCCGGATCGAGATCTCCATCATCCTACATCATAATTTTACTGTTGATTTCGAATTTCCAGTTGTAACTTGCTGTTGATTGCTGCAACAACTTGTAATCATTGAAAGAGAATCAATAAAACATCAAAACACTTCACAGTGGACGTATGCAACACGCCGAACCACTATAAATCGCTTGTCTACGCATTTATTTTACTGCTGATTGGAGTTTTTGTTAGATAATATCTGTTTTGAATTTACATTCTTCGTTGTTATCTCTTCAATGACTCCCGAAGAGTTTTGTGCCCAATTTTGACACAAACACTTTGGTGCTTTCACTGGGAAAACCCAGATTTTCTCCTGCTCGTTGGATCTGTCATCGATACCGGATTGAAAAAATCTAAGAGAGAGATCCAGATCATTGAATCCAACTTCCTTCCCTTCTATTCAGATTTGCATAAAGTCTAGGAAAGGAAATCAACTATCAAGATGGTTAGCACAAGAACCACCTCAAACGCTGTCAATCAAGAAGAACAGGATAGACAAAATCCTGTGCCCCCACCTCCATCTAATCAGAATGCTACTGGGCACTCTGAACCGTCCGGTCCGGTTACTCGACAAGAGTTGCAGTTGTCACTCCAAGAGCTGACACAGAGTCGGCAACAGCTAGAAGAACAGCTACGCGCTAACGCTGAGTTAATCAACAAGCTGGATCGCCAGAAACGAAAGAGATCCATGAGAGACCATGCTTCTCGCTCATCCAGCGAAAGTTCTTCATCCTCTGGTTATCATAACCGGCCTCCACGACCCCGGCTAGATGGGAGTCGTATGCCACCCGTTGGAAATCAACCGACATTGACCGTTGGACAACTCAGAGTTGGTCCGTCGGCCAGTTTCCAAACCGGACCCTCCTCCCGAGGAGGTGCCGTTCCTCACCACACCACAGAATACCGCACCACTAACGTTGCGGCTGAGCCAGGGGTCGACGTCCAAGATCAGTCGGACCTGGACCGTCGTCATAGCGGGCGTACTCCTGAACCGTACGTCCCAGAGGACTATGAGCCAAGAAGGCGAGACTTGGACCGTCGACGATATCCAGTTCAAACTCAAAGTATGGAACATGATCATACTCCGGCGCAAATACCGGATCTTTCAACTATGATACGTCAGATGATCCGTGAGAGTCAGGGATTCACAAACGACGATTGGGGAGTTTTCCGAAGTCACACTCCATTTACGGACGATATTCTTATTGCTGAACCCCCGCAGTGATTCCGAATGCCCACTCTACCCATGTACGAGGGAAACTCCGACCCTAACCAACATATTCTAAAATATGAATGGTCGATGACTGCTGCCAGGGCTGACGATGCAGTGAAATGTCGTAGTTTCCCCATATCCTTGGGGGGCATCGCTACCATGTGGTTCACTCGGTTTCCACCTCGATCCATCTCTTCCTTCGATCAGTTAGCCACAAAATTTGTCGAGCAATTCCGCATGCACGTCGCAAGGCCAAAAGATGTCAACACTCTATCTAGTGTCACGCAAGCTCCTGGAGAGACACTCAGACACTACTTAGAGAGGTTCCATACTGCATGTGCGGAGATTAGTAATCCAAACGACAACTCCATCCTTATGGCGTTGACTAAGGGGATCGACCCCGATTCTGAATTTGGCAATTAGCTAGCTAGGAAACCACCTGCATCATTGGACCGTTTCCATGCCAAAGCAGCTCAATTTCTGAGACGGGAAGATGCGAAACAGTCTAGGAAGCAAACCGATGTCGGTCCAAGTACAGAAGGGATCCAAAGCAATGTAGCAATCAAACAGTCCGGTGGGAGCTCCGCGTTAAAAATAAACAAGCTCGGCGAAGAGAAAGCGTGAATCAAATTAAGAAAAACAAGATCAAACTCGTGGCCCGCAGCGCAAGAATCCAATGTTCGACAGTTACACTCCTCTAAATACATCACTAGAGGACTTGTACTTACAAACCTGTGATACAATTCAATATCAAAAACCTGCACCAAGACTGTCGTCAGAAAGACAAATCCAGACGGGAAAGTTTTGCAGGTTCCATGAAAGCTACGGGCACAATACGAACGAGTGTCGTCACTTACAAGATCTTGTTGAAAAACTGGTCAGAGAAAGGAAGTTGGAACAGTTTGTGCGGACACCGCAGCCCAGAGAAGCGGGCCCATCAAATCCAAACAATGGACCCAATCGGACGAGACAGGAGGACTCGACTTGTCCTCGCGGAAGATTGGTGATAAACGCCATCAGTTACGGACCTACTTACTCAGGAGCCTGGAACGACGAAGATCTTCGTCACTGTCACACATGACAGGCTCCTTCAACCTATGAATACTTTGCAGTTTCCTTTGCATTCTAGAATTTGAATTTGTAATAAGGCACTGACTTTGCCATATTTTCTTATTTCGGCAATAAAGTACTATCTCTTCAAGCTAGAGCTGTGATTCACCGAATACAACGTTCAACAATCACGACACACGAAGAGCTAAGTTCCATCAAACGATGGAATTTATTCAAATAGCGAGTGACTGCGATACGACCGGCCACTCACTAAGTGAAACCCTAGCTCGGGGGCAAGCTGACGCACCAAAGGCTGAACTGGACCAACACACGACAGTCCTAACCAACAATTCGTTCCACAGCGTGAACGGACTCCAACTTCCCAGAGTGTGAATTGGAGTATAAACATTCAACAATTCGTTCCCACAGCGTGAACGGACTCCAACTTCCCAGAGCGTGAATTGGAGTATAAACATTCAACAATTCGTTCCCACGGCGTGAACGGACTCCAACTTCCCAGAGTGTGAATTGGAGTATAAACATTCAACAACTCGTTCCCGGAGCGCGAACGGACTCCAACTTCCCAGGGTGTGAATTGGAGTATAATCATTTAACAATTCGTTCCCACAGCGTGAACAGACTCCAACTTCCCAGAATGTGAATTGGAGTATAAACATTCAACAATTCGTTCCCAGAGTGCGAACGGACTCCAAATTCCCAGAGTGCGAATTGGAGTATAAACATCCAATGAATCGTTCCCAGAGTGTGAACGGACTCCAAATTCCCAGAGTGCGAATTGGAGTATAAACATCAAATCCATCGTTCCCAGAGTGTGAACGAATTCCTAAAAAGCCCAAATAGGTGTGACTGACCATCCAGCGGCTAACTCCAGATTCCCGAAGCGCGAGTCAGAGTACAAACATTAACTCCAGGTTCCCGAAGTGCGAACCCAAACATACATGTTTTCTCCAAGTTCCCGGAGTGTGAATTGGAGCACAAATACCAAGTCAAAGTTCCCGTAGCGCGAACTGAAATGCTAATACTAACTCCAAGTTCACAGAGTGTGAGTTGGAATGTGAACATCAATTCCAAGTTCCCGGAGCGCGAACCGTGTTACAAACATCGATAACTCTCGAATTCCCGGAGTGCGAACCGGATTACCGATCTCAAATTATCTTAAGTCCCCGGAATGTGGACATGTGCTTAAAGTTTGCAATAAATGCACTCAACCACCAAAACACAAATGTTATTCCCCTAGACTAGGGGGCAAAAAAGCTAAGTGTTAATCGCTAACCAGAGTGATACAATGTCTGAAGTTCGATTATTCATCGATCACAACTTGCGACCAAGATTCTCAGACTTGGAGAATAAAAATGAATTCTACTTGACGGTAAAAACACCACAAGTGCACCGGACTGAAAACAAGACACTACAAACACTTAAGCACAAAAGAAATGAGAGTTGAAACAAAGAAACTAAATTTTATTTCAACTAACTGAAGACAAGGACTTACATGCAAATAAGTTCTCCCAAAAAAGAATCCCTACTAACAGGGGCCGAACCTGCGTCTATACACGACCTACTAACAAAAAACGAAAACAAGTTCCTATCTACCAAAAAAAATCTGCTTGGGAGGCCGATCTATTCCTTCTTTCTGGGCTTCCTTATCAGCGGTTCGTCATCAGAATCGCTAGGAACGGAAATCCTTCGTTTGGACGACCTCCTCTCCGATGGTTGCTCTTCGGCCGGGGGCATAATATCTATGTCCTCCTCAGAACTTGAATCTAAATGAAGGCTCCCTGCCGGAGGAGTAGAAGGGATCGGACGCACAACGGAAGATGGGATAGTGTCACCCGACGATACTATCCTCGCAGGTGCTGGGCTCTGCGCCGCCGTGCTACCACCAACACTACCACTTTGCCCCGCAGCTTCTAATTTTGCATGAATCTCGGCCAGGATCTCTTCATCACGAATCGTCTGGGCTTGGCTGGGGGCATCCGCAGTCTGCATTGAAGAGCTAGAGGTTGGAGGAAGGTCACTAATGATGAACGGCAGGTTTGTGGAGAAGCCACCCTGCTCACCGAGCAGCTCGCTCACCATTTGTTCATCAAGAGATAATCCGCTCCCCTGCGCCGCCTCGGTTGATACTGCAGTTACAACAGTAGTCTCGGTGGTGATGGCCTTATCCCCTTTGCTTGATTCTTGGGTCGAGGCAATCGGAGCAACTCCAGTCACTAGACAAAGATAAGGAGAGGTTATCGGTAACTGCTTCAGAACAAACTCTCTATTTAGAAAACACTTGAGATAAGTTCGGAATACCTTCCCCAGTTTGGCTTGCGGACGACTGAGCGGCCTCGGAAGTATGCTCCTGAATAGGAGATAACCGCGGCTGTTCTGGGTCGTAAGCAGGGACAGATTGCGAACCAACCACAGATGCAGGCTCTAACGGAGGTGGAGCGGTGATTTCAGTAACACTGGCGTGATGCTCAAAACCTGATCCCTCTCCAACCTCCAGAGATCGGCCGCCAATCATCTCCTTCTCATGAGCGATAATAGCGTCATGAAGGACCTTCTTCTCATCGTCTGTCAGCAGCCGGTTTTCAAGTTCGAATCGGTCGACCGATTCACCCGGACGTGCTTCCTCTTCTTCCTCGACCAATCGATCCCAAGCGTTGCGGAGGTGTATCGGGTAATCTTGGAGCCAGGCCAAATTTCGGTGTCTCAACACGTTGGCATTATAAGTGATGAGCAAATCTTCAATATCGGCCTCCAGCCTGGCCTCCGCTTGATGAACTTTCTCCTCAACCTCCGTCTCAACCGCCTGGACCTTGGCTACTGCTGTATCCCGTTCAGTCCGGAGAATCACGGCTTGTTCACACGCCTCCTGGGCTGCATTATTCGCATCATCCCTATCCTTGGCGATTTCGGCGAATTTAGACTTAAGCTCGTTCAACTCCTTTAGGGCTGCGTCCCTCTCGGCAGTAACCATGGTGTTACGATGGCCCTTGTCCTCTACCGTGGCATAGTGCTCACGTTTCATCCTATCCATCGTTGCTTGGGCTTCGTCGGCCTTTTTGATAGCCTCCATTTCAGATTTCCGAGAAGATTCAGCTTCGGTGTTCAGCACCTCAATAATACGGCTCTGTTGAGCTAACTCAGCCTGCAATTTCTCGATGGTGGCCCCACGCTCAAAGGCCAATGACGACGCTTTCTCGGCCGCCTTGTACCACGCCCTGTATTGGGCATAAAAATCGTGCATATAATCGTGCGCCGTCTGCACGGCCTCCGGCGGGATTCTTTTCAAGTGAAGAGGAAAAATGTAGTTATCAAAGCAAATATTTGGAAAGTCCTTCTTCAGTTGAGCAAGCCTGATCGCTCCTTCCCCCGAAATTTCAGTAGGAGGTTGCTCCGCAACTATTGGAGGCATTGCCTCAGATCTGGGATGGCGAGATTCATGCCTAGAAGATTGAGAGGCCGAATGGTAGTGCGAGGAATCAGAAGGACGAGAAACATGGACAGGAGGTTTTATAGGAACTCTTGGAGGAGGAGTGCGTGATCGAGAACGATGTCTGTAATCCCTATCTCTCCGTTCTTGGCTAGAATACCCGGAGTACCTGCGATCGTAACCCATGTCTCCTTCTCTCCGTTGTGACTCGTAGTATGAGGAAGATTTGCGAGCATGTCGTAGGCTCCCTAGCATCGAACCGCGTCCAATCATAATATCTGCAAAGCGAAATGAGAATAAAGTTAGTGGTTTCTCGAAACCGATGACCTAGGACTCAGGACTATGTAGTGTCGTGAAATGTGTATGAATATGTATTCCCCCCGACCAACCAGAAGTGTCGACTGAGCTAGTAATAAAAGGCTCGCTCAATTCTAGAGTACGATGGAACTCCTCCAACCCGGCGTCATGTTGAAAAGACACATCATCCGGGATTGGAAGATCGGTAAGCCCTTCGTAAAGACTTTCAGTTCGCGGAGGAGACATCTCAGAAATTCTAACTCCGGGAGAGGATCGGGCCGTGACAACCGATTTCCATCTCCCCTTCTTAGTTGACGTAACGACGGCTGCCTTGCCTTTTCTTTGCTCTTCAACATCCTGAACCGTGTCTGTAGGCTCCAACAACGGCTCGTCGTCAGTATGAGTTCTTTCAGAATCAGCCTCCTCGGCTATGATAACTTTGGGCTTCTTGTGTTTGACTCGTTTTTTAGAGACAATCCTTAGTGCCCCGTCAAACAGTATGCTCTGCCATCGTTCAATCAACCCGTAAATCCGAAGATTCCTATCCGTCAAGAGCGACTCGATATCCCTATCTCCACTCGGGACTTCTCGAAGTACTCGCACCATCTCCTTAAAGTGCTCGCCCTCAGGTCGCTGAATCGTCGCTGTAAAAAAGAGAGAAAACATAAGTTTCGCTTTGACCGCAATTGCCTTAGTAATTACTTGATAACTCAGCTACACTCACGTCTGAATAACCATCGCCGGGCAAACCCCGGAGGACACCTGACATAAAACCATTCCGTCCTATAGTAACTCGACCTGGTCCAGGACCCAGTGACCACTTGGCAGTTCCTCACCGCTTCCAGAAATGTGAAGGAAGGGTAATCACCCCGAGTTTTGAAGTTAAATAGATATTTGATCTCGGTCGGGATCGGCGGTCTATGAAGGTACTCCATGAAGACGATGAATAAACTGTTCACGGACGCATATCTGTTTGGGTGTAGTTGAGATGGAGCGATCCTAAAAAAAGACAACACTTCCCTGATATACTCGTTGAACGAAGGAAGTGTACCAGCCGCACACGGGTGGCGATTAAATGTTGTATATCCCTCCGACGGGTTGTGTGGTCTATCGTTCGGCCCTGGCAATAACACGTCATCCAGTGACAGACCGTGCCTCAAGCATATTCTCCCTAACATGTCTTCAGAAATATTCGATTGAACGGAATCTGACGGATTGGTAATGAAAGACGCATTGGGAAGTTCATCCGGGGCCGGACCAATGATCTCAGGTTCACTATCTGGAACCTCTAGTCTCGGAGCAGTTGTGCTTTGAACCTCCTGTTGTTGCGAACTTGAAGGTTCCATAACTAGCTAACTCATGAGAAACCATCGTTAGACGACAAAGAACCCGTGCGTTCCCCAGTGTAAAGTGTATGAATGTATGTTGTACAGTGCCATGCATTACTTGAATAAATATCGCAGAGTTAAATAAACATGCAAACGACAAAGCTAATTTCCCCAGTTGTAACGACCGTCATCGCTGACCGTCATCACTAAACCGTTTATATGATGGAATTTGATTTGGATAGAAGTCGTTATGCTTCCATCGACGAGCTTCGAAAGGTGGTCAAGTATGCAGCGCGATTATCAAAGTCCAAATATGCAAGGATGAAGCTCGCCGGAATTATGCTTAGAAAATGTCAAACTTTGGTATCCATCATAGAGGATTCGAACCGAACAAAGGGAGCTCATTCGAACCCATGCTAACGTCACTTCGAATCGATGCAGAAGGGCGCACTCGAATCGACCAATGAAGGAGGACTTCGAATCCAACCTTGGTTAACTGGTTCGAACCGATAAGAAAACCCTCAACTTCACATCGACCACGTTCGAATCGATGCGCTTCGTATCGATGCAAAGTGGAGAACTTCGAACCGATGGCTGATGGGTTCGAAACCATCGATTCGAATGGACCCATCAAAGATGGTCCATCGGTGCGAACTGCGTCACCCCATAAATTCATCCCAGAGATCGAGGCGAAATCCAAGAGAAAGTGACGTCGCCATCATCGATTCAAACTCGAGCCCACGTATCGATTCGAAGTCCCCCCCAAACCAGATCTGGTTTTGCCAATCACTGGAATGAGCAATCGATGAAGAAGGGATGGGTTCGAAATGGCTTTGCCGTTTGGATTCGAGGCTAGTTACCTAGTTTGAATGATGGATTCGAGAGATTGAAGACTTGAATCTTGGTTGATTCGATGACACGACACAGTGTTTTCTCCTTTGAAGCTTCGAGACGATGCGGAGCACAGTCAAAGCAAGGCGAGAGTAAAAAGTGAAAAGTGAAAAAGTGGCAGGCCCGCTGCTATTTATATGGAGTTTTGATTTTGACCGAGACGATTCCCCTTCCGGTAAACGCGACCGGTCGCAACCAGTCATAGCATGGATCATTTCGAAACATCCATTCGAAGTCATTTGCCTAATGCCGTGTGGGTTCGAAGTTACCCTCACACTTCATCGATACGAAGTACACAGCAGGACAATGAGTTGCATCGATGCGAAACACGCAGTGGGCACATCGATTGGAGGCCCCTGTTCGCAACTCCATCCACAACCTACGAAACGAACTGCTAGTTCGAATCCATCCATTCACATCGGTTCGAATGTCAGTTTCGAACCCATCACAACACAAGTATACTCCATCCATACGAATGTGGATTTCGAACCCATCTATACTCCAACACATCGGTTCGAAGCATTACAATCACGCAACGCAGAGTCGTTTCCTTCAACCTTCTACATCGGTTCAGGAGAGAATCGTTACGAAGGAACTTTTCAAAACAACCATCAAGCGTTGTCTCAATTCAAATTTCAAAATCGGTTCAGGAGAGAATCGATACGAAATTCAATAGCAAATAAAACTAACAACGACATGTAGACGCACGACGTTAACAAAGATCAAACTAGCATATGTGCATATATATCGAACTAACAATCGATTTTAAGCATTTGCAGGGATCAAACAGTCATCTTGTTACAAATGCAACAGCCAACGGCTAAGCGCTATTATATAGCAATCGATCATATCAACGCAAAGTTGTAGCAATATAGAGTACGAGTCTCAACAAAAAGAGAGCAATGATTGTTCGGAGAGAAGTTGTAGCTATTCAAAGCACGTCATGTTCCCACAAGACGTACTTTGGGGGGCAAAATGTTATCTCGCTTTTTGGCAAAGCCACGATACCAAAAGATCGATCGAAAAACGGAGAATAGTTCGTCTCAGAGGTTGGTCATATTTCGTTTCGCTATGGATATCGCTGAATTTTGTCCGAGTCCAGATTGAGCTACAATTGATAGAACACGACAAGAAAGACGGTAGTAGTCAGCATCTCAAATTTCAAGTCAATCCGAGTTCATATGCTCGAGTTATGATCGATTCAATTTGGAGGGGAAGACCTAAGTTTCGAACCGATGGCTGATCAATGGTTCGAACCGATCACCTTCGAATCCATCGACTTCGAACCCATCAACGCGCCTCGGGTTCGAATCCATCACCTTCGAGTCCATCGACTTCGAACCCATCAACGCGCCTCGGGTTCGACTCCATCACCTTCGAATCCATCGAGCATCAGTTGCTCGAACCCATTGACAGAGCCTCATTCGAACCCATCCATAAGGCCATGTTCGAATCCATCCATGAAGCCTCTTTCGAATCCATCACTGGAGCCCTGTTCGAATCCATCTAAGAAGCTTCGGTCGAATCCACTGGGTCAACTGGCCAAGGTGACGTGTCTTTCATCGGTTCGAATGCGCCGAAGTATATGGAGTCGAAGCATTCAACTCGGAGCAAAACCCGGACCGAGGCGAAATGTGCGCTCCACGTCAACACGAAGACACGTGCCACCATGGTTTCGAAACCATCAATTCGAATGCATGGTTTCGAACCAAACAGCCACGCAGTGAACCCCATTTCGAATCCATCATATCTCTCAATCCACTGATCCAAATGCCACGAAATTTTCACAGAAGCTTGCATTCATGTCGAAGAGTGTCCATGCCAAATTTCACCTCGATTGGACGAATTATTGATCGATTCGAATGGAGTTCGAACCGATGCCAAAGTGGACCCAAACTTCCTGAGACCGGGCGTGTGGGCCCCCTCACATGCCAGAAGTGGTCTTCCGAGTTCTCAGCGAAATATCAGCAACCTACGCCTATAAATAGAGCCCCAGGGCCAACAGAAAAAGGATCTTTCGACTCTCAAGCGCCCAGACTCTGCCGGATCGAGATCTCCATCATCCTACATCAAAATTTTACTGTTGATTTCGAATTTCCAGTTGTAACTTGTTGTTGATTGCTGCAACAACTTGTAATCATTGAAAGAGAATCAATAAAACATCAAAACACTTCACAGTGGACGTAGGCAACACGCCGAACCACTATAAATTGCTTGTCTACGCATTTATTTTACTGCTGATTGGAGTTTTTGTTAGATAATATCTGTTTTGAATTTACATTCATCGTTATTATCTCTTCAACGACTCCCGAAGAGTGTTGTGCCCAATTTTGACACAAACAGTCACAAACACCAAATTGTCGATGAAAGCAACCGTTCACAATTCCATATCACAGATAGTAGAAATGTAGAGACAATAAATGTGAATAACACTCAAAATTTAAAAGAAAACACACAGAAACACGCAGATTTAGAGTGGTTCGACATATGGCCTACGTCCACTATGAAATGGCTGACTTTTATTGACCTTTGTTTGCTGGTTACAACGAATGAAACAATAGAACTGAAGCACAAAAATAGTTTCGACAGAGTCTGGACGTAGAAGAGCCCAAGATCCCCCTTTCCGAAGCTCCTGGACTGCTATTTATATGTGTAGGCTGCAAATATCTCGCCCAGATCTCGAAAGAGCTCTTCTCTCACGTGAGTGGGACCACACGATCGATCCCATGACATTTGCACTCAATCCATAATCGATAAGAATGGAATTCGTATCGATCAAGATCCTGCCCAATCGAATCAAGATCGAGCATGGACATTCTTGGGGTTGTACGCAAGCTCATGTGAAAATTTGATGGCATTTGGACTTGTAGATTGAGTTACGATCGATGCAAGTTTGGATTTATTGAAGGCTGTTGAATTCGCATCGCTCCTATTCGCATCGATCTGAGCACGCGCCTGCAAGTTTATGTGGCGCTAAATTCTTGGATCGATCCACTTGTTATGCCGAATGACCGAGTCAACCATTTTTACGCGTTTTCTTCGTATCGATCGCTTGAGGCTCTGTTCGCATCGTGCTCATAAGTTACGTTGTATCGATGGTTGGTGGCCATTTCGTATCGATAGCTGGAGGTCATTTCGTAACGTTCGTTCGATGTTTCATTCGTATCGATCGTTGATCGATCTATACGAACAGTGCAATTGGAATCGATACGAAATGACTCCAGTTGATGGATATGAAGTTAAGCCAAGTTGACGGATACGAAGTAGTACCAGGCCAAGTGGAGACGAAGTTGAGTGTACGTGATGGATACGAATAGATGCGAAACCATGGATGCAAAACCGATCGATGCGAAATGATGGATACGACCCGATCGATGCGAAATGATGGATGTGAGTGAGTTGATTTCCTTGGTTTGCATCGATCATATTTTGAGCATACGAACTCCGATTGACTTGAAATTTGAAATGTTGGATTCCATTGTTTTGTTGGTCCTGTCATATCAATTGTAGCTCGATCCGGACGTGGACAAAATTTACCGACATCCATAGCTGACCTGTACTGGCAATCGAAGAGAACTGTCTTTACTTTCCAGTTAATCTTTTGGTATCACGGCCTTGCAAAAAGACGGAATAACACCTAGTGTCGTTATTTAGACCCTTAACATTCCATCTTATTATAGTCATATGGGAGTTGGAGCTTTCTTTTCCTTCCTCAAGTTTCTAGGGAGAGCCTTCTATACTTGTACTTCCTTACACTTCTTCATTAAGCTTTTTAATTGTTTTTATGTATGCTTGGTTTAGCTTAGTGTAAGTTTTCTTATCTTCTTCACTTTGTTGGTCTTGCTCTTCATCGGTAGATTCTATTTAATTGTCTAATTTTTTGATTTCCTCCATTGTTTATGGTAGATCCTTCTAAATCCTCTTGGGAAGTCTTATCCCCCTCTTGTTTAGAATCTACATGCTCTTTGTCCTCCAACGGTCCTAGACGGTCTACAACAGGAACTTGATGCACTGTTAGCTTTTCTGTCTGACCCTCCCGTTGGTGTTCCTTTTGTGGCGTTCTCAGGTGTTCCCCCCATCTCAGTAGTTGTAGATCAAACTTGTATAGATGGTACGAATAACTTTGTTTTGTCAGCTAAACCAATGCAACTGACTGATCTTATAAACAATCTTTAATTGTGTCTGAACACTTGGGCTCTACTCGATTTGTTGACACGCTCGATGGGTATGGTATTTTTTTGGCTCAACTCTTCATGCTCGTATTTCCTTAGCAGTTACATTGCTCTAAGCATTAGTATGTCAAAAGTAGATGGGAAGTAGAGTTTCAATTGACATGATATGCCTAAATTAATTGTTTAAACTAAATTAGGTTGCGTTGCTTCTCTGCCTTTCCTAATGTCATATCATATTCTATATGCAGGCATGAAAATTGTCATAAATTCCTCGGATAGATGACAAAAATAGTTTTGTTATTCTATTATACGTTCGATATTGTAGGTGAGTAACGTATGCTTGTTAGGCACATGCCACTTTTCTGTTCAATTATACGTCGAGCTTTCTTGGATACAATTACAAAACAAACATGTAAGATATAAGTAGATAATGAATCCCGAAAAGCTAATAATACATGGTTCAAAATGCAAGAATTTAATATATTGAACAGCTCAATCGCAAAATAAAAAGGAGAGGCAATCATATAAGATTCCAGTTTCAATCTTTACCTCATACGCAAAGCAAAAGCTGCAGTTCAAGGTATATAAACAGAAAAATAAAAGCAGCAAAAGTTTCAAGCCACATATATAATATGCTTAACAAAAAATAATACCAGCCACCAGGTTCCAATACGAAAATGGATACACGCTGATCTCTTATTTATCAAAAAACTTTCCAGTATGCATGCTGGTCCTACCATTAAAGTCTTGCAAAAGCCTCGTAGAATCTCCGAAATAACACTTCCACCATTACACTGTTTAAATTTAGCGCTACGGAATAGTAGGTCTACTATTTTTTGTTATACCTATCATCCACTTTATCAATATTAATCCACTTTATCAATATTAATGTACATAGGTTAAACAAATTATACAAATTATGATAAAAACATAATTTTAAAACATAAAAATCAATATAAGTTAGCAATCTATTGTAGTCTTCAAATCTAGTTAGTGCAAATATAATATTTTTCGATTTTATTATCTAAGGTTAAACAATATTTCATTTTTTTTATACACATGGTATGAAAATGAGAATAAATTATCATTAAAATATCCGGTTTTACGTCTAAGGAAGCTTTCGCTATCTCCATTTTAATTTTTTAAACTTTCACCGCTGTAAACCGCTTAGCACTTTAACTATCCAGATGCATACATTTGCTATATCAGTCATGTCTATAACTCAAATGTTTATTTAATAGATTGTTAGCAATTTCCATCTAAATTCAGAATTTAAGATTGAGGCAGCCATAAATATGTTGTAGTTACCTTGGAGAAGCTAAAATTAGATCATTTGACTAACTGGCTTACTCTATTTTTTAGGTGCAAATTATATAGGTTCCAACTAATCCAAATTATAACACGCTTCCATTATTTAAACTCATTGTTGCATGTACAAAACAGCACTATAATGAGAAGGCAATAGGGTATCCACGTAGGATTGATCCTGACATTAAATTTAAAACAATGAATCTTATAACGAGCCCAAAATTCTTGTCCTTTTCATTTGTTTTATAAATTTACATAAAATAATAAGAAGTTTATTTATTCTTACAACGCACTTCTCTGCTTTATAGAGTGCATACAAAATCAATCTAAATCGCTTCTATATCTACCTCTACTTTTTATTTCTCACTCTTCATTTTATATCTCCATTCAATATTTCTTCTCTTTATTTCTTCCATAACTTTGATCTTACACTCTCTGCCTCAAATTATTTTCTTCTCTTCTCTGCTTTCCACCCTATATTTTTTTTTTTTTTTCATTGAAGAATAGTATGAAGGTTTGTGTTCTTTCTTTTCGTAGTCCATTTTATTTTATTCATAATCCCATGAAGCGTTGATTCTTATTCATGGAATATACTTAATGTATATTGGTACATGTTAGATTCTTTATGTTCATTCTTCCATATGATCTTTGAATTTTATTTCTAAAGAACTTGGATGAATTATTTGTTGATAATGTATTTGCTGTCGGTTGTGAATTAAAGCCCCAGTCTAGTCATTTTCATCAAGTCTTAGTAATAATTACTCACACGAGAAATTTGAAAGCTCAGTTACAGAGATATGATCTTGATGTTAATCTTAATTTGCATATTACTATCATAATCCCTGCATGTAACTTATTATCTGAACAAAATTCTCATGACTAAATCGCAGAAAGTCATAGTGAAATTGGATTTGCATGATAACAAGGCCAAACAAAAGGCTCTTAGAGCTGTTTCTGCTATTCCAGGTATTTTTATTCTCACATGTTGCAATCTCATTTTACTAAATTATAAAAGATTCTTAGATTTTATTGTATGTAACAATATGTATAATCATCATAACCATTCTTTTTTTTCTGGAACATCAATGCTATATGCACTTCAACCGGCTATAAACAAAATCAGCAGAACAATTTTTTTTTTTGTTTTTATATTAATCAGTTAAGCAAATTCATCAGAATCTGATCGTGTTTATATTCTTGATCGCTATTGTTATATGTATTTATCAGATTAATATGCATTTCTTGAACATGAGCGCAGGAATCGACTCGTTAGAGATGAACATGGCAGAACAAAAGCTAACAGTGGTAGGAGCAATGGACCCTGTCACGATAGTAAGCAAACTAAGAAAACTGTGGCGTGCAGAGATACTATCAGTAGGACCTGCAAAAGAACCAGAAAAGAAGGAAGAGCCCAAAAAGGAAGAAGCTAAAAAGGAAGAACCTAAGAAGGAAGAACCTAAAGAAGAAGCAAAGAAGGAAGAACCCAAGAAGGAAGAAGAAGCAAAGAAGGAAGAGCCAGAGAAGAAGAAAGAAGAAGTGGCAGAGAAAAAACCAGATCCACAGGAGCAATTTTACAGAGAACTGGCAAAAGCATACAACTACAAGGGTTACGGTCCACCGTACATGAACAATCCACCCTACAACAATCCACCCTACAGTACTCCTTATGTGATGACTGCGTCGCATAATTACCCTTATATGAACACTTATCATAGTTCGCATATGGGTGCTTATAATCCGCCTATGTCGGCCCATTACAACGTTCATAGCGCGGAGGAGAACCCGAATTCTTGTTCAGTCATGTAAATTATGATGAGGATGTTTGAAGATTGTTGTATAGTTTGGTAACACGCAAGTTTGGCGTATTATAATAAGTTTATAGATGGTTATATATATGTTTAATATTTTTGAAGGATAATATGGAATAAATGGGGGATTTTGAGTTTAATTTTGTAACTCAATTTTAAATTTATGCAAGTTGAAAAGATGTTGGTGTGCAAAAATGTCTGTTCGTTGTCTTGTAATTAGTTCAGTGCTTTAAAGGTTGTTTTGACCCAACCATAATATTGTGTTTTACCTAATTACTTTTTCCGCTTTAGACTATTATATTATTATTTTAAAAATGAAAATATTATAGAATGTTAAATATATAAAATGTTTGAGGTATGAATAATGCCTTCAAAATAAAGATGTATGATCGCATGCCATAGTTCTAAACTGTATAATAATTTTTCTTCTACTGTTATTTTTTTTCTTTTAAGGACAATTTATAAGACTAGCATATGATTAAGAGCCGGTGACGTTAACTCTTGGTTCTAAACCTACTCGTTGTTCATTCATGATTTACGGCTTATTATATCATAGGATTAAGCTGCATGCTATTTTTCAATTCTAATATTTGCGTCATTAAAGCAATAATTTATTTGGATTTTGTGCACGATTAGAAATTTAATAAGTTGAAAAAAGAAGAATAAAATGATGGTGTAGGCCAAGAAGGCACCGCCATCTTACGTCAATGAAAGAAGAGCATGGGAAATGAGTCATCAAAATGGAGCCACTTGCGTTTAAGTACAGTTCGTGATTGTAGATATGACTCGGATCGGTTTATTTTCTATTCACTTGGTCCAATTGTCCGGTATCTTTCTGTCCTTTCTCTTTTATTATTCAGCATCTGATTGAACAAGATTTTGGACCTTTTTCCCTGGTGCTCTTCAAAATACATGGTGCACCGACTTAGGATGCAAGGACACAGTGAAAATAGAAAGTGAACTGCAGTAAAATTAGCTGACTGACAACAATATTAACTCCCAAACTGTCTATGATTGCCTGCTCTAAATCTCGATCAATTCCTTTAAAAAATTTTTTTTTTTTTTTTTTTTTTTTGTGTGTGTGTTTGTTATGCTACTGAATAAGAATTTTATGTGCATCGAATCTATTCTTGAGTTTGTTAGCCGTCAAAATGGAATGTTTTGTTTTAAAATGATAAAAGTAGAGTTAATTAGCCTACAATATGGAATGGTTAGTTGGCACACAACAGAATATTGAATAAAATATCTTTTCAAAATAGGATTAAAATTATCGTTCTAAAAAGTTGATTGCATCCCACAGCTTTTAGAAGTGTTTCCAGCTTTTGAATAATTATTACATTGCTGAACTAATGAAAACATTCTTTCATGGAACGCTAGAAATTAGTTGTAAAATAGCTATTGTTCATGCATTAACCACACTTTAATAATTGTAATTATATGCTAATGGACAAAAATTATTCTAAATACATATTTCATCTTCACGGTAGAACTAAGAAGAGTTATTTGGATGTTTTAACAACAATCACATGCGCCCTTACGGCTGATACTAGCATTTTCCTTGTAAATGTTAGATCAGCAAGAATCATAAATGACACTAGACTGTTAGTAAATAATAACTTTATCCAAAGAAGACGATTTTATTCATATGATAGGTCGATTCATTAACAGTAATTGCTAATTTGGGGTTGACACGGCATCTTGGATCCTCCATGGACATCATAGAAAATGATGTAAAAAAAAGGCACAAGAATCATGTGTACAATATGGAAAGCAATAAGTTAGTTTCACTGTGCATCCTCAGGTCAGCCCTACAAAGTGGGTTGCTCTAAGCAATTCAAATATAAAGAGAAAAACATGCAAAATATTTCGATGTCTGCAAAAACTAAACCTAACCGAGTATAACTTTTATTCACTATTGACATCTTTTCCGTGATTATTGCCTGGGGTTGTCCAAGGCATCTGCCAACCAAGCTAACAAGCTTTGATTTTCATATGTCATTGGCTAAGTAACTCCAATTTTAAACAGAGGGGAGAGCCGTTTTTCTGAAAACTGTGATGGGATATTTGACCCCAATTTAATAGATGAAAAAAAAAAATTCTGCAAGACCAGTGACCCTCTACCGAATTTTGACCCTCTACTGAATTTTGACTTTCTTTCTGATTATATCTCATCCAAAATAATTTTCAATGAACCATCGTAGGTTTTATTTTTATTCTTTATTTTTATTTTCATTTTTTCCACTTTTCAATGGAACGCTGAGAATTTTGCTTGGCACGAAGAGTAAAACAATAAATCTTTTATTCAATGGAGTCTCGATGACAATTTTTTTCTGCATGAAATCCCCTAAAATTTGGGCTCTATCAAAAAATACTCTTTAACAAACATTTTTTATGGTAGGAGTGGTAAAGCATAAAAATAAATGAAATTTCATCATTCGGTTATGAATTTAAATACAATTGTTAATATTGCTCACCCTGGTAAACCGGTTGTAAGGTTCTCTATGCAATGAGGTTGCCTTCTACGTTTTCAGATATAAACCATTTGTTCTGAAGTAGGCCACAATTCAAAAGTAAATGATTGATGTCAATTTTTAAATTTGAACTAATGAAGTACAGCCCTATAAATTTTGGATTTTTGCCGAAAGTAACAATAAAATATGACATCTCCTGTATATACATTGTAAAATGCATTATTTATAATAACGTGTCTAAACGATATTAGCTAAAGAAACATCCAAAATCACAATGGTTACATCTATTAGTTGTCGAGTTTATAGCAAAGAATATATGAAGTTAACAAATAGCTAAAAGAAAAACACGACATGTGAAATTTGGACATGCAATTAATTCTGTATTTCTGCCCAACTGGAACCAGCAGATATAAAAGAATCCAAAGTGCAACAAAACTTCGCACAGTGCAACATGTCCTTATCACACAAATAACTTATTTGAATAAACATAGGGCTTGCAACCGCTATTGCATGATAAAATACATAAGGTTATACTGCCTACTGTGTATTTCTTAAAATTATCTCATAATGGCTACAGCCAGAAAAGTATATGATGTATGAAGAATCAAGAACCTGATATGTAAGTATATCGTGTTTGAGCTCCAAGTACAAGTTCTACAATTTTATCTGTACAAATATAACAATATTCATTTTTTTCAGAAATAAAGAAAACATAACACAAAAAGCAAAAAAGCACACAACTAAGCAACTTACCTGCTAGGATCCCAACAAATGGAAATTTTCCTAGATAAGTAGTTGTTTTCTCAAGATGTTCCCTGAAATTATAATAAAGAGTGAAATTAATCCAGGATATGTTGAATCAAACTGATCAGTTGATCCATGGAAGTGATATTATGCATACTTGGTATACTTGGTGAAGAACGGATCTCTCATGATGTAAAGTGCCCATATCAACTTCCGTCGCTTTAGCTGTAATTAACCCATAAGATGTATTAGATACTTAGATCTTACATGATCAAAATGGCCATAGCTGCTTTTCAAAAGCCTACAGCAATGTATCAGTAACATGTTCTGATTATTTAATCCAAAACTTTTGTAGTACATTGATCAAACAACAAGATTGTCTATAATACTTGAAAGTTGTTGATCTCCTTTTTGTTGTAGAAAGCCTACTTATTTGCTTTCAGCAGTTGCACAAGGATGTTTTAGCAACCAAATGGCTTTTGCAAATTTATGTCACAGTTACTGTATGTCCTCCTACCGATGTCATGGCTTACCAATACCATGCTGACTCTATGATACACCCATATCATGGCCTTTAACTTATTAAACAATATTCCTCCTTATTTTCATTTTTTCCACCACCTCAGCTTCCTATCTATTATGATTATCAGCATATTTTCAAATCACGTCAGGTTATTCATGAAAATCACAGTAATCATATCATTACGTTGACCGATAGAGATGAATTAAGCCACCTCTATTAAAGTAAGAGTTACTGCTTGCACTAACATTCTGGATAAGGAGCTATATTGGCATAAAGAGGAGATACGGTCCTGTTACTTGGATAACAGCGATTTTCCCTACACAACTTATATTTTTCTTTGAAATATGAACCAAAATACCATTACTGGTTTATCCTTTTACATTATTTATTCATTATCGGTTATCGTCATTTTCTTTTCCTTTGTCGTTATTAATAGTCAGAATATCTGAAACCGTTCATGACCAAATTATTGAACTATGTGAAAATCGTTATGTCTGAGAAATTTTGATAAAACATTTGATTTTTTAAGTCACACTTCAAATGTTTTATTTGAGTCCAAAATTGATGTATAAAGATTATCATCTTCTACGTTCCTGACTAGAAAGTCATCTTATATTCAATGATTTAAATTTAAATTTAGACATTTTATATTGATAAGGAAATTTTATCAATATAGACCACATTTGGAAAGAAATAATATATATAGACCAATGTGAAACTTAATTACAAATATAGGCCTGTTTTGGCTTTCCTGGAAAAACACGTTGGTGATTTTTCAAAAATGGCCAATTGTCGATTTTCCAAGAATCACCAAAAGAAAAAAACAATTTTCCTAGTTGGCGATTTTTCAAAAATCGCCAAAGTTGTTTTCAAAATTCGTCAACGTCAAAACCTAAAGTGGTCTATTTCTGTAAATATTTTCGAAAGTGGCCTAAATTTGCTATTTTTTTCAAAAAGTGGGTCAAATGCGCAAATTTTCCTATTGATAAAGATACTATTATTACTGTTCAAATAATTAATAGAAGGAAAAAAGGGAGAATATATATAACATGGTATGGGTAAGGGAAAAATACATTTACTACTCACCTTTTTGCTTAGAAAAAATTTACTTATTTGCTTCCAGTTATTGCAAAAGGAAAACTTATCAAACAACCTGTGCAAATTTAGGCTACAGTTATGTACCTCTCTACAAATATTGATGGCCAGCCAATATAATGCTTAGATTGACTATATGATATACACATATCACGGAATCTAACTGAATATAAAAAAAACCCACTACTATAACATATTTAGGGTGCATCACATAATTTCATAATGAAATATACAACAGTGGGTACTCAAACTTTATGTCATTTGATGTTAATCCCATTCTTATTTGGAATGGATACCTTGAAGAATCAAACAACCGGTGAGAAAGAGAATGAACAAATTCAAAGAATTGTCAGAAATAATATGGCATCGGTTAGTGATAACATAAGAAACGAACTAATTGTTGTAGGACTTTGCTAATTTCTTGGATTTATATCTTTGAATTTCCTATTCTGCGTTATCATATTTGCACTGTATTTAGATTAAGAACTTGTATATGTTCCAATGTATTTGTTATTATATATTGTTTTGCCTTTGTTACTGCATAGTTTATTCATGATTTATACTAATCGATTAAAAAATTATCATCGTTAGTAATAATTATTACAGCACAAATCCCATACCAATACCTCTTTCTCTTCCTCTTCCTCTTTCGTAGCACAAAAACACATTTTCCTTTCATCGAATTTACATCTTTCCAGTATTTTTCAAACACCCATTTCACTAAACAAAAATACACACTTCAGATTTAGGGTGCATTATCCATTCCCACGTGCGTAAATATAATATATAAAATAAAAAGTTACACGAGTAACATATATCTTTTTTTCAACTAGGTGTTATCCCACACACTGCTAGGTGGTGATACACTAAACCCCAATGACATGATCGACCATGTCATCCACAAAGGCCTCACCTCCGCACCTCCACATAGGGAAGTTGCAACCCTCAAGACCCTTCCGTAGTGAACGTTTTTAAAAGAATATAATTTATTGTCAAAATTTTTAATAACAGTTGGAATAGTTTTGATGTCACACTTTTTTGGTATCGACGTGAACTACCAAAAATGCTCATTTATATATTATTAAATCTTAATCACTTAAAAATAAGATCTAATACTAAACTTCTTTTACAAATTCAAATTTCATAACATGTTTTACAAATTCAAAACGCTTATAAAATAGGACCTAAAATTAAACTTCCTTTACAAATTCAAAATACTTCTTTACAAATATACAAATCTTAATATCACTTGAAAATAAATCAATTTTTACCCGATTTAACATATACAATTTATAAGGAAAACAATTCACATGCGAAGTAGCACTCGTAAAATATAAAAATCATATCATACAATAATGTATATAAAAATATTAACAATATTAAGCTAATTATTGACTATCATAAAATTTGTTTTATTTCAATTAAATTAATAACATTAATTCTGAAAAAAGAATAATACAAATTAAAAACTATAATAATATTATTATAGTAGGAAAACACGATATCACAATCATTTTCCTTTCAATACTTCTTTCATAATCACATACTTTTACCATTGAGCTTTCTCCTTTCCAACTCCGTCAAAATACCTCTTTCACTAATTCATTTCACTTTGTTAGTAATGCGAAGTAATAACATTTATCATGACATATAGCATGGCTCTTAAATTTCGGATAACTCAAGTTATACCAAACAATTAAAAGAGTATAATATAAGGTCATATAAATAATCAAACCCTCTCTCTGTCTACGGGCTGGGTGTGTGTGTGTGTGTTTTGTGGGGGGGGGGGGGGGGGGGGGTGCTCTTAAGTGCTTTTTAGGAACTGAAAATCATGTTTCAGATTTCCTTTATCTCAACCGAGATGTAGTTCGAATTTCATTTCCACGCATAGACGAGACATCAAATCTATTTCATATATTCTTTGACACGCATCTCATCCTAAATGTTTAAATCTCATATTCTCACCTGAAATATAAGTTGAAATCTCAATCGATACCGCATCCACAATTTTTCTACTAATAACATTTTTTTACTCCTCATTTAGGTCCAAAAGAAAATGGTCGATTCAATTACAATTTACTAACCCCTTGACCGTAATTTAAACTTTTTATTTGCATAGGTCGTAATAAAAGACATGTTCAAATTAAAGGATATCATTTGGTCACTACCAGATGAATCAAACTACCACTCTTCTCCCAACATTCTATTTTTACCTTTCGGATAACAATTGTTAAAAATTCATTGGAATGTCAATTTAAACACAACTTACTCTGAGATAGTAATGAGATGTACTTAAGACTCGAGATGTCATTCCGATATGCACACGCAAGATACATTCGTCTCGACTGAGATCTCATCCGATGTGTGAAAACCAATAAACGAAAGTGACCGCAATATGATATTTGGAACCTTAGCGATAGTATCGTTCTTTCCATTGAGAAACTACTTTACAATTCTAATGGTGATAGTATATAACTAGGTAAAAAAAACGAATCATATTTTGATGTGTATATTTATAACTAAAACATGTTCTTTCCTCTGTATGGAGCGCTGGTCACGGAGAGAAACAACAAAATATATCTGATTTTTTATTCATTGATGCATGAGTTGACTAGGGCAGGAAGCAATAGATTAGAATATACAATTAATAGTAGGGTTGTCGATGGATACTCGAAAAATCCGAAATCCATCTGCATCCACATCCGAAAAGCGGATAAATATCCGATATCCGAAAAAAGGATGCGGATACAAAGACATCCGCATCCGAAAATTATCCGTTCGATTTTTTTCAAGATTATAGTTCAAATTATATGTATTTTAGTGCAATGAAAGATATTCGTTTATTATTTTATCAATTTAGTGATTTATATTATATGCATTAATTGCTCGAAACTATTTATTACGATCATATTTGTTGATTTTTAGCACTTTTACAATTAATGGGATTGAAAAATATTTATGTTAAACTAAAATTTTCTTTTTATAATTCTTAATTTAACGGTCGTTAGCGGATAGGATAATTATCCGATATCCGTCCGTATCCGCGGATGCGAATATTCGATATCCGAAAATGATTTCAGATGCGGATGCGGATATGACACTATCTGCATCCCAAAACATCCGTTGACAGGCCTAATTAATAGACCTAGGTTTAGTGTCTACAAGTATACCAAGTTGTCGACAGTCTTGGGATACCTAACATATCAAAGTCGACCCCAAACCAAGCATGTACATTAGTAGATGGATTAAAATTCCCGTCGTGCTTTCATAAGCTTCATATATATTAATAGTTAGAAATAATCATATTAGTTGGCTTGGCACACCTGCTACATAGCATGCTAATCTATACCCATTGAGCTGTGCTACTAGCACTTGTATTTATTGGTGATATTTTCCCATAACAAATTTAACTTTGTTGGTTGCGTTCAAATTTAATATATGCTATGTTCCTTCTCACATTCACTCTTATTTGAAAAATATTATTATCATTTCTATTCATATAACACAAACTATGTTAATTGCACAATCCAAACTGTGCGTGTGTGCCTGTGTGTATATGTATGTAAAGCAAACTTCAAAATACAATAAAAAAATAGGGATTTGTAATGCACTTGCCTCATCTTTCTCAGCATTGGATGCTGGATAAAACTCGTCTCCAACTGTGTGACTAGGATTTGTGATGTATGAAATAATAGACATTCCAGCCAGATCCATAAACAATGAAAACAACCAGGGTGTCCATGACCTAATTCCATATTTTCTAATCAAGAGAACATAGATTAAAGGCCTCGTGATAAACAATGATTCCCCTGTCAGAAACAATGGCTTCTTGGACCATATTGTGGCAAGTGTAGGTTTCTCCGTCAATTCAGCTGCAAGAAAGAACTCATTGATTAGTAGCAACAAATTTTAACAAATATTGTGTGGTACTACTGGTCAAATTTAGCTAAAAGTAACCAAGATTCTACATTTCTATACCATTGAGCTTTCAAGCTCTTAGCTTCAGCGTTTTCAACAGTTTTGTTTATCTGTGTACGCTTCCAACATTTTGACAATATATTTGTGCCTAACGAGAAGTTATCTGAGGCCATGGTTTGCAGGTTAAAAAAGTTATACAATGTGATCATCCTTCTAGCCTTCAACTCCCCCAAGATCCACTTTCAGCACTTGTACGAGACAATATTTTAAACATGATTTTTAATTGTTTCACACTCATCTACCCCGAGATCTTAAGATCTCAACCCGAGATATAAACCGAGACGTCGGTCCAAGATATCGTCTGAAATTCAAGTTTTAAAAGCTTGCATACTTTAGAACAACAAAACAAGGTAGAAGGTTACGATATTGGAATGTTAAATGACATAAATATTAGATGGTTGTCATTACCAGTAGTATTATGATTTCCAAGGAAATGGTTTGTTTGCATGGGAAATGAAGCCATCCTTGCATTCTCCCCGAACTTGCTTAATGCTGACCTAGCTCTTCCTTCCATGCTTAGGGTATAGCCGTTCCTGGTATATCCCTGAAACTGTCCACCGTGCTTTCCCGAAGGCCCAACTGCATCATGATGATTTGATTCTTTCTGCCCCGCATTGGGAATCACCCCTCCTTGTAAGAGCATCTTGTACCCACTATCCTTTAGCAAAGCCAGTCTAACCATTGCCCTGCAACAATACAGGATTCACTATATCATTGGTACAGAGATTTTGCAATACAATAATACATGCTCCAATCTCTAACTTGTATTTCAGCATTGGCTTCCCCTTCTCTTTTACTTGTTCACTTCATGCAAATGAAGATTTTGAAATACTAGATTACTTCTACAAAAGATTTGATGCACGGAAGAAATAGAGAGGTATATATATGACGAATTTTAATATTATTCAAAGCTTTGGTGCTCTAATATGGTCCATATCCTGTATAAGCATAGTTATTAACGATGCACAATGGCGCAAAACCTTCTTATATTATCGTCTTGGTGCACGACCTAGCAAACGGAGCACAATGTAGCGAACAATGCATGCCTTTTTTATTTACCGTGCATGTTTAAAAAAAATTGTTAATACACAACAATTAATTGAAAAGGTCTGATATAATTAGTATTTCTCACTTAAAACTTACCCAGCAAAGATACTATTGTCATTTGGCAAAAACATTAATAAATATAATGTCATATAAGTAGAATTCAAGTACAATAATCCTTTTGAAAGCCAAAATCAAAATAAACTAGAATTATGAATTTAATTCACTAATTAGATTCTCCAAATCAATATTTGCATCATCATATTCATAAGCTCGGAGTCTTCCTCGTCTGTTTCGTTTAAATTTGTTTCTACTCCGTAAGGATGTAAAGGAGCCGAAGCGGAAGTTGAAATATCTCGATGGATATATTCGTTCACTTGGATACCTAGTCTTCTTCGCTCGTGCTACTCTAGTCGTCATTCCCCAAGTCAAATCATCGTTATCATCAGCAAATACAAGTTCGTCCTTAGCATCAGATGCATCATCCATATTTCACATCAATCATTCACTACATTCATCAATATATTTCAATGAAGTAGGATCAATGATATTGCGGCCTCACATATGGTAATAAACATGATCACATTATAAGTACTAATCTTTATGCATTTTCAAATTGTGAAAAAATAAAAAATAAATTGAAAAGCAACAAAATATTGAACAAAAAAAGACTGTATATCATGTGCGCCTTATGCATCATTCGATGTGTCTTTTCTTGAACGTCACGCCACATGGTGAAAATGCACGGTCATATTATGCCTCACGTCATGTTCGCATCTTTCATTATTATGCATATAAAGGCATTAGTTAAAAACCAATATTTTGATGATAATAACTATGTATATAGCTAATGTACAAACTTAACAATGCACAATATGCTTCTATCATCATGCCCCCACCCATTTGTCAATCATGCCCGCATTCCTTCCCCTTTGTCGGCAACAAAACAATGTAGAAATCGTGTATAACGAGAAAGCATAATAAAAAAGTGATAATTTCACACATTTAATTATTGTGGAAAAAAAAGATGCATGAATCTCAGCAAATAATTCACATACATAGAGTGATACATAGTTAACACAGAATACCAACAATGCACAAAAAAGAATATCTCGTAGAAATTGCTGTTATCCCGCTTTCCGGCAAAGCCGCGATACCAAAAAATCGATCGAAAACGAAGGACAGTTCGCCTCAGAGGTTGATCGTACTTCCTTTCGCCGTGGATATCACTGAATTTTATCCGAGTCCAGATTGAGCTACAATTGATAGGACACGGCAAGAAAGACCACAGGAGTCAGCATTTCAAATTTCAAGTCAATCCGAGTTCGCATGCTCAAGCTATGATCGGTTCAACTTGGAGGGAACACGCTGGTTTCGAACCCATCATGATGGGCGTCTTCGAACCCATCGTCATGCGCCATTCGAAACCATCACCTTCGAACCGAAGGACATCGAACCCATCGGTTTCGAAACCATCAAAGCGCCTCACCTTCGACTCCATTACCTTCGACTCCATCGTTTTCGAATCCATGTGCCTCGTATCCATGGAGGGTTTGCAGAGCTCATGTGCATCCAAGGAACACAAGTTCGAACTCATCACAGAAGCCGTGCTTCGAACCCATCACAGAGGCCTTCTTTCGAACCCATCTGTGATACCATCTTTAAACTCATCCTGTGTAACTTCGTTCGAACCCACTGGGACTACCAACCACGATGACGTGTCTTCCATCGGTTCGAATGCGCCGAGATACATGGAGTCGAAGCGGTCAACACGGAGTGGAATCCTGATCAATTCGATGTTTGCGCTCCACGTCACTACGAAGCCTCGTGCCATGATGGATTCGAAATCATCGTTTCGAGTACATGGGTTCGAACCAGACAGCTATGTCAAAAGCCCAATTTCGAATCCATCATATCTCCTAACCTATTGATCCAAATGCCACGAAATTTTCACTGAAGCTTGTGCAGATGTTGAAGAATGTCCACGTCAAATTTCACCTCGATTGGATGAATTCTTGATCGGTTCGAATGGAGTTCGAACCGATGCCAAAGTGGGCCCAAACTTCCTGAGACCGTGCGTGTGGACCCCCTCACGTGCAAGAAGTGGTCTCCCGAGTTTTCAGCGGAATATCAGCAGCCTACGCCTATAAATAGAGCCCCAGGGCCAGCAGAAAAGGGATCTTCGGACTCTGAGACGCCGAGACTCTGCCGGATCAAGATCTCCATCATCCTATATCATAACTTGATTGTTGATTTCAAATTTCCAGTTGTAACTTGCTGTTGATCGCTGTAACAACTTGTAATCATTGAAAGAGAATCAATAAAACATCAAAAAACTTCACAGTGGACGTAGGCAACACGCCGAACCACTATAAATCGATTGTCTACGCATTTTCTTTACAGTTGATTGGAGTTTTTGTTAGATAATATCTGTTTGAACTTGCATTCTAGACTATTATCTCTTCAACGACTCCCGAAGAGTGTTGTGCCCAATTTTGACGCAAACACTTTGGTGCTTTCACCTAGAAAACCCAGGTTTTCTCCTGCTCGTTGGATCTGTCATCGATACCGGATTGAATAAATCTAAGAGAGAGATCCAGATCGTTAAATCCAACTTCCTTCCCTTCTATTCAGATTTGCATAAAGTCTAGGAAATGAACTCAATTCTAAAGATGGTTAGCACAAGAACCACCTCGAACGCCGTCGATCAAGAAGGACAGGATAGACAGAATCCTGCCCCTCTACCTCCTCCTAATCAAGATGCCGCTGGGCACTCAGAACCGTCGGGTCCGGTTACCCGACAAGAATTGCAGTTGTTACTTCAAGAGCTGACCCAGAGTCGGCGACAACTAGAAGAACAGCTACGCGCTAACGCTGAGCTAATCAACAAGCTGGATCGCCAAAAACGAAAAAGATCCATGAGAGATCGTGCTTCTCGCTCTTCCAGCGAAAGTTCTTCATCTTCTGATTATCATAACCGACCTCCACGACCCCGGTTAGATGCGAGTCGTATGCCACCCGCTGGAATCCAACCAACATTGACCGTTGGACAAATACGAGTTGGTCCGTCGGCCAGCTTCCAAACCGGACCCTCCTCCCGAGGAGGCGTCGTTCCTCATCACGCCACAGAATACCGCACCACTAGCGTTGCGGCTGAATCAGGGGTCGACGCTCAAGACCAGTCGGACCTAGACCGTCGTCATAGCGGTCGTACTCCTGAACCGTACGTCCCAGAGGACTATGAGCCGAGAAGGCAAGATGTGAACCGTCAACGATATCCGGTTCAAACTCGAAGTATGGAACATGACCATACTCCGGCTCAAATGCCGGATCTTTCAACTATGATACGTCAGATGATCCGTGAGAGTCAGAAATTCACAAACGACGATTGGGGAGTTTCCCGAAGTCACACTCCCTTTACGGACGACATTCTTAATGCTGAACCCCCACGGCGATTCCGAATGCCAACTCTGCCCATGTATGAGGGAAACTCCGATCCCAATCAACATATTCTAAAATATGAATGGTCGATGACTGCTGCCAGAGCCGACGACGCTGTGAAATGTCGTAGTTTCCCCATATCCCTGGGGGGCATCGCCACCATGTGGTTCACCCGATTGCCTCCTCGATCCGTCTCCTCATTCGACCAGCTGGCCACAAAATTCGTTGAGCAATTCCGCATGCACGTCGCGAGGGCGAAAGATGTCAACACTCTATCTAGTGTCACACAAGCTCCCGGAGAGACACTCAGACACTACTTAGAAAGATTCCATACTGCATGTGCAGAGATTAGTAATCCAAACGATAACTCCATCCTTATGGCGTTAACTAAGGGGATCCACCCCGATTCTGAATTTGGCAATTGGCTAGCTGGGAAACCACCTGCGTCATTGGACCGTTTCCATGCCAAAGCAGCTCAATTCCTGAGACGGGAAGACGCGAAACAGTCTAGGAAGCAAATTGACGCAGGACCAAATGCGGAAGGAACTCAAAGCAATATTGCAATAAAACAATCCGGTGAGAGCTCCGGAAAAGTTCAGTTGAACATTAAAAATAAACAAGCTCGGCGAAGAGAGAGCGTGAATCTACTTAAAAAACAAGATCAAAATCGCGGTCCGCAACGCAAAAATCTGAAGTTCGACAGTTATACTCCTTTGAATATTTCATTGGAGGACTTGTATTTGCGGACCCGTAATGCGATTCAATATGAAAAACCTGCTCCAAGACCGTCGTCAGAGAGACAAATCCAGACGGGAAAATTTTGCAGGTTCCATGAAGGCTACGGGCACGATACGAACGAGTGTCGTCACTTACAGGATCTTGTTGAAAAACTGGTCAGGGAAGGGAGACTGGAACAGTTTGTGCGGACACCGCAGCCCAGAGATGCGGGCTCATCCAATCCAATCAATGAACCCAATCGACCGAGGCAGGAGGACTCGACTTGTCCCCGTGGGAGATTGGTGATAAACGCCATCAGTGGCGGACCTACTCATTCAGAAGCCTGGAACGACGAAGAACCTCGTCACTGTCACACATGACAGGCTCCTTCAATCCATGAATACTTTACAATTTCTTTTACGTTCTGAATTTTGAATTTGTAATAAGGCACTGACTTTGCCACATTTTCTCATTTCAGCAAATAAAATGCTATCTCTTCAAGCTAAAGCTGTGATTCATCGAATACAACATTCAACAATCACGACACACGAAGAGCTAAGTTCCATCGAACAATGGAATTTATTCAAATAGCGAGTGACTGCGTTACCACCGGCCACTCACTAAGTGAAACCCCGGCTCGGGGGCAAGCCATCACATCGAAGGCTGAACTGGACCAACACACGATAGTCCATCCCATAATTCGTTCCCAGAGTGCGAACGGACTCCAAATTCCCGGAGCGCGAATTGGAGTATAAACATTTAATAATTCGTTCCCGGAGTGCGAACGGACTCCAAATTCCCGGAGCGTGAATTGGAGTATAAACATTCAATAATTCGTTCCCAGAGTGCGAACGGACTCCAAATTCCCGAAGCGCGAATTGGAGTATAAACATTTAACAATTCGTTCCCGGAGTGCGAATGGACTCCGACTTCCCACAGCGCGAATTGGAGTATAAACATTCAATAATTCGTTCCCGGAGTGCGAACAGACTCCAACTTCCCACAGCGTGAATTGGAGTATAAACACTTAACAATTCGTTCCCGGAGTGCGAACGGACTCCAACTTCCCACAGTGTGAATTGGAGCACAAACACCAAGTCAAAGTTCCCGTAGTGCGAACTAAAGTGCTAATACTAACTCCGAGTTAGTAGAGTGCGAGTTGGAATGTGAACATCATTCCCAAGTTCCCGGAGCGCGAACCACGTTATAAGCATCAATAACTCTCGAATTCCTGGAATGCAATCCGGGTTATCGATCTCAAATTATTCTAAGTCCCCGGAATGCGGACGTGTGCTCAAGACTTGCAACAAGTGCGATCAACCACCAAAAATACAAGTGTTGTTCCCCAAAACTGGGGGGCACGAAAGCTAAATATTAATCACTAACCGAAGTGATACAACGTCCGAAGCTCAACTCATTCATCAATCGCAACCTATGACCAAGATTTTCAGGCTTGGCGAATGAGACGAACTCTACTTAAACGGTAACAACGCTACAAGTACACCGGACCGAAAACAAGACACTGCAAGCACGTAAGCACAAATAAAACAAGAGTTGAAACAAAGAAATAAAATTTTATTTTCAACTAACTTAAAACAAGGACTTACACGCAGATAAGTTCTTCCAAAAAAGAATGCCTACTAGCAGGGGCCGAACCTGCATCTATACACGACCTACGGACAAAAAACGAAGACAAGTACCTATCTACCAAAACATCTACTTGAGAAGCCGATTTATTTCTTCTTTTTCGTCCTTCTTACTAGTGGTACATCATCAGTGTCACTAGGGACAGAAATTCTTCGTTTTGAATGTCTCCTCTCCGGCGGTGGCTCTTCGGCTGGAGGCATGATGTCAATATCCTCCTCGGAGCTTGAGTCTGCATGGAGGCTTCCTGCCGGAGGAGCGGGGGGACCGGATCCGTAACGGAAGTTGAGACAGTGCCACCCGATGGCGCTACCGTAGCAGGTGCTGGACTCTGCGCCGCCGTGCTGCCGCCGACGATACCGCTATGCCCCGCAGCCTCTATTTCGGCGTTGATCTCAGCCAAAATTTCCTCATCACGAGTCGCATGGGCTTGGCTGGGGGCATCTACGGCCTGCATCGAAGAGCTTGAGGACGGCGGGAGGCTACTAACGATGATAAATGGCAAGTCAGAGAAAGAACCACCCTGCTCACCGAGCAGTTCACTCACCATTTGTTCGTCAGCAGATAAGGATCCCCCCTGCGTCGTCTCAGCAGATACCGCGGTTACAACAGTAGTCTCGGTAGCGATGGCCTTATCTCCTCTACTTGATTCTTGAGCCACAAAAGTCGGCGCAACTCCAGTCACTAGGCAAAAAATAAGAAGTTATTAAAAACTGCTACAAAACAAACACTCTATTCAGAAAACGCTTGAGATAACTTCGGAATATCTTCCCCAGTTTGGCTCGCAGACGGCTGAACGGCCTCGGAAGTACGCTCATGAATAGGAGATAAACGCGGTTGTTCCGGATCGTAAGCAGGAACAGGTTGCAAACTGACCACAGATACAGGCATCGACGAAGATGGTGTGGTGACTTCAGTGACAGCAGAATGGTGCTCAACGCCTGACCCCTCTCCGACTTCCAGGGAACGACCACCGATCATTTCCTTCTCATGAGCGATGATAGCGTCATGAAGAACCTTCTTCTCATCGTCTGTGAGCAGCCGATTCTCCAGTTCGAATCGATCGACCGCTTCACCTGGGTGCACTTCCTCTTCCTCCTCAACCAATCGGTCCCAGGCGCTACGAAGGTGAACTGAGTAATCTTGAAGCCAGGCCAAGTTTCTGTGCTTCAACACATTGGCGTTGTAAGTTATGAGCAAATCTTCGATATCGGCCTCTAGCCTGGCCTCTGCATGTTGAACCTTCTCCTCCACCTCTGCTTCGACCACCTGAACTTTGGCCACGGCCACATCTCTTTCAGTGCAAAGCACTACGGCTTGCTCGCAGGCTTCTTGCGCCATGTTATGCGCATCATCTCTATCTTTAATAATCTCGGCAAATTTAGCCTTGAGCTCATTAAGTTCTTTTAACGCCGCATCCCGCTCAGCAGTGACGACAGTGTTCCGGTGGCCCATGTCTTCCACCGTAACATAGTGCTCCTTTTTCATTCTATCCATGGCTGCTTGAGCTTCGTCGACCTTTATAAGAGCCTCCATCTCTGACTTTCAAGACGATTCAGCCTCAGTATTCAGCACTTGTATGATGCGGTCTCTTTGAGCCAGCTCGGTTTGAAGCTTTTCAATGGTAGCCGCTCGTTCGAAGGCCAACGCCGATGCCTTATCGGCCGCCCTATACCACGCCTTGTATTGGGAGTAGAAGTCATGCACATAGTCGAGCGCTAACCGCTCGGCCTCCGGCGGGATTCTTTTCAGGTTCGGAGGAAAGGCGTAGTTATCGAAACAAATATTCGGGAACTCCCTCTTTAATTGCGCGAGTCTAATTGCCCCTTCTCCCGAGATCTCTGTAGGAGGCTGCTCTGCGACTATCGGGGGCATCGCCTCGGATCGGGAAGCTTGAGAAACCGACGTATATCGAGAAGACTCGGAAGGATGAGGGACATGAGCAGAAGGTTGTACGGGATCTCTGGAAGGAGGAGGGGTACGCGATCGTGATCGACGCTTATAGCCCCTGTCCGTGTCATATCTCTCGTGACTAGAATACCCAGAACGTCCCTGGTCATAATGCCCAGAACGCCCCTGATCATAACCTCTATCCCCTTCTCGTCGACGCGAGTCGTAATATGAAGGCTTGCGGGCGTGTCGAAGACTCCCAAGCATTGAACCTCGCTTAGACATGATATCTGCGAAGCAAAATAAAATAGAATTAATCACCTTTCAAAACAGATAGTTTTCAGTCAAAGGTTATGCAGTGTCGTGAAATGTGTATGAATATGCATTCCCCCCGACCAACCGGAAGTGTCGACCTCGCTAGTAATAAGAGGCTCGTTCAATTCTAGGGTGCGATGGAATTCCTCCAACCCGGCATCATGTTGAAAAGACACATCGTCCGGGATTGGAAGATCGGCAAGCCCTTCAAAAAGATTTTCAGTTCTCGGAGGAGACGTCTCCGAGATTCTAACTCCGGGAGCAGAACGGGCCGTGACGACCGATTTCCATCTCCCCTTCTTACTTGACTTAACCATGGCAGCCTTGTCTTTTCTCTGCTCCGCGACATCCGGAACTGCGTCAGTAGGCCCGGTCAGCGGCTCATTATCGGTGTGGGTTCTTTCAGAGTCCACTTCCTCAACTGTGGTAACTCTGGGTTTCTTGTGCTTGACTCGTTTCTTCGAGACGACCCGTAGTGCCACTTCAAAGCTTATGCTCTGCCCTTGTTCGATCAAACCGCAGGCCCGGAGATTCCTATCCGTCAATAACACATCGATATCCCTATCTCCACCCGGGACTTCTCGAAGCACTCGCACCATCTCCCTAAAGTGCTCGCCCTCAGGTCGCTGAATCACCGCTGCAAAAAAGGATAAAATATAAGTTCCGCTTCAGCTGCAATTGCCGTAGTAATTATTTACGAACTCAACTATACTCACGTCTGAATAGCCATCGTCGGGCGAATCCAGAAGGACATCTGACATAAAACCATTCTATCCTATAATAGCTCAACCTGGTCCAAGACCCGGTAACCACTTGGCAATTTCTCACCGCTTCCAGGAATGTGAAGGAGGGGTAGTCACCCCGAGTTTTGAAATTGAACAAGTATCTGATCTCAATTGGGAGCGGTGGTCGATGGAGATATTCCATAAATGCAATGAACAAGCTATTGATCGACGCATATCCGTTCGGGTGCAGCTGAGATGGGGCGATCCTCAAGAACGACAATACTTCCCTTATATACTCGTTGAATGGAGGAAGTGTCCCGGCCGCGCACGCGTGGCGGTTAAATGTTGTATATCCCTCTGGGGGATTATGCGGTCTATCATTCGGCCCCGGCAGTAGCACATCATCCAGCGACAGGCCGTGTCTCAAACATATTCTCCCCAACATGTCTTCAGAGATATTGGACGGAACGGAATCTGATGGATTGGCAATGAATGACGCATCGGGAAGTTCATCCGGGGCTGGACCAATAATCTCAGGGTCAATATCCGGGATCTCTAGCCTCGGAGAGACTGTAACTTGAGTCTCCTGCTGTTGTGAACTTGACGATTCCATAACTAGCTAACTCACGAGAAACCATCATTAGATGACAAAAACCCGTGCGTTCCCCAGTGTAGCGTGTATGAGTGTGTGTTGTGCAGTGACATGCATTACTTGAATCAATGTTGCAGAGTTAAAGAAATATGCAAACGACAAGGCTACGGAGTCCAGCTATAATGACCGTCATCGTTGACCGTCATCACCGGTCCGTTTCCATGATGGAAGTTGGTTCGGGTAGAAGTTGTTATAGTTCCATCGACGAGTTTCAAAAGGTAGTCATGTATGCAGTTTAATATTCAGGTCCAAATATGCAGGAATGAAGCTCGTCGGAGTTATGCTTGGAGAATTTCAAATTTTGGTATCCATCATGTAGGGTTCGAAACCATCACCAGGACTTCGTTCGAACCCAACCGAACATATCTTCTTTCGAACCCATCCTGACGTCGCTTCGAACCCATGCGTTCGAACCCATCCTGACGTCGCTTCGAACCCATGCGTTCGAACCCATCCTGACGCGCTTCGAACCGATAAACAGATGACAAGTTCGAACCGATGAGAAAACCTCAACTCCGCATCATTCACGTTCGAACCGATCCACTTCGTATCGATACGAAGTTGTGGACTTCGAAACGATAGCCTATGGGTTCGAACCCATCGGTTCGAATAGACCCCTCGAATCACTCGATCGGTGCGAACTACGCATCCCAGCAAGGACATTCCAAGGGTCGATTCGAAATCCAGTAAAAAGACGCCACCGTCATCGATTCGAACTCGAGCCCACGCATCGGTTCGAATCCCTCCCAAACCAGATCTGGTTTTGCCAATCTCGAAGCTACGCAATCGATAGAAAGAAACAGGTTCGAAATAACTTCGCCGTTTGAATCCGAGGCTAATTACCTAGTTTGGATGATGAATTCAAGGAATTGAAGATTCGGATCTTGAATGGTTCGAAAGAGCGACACTGTGTTTTCTCTTTTGGAGCTCTGAAACGATGAAGAGCACAGTAAAAAGCAAGCAAGAGTAAAAGTGAAAAGTGAAAAAATGCCGAGGTCTTTGCTATTTATATGGGGGGTTGGAGATGACTGGGTCGATTCGCGTGCCGGTAGACTTGACCGATTACAACAGGTCAGAATGCAGACCCGCTTCGAAATCCACTTTCGAACCCATACGTTTGAGGCTCCATCGTGTGAAGCACACGAACCACTGCCACGAACGAAAGTCTCGAAACCATCCTTTCACATCGGTTCGAATGTCAGTTTCGAACCCATCACAACACAAGTATACTCCATCCTTTCAGACCGGTTCGAATGTCAATTTCGAATCCATCATAGCAGCGAGCGTACCGCGTCCATACAAACGTGGATTTCGAACCCATCAATGCTCGAATGCATCGGTTCGAAACATTACGCTCGCGCAATACAAATTCGATTCCATTAACCTTCTACATCGGTTCAGGAGAGGATCGATACGAAGGAACCTTTCAAAACAACCACCAAGCGTTGTCTGAATTCAAATTTCAAAATTGGTTCAGGAGAGAATCAATACGAAATTCTATAGCAAACCAAACTGACAACAACTCGTGGACGCACGACGTTAACAAGGGTCAAATTAACATATGCGCATACATGTTGGACTAACGTTCGATTTTGAATATTCACAGGGATCAAACACTCATCCTGTTACAAATGCGACAGCCAACGGCTAAGCACTATTATACAGCAATCAATCATATCAACGCAAGGTTACAGCAGTACAACATACGAGTTTCGACAAAAAAGAAAGCAGTGACTGTTTAGAGAGAGGTGGCAGCTATTCAAAGCACGTCATGTTCCCACAAGACGTACTTTGGGGGGCAAAATGTTATCCCGCTTTTCGGCAAAGCCGCGATACCAAAAGATCGATCGAAAACGAAGGACAGTTCGCCTCAGAGGTTGATCGTACTTCCTTTCGCCGTGGATATCACTGAATTTTATCCGAGTCCAGATTGAGCTACAATTGATAGGACACGGCAAGAAAGACCACAGGAGTCAGCATTTCAAATTTCAAGTCAATCCGAGTTCGCATGCTCAAGCTATGATCGGTTCAACTTGGAGGGAACACGCTGGTTTCGAACCCATCATGATGGGCGTCTTCGAACCCATCGTCATGCGCCATTCGAAACCATCACCTTCGAACCGAAGGACATCGAACCCATCGGTTTCGAAACCATCAAAGCGCCTCACCTTCGACTCCATTACCTTCGACTCCATCGTTTTCGAATCCATGTGCCTCGTATCCATGGAGGGTTTGCAGAGCTCATGTGCATCCAAGGAACACAAGTTCGAACTCATCACAGAAGCCGTGCTTCGAACCCATCACAGAGGCCTTCTTTCGAACTCATCTGTGATACCATCTTCGAACCCATCCTGTGTAACTTCGTTCGAACCCACTGGGACTACCAACCACGATGACGTGTCTTCCATCGGTTCGAATGCACCGAGATACATGGAGTCGAAGCGGTCAACACGGAGTGAAATCCGGATCGATTCGATGTTTGCGCTCCACGTCACTACGAAGCCTCGTGCCATGATGGATTCGAAATCATCGTTTCGAGTACATGGGTTCGAACCAGACAGCTATGCCAAAAGCCCAATTTCGAATCCATCATATCTCCTAACCTATTGATCCAAATGCCACGAAATTTTCACTGAAGCTTGTGCACATATTGAAGAATGTCCACGCCAAATTTCACCTCGATTGGATGAATTCTTGATCGGTTCGAATGGAGTTCGAACCGATGCCAAAGTGGGCCCAAACTTCCTGAGACCGTGCGTGTGGGCCCCCTCACGTGCAAGAAGTGGTCTCCCGAGTTTTCAGCGGAATATCAGCAGCCTACGCCTATAAATAGAGCCCCAGGGCCAGCAGAAAAGGGATCTTCGGACTCTGAGACGCCGAGACTCTGCCGGATCAAGATCTCCATCATCCTATATCATAACTTGATTGTTGATTTCGAATTTCCAGTTGTAACTTGCTGTTGATCGCTGTAACAACTTGTAATCATTGAAAGAGAATCAATAAAACATCAAAAAACTTCACAGTGGACGTAGGCAACACGCCGAACCACTATAAATCGATTGTCTACGCATTTTCTTTACAGTTGATTGGAGTTTTTGTTAGATAATATCTGTTTGAACTTGCATTCTAGACTATTATCTCTTCAACGACTCCCGAAGAGTGTTATGCCCAATTTTGACGCAAACAATTGCATGCCATAAAATGTCAACACAATGTATACAGGGTGTGACATAAAAAAATTAAAACAGATTGTCTCACAATGCAGAAATATAATAAAAAACATATCATATGAAGTGATCTATTCATAAGAAGGCTTGATAGATGTAGGATTACATCCTGGAAAATAACGAGGAACCTCTAGTGGTGCGAATCTAGTGGTGCGAATGACCCAACTTATGCTATATTAGGCAGATCCACAATTGTAGGTTGATAGACATTAGAGAATACTCGTTGTACTCACTCTCTTCTATCAAGCCAACACCATTACTCATATATCTTCTCCAATTAAGGATTGAATGCATCCTACTCCTAATATACCCAACTTCACTTACTTTTTCTGTTTCACTCCGTCCCATTTGTTCATCTAAAAGATCTTTTGGAGTTTTCGTTATTTCTTATTACTATATTATAATTTGATTACTAAACATTCATTGTTTAAGTGATACTAATCTTTAGCATCCTCTTCTTCGCTAACCTCGATATCTTTCGATGAAAAAAAAATTAACCTCTTCTCTAAATTCAGGATATGACTAAAAAAGCTAAGATATTATCATATTTGTAATACACCCATTAAAAGATTTTCCATAGTGGAAATAAACTTGCTCCTTTTCCAAGCCAACTTCAAAATGTTTAAACATCATAATCAAGAGATATCTATATGGATTATATTGTCTTTGTATTCCTAACTTATTATTAATAAAACTTCGTAAAATAACATTTCCTAATTTATTCATAACCCTCCAAGATGTCAGGTCAGAGGACGGAGATGTTATTCTGACCGGACAAATAGTTCCTAAAAAGGAATCCTTTCGATATCTAGAATCAATATTGCAGTGTAATGGTGAGATTGGTGAAATGTTATTTTTCGAATTCGAGCGGGATGGGTGAAGTTGCGACAAGCATCTGGCATTCTCTGTGACAAGAAAGTCCCACAGAAGTTTAAAGAAAAGTTCAATAGAACGGCAATTAGATCTGCGATGTTTTACAGTGCAGAATGTTGACCTACTAAAAACTAACACGTTCAGAAGATAAGCGTAGCAGAGATGCGTATGCACCGATGGACTTGCGGTCATACAAGAAGAGATCGAATTAGAAATGATGATATACCTGAAAAACTTGGAGTAGCACCAATTGAGAAGAAACTAATTCAACATCGCTTAAGATGGTTTAGACATCTCCAACAAAGGCCGCCCGAGGCACCTGTACGAGTTGAAATCATAGGTCGCGTCGTTTGCTCAAAGAGAGGTGGAGGTCGACCGAAGTTGACATGGAATAAAGTTGTTAAAAGGGACTTTAAGAGTTGGAATATAACCAAAGAGCTGGAATATAACTGAAGAGCTGGTAATGGATAGGAGCGAGTGGAAGTTAGCGATTCATGTATCAGAACCTTGAGCCATGAGTCTTATAAGTTTTAAATTATAGGATTAGGGAAAAAGAGCCCAAGACGTAGCGTTTGGTCTTTGATCAATATTACTATCAGCACCATTATTACTATTTGTACTGTCATCATCATTTTTATTTTATTTTATTTTTATTTGTATTATTTTTATTTATTTACTTATTTATCATTTATTTATTTTATATTTTTACTTTACATACATATGTATTTCTAT
The DNA here is from genome assembly GCA_030765085.1 of Allium cepa. Lineage (NCBI taxonomy): Eukaryota > Viridiplantae > Streptophyta > Magnoliopsida > Asparagales > Amaryllidaceae > Allium > Allium cepa. The sequence continues at coordinate 782,528,025 of CM060928.1, read as the reverse complement.
CTTTATTTTACTTAGTTACTACTATTATTAATTTACCTATTTGACTTAATTTTATCATTGTTATTGTTGTTGTTATAACCTTTAAATTACTTAAGTCATTTAGTTTCGGGTTTCATCTCTAACCGATCCCAACTTGTTTGGGAATAATAGCTCTGTTGTTGTTGTTGTATTCATAACCCTCCAAGAATAGCATAGGTAACTTTCTTAACATTTGGACAAATTTGATTGTCTTGCCCGTTTTAGAAAAAATGTCGTGTTGAATAATTCGCATAATTAAAGGAGCTTTATTACTCAATTTTATTATTATTTTAGATTCATTCGTTTTGTCTAGAAGTCACGTACAATATCTATATATATTCCATAACCACATTATATATATATTCCACTAGATGGTATTAACAATATTGAACTTAAAGTTCTTTCATTTAATTGAACTTCAATGCCATTAATAGCGGTAGTTATCAGAAAATTATGGTTAATATCAATTTTTAAATTAGTGCAAAAGAAATTCGTACACCTTGGGTAAATTTTATACTTGAAAATATAATCTAAAATAATGCTTGCAATTCTAGCTTTTTTGAATGTCTCCGCAAGATTATACAATATGAACTCTTGAAGCATAGCTGATCTTCTTGCTAAGTTGTGAAAATTCATAGTTTTCTTAAACATTTTAGTTATTTTCTTATCATTATTAGTCTTGTCTTGGTTTGCGGAGCTATAAAATTAAAAAATGCTTGAAATGAAGGAAGAATTTATTGAATGGCTCTCTCAACTCGGTATCATTTGAATTTCTGTTTTAATTTTAAGAAACGGGATGGATTTTTTTTAGGAGATTACCGGGTTTGAATATGAAAAAGAATAAGGGCGAAGACGTACAGTTTTGAAGATATAAGCAAAAAATGATTCTGGATTTTATAAAATTACATAGTGGACGGGTCGAAAGCTCTATGTAGATCCGACATGATCGATCAACCGACCTACTCTTTAACGGACGATCACCCGATGTTAAAAATATGTTAATGCTTTTATAGCAGGTTTGAAATCGGTACAATTAATTGCGCATTTTTAACATAAAGCGGTCAACCGCTAAAGAGTAGGTTTCGTTCACCACTAAAAATTAGATTTGAAAATTTCATATGGCACCTAAAAAGAGAGCTATTCTACAAATTCCTCATTTATCTCAAGCATCACTCATAACTCCGCATACCAAGGCATTGACTAAATTATGAGAAGAAGACAATAAATATGTTTAAGAAAGTGAAAATTAGAGACATATCCTTATTTCCAAATATATTTCATCTCTGTTCCCTTCCAAAAACAGGTTTCACGAAACACCGCTACACTTATTTCCAATGAAAATTTACAATTTTTGGTGCAAACATTTGTTGTTTTTTCTGCAAATATTTACAATATACACTGCAAATATTTGCACTTTTAACCGTAAATATTTGCAGTGTTAAATGTAAATATTTTCGAAAAACATTACAAATATTTCTGAAAATAATTTCAGCGGCATTTTGTTAAAACCTGTTTTTTGAAAAGCAAGTGTATTTTGAAATTTATTAAAGGTGGTTCGACAAATTTCCCTTTAATAACCATGAATTTTCACAACTTAATAAGGAGATTAGTCATGCTTTAAAAGTTCACATTTTATAATCTCGCCAACACATTCAAAGAAGTTAAGATTGCAAGCATTACTTTACATGACATTTGTTAGCACGAAATGTACCGAAAGTATATGATTCTTTTACGCTAATTTTAAAGTTGATATTAAACATATATTTTTTGAAAATACTCCAATTTATGGCAGTGAAATTCGAGTAGACCAAAGAATTTGGGTTTAATATCGTCAAACAAATTTAGATGATGTGATTATGGATGATAAGCGGATATTGTATGACATTTTTAGACGAAACGGAAGTCTAGAAAATGAAAATTTAAGCAATAAAACTCGTTGGACCAACACGTGTTTTATATGACTGATAGCTATGTTCAAATTAATTCAAATGTTAAGAAAGCACGCATGCTTTTACTTGAGGGTAAGAATAAATTAAGCCAGGGCTATTTTACAAAATTTAATTGAAATTATGTTAGGAATACTAAGATGATATAATTTCATAAACATTTTAGAATTGACTTTGAGAGCGAGCAAGTTGTTTTTTCATCGTTTACTTGGAGAATTGAAAAGGAATACAAAGGTGAGCTTGTGTTTGCGAGTAAGAAATTAATTGAGATCTTTCATTCATATCCCGAGTCTAGACAAAGGACTAATTTTTCTCTGTCGAAAGATATTAAGGTTAGTGAAGGAGAAGATGATGAAGATGACGTACACCTAATAATAAACATTTAGTGAATCATGTTTTAACACAATAAGAAGAAATAATGAAACATCAAAAAGAACTTTTAGATGAACAAAATAACAAGGGAGGAACATAAAAAACAAGGAAGTAAATTTGGATGTATGATTATGATGCATTAAATCCTTAAAAGGATGAGAGATAGAGGTGATGGTATTGACATGAAAGAAGAGGATGAGCAAAGCGAGCACATTTTAGATCTAATTATTATAACATCCATCGGCCTACAATTGTAGATCCGGCCGATGTAGTAGGAGCTAGGAGCTTGACCATCTTACACTTGAGGTTCGTTGTTGCTTTCCACGAGATTGTGGTTTTACTACGTCCATCGAGCCTTTTGATGATTAAACAACTTCGTTTGGTATGCTTTTATTATATTTGCATTGTGATATAGTTTGTTTTATTTTGTTTATTTCATACTTTGTAAATTTTGTGTTATTGTTGGTTATGTTGGTACATAGTGATATGTATTTTTATAGGATATTCTTGTTTATGTGGTTGGCATTATGTGCTCACCGTGTTTTGCTTTGTATGTGAATTATTTGTTGAGATTCATGCATCATTATTTTTAATCAAATGTGTTAAATTATAATTCTATTATGTTTTCTCCTTATACACGGTTTCTACCACTTTTTGGTACTGGCAAAGGAGGAGAAATATAATCATATCTGACAAATTGTAAAGGAAGAGCGTAAAAAACAAAAACAAAAAAATAAAGGAAGAGCATTACGATATGGGAAGTATGTTACACGTTGTTAAATTCATATTATTTATATATATATATATATATATATAATATTTGTTAGAACTATATTTTGATTATGACAATGTAAACATATTTTTACAAGCTTTACAAGAACTTTCACAAGGTAGCAAAGATTTATAGAAATATAGCACATAGCAAAACAAGTGTAATCAAAGTGAAAAAGTGAGCCTTGCACTTTTCTGTGCGCCTTAGATACATTTTTTTCATGTCATCCTGTTATCAAAACTGCAGCTGAAACTATTCCTAAATATGCTATTTTGACAATAAAAAAATTGCATACACATGCAATTTTAAAAATAAAACTTCATAAATTCACATCACAAACTAAAATGATTCAAATTTTCGTAATATAAATTTTTAAAATTTAATTTCCTTCAAAATAAACGAAAAGCACGCTTTTTATTGCTCTGCTCCTTTTGCGCTTTAGAGCTTTTTTGTGTTTTTTTGCGCTTCACTAACACTTGCACCTTGAGTTTCACAAAAGTCCACTAGGTGCGTCTTGCATTTTGCTCTAGGCGTGCGCATTGACTACACTGAGCAAAACAATGCTACATGAAGAAACAACATGATGATAATTAGCATTTTATATTATATATATATACACACACTAATCGTACTTCATGTAGAACTCACACAACTCATATATCATCACAATTATTTCAAATATCATTTGGAATTTTTTTAAGATTTCTATATATTTTTAAAACCAATTTTGCTTGAGTTAAGAGGCTGAAATTACATTTCATACCGATCGATCAAACCGATCACACTATGGGTAGTCGATCAGTGGAGGACTAAAATGTGATTTTAGAATGCAAACGCTCAAAAATCATAAAATATCATATATCTTCCTCGTTTCTCTTATGCGGAACTTCAACATCTCTTGGCAATTCCTCATGGCTATATATACCATGCAGATTTCTATAAACCATTAAATTGTTCTATTTTATATATTCAGGGCTGGCCCACAGTTTTTGGTTACCCTAACCAAATATTAATTGAGCTATTTTTATCTGACATGTAAATTTTTGACACCTAAATATCAACAAACCTATTGTTGAATTATTGTAACAATTATAATATGCAACTTTATATGTTTCTTAGGTTTTAATCTAACTGACAATTTTTTAAAATGATTATACTATAAGAGTATACCATCATTGTACCTACCATCATATAGTTGCTCCAATGAGACATGTTGCCCTAAACATTAGTCTTGATAGCCTTGCCTTGTGGCCGGCTCTGTGTGTATTGCTATTAATTGAACTTTAAACAATTAATTTCAAAACTCTAACTACCGACCATTGCTTATTCAGTTCTATATTCCAAAGTCTGACCATAAACATTTTTATACTCATACACACTTCATTTTCGAGATTTTGTGTGGGTTATGATACCAAAGCACCACAATAGATAAATTAGTATTTGAGAAACACTAGTGTCCACATTTGTATTTTACTTCTAAGGAAGACATGTGCGGAGTCTCAAGTGTTGGTTGTAAACGTATTTCTCTGAACTAAGCAAGGACGTTGTTAGTGAAAACTCCAAAGAGGACTGGACGTAGTATTATTTTTTTGTGTGTTTTTAATACATTGCTGAGTTTGCTCTTCTCAACTCTATTTATTTATATTGCATACATATATAACAGCTTATAATATTATTCATAGAATTACTGAAGTACACAAAGACATAGTTTAGACTTTAGAGTTAGACAATAGTCGATCCATCTAAAATTTCACATTTTAGTGCTGATTAAGTATTTATGGTGACGGGTAAAAAATTCTGAAATGTAACAGGGGTATCGTGTGCAAACATAAGCCACACTTATATACACAATAAAACATGCGGGTTTCATAAAAGCTTTTATTGTGCCAATGCATGCTGTTAATCTTTTCAGACAGTTGCTGTTGTTGTAGTGGTGAACATTCATTTTCCTAGCGAGGTAAATGAAAGCTGATTAATTTCAGGCATTGTTGTTTACCATCCAACGTTATACTTACCAGAGTTTTTATCATGTAATATAGTAATCATTACAACAAACATTAATAACAAAGTTTAGTACTTATTAGCTATATATCGCTACAAGTGCTGAATGGTTTTAAGCGCTTTTTAAGTGCCAAAACAGACTCCAAAATGGAGCATGAACTATTCATAGACCAATGAAACGGTTGTAGCTGATAAAATTCTTACTTTATACCCTCTGTGATCGCAAGGAAATTCCATTTACCATCTTCTCCAAAATAATGTTGTGCAGCAACTTCAACTACAGTCTCCAAATCTTTTAGCGTAGAAACACATAAAGACCACGGAAAAGATGATTCCACCTTGCTTAAATAAGGAGGCTGTAATCTAGGTGGGGTGGTATCAATTATATGTTGGTTCACAGAACTGAGGATACCCAAAAACGCATACACTGAAATAAATACAAACCAGGCCAATAATATTTCAATATCATCATCCATGAATTAATATTATGTCGGAAATATATGGCGAAAAATAGCATAACCTGCCTGCTTCAGGGCCTACTTCTGAATTGGAAAATCGCTCGGGAAGAAGCCAGGTAACACCCTATGGTATAATTTGGAAAAATAAGTACAGACCTTTCACTTAAAATCAAAGAATTTTTGTTTTAAGGTACGGTTTTGCGCCAAAAAAAAAAAATACTTACGTTGGCTAGAGATTCAAGCGAGTAGACGAAATCTTTGTTTTTTCGAACCCAAAGCTTGTACGTCTCCATTATACGAACATGCGATTATCTTGATTCAGCACAAATAACTCGATTTTTTAATTTACTTCAACTTCCTTTATTTAGCATATAGGAAGTGAATTATTCTGATAAATGATAAAAGAACAAAAAATATGTAGATGAAGCTCAATCAAGATGAAAAAATAAACTCGAGTTAGGGTTCCGACCGAAGTTGAGAGAGGAGAAATGTGTACTCTCCTCTCTTTCTTTATTTTTGCCTTACTTATCAAACAGTGTTATCGGGAAAAGGGGGAAATCGGTTAAATAACTTGATCCGGGGAAAAAATAATAATTACAATAACATTTAAAAAAAAAAAAAAAATCTTATTACATATAATATAACAGTGCAGGGCAGTGCCAAAAGACGGTCGTTTTTTTTTTTTCCTTCATTCTTTCATGTGACCGCAAAAAAATAACTCTATATAATAGATGTGTTGGACTCAGTATAATTTGATTCCGAGTTATTTCTATGAGTAGACACTAAATTTGCATTTGAAATAAGTGTATTCAATGCTTCCGAGATGCTGATTGCACAGCACATATTATGACCTGTAATAATGTTTTTCTACGTCATTCTGTCTTTGATTGGATGATAATTTGTCATGCATTTGTACAAGTAGGCTACCATGTTAAAAGTACGCCATTTATACCACACAAATTTTGCTTTTGTATTTTTCGCGAATTTCATTCCATACTTCTTTGAATACATATTTTCCTTTGTTTGAAGTAAATCACGTCTAATAGTCATTCGAATTGTCTAAATAAATCTTGACAGCTTGTATTTCACTTCTAAGTTGAGATCGATTGCTTGAGTTCTCTAGTTTCCACACTCTCAATATGCTTGCTAGCATCATCTCTCTTCTCCTTTGACTCTAATCACGGTATCAACCCACAACTTGTTTATTAATTTGCCACCTTACATCCATAGATCAAATCGTAATGACGTCGTTTTATCATCTGCAATGCACTTTCCTATGCAATTTATTGCTTCTCTTATTTTTAACTGAAATTTCCAAGTTCTGAAATCACTGTTCCTACGAGGATTGTTAAAGGGACTCTAAAAATGAGTAAAGGGGCATATTTTGAACTCCTTTAAACTTTTTTCGCATTTTTAACCGAATAATAAGGTTACTTCAGATCATTAAGCCCCCTTACCTATTTATTAACAATGCTCATTCCTACTGTAACAATCCGCACTTTAATGAGTCTAAATTTCGACAAGCATCGAAATCCAAATCCAACAATGTACAGATCGCTGGATTTGGTATCTACAAGTAAGCGTGAGCGTTATCAGAGATTGATAAAAATTTAAACTCACAGCGGAAACAATAATATGCTATAAATACCGACTGTGGCTACTACCTTGGAATTGATGTTATTCCATGGTATTAGATTGTCGCATCAACGTCGAGCATGAGAAAAAAAAAGACTTCTCCAACAACCAATCATGCCCGGTACTGGTGATCTGTTCCTCTAAATATATCATGTGGTTTGTAATGAGGAGGGGTCAGAACAATGTTCCGGTGACAGTGTCCATAAAATAATTTTGTATCAATTGATTATCATTTAATTGTTATATCTACCATTCTAGGGTTAACCAAATTGACTTAATATTGCACACATGATATTCCTACCTAGCACAATTCACCTACCTACCCTTCCCAAGGTATAAAATAGACGTAAGTCTATCAGCCACTTAATACTTTCAAATATGAAGCGGACTCCTAACATCGTCATCGTTGATCTATTGATACTAACTACAAAGACCATTGACCGTTATTTATGGCCTTAATAATCTATAATGGTCATACTATTAATACATCTATTGTCATTAAAGTCTTAGCCATGTGAGAGATGGTACCCAAGCCACTTAATACCTTATTAATGAGGATTAGGCAGACCCTTGACCATTTAATACATATATTATAGGTTGGCCTGTTTCATTTAATATCAAACCCTAAGGCGGACTCCTTACTAGTACTATTTAGTTGACATTACTTGGAATCTCACTGGGACACTTAATATTTCTTTATAGGAAAGAGGTAGACCCTAGATCAGTCACTTAATACCTTGAACCCGAAACAACCACCGTTACTCCTAATCGATAATTCAGACAATTTAATATTTTTTCAATTAGGAAAGAGGCGGGCCCTAAAACAACCACTTAATACCTCTTATCATTAAGCAGATCCTATTATTCCCATAATCATTTTCGACATGTCCTATGATTAGTGATGTCCCACATCAGTAATAAGTATACAAAATTGTCGGTAGCCTTTGAGTGAAGGGCAGACTTTCGTTGTATCACTTCTTTGACATTGCATCCCAATCTTCTAAGCCCAATAAATTATTCTATGGGTCCTATAATTAAATATATCTCACATTAGTAGGAAGTGTATACAACTGTTGGTAGCCTCAAGGTGAAGGGCAGAATTCTGTTGTGTAACTCTACCGACCTTGCAACACAACATGCTAAATCTGATTAATTACTCTAGGCTTTACTAGCTTAAGTCATATTATCATAGAATTTACTATTACTAAGCTTTATCATTATAAATTGGATATTGACAAGCACCTTTGTCCAAGTGGTTAATTGATTCGGCTTTGGTGCAGGATGTCGCAAGTTCGAAACTTACTTTCGAACGTTTATTTGACATGGGATTTGTTGTCCCAGTGATTTGTTGTATATAAAGTACCAGTTCAAAAAAAAAAAAAAAAAAAATTGGATATTGGACTTAGCTTACTAACCTCCTTTTATATATTTAAAGCTATATAATTTACTTTTAATATTCAATTACTCATAAATCCTCTTTATTTACCCCTTCCATGAATGTCAATTTGTCCATGGTAAAAGAATATCATCCTAAAGGACATTTCCTACGACATTTATGTATATTTATTACTTTCAAATTAGCAACTTTTTCTAATTATTCCATAGTCATTAATCTAACTTTTTTATTTATCAGTTCCATTAATCCATTTATCCTATCAATTATTTATAACTCCGAAATTCATTTCACAATTATTACCCACTAATTGGAGTTGCAACATTTTCAAACCTTCCTCCTATTTATTCGCAAATCAATGTTATTACTACGTATACTAATATCCTAAGCGAGTGTTACGCATAAATCGTCATATTTATTAGCACGTATAAATACGTATAGATATCTAGTTCTACCAAATATATTCTAATCATAAATCTTTAACTAGTCTCTTCTTTTCCATATTTAATTTGCTAAAATTATATTTCTTTGAAAGATTCTCCATTGTGATTTCCATAAATTAGTTTAAAATAAAAGATCAAAAATAAAAGGAAAGATTTGCCTCACGAAATTATAAGAAATGATCACTTTCTTTTTACTGGAACAGACAGTATAAACAATGGAGAATAAATCTGTACTTTACACATCTCTTTCTTTTCATCTGTGTATATTCCTTGTTAAATCAAATACTGCATTTTTTATGCAATTTGGAAACACGAACAAATTTATAAAATCAAATGGACGTTCCCACAAATTAAACTATGAAAAATTCTTAATTCAACATAATTAGAGAAATAATCAAAATCGTAGTAATAAACTAGAATCCAATTTCAGATTTGGAATAAATTTCATATTTAATCAATATCCATATCTATAATTTTTGGAGCCGATTTTCATATCCGGGTGTAGCCATAATTCCAATCCGATCTCCTAAGAATATGTATGCAATGTTTATTACATTAAAATTTTAGCCTACAACTTACATATGTTTATTCATTTAGGCATAAAAATTAAACGTATGCCAACGGAGTAGATTCAAAATCATAAACAATATATAAATTTTCCAGTCACCTTTTAAAAGCGTTCCAAATTTCCAGATCCGAAGTAAAACCTTTAATTCAACTCCAGTTCCTTCTTATTCCAAGAAATATGGATTAAAATGGTACATACATATGTCAAAATTATACATCTAAGAAGAGATTTGGGGTTGAAGGGGAATATAAATGTATAAATACAAATATATATATATATATATATATTTTATAATTTTATTTTATATAAATACAAATATAAATATTATATTTTATAATTTAGAAAATAACGGAGAAGAGAAGATGGTAGAGCTTTGCTACTTTAATCAGAAAATGAGAAGAGAAAAGAGGGTTAGGCTTGAATTTATAGATTTATAGGCATTCGAATCAACTACAGCTGTAAAGGTTAAAATATATAAAATCTAGGTCATTGGACCAAACGGAACCCTAACTTTTATGCCCGAAGCGATCGACCGCCCCTATCATAGGGGTTGACCGCCCTAGGTCGACCGACCCAATAGATGGGTCGACCTATGGGTCCTTACAATATTAATATATACGTTAATTTTTCTAATGTAATTATTTTCGTTCCGAATTCATTTTTCGTCTGTAACTTCTTCATTTGAACTCCGACCACAATTCAAAATATGAAAGTTACTTAGAATTTCGTCATGAATGCCATGACGCAAGTTTCATGGTCAAATTCCATCGTTGGCATAAATTCCATTTTTGGAGCCTAATTAACTGCATAACCAATTAAATAACAAACGCGAAATTTACACAATGTTACATTTTTCCTCCTTAAAAGAGTTTTGGCCTCTGAAATTATAACTGTGACCAAGTCATAGTTCTAACTCGCAAATCCTAGACTACGTAATCACTTAGTGTACAACCAATTTTGCAACTAACATGCACAAGTGCATAGTGTATCACAATGTTGAAATCATGTATGCAGAATGATTATAAACCGGCCCTCCTATATGAATGCTTTTTTTGAATTTTTTTTTTGAAAATATGGTGCAAACAACCTATACATACTAACAATTCTATATGTATGCAGATTTTGAAAAATATTTTCATATAAATCGCCATACTCCTACGAATAGAAGTAAGGTGCAACCAATTTGCATCCAATTCCTTCCAATCAAAAATCTAATGTGTTGAAATCTCGCTTTCTAAACGTTACCCCTATGCCAAAAAAGAAATTTAGGTGGAGAATTTTACACTCTTGCACTCTATAAGCTATCAATTTCTCATTGTACAGTGGAAATTTCTTCGCTGCCATAGATTTACTTCAAATTTTACACGCACAAAATGCACAAAGAGGCTTGTTTCCAAGCTCTAAAATGAAATTGAGTCGAAAAACTGATTCATGCACGTCATCACAAGATATGGAAATAGAAATTTCAAGGCTAAAACAGCTTTTCCCTTATTATCGTTTACGTTTTATCATATCTTGATCCTACTGCATTATTGAATTCACATTTCCAGTCTACTTTCTTTCCATATGCTTAACATGTGGCCTTCAAAATCAAAAATTCATAAAAATTCTTTTCTCTTTTTAAATTTATATGTCACTTGAAAAATAATTTTTCAAAATATTTGAACGCAAAATTTTCCTTGAAATAAAATTTGGGCAAAAATTCTAAAAATCATCTGAGTGTCAAAAACAATTTTTTAAAAAACCAAATTTTATTTCTAGCAGAACTTATTAAATTAAAATAAACTTTTCAAAATATTTTCCTTCTCAAAAAATTTGATAATTCAAGCTACATTTGAATCGGAAGTGAGTTATGCACTAAATGCATAAGCTCAATTATAACATTTACAGCTAACCTTAACCTATAAAGCTTGACATTTTATTTTTAAAAAAATGTCATCATACTCAGTTATCCAAAAAAAATTGCTTTTAAGGAACAAGAACAATGACACGTGATACCAAAACAATTTTAACATGTCATTCTCATGCTAAAATTTATACCTATTTAAAACTCTCAGTCTTATATTGCATTTTACTTGTCCTTATGAGATTTTTACATTTATACCGTTTCTTCTAAACATGCATATAAGAGCGGTTCACATATTTGAAAATAATAACATAGTAAAATAGAAATATAACTCATAATATCGTGTACGTCTTAAAAAGAGACAACTGTAGTACAACCCAAGACAGAAAGAACAAATGTTAGAAGGGAAAGGTACAGCAACACACTACATAACCTAAAACACTATCTACAGGCCATGGAATGGTCTTGATCCTTGAAGGGAATTTGAGCCATTGCAGCAGCCTCGAAAAGGGTGAAGCATAGCGGCTAAGCATCCAATCTCATGATTTTGGTGCTATAGCTCGATTCTCATCTCTACCGGTCGGCGTAGATCCCTTGGAACTCAGTTTCGACCAACCGAATGGCGACCAGATCAAGACTTTGATATCCCTCGACACCCTATCTTCGCTACGCCTCCTGCTACGGCTGGTGAAAAGGGATTCTCGTCTTCCTAAGGGAGGCTTCATTAATGGCAAATGAGACTTTTGTTTGGGCAGTCTCCCTACCAAGATCCACCCTGTATCGCCTGAACACGAGAGTGAAGTGACAACATAGAAAGTAACTCTGTGGGGTGCCAAATCCTTGATCGAAAAAATGAATCATAAGAGTGCATGCCTAATTGACGGCTACACCACCTATAACTTCATAGGCAGCCTTTCGCACTCAAGGATAAACCTAATCATAGCTTCCCGATATGCTAAATAATATGCACAATAAGATGGGCAGTCAGACAAAGATTGCCCATCCTCCAAACACCGACACCTTGAGAAAAGATCTGTTGCAAGATTTCCGGGTCGGTCATCTCAATATCATCCAAATCCATGCCATCCAAGGGAATCTTTAAAATGTCGCCAAAGTCGTTATAAGACATCTCAATCCTGACTCCTTTAACCTCCAATTGAATGAAATTGTTGTCTTCATCGAAATTCGACACCAAATGAGCGTCGAAAAGGTAAATACAGCAGGGTAGTATTCCCACTCAAAGGTCTTGAAGTGTAGGATCGGTGCAAGTCCTACGCCTTGAAAAGCTATTCTAACCCAAAAGCTGCGAGGCCTCCAAACTTCAACGGTCCCCCTTGAAGGAAATTGAAACTGGCGAAGCTGAGAATGGTGGAGATCTTCTGGTCATTCTTGTTTCGCCACCTGATCTCTTAAGGAGTGACATCAGGGTGGTGCAGGGAGGAATCAGTAGTGCAGGGAGGTACCATAGGTTAAGAAGTAGAGAAACAGAGTTAGATATGGAGTGGAGGTGGGGCAAGATCTAATGCGTGAAAATCGATGCAAGGGTCGGCAAGGCTATTGCTCATCGGAGAGAGGGAGAAACAACATCGCCTGGAGGTGGAATAGAGGAAGTGGGAGCTAATTTAGAGGAGAGGGAGGTGGTGATTGAGTTTGGCTGTTAGAGGAGAGGGGGAGCTCGAATGTGGCTGAAATAAAATTAGACACAACTTTATAGTCATGTTCCAGGTTAGAGTTAAGCAAAAACTCGTTGACTGGTCGACCGCTCTACAGTTACCCATCGACCACTCTACGACATTTTTGCACAGGTTCAACCTAGACCCTATACGGGCCGTGTTAAAAAGATAATACTAATAATAATAACAACAATAACCATTTTGTGTCGTCTCCTTCTACTCGAAACGATTAGAAAAATCACTGCCCTCTTAATGATAGTGCCCAAGCTTATCGTCTGGCTTTCGAACCATTCATCTGCTATTCCGCGGTACTTTAGACTTATCCGCTTCAACCATCGACATTCCAAAAACCCGATGATATTCCAACTACCATTCGCCGCATACTTTGTATGAAATACTTTTTCCAATATTAGCGGGTATAACAGCACTTCTTACTACATACCTTAATAAGATTAAATGTCATTCATATTTTGTCTATTCCTTGAAAGAGAGAAAAATCTAAAAACTTCGATTTTTGTAAACAGAAAAATCACTGGGCTAAATATTCATCCTTTGAAACTCATTCCCAGATCGAAAAAACTAGTTTCTTTCCAAAAATCAAAATCAAACCTTTATTAATGTGTATATTCATATAAATATTTAAGGATTTCAAACTTACTCCTTTATAAACCGAAATTTCTTAACACGACCAACTCAGTGGTATGTGTGCTTCTTGAAAACTAAAATTTCAAAACTTCTCAAAACAAAATTTCCAAAACAAATTCTTGGGAAAAGAAATCCTTCAAAAACCCTTCTTCCAAAATCTAAGGCATTTGCAAAATATTTTACAAAAAATCTCTCATGGGTTTAGACTAAGGAATTGACCTTAGTTCCCAAAAAAAATTTGGTTTGCCATCTAAAAGTGGTTATGGACATTCCCTTACCAAACTGGTTTTCTGATGTTTACGACATATAGAATTATATTTCCCACTTACTCGTAATATTAGTGTATCTTCAACTGCAAGTCTTCATCAAGATCTCAAAAGTCACAAGGTAGCTAATGTCTCAACCATCAAGTCGAACACCCTCTAGTCTTTGGGATTCCGCCATATATCGTACTTATGCTCTTCTCCATCAGCGTCTTCCGCATCGCCAATACTCCATGAGGTAATTCAGACTCGGCGTGAAAATCTTAATACTAAGATATTTCCAACCCATAGTTGATTTGTCCATTCCTTTAGAGCAAAACTACAACCATATCTATAGTCGAGATTCCTAGAATCTAGCGTAAAAATAAGAATCAATAGAAAAGTACGGATAGATTTTTTCAATTGATCCTAATTCCTTTTATCGACTAACTTGGGCTTTGATACCATATGTAATAACCTGCACTTTAATGAGTTCATCGAAGCACAGATAGTTGGATTTGGTACTTACAAATAAGCATGAGCATTATCAGAGATTGATAAAAATCTAAACTCATAGCAGAACCAACAGTAGAATGTAAATACTGACTTTGGCTACTACCTTGAAATTAATGGTATTCCTTAGATATCAGATTCCACATCAGCATCGAGCACGAGAGAAAAAAAGACTTCTTCAACAACTATCACGTACAGCTCCAGTGACATGTTTCTCTAAATCTATCATGTATGTTGTAATGAGGAGGTATTCAAAACAATGTTTTGGTGATTGGAAAAGTTATACAGTGTCCAGAATATAAATTTATAACAATTAGTTTCCATTCGATTGTCGTGTCTACTATTCCATGGTTAACCAAATTAACCTAATATTGCACACACGATATTCCTACCTTGCGCGATTCACCTACCTACCATTCCCGAGATATAAAATACTGACACAAGTCTATCGGCCATTTAATACTTCCAAATATGAAGTGCGCTCCTAGCATCGTCATTGTCGGTCTATCGGTCCTAGCTATAAAGACCTTTGACCACTATTTATGGCCTTAATAATACATAATAGTCATGCTACTAACGTATCTATCGCCAATAAAGTCTTAGCCATGTGAGAGACAATACCAAAGCACTTAATACCTTATTAATAAGGACTATGCAGATCCTGACCATTTATTACCAATATTATAGGTAGGCCTTTGTCATTTAATACCTAACCCTAAGGCGGACTCCTCACTAGTACTATCTAGCTGACATTGCTTGGAATCTCATTGGGACACTTAATACTTCTTTACAGGAAAGAGGCGGACTCTAGATTAGTCACTTAATATCTCAAATTCGCAGTGGACTCTTCTTGAGATATCCATTACCTTTCCTAATCGATAATTTGGACCATTTAATGTTTTTTAATTAGGAAAGAGGCGGGCCCTTAAACAAACACTTAATACCTCTAATCCCTAAGCAGATCCTATTATTCCCATAATCATTTCCGACAGCTCCTATGATTGGTGATGTCCCACATCAGTAATAAGTGTACACAACTACTGATAGCCTCTAAGTTAAGGGCAGACTTCCATTGTGTCACTTTACAATCCCGCATCTCAATCATCTAAGGCCAATTGCTTATTCTACGGATCCTATGGTTAAAGATGCCTCTCATTAGTGGGAAGTGTATACAACTTCCAGTAATATCAAAGTGAAGGGTAGACCTTTGTTGTGTAACTCTAATGACCTCACATCCTAACCTACTAAGTCCGATTAATTATTCTAGGCTTTAATAAATTAAGCCATATTATCCTAGGCTATACTATTACTAAGCTTTATCATCCTAAATTGGATATTGGACTTAGCTTGCTGACCTCCTTTTATCTATTTAAGGCTATATAATTTACCTTAAATGTTCAATTACTCATAAACCCCCTTTATTTACTCCTTCCATAAATGTCAATTTGTCCATGACAAAAGAATATCATCCTAACAGACATTTTAAGACATTTATATATATTTACCAATTTCAAGTTAGTAATCTTTTCTTTCAATTCCATAGCTTTTAACCTGACTTCATTATTTATCGGTCCCATTAATCCATTTACCCTATCAATTATTTATAACTTCCAAATTCATTTCACAATTATTGTCCATTAATCGGAGTTACAAGCTTTTCAAACTTTCCTCTTATTTCCTATTTGTAAATCAACGTTATTACTACGTATATTAATATCCTAAGTAAGCGTTACATATAAATCATCATATTTATTGGGGCATATAAATACGTATAGATACCTACTTCTATCACATATATTCTAGTCATAAATCTTTAACTATAATCTTCTTTCTTATATTTAATTTGCTAAAACTACATTTCTTGGGAAGTTTCTCCATTGTCATTTCCATACATTATGTTAAAACAAAAGTTCAAGAATAAAAGGAAAGACTTGTCTTGTTTGAAATTACGAGGAATGATTATTTTCTTTTTATTAGAATAGACAACGTAAACTATGGAGAATAAATCTATACTTACACGTCTCTTCTTTTTCATTTGCATGTATTATTTATGAAATCAAACACTACACTTTATATGCAATTTAGAAACACAAACAAATTTATTAAAAGAACGTTCTTCCTACAAATTAAACACGGAAAGTTCCCAATTCAACATAATTAGGGTTAATCAAAATCATAGTAACAATTTACAACCTTATTTTAGATATGGAATAAATTTGATATTTAATCAATATTCATATCTATAAGTTTCGGGGCTAATTTCTAAATCAGAGTGTAACAATAATTTCAATAAGATATCCTAAGAATATGTAGGCGATGTTTATTACATTCAAATTTTAGCCTACAACTTATGTATGTTTATTCATCTAGGCATAAAAATCAAACGTATGCCAACAGGATAGATTTAAAATCATAAACAATATATAAATTTCCCACCCACCTTCTAAAAACATTCCAAATCTCCAGATCTGAAGTAAATCTTTGATTCAACTCCATTTCCTTCTTATTCCAAGAAATATGTATAAAAATGATATATACATCTTTATTAAAAATTAGAATAGAAGTGCAATCTTTTGGTCTGACTGCGAAGTTCTAAAAATACCCTTATATGCAAACAAGAGATTAGGGGTTTGAATCCCGTAATGAACAAAAAGTAACATTTATTTTCAAATTCAAATTTTGGAATGTAAATAAGATTACAACATCGAAACCCCGTTTTGATAAAAAATTACAATTTTTTCTTTATGTTTTGAATTTATTTTTATCAAAACAACATAGAAAATCTAATTTAATAATTTTATAAGGGAATTTTAGATGCACATGGGTTGCACGTGTCAAAAATTCTCATGTGTGTGTGTATATATATATATTAGAATTATACATTCGAGAAGAGAATTAGGTTTGAAGGGAAATATAAATATATAAATACAAATTTAGATATATATTACCTTTTTATAGAGTTGTGTTGGTTCGCTTCACTTCTTTTCTTATTTGATTTCCTCTCCAATTTGTGTATATATATATACAAATATAAATATTATATTTTATAATCAAGAAAATAGCGGTGAAGAGAAGATGGCGGAGTTTTGCTGCTTTAATCTGAAAAATATGAGAAGAGAAGAAAGGGTTAGACCTGAATTTATAGGCATTCAAATTAACCGCATCATTTAGATTAAAATATATAAAATCTGAACCGTTGGACCAAATGCAACTCTATGCCGAAAGCTGTTGACCGCCCCTATCATAGGGGTCGACTGCCCCAGGTCGACCGACCCAATAGATGGATCGACCTATGGGTCCCCCGAATATTAATTTATACATTAATTTCTCTAATTTAATTATTTTCGTTCCGAATTTGTTTTTCATATATAACTTCTTCGTTTGGACTCCAATCACAAAAATCAAAATAGAAAAGTTTCTCAAAATTTCACCATGAATGCATTGGTGCAAGTTTCATGGTCAAATTTTATAGTTTTCACAAATTTCATTTTTGGAGCCTATTAACTAACTAACTAATTACATAACTAAAGCCAAATTTATGGGGTGTTATAGCTACATCTCAACGATTTATTTTTAATTTATTATTATCTTTTTCAATTTTCCCAGATACCTTTACCATTTAAACTTCTCCAAATGAATTTGATGCCCATGATAATATTATTTCTTTAAATTTTTTCAGACCTAGACCTCTTTTACATTATTTTCCTACATGTTATTTCTCAATTAATCTTCCATGTTCTTGCTTTCCATAAGAAGTTTGAGCATATTTGAAACAATTTATTCTGATTTGCCTTTAGGGTCTTAAAATATTGCATGCAAAATTGGACCATAGGGTATATGGTGGATTGAAGGAGCTTGACTCTTCCAGCAATACTCAACAGCTTGGCTTCCCATCCTTCGATTTTCCTTTTGATATTCTCGAGCAAAGTTTGATAATGAGAATCTTTAATGTTGACATTGGATAATGGTATCCCTAGGTATTTTATTGGCAACTCCTCCTCTTTGTGATTTCAAATTTGTTTATATTATCTTATTTTTTCATACAACCACCTCCAAAAAAAATTAGACTTCTCATTGTTTAATTTAAAACTTGTTGTTGATTTTGAACACTTCAATGATTGCTTTGGCTCCTTCCTTAACTGCTTTTGCAAATGTGAGAATGTCATCTTCATATATGATATAAGTAATTTTGAAATTCAATTCATAAGAGGCTTGATCAAACTATTTTTCATTCATTCTTCTGTTAATCAAATAAAGTATTCCATGACGATGGTGAGTATGATGTGGATATGGGGTCTCCTTGTCTCAGACCATTTTGGCCATTGAAAAGGACAAGTGTGATTCACCATGTAACAATAGAGAAGGTTGGGGTTTGTATTATTTCTCTAATGATGTTTATCCATTTTTCCATGAAATTCATGGGTCTCAGCATATGAAAACAAAATCACGATTTATTAAATCATAGGCTTTACGTAGATCGACTTTAATACACATCTTTTTATTTGTCTTCTTTCTAGACCCCTTACTACTTCTTGTGCTACCAATGTTTCATCTTCTATGTTCTTGCCATTAATGTATGCGCATTGGTTGTCCAAAATAAGATTTGTCACGAATGGCTTTATTCTATTGCAAAGAACTCTGAATGATATTTTGTAGAAGAATTTAAAACACACTATTGGTCAAAAGTGTTTGATATCAATGGTTCCATCTGCTTTAGGTATTAAGTGAATAAATGTGTGGTTGATTTGTTACGCATTCTTGAGTTAGAAACATCTTTAACAACATTATAAATGTCTAATTTGATGTATTCCCAGCGAAATTTGTAAAACTTTGCATTTATGCTATCGATGCCCAATGCAGAATCATTACTCACATTAAAATTACTTCTTTCAATTCCTCTATGTTGATACCATCATTTAAAAAATTGGCTATATATTATAGCAGCATTATTGCAAATGATGTGAGGAAATCATGATTTTCACACTTTTGATTATATAGTTCTTTGAAATAGTCAATTGCCTTTGGTACAAATCTAATTTGGTTATTGCATGGCTTGCACTTAACTATGATTACATTTGACCAGTAGTTCATATTTTTTATGGAAGTCATCTTTACATAGAAGCACATTGTTGCTTCATCGCTTACCAGTTGCACTTCCATCTTTGTTTCACATCCAAATATTCTTGCCTTAAAGTTATTTAATTTTTTTTCCATCGTATTTAGCTCCACGGTTGCATCTTTATCATGAGACCATTCTATTGTATTTTGTAATTCTTTGCATGTTTTCCTTAATTGTTCTACTTAAAATTGTGTTGGGTTCTTTTCCATGCTCCAGTTTTTGAGATATTTTTTCCTTTTGCTATGTTTTTGAATTAGACAATGCAATGGATATCCCTTGGCTTCACTTTTCCATTCCTTTTCAACTACCTAGTTGTAATCATCATATAATACCCAATGATTCATGAATCTAAAAGGTTTTGAACTAAGCATGAGATCACTTTTGGTCAAATTGATCAATATAGGAGTATGATCACTAACGTCAGAAGTTGTGTAGTTAAAACGATTAGCAGTTCCACAGTGGTGGAGGTGTAAAAAGTTATAGAGGAGATAAAGCGGCAACATAGTAGAAAATAACGGAGGTGCAAAAAGCTTCATTAGATATAAAATCAAATATCTAAGTTAATTTATTCTCATTCTCACATCATTTGTGTAGGAAAAATAAATATTATTTAATCTTATATAACAAAAACGAAGAATAACATGATTAATGCGATAACATGATTTATGCGATTAGATTTGGTGACTACAGTAGATTTCTAACTTATATTGAGAACATAGGTCTTAAAATTAAGTCTTTACCCTAATTTTCTTGATTTAGTTTAAATGGGAACTAGTCAAATCAAACTTTGTATATTAATTTTCTTAAGCGGGTGCCAAAAAGCCTTGATTTAGCTGCTATAACGGAAAATAGCGAGGCCTAAAGCAGATTTGTTATTTAATAAATCTAAGTTGAAATA
Organism: Allium cepa; assembly: GCA_030765085.1. NCBI lineage: Eukaryota > Viridiplantae > Streptophyta > Magnoliopsida > Asparagales > Amaryllidaceae > Allium > Allium cepa. Next base: position 782,507,483 of record CM060928.1, on the reverse strand, counting down.
GCGTCGCGATCAGAGAATGCTACGCGATATAGCGGAGATTTAGGGGCTTTAACTGCAAAGGTTGGAAAGGAACTAATTGACTGAGACGAAGTGAAAGTTTGCATCCATTGTATGTTGGTAATTTCTCTGTCTATTCATGTTAGTATATTTCAATTTGGATCTGACCACCATGTATATTAAAAACCAGTAACTGAAATTCCCATTGATTAGTTTCTTATCACACATGCATAAAGTTCTATCATCTCGCTGAAAAGAACTTTATCTCCCTCAAGCATTTCACTTGCATGCCTTATACAATTGAAATATCCCAAGAGAAGCTAAGGTGACCTAATGGATTTAGCTTTAAATTCTACTGTACTCCAAAATCATTCTCTAAGATAGTCAATGCTGTATGCATAAATAGATGAGAGAATTCCTACCGCTCCACCCATATTCTAAAGCCATATTGTGATGTATTGGTTGCTCATGTTCAACACTTTGCATTTCTAAATAAATGTATCAATTAGGACCAAAATTCTACACTTGAATTAACATTCCACATTACCAACAAAACTCCATTCTGAAAGACTATTGTTTTAATTTTGACATTTATCTTCTCTTGACTTGTTCTCTAGTAAATTTACTTGGTTTGCTTTATGCTTAATTATGTGATTCTTGACATCTTCCACTCTACTAGGCTTGTGTAGCCCTCTTACATTCCAACATACCAATTTATTTGGTTCTATTATGATCGTGAAGTTCTTTGCCTTGATTTGTTGGCATCTTATTTTCATATGATTGTTTCTTTTCTTGCTGTCCCAATCATGATTTTTTCTTTATTGACGAGTCTTTCTTTATTAGGTCTATTTTTTGGTTTCCTAATGAGGCTATTAGGAGACCGCTTATTCGTATTATTGACGGCAAAAATGGGCACCAACACCCAAGTAACGTGAAAGCACCAATAATCAAATATCCAAATCCAAATAGAGTAAATCAGTTCACAGATCATGGAATAAGTGGTAGAAAAAGTAAATGAACACAAGTTTTACAGTGGTTCGGCAAACTCTGACCTACGTCCACTCTAATAATTTTATTATTTATATTATAAGATTACAAGTACAGTTTTTTTTGCCTTAGAATATTAATAGAGGAATAGGAAAGAGTGAAGAAGAATAGCCAGTCGAAGAGCCCTCTGAATGAATGCCATGCCTACTGTATTTATAGGGAAAGCCGACGAAATATCTCGTTCAAAATTCAGATTCATAATCTCTAGGCCAAGGCGACCCAACCCAACAAAAATTAGGCCGATCTCTCACCCCTAAGAGGGATCGGGGCCGATCTCTCTTTCATGCATGGGGGCCCAGTTGTCCCTTGTGTGGGTCCCTCTGCTCCTCTATTTCCTGTTTCCAAAGTCGTTTCCCAAGTTTTTGCGTCATTCATTGAGTTATTGAGCAATCATCATTGAGTTCGATGCTAATCCAAATGATCCATAACCATATTAATCCAATCTGATGCCTTGTCTAGGGTAAGTGTTAATTCCATACTTAGCCAATTCCAAGGTATCATCCGTCCAAATCCGCTCGACCATTATCCATGGCCTTGTTCATAACAGATCATTGAGCCTGATAATCATCTCTTCATGCTTCCCGCCTTGATGATCATGAAATATGTTTGGACAAATCCATTGTATACTACATAGCCAAAAGGTAGTATAACATTTTCCTCCTAAAACATGCCTTGCGGTAGGAATGTGTGTTTTGAATTGCCATAAGTTCGATGTTCAAAATCCATCCATAACCAAAGTATCCAATCCAGAATCTGATCCATTGCTAAGCCAAATCACCATGAGCTATCCCGTGTCTGCCCAAGAATCCATTGATGAAATCCATGATTATTCTAAGTCGATGGCCAATTTCGAATCCATTCCGAATCCTTAGCGGAATCCACGTCCATCCAAAGTCGTTAACTAAATTCGCGACCTCGCTAAATCGTTCACAAAGTCCAAAGCCTTGATCTCTCTGGATCATCATCTCAAGTCCTCGATCTCTTTGGATCGTCAACCAAACCCGTGGCCTCTCAGGGCCGATATCCAAGTCTGTGACCTCTTCGGGTCAATATCCAAATTCACGACCTCACCAAATCATTTTTCAAATCCATAACTGTTTGAAATCGTGGAAGTCAGTAAGCCAGTCTGCGATCTCTCTAGATCGTTATCCAAGTTCATGGTCCCTTTGGACTGATCGATGGTCTCTCCGAACCCTTGCTATGCTCAATCCAAACTTAACGATGAGTAAGCTGATCTTGTCGCTTTCTGGTGAAGCAATCCACCCTTTCACTCTGACCCTTTTGGTGCATATAGTGATGTCATGATCCTCTTGGATCGATTATAGCTTCTCCAGGCTCTTGCTGGACCCAACTAGTCACTCTCCGATGAAGGGGGAGCAATGACAAGTAAATCGATCATGTTGCTCTCTTACAAAGCGCCATTACTTCTTGCACTTCGTTTTTTTGTCCCTGAACATTAAGCGATGTCTTGGCCTTCCTAGGCTAATTATAGCCTCTTCGGCTCTTGTCGGGCCCTATCCAGTCTGGCTTTGGTGAAAGGGGGAATAGCGATAAGTGAGTCGATCCTGTCGCTCTCTAGTGAAGCGACTCATTTCTTACACTCTGGTCCCCGTATCTCTAGCCAAGGACATAAAGTGATCAATTTCGTTTTGACTTCCATTCTCCGGCCTTGATTCTCCGATCGAGGGCATAATTCATGTATGAGTCCACCCTGTCGCTCTTCGACGAAGGGACTCGTACCTTGCGGTTATTACGCCATCTCTCCGATCGGAACAATAACCTTGACCTGTTTTATTCATCACATCAACACAGATCAAAAATAAATTAACAAATAACAGTTCATACAATCAAAAGTCCAAAATGCAAGAAAACCAAAAGGTGCCTCTCCAGGCATGATTGTTCATCATCATCTCAGAGCATGCCTAGGGATCGATCTCGATTCCATAGGTGTGTAAGTGACTTAACCGTTTTATTGTGGAGTTTTATTGTTTATTTCATGCCATCCTGATTAAGAGATGACGATCTAATTCCTTGATCCAAGGCCATTTCCATTTTATGTGGACGGTGGCTGCTCCTATTCCACCACCGTAGCCCGAGCCCTCACATATTAGGATATCCTACCATCTCTAACACGCTCCTCAATCATATCCTAGAGATGTCTGTGCTCATCCATAGTATGCCCGTCCAGTTCGTGGAATAGGCAGTACTTTCTAGACCTACGTTCCTGCTCCATAGGATCCCTCCTAGCCAGTTTCCGATAAGGGGAGTTGCCTCCGTGTATCCAGATAAATCCACTCCAAACCTATCAATTCCGAACAAGAGGAGAACTTCAGCTGTGTTCTTTCATTTGCCTTTTTGATCCGTCATATCCATCATCCATTTTTCATTTATCCTTACCCTAACTCAGATCTTCTCTAGATAGTCCTTCACCTCTCACAGCATTCACTTCCTATTTATCGATTTGTGCGCCCTCCTGTCGTAAGAACCTCTCAGCCTCGTGGTAAAATTCCCCGAGATCCATTGGTGGATCCCTTTCTAGTGCAACCTTGAAATCCATGTCGTCCGTGATTCCAAATACGCCGCTATCAAAATCATCAACGGATTCGGTCGATCCATCGAAGCAACTGCCGCATTAAACCGTGTCAGAAAATTCCTCAGAGACTCTCGTGTTCTTTGTTTCAATGCTAACAATTTCATAACATTCTTAGGTCTTATGATGTGGACTCGAAACTCCCTCATCAACAGATTTACCAACTTGCTCCATGTCCTAACAGAACAATTCTCTAGCTATCTAAACCATAATGCAGCTAACTCCATATAATAAGTGGAAAACACCTTGCATGACCTCCTCCAAGTGCCCATATCACTTTGCTGAATATACCTCATCAAGTGCACTATAGGATTCGACTTCCCGTCATACACCTATAGTGTAGGTAGTTTGAATTTTGGTGGGTTTCTAGCTTGCCTGATATTCGGAGTGAATGGGCTCGGACTTACATTCTCTAGACTCATGTCGGAAAATCCACCTCTCATTATCTGTCGTACCAACACTGCCATCCTTTCATTTTCATCCATAGGTGGCCTCCAATCCAATGTAGCAGCCTGCCCCCCGACTCCATAGGGGTACTCCAGAACATACTCCTCTGGACGAACATTCAAATTTCGATTCGCACCAAACTCTACAGGATTGCCCGTAGGCCCACCAACATCGTAATCGGCCAGACCCAAGGGCATGCCCCCCTAAGTTTTTGGGGATTTGCGCCGACTCCTTTGGAGGAATCGACACCGATCCCTCCCTGTTGATCGGGGACCGCCCCCGGTTGCTCCACTCCATTCTCCTACCTATTTACTCCATATCTATGATCTCGGTTTTGATTTCCCATGATTCCTACTGCTCCAACTCCTTGATCCAAAATGCCATTAGCTCCAAATCCTTAGTTTTGCACTCCATCAACTCCAACTGCTCCAGCCTGTCCAATCCGCCCGAGAAAATTCTACATCTTCTCCTCTTGCCTCTTTATCATGCATTCATGCATAACATTCACCATTGTTTCCATCTCCTCCTCGGTGATATAGGTGGAGATCTGATTAGCTCTAACCTCTAAGGATGCCTCTTGAATTTCTCCATGGCAACTCCTTTCTACTAGCGCTCTCATTGAATTTTGTTTAATCATTTTTTCAAATCTAAGCTCCAAATCTTTTCCAAATCAACGGGTGTAAGTACTCTCAGTGAAAGCACTAAAATGTTGACAGAAAAATGGCCACCAACACCAAGTGACATGAAAGCACCAATAATGCAATTTCCAAATCCAAACAGAGTAAATCATTTCACAGATCATAGAATAAGTTGCGGAAAAGGTAAATGAACACAAATTTTATAGTGGTTCGGCAAACTTTGGCCTACGTCCACTCCAACAATCTTATTATTTATACTGTAAGATTACAACTATAGTTATTTCTACCTTAGAACATTAATGAAGGAAGAGGAAAGAGTGAAGAAAAATAGCTAGCTGAAGAGCCCCCTGAATGAATGTCAGACCTAATGTATTTGTAGGAGAAGCGATGAAATATCTCTCTTAAAATCTAGATCTAGAATCTCTAGGCCAAGACGAATCGACCAAAAAATATTCAGACTGATCACTCACCCCTAAGAGTGATCGAGGCGGATCCCTATTATATATGGTAGGGCCCATCGATCCTTTGTATGGGTCCCTCTACTCCACTTCCTATTTCCAAAATCGTTTCCCAAGTTGATGCGTCGTTCATTGAGTTATTGAGAGAATATCATTAAGTACCGCTGCCAATCCGAGCGATCCATAGCTATATTAATCCGATCAGATCCCTTTCCAAGGGAAAGTGCCAATTCCATACTAAGGCAATTCCAGGGTGTCATCCTTCCGAATATGCTCGACCATCATCCATAGCCTTGTTTATAACCGATCTTCGAGCCTGATAATCATCTCTCTAGGCTTCCTACCTTGATGATCACGAAATCTATTTGGTCAAATGCATTGGTATGCTCCCTGGCCAAAAGGTGGTATAACACGTATCATTTGGCTGTGAAAGATTTTCATTAACTTCTGTGTTTTGGTTATATTTGCTGATTGGACTTAAAGGATCACTAGCTAAGACTTGTTCAGGCTATGAAATTCTTAGGACTTGCATGTATTTGATATTCATGTGTTCATTATTATGCTTATAAGGCATGTTTAATTAGAAAATTTAAATTTAGTCACAAAAGCGGGAAGGGATCATGTATCGTTGTTGGTTATGTTTGACGATGAACCAAAGCTAGTTGTTTTTAACTTCAGAGCCTTAGGTGTGGTTGGACAGTTTGGAATAAGGTCCGTGGATCCTCCTTTTGATAGTTAGAGTGAAAGTTTAATGAGTTACTTCATGCTTATATGATTGTGCCCTATCTTCCAGCTTATTTTAGAACTCCATGCGATTTTTAGTTAATGGTTATTTACGTTCTTCTCTAGCACTTGAAATGCAATTTGATGGAATGCTTGTATTTGTGCAAATACTATTCTTTAATCATTGTTCCGTATAATTATCTTTGTTTCTGATGGTTATATTTAATGTTTGGTGATGTAAAATATTTAATCTACAATTGTTCTTGTTAATTTGTAACTTGTGATCAGGGAACATGTTTTCTACTATGTTATTTAGATGCTAAAAGGTCTCATTATGTTAGAGCATTGTTTTGTCTGTGTATTTCTCCACACACTTCTGTTAGCTTTCATTTACTTTCTTTTTCATTGTTTTAGTTCCTTATTTCACTTCTATGGTCTTTAACTTTTAACTCATTGTCTTTCATTTCTCGTTGATTGATTCATCTTCTCTCCTTTCATTAGCTTCCTTCTTAACCATTCTCCTTTATATCTCTTCCTTAAGCACTTATTTAACAATTAGAAGTTGTTATATTGTTTCTTCAATTTCCTTCGCTTATCCCCACTGCTTGGATATTTATTACCTTCACATTACTTTCTTGCTCTTCCTTTTTGATATTAACTGGGCCATGTCATGGTGGGTTAAATGAGTGAATTTCAAAAAAAAAAAAATCCATTTTAGATCTTTGTTAGGTCTATGAAGTCTAAACAGATTTCAGATCCAATCTAAAATATATGAAATAAAATGTTTATTTTATTTTGTTTGTTAAAAGTTTTTTTATTAGATTTTAATTTATAAGTGTATCGAATACACTATTGTGTAAAGTGCATATGTTACAGATATGCAGTTTGCATGGTTAATGTGACCGTATATAGGTGCTGAAATTTACACCATAATGAAACATTGGTCTCTTTATATATGCTTTTGTACTCCGTAGTTTTGATCACACACATGCATATATATAATGATAGATATATAATTAAGGAAAGATTTAAAATGAATGTTATAGTTTTATATAAAAGTCCAATTTATAAAATTTGAATCAAAATTACATACATATACACATGTCCATATATAAATAATTGTAAGATATGTTTTAATATTTAAAACATATGCATGTAAAGATTGCAATCTAACATTTATGTGTATAAATTTAAAGTTAACAAACTTAAACCCAACTTTCAACTTAGGAAGGAATCAAATAATTTGACATTTTACATAAAAGTCAAATTATGGATTTTAAATTGAAATAAATTTTACATTTATGTAAAAAACAACCAAACAAAATATATTCAAACAACAACCATGTAACACATTGCCCATTTAATAGCGAGTTTAATAATTAAATTTGTTTTTAATAAAAAAATATTTTCAGCCAAAATTGTTTTCAGTCAAATGTTTAAATAACCACCTAACACACATACACACACACACACATATATATGTGTGTGTATATACATATAACTAAAAAGTATTCAATAAAAAATGATTCTAAAACAATAACAAAATAGATCGGATGACTTATACATATATAAATTCATTATAAAAGATTTAAAACTAAACCATATAGACAATATGAATAAATAATCATATGAGATGAAGGATATAAACAATATTATCATAATAATCATATAATTAATTGAGGGATGTTACAAAATGGAATCTAAATTAAATTAACATGATGAACACTTAATTAAATAAAAACTTGGCAAAATGAGATCTGAATTATATTACAATATATGTATACAAACAAATAATGTAAAGCATGTAAAGGATTTAAACCATATGAACGTGATTAATATATGAATAAATATAATTGAAAGTTGGCTTAGGATGTAGCTAAAAAGTTGCACCTTTTGAACAAAGCTCTTAGATTTAACTTAATCAACCTATGGATTTTGCATGAATCAAGTGATAACAACAACCTTTCATTTTTTATTTTATTTTATTTTTGATTCTGGAATTTTAAAGTCCTAGAGGCAATGAATTTTTGATTAAAGAGATAGAGGAAGAAAGCAGTAGACTAAATGAACGAAATCTTTATAGGAGGCAATGAAAGATAATTAAAGGCTAGACGTGATTCACCATTCTTTATTTATTCTTTAGTCTTTTCAATCAAACTTAAAACTCTCCCTCCCCCTCTTGGTCGGCTATAGCATGATACAAAGTAAGCCTTAAAATTTTCCCAAACTCATTTTGTATTTATTCTATTTAAATCCAAGTTTAAAGTTCTACCAATATTGTATACCGATAGACATATACATAATTTTTTATATATACACATTTCATTAAACACTGGTTTTATTGAAACATCAAATAAAATTTAAAATTAATATTTCATAATTATTAATTAATTTATTAATTTACAACAATTATAAGTTAATTAAATTTTATGGTTTATTCAAAGCATTAATCATTACGGGTGTGTGACTCAAAGGTGTAAATTCAGTTAGTGATCCGCTCAATATCGAACTATTCGAAAATTAACATTCATATGTCGCCTTAACTAGTGGTGTGACATTTTGATAGAATTTATTGTTTACACGTCTTTTTGGTCGAATCCAATTTCATAATTCTAAGTTGTACCTGATAGCAATGATTTTTTCACCAGTTCTCTTCGTCAATACTATATAACCCAGGGCTTATGGAATTTGGTTTTTATTGAAATTCCAACATCTTTCGCATTCAACTTTATTTCTCAGAACACAATTTCCTCGGTTCAATAACGTATTGGTTTGGCTAGAGACTTTGACTTTGAGTTGACAATAATTGACCATGATACTAACCCAATATAACCGTAGAGACGATATCTCTATCAAATAGTATTTTACTTCCAACGCTTTAACTCAAACTCAACTACGTTCATTCAATGGATGTCATGAATGACATGATTTAACTATAATCAAAGTAGATTGTCTATATTAGCGTTCAGTGGTATTCTCAAGTCGAGGGAACTGTGTTGTATCGTTACTTCAAGATTCTTGGTTTGGTCTTAGTTATATTAACCAACAGAAAACTCTCGAGTGAGTTACTCCCTGGTCATCCAATAACCATAAGTACGTAACCCCTTGGTGCCTCCAATAGCCATGAGTAATACACTATCCAACAGTTGGACAACATCATGTATTATAGTCTTAATGGATTTATTGATATAATGCCTCGAAACATCTTGAATAGGAATATTTAAAATAATATGTTATTTTTAATATGATAAATTTTCATGATTACAACAAATTGTAATTACTATCACATAACATATCACTTAATCCTTTTCTATTTAATATACTTAAATCATTTAATTGATTAACATATCACAATATGATAAGTACACAATAGAAAGACAAACGCCATTTATTTTGAACGAGACTTTATTACAGAGTTAATAACTTACAATAAATTACATAGTGGTGACTAGGGAATACCCCTAACTTTATCAATCTCCCACTTACACTTGAAGCCAATTATGGAATTTCAGTCTCATCCTTCAATTGGTTTGCTCAGAACCGGTCGAATTAATCCCTTTCTGAAAGAATCTGCCATTAGTCCTTGGCGTCTACTCTTTTAATCACAATCTTTTCGTTAGTGAGAAACTCTAATAAGGTGGAACTTATAACGGATGTCTCTTTGCTTCTTGTAAGACCCAGGTTGCTTTGTGATCTACATCGATGCATTGTTATCACATAATAATGTCATAAGTTTCTCAACATTTGGAAACGCTCCTATCTCAGCCATAAAATTGCACATCCAGACCACATCTTTTCATGCTTCGTTGAGGGTGACGTATTAGGCATCCATCATTGAGTCACGTACAATCTCTTGCTTAGAACTTTTTCAACCGACCACTCCACCATTCAATGTAAATACATAATCAGGCGCTATGTTACTGTCATCGATATGACTTTGAAAGCTCGAATCTGTATACCCTTTCATAAAGAGGTCTCCATTCCCATATATAAAGAATAAATATATAGTATTTCTAAGATATTTAAGAATACATTTCACTTTTGTTTAATATTTTTCTCCCATATTAGATAGATATCGATTTACGCATCCTAATTCATAAGCCACATCTGGCCTAATACATAACATAGTATACATGATGGAACCGATTCCAATTGCATATGGTATCCTTTTCATGTGCTCCCTTTCCTCGTCAGTATGAGGAGCATCCTTTTTAGAAAGGACGATTCCAGACTGTTTCAGAATAATTCCACGCTTGGAATTTCCATGTTAAACCTTTTCAGTATGGTATTTATGTATATGGATTGGGACAATCCTAACAGTCTCTTGGATCTATCTTTATAGATCTTAATACCTAGTATGCAGGTTGCTTCTCCTATATCATTTATAGAGAAGTTCTTGAATAACCATGTGTTCACTGATTGTAACAACATGATGTCATTGCCAATCAGGAGTAGGTCGTCGAACTACATGAGTATAGATACTATAACATATAAGCATGATTGCTCTTTATTTTGATAAAAACTAAACCATTTGCTTAACTTATTAAAACACTTATTTCACCTTCTTGAAGCTTGCTTAACATCACAAATTGATTTTGATAATTTTCAAGCCTTATCCTCGCTCCCACCGACTTCGAAACCTTCGGTGGCGATGTAACATCCCAGAAATTTGATCATTTTGATTTTGAATATTTAATAAATTTTAAATATTTAAATAATTGGTTTTTGGAATTTAATAACTTATACTCAAATTTAGGGGGAATTTAAATATTTGAATTGGAATTAAATATTTGTTTGGTGAATTAAATATTAATTAAACAGATTTAATAGTCTTATTTAACTCCTTTTAATTAATAAATGATATTGGTGAATTCATTTTGTAAATTTAATTATAATAATAAATAGTTCAAATAAATAAGAAGAAAATCAATTTGTAATAAAACGACTCGATTTTTATTATAGCATTTTAATTTAAATTATTGGATTTTCCATAATTTTTGATTTGAAAAATATTTAAATTTTCGTTTGATATATTTTGTGGCAAACGATGGTATTTTTGAAATTTTACATGATAAAATAATCAGTGCATTTTATTGCTCGTTTGTGATCGTGTCACCTTTTGGTGCATGATCGTATGTCGTTCACGGTTCGTACGTGAACAGAATGTTGCATAATGGGATACCACAAATATCTCTTTCCAGAACTATTTTAAATCAAAAATCAAAATTAAAATCATTGGATAAATCGACATTGGAGTGGGAATATTAGTTTACTTGCAAATTTTGGCTACTAGAGAAACTTTGATTATCTAGTGGGTAAAATAGTGTGTTTGAATTTATTTTAAAATGTGAAAAAAAAATTCAACATTTAGCCTTATTTTTTCCATCTTTCCCTCTTCCTCTTTTCTCCCTTCTAGTAAATGTAAACAATGGCTCTAAAAGTTTAAAAACCAAAATCATACAATATACACCTTGATTCGAGGGTACCATTGCGCTCGGGGTGCGAAGAGGTGAAGTGTGGTGGTAGCGGGAGCAACCAGAGATGGCTATGGCAGTTTTCATCTCGAGGATGGCCAAATTAGGGCTATAGATCAGGATTTGAACGACAAGAGCGGAGGAAGATTGGCTTGGTTGGCGAAGTGGAGACCGCGAAGGCTGTCAAGTTGGCGAAGTCAGGTTTGGGTTTCATGGAGCATAGCTTGAGGAAGAGGAGATGATGTGCATGAATTTAGCAGGCGGGGAAGGGGGAGGAAGATGGATTAAGGAATTAACTAAGGGTGATTAAGTTATAGATTAAGTAATTAATTATATCTTGAATTCCATAATCTTATAAATTGAATAACTTTCGCATACGAGGTCAGATTCGGATGCGTTCAGTTGTGTTGTGCTCATGGGATCATTAGCTATGCGATGGAGTTGGTTTGGTCGGGTTTGGAGTAAGTGGAATTCGGGAATAAAATCGAAGATTAAACCGAAACACGAAAGTGTCCATTGGAATTTCAGCAAGTTCACTCACCCCTAAATAATTATAAGATGTTTGCGATGCCATAAATTATTATTGAATACATGGATGTTAGTTTAGATTGTTGTTTGATTGATGGTTTGTTGGATTTCCATTTAGGAAAATGGATGACATATTAACTGAATTGCAGTGAACCTGTATGACTATATATATATTCCATAACCATTGTTTTGCAGGGAACATTTGTAGAGAGACCCTTAAGGGTTTCGTACCAATATCAAATTGATTGCATCTTTATGTTTCTTATATTATTGTTTGGTTAAAAACAATTATAATATTTTATCTAAATTGTTTAAGTGTCGATATAATGATTTTCGCTTTACCGTCATTTATTAAATATCATCCCTTAAAAACTTTTATATGTGTTGTCTTGAGCTTGATTTTCATAAAATAGATATTTAAAATTAATTAATCATTTTAATTAATGATGTTTAATCTAATTAATCATTTTGATTAATGATGTTTGAGTTTAATTAATCATTTTAGTTAATGATGTTTTAAATTTAGTAATCATTGTAATTAATGATATCCGAATTTAGTTAATCATTTTAGTTAATGATATTTATATTTAATTAATAATCTTAATTAATCGTGTTTTAAAAGTTAATTAACTAATTAAATAAAAAAAGTTTAAATTAAAATTAACCGATTTAACAAAAGTGTTTTGAAGTTAATTAACTAATTTAATAAAGATGTTTGAAGTTAATTAACTAATTTAACAAAGTTGTTTTAAAGATAATGATTTGGTTTATTAAAAGAGATTATAAATATGATTAATTATCTTTCAAAATAATTAATGTTGTTTTGAAATTTTAAAAAAGATTTTCGATTTGATTTATTTTCTTTTGGGAAAATTAATGTGGTTTTAAAGGTTATATAAGGATTTTATAAATTATCCTTCGGGATATTGACATTGGATTGAAAATTTATAAAAGTAATTTAAATTTATTTATTACCATCCGGGATAATAAACATTGTTTTGAATTCATAAATGATAGTTTATAAGTGAGAAAATCCTTTAAAACGATTGTTTAAAACTAAACTAAGTGTTTATAATTGGGGTTTATAGTTAGTAATGTTATAATGACATTTGTTTTGACCCTTGTTTATATACACTTTGTATTATAATTTTCCCTTTTAAATGAGTATTTCAAAGAGTATTTTTAAAATGTCTTCCAAATATTTGTGATGTGAAAACCAAGCACAAGTTCAATTTTAGAAAGTAAAGTTCGATTTGGTAGAGTAAAAGTTGTTCCGTGAATGATATCATTTATATGGAAAGGGTTTAGTCATACTTTTAACGCTAAATGTTGAGGCTTCGACTCATTTCTACCTCGTAGGTTAAATATGCCATCAAGGCAATGGCTAAAGATACTACTACCTCAACTTGGTTTGGTTCATCTTCAACCGAGGGATTGCAATTGTTTAGAATCAACGAATGGTAGATATATGAAATTTAATTCCATATACGATCATTTTTAATTATCTTTGATAGTATTTATCAACTATCTATTCGGCTTTCTTTGTTTGGATATCGTCGTTTTAGACGATTTGTTGTTCATTTGAGTGTTGATATCCTTTGTCGAAAATGGCTAAAACCAAAGCATGAGTGAGGGCTAAGCTATTTAGGGTTTATCCCATTAGGGTATTTTCACATCTACTTTAGGTTGGTTTTGGTGGTACGCGGGCGGAGATGTGAAATACTCAGATTCTTGGTAAAGGTTGGTGGGTCCAGCGTGGAGATTTCCAAGAGCCATTGTAGCTCTCAAGTATATTTCTAAAGGTGTATTTTTGATGAGGGGATGCACCCTCCTAGTTATATGTTGGAATATTCCTTTCCTTATTGTTGATTCAATCTTTGTGTAGTTTTCTTAATTGCATCGAGAAATGACTAGGGTTATTCTCGTTGTTTAATTATTTGCATCCATCCTTTGAGTTTGGAATATGACCTTGTTTGTACTTATCTTTTCAAGTTTAGGTTTCATTTTAATTTGCTCCCATTCATTCATGTGTGGAAGTTGTTGTTGTGAGGTAAAAGCCTATTCTGTGTATTAGCGGCGTGGTCTCACAGAATTATTATATGTTCATCACATTACTTGAATTTCTCAAGCTGGTATTTCCAGACTAATCCATGTGTTATTTTATTATAATACTCATGTCAGATCGATTATTTTTCCCGGTTTATCATTGGTGGGACATGGATCTCCTGGAGTAGAGATAGATGTCACCCGTCGTAATATGTGATATCCCAAATTTTTGACAACATTATTCAGGAAATTTAATTAGGTAAATTAAATAGAATAATGATAATAAGGAGATTGAGGTTTGAATAAATTATACATAAAGTTTTATTTTTATCGGAGATAGATTTAGCAATTACTTCTAACGTCTTAGCTGTTGAATTATCGTAGTGTTGTAAAGCTGTTCCTAGGTTTATAATTAAGTCTGTGACTGAATTAAGCTGTTTATTTTCTTCATGAAGAAGATGTTGAAAACCTTTTTAAAAATGACAAACAAATTTATAGTTATCAAGAATAATAGTACTTCGTTCCTTAAAAGTATATTCAAGATTTAAATAACTTAAACGCTTGAGATTTGAAGAATTGATTTTTTGAGGTTGTTTTTCTCTGATTTGAATGGTTCATTTCTCTATGCAGCTTATATTTTTCCGATAAAATCTTCCTTTGAGAGAGAACGATTTATTATATTTCTATTTTTTATCAAAGATAATTTACAACTTTGGTCAAAAGATACTTACCAGCATAATTGAATTCCCTGGTTACTACACATTTCATTTTTATCTATATTTAATTTTCATATTACTTTGAAGTTTACCAGTTCAGTAAAAGACGGGAATTACGCACCTTTGCTGCCCTAAAAACTGACTCAGAGGGTTCTGCATTAAAATAATATTTAAATTTTATATGATTAAAAATTGGATTTTGTAGCAACACTAGAATCAATCTAGCTCTGATACCAATAAAACTTTAAAACAGTTAGTAGATAATTTTGATTTTATTAAAAATTAAAACGAAAGTATCTTACGCACTTTAATAAGCTTAAAAAATATTCTTCCAGATAAGACAATTATTAACGAATTAAAATTGTTACTAGAGAACAACAAGCCAAAAGCTATTGAATTATAATCTAAACATATTATGAAGAACTTAAAACTAGAACCCTTGATTTTGATTCAAAGACTAGACAGATAGAAACGCTCCTTTTAGAAGTTAAAAGATTGTTAGTGGTTAATTTTATGAACAAATATTTGCAAAAAGCATTAGACGACGCAACGAAATTTGCATCACAGCCAGTTCCAAAACAAGGTTTTACTATTTATTCAGGGATTAGTTTATCAGACAAAGAATATCCTAATCTTTTCAATATTTTAATTAGCTTAAATCTTCAAATTTTTGAAAAACTATAAAAATTTGAAGATAAACAAACTTTTGATTAGAAACTAGAGAAGATATCAGAACAACTAGTTAATCTAAGTTTAGGAAATTCAGTTGTTAAGAAAAATAAAATACCATAATTATATAAATTTTGGATCCCAAAATGAACCCAAGAAATTCATTCTCTGGACCCAGTAGGACGTTAACGGAATTTACATCCAATGGTAAACCTAAAGATGAAATTTCTAGTATTTAATCAAAAGTTAAATATAAAAAAGAAAAAACAAATAGTACAGTTAGATGAAGAAGTAGATTTAGACAAAAACCTAGATTATATAACAATAATCAGCTAGACTTGTTAAACCCACGGATTCTATATCAAACAGGAATTACAAATATTAACACAACTTTAATTCGAAGTATTAGAGAGGAAGAAGTAAGAGTAATAGATAACAATGTAACCTTAGATGTTTTATCACCAGAAACCATACAAAAAATTAAAAAACACGGGAAAAAGGTTTTTTCATTTAGGTCTAATAGTCATAGGAATAAAAACTCTAACCAGAAAAGGTTTAGGAACAAAGCTCCTTACATTGGTCCTAGACAAATCATGGACTTCAAACATAGAAAAAGATCTACTCTCAGGAATGAAAATAGATCTAAACGACAATCAGCTTTAGTTTATTGTGTACCAGATATTCTTAAAAGTATTAGAGATTTAAAACATTTAAAACTAGGATTCAAGGCAAGCGGTTTTGAAAACTATGTTGGCAATAATTTAATTGTTTGCGCCAAAGTTGGTCACAAACACCCGATAGTTGATAATTCACAATCACAGATCTTAGATAAATAACAAGTACGAATATCACTCATAAAATTCAAAGAAACGCAGTAAACAACACAAAATTTATAGTGGTTCGACGATCTGGCCTACGTCCACTCTGAATTTTACGATTTTATTGATTCACTTGATGATTTCAATCAGTTACTGTAGGTTACGGTTGACAATAGCTCGGAAGTTTGAATATAACAATGGTAGCGAAGTGTAGAATTGAATCTGACAGAGTCTGGACGTCGAATGGCCCAAAAGATCCCTTTTCTGTTGGCTTCAGGGGGCTATTTATAGGGCGTAGGAGGCTGATATCGTGCTCAAACTTCGAGAGACTTCTTCTGGCACGTGAGTGGGCCCACACGTCCGTTCCCGGAAAGTTTCGACTCGATCTGTGATCGATACGAACCAATTTCGTATCGATCAAAAACTGATCCAATCGAGCTGAAACTTGGCAGGATTTTTCTTTAGCTTGTACGTAAGCTCCTGTGAAAATTTCGTAGCATTTGGACCTGTGGTTTGTGAGAAATGATCGATGCAAGATTATGAATTTCGGAATGCTGTCCAGTTCGAATCCATGGTCTCGAACCGATGCTCTTCGAATCGATGGAGCACGTGACAACGCGGCGACGTGGCGAGCACTCCTCGCATCGATCCGCCTTTTGCTCCGAGTTGACCATGTCGCATCCATGAACTTCGCCTTGTTTGTATCGATGACCGTTGCCTCGTTCGATTTGATAGCCGTTGCCAATTTGTATTGATGGAAATGGGTTTGTTCGTATCGATGTTTGGGGTGCTATTTCGTATCGATCACTAAAGGGAGTACTGCTCGTATCAATTAGCTTTGGCTTTATTTCGTATCTATTAGCCGATCGATATGAAATAAAGGCTCATATTGATCGATGCGAACAATAATCCTCAATTTCTGGGGATTGATACGAAAGGCGAATCTAGGATCGATGTGAGCAAGGCTTCCACAAGATCGACACGAATAGATGACTCGATTCGAACATGGGGATACGAACATTCTGATCGATGCAAACTGATGGATTCGAACAGAGCGAGGCGAAGTCATTTTGATGGGTACGAAGCTGATGGATTCGAATAGTACGACCAATGATCGATTCGAACCGATGCTGATCGAGTCGAATTCGATCGATTCGAAATTCAACCACCCTCTATGGATACAAATAGTGTGTTTCTTCTAACTTGTATCGATCATATCTCATTCATACGAACTCCGATTAACCTGAAATTTGAAATGCTGGCTTTTAGGGCTTTGCTTGTCATGTCTGGTCAACTGTGGCCCGATCCGGACTCAGACAAAATTTATCGATATCCATAGTGAAGCAGTGTATAACCGACCTTCGGGACGAACTGTCTTTGGTTTTCGATTAATCTTTTGGTATCACGGCCTTGCCAAAAGGCGGGATAACACTTGCCACCCAAAACATGCCTTGAGATAGGAAGGTGTGTTTTGTAATGGTATAAGCTGGATGTTCATATCCCACCGACGACCTGTATAGTTTCATATGACCTCGAATGACAATCGTTCGGGATCGTATGCCATTTGAGGTGAAACGTGACTGTTCGCGGTCGATTTCCGTTCGCGACAATTGGTGGAACGAGACCGTTCGCGGTCGGATGTTGCTTCAAACGAAGGACGGCTGTTCGAGATTGGATGTCGTTCTAGACGATTTGCGATCGTTCACGATCGGGCGTCGTTCTTGACGAATTATGACCGCTCGAGGTCGGGTGCCACACGAGACAAAATGTAATCGTTCGCGATCGGATGCCGCATGAGGCAGAAGGTGATTGATCGCGATCGGATGTCATACTAGATGAAATGTGACCGTTCGCGATCGGGCGTCGTTCTTGACGAATTGTGACCATTCGCAGTCGGGTGCCGCACGAGGCAGAGTGCGATCGTTCGTGATCGGATGCCTCACAAGGTAGAATGTGATCGTTCGCGATCGAATGTTGAGGTAGGCTTAGCATTACTAGAGTCAGATATCACGTTCGGGTGAATTTCTGAATTAGCGACTTTGGCGGTTCATCACCATACAAGGTGTGCTTATGGGCCGTTCGCGATCCAACGGATATACAAGTAACTTCTTTTACAAAATTGCAAATATCAAATTAACACTCATATGAATTCTCTAACTGAAATGTCCTAACAAATCGAATCCAAATGTTCAAATCAAAACTAAACAAAAGCAAGACAAGGATGTCAAAGTGCAAATTCTTACTACGATACGGTCAATAGTCATTTAGAGCATGCCTATGGATCGTTCGCGATCCCGTACATATGTAAATGATTTAACCACGTTAGTAAGAAATTTACAACTTGTTCATCATTATTTCAATCAATTAATAACCATCCGGTGTCCCGGTTCAGGGTCACCCCAAGCTGATGTGGATGGTGGTCGTTCTGGCTCCATCGCTGGAGCACGCCTCCTCACATACTGAAGTAGCCTACCGTTCCTGATATGCCTTTCCACCTCATCCTTCAGATGTCTACTGTCGTTTTTGTAATGACCGTTCAGTTCGTGGAACAAGAAATATTTGTCTGATTTCCTCTCGTCAACAGTTGGATCCCTTCGCATTGGTCTACGATAGGGAACTTGCTCTCTGGTGTCTTGGAAGATTCGCTCCAAACTTTCATGCAGCTCTGAATAAGTGGTGAATCGCGGTTCCCTCCGTGGCCGCTTTGACCTGTCATCATTATCCTCAACCTTTTGTTTTCCTTTACCAATCTCTGCACCTTTTCCAGATGGGTTTCCACCCTTGACAGCATAAACATCGATTCCCTCTTCTCTTTCTGCACTAGCATCCTCCAATCGTAAAAACTTTTCGGCCTCATGATAGAATTCTCCCAGATCCATATGCGGATCTTTAGTTAACGAATTTTTGAACTCTGTGCCATCATCTATTCTAGATACAGCTGCCATCATTACCATGGATGGATCTGGTCGATCCACCGATGCT
Organism: Allium cepa; assembly: GCA_030765085.1. Classification (NCBI taxonomy): domain Eukaryota; kingdom Viridiplantae; phylum Streptophyta; class Magnoliopsida; order Asparagales; family Amaryllidaceae; genus Allium; species Allium cepa. The sequence goes on along the minus strand of CM060928.1, from coordinate 782,488,350 downwards.
GCTGCCGCATTGAATCGTGTCAGAAAATTCCTCAAAGACTCCCCAACTTTCTTCTCTAAAGTTGCCAAACACATCACATTCTTGGGTCTTGCGATGTGAACCCTGAATGTATTTCTAGGTTAAATCAGCCCATGTTCCTATGAAGCCGCTCTCCAGCTGCCTAAACCATAGTGCCGCGATATCTGTCAGATACAATGGAAAGCACCGGGCCATGACTTCCGGTGATGCCCCCAGCACTTCCATATGCCTCATATACTTTGTTAGATGGACCGCGGGGTCCGTCCTCCCATCGTACATCTCCACTGATGGTGACTTGAATTTTGGTGGGTTCCTAGCCATCCTAATCGCAGGAGAAAAGGGACTCCTGTTCACATCTTCAAGATCTCTATTTACTAATCCGCCCCTCATGGCTTGTTTGACAATCTCTGCCAATCTATCACTGTCTCCAAGATGTAGTCCTCGTTCTTCGATCTGCCCCCCGAGTCCGTGTGAGCCTTCAGGAATCTGCCCCCTAGCTGAGCGTTCATCCCTCTACCACCACCAGGTTGCTCGGATGCCCCAGTCTTTCTCCTCGGGATTGGATCAACATGCTCTAAGTGTGTGCCTCTAGTCCTGGTGCTATGCCAGATGGTCCTGCTCCATTTTGAACTCCGTCTGCTCCTCGATTCTGCGCTCCAAGTTGCCCATTCTGTCGAAACAAATTCTGGATCATTTCCTCTTGTCTTCTCATCATTGCCTCCATCTCATCCCTGGTGATGAAGATCGATGCCGGATTTGCACCTGAAGAAACCTCTTGACTCCCTTCATGCTGACTCCTATCTGCCCTTTGTCTTCTACTTGATTGTCTTGTCATGACTCTTCGGCTATGAATCTCTAAACTTTCAATTTCAAATGATAGAACTCCTGAATTAGCTTTCTCAGTGAAAGCACCAAAATGTTTGCGCCAAAGTTGGTCACAAACACCCGATAGTTGATAATTCACAATCACAGATCTCAAATAAATAACAAGTGCGAATATCACTCAGAAAGTTCAAAGCAACGCAGTAAACAACACAGAATTTATAGTGGTTCGATGATCTGGCCTACGTCCACTCTGAATTTTATGATTTTATTGATTCACTTGATGATTTCAATCAATTACTGCAGGTTACGGTTGACAATAGCTCTGAAGTTTGAATATAACAATGGTAGCGAAGTATAGAATTGAATCCGGCAGAGTCTGGACGTCGAATGGCCCAAAAGATCCCTTTTCTGTTGGCTTCAGGGGGCTATTTATAGGAGTAGGAGGCTGATATCGCGCTCAAACTTCGGGAGACTTCTTCTGGCACGTGAGTGGGCCCACGCGACCGTTCGCGGAAAGTTTCGACTCGATCTGTGATCGATACGAACCAATGTCGTATCGATCAAACACTAATCCAATCGAGCTGAAACTTGGCAGCATTGTTCTTTAGCTTGTATGTAAGCTCCTGTGAAAATTTCGTAGCATTTGGACCTGTGGTTTGTGAGATATGATCGATGCAAGATTATGATTTTCGGAATGTTGTCCAGTTCGAATCCATGGTCTCGAATCGATGCTCTTCGAATCGATGGAGCACGTGACAAGCGGCGACGTGGCGCGCACTCCTCGCATCGATCCGCCTTTTGCTCCGAGTTGTCCGTGTCGCATGCATGAACTTCGCCTCGTTTGTATCGATGACCGTTGCCTCGTTCGATTCGATAGCCATTGCCAGTTCATATTGATGGAAGTGGGTTTGTTCGTATCGATGTTTAGGGTGCTATTTCGTATCGATCACTAAAGGGAGTACTGCTCGTATCGATTGGCTTTGGCTTTATTTCGTATCTATTAGCCGATCAATACGAAATAAAGGCTCATATTGATCGATGCGAACAATAATCCACGATTTCTGGGGATCGATACGAAAGGCGAATCTAGGATCGATGCGAGCAAGGCTTCCACATGATCGACACGAACAGATGACTCGATTCGAACATGGGGATACGAACATTTTGATCAATGCGAACCTGATGGATTCGAACAGAGCGAGGCGAAGTCATTTTGATGGGTACGAAGCTGATGGATTCGAATAGTACGACCAAGGATCGATTTGAGCCTGATCGATTCGAATCGATGCTGATCGAGTCGAATTCGATCGATTCGAAATTCAACCTCCCTCTATGGATACGAATAGTGTGTTTCTTCTAACTTGTATCGATCATATCTCATTCATACGAACTCCGATTAACCTGAAATTTGAAACACTGGCTTTTATGGCTTTGCTTATCATGTTTGGTCAACTGTGGCCCGATCTGGCCTCGGACAAAATTCATCGATATCCATAGCGAAGCAGTGTATAACCGACCTTTGGGACCAACTGTCTTTGGTTTCGATTAATCTTTTAGTATCACGGCCTTGCCAAAAGGCGGGATAACATTAATCATTAGTATAGGAATAATTGGTAAGGCTAGTAATAGATCAGGAATGAAGTTCAAAATTAATCTTAACGGGATAGTACAGAATATAGCTAGTCAAGGCATTAAAATCATCGAACCTCGTAAATTAATCCAGAAAGACTTAGCAGGTCTTGAATGACAATTAAAAGATTTTGTAGAAAATGATAAAAGTCTTTTTATTCCAGAATCACATGTTATATACAATAACCAATTTGGAGAACTAGGCTTAAGATTTGGAAATTATAAGTTTAAACAAAATGAAGAAGAAACTGATACAGAATCAGAAATAGAACTAAGACATAATCTAAATGAACACATAGATCATTTCAACACTATAAATTGGGATGATGAACCGATTATGACCATTATGAAACAGATAACAAAAATATCGAAGATTTTGACATATTAGGATACTTAGTGGAAGAAGAACATTATGAAGAAAATGATATAGATCCAGATATAGAAGAAACGTTTAAAACAGAAAGTAAAAGAACATTACATGAAATAATTAGTAAGAAAATAACAGTAGAAAATTTAAGAGAAGAAACGGGTAATATGCTTATTGCTTGTATAACCGAATTAGATATGACATACGAGGATGCTTTTACGACATTATCAATTTTTTTTTAATATGCCATTAATTGAAGATATCCTAAATAAACAATTCCCTCTTAGTGAATTTTTTATTGAAACTAATTTTATGGATCAAGCTATGTTACCAACCAATAAACGTACTAGATTTGATAACAAACCAAGAAGCCAATACAAAGAAGGACCATTAGAAAGAGAAAATTGGGCAAAACGCGAAGTAGATTATTTACAAGAAAGTCCATATGTAGGAACAGGAATAAGAAAACCCTACGGAAAACTTTATAGCCACAATATGCTATTACTAGAAAACTAGTCACCACAATTATGGCTAGAAGAAATTCTAATATGGGAACAAAATGTAGTTCGATATTGGCAAGCTAATAAAAAGCCGGAAATGGATATGTGGGCAGTATTAGAAACTACCCTCGGTCCATTAGCCTTAGGAATATATCAAAGTAGAAAAATAGATAACCCAACTATAATTACTGAACAAAAAGCTTTAGGAAACAATCCTTATATATTTTACAAGCTTTATTAGATTGCTATTAATTGGTAATGACCCAGGCAAAAGCGGCACGCCAATGCAAAATACAGCAATAAGAAACTTAGAACAATTAAGTACAAGAGATTTGAAGTATATAAAGGAATTTAGCAAAGACTTTGCAGTCACTTTAGCCCAGACTAGTAAAGCAATGGACGAAGATTTATGTAATAAATATTTTTCAAAGTTACCAAGAGACTTAGGTCGGAAGGTGCAAGAAGACTGGAAGATACAATATGGAGCAATACCTAAATTAGGAATTGGTCCAAGAATAATGTTTGTATTCCAAGAATTAGAAAAACGTTGTAAAGAAGCAACTTTGCAAGAACAGATTAAAAGACAAGCTTGGGCATTTTGCTGAATAGCTATTTGTACTCCAGAAGCTTATGGCTACTATAAAAGAAGAAGATATCTTAGAAAATCCAAGCATTTTGATAGACGTAAAAAAGAAAAATATGTTAAGAGAAGTAAGCCAAACAGAAAGTGTAATTGTTTTATTTGCGGTGACCCAAATCATTTAGCAAATAGATGTCCAAACAGACAAAATAACCAACAACGTTCTAATTTAGTTGATGAAATAGGAGAATATGAAATAGAAAGTCTTAGTGAAAACGATTTCGACGATACTGAATCAATATATAGCATTGTCTCAGATAATGATGAAGGTAGTTCACAAAACAATATTAGCTACACATTAATGAATAACGATAATGAATTCGAACACCAATGGATACAAAATAGAGGTAATGACCATATAACTTGTTTTGTATGTTATAGATATCCCAAAATTATTAAACGTTTTCAATGTGATAGATGTTTTATAGAAATATGTTTTTTATGTGCTAAAAGACAGTTTAATTTAGAACTTTCAATAAAACAAAATAAAATAATTGAAAAAACAATATTACAAGAAATGGTAGAAAAACACGATGCACAAATAAAATTATTACAACTAGAACTTAGTACTTTATAAAATGATATTAGTTTCTTGAAAGAAAAATATAAAGACTACAATCAAAATGAACCAGAAAGTTCATCCAAATCAATTGAAATGGAACAAATAGACAATTTGAATAATAGCATACAAGAAAATACAGAATTTTCAGTCAATATTAATAAACAAAATACATCCCTACTTCAATAAATTGCCGTATCTGGTTCGATAATAACAAGTTCATCGATACAATAGCAATAATAGATATAAGTAGCACTAAAAGCTTAATTGCACATTCATTGATGCCTCTACAATATCACAAACCTTTAAATTACATTATCACTTCAAAAACAGCTAATCAAAGTTTAATGACACTAACACATAAGCTACCAGATGAATCAATGATTCAATTCAAAGACTTTGCCGGTAATTACAGCTCCAAATATGAATTAGGAAAATGTACTATTACTCCAAAGGAGATTAAAAGTCAAGAATTTCTTTTAGGTTTAAATTTTATTCTTAATTATCGAGGTAGTATCTCAATTTCCAAAAATAGTGTTACTTTCAGTAAACACAACTACACATTACCTACAAACCATCACAATTATCAATCAGAGTTAGCTCGAAAGCATGGTGGACAGGCCGAACTAGATTTTTTCAAACCAGAAATAGAAAAACATCACACATCACCTATCAAAGAACATAAAAACGCGTTAGCCATGTTAGCATTCGAAACAGTTAGAGAATTAGAGAAAGGAAAAGAAACCAAATTTATTCCATATCAGATTATTTCACACTTAGAAAAACTAGGATTAATCAGTGAGGATGTCACAAAAAACAAAGTTAACTACACTTGTAAAATAAAAATCATAAATCCAGAAATAACCATTAAAATAGCAAACATTGACTATTCACCAACTGATATAAAAGAATTCAAAATACAAATTGAAGAAATGTTAAGACAAAACTTAATCAGGAGATCTGACAGTAGACATAGATTAGCAGCCTTTTTATTTCGAAATCACTCCGAACAAAAAAGAGGAAAACCGAGAATCGTCTACAATAAAAGATTAAATGATAATACAGAAGACGATGGTTATAATATACCAAATAAAGATACACTGATTAACTTTATACAAAATAAGCGAATTTTTAGCAAGTTTGATCTAAAATGAGGATACAACCAACTAAAATTAGAAGAAAGTTTTAAACCTTGGACAGCATTTTTGTGTTCCGAAGGACATTTTGAATGGAACGTACTAAGTTTTGGATTAAAAACAGCACCTGCAATTTTCCAGAGATTTAGGGATAAAATATTTAAAAAATATGATTTCTGTTTAGTCTATATAGATGACATTTTAGTTGCGAGTAAAAATATTAAAGAACATGAACAACATTTAAAAACAATATTTAAAGAAGTTGAAAACAATGGTCTAGTAATATCAAGAAAAAAGATGGAACTTTTTAAACAAAAAATTTCGTTTTTAGGTTTAGAAATTGGTAATGGAAAAATTGAACTTCAGCCATATATTTCCCAAAAGATTATAGATTTCCCAGATAAAATAGATAGTAAAAAGAAATTCCAGGCTGTTCTAGGATTAATAAATTACGCCAGAAAATTTATTCCTAATTTAGCAAACCTAGTAGGACCCCTATATTGTAAAATTTTGAAAAACGGAGGAACACGATTTAATACAGATGATATTAAACTAGTTCAAAGAATTAAAGAAGAAGTTAAGAAAATTGATCCATTAGAACTTCCACTAGAAATAGATTATATCATTACTGAATGTGATGGATGCAAAGAAGGATATGGAGCAATCCTAAAATGTAAACCATCTAAACACAGTGATAAGTCAACAGAAAAAATTACAGCTTACACAAGTGACAATTTTAACAAAGTAACTAATTGGACATTCTAGATTTCGAAATCCAAGCATTAATTAATGCCTTGAATAAGTATAGGATATATCTAAATAAAGAATTCACAGTCCGAATAGGTTGTGAAGAAATTGTTAAATTTATTTCAAATGAAAATTCTAAAAATGTAAATAGAACTAGATGGCTATATTTGCAAAATCTTATACAAGGTAATGGTTATAAAATATACTTTAAACACATTAAAGGAAAAAATAATCAGTTAGCCGATATTTTGTCATGAAAATTATTTCATGTATTTAACAAAGTTTGTTATATGCAGGAAAGATATTATATGAACAAAGAATCAGGAAAGTCTGTAGATAACAGTAGTATCAAAACGAATGTGGAGGCAAAAGCCCCAACAGTCAAAACAGAGGTGAAAACACCTGCAATGCCACCAACAGAATCCAGTTCACAAACTCCACCTCCAGTAAAAACGAGTGATAATCAAACGATGGAAGTTAGTACTCCATGCATGACCTTTGGTCAGACTTCTCTTATTCAGTTTAAAAATAATGATCCTAGAAAGTTTGAACCCCTTGTCAGAATAAATGATTTATCCCTGCAATGCTTACTCGACCATCTTTGGAATTTGAAAACGATTGAAAGTGAATGAAGAAATAAACAACGACTAGGAAACTGTTTTACATATTATTTTTCAAAAATTCAACAAAAGCCTCTTTCAAAAAATTTCTTTTGCTATATTGTTTTTAGAGGAAATTTTACAGGAATATTTAAACATTGTAGCCAAGTGCAGATGGCTATACAAAATTTTCAAAATCCAATTTTCAAAGGTTCTTACAATCTGCAACAAGCTCTAGACGAAGCAAGAAACTGTTTTGGTCCTAATTATTACATTGACCCCAATTGTCAGCAATCATATTCTCATACGGCTTCGTCAACTCCTCAATCCCCAACAGACCTTATAAATTCCCAGGCCTTGCAATTAAATGATTTACAAAACCTATATCAATGAAGTCAAGCACAATTACAACATTATATCCAAAGGAATCAATTCCTAGAGGAAGAAAACCAGAAGCATGCATATGTCCACAAAACTAACCAGCTGCTAGAACAACGTATTTCACAATTAGTCCATGAAAAGAAGAACTCCTCAACCAAATTCCAAAACGACCTAAAACCCTGACCCACGAACAACTTTCAAATCATCTAAAATTATGACCAGAGCCAATCCTTGACGAATTGTGCAAACGAGGAGGACAAGAATTAGTTCTTAAGATAGAAATGCTAGCCTATGATCGATGAAACAACTACCAGGAAGAGCTACAAAAACTCCTTGCAACTTATTTCGAACGAATAATAGAAACGGTTCAGTTTAAAGTAGTCCAAGGCAGAAGATATATTATGTTACTTGCTAGAGTCGACAGTACACAATTACCATGCGACATGGATAAGATAGTTAGTTTATTTGACCATGGAATGTTATCTAGAATAACCTTCAGCAATCCAATTGAGGAATTAGTATTGGAACGCTTTGGTAAACGATTTGTATTAGTAGCACAACAATACATACGCATCTTTCCAGCCATAGTAGTATGTATCAGTTCAACTACTTCGGTTTTTCAGTTCAACAAACAACATACGATTAAACCAGCAATGCATCGTATGGCTATTTTTAAGCATATAAACTATACATGACACAATGTATCAAAATGCCTAAGATGTTTTTTCCAGATGTATGAAGGAACGCCAATTTGGTTTGGGGCAGATAAACCTTGGCATTTATTGAGGGCTTCGAAAGGTAGGTATATAATGTTTTGAAAATTGGACTTTGCTTTCAAAGGAGGCTATCCAGAAGTTTCGAAAGAGATGTTTTTATGGTTTCAACATAAACCCAGTCTCAATTTAAAGTAATAACCACGATATAAATAAAGATTTTGAAATGTTATTCACATTGTTATTGACCCATACCTGTATTTTCGGGAAAGGACAGAATAACCAGTTAGGTTGACCCAGTACTGAATATAACTTAACATATGTTAAATTTTTTAATTAAAGATATTGGGAGGGGCCAATAGGTTTATAGTAAGCCCATAAAAACTGTATGATATTGGTAGGGGCCAATAGGTTCATAGTTAGCCCAAGAAAACTATAATTTGATACCGGCAGAGGCCAGTGGGTTTAAAGTTAACCCATGAAAACTGTATTCCGATTAAGATATTGGCAGTCAGCCAATAGGTTCCTAGTTAACCCATAAAAACTAGGATAAGAAATAAGAAATTAGAGTTACCAATAGGTTCTTAGTGATCCCATGATAACAAAGTACTTGGACAGAAAGTCCTTAACATTTAACAGGTTAATAGCAACCCTAGAAACTTTAATCGAGACTAATAGTCAAAATGAATAGGGATGGGTAATCCAAAATTGATTGTTCTGCATATCATCACAATGTTTTGAAATACTATGTATTTAACCATTGTGGATGCAGGAGTACAGTATATGGTTTTATAAATGTCTTAGGATACTAGTGAGGGGAAAACCCGTTCCACTAAGCGGCGCGGTCTCACTAGATATCCAAATGGTCTGAAATGGTAAATTATTATTCATACCAAGCTTTACGTCCAACTCGAATTTTTGTTTTCCCCTTGAAATCTCTAGTACTCAATTGATTTTGAGTAGGTTGAGAGTTAAGTTTTGCACGTGTTCTTTTAGACGAATAAAACTTTGGAGGACGTGTAGGAGGTAAACTTGCTATTAGAGTTCTTTGTTTTTTCCGTTGTGTGTTTTGTTTGTAAAGGCAAATTGTTCTCTTGCCTATCTATATACTCTGATCTACCAAAAAGGCATCTTCATATGTCGTTCTTGGCATATTTTGTAATAATTATTTAATTTCTGAACATGATCTGTGAACTGAGATTATGTAATCAATTTGGAATATTTTGAAATGGAATGTGGAATTTGTTTTGTTATTTAATTTTTTTCTTTATATTCTTGTGTTTCTGTGTATCAATGTATCTAATATTATCATGTTTGGTCGTGGGGATTAAAACTATGGATGTGATAGTATCCGTAGCTATTAGTTTTGGGCCTTCAAATAGGGGGATGTTATAAGTTGGTATCAGAGCGTAGCTTTATGAAACTTTATAAGAAACTTAAACCGAAAAGATTTTTCCAAACGTAATCCAATAAAGCAGATAATAAGGTTAGGGTTTGGGTTAATGCTATAGTAACATACTTGTATTTTCTATATATATAGTTATATATATGTAAGTATGTATCCCCCGCTCTCTTAGACTATTCTTCTATATCTTACTAAGGCCCGTATGCAGATTTACAAGAAAGGAGATATGGAAGTAGGAAATGAAAGAGGAAATCTCAATGGAGGAAGCACCACAACTAATGGAAATGCTCGACCCACTACTAGGAAAAACCCAGGTCGGTTGGCTAATGCTAGTAACCAAAATGCAGAAGCCAATGTGGGTGCTGGAAATCCACCAGTAGATATGGGGGTGATGCACCAGTTTTTAGCCGGTTTGATGCAAGAAGGAGCTATTGCTAGAGTTGCTGGAAGTGGAGGAGGAGCTAATCCTATGGTTCTAGTTGGAAAATTGCTTTGCTGAGTAGAGATTACACCACTTTGGGTGGGAAGCCATTCTTGGGAACGAAGATTGCCATAGAAGTTCAGAAATGGCTGTTGCATTGTGAGCGTATTTCTTCTGATTTAGGCTTGAACGATAGACAAAAGAGGAGGTTGGTCTATAGACAGTTGCAGGGGTCAGCACTACATTGGTGAATAGTGTCACTGCCGAAGTTTCAGAAGAGTAGTTAACTTGGAATAATTATAAGACGAAATTTGAGTAGAAGTTTTATCACAGTTTGCTAAGTCTGAACTGATGAGAAAATTTATGGATTTAGTGCAAGGAGAGATTTCAGTGGTTGAATATTCTACTAAGTTTGAAGGCTATATAGATTTGGATATGCTATTATAGATACTAACATCAAAAGGAATGAGAAGTTCATTCATGGACTGAGGCACGAGCTTGCTAGGATGACCATGACACATATCCGTGATCCTTGCAATATAGTGGTGGAGATGGCTATTCACCATAAGGAGTTGCTTGCTGATTTAGTTAAAGAGAAGTCAGTAGAAACCCAGAGTTCTCAAGGGAAGAAGAGGAAGTTCTTTAAGAATAAGGGAACCCAGAAGGGAGATACAACGAAGCTGTCAAAGGATGAGGTAGTTTACTATAAGTGTGACAAGAAGGGTCACTTTGCTAATGAATGCTAGTCAGGAAATGGGAGAAAGCTGCAGTTAAGAAGAATGTGAAGTTTTTTAACTGTGATCAAGTTGGACATTACAAGAATCAATGTCCATAGCTAGTTTGGGAGGATAAAGGAAATTTTTTTGCCACAGGACCAGCTAGGCCTACTACAGTAGATAAGGGAAACACTGTGATGGAAGGTATGATTTTGATCCAGTGTATTTCAGTTAGATTACTTTTTGATGCCGGTGCATCACATTCATTTATATCTTAGTGTTTGGTTGATAGATAATGTTTAGAACCCACTGATCTTATTACTTCCTTAAGGGTTGCGAATCCAATAGGAGGGTACGTAAATCTGGGGTTAAGACGTGATTAGTTAGAACTTGACTTGTTAGGTCATAAGCTTGCATGCAGTTTATATGTTATTGATTAAGTAGATTTCGGATCATTTTGGGTATGGAGCGATTGAATAAGTATGACGCTAGTATATTTTGCCAGGATAGGGAAATATCACTGAGACACCCTGATAGTTTTAATTGAGTGATATTCTCTACTAACCGGAGTGTTAGTACTATACTTAAAGCTACGGAGTTAGGAAATGAGTTAAGTTAGGTTCCAATAGCAAGAGAATTTGTAGATGCTTTCGAGCCAGTCATTAGACCACTTCAAAAAAGGGCTGTTGAGTTTAGAATAGATCTTGTGCTAGGAGATGAACTTGTAAGAAGACCACCTAGCAGGATGGCACCAACAAAGATGAAGGAATTGAAGGTGTAGCTAGTGGAACTAGAAGGAAGGAATTTTACTAGACCAAGTTGTTCGCCTTGGGGAGCGACCACTTATTCGTGAAGAAACCAGATGGATTGTTAAGGATGTGTATTGACTATAGTAAGTTAAATGAAATGACAATTAAGAATAAGTATCCTTTACCAAGAATAGATGATCTGTTTGATCAGTTAAGTGGTGTCGTAGTATTTTCTTAGTTGGATTTGGCGACAGGTTTCCATCAGTTAAGAGTTGTGGAGGATAGTGTTCCTTTGACCGCATTTCGAACAAGATATGGTATATATGAGTCGTTGGTGATGCCATTTGGATTGACAAATGCACCTGCTTTCTTCGTAGATTTGATGAACCGAGTATTCCGAGAGTACTTGTATAGGTTTATACTAGTACTTATGGATGGAATTCTATTATACTCTAAGAATGAGAGAGAGAGAGAGAGAGCATGAATTTCATCTTATAGTAGTGCTTGAGACGCTGAGGCAGAATCAGCTAAAGGCAAAGTTTACCGAATGTCTTTTCTGTGTAAAGTTTCTTAGTCACATGGTTTCAGAGAAAGTATTGTCAGTCAATCTGGATAAGATTGAAGCTATGAATACTTGGAAGAGACAAGAGACAGTGGCTGAGATCAAGAGTTTTCTTGGACTTGCTGGCTGCCACTGGGGATTCATTAAGGATTAATCACAGATAGCAGCACCCATAACTAAGTTAACCGGGAAGGAGGTGAGATTTTTTTGGCCCGACAACTGTGAGGAGGCATTCCTTAAGTTAAAGCATTTGTTAACCAATGCACCAGTATTAGTAGTTCCAGACGGAAAACAAGGATTGGTGGTGTGCACTGATGCATGTGGAACTGGATTAGGAGCGGCATTGATGCAAAGTGATAAAGTTATTGCCTACGTATCTAGGCAGCTTAGACCGCATGAAGTTAGATATCTTACTCATGATTTGGAGTTGGTAGCTGTATCTTCGCATTAAAAATTTGGAGACGATATCTCTTAGGAGAGAGATTTGAGTTATATACCGATTATAAGTCTTTACGATATTTATTCTCTTAGAAGGAGTTGAATATGAGATAGCAGAGGTGGCTGGAGTTTTTGGCTGCTTATGATTTTGGTATAGAATATACACCAGGGAAAGTTAATAAGGTGGCAGATGCTTTTAGTAGAAAATATCAGAATGTGGTGTTAATTATGTTGGTGGAATGGAGAGAATTAAAAGCTTTAGCCAGCTGCGGAGTGCTATTAAGATCGATTGCTGGTTCTAGTCGGAGTACCGCCAGGTTGTCTTGTTTAGAAGTTCGACCCGTATTGATTGAGAAAATTGCTTCTAAGCAGAAGGAGGATCCATTATTAGCTGAGAGTATTGGAAGACTTAAGGTTGGGACTGAGATAGATGATTTAAAGGATTTTATCCTTGACCAGAGAGGATGGCTAAGAAAGAAGGGATGGTTGTGTGTTTCAAGTATGGAAGACTTACGGAAAGAAGTTCTTGGATAATGTCATCGATCCAAGTTTACGATTCGTCTCGAAGGAACCAAGATGTACCAAGATATGAAGAGGATCTTCTACTGGGAATACATGAAGAGGGATGTTGACTTGTGGGTTAGACAGTGTGCAAACTGTTAATAAGTGAAAGCTGAACATCATAAACCAAGTGGGTTACTACAAACTTTAGAGATTCCAGTTTGGAAATGTGATTCGATATCCATGGATTTTATAGATGGGTTGCCAAGGTCAAATAGAGATAATGAAAGTATATAGATTATGGTGCACATATTGACCAAGAGTGCCCATTTCATTCCAATTAAGTCAACCATAATGATACCTATTTTAGCTAAATTGTTCCTGAAGAACATAGTTAGACTGCATGGAGTTCCTAGTAGTATAGTCAGTGACAGAGATGCATTAGTTCACTAGTGAATTCTAGAAGTGTCTACAAACAGTAATGGGTACCAAGCTTATTATGAGTACTGTATATCGCCCACAGGCAGATAGGCAGACAGAGAGAGTCAATAAGATACTCGAAGATTTATTGAGAGCTTGTGTATTAGATTTTGGTGGATCTTTGGAAGATCGCCTACATTTGATTGAGTTTTCCTATAATAATAGTTATCAAACTAGTATAAGAATGGCGCTGTTTCAAACTTTGTATGTAAGACCATGCAAATCACCAGCATGTTGGTTGGAAATGGGAGACAGATTGGTTTTAGGTCTAAATTTGGTCAGAGAGACGTAAGAGAAGATTGAGTTAATCCGGTGAAGGATGCTCCGTCCAGACATAAGAATCACGCAAATAAGAGGTGTAAGGATCTAGAATTCTCAGTTGGAGATAAGGTTTTCATTAAGGTATCACCTACGAAGGATGTGGCACGATTTGGAAATTTAGGGAAGTTAGCACCAAGATATGTAGGTCCGTTCCAGACTTTAGAGAGGATTGGTAAGCTCGCATATAGAATAGAGTTGCCGATCAGTTTAGCATGTGTCCATAATGTATTTCATGTATCCCATCTTCGTAAGTATATGCATGATCCAGAGACTATTATTCCTTTGACAGGGTTGGATGACTTAGTGGTAGAGCCTAATTTGACTTTTGTTAGACAACCATTTCGGGTTGTAACTAGAGATGAGAAAAGATTAAGGAATAAGACAGTTAGGTTGGTGAAAGTTCAATGGAGGGACAACGAGAAGGGCTGTGCTTGGGATACGAAGGACATGATTAGAGATACTTATCCTGATCTATTTTAAGGGTATGTCTATATTAGATTTATATATATAGTAGCTAGTCAGTTAGACTAGTATGATTGTTAGGAGTTGTTACAGATGATTGCTTTGCTTAGTATTTAGTCCTTACTGAATTTCAAGGACGAAATTCTTTATTGGGGGGAGTGCCCATAACATCCTTAATTTTTGACAACATTATTCAACAAATTTAATTAGATAAATTAAATAGACTAATGATGATACAGAGATTGAGATTTGAATAAATTATGCATATAGGGTCGTGCAAGATAATTAACTTTCATAAGGCCTTATTAGTAAAATAGCCACACTTTATATTCACGGTTATAAATTTGCATTTGTTCTTTCACGTTCATTTTATTTCTCAAATCAAAACAAACGCAAGAACCTTACTATAGCTGGCCATTAATAAGGAAGGGAAAGAGGAACTTTAGTCTAAAGCTGAGGATCAAAAGCTAGAAAGGATTAACCAACAACAAATCTCATATTCCTTATCAAGTTTAAGGTGAATAATAATATTTTACCATCTCTATTTTTGTTATATGATTATATGGTTTTGAATTTATGATTTAAATTCGTTTTTGTGATAAAATGGATGATGATATGCTTAAGTTATATTATGATGATTTGTTTTAATTCATAAGCATATGAATTTGTACGGTTTTAGTATAAAACCAAGAATATATGATTTTGGATTGCCATGAATTTTTTTTATGTTAAGCAAAACAAGATTTTTGGAGATGGGTTTTAATTTTTAGAAATTTTCAAATGATGGAAATTTTATTATGAATTTTTGATGAAAGATATGATATGATTGGGATTAAAATTTATTTCGAGAATTTCAAGAAAAAATTGGGTCTAAATTTTTAATATGTTTGATTGCATGATAAAACCAGTTTTCTGTTATTTTTAGGGATTTTTCCAGTTGATTTATTTGGGGAAATAAATTATTTTAAAAGAAGGGTTTTTAGTAAATGTCGGTTTTTGGTTATATGGAAAGTTTTAACGTTAAAATCCTTTAACATTGGATCTGAATAAATGCGACAGTTTTAGATGTAAAGTAATTGAAAAGTTTTATGGCAGCCAATTCCCAGTCGATACCACCATAGTCAGAATCAATGCATAACATATCAATTAGATGATATGCAATGGATTGGAAGAAAGACAGAAGCATTGCTGTCAAAAGGGTAGCTTTTAAGGGAGCCGAAACCCTGCTATGTTTTCATAAGTTAAACCCTTGTCTAGTTTTACCTAAATCTTTTGACATAGTCGAAAGCTATGCTTTCGTAAAGGAATTATAATTATCTTTCGAAGAAGGTTGCCATGTCATGTTAAAGTATTTTCTTTCGAAAGAGTACCTTTCCTTTAAATAATTTCTTTCGAAAGGATAGGTTCGTCCTAGTCAAAACCCAGCCGCTAATCCCCTTTTCGACTACATTGAAGCCATCTATTTTGTCGAAGGGATTACTTTTATTTTACTTAATCCTTTTTCCTGTATGCTTTTGAAGCTGATGGAGTCAAAAGAGGGTTTCGACTCTGCCCTTCAAGGTTTTGATTTTAAAGGTCTTTGCTTTCAATTAAGATTGTTCCGACACTTCCCAGACTAATTTTTATTGGTTTCGAAACTATCGTATATAACCATTTTGACCCAGATGATGTTTTTAAAGAGTAAACCCAATACTTTCGAAGGGGTACTTTCATTTGTTTCGAAGCTCTATACTTTAAAAAGATGATTTAATACCATTGAAAGGTATAATAAGTTTCGAAAGAAAATGTTTATTATGGGCTTCGTAAGGTAGGTATATAATGTTTTGAAAATAGGTCTTTGCTTTCGAAGGAGACAATCAAGAGGTTTCGAAAGAGATGTTTTGATGGTTTCAAAACATAAAACCAATCTTAATTTAAAGTAATAACCATGTCATAAATAAAGATTTTGAAATGTTATTCACATTGTTATTAACGCATACCAGCATTTTGGGGAAAGGGCAGAATAACCAGTTAGGTTGACCCAGTAGTGAATATAACTTAACAAATATTAATTTTTTTTAGTTAAATATAATGGGAGGGGCCAGTAGATTAATAGTAAGCCCATGAAACCTATATGATATTGCAGGGGCCAATAGGTTCATTGTCAACCCATGTAAACTATGATTTGATACTGGTAGGGCCAGTAGGTCTGTAGTTAGCTCATGAAAACTATATTCGGATTAAGATATTGCTAGTCAGCTAATAGGTTCCTAGTTAGCCTATGAAAACTAGAATAAGAAAAAATAAATTAGAGTTACCAATAGGTTCTTATTGATCCCATGAAAACTAAGTAACTGGACAGAAAGTCCTTAACATTTAATAGGTTAATAGCAACCCTAGAAACTTTAATTGAGACTAGTAGTCAGAACGAATGGGGATGGGTAATCCAAAATTGATTCAATTGTTCTACATATCATCATAATGTTTTGAATACTTTGTATTTAACCATTGTGGATGCAAGAGTACAGTATATGGTTTTATAAATGTTTCAGGATAATAGTGAGGGGAAAACCTGTTTCGGTAAGCGGCGTGGTCTCACTAGATATCCAAATGGTTTAAGATGCTAAATTATTATTTATACCAGGCTTTATGTTTGACTGGAAGTTTTTGTTTTCCACTTAAAATATCGGGTACTCAATTGATTTTGAGTAGGTTGAGAGTTAAGTTTTCCATGTGTTCTTTTAGATGAATAAAGCATCCGAGGACCTGCAAGAGGCAAACTTGTTATTAGAGTTCTTTTTTTCCACTGTGTGTTTTGTTTGTAAAGGCAAATTGTTCTCTTGCCTATCTATATACTCTAATCTACCAAGAGGGCATCTTTATATGTGGCTCTTGGCGTATTTTGTAATAATTATATGTTTTCTGAACGTGGTTTGCGAATTGGGATTATGTAATAAATTTGAAATATTTTGAAATGGAACGTGAAATTTGTTTTGTTGTTTAATTCTTTTTCCATTTTCTTGTGTTTCTGTGTATCAATGTATCTAATATCACCATGTTTGGTTGCCGAGATTAATAACTATGGATGACTGCAACATCTGTAGCCGTTAGTTTTGGGCCTCCAAATAGGGTATGTTACACAATATTTTATTTTCGCTATATTATTATATATACCCATCAGTAATTATAAGGTTAGGAAGTTACAGCCGTTCAGACTGATGAGGTTTGTTTTTAACTTTGATATACTCTATATTTTGAAGTAATAGATTTTACCATCTTCTTATATTATATGTGATCGTTCCGCCGTGACATTCTATTTCTCCTATATTTTTTCTTTTTCTTTACCTTTTTACCCTAACAATCCGCCTTTCCAATGATTGGATGCATGGCATTTGAATATCGTGGATGTATTGAGTGCTGACTTTTCGATGATCGAAAAGGCGCGTCGTTACATTTGATATCAGAGCTGAAGGTTAGACGAGAACCTTGGCTTTGGTAGAGTATAGCTCATTAGAGATAGGGTAAGTAACATCCTAGAATGTGTTTAAGAGTGTTATGTATACGAGAGCGTATAAAAACTTATTGTATTAATTGGTCTATTGAGTTGTTTATGAATTTTGGTCAAGACTTGAGACACTACAATGTCGATAGGGATTTCTAAATACTTGAACAAGGCCAACAAACACGATATCAGTTTTGAAAACTTGGTAAATGAAATATTTTGCCAAGGATTATATTTTATGTATATAAATGAATAATTTTCAAAATTATTAGTTATTATGGTGTGTTTGTTTTAAAATGATAATTTTTTATTTATTATCATAATTGATTTGTCATGCTTAGATTGTTCAAGAGCATCGACTATTGTTTATTAATTTACGCTCGTCTAGCTATGTGCATTTATTAATAATTGTAAGTTTATTTGAACGAACCTCTTTGTAAATTAAGTTTCACAATTTGGCTATAAGGTGTTTAGAGAAAATGTTAAGTTAAAATTCACCTTTTTATAATGTTAAGTAAAATTTAAACTTTTAATAGAATTTATTTATATATTCTAAATGGAAAGATAAGACATTTAGAGGATAATTATTTGAGGAAATTTTATTATAATAAGGGAGAATTATTATAATATGGGATGATTTTATAATAAAGGCTGTTATCCCGCTTTTTGGCAAAGCCGTGATACCAAAAGATCGGTCAAAAACAAAAGATAGTTCGTCACAGAGATTGGTTGTACTTCACTTCGCTATGGATATCGATGAATTTTGTCCGAGCCCGGATCAGGCTACAATTGATAAGACATGACAAGCAAGACCATGAAAGCCAGTGTTTCAAATTTCAGGTTAATCGGAGGTCGTATGAATGAGATATGATCGATGCAAGTTAGCCAAAGTATGTCGTTCGAAGCCATCAAAAAGTTGAGGAGATGCTCATTTCGAATCCATGGGATTCGTATCCATCACTGTCTGTTAAGTTCGAATCCATCAGGCTCCATGTACTTCGAATCGTTCACATTCGAATCGATCAGCAGGATATTGATCACTTCGAATCGATCGGTTTGAATCCATCAGATGGGCATCCCCTCAGCACGTTCGTATCCATACTAGAGCACTGTTTCGTATCCATCGAGTCCAGAGCACTTCGAATCCATCACCATCAGTATATCCTACTTCGAATCGATCGGTCTCATGCCCAAGCACTGCTTCATATCGATCGTCTTCGCATCCATCAGATTCGAATCCATGGACAATCACTCGTTCGTGTCCACCAAGTCAACTAGCTTGGATGACGTGTCACTCAACGATACAAACGAGGCGAAGATCATGGATACGAAGCGATTGACTCGGAGAAAAAATAGGATCGATGCGAGGAGTGCGCGCTACGTCACTAAAGAACCACGTGACAAGGTCGATTCGAAGGTATCGGTTCGAACCGATGGATTCGAACCAAGCAGCCAACCGAAACATATCAACTCAAATCGATCGTATCTCTCAAACCACGAGGCCAAATGCAATGAAATTTTCACAGTAGCTTCCGTACAAGGTAAAGATTGTTCCTGCCAAGTTTCAGCTCGATTGGATCATTTTTTGATGGATTTGAAATCACTTCGTATCGATCTCAAATCGAGTCGAAACTTGGTGGGGTCGGTCGCGTGGGCCCACTCACGTGTCAAAAAAAGTCTTCCTGAGTTTGAGCGAGATCTGGGCCTCCTACGCCTATAAATAGCACCCTTAAGCCGTCAGAAAAGGGGATCTTCCGCCATTCAACGTCCAGACTCTGCCCGATTTAATTCCATACTTCATTATCACTGTTGTAATCAGATTTGTAAGCTATCAGCAATTGTAATCCGCTGTAATCGATTGGAATCATCAAGTGAATCAATAAAGACATAAGCTTCAGAGTGGACGTAGGCAAGATCGCCGAACCACTATAAATCCTGTGTTTGTGATTGTTATTTATGAATTATTGTGATCGTTATTGCTTAGATCTGAGTTTTATATTGATTGTTGCTGATTTGTGTTCGTAAATGAGTGCTTTCACGATATCGGGTGTTTGTGGTCAATTTTGACGCTAACATTTTGGTGCTTTCACTGAGAAAAGCTGATTCAGGATAATTTGAATTTGAAGACTTAAGGATTTAGATCTAAGAACCACGACGAGACAAACAAGTAAGAAACAAAGGCCAGAGAGAAGTGAACACCAAGGGAGTCAAGAGGCTTCCTCAGGAGCGAATCAAGCATCAATCTTCATCACTAGGGACGAGATGGAGACAATGATGAAGAAACAAGAGGAGTTGATCCAGAGTTTATTTCAACAGATAGGACAACTTGGAGCACAGAATAGAGAAGCAAACGGAGTTCGAAACGGAGCGGGACCATCCGGCGTAGCACCTGAACTAGGGGGCACACCCATGGAGAACGTTGGTCCAATCTTGGAGGGAGAAAGAGGAGCATCTACGCAACCTGCGAGTAGCAGAGGAGTGAACGCTCAGTCAAGGGGGCAGATCCCAGAGTTCCCTCGTGAACTTGGGGGGCAGGTTGAAAGTGATGAACAAAGATTGCATCTCGGAGACAATGACAGATTGGCGGAGATGGTTAGAAGAGCTATGAGAGGCAGTTTGGTAAACAAAGATTTGGAGGATGTTAATAGGAGTCCTTTTACTCCAGCAATCAGACGAGCTAGAAACCCACCGGATTTCAAGTTACCTTCGTTGGATATGTGTAACGGGAGAACGGACCCCACGGTTCATCTGACGAAGTATATGAGGCATATGGAAGTGTTGGGGGCATCAGAGGAGGTTATGGCCCGGTGCTTTCCATTGTACTTGGCGGATATTACAGCGTTATGGTTTAGACAACTAGAGAGTGGGTCTATCGGAACATGGAATGATTTAACTGAAAGATTTATGAGGCAATTCAGGGTTCACATTACAAGACCCTAGAATGTGATGACTTTGGCAACCCTAAAACAGAAAGCCGGAGAGACTTTGAGGAGTTATCTAACGCGATTCATTGCAGCAGCAGCTTCGGTGGATCGAGCAGATCCATCTATGGTTGTGATGGCAGCTGTGTCCGGAGTAGCTGATGGCACAGAGTTCAAAAATTCATTGACTAAAGATCCACCTGTGGATCTAGGGGAATTCTACGACGAGGCAGAAAAGTTTTTATGATTGGAAGATGCAAACGCAGAAAGAGAAGAAGGAGAAGGAACAGAGGTTTATGTGCTTAAAGACAAAAAGCCTCTCGAAAAGGACTCAGGGAAGGATAAAGGAAAATGAAAGGCTGATGATAGTGGTAACGGGCCAAAGCGACTGCAGAGAGAGGCACGATTCACCACTTATTCAGAGCTAAATGAGAGTCTGAAACGAATTTATCAGGATACCAAGGAGCAGGTTCCGTATTGTAGACCAATGCGAAGGGACCCAACCTCTGGCGAAAGAAAATCAGATAAGTTTTGTGTATTTCATGAATTGAATGGTCATAACACTAATGATTGTAGGCATCTGCAGGATGAGGTAGAAGGGCACATCAGGAATGGCGTGCTGCTTCAATACGTGAGGAGGCGAGCTCCAGCGGTGGAGCCGGAGCGACCACCGTCTACATCAGCCAGGGTTGGCCCTGAACCGGGACACCGTATGATTACCAATTGATTGAAATAACGATGGACAAGTCGTAAGCTTCCTACTAACACGATTAAATCATTTACAAATGTATGAGATCGCGAACGATCCCCAGGCATGCTCTGAATGATCATTGACCGTTTCGTAGTGGGAACTTACACTTTGACATCCTTGCTTTGCTTTTGTTTCGTTTTGATTTGAACATTTAGAGTTTGTTTGTTTGGACATTTCTATTTTAAAACTCATCAGTTGAATGGATATTTGGTTCGGATAATTCTGAAACGGCTAAGCTACTTACACATGTACGGGGTCGCGAACGGTCCTTAGGCATGCTCTGAGATGGCGATATGCCGCCCTGACAAACGATCCAGGGACCCACTCGAACGTGAACCTGGTATCAATAACACCAAGCCCTCCCGGGCACACTTTCTCGCCTCAAATGGCACCCGACCGCGAACGGTCACAAATTCACCTCGAACGACACCCGACCGCGAATGGTCACAAATTCGCCTCGAACGACACACGATCGCGAACGGTCACAATTCGCCTCGAACGGCACCCGACCTCGAACGGCCACAACTCGCCTCGAACGGCACAACTCACCTCACCTCAAATGGCTCGATCATGAACGGTTGTCATTTGAGGTCCGCCACTAGACCGCGCACGGTCGCACTTCACCTCAAATGGCTCGATCCCGAACGATCATCGTTTGAAGTTAGGCGCTTGACCATGAACGGTCGCACTTCATCTCAAATATCTCGATCCCGAACGGTCGTTATTTGAGGCCACATAAAACTATAACTTCCTTTGCAGGACATCAACAGGATACGAACATCCAGCTCATGGCATTACAAAACACACCTTCCTACCACAAGGCATGTTTTGGGGGGCAAATGTTATCCCGCTTTTTGGCAAAGCTGTGATACCAAAAGATCGGTCAAAAACAAAAGACAGTTCGTCACAGAGATTGGTTGTACTCCACTTCACTATGGATATTGATGAATTTTGTCCGAGCCCGGATTAGGCTACAATTGATAAGACATGACAAGCAAGACCATGAAAGCCAGTGTTCCAAATTTCAGGTTAATCGGAGGTCGTATGAACAAGATATGATCGATGCAAGTTAGCCAAAGTATGTTGTTCGAACCCATCAAAAAGTTGAGGAGATGCTCATTTCGAATTCATGGGATTCGTATCCATCACTGTCTGTCAAGTTCGAATCCATCAGGCTCCATGTACTTCGAATCGATCACATTCGAATCGATCAGCAGGATATTGATCACTTCGAATCGATTGGTTCGAATCCATCAGATGGGCATCCCCTCAGCACGTTCGTATCCATACTAGAGCACTGTTTTGTATCCATCGAGCCCAGAGCACTTCAAATCCATCACCATCAGTATACCCTACTTCGAATCGATCGATCTCGTGCCCAAACACTGCTTCGTATCGATCGTCTTTGCATCCATCAGATTCGAATCCATGGACAATCACTCGTTCGTGTCCACCAAGTCAACTAGCTTGGATGACGTGTCACTCAATGATACAAATGAGGCGAAGATCATGGATGCGAAGCGGTCGACTCGGAGAAAAAATAGGATCGATGCGAGGAGTGCGCGCCACGTCACCCAAGAACCACGTGATAAGGTCGATTCGAAGGTATCGGTTCGAACCTATGGATTCGAACCAAGCAAGCAACCGAAACATATCAACTCGAATCGATCGTATCTCTCAAACCACGAGGCCAAATGCAATGAAATTTTCACGGTAGCTTCCATACAAGGCAAAGATTGTTCCTGCCAAGTTTAAGCTCGATTGGATCATTTTTTGATGGATTTCAAATCACTTCGTATCGATCTCAGATCGAGTCGAAACTTGGTGGGGTCGGTCGCGTAGGCCCACTCACATGCCAGAAAAAGTCTCCCTAAGTTTGAGCGAGATCTGGGCCTCCTACGCCTATAAATAGCACCATGAAGCCTTCAGAAAAGGGGATCTTCCGCCATTCAACGTCCAGACTCTACCGGATTCAATTCCATATTTCATTATCACTGTTGTAATCAGATTTGTAAGCTATCAGCAATTGTAATCCGCTGTAATCGATTGGAATCATCAAGTGAATCAATAAAGACATAAGCTTCAGAGTGGACGAAGGCAAGATCGCCGAACCACTATAAATCATGTGTTTGTGATTGTTATTTGTGAATTATTGTGATTGTTATTGCTTAGATCTGAGTTCTATATTGATTGTTGCTGATTTGTGTTCGTAAACGGGTGCTTTCAGGATATCGGGTGTTTGTGGTCAATTTTGACGCTAACAAAGGCAATCTTATGTAGATTTGATTTATAAAATGTGTTTAAAAAAGGGAGTTTATTATAAAAAAAGTGGTTATTATAATAATAGACGCTTTTAAGGGTATATTTTATATGAATGTAGTATATATATGTACATAAATGATTGATATTATTTATTAAGGGTGTTTTACAAAAAGTTTTTGAAAATTTACATCCCAGTACTAATTGAATTGATTTCAGAAGTTTAAGAAAAGAAATGGTAGTATTACTTGGAAACATTTGTAAGTATAAATATTTCATATAGAAATGTTAATAAGGATAATTTTCTTTGGATAGTTCAGGAAAACGTCTCGATCAGTTTTGTGGTAATCTGAATAATTTTCTAAGTGACAATCGAATGGTTGCTTAGGCGAACGTAGTAGTGTACTTTGTAGATTATTCTTTAAACCATTGTGTGATCGAAATGATTTCAAATCGAACAAACCAAAGCGAGCGTTAGTAAATAAATTATTGAAGTTTTTTTATATACATATATATAAATATATGCGGTACGATTTCAAAAAGGGTTCTTAAGTTTCCTTAAAGGAAACTGATTTAAATAAAAAGGTGTTTTGAAAAATAATTTGATAAATTAATATTTTCTAACTCTTGAATAGAAAAGAGATAATTTAACTCAAGTTTTAAATGGGTTAAATTGGATAGAAAGGTTTTGGTAAATTTATTTTATTAGAACCGTAGTTTTGTTCAACTATCTAAGTTGTGTAATCTATTTAGTGATATTGGGCCAAACTATAAACATCTTTCCTTAGAATACTCTAAGATAAAGGGTCAAAGAGTTAACTCAGTTTTGAAGACCCATATTTTGTTTGGGACCATAGTTGAATTTTAGAAAATAAACTAAAATTGACATTATGTATAAAGTTGTACCTTTATAAAGTGTTTGTAAACTTAAGTGAAAATTTATGAAATAATTATAAATAATTTTAGTATGGAATGAAATATTATAAATGAAAATATATTAACGAGAATGAAAGGGATCTTGAAGAAGATTGGTATAATTAAGAAACCAATCGAATTAAATATGTAAATTATACGTAGACCATTTTATTCACACGTTTCTTGATCCAGGCTTTGAATACATAGCTTCGAAGTGATTCATAAATGTCCGTAAAAGGATTTTCCACTTGATTTTTGTCAGCGAACACTTGATTCGAATTCTCGATATGATACTGAAGTTTTCTATCACAGTTTATGGCTATGCAAGGAGAATGGAATTTTCTAATCGAGGAACCTGACCGGAGTCGGCCCTAGAGAGGTCGAGTGAGCAATACTAGTTTGGAAGTAGAAGTCTATGTACTCGAGCGAGTGTCAAATGCAGCATACAGATGATTTATGTACAACATACGACTTAAAATGTATTTGTAAAATGGGCAGTGTGACTTAAGAAAGTGCGAGTCTAAGCAAAATTTTAAATCTTACTTATTAGTCATTTGACAGTATAAATAATGTTAGGTGTCATATTATTCCCTTATGGAATTTGATTGATTAATAATGATAATTTATTCCTTTACAGAAATTGATTGATTTGATTGATAGTGTTATTTTATAGACTACGTTGTATAAAATTATTCTTTGTTAGGACTTATTCCGGTGCTTTTGAAGAAAAAAATGATGTCAAAAAATTTGTGAAAGAAATAATAATATTATTATTTTGAAAACTTTGGGATAGTATTATTATTTCAATATTTATTTGGAAAAAATATATTAGTTGAAGTGATTTTTCAGATATTTTTGGTTATGACTAAACTTGGGTAAAACGGGTGGTTTTTCGATTCGGAAGACTCGTCAAATTATTTCTTTACTCTAGTAGTTGTTTAGGAGGAACCGGAATACTACTGGATGCTCCATGTTGTTTGTTTCTAAAGTTATACCATGCATCGGTGGGAGAGGGACCTCCTTATCACAATTGATTTTGATTTATTTCTCTTTATAGAAATATGAAAATATATTTTGAATATTAAATCTCAGGTAATAAGTTCAAAATTTATCCTTTGAAAATAATTGGATGCGCATTATTTTATTACAGGATAACCTCTGTAATTTGGTTACATATGATTGTTATGTTGTTTTGGTTGCATTTGACTTTATACCACACAAGAGTTACATGTAGATTTATAACGGGCTAGTTTTTGCTTGTGGAGTTGCCTCATTATTAATAGTTGCATAATACTACTTTGTTGCATATGATTGTTACATTGTTTATGCTATTAGAGCTAATGATAGAGGTAGCTAGTGTATTGCTTTTGTCAACCTAACTCTCTTTTGGAATGTGTATGTACAAGCGAGCAAGAGATTGCCATTTGATTTTTATGCACCTGCATTTGCATCAAGATAATACATTGGTTGCAAAAATTTAAAAATTTATTGCAAAAAAGTACATAGTAGATTTAGAAATTGGAAATTGTTGAGGCTTTTATGCTCTAGATATAGGAAGCCACTTGGTTTTTGTTTTCTTTTGTGAGTTTGAGGCCCATAGAGGAAATTTGTGGTTTTTCCGTTCAAACCAGGCGAAGGTGACGCTGCCAAAATTTTTCGCAAAATTTTGGGATTTATCTAATAAGTTTAATGACTTATTTTAATTAATAGTTTTAAACTTAAGGGCATGGAGACGTTTTCTTCCTTGAGAATTTCGGGGATGAAATTCTTTTAAGGGAGGAGAATGTAAAATCCTAGAAATTTGATCATTTTGATTTTGAATATTTAATAAATTTTAAATATTTAATCATTGAATTTTTGAATTAAATAACTTATACTCAAATATATGGATTATTCAAGTATTTGAATTCAGAATTAAATATTTGTTTGGTGTATTAAATATTAATTAAATGGATTTAATAGTCTTATTTAACTCCTTTTAATTAATAAATAATATTGGTAAATTCATTTTGTAAATTTAATTGTAATAATAAATAGTTCGAATAAATAACAAGAAAAACAATTTATAATAAAATTACTTGATTTTTATCGTAGTCTTTTTAATTTAATTTATTAGGATTTTCCATAATATTTGGTTTGAAAAATATTCAAATTTTCATTTAATGTATTTTACGACAAACAATGGTATTTTTGAAATTTCAATCTATGCATTTTATTGTTGGCTTGTGATCGTGTCATCTTTTGGTGCACGATCGTATTTTAAATTTTTTTGTTCGCAGCTCGTACGCGTACAGAATGTTGTGCAGTAGGATACCACAAATATCTCTTTCCAGAACTATTTTAAATCAAAAATCAAAATTAAAATGATTAGTCAAATCTTGAGAGCTGACATTAGAGTGGGAATATTAGTTTACTTGTAAATTTTGTCTAACTTGAGAATCTTTGGTGATCTAGTGGGTAAAATAGGGTGTTTGAATTGATCTTAAAATGCAAAAAAAAAAATTCCACACGTAGCCTCGTTTTTTTCCATCTTTTCCTCTTCCTCTCTTTCCTTGTCACTTCTAATAAATGTAAACAATGGCTCTAAAACATTAAAAATTAAAACTATACAACATACTTGACGATAAAATAAAAAGTAAGAGTCTTCGAGTTTGTTTTGGCATTTTCTTCAAATTCATATAGGTTTTTTGAAGTTCGTCATTAGGTTGGTGGGTTCGAACTATTCCAGTGAACATGCTATGAGAGGTCGAGGTTGTAGAGGTTAGTTCGAACCTTGGTTCGAGGGTACTGTTGCGCTTGGGGTGCGAAGAGGTGAAGTATGGTAGTAGCGGGAGAAACCGAAGATGGCTGAGGCGGTTCATGTCTTGGGATAGCCAAATTGTGCTGTAGATTAGGATTTGAATAGCAAGGATAGAGGAAGATTGGCTTGTTCGGTGAGGTGGAGATCACAAAGGCTGTCATGTTGGCGAAGTCGGGTCTGGTTTAATGGAGCGTAGCTCGAGGAGGAGGGGATGATGTGCATGGGTTTGGTGCATACGTGATACTGTGCATGATTCTGTAATCTAGATTCGGACGTAGTCAATTGCGTTAGGATCACTAGCAGTGTGATGGAATTGGTTTGGTTGAGTTTGAAGCAAAGTAGAATTTTGGGCTAAAATTGAACGTCGTTCGATTTTAGATCGAACTGGAACGCGAAAGTGTTCGATGGAATTTCGATGAGTTTACTCACCTCTAAATAATTATCAGATATCTGCAATGCTATAAATTATTGTTGAATGCTTTGGTGTTAGTTTAGATTGTTGTTTGATTGATGGTTTAGTTGGATCTCCGTTTGGGAAAAGGATGACATATTAACTGAATTGCAGTGAACCCGTATGACTATATGTATGTATATCATTTGTTTGCAGGGGACATTTGTAGAGAGACCCTAAAGGATTTCTTGATAACATCAATATTTCTACAACCTTGTATTGTTTATATTGTTGTTTGGTTAAAAATATCTATAATATTATATTTGAATTGTTTAATTATCGATATAGTGATTTTCGCTATACCATCACTCATTGAATATCATCCCCTAAAACTTTTGTGTGTGCTGTCTTGAGCTTGATTTTTCACAACATAGATATTTAAAATTAATTAATCATTTTAATTAATGATATTTAAATCTAATTAATCATTTAGTTAATGATATTTGAGTTTAATCAATCATTTTAATTAATGATGTTTTAAATTTAGAAATCATTTTAATTAATGATATTTGAATTTAGTTAATCATTCAGTTAATACTATTTGGTTTTAATTAACAATTTTAATTAGTTTTGTTTTAAAGTTAATTAACTGGTTAAATAAAAAAATTTAAAATAAAATTAACCAATTTAATAGAAGTGTTTTAAAGTTAATTGACCAATTTACTAAAGAAGTTTGAAGTTAATTAACTAATTTAACAAAGGTGTTTTAAAGATAACTAATTTGGTTTATTAAAAGAGATTATTAATGTGATTATTTAAATTTTGGGATAATTTATATTATTTAAAAATTTATAAAAATATTTTAAATTTGATTCATTTTTTTGGGGAAAATTAATGTGGTTTTAAAGGTTATAAAAGGATCTTATAAATTATTCTTCATGATATTGACAATGGATTGAAATTTTATAAAAGAAATTTAAATTGAATTATTACCCTCCGAGATAATAAATGTTGTTTTGAATTTATAAATGGTAGTTTATAAATGAGAAAATCCTTTAAAAGGATTTTTTAAATATAAAACAAGTGTAAATTGTTAGGGTTTATAATAAGTAATGTTTTAATGACATTTGTTTTTGATCTTTGTTCAAATACACTTAATGCTATAGTTTTCCCTTTTCAAAAATATATTTCAAAGGGTATTTTAAAGTATTTTCCAAAAATTTGTGATGCGAAAACCAAGCACAAGTTCAGTTTTAAAAATTAAAGTTCGAATCGGTTATGGAAAAGTAGTTTCGTAAACGATATCGCTCATATGGAAATGATTTATTCATACTTTTAACGCTAAACGTTGACGCTTGGACTCATTTATCTCGAAGGTCAAAAATGTGGGAATGGCTAAAGGTGACATTACCTTAACTTGTCCGGCTTTATCTTCAACCGAGGGATAGCATTTGTTTAGAATCGATGAGTAGTTTAAATATATGAAATTTAATTTTCATATGCGATCATTTTTATTTATCTTCGATAGTTGATTTATCAACTGTCGGTTCAACTTTCTTAATTTGGATATCGTCGATTTTAGACGAGTTGTTGCTCATTTGAGTGTTGATATCCTTTGTTAGAAATGATCAAAACCAAAGTGCGAGTGGGGGCTAAGCTATGTGGGGTTGCTTTCATTAAGGTATTTTCACATCTACTTTAGATTGGTTTAGTGGTACGCATACAGAGATGTGAAATACTGGGATTCTCGGTAAAGGTAGGATGGATCCAGCTTGAAGGTTTCCGAAAGCCATCCTAGCTCTCAGGTATATTCCTAGAGGTATACTTTTGGTGAGGGGGGTGCACCCTCTTAATCATTTGTGTGAAAATCACTTTCCTTATTGTTAATTCGATCTTTGAATTGTTTTCTTAATTGCACCGAGAAGTGATGGTGATTATTCTCGCTGTTCAATTATTTGCGTCCATCCTTTGAGTTTGGATCATGACCTTATTTATACTCATATTTTTCAAGTTTAGGTTTCATTCTAATTTTCTTCCATTCGCTCATGTGTGGAAGTTCTTCTTGTGAGATAAAAATTCATTCCGTGTATTAGCAGCGTGGTCTCATAGAATTATTATATGTTCATCACATTACTTGAGTTTCTCATGCTAGTACTTCCAGACTGATCCAGATGTTATTTTATTATAATGCGTGGGTCTAACCGAGTATTTTTTTTTTCAGGTTGCCTTTGGTGGGATATGGAGCTCATTGAGTAGTGCTGGATGTCACTGTCATAGTATTTTATTTTTGTTGTATTATTATATATATACACCCATCAGTTGGGAAGTTATAACTGTCCAGGCTAATGAGGTTTGTCTCTAACTCTGATATAATATGTATTTTAGAGTGACAACATTTACTTTCTTTGTAATATTATATGTAATCGTTCTATTATGAGATTCTATTTCTCCTATTCGTTTTCTTTTTACCATAATAATCCGTCTTTCCGACGATTGGATGTATGACATTTGAATACCATGGACGTATTGAGTGCTGACTTTTCGATGGTTGAAAAGGTAGGTCGTTATATGACATGACCGGTTTCTTCTAAATCATCGTTTGGAAAAGTTATTTTCACATCCATTTCCATGTTTCGTAGTCATAGCACGATTGATAACATGCATTATCTAAGTGGACTTAAGCATGGCTATGGGCGAAAATGTTTATCATAATTACTTTTTAAATTTGACGAAACCCTTTTGTAACTAGTTTTGCTTTATAGGTCTATACCACTCTATCTATATTTAGCCTTTTCTTAAAAAGCCATTTGTAGCCTATAGGTTTTATCCATTCGAGTATGTTAGCCAAAGTCCATACGTTTTTGTTGTACATGGAATCCATCTTGGATTTTGTCGCTTCAAGCCAAAATGTAAAGTCTTTACTCTTTATTGCTTGTTGGAACGAGAGAAGGGTGTTATCTTGTAAGATACAGTCCCCTTCCTCACCATCCATGAAAAACCCATAGTATCTCTCTGCTGTGCGAGATTCATCTCCAGGCCTTGTAATAGGCTGCGTGTTTTCATATAATGATGAATTTGATTCTCCAGTTGGTTCATCTTCTGTGTTAATTTCTCAAATCTCATCCAAGTCTACAACTTCGTTGTTAATTTCTTTTTATAGAAATTCCTTTTCGAAAAAGATAGCATAGTAGAACAATAACCTTTTGATCTTCAATACTGTAGAAAATATATCCCATGGAATTCCTGGGATATCCTATAAATCTACAAAATTTTGATCCTGCATTAAATTTATTGAGGCCAACTTTCTTTACGTAAGCTGGTCAACCCCACACCTTCAAATAGTTGAAGTGAGGTTTCTTCCCATGCCATATCTCATATAGCGTCTTCGCGAAAGATTTAATCGGTATCAAATACAACATATATGTTGCAGTTTCCAGTGCATATACCAAATAGTTAAAAGGTAACTCCAATATACTCATCATGGAACAAACCATATCCAATAGAGTTTGATTCTTTCTTTTTGAAACACCACTATGTTGCGAAGTATAGGGTGGAGTAACCTAAGAGATAATCCAATTATCTTTTAAGTATTGTTGGAGCTCTTGTCTAACATGCTCATCTCCTTGTACATATCGAAGTATTTTTAACCTTTTGGATCACCTGATTTTCTATCTCATTTTACACTCTTTAAGTTTCTCATGGACATTGGATTTATACTTAATAAGATAGGCATGTCTTAGTCTCAAGAAATCATCAGTAAATGTTACAAGCATTGTGGCACATACATCGGTATACACGGGAGCTAAGAGTTCGTCAACTCTATCGTTGCTTCCACTATTGGGGCGCTTAGTCATTTTTCCATTTAGATATGACTCATGAGTATCAAATGATGGAAAAAAACCTTCGATTTTCAATTTATGTGGTCGGTTGTCACTAATATGACCTCGCCTATAGTGCCATAGATAATTATTATTTATATCAACATTAGAGAAATTATTAATATCACAAATTCGATTAAGATTAAGTACATAGATTCAATTTTCCATAACGATAACACATATATTATTTCCATAAAACATGTTATTCATATTATTGTTATTACTAGAAAACCATAACCAGCTTTAGACAATCTTAAGATAGATACAATACTGCAAATAAATTTCCTTACATAATAGAAATAATTCAGGACTAAATCATAACCACTAGGCAAAAGTAAATGATAGTCTCCAACTACAGTTGCATCTATAATACATCCATCAGCATCTTGAAGCCTCATATTACATTTTGCCACATGTTATTTGCTCATATGTCTTTATAACCAATTAAGATATGAATTCCAGATCCAGTGTCTAAAACCTAAGAAAATTTATTGATTGTAAAAGAATGTCGAATCATGAACATACGGGTAGGAGTGGTCACATTCACCTTTTCCAGTTAGAGCATCCTTCTTACTCTTCTTAGAATCCCACTTATCTTTCTGTGAACCTTTCAAAGATGATGCCTTTCCCAGCCAATATCGAGTTTTGTTCCTTGAATGAATCCATAACCGATTTT
The DNA here is from genome assembly GCA_030765085.1 of Allium cepa. Classification (NCBI taxonomy): domain Eukaryota; kingdom Viridiplantae; phylum Streptophyta; class Magnoliopsida; order Asparagales; family Amaryllidaceae; genus Allium; species Allium cepa. The sequence continues at coordinate 782,456,109 of CM060928.1, read as the reverse complement.
AACATATTAAGTAGCTCAATGAGGTTTACGCTCAACTAGTTCATATTATAATTTAGTATTAATGGATCAAAATGTGGAGTTAGCAAGATAAGGATCAAATCCACTTGCAATACATTGATTAACTTGATGTCTAGCTCAGAAAGTCTATCAATATCGGCTTTCATTGTCAAGACGAAATCATTAACACAACTACACTTATTCGTCTTCATATTGAACAATTTCTTAGTAATCTCGTACCTTACTTAGTGAGATTAATCCATAAATAAGACTTTGAGGTTTTTTAAGATTTTATGGATAGACATATTATCATGCTACCTTTGCAAAATCTTATCTAAAGTGGATAACATGAAAACTTGAGCGAGTTCGTAATTGGGTACCCAAGTATTATACGACTTACTACCTTAGGGTCAGCTCCCTTGGTGATTTTCTCTCTTAAAGGTCCATTTCTCGACGACCATAACTTTTTTTATGTAAGTGCTATTTTTATTGCTCTTAGCCAGTCAATGTAGATTAATCTGGTGAGCTTGTCGTTTTTAGAAAATAGACTTAGATTCATCATTTTGTTGCAAATTTAATTTAAGTGGATTAGGATAATTTAAATATAATAGATATTCTTATAACATAGATAGGTTAAATGGTTACATTTCATTTATCTAATAATCTCTCACTAGACTTTTATGTTTCTCAAAACCTTATGATAAAACATATAAATCTTTTGATTTCTCTAGTGGATGTTAGGACTCGCATGCCTTGAAATTCTGACCTTAAGGTCCAACAAATCATAGACCTGCATTTAAGAAAATCGCATGCCTTGAGATTCTGACCTTGAGAAAACTCAACACTCTATTGATACAACTCCTAACCCGTTGTCTTTGTCCTAATCTTATTTCAACCTTGAGTAAACTCCACAAATCGAAATAGATTATTCACTCGTACCCACCATTTAGCGACAACCTAAATATAACGCATGTATCCTGAGGAAATTCAACAAATACATGCATGTATTTTGTCTTATCTAGTTAATATATTAATAGTACTGCACATAACATTTCTAGCTTATAGAAACTCAAGAACTAAATAATATATAAGTAATCTATTAATTTACAAATAGTAGAGGACGACCTATTTTAAAGGTTCGTAATCTTTAATACGTACATACATATATATGTATGTATGTATGTATGTATATTGAGAGATGTCAATTTAGGGAAAAATATATCTCTTTTGAAATACATTGTGATTCAAGTGCAAACACATCTGAAATCATGGTATACATACTATAAGTATGTATTCATTCCTTAAACCTAACTTGGGTTTCTTATATTTCCACTCTAATTTAATTAAATTATATTTAATTTTGATTTTAATTTAATTAATTAAATCATACTTAATTGATTTAATTAATTATTTAATAAACATTTAATTAATTTAATGTAAATTTCAACCATTGAATTTGAATTATTCACCATAAACAATCTAAAGATGAATATAGACTATAACATTATAGTAATTATTCACATATATCATAGTACATGTATATTATTTATTAATTTATTTAATTAAAAATTATTTTCAATTAATTTAATTAGTTAGAAACAAATTTTAATTAATTAATTTAATTAAAAACAATTTTTAATTAAAATATATTAATTAAATTCAAAATTTTATCATCATTTACCTTAAGCATTTAAGATAAATATACATGTATCATCATACATTTTTTAATTAATTAATTAAATTTTAATTAATTATTTAATCTAAATTGAATAATTTGGATAAATTTTTTGAAATTAATTTATTTAATTTCAAAGCCAATTTTGAAAAATCTATAACATTTATAACATGTTATATTTTAAACTCAACTTTTAAATTTAAAATACAAATTTTTGAAATTTTAAAACATTTGTAACAAATAATTTAATTCAAATTAAGGTTTAGAAATTAGTCTAAGGCTGAAAATTAATTTAGGCTTTTATATTGGGGATAACCTTTGGGCTTAGTTCATCTTTCGGGACGGGTCAATAGCCAAGTAAATCAAAGTACTTGATTATCCAATCCCAACCTTCGACACTACCTTTATAGACACCATACCAAATGGGTAGGCTTTAATCAGTTCGCCTAAACATTGCTAATTTAGGCCGCATAGACTATTGGGCTTTTATACCATTAACAATAACCAAGTTAGGTCGTAGTGTATTAAATCGGTGAATTTCAAAAAAAAAAATCCATTTGAGATCTTTGTTGGGCCTAAGATATGTAAAAGGATTTTAAATTCGATCTAAAATATTTTAAATAAAATTTTTATTTTATTTAATTTGTTAAAAATGTTTCATTAGGTTTTAATTTATAAGTGTATGAAATACACTATTTGTGTAAAGTGAAGGTGCTACAGATGTTAAATATACATGGTTAATATGACCATATGTAGGTATTGTGATTTACGGTGCAAAGACGCACTTATCCTTTTATATATGCCTTTATTCTTCGTGGTTTTGATATATATATATATATATGTTTGTATGTATGTATATACATATATATGTGTGTTTATATATATGTATGTATGTATATACACATATATGTAAATGTGTGTGCACGCATGGATGCATGTATGTATGTTCATGTGTGCATGTATGTATAGATATGCGTGCGTGCGTGCGTGCGTTTGTGTATACACATACTGTAACAACCCCTCAATCCAACCCCGGGTCCGAGGCTCGAACCGACGTCGACAACTTAAGAACCGAAAGGATGAGACGTTGGATTTTAAGATAAAATAAGCATACACATACGCCTGTAGATATCGGGTATATTTCTAACTAACACTATCTAATACCTAGGTTTAGAATCTCATAATGGAAGGAAATAAAATACAATACATGAACAAATACCATACCCACATCACCGTAATATGTCTAAGATGTCAAATACACATGTCTGAATAATACAAATACATTCCAATCCATACCTAGAGTCAAATCCAGGTACAACACCTATATACACTATAAATATAATACATAAATGAATCTCCATCTCTGATACCATCTCATCACTAGACTCCATCAACCTGGATATAAGTACAAAAAAATAAAATAGGAGCGGGTTAGACATAAGGCTGGTGTGAGTCATGCTCTACTCTACAAATACTAAAAAATTAATATTGTAACATAATATGATTCCAGCACTCGGTCACCACACCCATTTCCATGTCATACTTAACTATCATATATATCAAATCATATTACATCATATATGAGCAGACTCAATCCTCGGTCTGACATCGTGCCCTATAAAGTTGTCTATTATTCACCGTCAGATAGTCACGTATAAAACCCACCTCCTTTGACCCTCCTGTTGCCTATAGGAAAGCCTATTGTCCTTGTGCTAACTAATTGGACTCACACCTGATCCACCCGTACCCTGTAGGGTCGCTTAACAACTACCTTCTCCTCTGGCCCGCTGTAGCACTACAGGAGAGCAACAACATACCTGGACCACATACTTATGTCACAGGACCACATTCGTGTGTGCATCACACATCTACCTGCGCCCTAGACTCGATCATGTCCATGTCCATCATCGTACATTCCCATATCAAAACTACATATATAATCACTTTCAAATAACAACTAATTATGACACACATTCGCTTACTTCGTAGCATCATCATTCAACTCGTCGCTAGCCTTAGATCATTTTCTATAACACAAAAGAAACAGACTTGAATTGCTCATTGTTTGTTCATATTCGCCCTTCTGGGTTCAGGTTCAACCTGTGTCCAAACACGACCATCAGTGCACTGGTCCAAGCCCATCAGGGGACCGATGTGCGTTTTTTTGTTAGTTTTAGATTTTGGGAAATTTGTGGTTTTCTTCGTCATTTCCGCCTCCATTCTGCCTCTGGTCACCTGAGAACGTACCTATACCCTAGCCCTTTGTTTCTAAGTCTATTTATACACTTTAATTCATGAATTGAGTGGTATATTCATTTAAACAAAAGATAGATACAAAACCTAGTTTTTACTCACTATTTGAACTAATTTCCCTCCTAAAACCATGTTAATAACAAATTTAAGTGTTAATTTATGTCAACCTACTCTAGTATGGCCAATAGATCATTATTAGATGATTATAATTCTTTTATATGAAGAGGAGAACATGGTCCCTCATCGAAATACCTATTCTGTCCAAATCCTCGTTGTCCAGCCTACCGCATCTTCTTACTTTAGATTTCTCTCTCTAATTCGTTGCTGGTACGTAGCCTTATCTGATAGCTTCATAATGTTTTTAGTCTCATTTGATTTAGTGCGGTTTTGAGAGAGATAATAGGTTTTGATTCTTGGTTGGTTATGAGCAAGATAAAGGAAGAAGAAAGGAAAATAATCGAGGTAGTTTCTCAACCGAACGTACTGATTAGTTTCTTAATAAAAAGGAGGGAAAACAGTCTTCCTGTCTTCAAATTCAAATTTGAACCCTAACTCTTTAGTGCCCATTCAACTCAATGCTATCTTCAACCACAACTCCTCCATATGAACTCCTAATAAAGCAAAAAAAATACTGCACGACTCATAAGAACAAAACGGTTGCAATGGCGTTGATTTCGTCATCAAATTCCATGTTTGAAAAATGTCAGATTATTCTATTATTAGTATTTTATTAAAATATTTTATAAAATTTCCATGGTATAAAATTCTCGTCTTTAAAAAAAATCGTCCCCGAAATTCCTAAGAAATGGAAAATATAATACAATGTTTTCCCGTCAAACTTATATCAACCAAATCATAAACTCAACATTTAACTTATGAAAACAAATATATAAAGTGCTATTAATATTGTATAGGTATAAATGTCATGAACTTGCAATTTCTACCCCTAAACTACATAAATGCAAGTAATGCATCCTATATGAATGTGATAAGATGACATATCAGGCATGATCAAGGTTTTCAATTTCGAATCGATCGCATCTCGTCTCGGGAATTTTACATACAGTACTACTCGTACCAGGCGAGATCTCGGACGAGATGAGTGTTCACGGGTGTAAATCTCAGATTTTAAAACCAATCTCGGGACTAACTAGAATAACTCAAGCACATATGATAGCCATTGAAAGCTTTTCATAATAAATGTTATCTAAATATAAACTTTTTAACATACATATCATATATAAAACAATAATATTTTTTTTAGAGGCGAATGGTAGCATGATAAATTTGGTATTGATTAAATGCAAACTACTCATCTGAATAATAAATGTAAATAATAAATAAAAAGTCTTTTATTTTTTCTTATCGTTGGAAAATAAAAACATAATTAGAAGACCAATAAAAATTCGTTAGAGTGTATTTTATTTTTAACAACAAAAAAAGTAAAAAACATAACTCCGTATGAGACCTTACTGCAAATTTCCCTTGAGATCTTAATATCTTGGATGAGATAAGTATCAATATGGTATAAACAATTTTTAATGTTTCGTTTTGCTAAATCTTGTCTCGCTCAAGTCTGAAAATGAGATCTCGAGTGAGATCTCGGGTGAGATAAACGAGATTTGAAACAGTGGGCATGATGCATAACATCTTAATATAAGCGCGCACGCGCGCACACACACACACATATAGGCACACATATGAATGCAAATTTAGTCACATATATAAAATCTGACAATATATTATCTAGAATATTAAAATCCTAATCCTAGGATAATCTAACTAAGAAAACCAAATCAAAGTCAAGAAACGTACCATAAAAGAGTTGAGGATGTGTAGCCCTCATTTTTTCTTCTGGCTCCCACATGCTCTCTGTCGGGTCATTTCCCTGCTGTACTCAAATCAATTTCACTGTCTTGTTTCTAAGTTATTTCACCCCATGTTCCAAACTATGGGTCAAACCACATGATAAAATCGGTTGAGATTCCAACTCCACCTCTTCCAATTGGTTAGGCGCTATCACAATCATCGAATCATATTCATATTTTTGTAAATATGACACATGAGACACATTATGGACTCCCACTATCTTCTTTGGAAACTCCACTCTTATGCTAAACTCCCTATCCTTTGCAGCATCGGAAATGGGGTGGCAAATCTGGGTACCAACTTCCTTTAAATTCCAATTCTTTTCTTCTTCCATTTGCCTCTGACTACTGTCGATCCCATACATCTTTCATCCTTTTCCTTATAAGCTCCACCTTCTCAGCAGTATCTCTAACCATCTTTGAACCAAAAATAATCTTATCCATAGACTCCCCGACACAAAGGTGGTTTAAATGGCCTTCCATATATTTCTTCAAATGGTGTCATTCTTATACTAGCCTAGTAGTTATTATTGTACGCAACTTCCATTAAAAGTAAATGATCTTCCCAAGATCCTCCAATGTCTAATATAAAAGCACTCAACAAATCCTCAAAATACCTTTTCACTCTCTTCATGTGTCCATCAGTCTACCAGTGATATGTAGTGCTCAAATTCAATCTCGTTCCCCACACCTCATGTAGCCTCCTCCAGAATTCACTTGTGAAAAGTGGATCCCAATCGTTCATTATACTAGTTTAAACTCCATGTATTAGAACAACTTCTTTGACATACTACGTCGCTAAAGTTGCTGCGATTCTCGTGCTCTTAACCAAAATAAAATTTGTGCTCTTCGTAAGACGATCTACTATAACCCATATTCTCTTGTTTCCGCTTCTTCTCCTAGGCAATTCATCCACAAAACCCATGTATACGCACTCTTACTTTCACTGTGGAACATCCAATGGAAGTAGTAGGGCATTCGGCTTCTTTTACTTTGCTTTCACCCTTTGGCATGTCATACACTTTGCCTTATACGCTGCCACATGCCTCATTATTTCTAGTCAATAGAATACCCTCTTCACATCTCGATATATCTTATCTTCTTTAGGATGAACAGTCATTCTAGATTGATGACACCCCTCCAAAAGCTCTTCCATCAACTCAATAATATGTGGTGCATATAGTCTTCCATCTCTCTTCAAATAACCTTTATGTTCCTTGAAGTAAAGATCTAAATGACTCACCATTCAACCCGTCTTAACTTCTCCATAATGTTCACCAACAATGCAACTTTCCCTTGACTCAACCCAATACGTTCCATCAATATGGGTCTAACCTCCATTGCCACCAACAATCTAAGTGCATGCTACGATCGAGGTCTGAAATCAAACTCTGATATGAACTCCTTACGTCTCCACTCTAATAACATAGTTTTCACCTTTGGATGCTTCCTAATCAAAGCGTCTGCAAGTACGTTTCCTTTTCCTATAGTATAAGAAATCCCAAAGTCATATGATAATGAGATTTCCATCCACCAACGTTGTCTTAGATTCAAGTCCTTTTGAGAGAAAAATAATTAGGAGATTTATGGCCCGTAAACAACTCAAAGCTCTCACTGAACAGATAATGCCTCCATGGTTTTAATGCAAGCACAACATCAGACAACTCCAAGTCACGAGTCGGATTATTCTTCCCGTGATTCATCAATTGTCTATTCGAATATGCTACTACTCTTCCTTCCTACATGAAAACAACACCAAAACCAGAATCGCATGCATCGATATACTCCGTAAATGTTTTGGCACCATCAGGAATAACCAAAATGGGGGTACTCATCAATAACTCCTTTAATCAAATAAATGTCGCTTCATACTCCAAAATCTACGTATAAATCGGCTTCTTCTTTGTCAAGTGGGTCAACATTATCGATATCTTTGCAAAATCCTTAATGAACTTTCGATAGAATTTGGCCAAACCCAAAAAGATATGGACCTCTGGTGCATTCTTCAACATCTTCCAGTCCCCAACCGCAGCTATTTTCCTTGGGTCTACTGCCAATCCATTCGCTGATACTACATCGCAAGGAAATGAACTTCATTTCTCCATAAGTAACACTTGGAATTTAGCTTTCAATTGATTTCTCCTCAATACATCCATCAATTCTCTCAGAGAACCTCATGCCCTCTCTTGCTACTGGAAAAGAATATCATCCACGAAGACTACAAACCTATTTAACTGCTCCCCAAATATTCTACTCATCAAATCCACAAAATAGGCTAGAGCATTCATCATCCCAAATGACATGTCCTACTTCTTAAACAATCCATCAGGTGCATGGAAAGCATTCATCTACTATTCTCAGTGACTCTCAATTGGTGAAATCCAGTCGCCAAATCAAGCTGTAAGAAAACCTTTGCCCTGACTAAATGATCGAAGAGGTCATCAATGCAAGATAATGGATAACTGTTTTCCTTAGTTAGCTTATTTAATTCTCGATAGTATATGAATAACCTAAGGAAACTATCTGCAAAAATTCTGAAACTTGCTTATCCAGTTCTCTTCTCTCCTTCGGAGCCATATGCCAAAGAGGCATTACAACCAACCTTGCATCTCTCTTGAGATCGATACAGAATTCTATTTCTCTTCATAAGGGAGACCAGAAACTTCTTCAAATACATCGGGATAGTCCTTCACTATGTATATACATGATAGCTCTTCCTGTGATAGGCCGAGTGAATACAAATATGCATCCATAACAAAATATAAGCCGCATAACACAGAATCAAATCAAGTCCTTTGCCCTCTTGTGGTCCATTTCCCGTACACATGCCTTATTATTGTCCCTCTCTTTCCTTAGATTGATCCTTAGGCAAAGTTCCAATTAATGAATTTAATAATTCCACCTCTACCAATCCTTCAAATGTAGCTTCAAATGGTATCTGATTCAATGCTAACTCCCTCAAAGGTGAATTTAATCCCTTTAAAGACTTTAATGTCTTCTTCGCCTAAGTATTCACTAACACGAGCTAACCCACTAAACTAACAGTCATACTCCCCAATTGTCATTTCTTTCTGCTTCAAATGAATAAAATTTTCCAATAGTAAAGCCTTCTCAACACTAAAAAGAAACTTTGTCTTGAATCTTGCCTTAAACATTCTCCAAGTAACAATATTCTTTATCTCATCTACTTCTAATACCACTGCCTCCTACCAATATGCTGCTTTACCTTTCGAATGCTAACCAACTATATATCTCTTAATAACATCACTGAGTCCTAATAGATTGAAAATCTTTTCAGAATCATTAAGCTATGCCCGAGTCACCGAGTATGGCTCTGTCCTAAGAAATGGATTTCCACCAAGGCTGAAGAAATCCTTATATAACTTAGGAAAGTTAGCAGTTGATGGTTTTGGGGATGGAATCACACCTTGATTGGCAGTGGCAGTGGTGGCTACAGGTTCAGTGGGGTTGGTATTATCTTGGCTCATCGCCTGAAGGTAGCGTTTGAACCATGCTGGAATATTATCTGTGGGAATATCCAATATATCCATATAGGTGCTAATCTCTACCCTGGTTTCTATCCTACCAGCATTAGTTTTGTTGGTCTCTATTCTAGTTTTGGCTGAATTACTCATTCATCTATTTAAAAAAAGGATTCATTAGAAACTTCCTAATAGATGGTAAACAAAACTGGAAAAATAAATGGGTGTGTGCATATGACTTTGAATTCCTATATACGTATATTTGAGAAAAATGAGCAATCCTCTATTCGAAGAGAAGAGCACTCATGTATTTTTTATGCACTTAAAAATGGTACTGCCAAAAAGCCTGGTTGGTAGCAAAAAACCCCCATATAAGAAAAAAAACCAAAACTCCCAAATCCTAATAACTAAAGTCCATAATGTAAATAAAACGACAATAAAATAAAATAAAAAGCTGGACTAAACCCATCTAACCATATGCTGATAGTAGAATCTGGAAAATCCAACCTTATGCTGATACATCTAAATTTGAAGACAAATACTAAACCAAATAATTAGGTCGATGCATATATGTGTATATAAATATATTTTACATACGTATTTATGTCATAATAAGAAGATAAACATACTAAGTATAATCTAGTAATGAGATAAAAGAGCAAATAAAGAGCATTACATTATGATGTAGAACATACATTTGTAGTAACGAAATGAATGCTAAATTCTAAATTACAACATTTTGAAATCCAACTAATTACCTGTAAATAGTAGAGTGCTGGATTCATAATCGCATATATCAATTAAAAAGGAATCTAAAGTGTTACTATTGTTTCTCCTTTTTGATACTACATTTTTCTTAACTAGATTAATGCAAGGTTTTAACTCTTCAAGACATTTTTTGAAACTAATATTGTTATCTTTATTATAACTAGAGTTTGAAACCTAATTAAGAAAAAAGCAATTATATATATTGTTATCCCGCCTTTTGACCGAGCAGTATACGAACGAACTTGACAAGTCAAACTTGGAGTTATCAAGGCAGGCAGACCATAGAGAAAGCCCTAGAGTCAAGAAACGAAGTACGGACGAAGTCACAGGACAAAAACGAAGCCAAATCAAGAGTTTGGGGACATCGGTCTAAACAAGTGCTGGATTAGTACCGATCCAAAACCATAGATCGGTATTGGTCCACAAATCTTGTCTAGCTTGAGCCCCCCACTCCTATTACATGCCAATGATGATGTTAGAAGACCGTTTCAGGTATTATTTTGCTGTTCCAATGCAATTCTCTATCGATCTCCATAAGCACTAGAATTAGCAACTTCATTATTCACAGATCCATCATTTGGACTCAGAAATAAGCAAATATTGATGCAAACAATTATGGATTCACGAAGCTAACAACAAATCGAGCCAACATGAAGTGTTCAAAAAAATATCCAAGACCATCTTGCGGATAGGTACCGATCCAAGCCTCTAGATCGGTACCGAATCACGAATTCGGTTGAGGTGTCCCCTACTTCTTTAAAGAAATGATCTATGGCATGAAAAACGATGTAGAGATCTCCTAGGCGAGATTTTAGACCTTCTACCACCATAAATAGGAGGGTTAAGCTCACTCTAAGGATCTTTTTCAGCTCTTGCTCTCTTACTATAATTTCTATAATCACTAAGGGATTTATATCGATCCAAAATGGATTTATAACGATCTGTAAGAACTATACTTAAAACATAGTATAATAAAAAGGAAACTTGAAGAGGACATAGGCTGGAGTACGCCAAACAGCTATAAATCTTGTGTCTTCTCTTTCTTACCCTTTTTTATTTATTTTCTTCACTATTATTTCTCTACTCAATCTATTGGATGTTTATGCCATTTTTGGTTCAAACATTTTTGTGCTTTCACCGAGAAACACTTGAATTCATTGATTTAGGACTTGAAAAGATTCAATACGACGAGACAATCAACTAGAAAGTCCACTGCTAGAGGAAATCAACAAAGGGGTAGCCAAGAGGCATCCTTAGGAGCCAACCACTCTTCAATCTACATAACTAGGGATGAGATGAAGACTATGATGAATGGATTGTAAGAAAGGATGATGGCTCACCAAGGGGAAATGATGGAAAGTTTCTTTACAAGAATGAGATAAATAGGAATAGCCGGAGTCGCTGCAAACCAGAACAAAGACCGAAAGCATAAGCCAATGTATCTAGAAGTGGAATAGAACAAACCAAAGCAAACTTCGAGCTAATCATACAGATCAGTATCGATCCAAACATGAATCGGTATCGATCCACGAGGACTTGGAGGCACGTGTCGTGCTGGCTTAGGAAGAGATCAGTGTTGTGCCGATATTCCCTCGTAGAGTCTAAGGGCATGCTAAGAACGAAAATTTAGTTGTTTATTTGGATGAAAATGAAAGATTTGCTAAGACGGTAAGAAAAGCTATGAATGGCATACTTCCTAACCAGAGCTTGGAGGATGTGAATAGGAGTTACATTCACTTCGAATATTCGATACCTAGAAATCCACCTGACTTTAAGCGGCCTAAATTAGAGACGTATGATGGAATGAGTGATTCAATAGTTCATTTGATGAGGTACATATGGCACATGGAAGTGCTGGGTGTGTTTGAAGAAGTCATGGGCAGTGTTTTCCCTCATATCTGATAGATTTGGTGGCATTAATGTTTACACGTTGGAGAATGGTTCAATCAGTACTTAGGCTGAGGTAGTAAACTGATTTGTGAAATAGTTCCTGGTCCATATCCCATGACACAAAAATGTAATGACACTAGCGAGTATGAAGCAAAGGATCGAAGAGACCATTAAAAGTTTTTTGACAAGGTTCAATGCGGCGGCTGCTGCTACGGTTAAAAAGCTAGATCCTTCAACGGTTTGATGGTGGCAGTTTCAGGAATAGCCGCTTAGATGGATTTCAAAGTTGCTTTGGAATTGGATTCTTGGATGGATCTCATGGAATTTTATCATGAGGTCGAGAGATACCTATGTTAGGGGGATGCTGAGCCTAATTAGGAAGAAATCAATGCCGTGGAAAGCGGAGGATCGCCTGGAGAAGGATCTAATAAAGGCAAAAGAAAACAAAAGATGGATGATGGCTTTGAAGGAGCAAAGCGGTAGAGAAGGGAACTAAAATTCTTTTCTTACATGGATCTAAAAAAACTCTAGACCAAATTTACCTAGATACAAAAGACAGATCCCCTACAAAAAACCAGCAAGGAGAGAGCCCACGGACCATGAATGGAAGTCTGTAAAATATTGCATATTCCATGAGCTAGATGGGCATAACACATATGACTGTAGATACTTGTGTAATATGATCAAAGAACAGGTCAAAAATAACCAATTGCAACAATATGTGAGAATTCGAACTGCAGTGGTGGAACAAGAGCACCAATCAACCACAATGAATGGAAATGGCTTTGGATCAAGGTCAGGGATAATCATCTCTTGAAAGGGATGGTAAGGAATCGGGTTCGGTGTTCACGCTATATCTCCCTTTTTAATAAACGATGCAATAATGCAGTCTAGCCACTTACCCACATATGGGATCTCGATCAGTTCCTAGGCATGCTTTGAGATGGATGCTAAACTACAGTGTCCGGTGAGGCTGTTATCGTGATGCTAGATTTTATGTTTTCAATTTTGAATTCAATCCCATTAAATGAATCCATAATTATTAGAATCTACTCAAACATGATGATTAAAATTGATTGCTTTAAGCTATATTCGGAGAGATGGGATTGTTGTGCAAGAAGTGAGTTCCCTCACCAGAGTGTGAATGGATGATCTTGCTTGTCGTTAAGTCCCATCATTGGAAAGCGAGCGGATCGGGTTCAGTAAGGGTTCGGAGAGACCATGGATTTGATTATCGGCCCTGAATGGCCATATATTTGATTAACGATCCTAAGAGACCATAGATTTTATTAATGGTCCGAAGAGGCTATGAATTTGATTATCGAACCAGAATGACCATAGATTTGATTAATGGTCGGAAGAGACCATGGATTTAAATATCGGCCCCGAACAGCCATGAATTTACTACAATAAAATTCTATTTTAATTGCAGGTAGTGATGGCGTTATAAGAAAACTTGCTATGTTTTGTACGCTAGGGTTTAAATGAATTAATTCAGTATGTTATCAAAGTAAAAACCCAAAACTTTAAGCAGCAAAATATTCACTTTCCCCTCTTTTCTTAATCATCCCAAGGAAGTTTAATCACAATCCTTTAGTCTCTCTCATCTTTCATGTCGCTCTCCTCTCATCTACTTCAATTTACATGGTTCAACCTTTAAGATCAATTTCAACTGGTTGGTCTGCATCGAAGATCAACTGGAACATTGATCCATGCAATTCTAAGGAAGATAAAGAAGGAGGTACTTTTGAGGACTTCGTCGAGGTACTTGAAGAAGACAGTCTCAATAGGTCTTTCCTTGGTAACTCTCCTCTCTTCTACTTCGTGTCGCTCTTATTCACTTCCCTCTCACTAGCAAGGCAATCTCCTTCTCTTTTCAAAGCTAACTAATTTTTATCATATTTTATTCTAGATGGATAATACTGTTTCAATGTTTTATTACTTCATCATTGTTGTCATTTTGTTAAAAACTGTTAAATGAATAATATTGTTTCAGCCATCTCATCAGTGTTTCTATTAATTTTTCGTTTCATTAGATTGTGGAACTATTGGATTTGGTACTGATTTAAAATCAAATAATGTTAACCGTTGTATGGGTTTTATTATTTCAGTCATCTAGTCTGCTTTTCTCCTCTTTACGTCCGGTGTGGTTAAATCCTAATATTTTAATTTTAGGTTTCATTTGCGATAAAAATTCATCTACAAGATTTTTTTTGAACATTGCATTCAAATGTATTTTCCCACTTTCTGCATGCGTGAGAATTTAGGACTATTTAAATTTCCTCCTCAATTTGGCCTTGCAATTCCATAGTTTCTCAAACTCCCCATCCCGACTAATTTAGGTTTTTGATATACCTATTTTATCCATTTTATATGGTTAATATTAGTAACATCTCTATTCATTTGATTTTGTGAATCGTCTAGGACACGAGATGCGTGGAATTTATGGAATGGTTCGAAACCTAATGCATCAACCAATATGTTCCAGTTTTTGGATGGTCATACTGATATTGTTCGTTTAACCGTTATTTCTCCATCCTAGAAAAGATACAGTGAGAATTTTTTTATTTTGAATCTATATATGATATGATTAGTATATATTATTGCGTATGCGTTTAATCATAGTTATGGATGCATTGGAATGTTATTGTATATGACTTGAAAAACACTTATCGGAGATGAATTTGAGTTATTTATCTATGATAAGCTAATGAGTGTGTACTAGAAGCAAAAGTTGGCCTTTTATTCCTAGTATTTATAAATTGGATACTCGCAGTGCATATGTTGCATTTAAGTGTCAACTATATGCTCAACTACAAACACTACATGAAAAATTGTTAATTATAGCAATGCCTTATAACATTGATAGTTTACTTGCTACTAGTAATTTTTTAAAATGAAAATAATAACAAATTACAATGCTATCAGATAAACCCTACCAATCTTAAGGGAATGCGGGCTCTGAATTGAACTTGGTGGGTTAAGGCCGCATATTCTCTCATCCATTTTCCTTTCTAGAGAAAACCCTAAATTACTCACCTTTCACTTTGACTTCACAAGAAAACCTAAATCACTCTCCTACTACCTTGAAATCTCAAGAAAAACCTAAATTAACTCTTCTACCTTGATTTGACTAGTTTGCTCCTATTCAATTGCTACGCCGCTTGCTCTTGTTCACTTGCGCTCCAATTCGTATACATTAGAGGCATCTTTTGAGATGGATGCTCGATGATAATTTAAGCTTAATGTTCTTTTATCATGTGAGCATAGGATAAAATATTTGCTTCCCCATTTACAGCTCATGCTTGAAATATATAGACTCCCCTAAAGATAAAAAGGTTAGTGTTCTAAGTTCATAGAGTCAATTACCAAATTAAGGACTATTATGTACAACTCTATTATGTTTTTTGTTCTAGTATTTAATCTAGCTTACTTTCATTCTTATTCATGTGATATACTACTTATAAACATCAATGAAAGAAATAGTATCCCGATGCCATAATTTCAAGTGTATGTTATAGACGAGGAGGGAATCTTAAGGAAGCTTGAACTTGTTGGATTTCAGAATCTTGGAAGCCAGGTATGAATCAAAATAATTTACATTAGAAATATTTTTTTATAGGGATTATAGACATATGTATTTCCATCATAAATTCTTCTATGTCATAAAAAAGGAAGTTCGTCTTTCTTGAGAAATGTACAATTTCTAATATATATAAAAGATTATGAAATAGTATGCAAGAAGATGGAGAGAAAATGATAGAGCTGAAACCAGGTTATTTAGCGAAGCATGATAAGAATATAATTTTTCCCACTCTATTTTATGTTAACTCAGAAATAATTTCATTTCTTTAATTTCATTGCTTTAATTTCATCCTAAGAAGTTGCTAATTTGCAGGTTGGAGAAGTTATTTTTGGACTTGACTAATATTTCAATTACTATAAATTTCAGTAAGTTTTTCAGGTCATAGTTTTATGTACTTTGATTTTGACTAGCTTGCTCCTATTCGTATATGATAAAATGGTATTTTCATTTTAGTACAGATATAATCAATAATTAAATTATTTTGTAGAAATTTCCAATTTCTAAAAGGACCAAAGAAAATCTTGGTTAAACCATATAATTGAATGTCTATACCGAATCATTGCAAGTTACTAAAAAACTAAAGAATAGACTAAGAAAAAATTAATACTATAACTATTTAAGATAAAACATACTATAATCATTTTCATAATATTGAATATTTGCAAAACTAAAATTCTTTTTTATTAACAATGAGATTGACTCATTTCTTCCCTTAGTCTGGTGATGAAGGTTCCTCGTGTCATTGTGATACCATCGGTTTGTAAAATGGGCAAAAAATTGTTGCATTGAAAGTAGGTGGTACACATAAAGAGCTATAAATCTAGATCTATGGTGAATAAAAGACATAATTCAACTATAAATTGAGTTCTTTCTGATATAATATGCTTGAGCTTTGTACTATAACGTATGGTCAGTGGTCAGTACTCTACCTATGAGAACGATAAGAGCCGAGCTTTTCCTATGCACAACCAGTGGCTAGGTCTATGAAACATGTTCGACGTAGGTAAATAAACACGATGAGTCCATGACTTGAGTTGTTTATTTAAGTAGTTTCATGCATTTTGTTACTTATGGTAAATAATTACGAGTCAACCATACTATAATGGAACATTTGATATGTATATTGCACATTAAAGTAAGCACTGGAGATGTGTAAAATATTGCTATATTTTTCTCTTCGCAAAAGATTTTATATTTCGTATGAGATATTAATGTGCTAAGAAAAGTTTTTAAAATACATGATATCCACTGTTTTCCAACTTGCTTCTCCATTTTGCTTTACGGCATCAGACCTTTCTTAATTAATACCCAAAAAGTTTATAAATCTTGAGACATTTTGGCATAAAGAGAAATTTACAAATTTGAAAATTAATATTTACATAAATGCCAAAGATTGCATTATGAATATCTAAAAATAGATTCATCCAATGCACCATAAAGAAAAATAGTTCCAAAACAAAATACATTTCTTGCATTTCATCAAACTACAGTATGGCTAACCCCATTATTATTGGATTATAAAAGAAAACAAACATTATTTGAAGATTATGGAACCTTGAACATAGGAACTTGTAGGTCACAATTTTTAGTACAAGTAAGTTTTTAATCTAGGAGGAACTTGAAATATGGGAATAATTACTACATTATAAATTATAAATTTTGAAGAGGCAAGTTGATATGGAAAATTACACAAAGATCACAAGCATAGTGATGAATAATGTAGAAAAAACTAATAATAGTAAGATACCACTGAAAGAGGTCCTCCTTGTTTTGAGTTACCCATACTTATTCATGTTTGCCCATCGTAAATGAGCAAAACACACACACACAAACACACATATACGTATATAATAAAAACATCTTGATGAAGCTTATGAAGATAAATTACTTTCGTTAGTAAAGGTTACAGACTCATCCTCCATCACGTTGTGACTTGATCCCATGACCAATACAAACACACACATATTAAAGTATCGACCACACCTCATTTCCATTAGGAAGGAAAATGAAAATAATGAATATTTACACACATTATAAAACATTATAAAAATAAAAAAATTAATATTAATTTACTATTTTGACACACTTTAATAAAATTTAATTTTGAGGATTGATCTGAAAATAAGAAAATTTAACTTCTCTCATATTAGATGATACATTCTACATGTTGGATATTTATAAAATATTTAATATCTCAGAAACACACCTTCTCCCATTTTAGAAGATTCATACCTAAAAATTCTCTCAAGTTGGAAGATTATAACCATGATTTAGCTTACTTTCAATTATCGAGATAATTTTCTATTGAATAGTATTAAAAAAACATGTACTAACATTTTCTATGTATAACATAATCACAACTATGTATGAAAATGACATAAGAAAGTAAATTCAATTACGACTTTCGAATTTTATATAAAGTGAAACGACCCGCAAATCCGTATCCCTAGAGTCGACACTATTCTCCCTTAATCAACTCAAGATATACGGAAATACGAACCATTTGGGTTAAAGAACAAGAGGTAGAAGAAGAAAATAGAAAACAACATCAGAATCTAACCATCGCAGCAGAATAAAATATAATAGATAATAAATGATCTTTACACAAAAACAAATACATCTGTTTATACATTACATCATCAGAGTATACATAACACACAACTGGACAGTAATCATAACCTGTCCTCACTATCTGAATACACATCGGAATATTTAACACAAATACGGAAGTACGTATCGCCATCCAGCTCGTCTCCTGAGCTCCACAACATCCTTTTATGTATTCTATAATACTTGGTCTGACCTGAGCATTATAGTTAAATAACACCCGAGTCGGCATGGAAAACCAACGTGAGAAATCACACTCAAATTGATTATTAAAGTTTCAAAATCCTTTGAAAGTCAAAAGCATCTCGTAAGACCACGCCACAAATAAACATGTCGGGTTTTTACCTTACGATAGCTAAAACATTTTTATTAAAATCCTCTGATATTATAATAGGGTCTATTTACAAATACTTATTAATATAGTACAAACAAAACCGTAAAAGGCACGTAGGGAGAATGGATTTCCAACTAATGACTAGGCACTGGGGTACCACCTATCACAGTACGTGGCCTTGATCACCGTACCAAGGATCCACCCTAAACCTCCTGCAACACAAGGCTGGAATTACCCCTTACTGGATAATCCCGAGTAATATCACCCCACGGTTGGGATCAGCCACCGCACCACCAAGCCGAATAAAAGGGACATCTAGACAGGGATGACATCACCCTAAAGGGTGCTACCCACTTAGCCTTGCTGCATATCCCCTGATTTTCAGTCATCCCAGTTGATGAGACTCGAGGCTAAGCGTTACCTTTTTAGAACATATCACTTAGAATGCTTATCGTCCACCCGACGATGTTCTGAAAGCATTCATCCATCCAAGTCCGTCTTGAGTTCGAACGGAACTGAAAGCACTACTCCTACTACATCCATTTTGGAATCATCCTCAGGATTAGTAGAGACCAGCCCTTGCACTTCACTGCTCCATCTTCGACTCTGAACTCGTTTCCTCACGAAAATGTACAAACCGGATCGAAGTGGTTTTCGAGAATTTAATCCCTATCCCGGTCTCTTCGAAACGATCAGCGCATTGTCCAATATTGATAGTCGGTTATTTAACTATCAATTAACATTCACAAACATCCATCAAACATAAATAATTTCTCCTGAATTATTTATTAACCTCAAAATATCTTTGCAAGATATATTTCCATTTTCAACCCTTTTGAAAACAGTTTTCAAACCACACCTTTCTCATGAAATAAATTTCCAAATATTGATTTCCACTGAAATCACCAAGCACAAAAACTTTAGATTTTTAAAATAATTTAAAACACTTGATTATAAAATATCCTTTAAAACATTTAAATTAAAAATTACTTTAATACTTATTCGAAATATATACTTTAACAATATTTAAAATAAAACTACTTTGTACAATATAAAACCGAATTTCTAACTTTTAAAACATAAGACCAAGCCACCTTTAAATAATTACTGCTATAATAGATTAAAAGAAAATACTTACTTTAGAATTTAAACATTTAGAAATAATAAGTTTTCTAAATATACTTTTTAAACAACTTAAAACTTTTTACTTATACTTAAAATTTGGTCGAAACGTACTTGGCTATTCAGGGAAATACGCTTCCCTTCCACATCTTTTTAAAAATAAATCACTATTTATTTTTAAACAAATTTACCCATTCCTTTAGTAAATTCTCACCGTGAATTTATTCCTTCAAATATCCACTGATATCCGTTTCACTTTATAAACCAAGTTTATAAATTTCATAGTCACATTCTCCTTTAAATTTCCAATTTCAAACACTTAAATCAATTTCCAAATTGATTTCCCATTTATTCCATTTTGAAATAAATTCCTTCACTTACTCAATTTATTCAAAACCCATTAACTTCAGATTTTATTTCTTAATTATGATTTAAAATCATTTAACTGAAAATACCAATTTCATGTTTCCCAAATCCCTTCTTTATCCTTCCAAATAAATTTAAACCTTGAATTTTAAAGTAAATTTTTTATTCCTTTAAATAATAACACTTGAGTTTAAAATAAAATCACTTATTCCCATTTATTCAAAATCTCATTTCCCGCACTTGGAATTTTATTTATCAGAATTCAAAAATCACTTTGTATTCTCTTCCAATTCATTTTTAATTTATTCAAATTTCTGATTATTTTACTCAAAATTCACTCTTTTATTTTCTTTTCAGAAATCCCATTTCTATGGATTTTGATAATTCAGTTCATCAAAATATTTTAAATCAACCTTAGTATCCAACATTTCCAATAATCAATATAATTCATCATAGGATAGCAAATAATTATATCACAGAATATTTTAACAAATCTTAATATTTTGAGGAATCCAGTTGGATCCCTCCAACTTGTTTCCCTGCATCCATAGATGTTAGCACAATAAAATACCGATTCCACTTCGAGGTGGAATATCGCGGTATATGGGTTTATATAATATCATCCGCTATTATGCAGCGCATAGGGTCTCATACGCTATAAAATGCGAAAAATCAATCACTCTAATATATACTATATACTACTATATATAATATAACACATCAGATCAATTCAATCATTCAACCAATTATTTAAATTTAACCATTTAAATTTAAATAGCAATCTAGAAGAGTGAGCTTAATTCACCTTTGTTTTTAATTTGCAGTCCAAACCAACCAGCTTGATTTCTTTATGATTCAGACCTTGTACAATCATTATATAATTTATTATTATTTGAATTAATTTAATAATCAATTTCCATGTAATAATTTAAACTGACTAATGATTTAATTAAACTATTAATTTCTCTCATAAAACTACATATAAAAATAAATTATAGATTTAAAAATCTACTTTTTTGTAAATTCCTCAAACATTTTAAAATCCTTATATATTTCAAAATATTTTCTATATATATAATTAACTAAGATAGGCATGTATATTTTTTTTCTTTACTGCAAATTTTCCCTTCTAACCTATATATAAAAATATAGTAATCTGATTTTATTTAAACTGCTCAAAATCACATTCTTTTCCAAAGTTTTATACTTGTATTAAACCGTAATTCCTTTATAAACCTTACTGTTAAAATATATCCCGCTATCTGCATTTCTTCTGCGAGTATAAATACACAAATATAAATTTTAAATTAAATTAAATTTAACTAAAAAAAATACCTAACTGCCGAAACCACCCGATCGTGGCCCTAACCACCGAGATCCACCACACCCAGGTCGCGGTTCCACTTCATTCCACGACCGACCCATCACATGCAGCCACATCCAGTATCGCACACGGCTAGACACTTCGTCGAACCCCAATATTTTTGATCGTGACTCGAGCTTTAGACCGCCGCCTCCCTCCTCGGTGTCCACGCGCCTTACTCGAGATTCAGCCTCGCGATGCCCTGAGTAGCTCGAATCCATCACAATGCGTCGCATGCTCTACTCCATCTCTTCCAGCAATGGATTGAGCACGAACCCTAGCCCATCGATCGCGGTGCTTCTTTAAACCGCGAGCTTTTACAAGCTCGTACTCGCGTGCCCTAGCATCTGCCGCGATGCGATTTCTGAATGAGGCGAGCGACTCGAGAATTCAGGTTGTGCAAAAGAACAGGAACGATCGATTTTATACCTTTTTTTGAATTGAATTCGAGATGATGATTTCTAATATTCGAATGAAAAGGGATTTCATTCGGCACACTATATTTCATTTTATTTTGGATGAGAAGGAAGGGACTCATATACTGTTTTTACAAAAAGAATAACGTATGAGAGAAGCTAAGGAAACGTATACACTTCAACTTGCAGGAAGGTGGCTATGACTTTGACTCTAATGTGAACATATTTAAAGCTGATGTATGTCTTGATCAATCAACAACGAATATATATATATATATATATATATATATTTAATGTAACAACCCTGTATTTTGTAATTATTTTATTGTATATTTTAATTTTTTTATGTAAGATTTTGATTGAAAAACTTATTTTACTTATTTGAAATGATTAAATTTATTATTTAAATATAATCTTGATTTTTATGAGTTATAATTCCAAACTTGTGTAAGTTGAATATTTGACTGAAATGCTGATTTTGGTCAAAATAGTCAAACTGTGACTTTCAACTTAAAATTTGAAAAGTTTAAAAATTTAATTTTTTTTCATTTATTTAAAGACTTTGGCTTTTGTTTTCTTAAAAATATAATTTTGGAAATTTTGTTGAAATGATTTCTGATCATTTGTCCAAATAAAAATAAACAATGTCTGAAAATTTGATTTGGATAAAAAGTGTAAGTTTAATAGAAATTCTAAATTTTATAATTCTAAAGGCAAAATTTTCATCTTGAACTGTATACAATTGTGTAACATTTGTTTCACTTTTTTTTTGGTCAAATTTGTTGTATACTTTTAAAAAAAAAGTTAGTAATAATTAGTGTGAAACGGGAAATAAACTTTACATTTCTTTTACATATGTTTACATCCGTTTCTTAACTTTATATTTAACAATCAATTGGATGAAGCTAAATCAAATGTTATTAATTATGGTATAATAGCTATTAAATTTTGGTTTAAAGTGATGGTTTATTTTCCTAATAGAAACGTTAGTATTTTAGATTTATTTAATAAGAGAAACAAAATAATTTGTACGTTATTTAATAAGAGAAACAAAATAATTTGTACGTTACTTTGGGCATATATTTAATTGTTGCTCTTGCCTTTTCGTTATCTATTTGATTTTTTCTTACGTTAACAATGCAAAGTTTTCAACCATATATTCTCTTTTGAGAATCCAAAATCTTTCTCAAATCTTGCCTTAAATCATATCCGTGTGTGAATTATTTCTTTCCCTCTTGCCTCCCATACGTTTCCACCTATTGGATAGAATTAAATTTCCTCTACCGTTCAAGCATTTTACTCTTGCCTGCCCTCTACATAAATTAGTGAGCAAATGTTAATATATATTTCACGTTCAAAAGTTCCATACCACAAATTATTCATTTTGCTTCCATCAAAATTTGCGTGAGCATCTCCTGAAGGTATGAACCGGCGCATGCTTTTCCTTTCACTTTTTTTCTCTTTTTTCTTTCTTTCTTCTTTTCACTCTTGTTTTATTTCATTTGTTCTCCTTTCATTGTTTTGCTTTATCCTATTGCCTGCCACCGTGCTTGGCCATTCACCATATTTTTCCGACCCTACCCATGCCAGACCATCGAGCCTTGTTTGAGAAAAAAAGGAATGAAAAAAATTCCATTTTTGTCACCTTTGTATTTTGTTTTTGAAGTAATATTGCCACCAAGCCTTGTTTTAAAAAAAAAGGGGAAATGAAAAAAAAAGTTGCTTTTGTCACTTTGTATTTTTGAAGTTATAATCTATTTTTCCACTGGCCCTTGTTCTGGAAAAAAGAAATGAGCAAAAAAAAAATGTTTTGTCACCTCTGTAATTTGGCATTCTAGTCTATATTCCCTTTGCCCTTTTGTTTGAAAAAAAAAGAAATGAACAAAATTTGTTTTGTCACCTTTGTTTTGAAGTTATAGACTATTTTAAAAGTGGTCTTGTATTTTTGAAGTCATAGTTTATTTTGTTTTTATAAAATTAAATAGAAAAGGAAATTTGAAACGCCTTAAACTTTCTATCTTTCTATGGGCCTTTATAGTCCACCCTTTTACTTTTAACCTAACCTTTCACCAATTAACCCTAACACCTCCTCATATCATCTCCTACCACTTCACATTTTTGTGCTTGCCAAGCCTTTGTGATGCCAAACCAAATCCTTTTCCACCTGAAAATATGTGTGGCCTAGCCCTAAGCATGTATGGCCGAGCATACATGGAGTTGTGGTCAAGCAAAAGTGGTTGAAAAGCTTGGTAATGTCATTTGTTGCTTCTACTTTTCTATTGTTCAACAAATCTTTATATTGTATGCATATGTTTATATGGTCTTGTTTATTTGTTGTATACAAGATCATTATCAAGGCTTTCCATTCATTCAATTCAAATCGTGTTTGTCGTGCTTTTGGAATCGCTCTTGTGTTTGTTGTTTTGTCTCTAGCTTTGAAAAAGGTGAGTCTTTCTCACTCTGACATATATACTTATGAAAAGTGGATTGATGACAAGTGTTTAGTAATGTAAAATGTTTATGCAAGTTAATGATGATCATATGATATGCTATGCCGTGTTATTACCATGTTATTACCATGTTAAAACTGTAAATTTTCACCTGACATCTGATACATGACTGTATATTGTGATATTGACATTGTTTATATTATTTCTGTATATGATCACACTGCAAGTTCCCTGTTAGGATAAAAATCATTATGGGCTGAAATGATAGGCCTGAGTTATTTTATTTATTTATTTAACCTTGGGATTGCGGGTTTGAAATGATAGAACCCGGATTTTTACCTTTTAAACTGCGGATTGAAATGATACATATCCGTATCACTTGACCTAGGTTAGAAAACTATATACAGACCCGTGGTTATTCTATAAAGTGCTTTGAATATTTTAAGTATTTTAAAAATATAAAATTATGAAATTTGATTTAAATAGATTTTGAAAGGTTTTAAAATAAATAAATTATGATTTTTCTATGTGTTAAAAATGTAATTTATGAATGGATTAACTGGATTTTTGAAATATAACTTATGTTTGAAATTTGGAATTTTGACTAAAAATGATATTTAAGTTACATGAATAAAATGGACTTTAATTTTATTTGGAAAATGGTAAATATGATAAATTGATTTATATTTGAATTTAAGTGATTTATTAAAGAATTATTGATTTTCTATAAATTTAAGTGGTTGAATAAATGACTGTTGAAAATGAAATTTTAAAATATAACTTGACTTGAAAATGTGAAATTTGATTTTTAACTAAAGATGTTAAATTAATTAAATAAACTGGAAGTTTAGTTAAATTTGTGAAATGGTAATATAAATCTGAAATGTTAGGTCTTAATTTATGAAAGAAACGTATAGGTTTTAATTTATGAAAGGAACGTATATGTTTTAATTTATGAAAGAAACGTATAGGTTTTAATTTATGAAAGGAACGTATAGGTTTTAATTTATGAAAGGAACGTATAGGTTTTAATTTATGAAAGGAACGTATAGGTTTTAATTTATGAAAGAAACGTATAGGTTTTAATTTATGAAAGAAACGTATAGGTTTTAATTTATGAAAGAACGTATGGTGTTCTAATAAATGATAGGAACACGTAAATTCCTAATTAATGAAAGAAAGGTATAAGTTTTAATTAATGAAAGAAACGTATAAGTTTTTAATTAATGAAAGAAACGTGTAAAGTCCTAATTAATGAGAGAACATGAAAGTTTTAATTAATGCAAGAACATGTAAAGTTTTAATTAAGAAAGAAACATGTAAAGTTTTAAGTAGTGTGGTATTGATTTAATTAATAAATATTCATTATTGTAATAGGAATATAAAATTTAAAACGTACATTTGACACGTAGATTTTAATCAATGTAATGGTGTATTTTAAATTGATTAAAATGATAAATGTTACTTACTGTAATAATAAAATGTAAGTTGATAACGTACATTTGATAAGCAAGTTTTAATTTATGTGAATGACATACTTTAAATGATTAAAATAATAAAGTTTCTTTATTGTAATAATAATGTAAGTTAATAAGGTGCTTTTAACTTAACATAAGAATTTCGGTTTAAATTGTATATTACAGTAAGAAAGTTTATTTAACTATAAGGCTATGATAAATTGATATGTTAAAATTTTAAGCTTATCAATACTTTGATTATATACAATGTAAAGTGGAAAGTAGTACATTCCAAAAATGCTATGATAATTTAAAGGAATATTTCAAGTTTAATAAGTTTAAAGAAATATTCAATGATTTGAAAATTTGGGTTTTATTTGAATGATATAATATTGAATTATTTTTGAAATGGAAATGATACAATTGTGATATTGTTTTGAAATGAGTATGATATTTTGGTCTTGAAAGTATAAATTATTTGAAATAAATATCCATGGGTTATAATAACGATTGGTTGTTAAAGAGACCGGGATCAGATATTGTCTTATAGCCGGACAATACCGAAAACCACTTTAACAACTGTGTATGCGGTGGAGATTCCAGAATGAAGTAGGATGGTGGCGACGTTCTCGAGGTATGTTACGTGGACCCAACTCCCGTGAGTTGGCATATATGACTAAAACAGGAGCTATACCGGGCTACACAAAGGGTCGCACCCTTTCATCGAGCATGCTCCATCGGAAACTATTCTATTACTGCTGTGATTTGATTCGGTGGCGCCACTTTGATTCGGGGGTATTGTTCGAGGTGGGCGGAAGCTGCTGGCTTGCCGTCACCACCGGTCCGGGAGTGCAAACGGTGTATCCACCCTGGCATTGCCTCGCGTGCCGTGTCATATCCTTATATCGAGCCCACTACGATTTTGGTTTTAAAGATCCGACCGCGTTAAGGTTCACCATCCCCTTAACGCTATTTTCTATATGATTATACTTTACTGATTAGACACTACCGTATATAGCGTATATTACTACACAGTAAATAGTTTAGCGGATCCTTTGAGGATGGGCGGTCCCAAGCATCCTTTAAGTTACTGATGCATTTTGTTACTGTTCACTTGAGTTGATTTACAGTTTATAAGTATTTATGTCCTGACTCGAGGGTTTTGTGTTTTGCTTTACGCTCGAGTCAGATTGAGTGAGTTAGCATTCCAGATTCACCTTCGGCGTTGGAGCTTTCCTTGAAGATCCAACCATCTATTTTGTTTCAGTATCCAGTGGTTCAGTGATTATCTGATTTGTACCTGATGTATCCTGTTACTCTTCTGTTGTATCTTATTTAACTCTGATGTATCTCATATTTATATAGTAGCTTCATGAACTACTATCTCTTTTTCTTCCGCTGCATTTTTATATACTCTGTGTCTGTGATCTGTGATTTTATTTACTATATATTCTGAGATTTGCCAAATTTTTTATTTACAACGAGGTATTTTGAGCTATCCAATTCCGGCATGAGTGTCTACCTATACACTTATAATGGATGCGAATGGTTGAAAATACCGGGTCGTTACAGTTGGTATCAGAGCTTTGGTAGCTCTAGGCAAAGCTCAGCATATGGAGTGAATGTATTTACAGAATCACTTTCATTCGAGTTTGAATCTCTTCCCTTTTGACTCGATTCCTTTTAATTTTGGAACGTTCCCTACGGTTCCAAAATCCATTCGTATCCCTCATTATTCATCTTCTTTTGACTCTGGAGCATTCCATAACTCTGCTTCGAATGATCTTTTTGGTGAGTCGGTGGTCACGCCAATTTAAAATTGAATTGAGAAAAAAGGGAAACTCCCCTAAAATTAGCATCGATTCACCAGAGATTTATATCTATCCTTGGTTTAGATGCTAATATCTTTTGTTATTCCAAACTCTAACTCTTGAGATCGAATGTAGATTTACCCTAAAAAAATCCACATTGATCTTATTCTTTAAGTCACGGTTGACCCGGTAAATGTTGCCCGTGATTTATTTAAGCTTATCCACCTCCCTATTTTGTTATTTAATCATCTTGTCTTTTGTTTCCAACCTATTTTCAAACATTTTGAATTGTACTTGTAAATATATGTTTTGTTTATATATTGTGTTGTTTGAGTTGTTGACGTTGAGTTGGGTTTCCAATCGATTCGTCTGATCAACGCTATCGATAAGATTTCTAAAACACTTTGACAGAACAAACTGACACGATATTATTTTAAATTTTGTTTTGGTTAATGAAATAAAATTTTGATATATATATTTATGGAACTTAATAAAATGATTCAAATTGATAATTTGAAATGATAATACTTGATTTATCATTTATTGTTCTATAAATGAATTTATAAATAATTGTTTATAAATTTATATGGGAACTTAAATGAATTTAGAAAAAGAAATTTGAGAATTTAACTTCCGATGGTTTCAAACCTTTTGTTTAAAAGTTTAAAGGGATATAATATTTAAAATATTTTCAAATAGAAATTTGTTTCCAAAGAATTTTAAGTTTAAAATTAGTACTCTTCTCTTTGTCGCTGGAAAATAACTTCGGTGATGACTGCAGCATCATCGACGTCCATTTTCGAGTTTCGAAGTGAAGAGACAGTTCTGTAGTCTTGCTACAGCTTTGTTTTGGGAATTAAATTGATTTGAAATTCTAAAATATGACTCGATTTATAATAAATATAGACATATGACTTAAATTTTATTTGATAAACTATGTACATATATTTATTTATCTCTAAATGGTTTGAATGGAATCGGAAATTTAATTCTTAAATTCTATTTTTAAAGAATAATTTCAATTATAAAAAGAAAAAGAAAATTTTGATTTAAGCTTGAAATGATTGAATTGGAAATTTTATTTGTATAATACAATTGCATTCAAATATAACTTACCAAAATTTTAGAAGTTAACAATGTAATTGAATAATAGACAATATAAAAAGATTTTTTTTTAATAAAATTTGAGTGGTTATAATAAATGTTATACACTTAAATTTTAAGTTATAAAACGATTAACAGAGTTAAAGAATAATAAAGGGTAATTGAATAACTTACAATAAAACAATGTTAGAAGAACTAAGAATAAAATAAAGCAGTTATAATAAGTGTAAGTATATTTAACATCAGTGATGAATATATTGAGATGAATAAATTTAATTTTAATTAGGATTAAAGAAGAATTAAATTTATTAAGTACAATGTGAGTGTAATAAATGATTATTTTTCAAACCCCTGGTTTTAAAAATTGTTAATTTAAGATGATTGGATAATAAGATAATGAAATTTGGGGTAGTTAAGATTTATTTAACTTGTGTAAACATTTATTCTCTATTTAAGTTGAAATTTCCATGCTTTCAAATTTATTTCCTTATTTTGTTTTTCAAACTATCTTTTGGTTGTCCTTATTCTCCTTATATTGCTATAGACCGGTATAGGCATCTTTCTACAATCTTTCTGTTTAGAAATCTTTCTATAATCTTGATAGACCTTTGGTAATCATTTTGAATCCACCTTTTTCGTGCCTGTGTTCTTGATTCTGGAGGATCTTGGAAAGATCACATCCACCTTGTTAAACTTACATATAGCAACAGTTATCAGGTATAACTTCAATCTTCTTGTCATCTTATCTTAATCCTATTTCACTCTATCTTTTTTGTGCCCTTCCATACCTCATTCCTTTTCGGGGACGAAAAGTTTTGAGTGGGGGAGAGTGTAACAACCCTGTATTTTGTAATTATTTTATTGTATATTTTAATTTTTTTATGTAAGATTTTGATTGAAAAACTTATTTTACTTATTTGAAATGATTAAATTTATTATTTAAATATAATCTTGATTTTTATGAGTTATAATTCCAAACTTGTGTAAGTTGAATATTTGCCTGAAATGCTGATTTTGGTCAAAATAGTCAAACTGTGACTTTCAACTTAAAATTTTAAAAGTTTAAAAATTTAATTTTTTTTCATTTATTTAAAGACTTTGGCTTTTTTTCCTTAAAAATCTAATTTTGGAAATTTTCTTGAAATGATTTCTGATCATTTGTCCAAATAAAAATAAACAATGTCTGAAAATTTGATTTGGATAAAAAGTGTAAGTTTAATAGAAATTCTAAATTTTATAATTCTAAAGGCAAAATTTTCATCTTGAACTGTATACAATTGTGTAACATTTGTTTCACTTTTATTTTGGTCAGATTTGTTGTATATTTTTTTTTTTAAAAAAGTTAGTAATAATTAGTGTGAAACGGGAAATAAACTTTACATTTCTTTTACATATGTTTACATCCGTTTCTTAACTTTATATTTAACAATCAATTGGATGAAGCTAAATCAAATGTTATTAATTATGGTATAATAGCTATTAAATTTTGGTTTAAAGTGATGGTTTATTTTCCTAATAGAAACGTTAGTATTTTAGATTTATTTAATAAGAGAAACAAAATAATTTGTACGTTATTTAATAAGAGAAACAAAATAATTTGTACGTTACTTTGGGCATATATTTAATTGTTGCTCTTGCCTTTTCGTTATCTATTTGATTTTTTCTTACGTTAACAATGCAAAGTTTTCAACCGTATATTCTCTTTTGAGAATCCAAAATCTTGCTCAAATCTTGCCTTAAATCATTTCCGTGTGTGAATTATTTCTTTCCCTCTTGCCTCCCATACGTTTCCACCTATTGGATAGAATTAAATTGCCTCTACCGTTCAAGCATTTTACTCTTGCCTGCCCTCTACATAAATTAGTGAGCAAATGTTAATATATATTTCACGTTCAAAAGTTCCATACCATAAATTATTCATTTTGCTTCCATCAAAATTTGCGTGAGCATCTCCTGAAGGTATGAACCGGCGCATGCTTTTCCTTTCATTTTTTTCTCTTTTTTCTTTCTTTCTTCTTTTCACTCTTGTTTTATTTCATTTGTTCTCCTTTCATTGTTTTGCTTTATCCTATTGCCTGCCACCGTGCTTGGCCATTCACCATATTTTTCCGACCCTACCCATGCCAGACCACCGAGCCTTGTTTGAGAAAAAAAGGAATGAAAAAAAATTCCATTTTTGTCACATTTGTATTTTGTTTTTGAAGTAATATTGCCACCGAGCCTTGTTTTGAAAAAAAAGGAGAAATGAAAAAAAAAAGTTGCTTTTGTCACTTTGTATTTTTGAAGTTATAATCTATTTTTCCACTGGCTCTTGTTCTGGAAAAAAGAAATGAGCAAAAAAAAAAAAAATGTTTTGTCACCTCTGTAATTTGGCATTCTAGTCTATATTCCCTCTGCCCTTTTGTTTGAAAAAAAAAGAAATGAACAAAATTTGTTTTGTCACCTTTGTTTTGAAGTTATAGTCTATTTTAAAAGTGGTCTTGTATTTTTGAAGTCATAGTTTATTTTGTTTTTATAAAATTAAATAGAAAAGGAAATTTGAAACGCCTTAAACTTTCTATCTTTCTATGGGCCTTTATAGTCCACCCTTTTACTTTTAACCTAACCTTTCACCAATTAACCCTAACACCTCCTCATATCATCTCCTACCACTTCACATTTTTGTGCTTGCCAAGCCTTTGTGATGCCAAACCAGATCCTTTTCCACCTGAAAACATGTGTGGCCTAGCCCTAAGCATGTATGGCCGAGCATACATGGAGTTGTGGTCAAGCAAAAGTGGTTGAAAAGCTTGGTAATGTCATTTGTTGCTTCTACTTTTCTATTGTTCAACAAATCTTTATATTGTATGCATATGTTTATATGGTCTTGTTTATTTGTTGTATACAAGATCATTATCAAGGCTTTCCATTCATTCAATTCAAATCGTGTTTGTCGTGCTTTTGGAATCGCTCTTGTGTTTGTTGTTTTGGTCTCTAGCTTTGAAAAAGGTGAGTCTTTCTCACTCTGACATATATGCTTATGAAAAGTGGATTGATGACAAGTGTTTAGTAATGTAAAATATTTATGCAAGTTAATGATGATCATATGATATGCTATGCCGTCTTATTACCATGTTATTACCATGTTAAAACTGTAAATTTTCACCTGACATCTGATACATGACTGTATATTGTGATATTGACATTGTTTATATTATTTCTGTATATGATCACACTGCAAGTTCCCTGTTAGGATAAAAATCATTATGGGCTGAAATGATAGGCCTGAGTTATTTTATTTATTTATTTAAACTTGGGATTGCGGGTTTGAAATGATAGAACCCGGATTTTTACCTTTTAAACTGCGGATTGAAATGATACATATCCGTATCACTTGACTTAGGTTAGAAAACTATATACAGACCCGTGGTTATTCTATAAAGTGCTTTGAATATTTTAAGTATTTTAAAAATATAAAATTATGAAATTTGATTTAAATAGATTTTGAAAGGTTTTAAAATAAATAAATTATGATTTTTCTATGTGTTAAAAATGTAATTTATGAATGGATTAACTGGATTTTTGAAATATAACTTATGTTTGAAATTTGGAATTTTGACTAAAAATGATATTTAAGTTACATGAATAAAATGGACTTTAATTTTATTTGGAAAATGGTAAATATGATAAATTGATTTATATTTGAATTTAAGTGATTTATTAAAGAATTATTGATTTTCTATAAATTTAAGTGGTTGAATAAATGACTGTTGAAAATGAAATTTTAAAATATAACTTGACTTGAAAATGTGAAATTTGAGTTTTAATTAAAGATGTTAAATTAATTAAATAAACTGGAAGTTTAGTTAAATTTGTGAAATGGTAATATAAATCTGAAATGTTAGGTTTTAATTTATGAAAGGAACGTATAGGTTTTAATTTATGAAAGGAACGTATAGGTTTTAATTTATGAAAGAAACGTATAGGTTTTAATTTATGAAAGAAACGTATAGGTTTTAATTTATGAAAGAAACGTATAGGTTTTAATTAATGAAAGAACGTATGGTGTTCTAATTAATGATAGGAACACGTAAATTCCTAATTAATGAAAGAAAGGTATAATTTTTAATTAATGAAAGAAACGTATAAGTTTTTAATTAATGAAAGAAACGTGTAAAGTCCTAATTAATGAGAGAACATGAAAGTTTTAATTAATGCAAGAACATGTAAAGTTTTAATTAAGAAAGAAACATGTAAAGTTTTAAGTAGTGTGGTATTGATTTAATTAATAAATGTTCATTATTGTAATAGAAATATAAAATTTAAAATGTACATTTGACACGTAGATTTTAATCAATGTAATGGTGTATTTTAAATTGATTAAAATGACAAATGTTACTTACTGTAATAATAAAATGTAAGTTGATAACGTACATTTGATAAGCAAGTTTTAATTTATGTGAATGACATACTTTAAATGATTAAAATAATAAAGTTTCTTTATTGTAATAATAATGTAAGTTAATAAGGTGCTTTTAACTTAACATAAGAATTTCGGTTTAAATTGTATATTACAGTAAGAAAGTTTATTTAACTATAATGCTATGATAAATTGACATGTTAAAATTTTAAGCTTATCAATACTTTGATTATATACAATGTAAAGTGGAAAGTAGTACATTCCAAAAATGCTATGATTCCTTAAGGTAACATTTCCAAAATGCTATGATAATTTAAAGGAATATTTCAAGTTTAATAAATTTAAAGAAATATTCAATGATTTGAAAATTTGGGTTTTATTTGAATGATATAATATTGAATTATTTTTGAAATGGAAATGATACAATTGTGATATTGTTTTGAAATGAGTATGATATTTTGGTCTTGAAAGTACAAATTATTTGAAATAAATATCCATGGGTTATAATAACGATTGGTTGTTAAAGAGACCGGGATCAGATATTGTCTTATAGCCGGACAATACCGAAAACCACTTTAACAACTGTGTACGCGGTGGAGATTCCAGAATGAAGTAGGATGGTGGCGACGTTCTCGAGGTATGTTACGTGGACCCAACTCTCGTGAGTTGGCATATATGACTAAAACAGGAGCTATACCGGGCTACACAAAGGGTCGCACCCTTTCATCGAGCATGCTCCATCGGAAACTATTCTATTACTGTTGTCATTCGATTCGGTGGCGCCACTTTGATTCGGTGGTATTGTTCGAGGTGGGCGGAAGCTGCTGGCTTGCCGTCACCACCGGTCCGGGAGTGCAAACGGTGTATCCACCTGGGCATTGCCTCGCGTGCCGTGTTATATCCTTATATCGAGCCCACTACGATTTTGGTTTTAAAGATCCGACCGCGTTAAGGTTCACCATCCCTTTAACGCTATTTTCTATATGATTATACTTTACTGATTAGACACTACCGTATATAGCGTATATTACTACACAGTAAATAGTTTAACGGATCCTTAGAGGATGGGCGGTCCGAAGCATCCTTTAAGTTACTGATGCATTTTGTTACTGTTCACTTGAGTTGATTTACAATTTATAAGTATTTATGTCCTGACTCGAGGGTTTTGTGTTTTGCTTTACGTTCGGGTCAGATTGAGTGAGTTAGCATTCCAGATTCACCTTCGGCGTTGGAGCTTTCCTTG
This sequence comes from Allium cepa, assembly GCA_030765085.1. Taxonomy (NCBI): domain Eukaryota; kingdom Viridiplantae; phylum Streptophyta; class Magnoliopsida; order Asparagales; family Amaryllidaceae; genus Allium; species Allium cepa. Next base: position 782,421,918 of record CM060928.1, on the reverse strand, counting down.
AAGATCCAACCATCTATTTTGTTTCAGTATCCAGTGGTTCAGTGATTATCTGATTTGTACCTGATGTATCCTGTTACTCTTCTGTTGTATCTTATTTAACTCTGATGTATCTCATATTTATATAGTAGCTTCATGAACTACTATCTCTTTTTCTTCCGCTGCATTTTTATATACTCTGTGTCTGTGATCTGTGATTTTATTTACTGTATATTCTGAGATTTGCCAAAATTTTTATTTACAACGCGATATTTTGAGCTATCCAATTCCGGCATGAGTGTCTACCTATACACTTATAATGGATGCGAATGGTTGAAAATACCGGGTCCTTACATTTAAATTTTAAACCGTCTCGAATCTGCAACTTAAAATCTTAACCTCCTATCGAGGCATGCTGCTAGGTGTTTATAATGTTATATCCCTATTTCGAACTAAATGGAAAAGATTTCGAGTCCAAATTCAGACGTATGGAGAAGATAGCTTTTTGGACTCATTTATTATGTTGAATTTCGGTATTAATTTCAGCGCGTTTATATATCGTACGCTCACACGTACAACAACTTCAAACACTATGAAAATTGAAATCCGATAATAATAAAATATTACGGATCCGATGGAACTGGTTTTGTCGAAATCCGAGACTGTGCCTCGGAAGGTTTTTTTTAAATTCAATTTAAACGATAAAATTCCAAACTTAACGAACTACTTCCAAATCCAATTTTAACACTTTTACCATCTTCAGTGCTATCAATATAAATTTTACAAGCCTTTAAAATATTTTTAACAAGCTCGAAACTCAAGATTAAATATTTTACTCAATCTTCAATTATTGAATCGACTAATTATATTATTCAACAAATTGCTGTATCTACATTCTGAATGAATAAATCCAAGTTTTTCATATTCAAAACCAATTTATAATTCAATTTCTATATTTAAAACCATTTCAATATTTCAGATTTAACGCTGAAAAATCTGGGTCGTTACATATAGTCAAAGCTCAAAGGAATAAGTAGAATCTTCTTGAAATAAAGAAAGTTATCAAATATAATATTTAAAAGCTGGCAAGAAAATACTTGTACATATACACACATTTCTTTCATATCATAACAAATTATAATTTAAAGTTCAGGTATATGAACAAAGTTTTTTGTGTTTTTGATGAGTTCGACATACACGATATGATAAATGAAATTGAAGAAATACAAATGTTTTTGTCAAACCAAACATAAGTGTAGCGAATCAGAAAAAATAAAAATAATCAAAATTAGGATTACATATAAAAAGGTACTTTTTCCATGTGAGAAAAAATCATACATTAATAACCTTTTTTTAGAAGTAATATTAAGGGTAAATAATCATTTTCCTAATGAACATGGAGAAAAAAAATAAGTAGCATAGGAAAACGTAAATAAATAAGTTGTGCTTCATGGGTTGTTGCCTCATGGCGCTATGGTAGCATATCAACCAAACATAATAATTATATATTTTAACAAAATCATAAAATGAAAAATAAAGTTTATATCAATGTTAGTTGATTTTAGCTATTAAAAACATTAGAATATAATTATACAAAAGTATTAGGAAACTGTCCAAAATATGTGTAGCATACTAATAATATATTCCAAAATTGGTCTACTCAAATATATTTGTTGTAAGGTGATTCAGCAACCAAAACAGCACAAATTTCGATAGCTTATTTAATCAATTATTTTATTGAACAACATCAAAAGGATTTAAAAAACCTCCGTCATTAGTGTTTCATGATACCTTGGTAATTGGCAGAAAGAAGTGGAAAAAATATATTCAAATCCACTATATCTTAAAATTAAAAAAGTTATTTCTGTTTCTACCTCTTTAAGAATATTCTACACTTCTATAGCCTTAAATGTCTGTAACTTCATTATTGGTATATAATCCCATTAAACTTAAGTATATTTGATATATAATCCCATTGCAAAACAGTAGATAAAGCCAGAATATAAATTCAAACTAAATCAATAGTTCTTTCCAAAGGTTGATATCATAATATTCTGCTCTTATAGAACACAAAATATCAAAATTGCTCTAATAAGAACAAAAAATATCACAAGGAAATCACCCTAAATTGGACCCAAACATTAATAATTGTGCGATTTCCAAACTCTCATAATTATCAAACACTGTAAATCATTTTAAATAGTATCGGGAAAACTTCATGGTTTATCAATACTATGTTGCAAAAGCTTGATACAAATTGGCTCAACGAATCCAATAATGTCAATGATTTATAGAAAGCATTTATTGAATAATTCACACTTGCTCCTTAATAGCATATCAAGGCTGATGTCATAATAATTCACACTTGCTTCTTAATAGCATTTATAGAAAGCTTGGTACAAATTATATACTCTCACTTATGTTACCTTGACATCTGTATGGTACTAATATATCACAAATTGCCAATGAAATTTGCTGGGATCATGTATTACCTTGACATATGTACAATTGTTTTGAAAATGTAGTTGTAGGCCTGATTTAGTGGGCAGCCCAGCTGGGAAATCACTTAGGAGAATCATCCGCAACTGGGAAGGCTAATTGCAGGCATAATTTAGTTACATGGATATGAAAGTATACACGTATGAAGCTACCACTTTTTAAATGCATGGTTCATTTCAAGTATCAATTGGCAGCAAAAGTTGTAGTTTTACTTACAATTCTGTTTTCTACGAGCAAGTGTAAAACAACTCATGCATGTAAGATTTGAAGCTCAAGGTAAATACTTGCAGTCAGTTACTATGAAAGCTGAAGAAACGGTAGCGAACCATAATTTAATTGACATAACCGAGGACTATAACACCAGAAATTTAGAACAAACTACATTAATGCTAAGAAGTTATTTAATAATATTGATTGTTTTACAGGTCAAGTTTCAGTATTAGGTGCATAATCAAATGCTCAAGACAGTGCGAAAGTAGAAATGACATCCAAACAAAACTGCAATAAAGTGAGTAATTTTCTCAAGCCTAAAATTTTCTAGTTTCTTACCAAACATCTATTCTTTTATTGAACGATGATTTTTATGTTATTGGAAACTTAAAATACTATATGATCTTTTTTCTACTAATAAAATTGATCAGTTATACAAATTTAGAATCAATATATGCCATTGTAAATACAGATGAAACAAAATAGACTTTGGTTTACTGATATAAATTCTCTGTTGAATTTTATTTTTCTTCTTTAGTCGATGACCTCCTCAAGTATATGTATGCCTTCGCAACTGAGAAGACATATTAGATTTTTCTGTATAATTTATATTGCATACATCAAATATATTAGAATTTATCTAACATAATAAAATTTTATGAAATTTAACTAAGTTAACTGAACTATACAGAAATTAACTAGTTTTTGTAAAATTAATCAAGTTAACTTGGTTTTCGTAAATATTTAAAGAACCAAGTTTTATAAAATTTAGCAAGTTTGATAAAATTTAATGAAGTGCACTAAGTTTTATAAAAATTAGATAATTGATTCTTTGTCCAAGTGGTTCATTGATTCGGTTTTGGTGCATGATGTCACAAGTTCGAAACTTGTTTTTGAACGTTTATTTGACATGAGATATGTTGTCCCAATTATTTGTTGTATACAAAGTACCAGTTCAAAAAAAAAAAAAGTTTGTGAAAACTAATTAAAATCATAAAATTCAATTAAGCTTTTTAGGAAATTCATTTATGTTTTGCAAAAATTAAATTAAGTTAAAAAAATTAACAAGTTATATAAAAACAAAATTTATTTAAATTAACTAAGTTTTTTAAAAGTTAACTAAGTTTTTTAAATGTTAATCACACTAAATATGCCTCATCACAAAACTTCTTTTTAGATATGTTGCATAGGTACCGCCTGAAAAGCAGAGTAGTGACTCATCCTTATATCTGATCTTTAGGTTGAAACATTGGTTTATAAGCACTTTGGCTGGTTGAATTTCACTAATTAGTCTTGACTTTTATGTTAGTTTTTCTAAAAAAAAGTAAAAGTTTTTAAGTGAACTTCTTCTTATACTTTGAATAAAAGCAGATGACGTTAATCTATTTATTACTTCAGTGCTAATCTGTATTAAAAATGATTTATATTTTGGTGTATATTCTTTGTATTTGTTTATAGGATTTGAAGGGGAAACTAGATAACGTACATGATCTATCATTCGCAGATGCACTTCTCATTAATGGTAAGGAAAACTGTTCTACATTTACAGTTGAACAAGGTATATTTCTTCAACCATTATTTACTTGACCATATATTTCGTTTGTCTATATTTTTTCAACTAATACTGTATTGAATTATTATTTAAAAATCATTTATACCTATTAGCCCCTCATCAATTCAAAACCAAACGATACTTTCATTAATATAGTTGATTTCAAAATCATGAAACATCCTTCATGTGAAAATCCCAAGTCAAGTTTCGTAATTTTTAACAAAATTTATAAACATTTTTCTTAAATTTTCTTGTATGAATAGGTTAGTGAAATAATACTAGATCCTCTCCACTGGTAAAACATGAGCAGGGATTCACCCATCAATGTAGATCCTTATGTTTATTAACTAAAATCTTCTTCATTCAATTTATTAGGGTAAAGGATCTTATTCAGTAGATATCACAATGCGAGGTTATTTTGAAACACAAATTTCACTATGACAGGTAAAACATACAGATTAAGAATATCATTGTTGGAGTCAAAACCTGCATAAACGTACCCATACCATGGAGCTAGTGGAAGTCGAAGGCTCCTATACTATGCAGAACACATACTCGTCCCTCGACGTATGCCTCGTTTAACCTCTTTCTATCCTTGTAACCCCGACCAACCCCCACTCAACTACTTCATAACCACCGGGAGGCCTACTGTCCAAATCGACTGGGGGTTCGAGCAATCTCGGTCCTTGCGATGGAACCTTACAGCCAGCGGGCCAAGGACTATCCCCCAGAGGCTTCTACCACTACGGGTTGATCAATAGGTAGGCCTGAGGGCAGCAGTACATCAAGCAAAAAATTTCCCCACAATGGAGGCTTGAGTTTATGCCCAGTAGGTGCACATTGAGCAACGCAAGTCTGAGAGCTTGTCTAAAGCGAGCACGGCTTGCTGAAAACTGATGGGATATAGAAAGGCTAGATGAGTTTGAGAAGAGGGGATGTGTAGGGCTACTGCTGAAACATAGGATATTGTACGGGTTTGATGGTAATATAGAGGTATGGGGAGATGCAAATGATATCGGTGATAAACGTTAGGAAATTCACTACTGATCGGTGGGTGCAAGCATGAAGACAACATGCGTTAAGGATGCAAAAGAATCTAGACAGAGGGTGTTGATGTAAGCACAACATAATAACTTGAGAGCTAGATTGCAAAGAAATAGACATGAGCTCTTGTTGGTATGAGCAAGGCATGAGTGTGCTGAGCAGGTTGCTACTTTCACAAGTCACTTTTTACTTCTTCCTTTAGTTTATATGCCGTTATTATATAAATATATTTTACTTTTATTTGCATCTCAGCATTGATATGTAGTTGGTAGGCTCTGGAGCTGGAATATGGATGCAGGCATTGTTTCAGGTCATAACAACAAGAGGCGAGGTAATATACAGTTTCATATTTCACATTTTACTTTTCTAACTACTGTATCAAAATTTGCTGTCTTTCCCCATTTCCTTAAGACAATTTAATTTGTTGTCTTTCATTTTTTTATAGAAAAAGTAGATTTGTTCTTAGTTACCCTAAAGGTCTGCTTACTTGAACGTTTTCCGAACTTGAACATTGTAATCCTTTGTTAAATTCAGTGCATAACACAATGTTCTTTTAACACTACATGTTATAAAAGTAATGAAAAAAATTAACTGGAAAAACTAATCATGTTTTATAAAAAATTAACTAAATTTATAAAATTAACCATGTTAAGAAAATTTTGTAAAAATTAAGTAAACTTTTTAAAATAACTAAGTTTTTAAAAGTTAACTATCTTTTATAAAAAAATAACCAAGTTAACTAAGTTTCATAAAAAGTAACCATGTTTATAAAATTTAACTAAGTTTTATGATGGTTAATTAGGTTTACAAAAATTATTTAAATTATATAAAAAATTATCAAGTTAACAAAGTTTAATAAAAATTAATTAAGTTTATAAGAATTAACCAAATTTTATATAAATTGACTAGATTTTAAAAGTTAACAAAAATTAAATAAGATTTATAAAAATTAAATAAGCGTTAAAAATTAGCTAAGTTAACTTAGTTTTATAAAGAAATTAACTAAATTTTATAAAAATCTACTAAGTTTGCATGAAATATTGTACGTTATTGAATTTGATATTAGTCTATTATTGTATGTTTTTGCTAGTAGAATGGATATTTTCTGTCAAACTAGTAGTTTGCATGAAATAAAAAGTCTAGCTGGCCTTGTCTGAGTTGCTTGTCTAGCCTTTGTGGATATTTCTTAGTTATTTTGAGTGTTCAATTCATAAAGTTTATGTTTGAAACTATGCAATTTAGTACTTATACCTACATTTATGACTAACATACGCATGTATGTGCTTCTTTTTAACAGGTGCTGTATGATGCTTTTGAGGTATTTACATGATGTCGCGCTCTTTCTCCTTCAATTCGGTCGTGCTTGCATTAATGTATTGTCTTTCGACGTTCATACGTCTTTGTTTTTAGTATGTACCGTTTGGTTAGCTACGGTTATATGTATTATTACTTTTGATCACAAATATTTATATGCTTAATACTCCATGTATGAAATTTTATGGATATATATACTTTATGGTTTGTCTTATGACTCCGTTTGATTACGCACATTACAATGTGACAAGTGTGGTTTTTTGAATTTTATAATATATTAGTTGAAATAAGTTTAGTAGAATTGAAAATTGTAAGCTTGAATGTATATGACAATAATACTTTTTTACAACGTTTTAACTATGCTACGAAAAGAAAATCATTTCAGCTTTAATATACTATAGCATTATGTTAGCGCTTTACAAAATATTCTGCAAGGGTTAAGCAGTTTTCATAGCAAAAAACAATGCCACAATAGATAGTAATGAACTTTCTATAGCATTTCAATGCATAATAAAAGATTGACATAATATTTTCACAGCGTTTTTAGCCGCTATAATAATATGTCATATCAACATATTATAGCAATCAAATGATCTCATAATTGTTAGTATCATAAAACACAACTCTATGTACCAGTTCTATAGCAAGCTTCAGAACGCTACAGAAAAATAGGTGCATGGATACGTCTAGTCTAAGATGGCAACAAAAACGCTGTTAAAAGTCCATTTTCCATTGCAATTTTGAAATGCTATTATCTATCAGACTTATTACAACTTGTTGATCTATGACGTTTATAGAAATGCTATAGAAAGCTTTAATTGCACTTTTTAAGTGCTATAAAAGGTGTGTTTATTGTACTACTTCAATTAACAATTTAGAGAGATCATCCCCCAACTGAAACATCAAACGATCCGGAGAGATTACACATTAAACTAAATATAAAATTATTCGGAGAGATGATGCATTAAGCTAAATGTAAAATGACCCGAAGAGATTGAATCTTAGAACAAACACAGATTCGATGAAAGGATTTAAACGTCTTGTAATTAGAATAGAATTGAAAAATCCTCGACGAACACGGGGCGATTTTGATATGCGACGTAATAATTCCAAATGAGCTCGGAATGATGATAATGTATAGACTACACTTAGTAGAGTCTAGAGTCGTAGGCTTTAACAGGTTTGGAAACACCCGTGATTGACAAAAGAATCCAAAGAAACATGATGATTCACAATAGCTTGATCGAGTGATAACCATAAAATTCAATTATTAATATCCCATCGACTTCAACATTTGTTCTTAAGCAAAGCACACCTTCCATTCACAAGGAGTGCTTTCGAGGGAAAGTATTATCCCGCCTTTTGACCAAGCAGTATACGGACGAACATGACAAGTCAAACTTGGAGTTATGAAGGAAGACAACCCTAAAGTCCAAAAAAAGTACAAATGGAACTATGAGACAAAAAAAACCTACTTAAGATTTTGGGGACACTGGTCCGACTAATTGTTGGATCAGTACCGATCCATAAATCTTGACCTAATCATTCCCTCACTCCTATTACATTCTAATGATGATGTTAGAAGCCCATTTCAAGTATTATTTTGTTGTTCCAATGCAATTCTCTATCGATCTTGGCAAACATTAGAATCAAAAACTCCGTTCTTCCATATATCCATCGTTTGGATACAGAAACAAGCAAATATTGATGCGAACAAGTACGAAATTACGAAGCTAACAACAAATCAAGACAACATAAAGTGTTCAAAACAACATTCAAGGCCATCTTACGGATCAATACCGATCTAAGCCCCTAGATTTGTACCGATCCACGAAGTCTATTGAGGTGTCCCTGTACTTCTTTGGAGAAATTGTCTATGGCGTGAAAGCGATGTGGAGATATTCCAGGCAAGATTTTAGGCCTCCTACCTCTATAAATAGAAGGGTAGGGATCGTTTTTAAGAATCCTTTTCATCTCTTGTTCTCTTACTTTAACTTTCGGCAATTACTCATGATTTATACTGATCCGTAAGAACTATACTTAAAAAACTCATTATAATGAAAAATGAAACTTGAAGTGGACGTAGGTCGGAGTACGTCAAACCACTATAAATCTTCTGTGTTCTATTTTTTACTCGTTATTTATTTATTTTTTTACTTCTGTTTCTCTACTCAATCTATTAGATGTTTCTGTCATTTTTGGTTCAAATGTATATTAAATATCCATTGGAGTATTTATATTACTAAAAACTCTCAGATTCATTCCAAACCATACATACTAACATATTATGATAATGATAGTATCAATTACTAATATATGAAATCTAGTGTAACCGAACTAAAGCTTATTCCAAAATAATTCACAACTAATATCATTATTATTCATATTAAAGTAAAAAATACCAAGACAATTTATAAGAATATAATTAGTGAAGTGACACTCAAAATATAAGTGTGAAATATTTTCCATTCCTATTGTTATCCGGTCACTTGGCCCGGCTACAAGGTGATAATTACAAAGGCTTTGATTGAGTCTGGATAAGACTCGAGCTAGTTAGAGATTGGAGATGTAAGGAATTGATTCGTTTTGGGTAGTCTGGCCTATGTATATGGTTCGACCTTGAAGGATGGCACATGTCACTCGGCCGAGAAAGGAAGCTATGGGAATTCAGCACGTATCACTGGGTCAAGAATGGGAAATGAGATGGCTCGGTCTAGGCGTCCAAGGAGAGGTCGCTCGGCTCGTTCGACAACCATCGTTCGATCACTCTCGTTCGGCCACCCTCATTCGGTCACCATCGTTCGGTAACCATCGTTTGGTCATTCTCGTTTGGCTGCCATCGTATGGCCACCATCGTTCGGCCACCATCGTTCGGCCACCCTCGTTCGGCAATCGCCGTTCGGTATGTCGACTTGGTGCACAGAAGTTGTCTATTGTGAACCGAAGTACTTCTCTCTTAGGCTTGCGAAGGAAGTCCAACCTATCTTCGTCTATAAATATAGAGGCTTGGGTACAGTTGAGAGGACCTTTTTTTGGGAGAACTCCAGGGAGACTTTGCCATGGCTATTTTTCTTATAAACTTGTACCAATGGATTCTAGCCAATCCAATAACTCATGTAATTGTAATCAAATGAAGAATGAATGAAATTTGAAGTGGACGTAGGCCGAGATTGTCGAACCACTATAAAATTTTTGTTCTATTTACTTTTATGCTTTATTCTCTAGATTCCATTAATTCTCTGATGTCTATGAAATTCTACTAGTGTTAATGAAAATTTTTGGTGCTAATACCTATATTAAAGAAATAAACATTTATTATCAATAATTATGTTTTTCTTTCTTAAAAGTTCCATAGCTTTCCCATGTATATTAACCACATATGTACTTTAGCTGTGGATGTGCCTGAAAAATTAAGAAACTTATAAAAAATGCATTGGATAAATTTTATTATTATACCAACACCGTATTTTAATATTATTTTCATTATCAATGTTATATAATTCTAATTTTGCATAAAGTAATGCAAACTTAGATAGTGTATTTCCCGCTAATGTACGATTAAAACTAAATTATCATGGAAAACTTAAGTTTGGTTTATATATTTTTGAAATCAATACTTTTTTAAAGTTACGAATTTTATAAAGTTCACTAAACTTTACTTTAAGGGGAATCACTGATATCCAATAATCATGCCAGAATAAGGTGTTATTCCCTGAGTGGACTACACTATTAACTTCTAATTCATAAATATCATAAATTTTTATTATCAATTTTCAAAAATGAGAAATATTATTTTTATTATCAATAGAAATATAATGTAGATTATATGTACCATCATACCATTAATTTGATATCATTTTTTTCCAAATTAAATTCTCATTATTATCAGTAAATTTCCATATCCATTTTCCTAATAAAGATGTGTTTAAATTATGTAAATTTATAATACCTAACCCTCCATTCTCGTTAGACTTACATATTATTTCCCAATTAACTAAACACTTTAAACTATTATTGAGATTATCACCACTCCATAAAAATCTCTTCTAATTTTATCTATTTTGTTAGTTACCCATTTTGAAAAGCAACAAAACGACATCCAATATATTGGTAATGTTGATAAAATATAATTACTAAGAACTATTCTTCCTGCCATAGATAAAAATCTACCATTCCATTTACTTAATATTATGTTAATTTTATTTATTATTATTAACTAGTCACCGTGTTTGAGTTTAGTTGGCCTTATTAAAAATCCTAAATATTCAATGGGAAATTTCATAATTTAATGGTTTAGTGTACTAATGACTTGATTTTCTATCTTATTTATACCATTAAAAACCAATACGAAACTCTAATCAAAATTAACTTTTAATTCAGACAGCAGCTCGAAACTGTATAATATAAACTTCAGTGGTATAATATATTTAGGTAAGCGAGATGTAAACAACATGGTATCATCCATAAATTATAGAGTGAAAATGCCATTACTCGTAATTAAATTTCCAACATTATTTATGTAACAACCCGTAAATTTTCAATAATTAAAATTGGTTAATTTAATAAGATTTTTATAATAAAATCTAGAAAGAAATAAAAACTTTATAATTTATAATGAAATCGTGTAAATTGTTGCATTTAGTTATAAAAATTTGAAAATAAGTAAGTAAAAGTAAGTATTGAATTAACCAATGAAATAATAACTTACATAAATATGATTAAGAGTTAGTGGCAACAATTATTATAAAGTAATCATTTATTTAGTCCATTAAATCAAAATTTATAATCAATTGCAATGAATCTCAATTTAATGTTATATTAGTATAAATTAAGGAAATAATTGGAATTAATGTTAATTCTATTTATTATATGACAATTGGTTGATTTAAAGAATGAAATCAAGATTTATTAATTTAATTGAAATATAAATTCAATAATTGGATTAATTGCAATTAAATGAAATTAAAATATTTGAATATTACGTTATTTGAAATTAAGATGGAATGTGAGAATATTAATGTAATAGATTATGAATCCAATGTTAATTTCATCCGTTTGATAATAATGAATTGAATAATAGAATGAAAAGTAAATTAAATAGAATTATTTGAAATTAAATTTATAATTTTTGAATTAATGAAATTTAAGTGAATACTAAAATTGATAAATTAAACAACTCTAAATTGACAATTAAATTTTCTTAAATCATTATAAATTATCGAGGAATCAAAAATGGTGAAATTTGTCAATTATCGAATTGAAATTGAAAATTTGATTTAATTAATTAATTATTAATTTATTTAATTAATGTAAAATAGCCATTTTGGCCACTGACTCGGATTTTGATGAAACTAGTTTCATCGGATCCGTAATGGTGAATTATTGTAGGATTTCAAGTTTCGTAGCGATCGGACTTGTCGTTTGATCGTACGGACTCGAAACGCCCAAAAATCAATTAAATTGAAATCAATTTGAAATAACTTGATTTTAGCATAATTTCTTCATACGATGGAATTTAGACTTGAAACCTATTCCATTCCATTTAAAATATTTAAAAACATCTATTTTAATATATATGATGACCTACTTTCATTTCGGAGATTGAACGGGCTTTTCGGATCGTTATTATCATTTAAACCAATTGGACTTTAACTATAACCTGTATGAAAATGATGGAATTGAGCCTCGAATTCAATTCCATTGCATTCAGAAGGCCTTTTTACGTTAGGATAGCCTGTTGGCACGCTTAAATCAGATTTCGTTTTGTTTCTAGACCTAACTATATACGACACGCTAAACAAAAATTAATATTATTAAAATATTCTCTAAACCCTAGAAGCATTTGTAGCCGCCGCCCTTTCAACAGCCCCGAGTTATCGATTTTCCATCCTATATTTCGCTCGATCCATTCAATGTTTCACGTCGTCGTCAACAGAGAAATCGTAGAGCCCTTCGTCCTCTTTACATCCATATGGCTACTTTGGGTTACAAGTGCTTCTAATCGCCAGAATTGAGGGTTGAAGGTCGTGCGTGTTTCGGGTTTTGGGGGATGAACGGTGGCGGCGGAAGGGGAGTGACTTCAGGCGGAGGCATGTCAGAGTGTGGCGTGCATGTGGGGATGTTTTGATCGAAACCCGATCCTCTCAGCTAGCGTGCGATTGTAGGTTGTCGAGCTCGATGATGGGTTCTGTGAGTTACGTGTGTTGTTGGAAGAGAGGTTATATTTTATTTTAATTTTTGTTAGTTTTGTTTTATTATATCGTTATGATAATTATCATATAACTTCTTCGTATGAGGTCCGTTTCACGCGCGGTTTTCGCTAGGTTCGTATTCTAATTCTGGACATTTTAGCGTTGGTTTGGACAGATTCTGAGACTATTCAAATTTTGGGTTAAAATTGTATTTAAATTCAATAGGTGAGTGTTTTAACCCACTCACAACTTCTAAAATTTCTTATGTTTGTTAAACTGATTTATGATGTGATTAGAAATTTATTTATGACTGTTTGGCATATTTTAAATCATCATCTCAGTTTATTTGAATTTTGTTGGATAAAATAGTTATTTAATTTATTATTGAATATAACTGCCAGTAAATACCTGTTATTTATTATCTGTTCTATATCGATGTTATTGTTTGAATTGGATGATGATTGTGATAAATGGTTGATGGTTGATATTGGATGAATGGATGTTGTATTTATATTGTTATAAACTGCAAGTTGTTATGCATTTTTATTTCATTCGGGATTGCGATTTGGAATAATATATAACCGTATTTTTATTTCAAATTACGGATTGAAATGATAAATATCCGTACCACTTAACCATAGGGTAGAAAATTATATACAGATACAGTGGTCTATACATATAAAAATATTTTGAAGTAATTTCTATGGTTTTAAAGAAATATATGGGTTATATAAATATTGACTTTAGATGTTATATAAATGTTATTTTATATTGATTTTTAGCTATGTATAAATTTGTTTTGAAATATAAAATAAGTAAATAATAACGTTTGATTGTTTTATATAATATGGTTAAGTATCTTTTTAAATTTTATTGTATATAGAGTTTATAACGGCTTAAATAAAATTAAGGTTGGAAGATAAATATGAAATTGATTTGAATTAAATTATTTAAGAGTTATACTCGAATAAATTTGATTTGGAATTTAAATAAAATTGAGATTTTAAAGGGTATGATTTTATAACTTGATTTTGGTTTAGAGTGATTTAAATGAATATCGAGTTGATTTAAATGAATATATCAAGTTAATTAAATTGAAAGAATATTCAGTTATTTGAAGTTTGAACGTTTTACTTAAATGATATTATGTTTTATTCAGTAAACTTTTCAAATCAAAAGAATAGTAATTGATTTGATAAATATGGAATTATCAAAGAATTAGTTTTGAAATGGTGGAATATTAAAGCTTTGAAATATATGAAAATAGAAATGGTTAATTGGGGTCAAATCTACACTTGGAATTGATGTGTGAAATTGAAGAAGTTATTTTATTATATAAAGTAATTTAATATTTAAGCCATTTAAGTGGTGCAGTTATGTTTTAAAGTTATGAGTTTCAAAATATTATAATTTGAAAGTGTTATACTTTAAGTGTTTAATTTCTAAGTGTTATAACTTGGGAAGTGCTATGATTTTAGAAAAGAGATATATTTGAAATAAAAATGATATTACATTGATTTAGATTTTTATAAAAATGATATCATATTGATTTGGTTTTTGGATTGGAAATGATATCGTATTTATATGGTTTTGAAATGGATATCATATTCTGATTTTGAAGTATAAATTATTTTGAAATAACCACGGTGTTATAATAACGTATGGTTGTTAAAGAGACCGAGATCGGAAGTTGTCATACTCTCTGCCAACTCTGAAAACCACTTTAACAACCGTGTACGCGGGGGAGATTCCAGAATGAAATAGGATGGTGGAGGCGTTTTCCTTTGAGGTAAATACGTGGACCCGACTTCCATGAGTTGGCATAAGGTGGCTAAAACAGGAGCAATCGACGGGCTAATGAGGTCATTTCTCTGATCGGACACACTCCTTCGCTATTATTTTCTGACTTAGAGATTTATTTGGTGGCCACTTTTGATTCTTTGATTTGGGAGTATGACTCGAGGTGGGCGGTATTAGCTGCTACATGTTACCACCGGCCCGGAAGTGTAATTGGTATATCAACCCTGGCATTGCCTAGTTGTGCCGTGTCACCTACCCTAGCGTGCCTTGTATGAGTTTGATTTGTGTCGTACCTATGGAGTATCCTCTGGTAGCCTCCCGATATTTAGTTCTTACATTTTTGTTAATTAATAGTTTTAATTAGGGTAGTGAAATGGAAGTTAACTAATAATTGGAACCTTTAATTAAAATAAGAGATTAAATGCCAGGTTATAAATGAAACTGAAGTGAATCGAACGCGTAGCCTTCTGATCTGAAGTCAGACGCACTACCATTGCGCCACAGATACATTAAATTAATCTATAAATTAAATTAAAAGAAATTTGGAATTCGTAACCTATAAAGCAAATGATATGATTATTGAATATTAAATTAATTTAAAGGAAATGAGAAAACTTGTATAGCTTTCAGTTACATCCTTAAAAGCATATATGTAACTTACCAAATATTAAAAGTTCTAATGTTTAATAAGAAAATGTAATGAGTGTTATACAAGTAATAAACTTGAGGTAATGAAAGTATTTAATGAAATTCTTTTATAAATAAGAATTTGATGTTGTAATTTTTGTGAACTTAAGTTATAATTGAAATGTTACTAAAATAATGGTAATAGAAAGTAAGTATTGTAAGTATAAGATTTTAAACTTAAGTAAATGAATAAATGAATGTAATACAAATAAGAGAATTTGTAGTACATGGATTAGTGTAAATGAATTTGCAAGTAGTGGATAGAAATAAATGAAAACTGTAAGAAATAAAGTGTGAATTAAAAAGATTATAAATGTAAGTTAATGAAATTACCATGCTAAGTGACTGAATTGAGCATGAGTATTATTAATAAATGAATGTAAATAAATGAAATCAAGAAATGAATGAATATATAATACAATAAATAGAGAATTGACATGATGTGAATAAATTAAATGAAGAAAAGTATTATATGGAAGAAAAGGAAATCAAACAACAAAGGTCATGAAATGAAATTGAAAAATTAACTTGATTTATTGTTTGGAATTGTTGTTTGTTTGGTTTATGGTTGTTTGGGTAAGGATACTTTAAAATTGTTTGGATGCATGAATAATCTATTTAGTTTCATCTAAGACTGTTGAGTAAATGGTGCACTTAATAGTTTATTTTTCATTTTGTATATTTTAAAGTTTTTAAACCCAAACAACGTTTCGTTTTGTTTGATATGAATGGATAATTGATGTGTGTTGATTTTATGTGATGGTTGTTTGCTTGTTGCAAGTGATAGTTGTTATGTTGATTTGTTTGTTATTGTTTGAAACAACTTTAAATATTTCATTTTATATAATTATTAACTCTTTTGGATTATATAAGTGAAATACAGGTTATAGAAGCAATTGCTACTGCTTTTGGTTTCATAAATAAGCGTTATTTACCCGACAAATAGGTATGTTTTTCGGATTACGGTTTATAGCGTTATTATATTCTTTTTCCCGTGTTGGGATATATTATTTTGGAAAATATATGTTGTATATTGTTATATTTGATATTATATTTTCTCCCGAGCCTCTCCGCACAAAGGAGACTCTGCCTAAATTTTCCGTAAATTTTGGACTTAGATTTTTTTTTTTGAAAAATGTTTTCCAAACTTTATTAATTTGAATATAAAAAGATTTAATTGTTTATAAATCTATATATTTTATTTAAATTATCCTATTCTGTAAATTTATTGTTATGAATATAATGTTTTGAATAATATGTATTGATTTATAAGTTCCTATTTTCCCTTCTTTTCTTTTTCAGGGACGAAAAGTTTTGAGTGGGAGAGAGTGTAACGACCCGTAAATTTTCAGTAATTAAAATTGGTTAATTTAATAAGATTTTTGCAATAAAATCTAGAAAGAAATAAAAACTTTATAATTTATAATGAAATCGTGTAAATTGTTGCATTTAGTTATAAAAAATTGAAAATAAGTAAGTAAAAGTAAGTATTGAATTAATAATGAAATAACAACTTACATAAATATGATTAAGCGTTAGTGGCAACAATTATTATAAAGTAATCATTTATTTAGTCCATTAAATCAAAATTTGTAATCAATTGCAATGAATCTCAATTCAATGTTATATTAGTGTAAATTAACGAAATAATTGGAATTAATGTTAATTCTATTTATAATATGACAATTGGTTGATTTAAAGAATGACAATCAAGATTTATTAATTTAATTGAAATGTAAATTCTATAATTGGATTAATTGCAACTAAAAGAAATTAAAATATTTAAGTATTACATTATTTGATATTAAGATGGAATGTGAGAATATTAATGTAATAGATTATGAATCCAATGTTAATTTCATCCACTTGATAATAACAAATTGAATAATAGAATGAAAAGTAATTAAACAGAATTATTGGAAATTAAATTTATAATTTCTGAATTAATGAAATCTAGGTGAATACTGAAATCGATAAATTAATCAACTCTAAATTTGTGACGCCCCACCTCTATACCCACGCTAAACAAGAACACTACAGAGTAATGCTGTCGACTAGCACGGAGAATAAGGCTGTTGAGGAGCGACCATCCGTGTAATTGCTTTGCGCGAGCATCGATATGTCAGATAGTATAACATGCATTTCTTTATCAAGAGGGAAATTCGACATACCGACACAAACTCAAAACTACTACACAGTGGCTATAATATCTTCAGAAACAAATATAGAAATAAACATAACATAAATCAGTCACAGACAATCCATATCACAAAGGCGGAAATAGATATGAATATTTCACTTAGAAGTGTATATCAGAGTAGCGGTCTAAAAAGATCCGCAATATCACAAAAGAATAGTTACAAGAACAACACAAAAGAATAAGTATACATCATGGAGTTTATATCTCAATTGTATACAATCCAAAAACTACTAATCTAAGTAGTTAATCAAAAGTCAGAGAAATCAATCCCAAGTGAGAAGTCAAGCAGAAGCACCTGTAACATCTCAGTCTGACCCGAGTATTATTTAATAAGAAAATAATAAACGGATCAGTCTAACTATAAATATCAGATGAAACGATATAGAATAAGAGCTATGACTAAACACATAATAATCACAATGCCAAGCTGTGATATATATATGTAATTGAAAATCAACAAGAGATTAATCAATATCACAAAATCTACACAAGAATCCAAAAGATGTCATACTCCTTATTTCGTTCACCAAAGCATAAATATTGACGATTATATCAATGTCAATCACAAAAGTCAATGACACACAAATTCACCAATGCACAAATATTGATAAAACTATCAATGGAAATCACGAAAATTGGTGAAACATAAATTCTAGAAATCATCTCAAGAAATCCATAAATCACAAAAGTCAATGACACATAAATTCACCAATGCACAAATATTGATAAAACTATCAATGGAAATCACGAAAATTGGTGAAACACAAATTCCAGAATTCAACACACGAAATCCATAAATCACAAGAAAAAAGGGGGAGGCCTATCACACGAACGGGAGCATTAAAGCTCACCAACATATGTATCACACGAACGAGAAGCTATCTCATGGTAGCTAGCCATTAATTTTTTTTGACACACGAACGGCCCGAAGGCCAGGGGGAGCTACCCCACATGTGTGAGTCGAAAATCACACAGAAACGGGGTCTAGTCTAAATTGCATACAAAGAGACATCGCACAATTGCTAGTCTAAATCACAAAAATAATCATCATGATCATCAAGAAGTGTCAATTACAGTAAGCTAATAAATATATGAGCTTAGCTTCATGTTCCATAACCACTAGCTTAACTTAAATATTTACGAACAAATTATAGATCTCCACTAGAAAATTATCACAAGAGTTTCAACAGAACAAGTCCAAGAATTAACCGACGAAGTAAACGCAAGCGTTTCATACCACTTGTTTTACTAAGCCGTTTAATTATATTTCTCATACGAGTGAGGTAAAGGTTTGTGTATACTAGTAGATTGGAAAACGGTTTTATAAACGAGTTTGATATTGAAAATATAGTTGAAATCGTTTTGATGAAGAGGTTTTGATAGTTAATACTAGTATTGAAACCTTTATATTTTTAAAGTGACAAATCACAAAAATGATTGTAGAACAATCAATCACTAAAATTCAATTTCGAAGACGTGAATAAAATCCAAAGAAATCGATACCAAATCCATAGAAATGGATATTTCCAAAAATCCATAAAAAGAAGTCACCAAAGTCGATAATAAGTGATAACGACTAGTAGGATCGCTAAAATCGATAAATAATGGAAATTCACAAAAAACAGCCTGAATAGGCCAAAATAAACATCTCTAGATGTTTGATATGGAATCCAGACGTCTGGATTTGTTTTTCTGAAAAATAGTTCAGAAAGCTACCCAGACGTCTGGAATAGCCAAAACAGACGTCTGAGCCATGGCCAGACGTCTGGTTTTGAATCCAGACGTCTGGTTTTGTTCTCTGGAAATAACCCAGAGAACACCCAGACGTCTGAAACATCAAGTCAGACGTCTGAGACTTATCCAGACGTCTGATTTGAATTTTAGATGTCTGAAAATAGTCTTTGGCATTTTTTTTATAATATGCGTGCATACATTTTTCTTTCCAGGTCCAAACCAGACGTCTGGACTTGGTCACCAAACGTCTGGTCACCTGGTCTGGGCAACAATTTGCCTAGGCCAAAGTGGCCAAAACGTATCGGAAGCGATCGGACGAGCAATGTCGACTAAGGATTTACGCCAAGCGACAACCCGGCCTTAAAAGCTCTTCGATACACCCCGAATATCAATGTCCAAATGTCTATAAAAGGATTTTCATAAAATTGGACCAAAACACAAAAATTTGGAAAATTCACCAAATCAATTCAAATTGAAAGCAAATGATTATGCACATATGTTAGGAATTCATACCTAACCACAAGGATAGATATAGAAAAAGATGTGAGATAAAAATCTCACCTTTATGCACAAGAACAAGGAGGAAGAAGCTATAGAACAATGACAATGACAATCGCTCTTCAATTCCAACTCAACAAGCTTGAATCTAAGCTAAAAAGAGAAACATTTCCTAAATTAGATTTAGGAATTTCTGTATTTGATAAGAGAATGAGTTGGAGAAGAAGAAGAGAAGCTTACCAATGGGTTCTTCTATTAGTTTGGAGCTAGAGCTTGATTTGCAAAAGAAAACTAGGGTTTTCGAGTTTTAATTTCCCATCTCTCCCACCATTGATGCTTTAGAACTGAAAAGAGGAGAAAGTGAGAGTGAATGGGGAGGAGTGGTTCAGTTTTGAGTATAAGTTAAACATAGGGCTGAACCCTAACCCAAACCCAAAGTGAAAAGTAGCAAAATTCTACTATCTCCAAACATATCGAAGTTTATACTCAAAAAGGTCGCAAACGTCATTTTGGACTCAATGGAAGTGGTCTCGAGTCCTAATTTGACCGTATGCAAAAAGTAGATTTTCGGACTAAATTCCGAGTATCGATAAAATATTTAAATATAAAATCGACAAATATGCGGGTTGTTACAAACTCCCCTCCTTAAAGAAATTGCGTCCTCGCAATATTTAAGAAGAAGATATATAGTAACAACCATAGAAGCATATTCAACACAAAAGAAGTTGAAATAAGAAGTTCACCTCAAAGAGCCCGAGAAAGTAAGTTCGGATGTGTTCGCTCGATGAACTCTCTAGACTCCCAAGAACAATCCTTAGGATTTAAAGACCATTGAACCTTCACAAGCGGAACATCCTTATTTCGAAGTCGTTTGACTTCCGAAGCAATAATACGAACAGGATGTTGCTCAAAGGTTAGATTAGGCGAAACTTCAATTTCTTCCATAACACCTGGCTCAAGAATAGAATCGGAATCTCGAAGGCACTTCTGTAATTGAGAAACTGAAACACGTCATGAATAGCAGAAAACTGAGCAGGTAATAAAAGGCGATAAGCCACGGAACCAATACGTTCGGTGATAGGAAATGGCCCAATATATCGAGGCGCTAATTTTTCCGATCGACTGAAACGTACAACACCTTTCATAGGTGAAACACGAACGAACACAAGATCTCCCACAAAAAATTCTAACTTCCTTCTCCGGTTATCGGCATAGGATTTTTGTCTACTCTGGGCTTCTTTCATCCTATGACGAATAAGATCAATCTTTTCTGTGGAATCACGAATAAAATCTGGACCTAAAACCAGCTTCTCACCGGCCTCAAGCCAACAAGAAGGAGATCGGCATGGCCTTCCATAGAGTGCCTCAAAAGGTGCCATACCAATACTAGATTGGAAGCTATTATTATAGGAAAATTCAACAAGGGAAATATGATCTTCCCAACTTCCACCAAAATCGAGCACACAAGCACGAAGAAGATCTTCAAGGGTTTGATTCACACGCTCGGTTTGTCCATCGGACTTGGGGTGATAAGCGGTGCCAAAATTAAGCTTCGTTACTAAAGCTTTTTGAAGACTCTTCCAAAATCCACTAGTAAACAATGGATCACGATCACTAACAATAGAAGTAGGAACTCCATGCAATTTAATAATTTCTTTAACAAAGAGTTTGGCCAAAAGTGGAACGGTTTGGTTAGATCGAACGGGAATAAAATGGGCGGATTTAGTAAGTTTATCAACAATCACCCATAAGCTATCATGACCCGAACGAGAACGGGGAAGGCCGTCAACAAAATCCATGGAAATCTGATCCCACTTCCAAATTGGAATTTCTAAAGGTTGCAATAACCCACCGGGCCTTTGATGCTCGGCCTTAACGAGTTGGCAAGTCATGCATTGCTTAACGAAGCTAGCGATGTCAGGTTTCATTCCCTCGCAATAATAAAGTCGCTTCATATCTGCGTACATTTTACTACTACTGGGATGAATGGTAAATTTAGAACGATGAGAATCTTCTAAAATATCTTTACGAAGATCACCAATATTTGGTACGATAAGTCTACCAAATCTCCGAATGCCGCCACGAGAATCGATATCAAAGTCTTTCAAACTTTCAATATCAATCTTATCCTTAATATTTTGGCCAAGAAGAGCCAATTCAGGATCTAGCCCTTGAGCTTCAAGAATGCGATCTAAAAGAGAAGGATGAGCCTCAAGGCTACACAAAACAAGTGATGAGCATAAATCGGATACGCGCTCTTGAATCTCACAAGTGGATAAAATCTCGAGATCGTTCCATTCGGATATCATCATAGAAACAACTGCTTGTTGTTTACGACTAAGAGCATCGCCGACACGATTACCCTTACCGGGAGTATAAAGGATATTAAGATCATAAGGAGAAAGGAACTCGAGCCAATGTTGTTGACGCAAATTAAGTTCCTTTTGAGAGAATAAATACTTCAAGGACTTATGATCGGTATAAAGAATAAATTTCTCTTCCAAAAGATAATGACGCCAAATACGAAGGGCGAAAACAATAGTCGCGAGCTCTAAATCATGAGTGGCATATCTAGTCTCGGCCGGCTTTAATTGCCTAGAAGCATAAGCAATAATACGTTCTTTTTGCATAAGAACGACACCCAAACCAACGCGACTAGCATCGGTATAAACAACGAAATCTTGATTCCCCTCGGGAATAACAAGAATAGGAGCATCAGAAAGGAGTTCTTTTGATTTTTGAAAAGAAGTTTCGCATTTGTCCGACCAAATGTATTTAACACCTTTCTTCGTTAAGCTAGTGAGAGGCACGGCAATCTTAGAAAAGTCTTTGATAAAATGGCGGTAATAACCCGCCAATCCAAGAGAACTACGAATCTCTGTCACACTCTCTGATCTCTTCCAATCTTGAATCGCTTCAATCTTTGAAGGATCTACGGAAATTCCGAATTCGGAAATAATATGACCGAGAAACTTCACACGAGATTGCCAAAAGTGGAATTTAGAAAACTTTGCCTTTAATTGATTACTCCTAAGAGTTTCTAACACAATCCGAAGGTGCTTCACATGCTCCTCCTCGGTTTTTGAATACACAAGAATATCATCAATAAAGATGAGAACAAACCGGTTGAGGAAGTCTTTGAAAACTCGATTCATAAGGTCAACGAAATAAGCCGGAGCATTCGTTAAACCAAATGGCATAACAAGCCATTCATAAGATCTATAACGGGTACAGAACGATGTCAAAGGAATACTATCCTCTGCAATACGAAGCTGGTGAAAACCAGTAGCTAAGTCTAATTGTGAAAAGACTTTAGCACCACTAAGCTGATCGAATAGATCATCAATCCGAGGTAAAGGATATTTATTTTTGATAGTAAGATCATTAAGCTTACGGTAGTCAACGCAAAGCCTAAGCGTACCATCGGATTTCTTCACGAAAATAGCCGAAGCTCCCCAAGGCGAGGAACTTGAGCGAATAAATTGCTTCGTCGCCAATTCGGATAATTGTTTACGCATCTCTTCATTTTCTTTATTGGACATACGATAAGGAGGACGAGTAATAGGTTGAGCTCCAGGGATAAGATTAATTCTGAACTCAACTGCTCGCTTAGGCGGTGATCCTAAAACAGGCTCAAATATGTCGGAAAATTCACGAACAACGTGAATAAGAGAAATAATATCTTCCTCGTCATCATTATCGTTATCATGAGGATTTAAAGAGTATAACGATGCAACCAGACTGGAATCTGAATCTTTAAGATTAATAGAAATCTGCTTAACAGATTGAGGATGTCGAAGATGAATAGTCCGCCCAGGACATAGGATATGAGCTTCATAACGGTTAAGCCAATCCATTCCCAAAATCATTCTGAAGCCTAAATAACGCATGACATGCAAGTCGACTCGGAAAGAAAAATCACACAAAATAATCTCGACATCTTTACACAATAAACTTATTGTTGCGGATCCACCAACCGGATTCGCAATTCTCAAAGAAGTCATTAAACACAAAACATCCAAAGAAAAAGTATCAACAAGTTCTTTTGATATAAAAGAATGGGACGCACCCGTATCAAAAAGAACTCGAATAGGATGATCACGAAATAAAATAATACCATCAAGAATAGAATGAGAAATACCTTGGCCACGAGATGTGTTGCTAGGGGCTTGAGCAACATTTAACTTTCCCTCCTTCCTGCCCTGAAGCTCGGGGCAAGAAGATAAATAATTATCCGGGCTTTTGCAATAGCGACAAGTACGAGGCTTTGAACACTTTTTCACAAAATGGTCTCTGGAACCACAGTTAAAGCATTTCCATTCAGTAGAGGAAAAGGTCTTTGCAGCAGGAGTTGCTTGCCTCCCTTTCTTATCGGGATAAGGACCTTTGAATTTGTTTGGTCTCTTCTTGTTGTTGAAGTTTGGTTTGGAACCCACCACTTCAACATCATTCTCCCTATCCGCCTCTTCAAGACGAAGAGCGATATTAATGAGTTGGTCGAAAAAAACTTCTAATTTTAGAAGTAATGGCTTCTTGAGATTTTTGTTTAAGCCATAGACAAATCTCTGATTTTTCTTTAAAGGGGTGTTGATATATTCAACCCCATATTTGGAAAGCGACTCGAAGGAGGCGACATAATCAGTCACGGAAGAATCACCTTGAACAAGGTCAAAAAAAAGGCGAGCCAAAGTCACCTTCTCGGCTTCTGGTACGAATTTTAACTCGAAGTGCTCTCGGAATTTCTCCCAAGTGAGATCCGCTTCATTTATTTCATAAATAAGAAGTTCGTACCAGTCCAATGCTCTTTCTTGGAGCATACTAGAAGCCACCTGAACTCGGTGAAGATAAATGAGGTTCATGCGAAAAAAGATTCGATCGCATGTCCTTAACCAAGCCTGGACTTCAATAATAGTTTCGGAACCTTTAAATGGCTTCCCGCCCAGGTTGGTGTAATCACTGCACAAACGTGAAACCCAGATTTAGGGTGAGTAGGTTCCGGATTAGAACCAGCTGCTTGAGCATTCGTGACAAGGTCAAGAAGTTGCTGGATAGTCATAAAAACTCCATCTTGGGGTGGAGCACTAGATAGTCCAGCTCTGGGAGACCAGGTCTAACCATTTCTCTTCTTTAAGAAAGAAAGAAGAGGAAAAAGTTATTATCAAGATAAATATCAAGCAATCTTGATAGATAAAACAAGGAATCATAAAGAAAATAGGATGAATCGGAACGAAGACTCGAATTAAATCCTAAAGCACGACTCCTAAGAAAGACCTAGGACGATGATCCTTGTTATAATATTCCATATTGTTCCGAAGTTTGGCTCTGATACCAAGCTGTGACGCCCCACCTCTATACCCACGCTAGCCAAGAACACTACGGAGTAATGCTGTCGACTAGCACGGAGAATAAGGCTGTTGAGGAGCGACCATCCGTGTAATTGCTTTGCGCGAGCATCGATATGTCAAATAGTATAACATGCATTTCTTTATCAAGAGGGAAACCCGACATACCGACACAAACTCAAAACTACTACACAGTGGCTATAATATCTTCAGAAACAAATATAGAAATAAACATAACATAAATCAGTCACAGACAATCCATATCACAAAGGCGGAAATAGATATGAATATTTCACTTAGAAGTGTATATCAGAGTAGCGGTCTAAAAAGATCCGCAATATCACAAAAGAATAGTTACAAGAACTACACAAAAGAATAAATATACATCATGGAGTCTATATCTCAATTGTATACAATCCAAAAACTACTAATCTAAGTAGTTAACCAAATGTCAGAGAAATCAATCCCAAGTGAGAAGTCAAGCAGAAGCACCTGTAACATCTCGGTCTGACCCGAGTATTATTTAATAAGAAAATAATAAACGGATCAGTCTAGCCATAAATATCAGATGAAACGATATAGAATAAGAGCTATGACTAAACACATAATAATCACAATGCCAAGCTGTGATATGTATAAGTAATTGAAAATCAACAAGAGATTAATCAATATCACAAAATCTACACAAGAATCCAAAAGATGTCATACTCCTTATTTCATTCACCAAACCATAAATATTGACGATTATATCAATGTCAATCACAAAAGTCAATGACACACAAATTCACCAATGCACAAATATTGATAAAACTATCAATGGAAATCACGAAAATTGGTGAAACACAAATTCTAGAAATCATCTCAAGAAATCTAGAAATCACAAAAGTCAATGACACACAAATTCACCAATGCACAAATATTGATAAAACTATCAATGGAAATCACGAAAATTGGTGAAACACAAATTCCAGAATTCAACACACGAAATCCAGAAATCACAAGAAAAAGGGGGGAGGCCTATCACACGAACGGGAGCATTAAAGCTCACCAACATATGTATCACACGAACGAGAAGCTATCTCATGGTAGCTAGCCATTAATATTTTTTGACACACGAACGGCCCGAAGGCCGGGGGAGCTACCCCAGATGTGTAAGTCGAAAATCACACAGAAACGGGGTCTAGTCTAAATTGCAGTCAAAGAGACATCGCACAATTGCTAGTCTAAATCACAAAAGTAATCATCATGATCATCAAGAAGTGTCAATTATAGTAAGCTAGTAAATATATGAGCTTAGCTTCATGTCCCATAACCACTAGCTTAACTTAAATATTTACGAACAAATTGTAGATCTCCACTAGAAAATTTTCACAAGAGTTTCAACCGAACAAGTCCAAGAATTAACCGACGAAGTAAACGCAAGCATTTCATACCACTTGTTTTACTAAGCCGTTTAATTAAATTTCTCATACGAGTGAGGTAAAGGTTTGTGTATACTAGTAGATTGGAAAACGGTTTATAAACGAGTTTGATATTGAAAATATAGTTGAAATCATTTTGATGAAGAGGTTTTGATATTTAATACTAGTATTGAAACCTTTATATTTTTAAAGTGACAAATCACAAAAATGATTGTAGAACAATCAATCACTAAAATTCACATTCGAAGACGTGAATAAAATCCAAAGAAATCGATACCAAATCCATAGAAATGGATATTTCCAAAAATCCATAAAAAGAAGTCATCAAAGTCGATAATAAGTGATAACGACTAGTAGGATCGCTAAAATCGATAAATAATGGAAATTCACACAAAATAGCCTGAATAGGCAAAAATAAACATCTCCAGGCGTCTGATTTGGAATCCAGACGTCTGGATTTGTTTTCTGAAAAATAGTTCAGAAACTACCCAGACGTCTGGAATAGCCAAAACAGACGTCTGAGCCATGGCCAGACGTCTGGTTTTGAATCCAGACATCTGGTTTTGTTCTCTGGAAATAACCCAGAGAACACCCAGACATCTGAAACATCAAGTCAGACGTCTGAGACTTATCCAGACATCTGATTTGAATTTCAGATGTCTGAAAATAGTCTCTGGCATTTTTTTTATAATATGCGTGCATACATTTTTCTTTCCAGGTCCAAACCAGACGTCTGGACTTGGTCACCAGACGTCTGGTCACCTGGTCTGGGCAACAATTTGCCTAGGCCAAAGTGGCCAAAACGTATCGGAAGCGATCAGACGAGCAATGTCGACTAAGGATTTACGCCAAACGACAACCCGGCCTTAAAAGCTCTTCGATACACCCCGAATATTAATGTCCAAATGTCCATAAAAGGATTTTCATAAAATTGGACCAAAACACAAAAATTTGGAAAATTCACCAAATCAATTCAAATTGAAAGCAAATGAATATGCACATATGTTAGGAATTCATACCTAACCACAAGGATAGATATAGAAAAAGATGTGAGACAAAAATCTCACCTTTATGCACAAGAACAAGGAGGAAGAAGCTATAGAACAATGACAATGACAATCACTCTTCAATTCCAACTCAACAAGCTTGAATCTAATCTAAAAAGAGAAACATTTCCTAAATTAGGTTTAGGAATTTCTGAATTTGATAAGAGAATGAGTTAGAGAAGAAGAAGAGAAGCTTACCAATGGGTTCTTCTATTAGTTTGGAGCTAGAGCTTGATTTGCAAAAGAAAACTAGGGTTTTGGAGTTTTAATTTCCCATCTCTCCCACCATTGATGCTTTAGAACTGAAAAGAGGAGAAAGTGAGAGTAAATGGGGAGGAGTGGTTCAGTTTTGAGTATAAGTTAAACATAGGGCTGAACCCTAACCCAAACCCAAAGTGAAAAGTAGCAAAATTCTACTATCTCCAAACATATCAAAGTTTATACTCAAAAAGGTCGCAAACGTCATTTTGAACTCAATGGAAGTGGTCTCGAGTCCTAATTCGACCGTATTCAAAAAGTAGCTTTTCAGACTAAATTCCGAGTATCGATAAAATATTTAAATAAAATATTTAAATATAAAATCGACAAATATGCGGGTTGTTACTAACAATTAAATTTGCTTAAATCATTGTAAATGATTGAGGAGTCAAAAATGGAAAAATTTTCAATCATCGAATTGAAATTGAAATTTTGATTTAACTAATTAATTATTAATTTATTTAATTAATGTAAAAACAGCCATTTTGGCCACTGACTCGGATTTCGACGAAACTAGTTTCATCGGATCCGTAACGGTGAATTATTGTAGGATTTCATGTTTCTTAGTGATCGGACTTGTCGTTTGATCGTACGGACTCGAGACGTCCAGAAATCAATTAAATTGAAATCAAATGAAATCAATTTGAAATAACTTGATTTTAGCATAACTTCTCCATACGATAGAATTTGGACTTGAAACCTGTTCCATTGCATTTAAAATATTTAAAAACATCTCTTTTGATATATAGGATGACCTACTTTCATTTCGAAGATGGAACGAGCTTTTCGGATCGTTATTATCATTTCAAACCAATTGGACTTTAACTGTAACCTATATGAAAATGATGGAATTGAGACTCAAAATCAGTTCCATTGCGTTTATAAGGCCTTTTTACGTTAGGATAGCCTGTCGGCGCGCTTAAATCGGAGTTCGGCCTGTTTTCGGACCTAACTATATACGACACGCTAAACAAAAATTTATATCATTAAAATATTCTCTAAACCCTAAAAGCATTTGCAGCCGCCGCCCTTTCAACGGCCGTGAGCTATCGAATTTCCATCCTATATTTCGCTCGATCCATTCAATGTTTCATGTCATCGTCAACAGAGAAATCGTAGAGCTCTCCGTCCTCTTTACATCCATACGGCTACTTTGGGTTGCAGGTGCTTCTAATCGCCAGAATTGAGGGTTGATGGCCGTCCGTGTTTCGGGTTTTGGGGGACGAACGGCAGCAGCAGAAGGGGAGTGACTTCAGAAGGAGGCATGTTGGTGTGTGGCGCACGTGTGGGGGTGTTTTGATCGTAACCCGATCCTCTCAGCTAGCGTGCGATTGTAGGTTGTCGAGCACGATGATGGTTCTTGGAGTTACGTGTGTTGTTGGAAGAGAGGTTATATTTTATTTTAATTTTTGTTAGTTTTGTTTTATTAGATCATTATGATAATTATCGTATAACATCTTCGTACGAGGTCCGTTTCACACGCGGTTTTCTCCGCTAGGTTCGTATTGGAATTCTGGACATTTTGGCGCTAGTTTGGACAGATTGTGAGACTGGGAGTGACTCGGAATTTGAACTTCGGACTAACATAGTAATATCTTTCAAATTTTGGGTTTAAATTGGATTTAAATTAAATTTAAATTCAAAAGGTGAGTGTTTTAACCCACTCACAACTTCTAAATTTTTTTATGTTTGTTAAATTGATTTATGATGTGATTAGAAATTTATCTATGACTGTTTGGCATATTTTAAATCATCATCTCAGTTTATTTGAATTTATTTGGATAAAATAATTATTTAATTTATTATTGAATATAACTGCCAGTAAATACCCGTTATTTATTATATGTTCTATATTGATGTTATTGTTTGAATTGGATGATGATTGTGATAAATGGTTGATGGTTGATATTGGATGAATGGATGTTGTATTTATATTGTTATGAACTACAAGTTGTTATGCATTTTTATTTCATTCGAGATTGCAGTTTGAAATAATATACAACCGTATTTTTTTTAAATTACGGATTGAAATGATAAATATCCGTATCACTTGACCATAGGGTAGAAAATTATATATACAGACACCGTGGTCTATATATATATAAATATTTTGAAGTGATTTCTATGGTTTTTAAAGAAATATATGGGTTATATAAATATTGATTTTAGATGTTATATAAATGTTATTTGATATTGATTTTTAGCTATGTATAAATTTGTTTTGAAATATAAAATAAGTTAAATAATAACGTTTGATTGTTTCATATAATATGGTTAAGTATCTGTTTAAATTTAATTGTATATAGAGTTTATAATAACTTAAATAAAATTAAGGTTGGAAGATAAATATGAAATTGATTTGAATTAAATTATTTAAGAATTATACTCGAATAAATTTGATTCAGAATTTAAATAAAATTGAGATTTTAAAGGGTATGATTTTATAACTTGATTTTGTTTTAGAGTGATTTAAATTAATATCGAGTTGATTTAAATGAATATATCAAGTTAATTAAATTGAAAGAATATCCAGTTATTTGAAGTTTGAAGGTTTTACTTAAATGATATTTGATTTATTAAGTAAACTACTTAAATTATATTTGATTTATTAAGTAAACATCTCGAATTTCAAATCTAAAGAATAGTAATTGAATTTGATAAATATGGAATTACCAAAGAATTAGTTTTGAAATGGTGGAATATTAAAGCTTTGAAATATATGAAAATTGAAATGGTTAATTGGGGTCAAATCTGTTTTTAGAATTGATGTGTGAAATTGAAGAAGTTATTTTATGATATAAAGTAATTTAATATTTAAGCCATTTAAGTGGTGCAGTTATGATTCAAAGTTATGAGTTTCAAAGTATTATAATTTGAAAGCGTTATACTTCAAGTGTTTAATTTCTAAGTGTTATAACTTGGGAAGTGCTATGATTTTAGAAAAGAGATATATTTGAAATAAAAATGATATTATATTGATTTGGGTTTTTTATAAAAATAATATCTTATTGATTTTGTTTTTGAAATGGAAATGATATCGTATTTATATGGTCTTGAAATGGATATTATATTCTGATTTTGAAGTATAAATTATTTTGAAATGACCGCGGTGTTATAATAACGTTTGGTTGTTAAAGAGACCAGGATCGAAAATTGTCATACTCTCTGCCAACTCCGAAAACCACTTTAACAACCGTGTACGCGGGGGAGATTTCAGAATGAAGTAGGATGGTGGAAGCATTTTCCTTTGAGGTAAATACGTGGACCCGACTCCCGTGAGTTGGCATAAGATGGCTAAAACAGGAGCAATCGACGGGCCGATGAGGTCATTCTTTTGATTGGACACACTCCTTCGCTATTATATTATGACTTGAAGATTTATTTGGTGGTCACTTTTGATTCTTTGATTTGGGGTGTAGCTCAAGGTGGGCGGTAGTAGCTGCTACGCGTTTCCACCGGCCCGGAAGTGTAATTGGTATATCTACCCTGACATTGCCTAGTTGTGCCATGTCACCTACCCTAGAGTGCCTTGTACGAGTTTGATTTGTGTCGTACCTATGGAGTATCATCTGGTAGCCTCCCGATCAGGAGGTATTACGGTACTGTATAGACTATTGGTACTATTATGTGTTAAGCGCTATATTGGTAACCCCTTAACGCTATTTAAAAGTAAGTTTATTTTACTATTAGACATTATTATAATAGCGAAATATTACTACATAGTAAATAGTTTAACGGATCCTTAGGAGATGTGAATTTTGAGCATCTCTTAAGTTACTACACGCACGTTAAACATTGGATAGGAGATGTCAAATCCGTAAATATCTCTAACGCCGTTCCACTCATATTATTTATAGTTTATTTATCTTACATAAGATCTTTTAGTTCTGACTCGAGTGTTTTGTCTTTTCAATTCGCTCGGGTCAGTCTGAGCATTTCAGGATTCGAAGACCTTATTTCTGAAGGA
The DNA here is from genome assembly GCA_030765085.1 of Allium cepa. NCBI lineage: Eukaryota > Viridiplantae > Streptophyta > Magnoliopsida > Asparagales > Amaryllidaceae > Allium > Allium cepa. The sequence continues at coordinate 782,390,179 of CM060928.1, read as the reverse complement.
CGAAGACGAAGACTGTATTACTATTATTTATTATATCACTCCACTACATTTATACTGTTCCGCTGCATTGTTATTTATTATTCTCTGGTATGTGTAACTCTGATATGTATTGTATAAGTATAATCAATGTTTTGTAAAACAGTTTCATGAACTGTTTATTTGATTATTATAATTTATTGTTCCGCTGCAAGATTCTATTTTTTTTCTTTATCTGCTTTTTCTTATTTACCCCATAACAATCCGCCCTTCTGTATGGTTTAAGTTTGACGTGTGTGGTTTATCGTCGATTTAGAGCGTATAAAAAGGCGGAATGTTACAATTTAAAATCCCATTGCCAATGGCTAGTTTGAAAATCCTAGCAAAAATGTCCACAGTTAAACTAAACAAAAGAGGTGACAGTTGATCACCTTGCCTAAGTCGACGTTTCTATTGAATTTTATTTTACAATATATCATTAACCATAATACTTGAATTTACAGTTTTAAGTAAAGACATAATCCAACCCACCCATCTAACACTGAAACCCTTTGCCAATAATAGATCCTTAAGAAAATCTCAATTAATTGAATTAAAAGCATTTGCAAAGTCAAGTTTTAAGAGCAAGCAACTGATGCTATTTTTTTTGAAATGGTACTTAGATAAAACATATCATTGGGACAACATATTACATGTAAATATATGTTCGAATCATAACTGATGCTATTTTTACAACAATAATCAATAAATTCTTAAACTATTGATACCCCATTCATAATATTTCTACCTTTGATGAACACAGTTTGAGTAATATCAATTAGCTCATTCATTTTAGCTTTTTTAACATATTATCTAAATCCATAGAAGTGATTTTTAAAGTACAATTTAATAATGGAACGGGCCTAATATTTTTTAACTCATTTGCTCCCACTTTCTTATGTAACAAGCGTTAGCAGCATTAAATGTCCCTAATTGTTATGAACCGTCATAAAATTCATTAAATATATTAATTATCTCATATTTTAAAATACACTATAATTTTTCATAAAATAAAATCGAAAACCCATTAGGGCCAGGTGATTTGTCATTTGACATATCCTTTATAGCCCTTAAAATCTTTACTTCCTTAAATGGAATATCCAATCCTTCTAACTCAATCCTAGTGTCATTAGGACATAATTCATCCCAATAGCTCTAATCCTATGCTCAATTTTAGTTCCAAAAAATCCTATATAATAGCTAGTAAATGGCTTGTTTAATTCTTTTTTATCAAAGTTATCAACATTATTAATTAAAGTACTTTTTTACCGTTTGTTACTTTATGAAAAATAGGTATTCTTATCCCCCTCGCCCATCCAAATTCTAGATCTTTATTCCACATCACTTTTTCTTGTGTTAGAATTTTATTTCGTTCGACCAAGTGAGCCGTTTGTAGTTCGATTAAGTTACTATTAATAATGAATTGATCAAATTCTTCCATAACAAAAAAATTTCCTTCTCTATAAGTTCGTTCTTCTAGAAATCTAGTGACGTTAAAATCCTCACTCATAACATAAGAACCTTGAGCGAATGATCTAAACTCTAGACACTCACTCCAAAGAACCCTTCGATCTAAGAATTTGGTCTGTAAACATTAGTAATATTTAGAAGTGAGCCATGACTATGGTTATAAAAAGCTAATTGCATCTAATGAGATTTAACAATAGATTGTAAAAGTTTAAGACATTTTTTCTTTCCAACCCATCAGTAATCCCTCAGAAATACCCTTATTGGAAGATGAACCCAATGACTAAATATAGACCATCTAAACTCTTACAAAATCGATAATCCAATTGCTCTACTTTTGTTTCTTTTAATAGTGTATTATCTTTAAAAATTAGCCTAAGTTTACTACATTTTTGTAAATCATGTAGTCCACAAACATTCCAACTAATGCATCTCATGATCCAAGTGTTCTAACTCGCTCTAGTTAGATAGTACATATCACTAGTAGATAAACTGCTCGCACTCCTTCTCACCGATTTGAAAGGTTGGAATTAGAGCCAATAATACGAACTTGCCCATGTATTCGCAGTGAATCAGAACAACAAATAGCAGCCGATACTTGATTAATACCTGAACAACAATGTTCATTGCCTATTTGTCCTTTATCACCCTTTAACGCTTTATTTGCTATCCCTCAATCCCATATATATACCACGATTATTCTGAATATCCTGCGACGTGGGAATTTAACCATTCGATCCACGCACCCACTCCATTTACAATGCGAGCCACACCTAATACACAACTCAGGCACATATCAAAACAAGAATCATCCACATGTCCACTTCCTTCTATTCCATGATCCACAACGCCTAATTCCAATCCATCCCCATGCACAGAAACTAGCTCATCTCTCCTACTCACCTCCGTACAAACATCATATAATACTCCCTTCCCTAATACTGTACCAGGTACACTCTCTTCTTGATTCACTACTTCAACCACTTTTTGAACATCATCGTTATTATAAAGCATAGTAGCTGGTACAACAGCAGGCCTTATCTCACCATTCATAGCTTGTACCCCTTTATCATGCACATGTTCAACTATATTGACAATATTCTCATCATGTATGGGTAGGTCCACCAAACTGATTTCAGCAATAGACATCACTTCCTGTGTACATGCGTATTCTATGTGGTCGATAGAATTGATATCTAAATTTACAAATGAGTTTTCTTTTCCTTGTTCAGCACCATGTACCATGTTCTTCATATCATGATCATTAGTTAATTTGCAAGCACCATGTATTGTGTTATGTGTGCCATCATTATTATCAAATATAGCAATATGTGATGAATTTGCGAGTATGTGATAATCACAATGCATAATTTGTTCTCACGCACTGGTACCATCTCCCCCCTCATATCTAACACACATGATAAAGCATCTTCATGTAACACATTATCATGCCTCAAACCAGAAAAATCAAAAGAATCATGCATTTTTCCAAGCCTACGAACTGCTATGTCCTATTTGACAATATTCAAATCATTATAATCATGTACTATTAATTCCATCCTCCCGTAACAGTAAACAAACCCAAATATATATCAAGCAATTGAAGATCAGAATATAGTGCCACTGTAGTTCAGCATTTAACCTCGCTGCAATCATGTGACCGATCAACTACATCAGAACAGACATTTTTTGATAGACCCATATCATCTTTTTTATCTTCTTCTATATCTCCCAATACAACAAATTTATTTTGATATTGCAAATCATCTTGAAAGAAAAACCAGTAACACAAGAATCATCCTCATTACCCAAATCAGAAAAATGTTTTTGTTTACTATATCACATGTAGTAGAACTTGTGTTGACTGTCAGAACTATTGAATCATTAAAATAAGTATCTTGAACACTCCTCTCCTCTATGTTATACTCCTCATTACTATCGTCTATCACACCTTCAGTTGATTTGTTGAGAATCTTAAAATCTTTATCCATGAAAGGATTTATAGCAATGCCCTATTCTTCCAAGACCAGCAAACTCATTACATGCATTTTCAATGAATCAGAATAAAAAATATCTGCCGTATAATGATCAAAATGCCACAGTATTATGTTAAAAAATAGATTCCTTCCTCTCTCTTATTTATATCTCCAATGAAATTATCTAAAAAGATTCCCCTCAAATTCAAGAACACTAGCATAAAATAAAACCTATATTCTGTAACAGCCACAATCTTCAACAGCCAATGAATTCAAGACAGGCAGCCGTTTCCAGTTCCATGTCGTCAGGAAGTTCACCAGAGAGTGCCGCAGAAGATCACCAGAGGAAATACAGAGGAGCAGCAGTTCAAGTCAGTTCCAGCTGTGTCGAGTTTGTTGTGTAAAGATGGTGTATCTGCTGTGCACATGCACAGGTGCACATTGTGCATGTATATTGATTTGTCTTGATAATTAAATGAGAATGTATTATGTAATTAGGTGATGAGTGGCCAGGAAATAGTGGATTAAGTATGTGTAAGGAAATTGACCGTTTTGTAAGGAAATTAATACGAAAACATGAATGAATTTTCCTTCCTTATTTTGTAAGGAAATTTGACCGTTCCCTTCCTCAAACTTTTCCTTACTCATTTTGTGGTCAATAGAATATAAAGGGTTTTCATATTAGTATGCTAATCAATAAAACGGTTATAATTTAGAGCGTTAATTTCTCTCATCTTGATCTTGATGGACGATCAAGACTAAGTCTACAAATCTGAAAATTTGGTCCTCTCTCTAGCTATAATATTAACCTTTGCCCATCACAAATGATATAGAAAAAACACATAAAGAAAGATATAGGAAAAGAGAGAGAAACTATTTTCTTTATCCATTGAACCAGCTTTCGACAACAACCATTGTTGATTCATATATGAGATGTCTGGAGGTATGTTTTATTGATTCATTACATATGTGAAAATCATGTAATTCTAGATCTTAGGGTTTATGTTATCCACAAGATATAGATTACATGTGGTATCAGAGCATGGTCTTAGAATTCATGATTATCCATCAATATATAAAACGAAACTAGCATAGATCTATGATGTGATGTTTGTAATTTTACTATAATGATGATAATGATTATTAGTGTTAATATGATTCAAGTTTAATATTCATATTATTTAAGTTGCTATAGTAATCATGATTATCAATATTGTTCTATTTACTGTATGCTTAGATCTGGATCTGGAAAGTTTATATTTCTGCAAAAGTTAATTTTTCTACTTTAATGTTTGACCTACTGTATAATATGAAACAACTTATTGTATGCGAATACTTTTCAGAAAGTATACATATTGAAAACAATTGTTTCCTAGTTTGATATTAAATTCACGATCTGTAACTTGCAAGATAATTATTTATATATGATTTGCAAAATAATTGTTTATATGTTAAATTCATGTATGTAATTTACTTGGATTACTTGAAAGAATGACAAATGTTTATGCAAAAAAAACAAAGAAAAAAAAGGAGGTGACCACCTGGTTCGATCCGGTTTCCCTCTTTTCTCTCTTGTTTTAGTTTTCGCTTCCGCGCTTAATTTCCTTGTTTCCTCTGGTCTGATGCATGCAGTCCCGTCCATAGACGGCTGCTGCTTGCACAATAACGCATGAAACATTAATGTTTATCAATCTTCCATGAGTATGGTTCTACTGCCTACCCACAGGGGGCGCTAAACCTAACCTCTTATTATAACATGTGTTTTATTCTAATAAAGAAGCCTACATTTCTTTTATATCTGCAGTTGCAATGCCCTCAAACCTTAATTCATACGCTACGTCTATCGTCAGACTCAATGGAACCAACTACTCAAAATGGAAAGAGAAAGTTGAGTTTTCGTTGGGCGTACTTGAACTGGACATGGCTCTCCTTAAGGAAAAGCCATCCCCACTTACTGACACAAGTACACCTGAGGAAAACAAACTCCATGATGATTGGGAACGATCTAATAGGCTCAACATGATGTTTATACGAATGGTGATTGATACCAACATCAAAACCTCCCTACCCAAAACTGAAAGCGCAAAAGAATATTTGCAGTCCATTGAAAATCGGTTCAAGACTGCAGACAAATCCCTTACTAGAAAACTTATGGCAGATCTTGTAACCATGAAGTTTGATGGTTCTCACTCAATGACCGCTCATGTCATTGAAATGATTAACCTTGCTTCCAAACTTAAGAACTTGAGATTGGTTATGAACGATGCCTTTCTTGTCCAATTCATTCTCACTAGCTTACCTCCTCAGTATGAACCATTAAAAATTCATTACAACACTATTACGGAAAAGTGGAGTCTAAACGAATTGACTAACAAACTGGTTCAAGAGGAGTCTAGGCAAGGCTCGCAAGGCATTAAAGTTGCTTATTTCACTCAAGGGTTGGAAAACAAGCTGGCAAAAAGAACAACTCACAGCATAAAAGAGCACCACCCAAATGTGATGACGCCACTCAACCATCCAAGAAGAAAAAGAAGGATGATGTCTGCAAATTCTGCAAGAAACCTGGACACTTCCAGAAAGATTGCATTAAGCGCAAAGCATGGTTCGAAAAGAAAGGTAACCCAATGGGTTTCGTAAGTCATTTTGAATGAAATCTTACTAATGTACCTTCTTCTACTTGGTGGATTGATACTGCTGGTAACGTTTATATTTCGAATTCTATGCAGGGACTCATTACGATTCAAACCACAAACCCAAGTGAGAATTTCATTTTCATGGGGAATAAAGATAAAGCTCCAGTTGAAGCTATTGGAACTTTTCGTCTTATTTTAGATAGCGGTTATCAGTTAGATTTATGTCAAACTCTTTATGTTCCGTCTATTTCCCGTAATTTGATTTCTTTAAGTGTACTTGATAAATTTGGATATTCTTTTGAAGTTGAAAATGGAAATTTTATTTTATTTAAAAATTCTACTCTTATTGGTTCTGGAATATTAATTGATGGACTTAATAAATTTCATCTTAAACAAAATGCTAAAATCCAACTCACCCTATATGGAAAAGAAACTAAAGGAAAGTCATCCAAGAATGTTTCTTACTTCTTGTGGCATAAAAAACTATGTCATATATCCAGTGAAAGAATCAAGAGGTTAGTGAAAGATGGTGTCCTATCGGACCTAGACTTCGCTAACATTACAGCATATGTTGATTGTATTAAAGGAAGAACAATAAAAAACACAAAAAAGAGCCACAAGAAGTACACAACTTCTTGAAATAATACATACAGATATTTGTGGACTTTTTGATGTTCCAACTTTTGGAGGAGAGAAATATTTCATCACTTTTATCGATGATTTTTCACGTTATTGCTATCTCTATCTATTGCATAAAAAATCTCAGTCAGTGGATGTTGTACAAGTGTTCATTACTGAAGTCGAAAGGCAATTAGAAAGAAAAGTGAAAATCATTAGGTCAGATAGGGGTGGTGAATTCTATGGAAGGTATGATGAAACGGGACAACGTCTTGGACCTTTTGCTAGACTTCTTCAAAAACTTGGAATTGTTTCATAATACACAACACCTGGATCTCCATGGCAAAATGGTGTAGCTGAAAGGCGAAATCGTACATGCATGGAAATTGTTAGATCCATGATGAGTCATGCAAATTTACCTATATCATTATGGATGAATGCATTATGAACAACTGTCTACATCTTAAATAGAGTTTCAAGTAAGGCCGTTCCAAAGACTCCTTTTGAACTTTGGAAAGGATGGAAACCTAGTTTAAGACATCTTCAAATTTGGGATTGCCCAGCTGAAGTTAGACTATACAATTCAAATGAAAAAAAATTGGATTTTAAGACAGTCAGTGATTACTTTATAGGTTACCCAGAAAAATCTAAAGGATATAGATTTTATTGTCCTAACCATAGTACAAGAATTGTTGAAACCGGCAATGCCAAACTCTATGAGAATGGTTAAATCAGTGGGAGTACAAAACAACAAGAAGTGGTCATTCATGAAATAAGGGTACCCATTATCTTACCCTCTATTTCGAAAGATATTGGGAATTATCACATTGTTGAACCTGTTCACAATGAGGAAAACCCAATAAATGATCAACAACTCCATAATGAAATTATCACCAATCATAATGTTGATGAAGTACCACAGGAACTAGCATTAAGAAGATCTCAAAGACAAAGAAGATCAGCTATTCCTGATGATTATATGCTTTATCTAATAGAATCTGAAGGAACTAGGGACCCAATTTCTTATTCACAAGCCATTAAGGATGTTAATTCTATTAAATGGATTGATGCCATGAAAGATGAACTGAAATCTATGGATAATAATCAAGTTTGGGAAATCGTTCAATTGCCGCAAGGACATAAAGCAGTCGGTTGTAAGTGGGTCTTTAAGACCAAAGTGACTACAATGGTGAAATTGAACGATATAAAACCAGACTTGTTTTCAAAGGTTTTAATCAGAAAGAAGGCATTGACATAATGAAACTTTTGCTCCTGTTTCCAGGAAAGATTCTCTTAGAATTATCATGGAATTAGTAGCTCATTATGATATCGAGTTACATCAAATGGATGTGAAAACATCCTTTCTAAACGGAGACTTAGAAGAAGAAGTCTACATGCGTCAACCTGAAGGCTTCATAATTGAAGGACAGGAAGACATGGTCTACAAACTTAAGAAATCAATATATGGACTGAAACAAGCTTCAAGACAATGGTATCTAAAGTTTCATGGAATTATTACCGCTTTCGATTTCACAGAAAACATAGTTGACCCTTGTATATACCTCAAGTTCAGTGGGAGCAAGTTCATATTTTTGATTCTGTATGTTGATGACATATTATTAGCTAGCAGCGATCTTGGTTTATTACGTGAAACTAAGGATTATCTCTCAACGGACTTTGAAATGAAAGATATGGGGAGGCTTCCTATGTGATAGGAATAGAAATATTCCGTGATAAATCACAAGGAATTTTAGGATTGTCTCAAAAAGCATATATTGACAAAATTCTTGAGAGATTTGGCATGACGAATTGTTCCTCTAGTCCTGTCCCACTGTAGAAAGGAGACAAACTTGTTCTTGAGCAGTGCCCAAAGACTCCTATGGAACGAGAAGAAATGACCAAATATCCTTATGCATCTCTTGTAAGGAGTTTGATGTATTCACAGGTCTGTACAAGACCTTATATCAGTCATGCAGTTGGTATGCTGGGTAGATTTCAAAGTAACCCAGGAGTCTCTCATTGGAAAGCTGCAAAGAAGGTACTAAGATACCTAAAGGGAACAAAGAATTACATGCTCACCTATGGAAAATCAAGTTACCTACAGGTAACTGGTTATTCTGATTCAGACCTTGCTGGATGTCCTGACACTAGAATCTGCACTCTAGGCTATGTGTACCTCTTATGTGGAGGTGCAATATCATGGAGAAGCCAGAAATCTGAGATGCTTTTCGGATCCATCATGATGGCTGAATACGTAGCATGTTATGAGGCTTCAATTTAGGGAACATGGCTGCGTAATTTTGTCTCACAATTTGGCACTTTAAGTATTATCTCTAAGCCACTAACTGTCTACTGCGACAATGAAGCTGCAACCTTTTTCTCCAAGCATGATGGGATAACCAAAGGTTCCAAACACATGGACCTGAAATACCTACTACTGAAGCAAGATGTTAAACTAAAGAAAATTGTTGTTGAATCGATAAGTACAGACTTACAAGTGGCAGACATATTCACGAAAGGACTACCTCCAAAGACCTTTCAGAGACATACTGATAGCATGGGTCTTGCAGATAGTTCCTAATTATCTTCTTATTATGCCACTTATTTCGTACTTAGCTAGACATAACAATTATTGAGCTCTTAATAATTTGGACATCTTTTATTTCTGTTTTATAATGTGTACACATTTACATTTATATTTAGATAAATGATAACAGAAACAGTCTTTTGCTTCAAGATATTATGTGACCATTAAGTTGTGCTTATCTACGGTCTAGTTATGAAAGTTGTCAATGTCATAGTACATGGAAGTAAGCATGTTGCAAAATAACATGTACACGTCATGACTTCCATTGACCACTAGATTAGCCAAGACACTTATGAAAACTGACTAAAGAAAAGTTTAGCATATCATGCGCGCCTTATGACATTAATACGAAAACATTAATGGATTTTACTATTGACCAAGTGGGAGACTGTAAGGAAATTTGACCGTTTTGTAAGGAAATTAATACGAAAACATTAATGGATTTTCCTTCCTTATTTTGTAAGGAAATTCGACCTTTTCCTTCCTCAAACGTTTCCTTCCTCATTTTGTGGTCAATAAAATCTAAAGGGTTTTCATATTAATATGCTAATCAATAAAACGGTTATAATCTAGAGCGTTAATTTCTCTCATCTTGATTTTGATGGACGATCAAGACTAAGTCTACAAATCTCGAAATTTGGTCCTCTCTCTACCTATAAGTATTAACCTTTGCCCATCACAAAGGATATAGAAAAAACACATAAAGAAAGATATAGGAAAAGAGAGAGAAACCATTTCCTTTATCCATTAAAACAGCTTTCGACAACAACTATTGCTAATTCATACACGAGATGTCTGGAGGTATGTTTTATCGATTCATTACATATGTGATAATCATGTTATTCTAGATCTTAGGGTTTATGTTATTCGCAAGATATAGGTTACAGTATGCTATATATATATATACCAGAGTGAGACTTGTAAAAGTGTGTAGATGAATAGAATTGTTTCAGTTGAAACCGTGTATTCATTCATTGTTACTTTTAAAATTCCGTGTTTCCCTCCCATCCATTAATTCTTGTTACCATCTTTCTCTTGCAACCTAGCTTCTTTACAAACAATCCAAACCAATTTAATTCCATTGCTGGACCCAAGAACCGTGACGATCCAGAATTTTGGATCATTTGAAATTGAAATATTTAATTGATTTCAAATATCTGAATTGTTAATTTAACTTGAATTTCAAGTATCACCTTTTATTTGGCAAATTAATTATTGAATTTAACAACTGGAAATTGGATAAATTATTAAATCTAAAATTTTAAGCTGGTTAAAAAATATTTTCAAGACTTAGAAAATTTATATTGATAATATTAAAGATAATGGAAGCTTCAGAATTGAATTTGAAAATGATTTGTTCGGTTTTGAATTTGTATCGTTTAAATGGTATTTAAAAATAGCCTTCCGAAGCACAGTCTCGGATTTCTATGAAATCAGTTCCATTGGATCCGTAATATTGTATTATTATCAGATTTCAATTTCCGTAATGTTTGGAGTGATCGTTTGGCGGTACGGTAAGCAAACGCGCTGAAAATTTTATCGAAATTTAATTTAATAACTGGGTTCAAAAAGCTATCTTCTCCATACAATCGAATTTGGACTCGAAACCTTTTCCATTGCGTTCGGAATGGGAGTTTAATATTATAAACGTGTGGCAGAACGGTTCGATAGGAGTTCGAAATTTAAGTTGCATTTTCGAGACGATTTGAATTTGAATTTAGATTGAATATAAATAATGTTTACACGAGGCAATTATACACATTTCTTCCCTTCAACACTTGGCATCTTTGTTGACACGCGTTGCGTTCAATTTTTTTTGGTTATCTTGTTCAAAATGTAAAGAAAAAGGAAACTGTCTCGTTCAAAGAAATAAAATCAAATGGCCAAGATCTCAGTTCAACAGAGCGAAATCAAATCCAGTTATCAATGGCCGAACTAAATTTGCCATTCTTCTTCAATCCCTTTTCATTCGTTCAAAAAAAAGGGTTGCGTCGATCTCACGATCGACTTGGCAGAGGGGAGAAATCGAGAGTCGACGATGGCATGTTGATCGCGATAGCTTCGGTCGCGACTGACCAAGTGGTTGCATTTGAAATCAACGTGAGGCCGCGGAAGCTATCAGGTGGCACGAGACTAGGTTCGCGGCATTCGCATGGGAGGGTCGGCATGCAATTGGTCAGCGACGTCGTCGAAGGGGAGGCGAAATGGGCTAGGGCTTTGCGATGTCGGGCCTGGGTTTGATCGATGGCAGTAAGGTATTAGTTTCCTTGCTTTTAAATTTTAGTATTTTTAATATAAAATTAAGAGAACTTTAGTTTAATTAATTGTTTATTTACTGAAAATATGCACATGCAGAAAATAAATATACGTATTTTAAAGCACTTGTTATTTTAAATAAAAAGAATATACATATGCATATTTTAAACTTAGTAGTTTATTTTAAAATATGTGTTTAGGATGATTGTTTATTTTATAAAAAACTAATTTAAATTTTTTTTAGTTACTAATTTTTTTGATTAAAGGAAAAATAGTTTAAGATTTAGTGACTTGCCTAAAATTAAATTATTAGTTTAAAATTTAAATCAACTAGTCAATTTTAAAATAATGTATATTAGTAATTGATTTATTTAATAATTAATTTATTTAAGGCACTAAAAATAATTTATTTAAAGGAAAATAGTTTAAATCCAATTATTAGTAAATTAAATTATTAAATAGTAATAGATTATTTGAGTTGGTTCAAATGTTAATAAATTGTATAAAATTGTTTATACAAGGTCAAAATTGCAAAGAAAACAAGCTGGAATGGAAATGGGTTGCATGCGGAAGCAAAAGGTGAGATCTTCTCACATAATTGGAATTTTCAGTTTAATTTGAAGTAGTTAAATTTAAAATTGTTGATTGTGTGCTTGGATGACAAATTATTATCAATTGTATTAGATTAGACTATGCGCTGCATAATAGCGGATGATATTATTTAATCCCATATACCGCGATATTCCTCCTCAAAGTGGAATAGGTATTGTATATGTATTTGGAGTGATTGATTTCTCGCATTATATAGCGGATGAGACCCTATGCGCCGTATAATAGCGGATGATATTATATAATCCCATATACCGTGATATTCCACCTCGAAGTGGAACTGGTATTTAATTGTTGTGCTAATATTTATGGATGCAGGGAAACAAGTTGGGGGGATCCAACTGAATTCCTCAAACATTTGAATTTGTTTCAATGTTGTGTATTGATTTATCTATAATCTGTATATTTCTGCGATATCAACATAAGTTAAGTATCTGGGCTCCATACCATGATACCACTTCTATCCAGAAGGAAATGCACATACCCTAAGGGGTGCTACCCCCAATAACCTTGCTGCATCTTTCCTGTTTTGACCATTCCGGTGTGTGAGGCCCGAAGAAGTCTCGTCCACGAAGCTATGCTTTATACAAAGACATGCTTCGATCAACAAATGATCAGCAACACTCAGCATGCCACATTACCAAATTGGGAATATATCACTGATAACCTTCAACTACATAACCTCTAAGGGTGTTAAGCTAAGAGAATAAATTCTCCGCCACCAACGGAAATATAATTGAAAGAAATCTGCTTTATATCTCAATTTGTAATGTCAGACATACAATCCATACAAGTCTGTTCTGGGTTCGAACAGAACCGAAGGCACTTCCAAAGAAGTCCTTACAATCCGGATATTCACAATCCCGATCGGATTTCCCATCACTTAGGGAATCTCTATACCGGCGCGACTCGGTGCAGAGATAATCGATAGGTCATCCTATCGCTTTCGAAAATACCCGGTCTTCATCACCGGTCTTCAAATGCTATCCATAACGTTGAATCACATATTCGGAATGGGTTATACGACACAAAGATCCTTTCCCGGCTATACCGAATAGTTAGCGCAATATTTAAATCATATGGATATGGGATTTCAATTAAGTCACAACTTAATAATTCAAACTTTCTTTCAAATGTTTTAAATCAATTACCATTTCAATTAACTCGTTAAATCTTTAAATCAAGATTTAACTTATAGCTTTCAAACTCGTTTCCAAAGATTCATTCATAGCCATTCAAAAACAATTTCAATTCAAGTTGGATTAATTCATTCGGTCTTTGAACCAAAGACTCATTTCATAGTTTTCAAAATATTTTGATTCCATTTCAAATTTGAAACCTTTTTAACACAATTTGGAAATCCTTTATTTAAAATGAAAGCTATTATTATTTGAAAACAAGTAGTTCTCGTTTCGGAGAAATTCGATCTCATTTATACAAGTTAAATCTTTGGGTTAATTCAAATTCCCAAAAGAATAATACTTTAAAAATGGTTTGACTTATATATAACTAGTATAATATCGATAATCCCTAGTTTCAAATCATAGAATTCAATTTCAAGTATTGAATTCAAATTTAAATTTAAATATTTAAATTCCAAAAATTAATCAAGTAATTCAAAATAAATTTCATCTTTGAAATCCCATTTCAAAAGCTTTTCACATTTATTCCGATTCCATTTCCAAAACATTTGAATTAAAATATTCAAATTTAAAACTATCTCTAACATCTGTGACTTAACCGATTTCCTCGTGAAATCCATAATTGTGTGTGTATGGTGTGGTCCAGGGATTTAACACAATAGTGCAACAACATTCAACCATCGCAGATTAAAACACAAAAAAATAGTTGATAAGCGATATAACTATTACAATTATCGCTCATTCACGGATTCATAGATAACATACAGATGTATCATCAAATAAATGAATAAATTATACATAACACAATCTACAGAACAAATACCACAAATCAGATAGGGCAGTAAATTCAAGGCATCTCATATAATACAATCATTCATAAGCAAGGTCAAGCATTCAATAAACATTTATAAGTAGGATTAATTAATCGTTTAATCCTAATTAATTCAATTTATTCCCAAGTAAATTTATTACTTATAAATTAATTATCAAATTCTAATTAATTAATTACAAATCATTCGATATAAATTTATTTATCAAACACTTTAATACGTAAGGTTACTCTTAATTCATCACATTAATTTAATTAACCTTTAAATAAATTAATTACTTTAATAATTTAATTATTCTCAAATTAATTACCAAATCAATTTATCACATTATCCTTAAATTTATTATTGCTTAATCACTTGACAAATCAACTTTAATCATTGATTAATATTTTATTAAAAATCCTTAATTCACAAATTTATTATTCCTTAATAAATTAATCTTTAAACCTTAATTAATTAATTAATTTAAACCTTTAATTACTTATTTAATTAGTCCAATTCATCAATTAATTAAATAATAAATTATCCATCTTGATTAACATAATTTAATGAATTTCAAATCGTTAAATCTTCCTTGACTTTAAGATAAACATCATTCTTATAAACAATTACATTATTATTATAAAAAGGGTTTTAAAACAATTTCCATTTCAAGTTTACTTTTAAATTTCAACTTTATCGAAGTAAAAAAACAATTCAAAAATCCTTTTAAATTCTCATATTAAAGAAATACTCATTTTATATAGAAGTTTAGAAGAATTTAAAAGAAATTTCCTTTCATTTTAAAAAACTAGAATACATATTTAAAACTCAACTCACATACCCGAGCCTAACCCTCAGGCAACTCGACCCATCTCTCGAGTCACTCACAAGCCCTCACGAACCCAACTCCTTCGACTCACTCATGCCAAAAACTCGAGCAACGTCCCGAGTTTCCTTCTTCTTCCCCAAAGACGCAACCCACAGCCAAAACCCAACAACCCAAACGTGCACGTGCACGTGTACAACGTCGGCCATCACCATCGGTCTTCGCCACTTCCTCCAACGCATCAAACATCATCGCGGCAACACACTTCAACCATCACACCATCACCATCGGTCAGAAATCAAAATTCGAACAGAAAGTCGAAACCTGGAACGCACAAAAGCCACCAACCGCAAACCTGTCACGGTGTCTTTCTCCGAGCTCCTCCCACCGAAGGTTACGAAATCCCGGCCACGGCCTCGTCTACCACCCCGCTACCATCCACTAAAGCCCGGTCGCACTCGATCCATCAGAGGAAACGAACGAATCCAAGAACGAACCCTTGTCAAAACTAGGGTTAAAAATTTCAAACACAAGCCGCTGTCGCCACCGTGGCCGTAGCCATCTACTACCATTTTTCCAGTCACCCCCATAGGGTCCTTCACTACCTCACATAACCCCGACCACCCTTGACCTCGCGATCACCGGAAATGCTCGAAAACAAGTTTTCCAGACAAACCCAAATTCCTCTCAAATCTTAATTCTAAAAATCTAAATCTTCGTTTTAAAAATCATGGTAAAATGTAAGCAATCAGGCTGCGTTTCTGAATTCATGTTTTAGGGGTTTGAATTTTGGCAAAAATTAAAGTTTGCTCAGTTCTTTGATTCACAGAGGCAAGCCAATATAGTTTAACTTAAATAATTTTTTTAAAAAACTAGTTTGTGATCAAACGAACATCTTTTGTTTTGATCCTGAGTCTAAATGTTTAATAGATCAAGTAGAAATGGATTTTCAAATCAAAGTCTTGTTTTTGAAAACTCCAAACAGAGAACAGAGAAGAGTAACAGCCTGTACACATAGGCTTCCAATATTCACAGGAATTTACATATATATATATATATAAATTTAAGCATACTCATCCACATACATAAATGAAATCAAAATTTAACTTTTTAAATTTGTTTTTAGAGTGAGGTTACTCGCCTTCCAGATCATGTTGACTCCAGGAGTTTACAAGTTGAAGTCTGGGTTATCTGAAGCTTTTCTTTATTGCTTAATGTTTTACTGAGATGTTTGATGATATTACTTTGGATTTCTTTAACTCAGTTTAATAGTGAATGAAAACTGAAGTGGTATGGTTGATATATGCAGAGAGAAGTTACAGTGTATATATTTGTTTAATGCTGAGATGAAATTTATCATCCCTGGGTTGTACAACCATATTGTATTTTTTTTGTTTATACCTTTGGCCAGAGACTTTTCTAGCTTTAGTGACTGATAGGCATCTATATTGTATGCTAAGATGTCTTGCATTAATTACTTGTACAATATATATATACTTCCCTCCTTTATTCTAGCTGCAGAAAGTATGTGAAGGTATGGTTTTGATTATTTTTTATCTTATTTATTTTGGTTTCACACTTGAGTATTCTTTGATGTCTTGTATTTTGTTTGTATTTCCTTGCTTTGCTGGTGTATATGTTTATATATTTTGTTTGGTCATATACTTTGAAATCTAATGAAGTTCTTTTATTATTATATTGTTAGATTTTATTTTGTTGTTAAATCTTATCTAATTTATTTACTTTATAGTTATCTCATATATATATAATTTTTTTTATTCCCAATTTAACATCTATTATCATTTAACTCTAATACAAATTATTTCATTTTTGAAATTCAAATTGACATCAATTTTAAATCTTTTATTTATCTGGTATCCAAAGTATATATATATAAATATTTTTTTTAATAATTTAATATAGAATTTATTTGAATCGGGGAAACTCGCATCACTTTATTAATTAATTTCTCAAATTTTTCATTTAAAAACTAAATTAATTAGCAATTTAAATTCATAAAAATCCGGGGTCGTTACAACCTTCCCCCCTTAAAAGAATTTCGTCCTCGAAATTGCACAGCTCTTTTCACGAATTATACGCATACAGAATAGACTAATGCTAATTCAACTATACTAGTAAACACAATGGGTTCTTTCGGGTAATTCATAATATATCTTATATTAAATGCTACTCATAATATTAGTTCACAAGTTATGGTCATACATAACCCTACTAACATCCAACCTTTACCACGGTTTTAAGTTCAAAATACATATATAAACACTCCAAAAAGTAGTCAATCCGACTAATTACAGATCCTCACTGTCAGAGCTTCCTCTCTCAGGCCCTGACAGTTCTATAACTTCAGCCTCATCGTCTGTCTCAAAAACTTCCTCTGGGTCAGACTCTACCGGAATAAAATCTCCACCATCTAGCTCCTCATCCTCTATGGCATCATCATCCTCTATAGCATTATCCAAATCCCAATAAATGGCTTCATCACCTTCGGACTTTACCTCAATTTCAGGTTCTTCTTCCACCTCAAACTCTTCCTCAAATTCCTCTTCGAACTCTTCTTCAAATTCCTCCTCAAATTCTTCTTCAAATTCTTCTTCAAATTCCTCTTCGAACTCTTCTTCATTTCCGGACTCCTCCTTGGGTTCTTCAACTTGAGGTTGTGGCTGCACCACAGGTTCTTCTGGCACCTCCTCACATACTGATGGTTCACCCAAATCATCCCGAATCCTACTAGATGAACCAGAATCACCAACCCTTCTGGCCTTTCCACCTCGGCTGATGCTATTTGTTCTCTACAATTAAAATCAAAATCTAAATATTAAGATCCTAATGGTTTTAGAATTTTTATAGGTTGAGAAATACATCAAAATTTATATTTCAGATTTTATTCTACCCAAGAAGTTATAACAGAAATTTAAAATTTGGTTTTAAACAAAATCGTTTTATCGATACAATTCAATTTATCCTTTATATTCTATTAATCAATTTTAACTCAATTTAAAATTTATAATTCATTTAAAATTTCCAATTTCAATTTTCAAATTCATATTCATTAAAGTTTAAATCAAAAACTGATAAGAAATTGATGAAATACGAAGTAAAAATTTTCTACAACGATTCATAGGGCCATCATCACACCGAAACTTCTTCTTGTAACTGTCACAAAGCAATCAAAAGAATTTAGAAACGAATCAAAGGAGATTGATAGAGAAAGATTGTTTCCACTGTTGTAGGGTATTGACCATTTATAGTCGTATCCCCCTGTCCTCTATCTCGTTTTCTTCTTGCACTCATACTCACTATCAGTGTATAGTAAGGGAATTTACCGAGGCATTCAAATGGATATCTTAGGGTTATACTCATTCTAGGGATACTTCACCCTATCTCTAATGAGCTACTTAATGTGTTATACTCCTGAGCTAAAGTTTTACCTTAGCTCTGATACCACATGTAACGAACGCGAATTTTTCGTGCTCGAAAATCGACATCCATACTTCATATCGTATTCGAATGCCGTAGATTCGACCGTTCAAATCCTATTCGCCGGAGCTTATTACAACATAAAGTAAACAACACAGCAGAAGAAAAGAATAATATATTGATATACAACTTTGATACAATATCTGATACAACAGATTATCCAAAAGATATCAATATACATCAGAGATATGATACAATAATACAACAGTGGAAAAGAAAACGATAACGCCAGCAGCAGAACAAATAACTCTAAGATAGTCTTCAAGGAAGAACTCCAAAAACTGCAACTCCATTTCCAAGAACCAATCTGGCAATAGCTCGAGCTCCCAATAACGATGCACAAAGATAAGCAAATGCAGTATGATCCAAAGACTGAACTAACTCCAAATAATCCATTACATCCGACTATCTGAAAAACCCAACTCTAGACTGCTCGTGTAGAAATATTTTGAGCACCCAGAGTTTAGGAAAGAAACAATAAACTCCGGATCAGTCATGGGACTGGTGTGAGCAACAGAATCAGTTTATCTTTTAAAACAATCAACAGAAGATTTTAAAGTCAATTCGCAATGCTTTTTGAAAATGTAACTACCATAAGAAATCCCGCCACACACACAATGCAAACGCAGACTTGGAGGAGATTTCTTCTTATGTTAGTCAAAGATGCTTACTACGTAAAACCAAATCATTTGATTATTATCATTAGTGCATAATGTAGAAAACATTTCGAAAGTAGAATATAAATCTTAACCAGCATAGGTACCATTATATTATGCCTGCTATAGCTACCTCCTGAGGAGGCAGGTTCTACAATTTGCAATCGTAAAGGTTTCGTATTGTTTCTTTGGATTTCCAACAAATGGTCAGGCCAAGAAACTTCCCATTGCCACATGAGAACGCCTCTGGAAGGATGTTCCCTAGAACCAAACCGGATCTCTGCCAACACAAGGCCGGGTTACCCCTAACTGGGTAACTACTGACACGAGTATGCCATCTTCCGGTTGTAACCAACCTTTAACCGGGGCCCCAGCAACAAATCACAAAGTAATACATATATATATCTGCGATATCAACATATGTTAAGTATCTGGGCTCCATACCACGATACCACTTCTATCCAGAAGGAAATGCACATACCATAAGGGGTGCTACCCCCAACAACCTTGCTGCATCTTTCCTGTTTTGACCATTCCAGGGTGTGAGGCCCGAAGAAGTCTCGTCCACAAAGCTACGCTTTATACAAAGCCATGCTTAGATCAACAAATGATCAGCAACACTCAGCATGCCACACTACCAAATTGGGAATATATCACTGATAACCTTCAACTACATAACCTCTAAGGCTGTTAAGCTAAGAGAATAAATTCTCCGCCATCAACGAAAATATATTTGAAAGAAATCTGTTTTATATCTCAATTTGTAATGTCGGACATACAATCCATACAAGTCTGTTCTTGGTTCGAACAGGTTCGAACCAAAGGCACTTCCAAAGAAGTCCTTGCAATCCGGATATTCACAATCCCGATCGGATTTCCCATCACTTAGGGAATCTCTATACCGGCGCGACTCGGTGCAGAGACAATCGATAGGTCATCCTATCGCTTTCGAAAATACCCGGTCTTCATCACTGGTCTTCAAATGCTATCCATAACGTCGAATCACATATTCGGAATGGGTTATATGACACAAAGGTCCTTTCCCGGCTAAACCGAATAATGAGCGCAATATTTAAAACATATGGATATGGGATTTCAATTAAGTCACAACTTAATAATTCAAACTTTCTTTCAAATGTTTTAAATCAATTACCATTTCAATTAACTCGTTAAATCTTTAAATCAAGATTTAACTTATAGCTTTCAAACTCGTTTCCAAAGATTCATTCATAGTCATTCAAAAACAATTCCAATTCAAGTTGGATTAATTCATTCGGTCTTTGAACCAAAGACTCATTTCATAGTTTTCAAAATATTTTGATTCCATTTCAAGTTTGAAACCTTTTTAACACAATTTGGAAATCCTTTCTTTAAAATGAAAGCTATTATTATTTGAAAACAAGTAGTTCTCGTTTCGGAGAAATTCGATCTCATTTATACAAGTTAAATCTTTTGGTTAATTCAGATTCCCAAAAGAACAATACTTTAAAAATGGTTTGACCTATATATAACTAGTATAATATCGTTAATCCCTAGTTTCAAATCATAGAATTCAATTTCAAGTATTAAATTCAAATTTAAATTAAAATATTTAAATTCCAAAACTTAATCAAGTAATTCAAAATAAATTTCATCTTTGAAATCCCATTTCAAAAGCTTTTCACATTTATTCCGATTCCATTTCCAAAACATTTGAATTAAAATATTCAAATTTAAAACTATTTCTAACATCTGTGACTTAACCGATTTCCTCGTGAAATCCATAATTGTGTGTGTATGGTGTGGTCCAGGGATTTAACACAATAGTGCAACAACATTCAACCATCACAGATTAAAACACACAAAAATAGTTGATAAGCGATATAACTATTACAATTATCGCTCATTCACGGATTCATAGATAACATACAGATGTATCATCAAATAAATGAATAAATTATACATAACACAATCTACAGAACAAATATCACAAATCAGATAGGGCAGTAAATTCAAGGCATCTCATATAATACAATCATTCATAAGTAAGGTCAAGCATTCAATAAACATTTATAAGTAAGATTAATTAATCGTTTAATCCTAATTAATTCAATTTATTCCCAAGTAAATTTATTACTTATAAATTAATTATCAAATTCTAATTAATTAATTACAAATCATTTGATATAAATTTATTTATCAAACACTTTAATAAGTAAGGTTACTCTTAATTCATCACATTAATTTAATTAACCTTTAAATAAATTAATTACTTTAATAATTTAATTATTCTCAAATTAATTACCAAATCAATTTATCACATTATCCTTAAATTTATTATTGCTTAATCACTTGATAAATCAACTTTAATCATTGATTAATATTTTATTAAAAATCCTTAATTCACAAATTTATTATTCCTTAATAAATTAATCTTTAAACCTTAATTAATTAATTTAAACCTTTAATTACTTATTTAATTAGTCCAATTCATCAATTAATTAAATAATAAATTATCCATCTTGATTAACATAATTTAATGAATTTCAAATCGTTAAATCTTCCTTGACTTTAAGATAAACCTCATTCTTATAAATGATTACATTATTATTATAAAAAGGGTTTTAAAACAATTTCCATTTCAAGTTTACTTTTAAATTTCAACTTTATTGAAGTAAAAAAAACAATTCAAAAATCCTTTTAAATTCTCATATTAAAGAAATACTCATTTTATAAAGAAGTTTAGAAGAATTTAAAACCAATTTCCTTTCATTTTAAAAAACTAGAATACATATTTAAAACTCAACTCACATACCCGAGCCTAACCCTCAGGCAACTCGACCCATCTCTCGAGTCACTCACAAGCCCTCACGAACCCAACTCCTACGAGTCATTCACGCCAAAAACTCGAGAAAAGTCCCGAGTTTCCTTCTTCTTCCCCAAAGACGCAACCCACAGCCAAAACCCAACAACCTAAACGTGCACGTGCACGTGTACAACGTCGGCCATCACCATCGGTCTTCGCCACCTCCTCCAACGCATCAAACACCATCTCGGCAACACACTTCAACCATCACACCATCACCATCGGTCAGAAATCAAAATTCGAACAGAAAGTCGAAACCTAGAACGTGCAAAAGCCACCAACCCTAAACCTGTCACGACGTCGTTCTCAGAGTTCCTCCCACCGAAGGTTATGAAATCCCGGCCACGGCCTCGCCTACCACCCCGCTACCATCCACCAAAGCCCGGTCGCACTGGATGCATCAAAGGAAACGAACGAATCCAAGAACGAACCCTTGTCAAAACTAGGGTTAAAAATTTCAAACACAAGCCGCTGTCGCCACCGTGGCCGTGGCCATCTATGACCATTTTTCCATTCACCCCCATAGGGTCCTCCACCACCTCACATAACCCCGACCACCCTTGACCTCGCGATCACCGGAAATGCTCGAAAACAAGTTTTCCATACAAACCCAAATTCCTCTCAAATCTTAATTCTAAAAATCTAAATCTTCGTTTTAAAAATCATGGTAAAATGTAAGCATTCAGGCTGCGTTTCTGAATTCATGTTTTAAAGGGTTTGAATTTTGGCAAAAATTCAAGTTTGCTCAGTTCTTTGATTCACAAAAGCAAGCCAATATAGTTTAACTTAAATAATTTTTTTTAAAAACTAGTTTGTGATCAAACTAACATCTTTTGTTTTGATCCTGAGTCTAAATGTTTAATAGATCTAGTAGAAATAGATTTTCAAATCAAAGTCTTGTTTTTGAAAACTCCAAACAGAGAACAGAGAAGAGTAACAGCCTGTACACATAGGCTTCCAATATTCACAGGCATTTATATATATATATATATATATATATATATATATATATATATAAATTTAAGCATACTCATCCACATACATAAATGAAATCGAAATTTCACTTTTTAAATTTGTTTTTAGAGTGAGGTTACTCGCCTTCCAGATCATGTTGACTCCAGGAGTTTACAAGTTGAAGTCTGGGTTATCTGAAGCTTTTCTTTATTGCTTAATGTTTTACTAAGATGTTTGATGATATTGCTTTGGATTTCTTTAACTCAGTTTAATAGTGAATGAAAACTGAAGTGGTATGGTTGATATATGCAGAGAGAAGTTTATAGTGTATATATATTTGTTTAATGCTGAGATGAAATTTATCATCCCTGGGTTGTACAGCCATATTGCATATTTTTTTTGTTTATACCTTTGGCCAGAGACTTTTCTAGCTTTGGTGACTGATAGGTATCTATATTGTATGCTAAGATGTCTTGCATTAATTACTTGTGCAATATATATATACTTCCCTCCTTTATTCTAGCTGCAGAAAGTATGTGAAGGTATGTTTTTGATTATTTTGTATCTTATTTATTTTGGTTTCACACTTGAATATTCTTTGATGTCTTGTATTTTGTTTGTATTTCCTTGCTTTGCTGGTGTATATGTTTATATATTTTGTTTGGTCATATACTTTGAAATCTAATGAAATTATTTTATTATATTGTTAGATTTTATTTTGTTGTTAAATCTTATCTAATTATTTACTTTATAGTTATCTCATATATATATATATATATAATTTTTTTATTCCCAATTTAACATCTATTATCATTTAACTCTAATACAAATTATTTCATTTTTGAAATTCAAATTGACATCAATTTTAAATCTTTTATTTATCTGGTATCCAAAGTATATATATATATAAAAATATTATTTTTTTATAATTTAATATAGAATTTATTTGAATCGGGGAAACTCGCATCACTTTGCTAATTAATTTCACAAAATTTTCATTTAAAAACTAAATTAATTAGCAATTTAAATTCATAAAAATCCGGGGTAGTTACACATGTGGCCCAAGAAGTACCTTAGCCAGACCATTTGTTAGAAATCCAAGAAACAATACGCGCCCTATACGGTTTTAGTTGTATAACCTGCCATGGAATGTGGCGGTAACCTGCTATTGAACATGGTAGCTATAGTAGGCATAAGTATGAAATGTCTATGCTGGCTAAGATTAATATTACACTTTCGAAATGTTTTCCATACTATGCACCAAAAATAATAATATCAAGGAGATTTTGCGTATCAAGCATATTTGACTATCATAAGAAGAAATCTCCTCCAATTCTGCGTTTGCATTGTGTGTGTGGCAGGAGGCCTTATGGTAGTTTCATTTTCCAAAAAGCATTGCGAATTTCTTTTATTCCCCTTGTGTTTTCTTTTTGTTAAAGATAACTGTTTTTAAGATCTCATACCAGTCCCATGACTAACCTGGAGTTTATTGTTCTCTTTTTAAACTCTTGGTGCCCATAATTTTCCACACGGGCAGCCCGAGTCAGGTTATCATGATTCTAGAGCTAAGTCGAAAAATATGTGCTGCATGAAGCGTATCACTTATTCTATGCATTATCCGTTGCGTATAGGTTGGAGCAAGTTCAGTTCCATGTAGTCTAGATATGATAACTACCAGTGTTGTATTGTGTGTTGTAAACTCTGATGATGTAATGTAAAACTGATATAGTTCTTTGTTTTTAAAATTATTCCTTTATCTATTATATTTGTTCCACTGCAAAATGTGAGATTCTGTTGTTTTTTTGTTCCTTCTTCTATCTTCTTCTTCTTTAACCCTAAGGGTTCAATTTTCCGGCATTCGACTGTCCGATATTTGATACAATGGACGTATCGACGTCGACTTTCGAGCATCGAAAAATTCGGTCGTTACAAGAACCCATCAAAAAAGAAAAACCATGGCAAAGTAGTATTAGAGCAAGTTGATGACCCAGTTACATTCCCTCATCAACATAACGATCCTGAAAATGATATTCAAGATGACAGCCATCTATCAATGCCTGATCTTGATGATGAAGGTGAGTTATGGTAGTGGCAAGAGCACATTAATGAGAGGACCAATCAGATCTTAACACAGCTTCAAGAAGCCTATCAAGAATTGCATAATTCTCGTCAAGAACTTCGTCAAAGCTTGCAAGACACAACTCTTGAATTAAACCTCAAAATGGATCGAATTACGGAAACACTAAATGTAGTATTGCAGGGAATGAAGAGCAATCAAATTTATCCCTCCATCCCTTACACCAATCAAAATCTCAACCGTACATACCACCATTCCAAAGAAATACATCAAGAAACCCCTCTGACTTAAACTTGAATCTTGACCAGACCTTAAGTACACCATCTACCCCTAAGCTTCTCCAATACAGCACCATCAAACTTGAGTTCCCTACCTATTTTGGTGATGAAATGGTGATGGAATGGTTAGAGAAAATGGAACAACTTATCAAGTATCACCAATCCCCAAAAAATGTATGGGATCCAACATGTTCTTTTCACCTTAAACAAGATGCACAAAGGTGGTTTAAATGGTTGTCAAAGAATGCAGTGAATTTTTTTTAAAGGAGAGATTATATAAGATTTGCTTCCCTTGAATTGAGGAAACCCTTCGGTGCTTTTGCCAATTTGAAACAGTTAACTACAGTGCAAGCTTACCTTACTAAATTTGAGCGACTTGAAGGCTTACTTGATCATTTACACCTCGACTATGTTTTCGAAAAATTCGTGGATGAGCTTAAAGATGAAATCAGATTTGATGTTGAGGCTTCAGGGCCAACTTGTTTCAGAGAAGCTGTGAAATTAGCCAATTTTTTTGAAGGGAAATACAATAGTACCAAGAAGGCCACAAGAACCTTAAATTATTCCTACCCCTCTTCCCAAGCCAAAGGCAATCCTCTAAGAATCACCTCTAATCCTAACCCTACTTACCAAAATTCTGTTAAAAGAAATGCATTGAATGAACCTGCTAGAATTAAAGGTTTAACACGTTAAGAAATACTCGAGAAAAGAAAGAAGAATTTATGTTATGGGTGTGATGAAAAGTGGCATATAGGCCACCAATGTAGGAACAAGCATGTGTATATTATTAAAGGGGTTATGGATTTAGATAGGAAGGAGAAGATAAGGAAAACATGAAGACCAAAACTGAAGTAGTACAAGAAGCTGATGAAAGTGAAGAAAACCCAGCCATTACATTCCATGCTATGTGTGGAATTCCTGCTTCACACACTATCAGGGTTACAGGAATGATTCAAGCTAAATAGGTGCAGATCTTGATAGACTCAGGGTCCTTCCATAGTATTATTGATGGAGCATTGGCCAAGAAATTGGAATTACCTATAGATGATTCAAGAATGTATAATATGGTGATAGCTAATGGAGATAGGTTACAAGGAGCAGAAATTTGTAAGCAAGTTATTCTCAGCTGCCAAGGTTGTAGCATGCCAATTGACTTGTTACTATTACCACTGGATGGGTGTCATGTGGTATTAGGTGCACAATGGATGAAAACCTTGGGTAAGATCACTTTGAACTTCAATAAGTTGTAGGTCAAGTTTACTTACACGCGTAGAAAGTATGTGTAGAAGGGTATTCAACCTGGATATGCAGCTAGTTAACCATAAGAGGTCCAGTAAAGAAAGTAATAAAGGCCAACTAACCATGATGCTATGTGCTAGTGAAGTGATTCACGAAATTTTAGACCCTCCTCCTATACCACATACTGTAGCTACTATTCTCCACCAATAATGAGAAGTTACTAGCCCACTCACATATTTACAACCTAAAAGGCCATAAGACTATAAAATTCCTCTGCTACAAGGCTCCAAATCCATTTTGTCTCAAACCTTACAGACACTCCTTTAACATGAAAAACGAGTTAGAGAAAATCATACAAGACATGTTGGACTCAAGGGTAATCAGGCCTAGCTGCAGTGCCTACTCCTCTCCAGTGGTAATGGTTAGGAAGTTAAATGGTTCATGGAGGTTATGTGTTGATTATAGAAGCTTGAACAACACTACAATTAAGGACAAGTTTCCAATACCCTTTATGAATGACTTATTTAATGAGTTGCATGGCTTAAAATATTTCAAAACTGGATTTAAGGTCTAGATATTACCAAATCAGAATGAATGAGGAGGATATATATAAAACAGCCTTCAACACCCATGAAGGCCGTTATGAATTCACTATCACTTAAATTACTTCAAGTTGACTTTACAGGTGTGCTGAAGTACAATTAACTGGTTATTAAATGGTCAAAGTGCATATTTTCTAAGGAGTCAATTGAATATTTGTGACATGTTATATCAAGTAATGGAGTAGCAGTAGACCCCAGCAAGGTTGAAGCTATCAGACAATGGTACCTTCCTACCAACCTTAAAGCATTAAGAGGGTTCCTAGGGCTTATAGGGTATTATAGAAAGTTCATAAAAAACTATGGAGTGATTGCAAGGCCTCTTACTGATTTGCTCAGGAAGGATGCTTTCAAATGGAGTGATAAGGCCATAGAAGCTATGGAACAACTAAAATAGTGCCTCACCAATCCTCCAGTGTTATGCATGCCAGATTTTAGTAAGAAGTTTATTGTTGAATGTGATGCAAATGGAGTTGGAGCAGTTCTACTTCAAGATAAAAAACCCATAGCATTTTTGAGCAAAGCATTACATGGAAGGACACTACATTGGTCTACATATGAAAAGGATTTACTTGTTTTAATTCTGGCCACTAAGAAATGGTCATAGTACTTGCTTGGAAGACAATTCATTATTAGAACAGACCATCAGAGCTTAAAGTATTTATTGACACAGAAATTACACACTGGAATTCAAGCTAAATGGTGGCCAAATTGCATGGTTTTGATTATCTGGTTGAATTCAAGAGTGGAAAGGAGAATATTGTTGCTGATGCCTTATCAAGAAGAGATGAAGATATTGATTGCAATAACACAGAGTGTAAAGATCTTTCATATGTTTAACCTATCTGGTTATAAGAATTGAAAGATACACTTGCCCAATCTTCTTTTTATACAGAAGTCATTAAACAAATTAAGGAGGGAAGCACACCATCTAGTAAATACAAGATAGTTGATCATTTGGTTTTTTACAAGGGAAGAATATTGATTGATCACCATCATCATACTCTTATTCAGGTCTTGCTGAACGAATTTCACTCTACACCACTGGAAGGCTAATAGAAATGAATGGAACACTAAAAAGGATACAACCAGTATTTTATTAGAAGAAAATGAGGAAGCATATTGAACAATTTGTTAGGGAATGTGAGACTTGCCAAAGGAATAAGGCAGAAAATGTAAACATACCAGGGTTGTTACAACCTTTACCATTACCGAAGAAGATTTGGACAGATATAAGTATGGGCTTTATTACTAGCTTGCCAATAAGTCAGAAGTATACAATTATATATGTTGTAATTGATAGATTACCTAAGTATACCCACTTCTTCCCATTATCACACCTATACTCTGCCAAAGATGTAACTCAAATATTGTAATAGAGTATTTAAACTACATGGCCTTCCTTCATCTATAATTAGTGATAGAGATACCTTATTTACAAGTTCATTCTGGCGAGACCGTAGGGTTGCTCACTGAAACTCAGTTCTGCTTACCATCCTCAAATGGATGGGCAAACCGAGGTAATCAATAAAATAATGAAAGGTTATTTAAGGTGCTTTATGTGCCATAAAACACATGAATGGTCTAAATGGCTTACATTTGCTAAGTATTGGTATAGTACAACATGGAGAACATCTACTAACACTACCCCCTTCTAGGCTGTGTATGGAGTGCCACCCTCTACATTTCTAACTTATGTCCCTAATACTGCTAAGGTGCAGAAAGTTGAAGAGGAACTATTTTCTAGAGATTTAGTTATACAAATGTTAAAGGATAGCTTGATGCTTGCCAGAGATAGAATGAAGAGATATGAAGACTTGAGAAGATCAGAGAGGAGTTTTCAAGTTGGAGATTGGATATGTTTAAAGTTACAGCCTTACAGGAAGATTACTGCTAAGAATTATAGGACTCACAAGCTTTCTCCTAAACACTATGGTCCCTATAAGGTTGAAGAAATTGGAAAAATTGCATATCGGTGAAGTTTCCTCCTACTGTCAAAATTCATCCCATTTTCCATGTATCACAGTTAAAAAAGAAAGTGGGGACAAGGAGTGATAATTCAAGAGGATATGCCATCTTTTATTGAGGAGACTGTTAAGGGAACAGAGAGGATCTTGGATATGAGAATTGTGCCAAAAAATCACAAGCCTGTAGTACAACCCAAGGATATGAGAATTGGTGAAGTGGAGAGATCAACCCGAGGAGGATGCCACATGGGAGGAATATTGGGAGATGGTTAAGAAATTTCCTGCTCTGGACCTTGGGATAAGGTCCATCTTTTATGGGAAGGGGAGTTGTAACAGCCACAATCTTCAACAACCATTGAATTCAAGAAATGCAGTAGTTTCCAGTTCCATGTCGCCAAGAAGTTCACCAGAATGCGCCATAGATGATCACCAGAGGTAAGATAAAGGAGCAGCAGTTCAAGTCAGTTCCACTTGTGTCGAGTTTGTTGTGTTAAGATGGTGTGTCTGCTGTGCACGTGCACAGTTGCACAATGTGTATATGTATTGGTTTGTCTTGATAAATAAGAATGTATTATTTAATTAGGTGATGAGTGGCTAGGAAATACTTGGTCAAGTATGCTATGTATATGTACCAGATGCGAGATTTGTAAAAGTGTGTGGATGAATAAAATTGTTTCAGTTGAAATTATGTATTTATTTTTTGTTACTTTTAAAATTTTGTGTTTCCCTCCCATTCATTAATTCTTGTTACCATCTTTCTCCTGCAACCTAGCTTCTTTACAAACAACCCCAACCAATTATACTCTATGGCTGGACCTAGGAACCCATCAGAAAAGAAAGATCATGACATATTACTTTTTACTCATAGGTTTGGGCAGAGGGGGCTTTGTGAAACGAGAATCATTGAAAGCATACCGAGATCTTTTATGACCAAAAACTCCACATTTAAAACAACGAATCAGATCTCTACAATTCTTGGCCCAATGATTTGAACCTCGACATCTAGAACATAAAACAAACACTTTTCTTCGATCAATCCAATCTGCTCATCGAAAAATTATTTTGCTGTTCTTTAATTTCAAAGGACATCTGTTCGTCTCGGTTTTGTTGTTCTTGAATTTTGAACATCCGCATATGAACGATTAGGATAAAGGCCAATATATAGTGGATTTTCAAGCACGTGATCAATTAAAGACTTGTAGAAGAATGGATTGAAGGATATGAATTTGAGATAGATCATTTTTCAAAACTGGAAATTGATAGCGAGCGGTCGCCATTGAAAACGAAAGTTTTTTTATAAGTTTCTAATTCATACACACACAAATATACATACATACATATGTATATGACATCTAATAAAAAATACAAATATGTTCACTCAGTATGCTCGTAATTCTTATCCTAGTTCATAACCTAAGATCTAATACCAAATGCAACAACCTGTCCTTTTGACCTTGGGTTCGACGCTCATACCGATGCCGACAACCCGAGAACCAAAGGATGAGACATTAGGGTTTGAGATAAAATAAGCATACACAGACATAAAGAGATATCAGATATAGTTCTAGCAAATACTCTCTAATAACTACTTTCATAATCTCATAGCGAAAGAAAATAAAATATAATACATAAACAATTACCATAGTCGCATCACCACAATATGTCTAAGACGTCGAGTACATAAGCCTGAATAATACAAGTACAACCCAATCCATACACAGAGTCAAATCCAAGTACAACACCTATATACACCATAAATACGATACATAAATGAATCTCCATCCCTGCTACCATCTCATCACTGCACTCCATCAACTTAGATGTATGTACAAAAAGGGAAAATATGAGTATGTCAGACATAAGTCTAGTGAATGGGCCATAATCTATTCTATATATACTAAAAAATTAACACTGTAACATGATATGAGTCAATCACTCAGCCACTACACGTTCCATCGCCATGTCATACCTATCATATACATCTGATCATATTGCATCATATATATGTAGATTCACTCCATGGTCTGTCATCATGCCTTATAGGATCGCCTATTGTCTGCTGTCATGCAATCGCATACAGAATTCACCTTCTTAGACTGCCCGTAGCCTATAGCAAAGCTTATTGTCCTCGTTCTACCTAATTTGGACTCACACCCTGGTCCGCCCATAGCCTGCAGGGTCGCTTATCATCCACCTCCTCTGGCCTACGATAGCACTATAGGAGATCAATGTCATGTCTGGACCACATACTTATGTTACAGGACCACATTCATATCCGCATACACTCTCTGAGTCATCTACCTATGACCTAAACTCATTCACATATGTGTCCATTATCATATCACATTCTCGTATCATAACTACATATATAATCACTTCAAATAACATCTAATTATCACACCCCTTAACTTACTTCGTAGCATTATCATTCGCCTCGTCACTAGTCTCAGATCATCTTCCAGAACACAAAAAAAAGACTGGAATTACTCATTGCTTGTTTATATTGGCCCTTCTAGGTCTAGGTTCAACCTATGCCCAAACATAACCATCGATGCACCGAACTAAGCTCAACGAGGGAACAATGTAGGCGTTTCCTATTAGTTTTGGATTTTGAGAAATTTGTGGTTTTCATCATCATTTCCATCTCCAACCACCTCCGTTCTTCTTTGGTCATATGAGAATGTACTCTACCCTAGCCCTTTGTTTCTAAGTCCATTTATACACCTTAATTCATGAATTGGAGTGGTATATTCATTTAAACACAAGATATATACAAATCCTAGTTTATACTCACTATTTGAACCAAATTCCCTCCCAAACCCATGTTATTCAGAATTGAAGTGTTAGTTTATGTCATACTACTCTAATATAGTCAATATATCATTATTAGAGGATTATAATTGTATTATATGAAGAGTAGAACATGAGCCACTCACCGAAATGCATAATTCTGTCCAGATCCTAATTGTCCAGCCTACCGCATCTTCTCACTTCAGGTTATCAACTCCAATTTGCCGTTCATATGTAGCCTTGTCTGATAGCTTAGCAATGCTTTTGGTCTTGTTCACTTTAGTGGAGTAATGAGAGAGATAATAGGTTTTGATTCTTGGTTGGTTGTGAGGAAGATGGAGGAAGAAGAAAGGAAAATGATTGGTGTAGTTTCTCAACTAAATGTACATGATTAGTTTCTTAACAGAAGGAGCAAAAATAGCCTTTGTATTTTAAAATTCAAATTCAAGCCCCTAACTCTTTGGCGCTTGTTCAACTCAACACTATCTTAGATCATAACTCCTTCATACGAACTATAAAATGAGACAAATGAAAAATACTACACGACTCAGAAAAATGAGATGGTTATAATAACGTTGATTTTGTCATCAAATTCCACTATTTGAAAAATGACCATTTTGCCCCATTTATTTTGAATGTAGTTAATAAGTTCATTATTTTCACATTATTCTATTATCAATATTTGGCTAAAATATTTATAAAAATTTTGTGGTATCATATATATAATGATAAATATATAATTAAGGAAAGGTTCAAAATGAATTTTATTGTTTCACACGAACGTCCATTATAAAGTTTGAATTAAAATAACATATATATACACATGTCCATATATACATAATTGTATAATAAGTTTTATTATTTAATACTACTTATATATGTAAAGATTGCAATGTAATATTTACATATATAAACTTAAAGGTAACAAATTTAAAATCCAACTTTTAACTTTGGAAGGAATCAAACGATTAAATATTTTACATAAAAATCCACTTATGGATTTTAAATTGAAACAACTCTAACACTTATGTAAACAAAAACCAACAAATTATATCCAAACAACAACCATGTAACACATGTATTCATTTTAAGAGTGAGCTTAAATATTTAAAGTTGTTTTCAATATAAAAATTTTTCAATCAAAATGTTTAAATAACCATGGAATACAAACACACATACATCCATATGTATATAAATAGAAAGTATTCAATCAAAAATGGTTCTAAAACGAGAAACAAAAATAAAAATTGGATAACTTAGGCATATATAAATAAATTATAAAAGATTCAGAATCAAACTATACAAACAGTATGAACAAATAATCATATGAGATAAAGATATAAAATATGTTAGAAGATGAACAAATAATCATATAAACTATACTACAAGATGAATATACAAACATATAATGTGAAGAATTCAAACCATATGAACATAATTAATATATGAATAGATTAAATTGAAAGTCACCTTAGGATATAGCTGAAAAGTTGTACTTTAAATGATGAACAAAGCTCCTAGATTTAACTTAATCAACCTCTAGATTTTATAGGAATTAAAAGACAACAACTACTTTTATTTTGGATTTTATTTTGATTTTGTAATTTTTAAGCCCAAATGGCCATGGATTTTCAGCTACAGAGATAGAGAAGAAACGCAAAAGATTGAATGATTGAAATTTTTAAAGAGGCAATAAAAGATAAATAAAGGCTAGAGATGATTCACTTTACTTATTGTTTGCCTTTTCAGTTCAAATTGAAAACACTCCATCCCCCCTTTTGGTTGGCCATAGTATGATAAAAAGTGAGCCTCAAATTTTAAACCTGTTTAGTATTTTTTTTGTTTGAATCCAATTTAAATATTCTAAAGATATCATATATCAATACGCATATACATAACTTTTTATATATACACATTTCATTATATACTAATGATATTCAAACATCAAATAAAATTTAAGAACTAATATTTCATAACTATTAATTAATATAATTAATATACCAATTATAAATTAGTTAAATTGTGTAGTTTAGTCGGAGTATTCCCTATTACCGTTGTCCACGTTCAATTTCCATGTATACTCAAGTCGAGGTAATTTGTGTAGCATCATTACTTCTAGATTATCTATTACACCTTAATTATATAACCAACAGAAAAAATCTTGAGTGAGTCATTCCATAGTTATCCAATAACTATGAGTACGTAATCCCTTGGTGCCCCTACCAGAATTGAGTAATACACTTCTCAACATTTATAGAGCATTAAATACTATAGTCTCAAGAGAAGTATCAATATCCTATCTCGAAGCATCTTAACTAAAATATTTAAAATAGTATGTTATTTTTAATGTGATAAATTTCTCATGATTACAAACATTGTAATTACTATCATATAATGTATCACTTAAGGATTATTTATTTAATATATTTATATCAAATAATTAATTAACATATCACAACATGACAAGTATATAATAGAAAGATAAACACCTTTTATTTCAAATGAGATTTTATTATATAGTTAATAATTTACAATAAATTATAGAATTACCCCATAGGCATACCCCTAACTCTATCACCTTTTCTTGCTTCTTATCTACCCTTCATAGAAATTTCTGCTTTTCTACCACTGATTATGATCAAGACTTCTCTACAACTTTACTACTTTGCTATTAATTTTGCTGCATGCGATCAAGTTGAACTGGAATCTAGGTTTTCTCCATTGGGCACTACTTTTTAACATGTCCAAAACGGTAAAGTTCTCACATCGAGGAGGTAGATTTTCATATACAGTGTCTTGTCTATTCACCTTGCATCCTTCACTTACTCCTTTTAAAATGTTTGGTAAACCAACATCAGTATTTAAGTTGAGGAGTGCTCTAGGAAACGAAATTCTAATCTTTTTATGTAGTTGCCTCATCCATACTTATTGGAATTTTTATTGAACTTATTAAGCTTTGATGGTGTTCGCTTCCCGAAATGAAAGCTAAGTCCATAGAATCTAACCTAAATTGGCATGTTGTGAGTAAGTCTCTGTACAACTTCATGTTTAGGCTCAATCCTTTTGTTATGATAAGAATTTTTTTCAAAAACCATGGTCCCTTTTTGTTTACTTTTTCACGATCTCTTTCATTCTTAAACCTTATTATAAAGAGATGATTATCCCTAGATTGCAAGATGAACTCTTCTTCCACTTTCATATGCTTTTGAAGCATGTGTCTAGATTATTGTGATATGGCCATGGTCCAACTATAGATAAAATAACACGGTTCTTCTAATAATTCTTCGCTTCAGTGTTGCTTTCGCAGATAGCAATCCACTTCTCTTTCTAGTAATAATTAAAAAGGGCACAAACTTAAGATTTACCTTTTCAATCTAAAAGTGTAACGACCCACCATTTATGATACTACGAATCAATACTAAATTACATGTGAAGCTGAATACCATGAATGGCAAGCCATATGGGCAAATGATAACAAAACTATTTCTCAAGATATATTGATACAATCGCATAGCGAAATGACAATATAGATTATGCTAAGATAAACACATGCATATAAAATATGAGTGACATTAAATATTAGGCATAGTATGGATATAATAGTATAATCAAAATACATCATCTCAGTACAAACCATCAAATAAAATACATGACCTTATACACAAATAATATCTGAAGTGCTTAAAATAATATAATGATAACTAAAGACCGGTGATCCTAAAGATCACAGTCTCCATGATCTCATAGATCCAGCTTTCTTACCAACATGTCTCAAATATCCGACTCTAGGCCTACTCATGAGAGTAACTAAAAGTTGTTAGAAAAGAGAAAATAGAGAAAACAAAGGTCAGACATTAGTCTGGTATGGGAACTATCTCTAAGTACCATATCTACATGTAACCTACGTACATCTAACAGATATGAGTAAGGATCTATGGGTAATACTAATCATGCCTCATCTTGCCTTATACATACACAAACAAGTTAAAATGATACATAATAGTGGTTCTATTATCAGACAGTACATATTGTAATAAGCTATATTGTTGATAACATGATAATCTAGTGCAAGGTTACCTACGCTCCGTGATAAATGATGTTATAGATCTCCATCGCGGTCTAATCCAAAACGTAAAGGAAATACAACCGTATAATGATGTTATATATCCAAGCATTCCCATATCTAAAACCCCCATAAGAATTGTATACGAGTAATACCATATGCTAGTGCTATACAAATATCCATTGTTGATATCTTGTGCTGAATCATCATTAACTACCAAGAGAGACATATTTGAAGCCACAAATAGCCCGTTAGTCTGAGTCAACACCAAAGGATGTTGACTTGTAGGTCTTGTCACAATACCTAATTATGTTATGGACACTTATTGGTAGACCCAAGTTAGGCAAACCAAAACTATATATATGTGTATATATATATATGTGTGTGTGTGTGTGTGTGTGTAATTATCCTAAACTGGGTATCTATAACCGTATAATATATTCCATGCACCTTTCAGTAGCCCTAAATCGAGCATACCAAAACTATATATAAATGCTTAGGTTGAGTACCAATAAATATATATAAATTATTCCATACGCCTTCCGGTAACCCCGAATTAAGCATACCGAAATTATTTAAAAATGCTTACGCCGCTTATCATTAAATATATATAATATTTTGTGCACCTTCTGTTACCCTAAGTCGGGCATGCCAGAACTATATATAAATGATATTTGTATGTCGATTGATATACGTACGTACATACATACATATACATACATACATTTATACACACACACACACACATATATGTATTATGTGTATGTATATTCCATGTACCTTTGGGTCGCTCCAAGTCCGGCATATAAACTATTTCTCAATCGACATATATAAATTATATACATGTGTGCCTGCGTGTATCTATAATAACCTCCAACTATATTGATCCATACACACGTATTACACATATATACATACATGTAGGTAATCGCAACCAAAGTAACAAATCCATCATCTGAATATCAATAATAATTCACATATACAATCATAGAAACAATTCAACCAATCTTCAATAGAGGAATAAGAACATATGTCCAAATCATGTATTCGACATCTACCTAGAATCTCTAACAACGAGCCTATATGGAACCGATATGTACCAAACCAAAATATATATAAATAGTACGTACATATATTTGTAATATACACATCATTTTGTATCATCTTGGACTTATAATACAATATAAGTGAACACGGGGATTTATACACATATGTAAAATGCAAAGAATTATTCCCACTCATTTTATCAACATTTCTCAATAGTCCAAACCCAAACAATAGCTATGATGTGTCAAAGTAAATCTCGATATGACCTAAAGGATGAAAAATGCACCTTGATTATACATTATATGCAAAAGATAAGAAATTTATAAGAATTGAACTATATAACTTAATTAATTAAGTGACTGACAATTAATTTAAACTTAATTACCTGCTTAATCATCTTTCCTGAATTTTAACTTCGTCCTAAACCCATCAATACCAACTTCCACCCATCATTTCTCTCTCTCTATATGCCACCGGACTACCACCGACCACCTCCAAGTGAATCTCCTCACCAAGACAAGTTGAATGACACTCATATTAACACCTTTGACCACATATTAGTAAAACATGACCAACCTAAGTTTTCTTCGTTTGGGTCAATGTCATGAACCCTAAACGGTATCTCATCACAATCAAGCAACCTCCTTTCGTTCACCTTTGTTAAGGAAGATTGATGTCGCTCGCCTATCACCGCCAAGCTTGGCCTAAGTGCCTTAGTTGCCTCCTTCTAATTTCCTAGAGCAAAACTAGGGCTTGCTTAAGGGAGAGGCTTGGTCCTTTTTCATTTCAAAGGGGATGGTTTTAAATAAAAAAAATCTATTTGTTATTTAATTTATTTATGAATTCCATCCGTGTTTCGAGATTGTACGACTTGTAGGAATGTCGTACTACGACGATTCTCTGACGTCACGTGTGTCACACTACGATGGTTCTTTGACGTCATGCTTCTCTTTGCGATGGTATATAGTACCCAACAAGCCTTTCACAACGTTTGAAAAATGCTTCCACACAAATTTGCAGCTTTTTGCAAAATGCTATCTAACAATATGCTGCAACAGGGTCAAGAGATGCCACAACATTTTCAGAAACTCTGCTAAAATACAATCTATTGTAGCATTTTAGAATGCTGTAATAAATAAATTTAGCATCGTTTCAGAAACACTGCCACATCATTTAGAACTATTTCAAACAACGCTCTCTAGCAATAAGTTGCAATAGAACCATGTCATATCGCCGGGTTTTGAAATGTCACAAAAGACATTATCAACATTTTAAAAAATGTTTGCCTTGCTTGATTTCATATACTAATCTCGTGCACATAAATTTGTGATAATAGACAAATGAGATAAATTTTTATTGATATGCAAGAGAAAATTGATAATTGCTTTCCAAAGAATTTAAATACAAAATGTTTAATACAACTATTTAAATCCCTTAAATGTACACTTTAGTAATGGTCCTCTACATGGATATATTGTGGAGTTTGAGAATGAACACGTCAATCTTAGTATTATTTCTTGGAATGGTATAAATGAATGATTATATTTGTATAGAAAATTTATAACATTATGAATTATCCAACTTAAAGCAGGGAACATGAAAAGTAATGGTCAAATCACTACCCTTTCCATAAAATTATTAATTGATATATGTGACCTTTTTATTGGTCTAAATTGACTTTCTTTAGGTCTGTATTAAATCATTATTTATTTCAATCATGAAGACTCTAATGATTACCTAAAAGTTTAGCTAATTTGTACTAAAATAAAATAACAGATTATAATAAAATAACTAGAAAGACCAACTTGATTTGAGAGGTCAAAACCTCATCTTTACACCTATACTATAGTTTATTGATCTTTATATCTGACTTTAGGCTTCAACTCTCAAGACAAGGCTTCCAAATTTATCATGCTTCAACTTGTGTTATTAACTCTTCTATCAGTTTGAGTATTATATAAATATTTTCACTGCAAAAACATAAAGATGAAGATAATTTGAATTTAGCAACAAAATTTTCCATTGCTAAAAGTAACAATTTTATAGAGTGCACATTTCATTAGTTTTGGATGCACAAAACAAAAAGATACAGTTGAAGCATCACAAGCACAATGCACATGCCAACGCCAATTGTCTCTAATAAAATTATAAAATCATGAAGTCGCCTATAATAGAGGAAAGCTGTCATCCTAAATGGTTTGCGTTGAAGTTTATTAACTACTAATAGGAAAAATAATTACAACAATTAATAGAAAAACAATGTACACATTTATTTATTATTATTAATTTCAACTAAATGTAAGAAAGAAAGAAATTAAATATGATCCTTCTAAGTGTAGATTCCATAGACATATGCATAGTAAATTATATCTCAAAAAAAAGATAAATCATGCTAACTAGAAGTTGAATCTGTTATAAAATTTACAGAAGGCCAAGCTATAGTAGAAATAGTCGCGTCTTCAATAATTTCAAAATAGATGTAGGTTTCCATAAATGTGCATTTGGAATTTTTACCATGTCTACCCAAACTTTAACTCCATTTTCTCCCATTGGAACAAAATGGACCGACACTTTTGGATCAATTGAAGACATGCTTCGGCAATTACTTTTTCTCTCCATCGAGACCAATCGACTTTCATTTTGTATTTGACTTAAAATTTGCACTCTATCCCGCAACAAAGGAAAATATTTAAATATACTTTAAATTTTTTATAAATATTGTCTAAACATATGTTTTAATATATTCAATACATAAACTATACAAATTTCTATTGAAGATAGCATATCATCCATCGTATGCGTAAATGTTGTAACATTAATATCCTCAACAACTACATTTGCATCTAGCCATGCTACTTTGCTACTAACAACTTCTCTAATATATGCCATACTAGCTGGTGGTCTCCATAAGAATGCATTTTGTTTTTTCCTCATCAATCAAAACAAGCATAATAGATGGTCCAAGAGAAATATTATTCACAAATTGATTTGGATCACTAGAGTACAATCGTCCTTCAGCGACTAATTCTTTTACTTTTGATCCAATCATGCTGCTTGCATTTGATATTTGTACTGCCAGTTTTATTCTATGAAATATCATATTTATAAATAAATTTTGTATACTAAATCATAAAGTTATTAAATACATGAAGAAATTATGTTCACTATACCGTCTTCTTTCTCAAAGTTTTCCATCGCATGCAAAACAACTCTATTAGTTGCCACGCTACTATCTTATCCTTAGCATCTCCAATATGTGTGATCATCCTAGGTGTGGGCCTCCATAAAAAAAACATCAAACTTCTTTGGAAATCTATTAAAATTCTCATGGCATTCGGTCCAAGAAGAATATTATGTATAAGCTCATTCGGATTAGTTGAAATAACTCTTCCTTCAGCAACTAATTTATCCATCCCAGTCCAATCCAACAAATTACATTTGTCATGCGTTTTGTCACACTTGTTCTACAATTAATCAAAAGCAACGATGTTATATATTGAATTAAAAAAAATCAAAATTCAAATGATATCACAACAATAATATAGTCACTATTACCATTTGAGATGCGCTCTCATCTTTGCAGCTTCCTCCCCTTGATAAACCAATACATATATAAGTTGGTTATTTCCAAGAACTTATCCACTAGTACAAACTATTAGTGAAAGAAAAAATTAGAATAGACCACAAAATTAAATTTGAAGGTGGAACATATAAATAAATTAGAGTATATATTAGAGTATATTACGATGATAGTAGTATTTCACCTGATTTTGTGATAACAATATATAGACCGTCTTCTCCAAATCGATGGCTCTATTTTGAAGTTGGGTTGTTCGTTTCTAATTAGATTGTGATAAACTGAACTTGGTGTGGATCATACTTCTTCCCATTCCTCTTAATCGTCCTAGGTTATCTTGTCCCAGCTCTACTAAAAGAACATCTTCTTTCACATTAGTTGTAGAGACTGATTATGATTCATTTTCCTATTTTTTAATCTCCTCCCTCAGAAGTTAACATACAATATTATTTTCAAGTTATCACATTCTCAAGTCATTTGTAATATTTTAAAATGAAATTAAAGCACATACAATTGTATCTCCAACAATCACGCTCACTGGCTTGCCAATTTTTTGAGATCTAAACACTAACTCTAGAAACAAAAGAGGGATCAAACTCTCTTTTCTCTACATTAAAACAAGATAATCGGTCATATTACCTATAGTACTTAAAACTAGTCCAAGACTTAACTAGTGTTCATAAATGAAAATAAACATATATTGTCAAATAAAAAGCAACATTTATTCACAATTAGAATTTATAAAGATTATTTTCAACCAAAAGTTAAACTCATGTAAAATAAATGAACGTCTCACCATATCTGCAGCTGATTGAGCCATTTCTTTACGAC
This sequence comes from Allium cepa, assembly GCA_030765085.1. Taxonomy (NCBI): domain Eukaryota; kingdom Viridiplantae; phylum Streptophyta; class Magnoliopsida; order Asparagales; family Amaryllidaceae; genus Allium; species Allium cepa. The sequence goes on along the minus strand of CM060928.1, from coordinate 782,348,817 downwards.
TGCATGTATGTGACATTTGTTTGTGTCCAATAACTTTGATTATTTATATTTATGCCTAAAAATAGAATACATTGGCTAGTTAATTTCTATACACACAAAGGATGAATGATTAGATGTAATTTACCTTAAATTTTGAACTAATTTTCAAGTTGACAAAATCATCTCACTCCTTCGCACTTTTGCTATTATCTAGTTTAAAGTCTTTCCTCCTTAGACTTTGCTTTTAATATTTAATTAACCAATCTATATTTTGATCATCTAAAAATGCACCCCACTTACTGAAATATGGAGACCTTTGCCATTCTATGACAACTGCCTTATACCACCAACACCAATAATATCAAAATAGTGCACCGAGTTGTGCTTGGTCGATATAAGATGATCATCAAGGTTAGAAATGAAACAAATACAGCATATAACCCGTTGAATATCTCACAGCGCATGGATAACAAGAGAGACGGTAAAAATTATGTGAAAAAATCATCAGAACATTGGTCCACAAATTTATATAAAAATGTAGTATAGTTTATACAATGAAAATAAACCCAACAACTATCTCATAACAATAAAATAAGCAGTCGCTACTAAGGCTCTCCAGTGCTGCACAACAGTATAATGGAGATCCTAGTTTTCTGTGTACTCCCATAAGGCCTCCTTACTACCATGGACTAATGAAAATCCTTGTTTTCTGTATACTCACGCATCATGCAGCCCAAAGCTTGATATATATCTTGTAGTGGAAAGCTAGGCACTAGACCCAAAGCCACTGGTTTAGGGTATTAAGATCCACTCTATTGATCCATGAGCATCTCCACTTATAACATCCCTGAGTACAATAGAAAACACTCTTAGTATCAACGATTCCTTAACACATACATCCGAGCCGTCTTTTGCCCCATTTGGACATGAGCCCTTCCTTTGCTCAATCCATTTTCAATTTTTCAGAACCTTTCACATTCCCATTCCATGGCTCCCTCCTTTATCGAGCCACTCTCTTCGTTACCTACTCCCATTACGAGTCACTAACTGAAAATACAAAGCTTTTATCATGTTGTGACATTGTTGTTCTGTACTTAAGAGAACGAACCAACACCTTTAGTATGATCTATAGAGTCCCATACTTCCTCTTTGTACAAGCCTAACCCCATAGCTTTCACCAAAACAACTCGGTACCGAGTTGATCAACTTGACATCGACCCATTTACTTAGCCAATTTTGGCTAAGTTTCCTTCCTTGCTTCCAGTACTCCATTCCTAGATGTTTTAGACCCCAAATGATCCATAAAAACAACTCGATCCCTCGTCTCAGCATCGACACATTTACTTATCCATTTTGGGCTAAGTTTACTTTCTTTCTTCCATCACTCCATTCCCAAATGCTTTAGACCCTAACCCATCCATAAAAACAACTTGATCACCTATCCAAAGCTCCATCTTCAAATTATAAAAGCAACTCGTCATAGCATCTAACACTTAACCAATCTTCTATATTTTGCTATGAACCACCTCCCTTAGCCAAGCCCTAGAGATCCGTGCCATCTACCGACCCATCTAGCCAAACAAAATGACTCGGTACCGAGTCATTCAACTCTGTACGGAGTTGAGTCCATAGGAAATTTTGAGGTATGAATTATTCTACAAGCTCCTCTCATGCTCCAGAATCTCTCCTCTAATTTTTATTTAATTCCAGCCAACATTGCCTTCGATTTTCCAAATTCACCAGCTTATATTCCTAAGCATCCAAAAGACTAGCAAACAACATCAAAGCACAACATACAAGTATAAAATAACATGTATATACATCCATTCATATAAAAAATACATAATACTGTGATAGACAAACCAATTGTAATCTAAATTACGTATTACATCCACATATGAATATGAATAAGGAGAATTACTAAATCATTTTTGAAAACCATTTCAAAAATCCACAAATTTAGGTTATAAGAATATGATAACTTGTAACTAAAGTTAGAAAAGGTTTTAAGGCTAAAAATCATGTTAAAACATGTAATTCTAGCTTATAGACATGCATAGGATAGTGTGAAGGCATAAATCACTCACCAACTACCAAAATCAACCAATTTTCGCCTAGATCCTATGTAAATAACAATTAAAACCAATGCAAATCAACTAAAACAATGATCTCTAACATCTATTTGATAATCTTCTCTATAGTTAGTGATATGGTAGGTTTAGAGAGTAATTTATGTGATTTTGGATGAAACTAGGGTTAATGAGGCTTTAGATCTAATTTGGAAAAGAGGAAAAAGTTTTAATTTGACTTCTGCATCCTTCTATTTCCACTAATCTAAAATTAGACTAATGGACCTACTTATGGACTTAATTGATTATACACTAATACTGGCCAACAACTATCTAAACTTAAAATAAGCATAACTTTCTAATCGTAAGTCCTTTTTTCTATTATGACCACCCGACATAATCAGAAACCATCATCTTGAAGTAATGGAACTAGTTTGAGATCCTAATTCGACTCCTATAAAAGTTATAGGCCAAACAAGATTTCTAGGATCAAAATGGTCACATAGGAATTCGGAAAAAATAATAGGTGTGTAAATGTTCGAGTCATATTCCAAAATTTTAGAATCATACGATCTCATATATATAAATAAAAATAAATATATTTAACGATCATCCGATACATAAAATTGGTCGTTACACGTTCTCCATCTAACATAAATCTATCATGTATGAAGAACAAGGATTTAGTAATCATTTGCTGAAAAATTAATTATGTCAAAATAGTTAATTATGGTAGAAATGTGCCCTGGCATCTCAATGCTTCAATACTTAATAAAGCTAAAACTACTTATTTTTACTTACGCATAATATAAAATGAAAATGGTTTCAGGTTTAAGAGGATCACAATAAAATTGATAAAATCTGAATATTAAAAGGTGAAGTGTATTCAAATTTTAGCATTACATTACTATAATACAATTGGATACTTACCACTTGTTAATATCGAATATTGAATTGGGCCTGATGGATGAGGTAATTAGCGTTTAATTTAAATTGTACATGGTAACAACTATTTGGAAAAGAACACTGAGATGCTTAAGTAGTGATTCTTCCATGTAATTCAATTTGCTACTCATCAGCCCAAAAATTAACATGTTTTCTTTCTGCAGCTGCTAGTGATATGATCCTTTATGTCAAATGTATTTAGTCTCAAATTTTCTCTAGTATGAGGAAAGTGACATGTCGGTCACTATCAATGCCTTCGATTTACACTATCTAATTTGTTATATGATCTGAATGTTCGTTTAATTTTAATTTTTACATGAACTGATACTGATTACATCGCGGTTTTTATAATCTAATATTTGTTATGACTTAACCATTTCTTATCAATGAATTTTAATATAAAATAAAACCGAATCATATTGGTTTTTATGTCACTTATGAATTGCATTACTTGAATGGATTCCCATAAAACAACTTTCAAATCATCGCCAAGATTTCTCCAATTAGTAAGCATAATCCAAACATGCTGTCATACAAGCGGTCCTAGATAAGAAGATAAGTAGATTGATCCTTCACCTATTTGTTCGGCCTTGACATTAAATTCAACTTCAGTCCGATTTGCAAAATTGGAAGTAAGTCTCTTCGTTTTAGTAGGACCTCTAAGTTTTCTTTTCCTAGTAGATTTGCATCTATATCTTTAATAGATCCATTGCTTTCCATCATGGCTTCTAATCTTCGTTAGCTTTGTATTTCATTATTTTTAGAGTGCATGTGGATTATCTTCTATTTGATGATTATTACTAGAAAATTTTCTATGATTTGATTTGAATTTTTTTAAGTGCATGTGGGTTGTTTTTGTTTTGGACATTATTGTCTTCCGTATGCTTGTTATGTACATTAGACTCCATGAGTAATTTAGATTCTTTGTTTTTTATGTTTTCGAGTAATCCTCTTCATTTCCTATATTATATAATAAAAGATAAACATGTATTATGTATTAAAAAGACGACTAAATGGGCATAAAATTATGCATACTTGGACAGTGTTGAGATAAATGGTATTCTAAAAAATAATAAGCTGCACGCATTTTTCTTGCTTTGTATGCTATCTTTTATAAGTCCATATAGAAAGATTCAATTTAGAATGACACGGCATAAGTTTCATTTGTAGTGAAAACATAAGATTATTAAAAAGTTGATGATCTTGATGTCCTTCTTTAATCTTACAAACTGTCTTCTCTAATTTAATCTTGAAATAATTGTTTTATCATGTATATGACTCTATAGTTCTACTGTCAACAGACAGTGATCCATAAATTTTTCTCTTAAAAAATCAACAAACAATTGCTTGGTGAACTTATTAAATAAGTATGAAAATGTATAAGCTTCCTTGGGTGATTTGCACGACCACACAAATATATATGTGGTTTCCTTTTAAGTTTGGTCTTAGTTACTAAAACAATTTTTTGTTTCTCTAATCAATCACAATTAAGAAATGAAAAACTACTAGTGATAGGCTATTAGAAGGTGTTGCAGTTAAGAGGTTATGAGCTATCATAAGTAGGGTGTGATAGCTACCAAAGGAAGGCCATTTAAGTTTTTTTGCAAAAGAGTCCTTCTCAATCTATTTTAGGCGGTTCAAAACGTTATGGAAAGGAAGTAAGACTTCCTTGCATCTATTGCTGATTCATACACATTAATAGCTTCAAAATGATGAAGAATGTTGTCATAAGAAGTAGAATTAATTATTATATTTCTAGTTTAATATCATGTGGCATTATCCTACCGATCTTTGTTATTATCTTGAAGAATTCTAAAAAAATTAATCTCCTCTATAATGGAAAATGTTTTGTATGAAGTGAATAGATTAGTATGCCTACACTGGAATGGAGTGGTAAGCGGTAATTATTGTGTTGTAAAAAGAGGTAGTCAATGGGCAAAGATGTGAAGCAATAGTAAGTATATTTCACACTATGAACAAGTCATCAATCTGGATGAGTTAGTCATACCTTAAGATCATGACACATCTTTATTCAAATTAACAATCTTGTCATTTCACTAATCCTTGTATGGACATTGTGGATATTTATTCTACACTGTGACTTCCCATCTACTGAAAATATGATCATTCTAAAACTTCCAATGTACTTAAAATGTTCAGTAATATTAGCGTTAAAACGTTCATTTGAACAATTGGAAAAAAATAAATGCGGAAGATCTTAAAATAAGTAAAAACATAGCTATAAATTTGTAATCAATATCAAATTGTGTAACTTAAAAAAGGGAAAAAGCGTATATGAAGTGTGACACTTCCCTACGTGTCTTTATTGACTATGAGGATCCTCTACACCCTAGATAACAGATTTCAGAGTATAATGGATAAAATGCTTGAAAACACATGCCCAAATAAATTTCTAGACATGAAGGCCAAATTACGAAATAAACACTACTCAGAGAGGCTCATAACGAGCCTTAGTAGCATGCACTAAATAGAGAGGCCCAATTTCAATTATAGCATCAAACTGACTTAAAAATGAATTTTTTGATAAATTATGAAGTAACTTTCATTGTAAAAAGCCTAGAATCTAACTATTCTGACCACAAACAAGTATGTAAACTACAGTTCATTTTCTTACTTAAAAAAATGTTATATGCAAATAAATATTGTTACATTTTTATCCATTTTTTTAAAAAATGAAAAAAAGAAAAAGTTGCATTATTCAACAAGTCTATAAATACAATAATTACCCTTTATTAGTCTACTTTTAATGCATACAATCTATATGGTATGAAAAGAATGAAAATGTATGATGTTTTACATGTATATGATAAATTTATTTTCCAAAAGATTAATGTTAGTCAATAACCTCAGGTTTATTCACTCCACTTGGAAATGGGTATATGTTGTGTTTTTAATGTCCACAAAATGACCTTTACGAAAGACTCTAATTTCATATCAAGCATATGTAAAGCTTCAGCAAAATGACAAATAACCTTTTAGGTATCCAACTAAGTATGTATGTGTATGTATGTGCATGTGTGTATGTATGTGTGTGTATATGTATGTATATATATGCATGTATATATATGTGTGTGTATGTATGTATATATGTATGTATATACGTATCAATAATATGGTCATAGTTGTTATACATAATATGTACATAGAAACGTACTTACCATTGTTATTCCACATACTTAGTCATATACATACATACATGACTGAATTATACAACCAGAAATATGATATTCGTTTTTATATTGTCAGCTATTTCTTACGTTGGTAAATTATACAAATCTAAAAAATAGAGAAATAGTAGGACTACCCGAATATGGAGGCTCCAGATCAAATGGTTATACTTTCAAAGACCGACGTCAGTGAATTTCTAAAGACGAGGAATGGATGATGAATGTGGAATGCTGGAGAATTTCTAAAGTTTGGGGACGCTAGAGGGTTGATGAAGCTTGTAAGATGTTACAATGTGCGAGGAAGGCGGAGTTGAAGAGATCGACGGTGGAGTTATGGCAAGAGGTTGCAGTTCGCGATGAACGCGGAGTTGAAGAGATCGACGATAGAGTGGTGACGATTTAGATGAAGATCAGAAGAGTTTGGTTTTTTATGAAATTTAGGATTATGGATTTGTGGGATAGAGAGGGATTCGATGTCGAGTGACTTGTGAGAAATCCGGGATCATTTTCTTTTCCCCGCTTCATACATCCCGTACATTCAGCAACATCATTTTAACAATATTTTTTCTTTTTTCTTAATGATCCACTCAGATAATCATAGCTTTTTTATTAAAACCTTGTAAATTCATGTTGCGAAAACTATATTTTCTTGCAATGACAATATCATCGTGAAAGAGTCTCAGGATGCTATTTTCAAGTGTTGAAGTCGTACCGGTCATCGAATCGTCCAATTTTAGAAATTCTTCGATTATATAACTTGTATTATTTTTCTCATTTAGGAAACATGAACTATCACCCAAGATTCCACCCGGCCTATGCATGTATATGCATATAATATATAAAGTTATAATTAAATCATGAAGATGACATAATATCAACCTATGGATGTTTATACTCAAAATCCTCCTGAATGAATATTTCGGATTTAATGAAAGAGGTCTTAAGTCATAATTCATTAATCTTCAAAAATAGGATTTTTGTACATTCGATTTAAATAGTTATTAAATCACTAGGAATTTAAAAATATGGATTGTTACATTTTCCTTCACTTAAAAATTTCATCCTTGGAATCCCTTGGAGTGGAGAATCATAACCCAACCATCCTAGCACCCATAAGCCTAACCCAGAAAATAACAACTATCAACTCTAGCATTTAAGCAACTAACATACCGACACACAAGAAGTCTTATGCTACTATACCATGTATATCCATCAACAACCATTCAAAATATCACTAGAATATATGTAAGGCAAGTCATATCCTCCCATGCTAAGCTATAAATGCTTGAATCCCTAACAAATCAACATTTGATCAAAAAAATACGACTACATCTCATTTGCATGATGTGCATTCCGCACTCCCTAATTTGTAGTATATGACTACCAACAATATATATCATTTCCAGTGACATATATCCAACACACGTCACAAAATACAACATATTTATCATGTATACCACTTTAAGTGGCTTATTAGCAAGCTACTTACTACGTAGATGTGTTTTAAAGTAAGCAAGCTTCTATGTAGCAATATCATTGCTTGCATGTACCCTATGTAGTTATAATATTGGTATCGGGAACATGCCGGTCAAGTACCTGTATAGGATATTTTAAAATATCATGATAGTATTGGTTAAATACTAGTCATATGAAGAACATGTTTAAATGATATGTAGATGTTAAGTTTTTAAATATTTGAATCTATATTGCCAAATTACTACTAAAGACTAATTTCATGCACATACTTTAGCGGGATATTCTGTTAAATATTAGATATAAAATAGGATCATAAAATTTAAGATTTATGCTTTGGAAGGACCAAGGGAGTAACCATCTACCAAAGAGAAAGGAAAGGGAAAATCTTAGAATGTATGACTTTGATTTCTGATATTTCAATTAGAGTACTATTTGATACCAGAGATACACATTTTTTACAGCCAAAGACTTGGTTGACAGATTGGGGTTAGAAGTTACATATTTAGTCACTTCATACACGTAGTAAATCTGATATGGGGATATGCACTCTTGGATTGAGATGCGCATATTAGAGTTATTGGTATGCCCTAGGGGTAATTCTGCATGTAAATTATCAACTCTATAATAAAATTTCATTCGAAATATAACGCTTTTATCCTTTTGTTATAATGTGTTATAATTAATTAATTATTTAATCTAAGTATATTTAATAGAAGATCCATAAATAGTGTGTTTTGTGATTGCAATTACAAGGTATTGAAACCATGTGCAGTTTATCACAATATAGTAAAGACGTTGTTTTAAATGTTACCAGTCAAGATGTATCGAGATTGGATATCGATATATCCATTGAGACTAAAGTTCATATAGCTCTCCAAATGTCGGGTAATGTAACAATGTAACATCCCGGAATTTTAGACATTGAATTTTGAACATTTAATTCATTTTAAATGTTCAATGTAGATTTTTAATTAGTTTCAAAATAAAAAGAATTGGGTGGAATTAATAAATTACGTATAATTCCAAATATGGTAATCCAATTGGAATTTAAATAATAATAGTTTAATATTAGAATTGGGATAAATGGGTGAATCTGAGAGTAAATAAATATAAAAATGGTTGCTAAAAATTTATTTAAGTTTATTTTGATTTATATAGTAATATTGGACTGTTGGATGAAATTAGAAGTTGATAAATTGAATTTGGAATTTTATATTAATTTAACAATGAAATTTAATAATATAATAATGCAAATAATCGGATTTAGATTTACACTGAATCGGAATGATTTCTAATGTGAATATAAATTTCATACGAGTTATAATAGAGTTAGTAAAATTAAAAAAAAAGTGAAATTTTGAAGTGGTTTCGACAATTTCAGAAACCGCTCGATTTAAATGACGAGTTCAAATAGCCTTCCGGGGCACATTCTCGGAATTCGATGAAACTAGTTCCATTGGATTCGAAATAGTTAGTTATTATCAGATTTCAATTTTCGTAGCAATCAGAGTTGCCGTTTGACCATGGCAGCTCGAAAAGCTTAGAAATCGATTTAACCGATTTAATTTTAAATTGATCGTTTAATTCCGTAACTCGCACGTATGACCAAATTAGCTTACGAAACCTGTTCCATTGTGTCCGGAACAGGAAAAAACCCTAGGAACGCTTGTTGGTGCTTGAGAATTGGAGTTCGTTTTGCATAAGTCGTTAAAATTTGCAGTGTAATATTTAAATAATATTAAACAATATATATATTAAATTTATTCTCTAACCCTAGAAAAACCGTGAGCCGCCGCTTATATCGTTTCATGGCCGAAAATATTCCTCATTCCCCCTCAATTTTCCCTCAATCCTTGCATCTATTCAAGAAATTTTCTACTGAAGATCGAAGGCGATGACGAGCTTAACACATCCTACGGTGGATCTTGGTTGTAATCGTCGTTTGGAGCCATTATTGCTCTGCGTACGCTAGCCATTCGAACTAAGTTTGCCCAAGCTTGAGGTCGCCGAGTTCGCTCTTTTCCTCGGCGTTGGTGGAGCTCACGTGGATGCTTCGAAGGATGGTAGCCGATCGACCTATAAGGCAGTGTTTTGGCCGCGTTTTTCAACCCTAAGGGCGGCTCGGTGGGTTTCGAGGTCCCGAGCATATGAACGGGGAAGAGAAGTTAAGGTGTGTCTATGATTTCTAGTAGCAGATCCTACGGCCGATTGCAAATAGGTTATAAAATTAATAAAGAAATTGTTTTAAATTTAGTATTCAAGCTTTAAAAATTCGTAACTTGATCATACCTTATCAGATTTCGACGATTTTGGTAGCGCCGGAATCGCAGCGACGTACTCTACACTGCAGCGCAAGTTTGGAGACCATCGGAGCAAGTGAGAAATTTAGGTTAAATCGAACGCGGTTCGGTTTAATTTAAATTTTGAACGCTCGCCGAAATTCAAGGTGAGTTATTCTCACTCACATCTGGGTGCTAGACAATTTAAATAGTCAATATTTAAATATTTTGGTGTGATTGGTTGAATATAATTATTGTTATCAGTCTGGATGGATATTTATGTACATGATGTGCTAATATTTGTGATGCAGGGAAAACAGGTTGGAGGGATCCAACTGGATTCCTCACGATGTAGAAATTATTTTTATAATTGATAATGCAATATGTTTATATGTTATGATTGATAAATCTGATATTAAATTGTATTGGGATATTGTTGGATAAATTATAAATCCAGAATTTAATTATAAATGGATAAATTGGGTTTTTAGGAAATAAAGGATATTGTTAAATAAAGAATTTAAAAGAATTAAAATTGAAATCTGTTTGGGATGAAATTGGAAATTGGTAAAATTTGGAATGATAAATGAAGAGAAAAGTTATCGGTTGATAAATGTGAAAGTAAAAATATTTGGAGACAAATTCAATAGAAATTATAAATGTTTATAAAATAACGATGGGATTATTTGGTGATGTTTTCAGGAAATTAAAGAATATTTTCAATGAGGCTTTCCAAATATAAATTAGCAGTTTAAAATGTAAATAAAATATTTTGAAATGCATTTTTACCATTGGGATTTTATTTAGGAAATTTGTTAGTATAATTTTCCTTTAATCAATTCTCACAAGTTTTATTTAAAAGATTTGTAAAACCGAATTTTGAAAGTGAATTCCCGGGAATGGAAATTGTGTTTAAACTCCAAAGGAGTTTATTTTGAAAACCTGGGAAGGAAAGTTATGTTATTAAAACAAAAATCTGAATTGAAATAAATCGACAGAATTTATAAGAAAGATTTTCTGGGTCGTTTGAATGGGAGTGAGTTTCCTTGGAAAACCGAGTTCGAGTTTTAAACAGATTTTAATAAAAGAAAGTTTAAAGTTCAAACTTGTATAAAGAGTGTTTTGAAAATTATAAGTAACTATTAATAAATTAGTAATAGTAAATTTTTATGAATATCTTAGTAATTATTTTACAAATGGATTTGTTTAAAGGGCTAGTTTTGACCTAAGTTATTGAAATTAGTATTAACCTTTTAAACTCTACTTATAAGTTTAGTTTAAACTGAACCCTTATTTACAATCAGAATTTATATCCTAATAAATGGTTTAACTTTACATATTTGGAATTTTATTTCTGAGTAATAATTAGTAGTAAATTTCCATATTTTAAAATATATTTCAGAATAAAGTGTTTTAATTGTTTTAATTCTAAATTATTTTGAACTTGGTTATTTCCGATGGGAATAAATGGTAAAGGATTTACCTTGTAAAGGAGAAACTTTAGGAAATTGTTTTCAAACGAGTTTTGAAATTTGGAAATATATCTTGAAAGATATTTGAGGCAAATAAATAATGTGGAAAATTATTTATTGTGCGATGGATGTTTGTGAATATAAATTGATAGTTAAATCACCGACTATCAATATTGGACAAATGCGTTGATCGTTTCGAAGAGACCGGGATCGAGATTTATTTCTCGAAAACCACTTCGATCCGGTTTGGAAAAACGTGTTCGGAGTCAAAAATGGAGCAGTGAAGTGCAAGGGCTAGTCGCTACTAATCCTGAGGATATTTCCAAAATGGATGTAGTAGGAGTAGTGCCTTCGGTTCCGTTCGAACCTGGGACGGACTTGTATGGACGAATGCTTTCGGAACATCGTCAGGAGGGCGATGGGCATTCTAAGTGAAACATTCTAAAAGGTAACGCTTAGCCTCAATCCTCATCAAATGGGAATGACTGAAAATCAGGGGGTATGCAGCAAGGTTTCGTGGGTAGCCCCCACTTGAGAGTAAGGTCATCCCTGTCTAGATGTCCCTTTTTATTCGGCTTAGTGGTGCGGTTGCTGATCCCAACCGCGGGGTGATCTTATTCGGAACTGTCGAGTAAGGGATGGGTCCGGCCTTGTGTTGCAGGGGATCCGGCGTGGTCCTCGGTATGGTGATCTAGGCCCCGTACTGTGACAGGTGGTACCCCAGTGCCTAGTCATTGTTGGAAATCCATTCTCCCTACGAGCCTTGTACGAGTTTTGTTTATATTACCCACTCTGTGGCTAGTAGCTGGAATTTAATAGATGTAACAATTTCGGCTATTTTATAAGTATTTGTATATAGACCCTATTATAATATCAGAGGATTTCTATAAAAAGTGTTTTAGCTATCGTAAGGTAAAAACCCGACATTTTTATTTGTGGCGTGGTCTTACGAGATGCTTTTGTTTTCAAAGGATTTTTGAAACTTTAATAATCAATTTGGGTGCATTATTATCAACTGGTATTCCAGACTGACTCAGGTATTATTTCATTATAATGCTCGGGTCAGACCGAGTATTATATGTTCAGGTCAGGATGCTATGGAGCTGGAGAGGAGCTGGAGTCGAGACGTATTACCCATATTTATACATATATCCGCTGCTATGATTGTATGGTAATGTCTGATTGGTAAATATTGTTTTTTGAGATACTCTGATGATATGATGTATAAAACAGATACAGTTTCATTTTGTGTAGAGATCTATATTTACTATTATAGTTTATTCCGCTGCGACTGTGAGATTCTGATATTGTTTAGTTCCTTCTTCTTCTATCTCTTCTTCTTTAATCTATAATGTTTCGTATTTCTGTTCCGTTTGAGTTCATTGATATAGAATAGTGTTGACTCAAGGGGTACGGATTTGCGGGCTGTTACACTTGGTATCAGAGCTTAGGTTGGCGACAACCTAGGTTTGGTGGGGAAATTACTCATTAATTATAGAGTTAATAGTACTCTACAATGGGTTGAGTGTAATAATAGATATGAGAGCGTACTTGTTAGTGAATATAAAATTTGTTTTTATACTGTGTTGACTTATCGGTTGGGTGTTTATGAATTCTGGTCGGTGCGGGAAGTACAACCGTATTGATAGGGGTTTCTAAACTCTTAAACAAGATAAACCGACATAGTATTGTTTTTAAAGTGGGTAAATGAAATAATTTTATCCAAAATTATATTTTGATATAAAAGAAATAATTTTTCTGAAATTATTATTTATATTTTTGGATGGTTGGTTGTTGATACTATAATCAAATAAGAATCTAAAATTTAATCTAAAATTTGAAATGGATATAACCATATATAAATTCCATGAGTATAAATTATAGAAAAGAAGAATAACTAAATTTAAACTAAACCAAAATTTAAATCCCGTAAGTTTTGGAAAGGATTTTAAATGTATTGAAAACAAAATTTTGGAAATTTAAAATCCTGGGAAAGTTTGAAATGTTTGCCAAGGTGTTTGAAGGTAATGATGGAATATTGTTTTGGGAAGTATTTTTGAATGGAAACTGTTCTGAAATAAATATGGGAAAGTAAGGAAGCACTGAACTCACTTCAGTCGCTGGAAAATAATCCTGATGATGCTGGCCACATCATTAGAATTCATTTTTGAGTTTCTAAAGTGATGGATTGCTACCAAAGTGATTGGTTATGATATTGTTGGGACTTGTTGGGTATAACAAGTGTTTTGGAAAAATTCAAAATGGGGAAATTGTTTTGGTGTAACCAAGTTGTTTTGGAAATCTAGAGATTTGATTGATATACCAAATAGGTATATATTAGATACATTTCAAAATGGTTTCGGAATAAAACCGGGTAAATTAAATTCTGAAAAAAAATTCTATTTAAATAATGTGTGAAATTGAAATGAATTAACTATTAGGCTTATTTAGTGCAGTTGGTATTAATAAAAAGGAAATGAGAATTTTTAATCTTGGAATTAAGTATTAACTTGAGTTATTAAAGTGAATAACATATATTGAAGTGGATAGAAAATTTAAATTTTACTTGGGATAAGTTAAATAAATTGGGCTTAGAATTAAATTGATTTGGGTTAAATTGAAAGGTAAAATGACTTTGTATTTGTGGGTCATCATGTAATGAATTATACCTACAAGCTATTAAGTATTATACTTTTAATATGGAATTGTTGAATTTAAAATTTGCAAAGGATTAAGGTGAAAGAAAATTTATATCCTTAAGGATTCAGAGATATATATATATAGAATTTGGAATTGTGATTATAAGATGAAAATGACTCTAATGAGCAATATAAACCTTGAAGTAATTAAGTTGGTGAATTTAAGAATAGAAAATCAGATTGTATACCTAAGTAAAATAAAATTATAATCACAAATGGGAAATAGTTGAATGGTATGGAGAATTCAAATCTAATCTCGAATGAAATGTGAATTGAAATAAGGTGAAGAAATTATAAAATATAAAAGATGTAAATGAACTTAAGATAGTAAATAAATTTTGAACTTGTATATGAAAAATTAAAATTGGATTGAATTAGATTTAACTTCGATTAAATAGAATTAAGCTGAATTTGGAATAAATTAAAATTAAAATTCAGTTGTGTTATGAATAAAAATGAATGTAATTAATTTTTATTTAAAATAGTCAAAGAAATGGAATGAATCCAAGTTGGCTAAATGAATTTAGTTAGACTTGAGTTAAATTTGGAAAAAAGAATTTTGAGTTGAAGGAAAGTTTAATTTAATTAAAACAATATTGAGTGAATAAATTTTAACTCGACTAAATTCAAAGAAATTGTTTGAGAATGAATTTAGCATAAACTAAATTAAATAAAAAGGAAGCTTGAAGATGAATTTAGTGTAAACTAAATTAAATGGAATTTGTATTGGCATGGATGAAGTTTTGGTGGATTGTTAAGGAAATTTTGAAGTGAAAAATAAAAAAAATAAAAAAACCCAGTTCTAGGATGGGAATTAAATTTGGCAATAAAAGTTGGAAGTGTGAATGAATAATGGAATTAGATTATAATAGTGATGGTTTGAATTGTAAATAAATTACAATGAGTGAAATAATTTAAAGTGGTCTCTTTAATAAAATAAATCTAAAAATGGATTGAATAAAAAAAAGTTCATTAAATTTTGTAAGGGAATTGGAATTTGATTGAATAAGAATAAAATGAAAATGAAATAAAATTGTAAGAAAGACAAAAATAAGTGTGGAAAAGCGTTATTGAGTAATCTTGAATGGAATTTGTTGAGATTAATAAATTGAAATGAGAGTGAAAAAGACTTTTAATTAATTCTTGAGATGAAATAAGAATGTATGAGTTGTATATAAACCAGAATTGAATGATATTAATATAAACCTATATGGATAATGAATTGGAAATATAAAATTGGAGATTTACTTCAATAAATGTGATAAAGCAAGAATGTTTGTTTTGTGAACCATGCAAAATTGAATAAAATTAATATAAATTTAAACTAGAATTAATTTTAATGGTTATGAGCTTAAGTGGTGATTATTTTGGCTTGAATGACATAAGTATTTGCATGTATTTAGAATTGAGTTGTTTATACAGCAACTGGATTGACTTTGAATTAATTGGAATGGATTGAAATGTTATTAAGTGATTTTGCATATGAATGGAAATGGATCATAAAAGAAATGAAAATGTTTCAAGTTTAAGACAAAATTTGATTGTTAATCAAAATGGGAATGTAAGTTAAAATAAAGAAATGTAAGTAAGGCATATGTAATCATATTGAAATAGAAATGAATTGGTTGTAATAAATATGAATGATATATAGTAAACTTGAATGTAAATCATACAAGTGAAATAGAATGAAGTTAGTTTGGATGAAAGTAGAATGGGCTAAAATCTTAATAAATGGATTTGAGTATAAATGTAAGTGAATCATAATAGAAGTGCAAATGTATCAAATTAAAAGGAACTTGACTGGGAAATTAATTCGGAAATGGGGTAGAATATGAATGGAACATAGCAAAACTTGTATATAAAATCCTTTGTGTGAAATAACTTGGAGTTTGGCATTAGAAAAGGAACTTTGTATATGCTTTAAAATATGATTTACTTATGAAATTATGCAAAGTGTTGTTTGGGATGTAAATGGATATGTTGGCTTACATTATATTGGAAATGTTGTTAAAATGTTCATATCTTTGAAAACTGATGAGTTTGTTGAGTAAGTACAGGTACGGGAGGCGTTCGATAGAGTTGGAGCACGTATATGCGTTATATTAGCCGCTTGCTTTAAAAATTTGCTAAAAAAGGTACGCCCACGCAAATATAATTGGGAAATGATATATTTGTTGTGATATATTTTGGTTTTCGACCGTGTGGGTCGATGTATATATATTTATCTGCATCGCGAAAGCTCCTCCGTGCAGGGGAGACTCTGCCAAAATTTTGGGAGTTAGAAAATTTTGGGAATTTTGGAAAATTTTATTAACTAGTGAAGTGTTTTGAAATGATGTTGGAATAAAAGCTTTAGAATAAATAAAGCAAATGAGTTTGGATTTGAGTTAAAGGGTTTTGGGAAATGTATATAAGTTTTTAACCAAGTAAGTTGGGTAAGTAAGTGGGTTTAGAAGTATTTTCTACCCTAGCAAATTTCGGGGACGAAATTTTTATAAGGGGGGAGGAATGTAACATCCTGGAATTTTGGACATTGAATTTTGAACATTTAATTCATTTTAAATGTTCAATGTAGATTTTAAATTAGTTTTAAAATAAAAAGAATTGGGTGGAATTAATAAATTACGTATAATTCCAAATATGGTAATCCAATTGGAATTTAAATAATAATAGTTTAATACTAGAATTGGGATAAATGGGTGAATCTGAAAGTAAATAAATATAAAAATGGTTTCTAAAAATTTACTTAAGTTTATTTTGATTTAAATAGTAATATTGGACTGTTGGATGAAATTAGAAGTTGATAAATTGAATTTGGAATTTTATATTAATTTAATAACGGAATTTAATAATATAATAATGCAAATAATCGGATTTAGATTTACACTGAATCGGAATGACTTCTAATGTGAATATAAATTTCATACGAGTTATAATAGAGTTAGTAAAATTTTAAAAAAAATGAAATTTTGAAGTGGTTTCGACAATTTCAGAAACCGCTCGATTTAAATGACGAGTTAAAATAGCCTTCCGGGACACAGTCTCGGAATTCGACGAAACTAGTTCCATTGGATCCGAAATAGTTAGTTATTATCGGATTTCAATTTTCGTAGCAATCAGAGTTGTCGTTTGACCATGGCAGCTCGAAACTCTTAGAAATCGATTTAACCTGTTTAATTTTAAATTGGTCGTTTAATTCCGTAACTCGCATGTATGAACAAATTAGCTTACGAAACCTGTTCCATTGTGTCCAAAACGCGGAAAAACCCTAGGAACGCCTGTTGGTGCGTGAGAATTGGAGTTCGTTTTGCATAAGTCGTTAAAATTTGCAGTGTAATATTTAAATAATATTAAACAATATATATATTAAATTTATTTTCTAACCTAGCAAAACCGTGAGCCGCCGCTTATATCGTTTCATGGCCGAAAATGTTCCTCATTCCCCCTCAATTTGCCCTCAATCCTTACATCTATTCAAGAAATTTTCTACTGGAAGATCGAAGGGGATGACGAGCTTAACACATCCTACGGTGGATCTTGGTTATAATCGTCGTTTGGAGCCATTATTCCTCTGCGTATGCTGGCCGTTCGAACTGAGTTTGCCTGAGCTTGAGGTCGCCGAGTTCGCTCTTTTCCTCGGCGTTGGTGGAGCTCACGTGGACGCTTCGAAGGATGGTAGCCGATCGACCTATAAGGCAGTGTTTTGGCCGCGTTTTTCAACCGTAAGGGCGGCTCGGTGGGTTTCGAGGTACTGAGCATATGAACGGGGAAGAGAAGTTAAGGTGCAACTATGATTTCTAGTAGCAGATCCTACGACCGATTGCAAATAGGTTATAAAATTAATAAAGAAATTGTTTTAAATTTAGTATTCAAACTTTAAAAATCCGTAACTTGATCATACGTTATCAGATTTCGACGATTTTGGTAGCGCCGGAATCGCAGCGACGTACTCTACGCTGCAGCCCAAGTTTGGAGACGATCGGAGCAAGTGAGAAATTTAGGCTAAATCGAACGAGGTTCGGTTTAATTTAAATTTCGAACACTCGCCGAAACTCAAGGTGAGTTATTCTCACTCACATCTGGATGCTAGACAATTTAAATAGTCAATATTTAAATATTTGTGTGATTGGTTGAATATAATTGTTGTTATTAGTCTGGATGGATATTTATATACATGATGTGCTATTATTTGTAATGCAGGGAAAACAGGTTGGAGGGATCCAACTGGATTCCTCACGATGTAGAAATTATTTTTATAATTGATAATGCAATCTGTTTATATGTTGTGATTGATAAATCTGAAATTAAATTATATTGGGATATTGTTGGATAAATTATAAATCCAGAATTTAATAATAAATGGATAAATTGAGTTTTTAGGAAATAAAGGATATTGTTAAATAAAGAATTTAAAAGAATTAAAATTGAAATCTGTTTGGGATGAAACTAGAAATTGGTAAAATTTGGAATGATAAACGAAGAGAAAAGTTACCAGTTGATAAATGTGAAAGTAAAAATATTTGGAGATAAATTCAATAGAAATTATAAATGGTTATAAAATAACGATGGGATTATTTGGTGATGTTTCCAGGAAATTAAAGTATATTTTCAATGAGGCTTTCCAAATATAAATTAGCAGTTTAAAATGTAAATAGACTATTTTGAAATGCATTTTTACCATTGGGATTTTATTTAGGAAATTTGTAAGTATTATTTTCCTTTAATCAATTCTCACAAGTTTTATTTAAAAGATTTGTAAAACCGAATTTTGAAAGTGAATTCTCGGGAATGGAAATTGTGTTTAAACTCCAAAGGAGTTTATTTTGAAAACCGGGGAAGGAAATTTATGTTATTAAAAAAAAAAATTTGAATTGAAATAAATCGACAGAATTTATAAGAAAGATTTTCTGGGTCATTTGAATGGGAGTGAGTTTCCCTGGAAAACCGAGTTCGAGTTTTAAACAGATTTTAATATAAGAAAGTTTAAAGTTCAAACTTGTATAAAAGAGTGTTTTGAAAATTATTATTTTAAAGTAACTATTAATAAATTAGTAATAGTAAATTTTTATGAATACCTTAGTAATTATTTTACAAATGGATTTGTTTAAAGGGCTAGTTTTGACCTAAGTTATTGAAATTAGTATTAACCTTTTAAACTCTACTTATAAGTTTAGTTTAAACTGAACCCTTATTTACAATCAGAATTTATATCCTAATAAATGGTTTAACTTTACATATTTGGAATTTTATTTTTGGGTAATAATTAGTAGTAAATTTCCATATTTTAAAATATATTTCAGAATAAAGTGTTTTAATTGTTTTAATTCTAAATTGTTTTGAACTTGGTTATTTCCGATGGGAATAAATGGTAAAGGATTTACCTTGTAAAGGAAGAACTTTGGGAAATTGTTTTCAAACGAGTTTTGAAATTTGGAAATATATCTTGAAAGATATTTGGGGCAAATAAATAATGTGGAAAATTATTTGTTGTGGGATGGATGTTTGTGAATATAAATTGATAGTTAAATCACCGACTATCAATATTGGACAAATGCGTTGATCGTTTCGAAGAGACCGGGATCGAGATTTATTTCTTGAAAACCACTTCGATCCGGTTTGTACGTTTCGTGGAAAAACATGTTCGGAGTCGTAGATGGAGCGGTGAAGTGCAAGGGCTAGTCGCTACTAATCCTGAGGATATTTCCAAAATGGATGTAGTAGGAGTAGTGCCTTCGGTTCCGTTCGAACCCGGGACGGACTTGTATGGACGAATGCTTTCGGAACATCGTCAGGAGGGCGATGGGCATTCTAAGTGAAACGTTCTAAAAGGTAACGCTTAGCCTCAAGCCTCATCAAATGGGAATGACTGAAAATCAGGGGATATGCAGCAATGCTTCGTGGGTAGCCCCCACTTGAGTGTAAGGTCATCCCTGTCTAGATGTCCCTTTTTATTTGGCTTAGTGGTGCGGTTGCTGATCCCAACCGCGGGGTGATCTTATTCAGAACTGTCCAGTAAGGAATGTGCCCGGCCTTGTGTTGCAGGGGATTGGGCGTGGTCCTCGGTACGGTGATCTAGGCCCCGTACTTTGACAGGTGGTACCCCAGTGCCTAGTCATTGTTGGGAATCCATTCTCCCTACGAGCCTTGTACGAGTTTTGTTTGTATTACCCACTCTGTGGCTAGTAGCTGGAATTTAATAGATGTAACTATTTCGGCTATTTTATAAGTATTTGTATATAGACCCTATTATAATATCAGAGGATTTCTATAAAAAGTGTTTTTGCTATCGTAAGGTAAAATCCCGACATGTTTATTTGTGGCGTGGTCTTACGAGATGCTTTTGTTTTCAAAGGATTTTTGAAACTTTAATAATCAATTTGGGTGCATTATTATCAGCTGGTATTCCAGACTGACTCGGGTGTTATTTCATTATAATGCTCGGGTCAGACCGAGTATTATATGTTCAGGTCAGGACGCTATGGAGCTGGAGAGGAGCTGGAGTCCGAGACGTATTACCCGTATTTATATATATATCCGCTGCTATGATTGTATGGTAATGTCTGATTGGTAAATATTGTTGTTTGAGATACTCTGATGATATGATCTATAAAACAGATACAGTTTCATTTTGTGTAAAGATCTATATTTACTATTATAGTTTATTCCGCTGCGACTGTGAGATTCTGATATTGTTTAGTTCCTTCTTCTTCTATCTCTTCTTCTTTAATCTATAATGGTTTGTATTTCTATTCCGTTTGAGTTAATTGATGTAGAATAGTGTTGACTCAAGGGGTACAGATTTGCGGGCTGTTACAAACAAAGCACAACATACTGGACCCAAATTTTTGCTAAATCAAAAACCCAAGTCCACCAAAGTACGAATCGTTGGTGTTGATAATGGTGTCCTATAAGTAAACAAAAGTATATCAAAGCATAGATGATAAAACTCACAGTACAATAGTAAAGTATAATAAAACATATGATTAACGACCAAGGTTGACACATTTGATCTATAGTGCCATTTTCGAGCATGCATAAAGAAATTTATCCTTCCATCTTGTAATGGCCCGTTTTCCATACCCTTTGAATCGACAATAAACCACACATGTCCAACTCAAATTATACGAATAAGCGGATCATTAAGAGTAGAAAGAAAATAAAGACAGAACAGAATCTCACACAAATGGATTAACATATATTATTTCAATAATAATGTTTACAGCGGAAAATTTTAAAATATAATATCAGAGTCTAACCTAGATTCATCCTAGACAGTTATAAACCTTTATCCCAACAACTGCAGATAATAGAATATGTCCATACGATGATGAAGATCTCCAGCTCTCCTCTAGAAACCCCAACCGTCTTCAACTGAACCTGGAACTACTCGGATCTAACCAGAGTATTAAAAATTCCCAGATCAGGCTTGATAAACTAGCGTAAGATACTCGAAATTTTAAATGTATAGATCACGACGATGTTATCAAAACCTTTGAAAAGAAGGGTATCTCATAAGACCACGCCCACTCATAAATACGGACCGATTTTTACCTTATGATAACCAAAACACTTTTATTACCAAATAATTTGATATTATCTTTAATGACATTCTTTTTGGAAGATATCTTTCAGATTAACTTATTCAAATAAGGTATCAATACCCAGACTCAGTCTATGGTAGTATATCCGGACTGGGTTAATGGAATATACCGAACGAAATATATGATACCAAAAGGGGTTGTTGAAATTTTTTCAAGTCACTACAGCTATTTTGGGACTACAATCAAAATCGTAAAGCTCGTATTGGAGTTGGATTTAGAACATGATAGGAAACTACTGGCCTTTTCCCGATCCATGCATAACAACCATAGTCCCAGGTAACTGTTACGCTTTTCTCAAGCAGGCTACTTGGAACTATACTTGCTATACTATTACTGATAATTGGTAGTTCCCTGCTTTTCTCAGACTAGCCATTTTATCACAATAAATGTGGCAATAAATTCCTTGAGGGTTACTTCTCCCCAATGGGACCAACGTATTGGACACCACTATACATACTTACTTATCCCGAATTTGTGTCCGTCAGACCATAAGGTATCCCATATCATCACCGGGATGTGAGGTTAGTGAGGCTACGCTCATACTTTCCACAAAGCCACGCTATATTTTTCACAAAGCACAATCCACTTAGAATGCCACATTGCCATTCCTTCGATCACCATTTGATTTTTACGAACTTACAACCTCTGAGTTTGTATGCCTTTGAAAAGGGTGCTAAGCTAAGAGAAGTTTCCTTTTCCACCACCATAGAAGTATGTTGGTAGAGGTCAATGTTTGTGATCTTAGCAATGCAATGTCAGACATTCGTCCATACAAGTTCATTCTGGGACTGAACGAAACCGAAGGCACTTTCCTCGGCCATTACTAGGCGAGAAGCCCTTGCAATCCGAAGATTTCAAACATAACATGACCACTACTATAATAAATGTCTCTATATTGGGAGCTACCCAGAGAATGTCAACAAGTAGTCCTTCCGCAATGAAGATCTTCGGTCTTCAATAATCGTCATCTTCAACACGTCTTCACTTTCGAACGTGTACATTAGTTCGAAGTTGTTTTCGGATAGGGTTCACTCAAATCCGACCCCGGTTCCTTCAAAGCCAATCATCGATAAAAAGATGTTAAGTTCATATGTAATTATCAATCATCAATCAATTACTTCTTCTTTTATTTAAATTAAATATCTTTCTTAGATATGTTCTTTTCAATTTATCCCTTTTTTTCCAAGAGTATATGTAACCATTAAGCTCATATATCAAATTATTTAGTTGATTTAGACCTCAATTTTTATCATGGAATAATTCTAAATCATTTCATCTTTTTCTTAGGTAAATATTTTCAAATGATTCATTAAATCTTAATCAAAGATTTCTTTCTTAACTTCAAATCATATATTTTAAATGGGTCAAATACTACGTTAGTTAAGACATGGTTTGCTGCAAACCCAAAACAATAAATTGAAGCATAGGAATTTACAATAATTCAAAATCATTTATTTAAATCTCATATATGAAAATATTATTTTGGAGCAGCCGAGCTTTCCCTTTGATCTATTCCACCCCTCATCTAAAAGATAAAAAAGGGCAGGTAAGTTCAGGGCTCTAGTTGCTCCATCCCTTACCTTAATTACACATATTGTTTTACTGTTTAGATCTCACTATTGGGACAAATGCACTAGTTGTTTCCACATACTCAGTTATTAATCTTCATTTTAGAAATGATTCATTAAACTTCCAAATCATTATTTAAAACACTTATTTATTATTTTACAAATATTTATAAAATATTTGAAAAAAGATTGTTGAGTTTAAATCCACAATTCATAAGTTATTAGAAAGTGTTGAAAAAGCGTTGCAAAAGCGTTGCAAAATGCTATATTCTTCAAAATGACTTTTATATCATTTAGAAATCCATCCTTTCAATCTAAATTACTTTTAAAACATTTTAAAAGATTTTTGTAATTTATTTCATATTTTTAAAATATTTAAAATATCAATTTTAAACTATGTTCACTTTATTGCTAAAGCGCGATTTTTTGGGAAATTGTTTTGGACATATTTTAAAATCTACAAGATGAAATCTCGATTTTCTTTCTTTATTAGAAAGACATGGATATATTAGCCAGGAAAATTCTTATCTCGAAGGATTTCGATCTATATTCTACTTTGTATACTTATTTAACTTTTTGGACGCGAAATCGCGAACTACCGTTACGCGACACGCCTAGTTTTTACTTGTTTTTCAATTTCTTTCCAAACATCAGTGATACACTTTTAAATGTTTATAATACATTTCTAAATCATTTCGAAATCATTTTTAACAATATTTTTATATTTCAAACTCATTTTCCATTTCGTTTCATATTATAATATTATATTATTATAATATCATTTTCGACCTTTTTAAGACCATTTAAAGGCTAAATCACTCCATATACATGTTATTATGGATTTTAAATTTAACTTGATTAATTAATAGCGATTTCTCTTATTATTTATCAAACCAAGTTATCAACCATTTCACAACCATACAATCAACCATAATATCAATCAAGTTATCTTCCAATATCAACATATATTCAACATATTAATTTCTAATTTAACATGTGTATTATCCACTTAAATTTTATTAAAATGAAGCTAAGAATTGAGTACTCACCTTTAACCAAATCGATTAACTTCCTACCAACATTCCCACTAACAACACTTTACTTAAAATTCAACTAATCAACTTCTACTCCATTCCTTTTTCTTTATGCTATCGACCTCTTCTTCCAAACTTCGAAAAATTCGACAGAGCTTCCGCAAAACCTTGAATTTTCTCCTATCTCTTTGGAATGAAATCGGTGGCACTTCCTTCTGTTTCTCTTGCTCCGGAGTTTCCGAACTTGCTTCCTTTTCTCACATGGTTCGGCCTTGACGGGTTTCCACCTTTTCCTCCATCATTTATTCACATCTTAAATGCTAAATCATGTTTTAATGGAATTTAAGGTATTTGGCAAAGTTTGTGGTGTTTGGAGTTGATTTGATATAATTTTAAAAAAAGTTAGTTAGGAAAAGAAAGAAGAAGAAGCCATTAAAAAGAGCTTCAAGGAGGAAGAAGAATGTGGAAAAGGTGTGAAAGAAAGTGAAGGAAGTGGTTAGTATTTATAAAAAAAATGAAGTGGTAAGTTAACCAAATATCCCTTTACCAAATTACCAAAATAACCTTACTTCTTTTTATGCAACCTTATTTTTTTTAACACTTAACATCACATTTCAAATCATTACTTTATGTCATTTTCACATAAGTATTAAGTAAAGAATAATAATTATGGTTACGTTGATTTGATGTCTACTTTTTGACTTTTGTAACCTTTTTTGTCTTTTTATGCTTACTTTTTGTTAATTATATTATAGAATTTTCTAAGTATGTTTAGTAAAAGAATACTTAATTATTTAATTAACTAATATTTATGCTATTTGAATATATGTTCATATATAAGAAAATAAAGGTATAACAACGTTGCGACAACTTTAAATCGACAAAACGTTGATTTTGGACAAAATATTTTACTGTCATACTTTGACGTTTTAGTTAAACTATTTATTTATGTAAACCAAATTTAAAAATAAATTTGTATACTGCTATTTAAAAATATAAACACTTATAAATTAAGTAAAATAATTTATTTAACGATTGGAGCTTACTTTTTTGAAATCGTCATTTTGTCACTTTTGTCGATATAAGCAAATGTTTCTATTTTTATGTATAATTTTACTTCCAAATCCTATCTAATATTATGCGAATCATAAAATCTTAGATATTTTTTATTTTAAATTACTATGTTATATTTGGAGGCGGTCAAATTTTATGTCATTACATACTTCCTCCTTAAAAGAATTTCGTCCTCGAAATTACCCCAAAACAAAACTTAAAGGTATATGCCAATTTTTTTTAAAATTTATACGCGTATGATGTAAATAGATCATCTATATGCAGTATCTTATTCATTCTTCTATTTGAATACAAAACTTTACTTTCGAACTAGTATCAATCCTCTGATCTTCTAGCGCGGACTCTGACCAGGCTTCTTGATTAGAAACTTTTGTTCTCCTTGCATAGCTCTAACTATGATAGTAAACTCGAGCATCCTACCACAAATCTTCATCAATGTTCATCGTCATGAATCGAGTGATAAATTCTCTTTCGGATAAGTGTCAAACATGTCAAAGTTCTGCATCGAATCTTAGATTAAATCGTGTGACAGAATAATCCATATACTCCATATGAACTTAATATTCTTTCAATTTTTTTTTATGAACACATTCCATATAACTTTCATCTTTATTCAAACCATTTTTAAAGATACTTTTTTATACATAAATTTTATATTTTTATTTCCAAATATTTCTTAATGGTTTCTGAAAACTTATTTTCAAAATAATTCATTAAATTGATAAATCACCATAAACTTCCTTTAACTAATATCAAATGTGAAAACATTCTTTATTTAGTTAAACTTACTTAATCAATTTAACACTCTTTTATTAATTATCTTTATATATATTATCTTTACCTTTATAGTTTAGTATATAAAAGTATTCATATACTCATTCAGTTGCTTTAAGTATATCCATAATTTACTTAACACGTCGAAGAGATTAAAACAAGTGCCACAAAAATATTGTTAAAATGAACTTCTCATTTTAAAACTTGTTAACTATAATATTTTCCATATTTACACAAAAGACTCTAGTACTTGTTATTATCTTTAAAACCTTACTATTAGAGATCTAAATATACTAATAAGTTGTCTTCCAAAGCGTTATTCAAGGGTTTAAAACAAATGTTGCTAAAACATCATTTACTACAAATCCAAAACTATTCATTATTAACTTTAAATATTTATTTTAAAGATCAAAGCATATCCATGCTTATCAATTAAGATAATAAACTTTGATAAAAATTGACAGCCATTAATTTGTCAAATAACTGATTCACATTATGCTTTTTAACTTTAGAAGATTATATTGATCGAGTAACTCAAAAATGATACCAAAGGAACTGGGTACTACCAATCATATCACATAGTTCCTTAACGAGAAGGGGAATACTTAAGAGAAGTATTTACCATCCGAACACATCTCCTACTCATTTTTAATTACTTTCGAGCCACTTGGATCGATTGACCATAAGATTGTTTTTCGTTTTCAAAAATCCATTTTTAGAAATAATACTATTATTACTTTCTCCAAAAGAAATCGATCATCCTTTATTTGGATTAATACCATTATAATTCTGATTTTAAAATTCCGTTGAAATTCCTTTGTCAATAAATCCCCTTTATAAATTTAATTCAAAGCTTATTTTATATTACATAACTTTCCCTTTATACCTTTTCAAAACATTATCATATGAATTCTCAAAGCCATCTTTCTATTTTATTTTTCTAATTACACTTCATTTTACAAAATATACTTTTATAAAATAGATTCTTAATTTTTTTCTTAATAAACACTTTTTATGAAGATACTTCTTTATATTATATAATCTTTTTTATTTCAAAATATCTTATTAAATTTGATCGGATGTAAGACAGAAAAAATGCTCTGAGAGGATAATCCAAAGAGAAGTTTAATTAATTAACGTCATAATTATACATCCATTCCATAACATTATGTACTTAAGTTCGTAAACATTTTAATACAACATAATCTCATGTTTATTATTACTTTACAACTTAATTTCATTTCATTTAAGTCAAATCCTAATATCGTTTCATTAATTTCATTACAAATCAAATTCAATCCACTTTCATTTTACTTTTCTTAAGTTAATTCTTTCATATCTCAATTTTAAATTTCCTTTTGTTTGATTAACCAAAACGTTTAACCATTTTTAAATTTTGGTTTTACTTTCCTGTTCAAATTACTAAAGCGTAAACTTATTTCTCTTTTTTTAATACCATTTTTAAATTTATAAGTTCAAAAACTTACTATTATTTTTTATATTTATCAAACTTTACTTGGAATTTTACAATCAAAAATTGTTTTATCAAAAAAAAACATCAATAGCAATTCATCACTTAGATACTCGAAAATGAATACTAATGATGCTGCAGTCATTACCCGAACTATTTTCCAGTGACTAAAGTGAGTTTAGTGCTTTTTTATATATCTTTTAAATTCACCTTTTCACTTTATAAATCACCATTTATAAATTTATACATATATATAATTTCACTTATTTCACCTTGGTTATATAAAACCATTTTTTATTTGTTTATAAAATCCATTTTATAAATTCCTTTGTAAAATCATCTTATATTAACTTACTTTCTTTTAGAATTTATAAATCTATTACAAAATACCCAAAATTTTGTTTCTCTAATTTATATAACATAGCTTTCATATATTTTACAAAATTATTTTGTAAAGCACATTTTTATGCTACATGCTAACTACCTTATAAAAATTCATTAACCTTAACCCCATATTCTTGTAAAACTTCCTACAGTCAAATTCTGAAACTTAATTCACAAGAGGTTCATTAAATAAACAATTGATAGTAATGGAATATTATTATTCCCTTAACCATAAATCGACACAAACAAATATCGATATTTTTAAAAGATATTCCTTTATATTTAAAATACAATCTTTTTGAAACAGTGTGTCAGTTTGTCTAGTTTAAATGTTTAGAAATCCCTATCGATAACAGTGATCAGGTGCATCGAATAAAATCTATAAACCACTTAACAGATAAATCAACACAAAACATTTTTATATCAAATAACAAATACACGCTGTAACAACCCGAATTCCAGTTGTTTGGATTTTTCGCAAAAATGCTAAAACCCAAGCCCACTGAAGCTCGAGTTGGGTATCTGGTATCCTGCAAATAGGCAAAGACAAATATATCAGAGCTCAATAATTTATCTCATATTGGGATTGACTAAATAAAATAGTAAGTAAATACTCTCCTACATAATAACACTTTCTAAGCAAGTGTCATAAAGCTGAGAAGTCTTTGACATCTACCTAACCTGTAGGATGTTATGAGGAAGGGGTCAGAACAAAAGTTCCGGTGAATGAATAAATTATATGCTTCTAGGATTAATTCTACATATATCGTTTTATTTCCATTACTCTTATGTTAGGTTCATTAGGTTACAATACTCTCGCCTCTGTTCGTGAACCATGCCCATCTACTCCATAGTAGATTAAAACCTAATAATTAATATATACATATATGTAGCTATATGCCCAATGACCATATTGGTCCTAGGTACCATCCATGGTACCTTCCATATCCTCCTCTAAAAGGGATCCATTGACTTGCTTCGAGAGCGTTCCGTAATTACATCTGTAAAGAACTACTTCGTAAGGCCTACAATATAGACGCTCCATCGTCTTGCTCCATAGCTATATCTGTAAAGGACTGCTTCGTAAGGCCTACAACATAAATACTCCATCATCTTCCTCCGTGAGCGTTCCGTAGCTACATCTGTAAAGGACTGCTTCATAACACCTACAATACAGAAGCTCCACTACTTACATTGAAAACGTAAATCGTGTCCGCACTAGTCTATGCTAGTGCTGGGACATCCACAATGTACCACCCAGTGCATACATTGAGAACTATGTAATTGTTTTGACTACTATCTGAATCCGTCCAACAAGGTCTACCTTTTACGGAATTCAGTCGGGGATGTTCAATATCTGTAAAGGACTGCTTTGTTAGGCCTATAATACAGATATTCTAGTTGGTCTGTCTCTTTTTCATCGTGGCTGTGGCCCCATGCAGCCACCCCTCAACTAATCGAAAGACTTCTAAAGAGTTAAGTGGTCGTGCCCTACTGCAAACAATCTAACATCCAAATGGCAGCGCCTCTATCCAATGTCTCGATAGTGAAAGAATCATTGGCTTGTTGGTCTAACTCTAATCTTTCTCGAAATCGCTCTTGGTCTTGATGCTGGCCGATATCCGCATGCGACTATCCTTAAACTTACTCGTAAGTACTGGACATACAAATACCCTACTCCAAACACCGAGCCCTTCTGACTGCCTACAAAGGTCTTTTTCGTTTGGCCTATAGTGAAAATGCAGTCACGGCATACTCTCTTGATGGAACACCTACAAACTTGCCTCCAGGAGTGCAACTTCGTTAGGCCTACCCAAAAGGCCATCCTAGAGTATCCTCACGTCCCGTTGAAGTCTCGTACTTCCTTGAAGCCCAAAAATACTAAGTTGGACGTGCTTCTTCATTTCTGAAATTCATGATGAACTGCTTCGTTAGATGCTTCATCCTTTGGGCTGCTCCAAATGCATCTCAATTCTTTTATTAGACCCTAAGTCTAATCTTTTAATTTGTGTTTAGTTTACTTTCTTATTCTACTAGCTACTTATTTACCCTAATTAGCATATTCTTACCCTAGTCTCATCTCTATCTATTGTGAGATTTCCATTTATTTAATAGGGAATGCCATTAGTATGAGCCACATTCATTATCTTGCTTATTTAACTTAATATAAATCTTAGGTTCATTAAAATAAGCCTCTTTTATCATTCCTGCTTTATTTGCTTATTGACTTAATATAAATTATTTAAATAAGCTTCTACCATTATTATTGCTCATTAATTTATTCAAAGTCTCAAAATAAGATTTTTCATTCTTATTACTTAATTATAACCTATGTTATAATTCTACCTATAATTGTCATTTTTTCTTCTTTTATAGTCCGTTCATGATTTTAGCATTTCTTTTCTGTTCTAATCTGCCTTCTTTTATTATTATATAGAATATTCTTTTATTCTCTTATATTATATAATTCACTTACCATAATAACTATCTTCTTAAATAGTCCACGCAATGAATGCAGATCAAGGTTCATTATCGTTGACAGCTTCAAGTTCTTATCTAATAGTTTACTCGATTCATGTCATATTGTACTTTATTATCTTCTATTCTAAGAAGTAATTCCATTATATTTGGTTGGTTATGAAAACTATATTTAAAAATCCATTTCCATATTTTAGTATTATATAATACTATGAATAATAATCCATAAATGCTAGATATTTCTTTTACTATTTTGGAATAGTGTAAAATATAGTGGTTTCTCTATTTTATACTAATTCTCTTTTTCTTTCTTTTATTCTAGAAATTACATTCATTGTTGTCTTTTGAATATTAAATTATAGAAATGTATCCTATTTTCTAAACCAACTAACTAACCTTTTAGTTACTCCTAAATCCAGTTATTATATTAATTAACTTTTCTCTTTCAACGTAATTTATTACAGTAATTCATTCCTCAAACTTTTATTATTAGATCTTATTTCCTTCATTTTAATATTCTTAATTATTTAATCCATATTCACGTTTAATCTATTCTAATCTATACACGAAGAAAAGGGAGAAAATAGAAGAAGACTGATGCTTGCATAGAAATCCAAAATGTAGAAACAAATGTAAATAAATACTAATACTGTAAATAAACTGTAAATTCCTTATAGTTCAGAATAACTTAATTAATAGGATTAATTATTGAATAAAATTATCTAAACTGGAATTTAACGATAAAATATCTTAAACTTACAAGATATACAAATAAATCCACTCACATTGCTAGCTTTCCAAATGTAATATCCCGGAATTCTAGACATCTGTAATTGATAAATAATTGGGTTAATTAATAGGATATTGATTTAACAAATAAATATGATGATAAATATTTATTCTTGGATAAATATTTATTTGATACACTTCTAGTATAATTATTTAAAATTTGCAAAATCATTATTTTCAAACAAATGTAATGTGTGTTTGTTTAAATATATGAGTGAATTTAAAATTTAATTTGAATTTGAGATTGAAAATTCAAAGGATAAATATCTTGAAATAAGTCGGATTCGAATACATATATGAGAATGTGATCATTTATTTATGCATAAATTAGTTTCAAATTTTATTTTCTTAAAGGTTATATATAAATACAAACAAAAGAAACGTAGAAATTTAAATTTATAACACACACATATATAAATAAATATAGTATAAGTAATATGAAGGATATATTATATAATAACTGTTTTCATGCTAAAAACAAGTAAAGTAACAAATGTAAATCATTTTACTTAAGAAATAAACATGTAAATACAAATGTTAGTTTGATTTTATAGTACTACAAGTAGCAACCTTAAGGTTTTCATGGAAATAAAAATCAAATTTGTTTTATATTATTTTCTCTTAAAAGATTTGCTAAATATAAATTAAGGTAAATATTAACTAAATAGAAATTGAACATAAGGAAACAAACAAGTGTAAATATTTTAGCACACAAATTAACATATGTAAGCTCTATAGCAAATAAGGTTAACAAGTGCTAGCTTAGAAAAGAACAAGTGGCAAATCTTTGTTCAAAAGAAAATATTGTTTTTAATTAATGTCTAAAAGAAAGAGTTTGAATATTTTCCTTCAGCTCAAACTTTCTTTAGTTTTCCTCACCTATTTTTTTTTTCAAAGCCATGTTTATTTATCTTCAAACCAAAATCAGTATACAAATTCAAATCATCTCTTCATATCAAGATCATATTCCCTGTAACACCTTTTCAATCTGTAGCCTGCGCATTTTCTAACATGCAAATCAATTCCTGTAAATCAAACCTGCATATTTTCTTCAAGTCTGGAAGCATGCATCTGCATCTTCAAATCAAGTACAAAGCTTAAACTCTGGCAACTGCATTTTTCAAATAAGCAAGCAACTCAGTTCCAAAGCAAAAGCATTTCAGCATGTCAG
Source organism: Allium cepa (assembly GCA_030765085.1). Classification (NCBI taxonomy): domain Eukaryota; kingdom Viridiplantae; phylum Streptophyta; class Magnoliopsida; order Asparagales; family Amaryllidaceae; genus Allium; species Allium cepa. The sequence continues at coordinate 782,316,366 of CM060928.1, read as the reverse complement.
TTCTTAAAACAGAGTTCAAGTATCAAAAGCTTTGTTCTCTGTTCAACTCAAAGACAAGTGAGTAAACTTCCCCTAAAAAAGAAATTTTATAAATGGTTTCTGGAATGCATGTGATAAACTGTAAGGTAGGTCGTAATATGGTTTGCATGTTTGTGTTTATCTGGTTTTGTGCTTTAATTTTCTGTTTAAATGTATATATCCATCTGGATATATGTAGACAGACTATCACTGTATATATCTTACAGGCTCAAACAATTTCAAAAAAAAATCCAAACCTTCTTATGCAATCAGAATTGAGCTATGATTCTTGAGAGGAACATGATTATAACAACATAATATAAGTTCTAAAAATAGTTTCAAGGATTGTAATGTTGTAATTTATCAAGTTTTAGGGAAAATGCAGTGGTAAGCTGAAATGGGTTAAAAACCAACCAATATAAATTTTAAATTTGGATTTATAATTTGATTTGTTAGTGTAAATGATGAATTTTAGTATTAAAAATATGAATTTTAATTTTGGGTATACTAAGAATTTTGGTTTTGAACGGAATTGACCTTTTCGTCAAATTTCGGTGATTGGCGGTGATCTGGGTGCCGTAGTTGATACTGGAGCAAGATCGTGGGATGGTGGTCATGTGAAAATTAGTGTCTTGATTTTTCTGGTACTGTAGTGGCCGGACGAGTTGATTGTAGGGTTTGGGTTGTGTTTGGGACGGATCTGTTTCATGAGTGATTTCTTTGTTGTGCTAGCATCGAGATGGTCAAATAATTATGGAAAAGGACGACGGTGGTTAGGCGAAGGTTCAGGGTATAAAGAAGACATCCTTGATGATCAGAGAAGGTGATGAGGGAAACTTTGGCGATAGGGTCTGGAAGCTTATTGTGGTTCGATTGTTCAAAATTTTATCGACAAGATGGTTCGTCGACCTATGTTACGAGGCGACTCGGTGGAGGAGTGTTGACGTATCGATGATCGAAGTTAGGTTAGATGCCGGCCGTTGTCGTGTGCAGGTGCACCGTATCATGTGTACAGGAGAAAGAAAACATCAGGTTGTAGAAGAAGAGATGGGGTTTCTGGAGGAAGTTTCTGCTCAAAGTACTTCACGGGGTCCCTGTTGTTTTGCTCGAGTGGGACCTCGACTTTCTTTCGTGTGTGTTTGCAGAACTTAAGTTTTATAGTTTTGGAACTTAGTGAGGTATACTCGGGTTTAGTCCCGAGGGGTCTTTGGGTTTGACTCGTAGTAAAGGTAATGCGCAATTCCTTTTGTTTATGTTTAAAATCAAATTGTTATAAAAATTTAAATTTCAATCTGGTTTAAGTTTTCTTGTTTAAACTTATCCTTTCTAATTATTTTCCTCTAAATATTAATTAAGAAGTAATTAATTTGTATTTAAGTTTATTAATTAATGGATAAGTTTTATTAATAAATGTTTAAAGAAAAATTAATCTATGATGAGAGAATTATTGGATAAGTTTTATTAATAAATGTTAAAGAAAAATTAATCTATGGTGGGAGATTAATTTATTGAGGATAAATCAAAGATAGTCAAAATAAATTAAGAATTGATAAACTGTTTAGTCAACTATTGACTAAAGATTAATTAATTTGTGATTAAGACTGTCAATTAATAACTAAAGAATAATTAATCTAATTAAAGATTAATTAATTGGTTTGTCAAGTAATTCAGAGATGAACTTCCCAGTTGTAATTAATGAGATTAATGAGATAAATTAATTTGTTGATTAATTAAAGATAGTTACTTGGTAATTGATTAAGTATAATTACTTAATGAGGTTTGTAAGTATTTGATGGATAGATTACTAGATGTAATTATTATAAGGAAAATTACTTAATGGAAAGTAATTAAGGATTAATTGCTTAGGAGAAGTAATTAAGGATTAATTACTCGATATAATTAATTAAGGATTAAGGTAATTAATTAAGAGCTAATTAATTAAGGTAAGTAATTATAGATTGGTTAATTACAATGTATGATTGATTAAGGGTGATTAATGGAGGTAATTAATTTAGGATCATTAATTGATGTAATTAATTAATGTAATTAATGAAAGTAATTAAAGATTAATTGCCATAAATGGTTGAGAATAATTAATTTGTGTAAATAAATTAAAGGATAATTACTTTATGTAATTGGAAATAATTAATCATGGATGATTAATTAGAATGGATAATAAATGGATGATCAATTAATGGTTTGTAATTAATTTTTTTTAGTAAGCAAGATTAAAAGTGATTAAGGAAATTAATTTGATTTAATTAGGAATGTGTGAATAATTAATCTTGCTTATGAATGATTGATTGGTATGTCTGATATGAAATATTTGTGATATGATATATTTACCTTGAACAGTGATTATAGGGTTATCTGCAAATGATGAAGTGCTATGTAAAAAGTGACATCTTATGATTTAAGGTTGAATTGGGTTCACCTGAATAGTGTGGGTTAAGATAGTATTGAATTCGAAGAAACTGGAGTTGGATATTAGTAAATACCCGAAACCACTTCGATTAGAAATTTGCTAAATTTTTTCTTATGTGATATGTTGAATTGAAATAATATGGACCCTTAAACTACGTTAGAATACTTAGAGTTTGAATTGTGAAATAAGTGTTTGAGCATAACAAGTAAGGAACTCGTATTGAAGTATGAGTTACCTGGGTTTCCTTTTATGGTTTGAACTTAGTATTTCGAATTATATGGGGTTTACTCACACTGGTTTCCAGCCTGACCCGGGTGTTACTTTGACGTAATGCTCGGGTCAGACCGAGTATTACAGATTTGCAGGTAAGGACGTTCTGGAGCTCAGGAGGAGAGCTGAAAGACAGAAACGTATAGAGTGTTTATCCGCTGTGATATATATTGTTATTTATCTAGGACATGTTGTTTAAAACTGTCCAGTGTTGTGAAATTGTTGTAACTCTGATGTAAAAATGTAAATGTAATGATACAGTTCTTCTTTATAAACTGTTATTTTATTTGTTATTATATTTTATTCGCTGCGAATGTGAGATTCTGAGTTTGAGTTTCTGTTTCTTCTTCTTTCTCTTTCTTCTTTTCACTAACTATCTGGAAATTTCGGGATCGAAATATCCGGGTCTATTACATTTGGTATCAGAGCTGAAGGTTAAGCGAGAACCTTGGCTCTAGTGGGATTACTCATTAAAGATAGGGTAAGTGGTACCCTAGAATGAGTTGAGATAATTTATATGAGAGCGTACTTGTTATTTTCTTATATAAAGATTTTAAATGATTTTATATAAAATATATTTTGATATATAAAGCAATATTCCTTTCTACTAAATATTAAGATAATTGGTTGTTAAATTATTGAAACTAAATTAAAGGGTAATAGAAATACAACCGAATTGAAATTAAATAAAGATAAGTTTGAAATGGATTCAAACTGAAATCAATATCTTGAATTAGAGAAGGAGTTTTAGAATAAGATAATTATGAATTGGTTTCCAGATATGATAAGCTTGGTTATTATCATAAATGGTTGTTGTATTTTATAATAAAGTGTGTATTAATGAGAAAGCAAAATGAAATGTTTTAAGGAAATAAAACATTTAGGTAAGTATGAATTATAAATTGGAATTGAAAACGATCTGAATTGTAAAGATTTAAATCTGGGTCCAGAATTTGAAAATTGTTTTAAAGTGATATGGAAATAATAAATAATATTATTGAATGAAGGGGCCCTATTTCAAACAAGAGTTGTTTGAAAATTTAAAGAAATTTGTTTTGAATTAAAAACCAAAGGTGGTTTAAAATTTTAAAGTATAACTTGGTATGTAAAAGAAGTTAATATGTATATATGTGGATATACATGATATCAAGGATAATTTGAAATAAACTCTAAATATTGAGTTTTAAATTTGGAATAAGATATGATACCCATAGTGACAAGTTTTTGAACTTAATAAGTGGGAAGATTATTAATGTGAAGTTTAGAATTTGAAATGGAAGTTCAATTTGGGTAAGGATGACTGGATTAAGTAAATTGAGTTTAACTTGGGAAAAAAGTTAAATAAGTTGGAATGATCAACCTGATTTGGGAATTTCAAGATGGAAATTGGAAATTGATGGATGTTTTAAAATGAATTAGATGATATCATCCTATTGTTATTAATAATCTTTAAATTGTGAATTGGATTTGTTTAAATGAATGAGAAGTGAAGTGTGGTAATAAATTCATTATAGAAATAAATAAAATTTAACTTAAATTTAAAATTAAGGTATGGAATTCCTTTGAACTTAAGATTTGAATGTTAAGAAATAAAATTGTAAATTAAAATTGTTTGAAACTCTTACTTGAACCTTGTAATGAGTTAAGTAAAGATAATTTAGAATGGAATTTAATTTGACTCAAAATTAAATTGTTTAAAGGTTAATTTGATTTGTGGTATAATATGTTGGGTCTGAACTGTGAATTGAATGGTTTTAAAAAAAAACTTTAAAGGTAAATTGATTTAAAGGAATTAAATCAACATTTGAAGTATTAACTCGAATTTATATAATTCGAGATGGTTTAAATTTGGAATTTGGATATAAATTAGTTCAAATTGAATTTGATTTGAATTAACTGAAATTGTGATTGAAGATGTATAGGTATAAAGTTCAAATGGAAATTTTGAATTGGATTAATTTGAAACAATTTGAAATTGAAGTGGATTCAATTTGAAATTAGTCCAAATTTATTTGAAAAATTTGGAATTTGTAATTAAAGTTGAATTAAGTAGAATTTGATATCAAAGTTGAATAAAGTTGAATTTGGGATGAAACTGAGATTAATTCAACTTGAATTGGGTTAAATCAATTTCAATGGAAATTGAAGTTATCTAAATTGGAATTGGGTCAATTTAAATGAAAGTGGAAATTTAAATTGAAGTGTTAGGAAATGGAGATTGGGAAGTGAACAGTTTTGACTCTGGACTATTCTTTTAATATAAATTGTTTTAATATAAACCTATTTTTTTTAAAAGCTATTCATTATATATACTACTTTTTTTAAAAAGCCAAACTATCTTATACTTGTTTTACAATTATTTTTGAAACTGTTTAACAATTTTCCAACTGTTTTATAAAATTACTATCTTACTATTATTTTGCAATTATCTAAAATTTCTATAATTATTTTAACTATTTTCTAACTATTTTACAAACTAGTAATTATTTTCCAACTACTTATCTATTTTCAAATTTTTCAAGCTATTTTCTAAATAAACTGGTCGGAGTTCAAACCGTTATTGGTTAAATACCCAATCGAGATAAGAATAGAGGTGATAATCCAAATGGATTGAAGCAATTGAGAGTAAGTGAATGAAATCAAAGTAAATGTGAATAGAGATGGAATTTATTTGGCTAATAACCAATAAAGATAAATACGTAGGGTGTACGTAGGTTATTCTATTCGCATAGTGATTTGATCCAGGTTCGAGCACAGAATTTCGAGATAGATATATCGATCCGAGTGGGATTTTCCACTCGATTTTCGACGGCGAACCTCGATATGGATTGTTGATTGGTTCTGGATATTATCTATCATAGTTATGACTATGTAAGGAGAATGACGGTTTCTGATCAAGAAACCAGATCTGTGTCCGCACTAGGAAGTCGGGTGGACGATACTAGTTCGGAAGTGAAGTTGTATGGTCGAGTGAGCGATCAGATTGCTATAGCGTACGGATGATATGTGTACAGCATACGGATTGGAATGAAAATGATATTGGAAAGAGTAATCAAATTTGAATATTTGATTTTGAGTAAACAAAGTTAAATATCTTTGTTTTATAATATGAAACTCCCCTTGTTGAATCTCTTGCCAGAAGAAAAGGATTTTGAAGGTGTTTTGGAGTATAAAAGGAGTTTTATACAAGTTAGAAATGATCCAAGGTTTTAAAAATTTTATATATCTGTATATATCTGTGTGTGTGTGTGTGTGTGTGTGTGTCTATATATATATAAAGGATCTTATGAGGATTTTGGAAAAGGTTTTGGGAACCTTTGGATTAGGAAAGGCTTTTGATTTTTGGGTAAAATAAATATTGAATTTGGAAAGCCTAGTTTGTGAATTATCAATTTTGGGATAATCGATTTTGTGTAAAGGAGCTTTGTATTAGATCATACTAGGTGTATGATTTGAAGATACTATATGTGTATAGTATAAAATGTTTTGATGATGGCTCTAGGGAAAAAGGTGCTTCCTTGAAATAAACTTCTCAGGAGTACCACCGGGTGGTGCTGCCTTGAGCCCCAAGGGGGGTTCTAAAGTTGATCCTGTGAGGAGTCCGGACAAAACTAGTTCCTGGAGATTATGAGTAGAGTATAACATAGCGAAAGTCGTGTGTGGCGCTTAGAGCCAACAGTCCGCGTTTGATTTTATATCGGTAGACTGCGACCTATGTAGGAGTGGAGAAGTTTCATTTCGACAGCGAAAATCAGAGGCCGCTGAGAGCCTGCAATTACATGGACTTTTGCTGTGACGGCAACGTAACCCTGGAATGTAACTGTGATCTGTTGTGTGGGTTTCATGGCTTAATCGAGAGGCCGCTGAGAGCCTGCAGTTACATGGACTTTTGTTGCGATGGCAACGTAACCCTGGAATGTAACTGTGACTATGGATGGGGGATGATGATTTCCAGAGCATTCTCACCAAAGATATTTCCTCTATTTTCAATTTTTTTCTCGATATTTTCAATAAAATTATTTTTCAAGTATTTTCACTGGGTGTTGAAACGGGTTTACCAAGTATTTGTAGATTTTCAGTCTTACGCCTGATCAACGTATGACCGAATTTCTATAAGAACAAGGATGGACTGGTTGAGACATAGAGTTATAAAAAGTATTTTTATAAAAACTATTTTATAATATAAAATAGATTTTTAAAGTGTTTTAAAAATGATCAAAGAAAATCTATATGACTTTAAGCATTTTAATAATTCTGGTATCGTTCCTTTTCGAGGACAAAAAGATTCAAAGGGGGAAAGAATGTAATATCCCGGAATTCTAGACATCTGTAATTGATAAATTATTGGGTTAATTAATAGGATATTTATTTAACAAATAAATATGATGATAAATATTTATTCTTGGATAAATATTTATTTGATATTCTTCTAGTATAATTATTTAAAATTTGCAAAATCATTATTTTCAAACAAATGTAATGTGTGTTTGTTTAAATATATGAGTGAATTTAAATTTAATTTGAATTTAAGATTGAAAATTCAAAGGATAAATATCTTGAAATAAGTCGGATTCGAATACATATATGAGAATGTGATCATTTATTTATGCATAAATTAGTTTCAAATTTTATTTTCTTAAAGGTTATATATAAATACAAATAAAAGAAAAGTAGAAATATAAATTTATAACACACATATATATAAATAAATATAGTATAAGTAATATGAAGGATATATTATATAATAACTGTTTTCATGCTAAAAACAAGTAAAGTAACAAATGTAAATCATTTTACTTAAGAAATAAACATGTAAATACAAATGTTAGTTTGATTTTATAGTACTACAAGTAGCAACCTTAAGATTTTCATGGAAATAAAAATCAATTTTTTTATATATTATTTTCTCTTAAAAGATTTGCTAAATATAAATTAAGGTAAATATTAACTAAATAGAAATTGAACATAAGGAAACAAACAAGTGTAAATATTTTAGCACACAAATTAACATATGTAAGCTCTATAGCAAGTAAGGTTAACAAGTGTTAGCTTAGAAAATAACAAGTGGCAAATCTTTGTTCAAAAGAAAATATTGTTTTTAATTAATGTCTAAAAGAAAGAGTATGGATATTTTTCTTCAGCTCAAACTTTCTTTAGTTTTCCTCACCTAAAAAATATATTTCAAAGCCATGTTTATTTATCTTCAAACCAAAATCAGTATACAAATTCAAATCATCTTGTGACGACCCAAACTCGATGTTCGATAAACAACACCAAATTTGCATCACCGGAGCTTATAACAACAATTAGATGAATATAAAACAGCGGAACAGAATCAATATCATAAATAACATCACTGTTACAACATCAACATAATATCCATACTGCAACAGAGTACATAATACATACACTACAACTCCAAATACAACATCATGATAATACAACGGTGAACATATATCCAAAAGTTCTCAAATGAGAGAGATGATTACGAACTCCCAAAAGCTAACACCTGAAATCTCCAATAGCTCCTAAGATATCTCCAAGATAAGAGCTCCAAAATACTGCTGTTCCAAAATACAGAAACCTGCTACTAGGCTGCCCGTGTGGAAATAATGGGCACCCAGAGTTTAGGAAAGAAAACAATAAACTCCGGATCAGTCATGGGACTGGTATGAGTAAACAAAAACAGTTGCATTTAATTAAAACAAGATTTATAAAAGAATTTTCGATATGCTTTTAAAAATGGAACTACCATAAGACCTCCCGCCACACACACAATGCAAACGCAGAATTGGAGGAGATTTCTTCTTATGATAGTTAAATATGCTTGGTACGAGAAAAAGAATTCTTTGATATCATTACTAGTGCATAGTGAAGTAAATCATTTCTAAAATAGAATATTAATCTTAGCCAGCATAGACATTCCGAACTATGCCTACTATAGCTACCATTTAAACAGTGGGGCGCCACCATAAGTAAATGACAGGTTCTACAACTAAAACCGTACAGGTTTTCGTATTGGGAATTGGATTTCCAACAAATGGTCAGGCCAAGGAACTTCCCATTGCCACATGAGAACGCCTCTGGAAGGCCGTCCCCAAGAACCAAACCGGATCTCTGCCAACACAAGGCCGGGTTACCCCTAACTGGGTAACTACTGACACGAGCATGCCATCTCCCAGTTGTAACCAACCTTTAACCGGGGCCCCAGCAACAAATCACAAAATCATATATATATATATATATATCTGCGATATCAACATAAGTTAAGTATCTGGGCTCCATACCATGATACCACTTCTATCCAGAAGGAAATGCACATACCCTAAGGGGTGCTACCCCCAATAACCTTGCTGCATCTTTCCTGTTTCGACCATTTCGGGGTGTGAGGTCCGACGAAGTCTCGTCCACAAAGCCACACTTTATACAAAAGCTGTGCTTTGGGTCAACAAATGATCATAGAAATGATCACCAAGATAGACGATCAAACAAATGATCCTATCACAAATGATCAACACAATGATCATTTCACAGCAACACTCAGCATGTCACATTACCAAATTGGGAATATATTGCTGATAACATTCAACTACATAACCTCTGAGCTCGTACGTCTCAGAGAAGGGTGTTAAGCTAAGAGAATAAATTCTCCGCCACCAACAGAAATATATGTGAAAGAAATCGGCTTTATATCTCAATTTGTAATGTCAGACATACTATCCATACAAGTCTGTTCTGCGTTCGAACAGAACCGAAGGTACTTCCAAAGAAGTCCTTGCAATCCGGATATCCACAATCCTGATCGGATTCCCCATCACATATGGAGAACTCTATACCGGAGCAACTCGGTGCAGAGTCAATCGACAGGTTATCCTATCGCTCTCGCAAATACCCGGTCTTCAACACCGGTCTTCAATTGCTATCCATAACGTCGAATCACATATTCGAAATGAGTTATATGACACAAAGGTCCTTTCCCGGCTAATTCAAATAGTGAGTGTCAAATTTTAAAACATGTGGATGTCATTCACAAATATTCACAGGTTCGATGTGGGTTTCGGATAGCCAACTGAAATCCGATTCCCTGTCGCATCGAAGTTTAAATGCCGTTTTACGGACAACAGGGTTTTTACATCAATACAGAACAAATCATAATCACAGTGCAATAACATGGCAATTACATCATACAGAATCACAAACAGAACAGAGATATCAATATAGTGCACAGCGATAGTTAATCGTTTCCAATCAAAGTGAATGGGATTTAATAAATTAACCATATAAATATTTTTTTTCTTGATTACTTTAAATCGATGATTTATTATTTATAATTACAATTTAATTAAATCTCAATTGACCATATTAATTTATTATTCCTTAATAAATTATCTTAATGTAACTATCAATTTTTTTTCCAATCAACTTAAATTATCAAATTAACGATTCTTAATTTACAACTTAAATTTTTAATTGCTTTTATTTATTTATTATTATTATTAATTACAAAGTAACTATAAATCATAAATTATTTAATCATTGTTTGATTTAACTTCACATTCCATTAACAATCATCATTTTATAAAGAATACTTATAAAAAAAATTTTAAACTTAAGTTTTCGACAAATTTCAAACTGAATATATTGTTTCAGGTGGCCAACCCGAGGCTCCCCCGAGTCACGCCCGAGCTCAAATGCTCCCTACTTCGAGTTTCAACCCCATGCTACCCGTGTAAATAAAAATTTTCAAAATTTGTTTAAGTCCAAATTTCATCCCGATACAACCCTGAAGCCACTCGATTCCCCCTTCGAGTTTTTGTCCTATTTCCCCGATCAAAACTTCGGGTCAACCCACACGAGTGCAAACCTGAAATGCTTCAGGTAATCACATTTTCCCAGGTCATCAATTTGTGCACGTATACGTGCACAACGCCATTGATGATCTTCAGGCGTCGCTGCATCGATGAGTAAGTCAAAAATCCTCCCTAGTTCAATCCCCGATCACCTAAATTCCTTTATCATCTCGAATTCAAAATTGAGTTCGAGCACGCAACCTGTAACACAAATTGGAACCGCCGCTCGTCCCTGTCAACGCTTCGCCACGACGCCTGACGCTGCCAGAAACCAAGCAACTTCGTCCATAGTTCGACAACACCCCAAGCTATCATTCCTCAATTCCTCGTGAAGCTCGGTCAACTCAAAAAACGCAATCCTCTTTTTGCTAAGCACGTTCAAAACTGGAACCAAAACCCTAATGGGACTTTGAATCCAACTTTCACGCAGTACAAAAATTAATTAACAATTTTCCTGGATTCGTAGGTGTTCAAACATGCTTCCATACGAATTTCAGTATTTATAATTGATTTGATTTTTAGCAATTCATAAAAGTGCAACTTTTGTTCATAAACCAATTTCTCTGAGAATACCACACTAAAAATTTAAATTCTTGTTTTAAAATTCATGTCTTGCGGTATATATTCAATAAATATTCTTGAATTCATATTTTTCAACAATTTATTTTTATCAATATTTGTGAAGATCTGTAAACCAAAGTTACAGTGGTGCTAATCCACTGTATATTTAAATAAACTTGCAAAAAATCTTGTTTCATGGTTTAACCAACTTAATTATGTGAAAACTCATAGCTTGTTAGTGATTTAAAACACATAGACTTCAGTTTTAAAAACCACAAGTAATCCCTGCATAAATATTTACAGAGAACACAAAGCATCATACTGTAATATGAACAAAACAGTTAAAATGGAAGTTTAAACTGTTTTAAATAAACTTAATACCCTTTACAAATCATATTTACTCACCTGTATAATGAATGAGCAGAGACTATAAATGTGTTTGCAACTGCAGTTTGAATTTCCCTCTGTTCTTCTTTCTTCAAAAATTTGTTTTCAAGCTTGAATGAAGTTGAGCTTGTTAATAAATGACACTTATGTTTTTCTTTCGTTTTAATTTATGTTCTCTGCTAAGATTGTTAAATGAACTTTAAAACAGAGGCTGTGATGTTTATATATATGAAGATGGTGTACATGCTGCATTGTATAGGTAGGTAGAATACTGTTTTTAAATATTGACTAACCCAGGCTAGAAAGTAACAGCATTAATTGCCAACATGTTAACAACAGTCTTTACTTTAGATTCTTGTTTGGCAGATCTTGTTTATGGCTGATGTGATTCTTGTTTATGGAAGAGAGTAGATAGCATTTAATGCAAGTATGCGATGTAGTGTTTTCCTTGTATGGTTTATACAGGAAGTCTTACTTTACATTTGCTGAAGTGTATAGCATTAAATGCATCATGCCTTCTTGTACTCCTACAGGTAAAGTTACTTTATCATTTTTATTTTTATTTTTATTTACTACAAACTTACTTTATTTTGTTAAATGGAAGAGTTTTGTTTAAAAAGGTTTATTTTTCTTATGTCTTCTTGTTTGTTTACATAGCTAATTGAAAGTGTTTTCTTTTACAGTTTTATATTTTCTTCACAAAAATTTGTTATCTTAGTTTATTTGTTTACTTGTTTATTTGTTTATTTGTTTACTTGTTTATTTGTTTACTTGTTAGATTATAATTATGTGATTTAATTTTTTATAAATTTATCATAAATTACATTAACAATTTTATTTCTATGAAAAGCTCATCTATCATAATTCTTGTTTTACTTTGTCATAATTTCCTATTTTACTTTGTTAAAAGGAAAAGTTGTTTTAGTTATTAACATTAAATAACTATGTAATTTTATTACAATATTTGTTTTAATTCTATTAAAAGTTTTAACTAAAAACACTAAATTTTGTTCATATTTTATTTCTTTATAACTTTTCAATTTAAATTTCAAAAAGTTCAAATACATTACTAAAATTTAAATTCATAATTTTCGGGATGTTACACATCTCTTCATATCAAGATCATATTCCCTGTAACACCTTTTCAATCTGTAGCCTGCACATTTTCTAACATGCAAATCAGTTCTTGTAAATCAAACCTGCATATTTTCTTCAAGTCTGGAAGCATGCATCTGCATCTTCAAATCAAGTACAAAGCTTTAACTCTGGCAACTGCATATTTCAAATAAGCAAGCAACTCAATTCCAAAGCAAAAGCATTTCAGCATTACAGTTTTAAAAACAGAGTTCAAGTATCAAAAGCTTTGTTCTCTGTTCAACTCAAAGACAAGTGAGTAAACTTCCCCTAAAAAAGAAATTTTATAAATGGTTTCTGGAATGCATGTGATAAACTGTAAAGTAGGTTGTAATATGGTTTGCATGTTTGTGTTTATCTTGTTTTGTGCTTTAATTTTCTGTTTAAATGTATATATACGTCTGAATATATGTAGACAAACTGTCACTGTATATATCTTACAGGCTCAAACAATTTCCAAAAAAAACATCCAAACCTTCTTATGAAATCAGAATTGAGCTATGATTCTTGAGAGGAACATGATTATAACAACATAATATAGGTTATAAAAAAAATTTCAAGGATTGTAATGTCGTAATTAATCAAGTTTTAGGGAATATGCAGTGGTAAGCTGAAATGGGTTAAAAACCAACCAATATAAATTTTAATTTTGGATTTATATTTTGATTTGTTAGTGTAAATGATGAATTTTAGTATTAAAAATATGATTTTTAATTTTTGGTATACTAAGAATTTTGGTTTTGAACGGAACTGACCTTTTCGTCAAATTCTGGTGATTGGCGGTGATCTGGGTGCCGTAGTTGATACTGGAGCAAGATCGTGGGACGGTGGTCATGTGAAAATTAGTTTCTTGATTTTTCTGGTACTGTAGTGGCCGGACGAGTTGATTGTAGGGTTTGGGTTGTGTTTGGGACAGGTCTGTTTCATGAGTGATTTCTTTGTTGTGCTAGCATCGAGATGGTCAAATAGTGGAGGAAAAGGACGACGGTGGTTAGGAGAAGGTTCAGGGTATAAAGAAGACATCCCTGATGGTCAGAGAAGGTGATGAGGGGAACTTTGGTGATAGGGTCTGGAAGCTTATTGTGGTTTGATTGTTCAAAGTTTTATCGACAAGATGGTTCGTCGACCTGTGTTGCGAGGCGACTCGGTGGAGGAGTGTTGATGTATCGATGATCGGAGTTAGGTTAGATGCCGACTGTTGTCGTGTGTAGGTGCACCGTATCATGTGTGCAGGAGAAAGAAAATACCAGGTTGTAGAAGAAGAGATGGGGTTTTTGGAGGAAGTTTTTGCTCGAAGTACTTCACGGGGCCCCTGTTGTTTTGCTCGAGTGGGACCTCGAGTTTCTTTCGTGTGTGTTTGCAGAACTTAAGTTTTATGGTTTTGGAACTTAGTGAGGTATACTCGGGTTTAGTCCTGAGGGGTCTTTGGGTTTGACTCGTAGTAAAGGTAATGCACAGTTCCTTTTGTTTATGTTTAAAATCAAATTGTTATAAAAATTTAAATTTAAATCTGGTTTAAGTTTTCTTGTTTAAACTTATCCTTTCTAATTATTTCCCTCTAAATATTAATTAAGAAGTAATTAATTTGTATTTAAGTTTATTAATTAATGGATAAGTTTTGTTAATAAATGTTTAAAGAAAAATTAATCTATGATGAGAGAATTAGTGGATAAGTTTTATTAATAAATGTTAAAGAAAAATTAATCTATGATGGGGGATTAATTTATTGAGGATAAATCAAAGATAATCAAAATAAATTAAGAATTGATTAACTATTTAGTCAACTATTGATTAAAGATTAATTAATTTGTGATTAAGACTGTCAATTAATAACTAAAGAATAATTAATATAATTAAAGATTAATTAATTGGTTTGTCGAGTAATTCAGAGATGAACTTCCCAGTTGTAATTAATGAGATTAATGAGACAAATTAATTTGTTGATTAATTAAAGATAGTCACTTGGTAATTGATTAAGTATAATTACTTAATGAGGTTTGTAAGTATTTGATGGATAGATTACTAGATGTAATTATTATAAGGAAAATTACTTAATGGAAAGAAATTGAGGGTTAATTACTTAGTAGAAGTAATTAAGGATTAATTACTTGATATAATTAATTAAGGATTAAGGTAATTAATTAAGAGCTAACTAATTAAGGTAAGTAATTACAGATTGGTTAATTATGATGTATGATTGATTAAGGGTGATTAATGGAGAGGATCATTAATTTAATAATGTAATTAATGAAAGTAATTAAAGATTAATTGCCATAAATGGTTGAGAATAATTAATTTGTGTAAATAAATTAAAGGATAATTACTTTATGTAATTGGAAATAATTAATCATGGATGATTAATTAGAATGGATAATAAATGGATGATCAATTAATGGTTTGTAATTAATTTTTTTTTAGTAAGCAAGATTAAAAGTGATTAAGGAAATTAATTTGATTTAATTAGGAATGTGTGACTAATTAATCTTGCTTATGAATGATTGATTGATATGTCTGATATGAAATATTTGAGATATGATATACTTGCCTTGAACGGTGATTATAGGGTTATCTGCAAATGATGAAATGCTATGTAAAATGTGACATCTTATGATTTAAGGTTGAATTGGGTTCACCTGAATAGTGTGGGTTAAGATAGTATTGAATTCGACGAAACTGGAGTCGGATATTAGTAAATACCCAAAACCACTTCGATTAGAAATTTGCTAAATTTTTTCTTATGTGATATGTTGAATTGAAATAATATGGACCCTTGAACTAAGTTAGAATACTTAGAGTTTGAATTGTGAAATAAGTGTTTGAGCATAACATGTAAGGAACTAGTATTGAAGTACGAGTTACCCGGGTTTCCTTTTATGGTTTGAACTTAGTATTTCGAATTATATGGGTTTACTCACGCTGGTTTCCAGCCTGACCCGGGTGTTACTTTGACGTAATGCTCAGGTCAGACCGAATATTACAGATTTGCAGGTAAGGACGTTCTGGAGCTCAGGAGGAGAGCTGAAAGACAAGAACGTATAGAGTGTTTATCCGCTGTGATATATATTGTTATTTATCTAGGACATGTTGTTTAAAACTGTCCAGTGTTGTGAAATTGTTGTAACTCTGATGTAAAAATGTAAATGTACTGATACATTTCTTCTTTATAAACTGTTATTTTATTTGTTATTATATTTTATCCGCTGCGAATGTGAGATTCCGAGTTTGAGTTTCTGTTTCTTCTTCTTTCTCTTTCTTCTTTTCACTAACTATCTGGAAATTTCGGGATCGAAATATCCGGGTCTATTACACCAAATCTCCCTATTTTTATTTTAGATCTGTCCCAAACATCTATATTTGCCTCCCTTATAATCCCTATTCAGACAAATCTATAATATTTAAAAGAGAAAAGAAAGAGATTTGGATTAGAAATAGCAAATAAAACTCAGATATAGGGTTTTACCTTTGACATAGCCTTCTGATTTGAACCAATTTCTAATTTCCTAATTAATTCTATTCTCTTTCTATTTAGATCTAAATTCATGTGAGTTAGATCTAAAATTTTGTTATTAAGAGAGTGCAGAAGAGATAGAAAAATGGCAGAGCTTCTGTAGGAAAGAGAAAAATAGTGAGAATAAAAATGAGGCTCTGCACCAATATTTATAGTGGTTCAAATCAGTGCTGACCTTAGATACAAAACTCTAAAATCTAAAGCGTACACTCAGTCTATGGAAATTAAATTAATATGTTTTCTTTTGCGTTTGTTTTTATTTCAAATTGGTTCTCCAACAATCTTTTCATTAATCACTTTCCCTTTCTCTCTTGCAATACATGGAAACATATATTTTTAAATGCGACGTTTCTTTTAAATAGGATTCCCCTATTAATCACCCAATTAACAGGTTTCATATATACCTAGAATTAATTTACTATCCAATTAATCCCTGCCTGCACTGTGATTTCTTACCAAATTAATATGCCAATTAACACTATATTAATTCGTCACATATATGCATATCAATTTATTTTATTCCCATAATTATTGCATGCATATATTCTACTGTTGAATTTTGAATCACAATCTTAGTTATATATGTTACCATAAGTCTCCATGTTTATTAATGGACAATTGTTTACTTGCATAAATTACTCTTCCTCCATTTTATTCTCTTGCACTAACATATATGTTTCTAATCATATCAATTAGTTGCTACAACATTTTTTCCTTTTCTTGTCAGTTCCTGTCAATTAATCACCTCTACTAATTAATTGAACATTAATTTCCCCTTTAAACAAACATCGTTAATTAATCTTTCCTATTAATTGATTTTATATAATTTCTCTCTCTAATTTATTTATTACACAAATATATATGTATTCTAAATAATATTAATCAGCTGCCCCATTTACAAACATTTGTTTTAAAATTTCAAACGTATATAACTTAATTAAATTATATGCATATGTAATTGTAATTTAACATAGGGTGTTACACGCGCTCAAATATATATTACTCTCAAAACTCATTCTAGGGTGTTACTAACCTTATCTCTAATGAGTCTCTCATTCTAGAATATTACTAACCCTATACATAATGAGTTTTACCCTAACAAAGCTTAGGTGTTCTCTCAACCTAAGCTCTGATACAAAATATAATGGCCCATTTTTCCACACCCTTTGAATCGACAATAAACCACACATGTCCAACTCAAATTGCACAAACAAGTGGATCATTAAGGGTAGAAAGAAAATAAAGACAGAACATAATCTCACATGAATGGAATAACATATATTATTTCAATAATAATATTTACAACGGAAAATTTTAAATTACAATATCAGAGTCTAACCTAGATTCAGCCTGAACAGTTATAAATCTTTGTCCCTACAACTGCTAAAAACAACGAAACGAATGCAATAGATACAGCGGATAATAGAATATGTCCATGCGATGATGAAGATCTCCGGCTCTCATCTGGAAACTCCAATCGTCTTCAACTAAACTTGAACTACTCGGATTTGACCGAGTATTAAAAATACCATGATCAGACATAACAAACTAGCATGAGATACTCGAAAGTTTAATTGTATGGATCGTGAAGTTGTTATCAAAATCTTTGAAAAAAGAGTATCTCATAAGACCATGTCCACACATAAATATGGACGGATTTTTACCTTATAGTAACCAAAACACTTTCGTTCCCAAAATAATTTGATATTATCTTTAATGACATTTTTTTGGAAAAAACTTCCAAATAAACTTATTCAAATAAGGTACCAATACCCGGACTAAGTCTATGGTAATATATTTGGACTGGGTCAACGGAAAATACCAAACAAAATATATGATACCAAAAGGGGTAGCTGAAATGTTTGCAAGTCATTACATCTATTTTGGGTCTACAATCAAAATCGTAAAGCTTGTATTGGAGTTGGATTTTCAATATGATAGGGAGCTAGTGGCCTTTTCTCTGATCCATGCATAATAACCATAGTCCCCATTAATCATTATGCTTTTCTTAAGCAAGCTACTTGGAACTATACTTGCTATACCATTACTGATAACCGATAGTTCCCTGCTTTTCTCAAGCTAACCACTTTATCACAATAAATGAGGCAATAAATGCCTTGAGGGTCACTTCACCCTAATGGGTCCAACGTATTGGATACTGCCATACATACTTACTTATGCCGAATTTATGTCGTCAGACTATGAAGTATCCCATATCATCACCGGGATGTGAGGCTAGTGAGGGTACGCTCATACTTTCCACAAAGCCATGGTTTACTTTTCACAAAGCACAATCCACTTACAATGTCACATTGCCATTTCTTTGGTCACCATTTGGCTTTTACAAACATACAACCTTTGAGTTCATATGCCTCTAAGAAGGGTGTTAAGCTACGAGAAGTAGCCTTCTCCGCCACCACAGAAGTATGTTGGTAAAAGTCCACATTTGTGATCTTAGCAATGCAATGTCATACATTCGTTCATACAAGTTCGCTCTGGGACTGAACGAAAACGAAGGCACTTTCCTCGGCCAATACTAGGCGAGAAGCCCTTGCAATCCAAAGGTTTCAAACATGACAGGACCACTGCTATAATAAATGTCTCTATATTGGGAGCTACCCAGAGAATGTCAACAAGTAGTCCTCCAGCTATGAAGATCTTCGGTCTTTAGTAATCATCATCTTCAAAACATCTTCACTTTCGAACGTATACATTGGTTCGAAGTAGTTTTCAAATAAGGATCACCCAAATTCGACCCAGGTTCTTTCAAAGCCAATTATCGATAAAAAGATGTTAAGTTCATATGTGATTATTAATCATCAATCATCAATCAATTACTTAATATTTTATTAAATCAAATATCTTTCTTAGATATGTTCTTTTCAATTTATTCCATTTTCTTTTCAGGAGTATATGGAATCATTAAGCCTCCTTTAACAAATTATTTGGTTGATTTAGACCTCACTTTTTATCTTGGAATGATTCTAAACCATTTCATCTTTTTCTTAGGAAAAAATTTCCAAATTATTCATTGAATCTTAATCAAAGATTTCTTTCTTAACTTCAAATCATAACTTTTAAATGGGTCAAAAACTATGTTATTTAAGACATAGTTTACTGCAAACCAAAACAATAAATTTTAAGTATACGAATTTAAAATAAATCCAAATGATTTATTTAAATCTCAAATTGGAAAATATTATTTTAGAGCATCCCGGCTTTTCCTTCGATCGATTCCAACCCTCATCTAAAAGAGAAAACAAAGGCCAGGTAAGTTCAAGGCGCTGGTTGCTTCATCCGTAACCGTAGTTACACATACTATTTTACCATTTAGATCTCACAGGCGGGACAAATGCACAAGTCGTTTCCGCATACTCAGTTATTACTCTTCATTTTAGAAGTGATTCATTAAACTTCCAAATCATTATTTAAAACACTTATTTATTCCTTTAAAATATCTATGAAATATTTGAAAAAGGATTATTAAGTTTAAATCCATAATTCATAAGTTAATAAAAATTGTTGCGAAAGCATTGTAAAAAGTTTTACAAAAACATATATTCTTCAAAATGACTTTTATATCATTTAGAAATCCATCCTTTCAACTTAAACTACTTTTAAAACATTTTGAAAGATTTCTAGAATTTATTTCATATTTTTAAAACATTTAAAATATCAATTTTAAACTATGGTCACTTTATTGCAAAAATGCGATTTTTTTGGAAAATTGTTTTGGATATATTTTAAAATCGACAATATGAAATCTTAATTTTCTTCCTCTGTTGGAAAGATATGGATATAATAATCTGGAAATTCTTATCGCGATGGATTCCAAGCTATATTCCACTTTGTATACTTATTTAGTTTTTCGGCGCGAAATCACGAACTACCTTTACGCGACGCGCCTAGTTTTGACTTGTTTTTCAATTCTTTCGAAACTCCATTTAAACACTTTTAAATGTTTATAAAACATTTAAAAATCATTTTAAACAGTATTTCAAAATTTCAAACTCATTTTCCATTTCATTTCATATAATATAATATTATTATAATATCATTTTCGACCCTTTTAAAATCATTTAAAGGCTAAATCACTCTATACGCATATTATTATAGATTTAATTTCCATTAAATTTAATTTGGTTAATCATTAGCCATTTCTCTTATTATTTATCAAACCAAGTTATCAACCATTTCACGATCATATAATCAACCATAATATCAACCAAGTTATCTTCCAATATCAACCAATATTCAATATATTAATTTCTAATTTAACATGTGTAATATCAACTTAAGATTGACTAAAATAAAACTAAGATTTGAGTACCTACCTTTAACCAAATCGATTAACTTCCTACGAACATTCTTACTAACAACACTTCACTCAAACTTCAACTAATCAACTTCTACTCCATTCCTTTTGCTATATGCTATCGACCTCTTCTTCCAAACTCCCGAAAAATCTGGCAGAGCTTCCATAGAACCTTGAATTTTCTCCCAGCTCTTTGGAATGAAACTGGCGGCACTTCTGTTTCTTTCTCTTGCTCCGGAGTTCCCGAACTTGCTTCCTTTTCTCATAGGGTTCGACCTTGATGGGTTTCCACCTCTTCCTCCATCATTTCTTTACTTCTTAAATGCTAAACCATGTTTTAATGATATTTTAAGGTATTAGGCAAAGATTGATAGTGTTTGGAGTTGATTTGATATGATTTTAAGAAAAGTTAGTAAGGAAAGAGAGAAGAAGAAGCCATTAAAGAGATTCAAAGAGGAAGAAGAAGGTGGAAATGGTGTGAAAGAAACTGAAAGAAGTAGTTGGTGTTTATAGAAATAAAATGCAGTAGTAATTTACCAAAATGTCTCTTTACCAAATTACCAAAATAACCTTACTTTTTAAGAAATCTTATTTTTTGCACACTTAACATCACATTTCAAGTACTTTATGTCATTTTCACTTAAGTATCAAGTAAAGAATAATAATTATGTTTGCCTTGATCGGATATTTACTTTTTGCTTTTGTAACTTTTTTTGTCTTTTTATGCTTACTTTTTGTTAATTATATTCTAGAATTTTCTAAGTATGTTTAGTAAAAGTAAACTTGATTAGCGTATTAACTAATACTTATACTATTTAAATATATGTTCATATATAAGAAAATAAAGGAGTAACAACGTTACGACAACTTTAAATCGACAAAACGTTGATTTTCGACAAAATATTTTACGGTCATATTTTGACGTTTTAGTTAAACTATTTATTTATGTAGACTAAATTTAAAAATAAATATGTATAATGTTATTTAAAAATATAAACATGTATAAATTAATTAAAATGATTTATTTAATGGTTGAAACCTACTTTGCTGAAATCGGCATTTTGTCACCTTTGTCGATATAGGCAAATGTTCCTATTTTTATGTATATTTCTATTTTTAAATCCTATCTAATATTATTAGAATCATAAATTCTTATATATTTTATATTAAAAATCACTTTAAATTTTGTATTTGGAGGTGGTTAGATTCTGGGTCATTACACATCTTCCTGCCTTATACTGGTATTTGTCCCTGTAAAGCTATCATGTGGGTTGCAATGAAGGAAGGACCATAACAATTTCTAGTGACTGGTAAATTATACAATTTATGAATAACACTTGTTTATACCGATGTCATTCATTACATGTTATATCTACTGTTTACTTAGTCACCTTGACTTAACATAAGTGTATGATACGCTCCATCTACTTGAGATAGAAAACAACTACATACATGTATGTGTGTAAGTACCACCACAGTCCCCATTTAGACTTGGATACTTTCCCCGCTAGTATATGTAACTTAGCACCTCATCAGGATCCATCGTCAATGCCGTATCACGTCTCCATGGCCGTGCATACCAAGGGACTCCCATATTGCCTAATAATGGCATCACCATATTTAGCCATTTCAAATAGTCTTTCTTTACATCATGGACTCAGATCCATTGACTATTATATTCGTTTAAAAGACCTCCATAAAAGGGTTATCTATTCTTGTCTTCTAACAACTAACAAACAATTGTATGGCAATGCATGTCCAAAACGTGGTCTACACTAACAAGAGGTGTAGCCTGTTTTGGTGTAACCCCTGTCTTTCCACTGATCGCTTAGGACTAATGATGATCTCAACTTATGTAAACAACTCCCACTCCTTATATATATGGTATCATCCTCAATTCATGGCGCTGATACTACATTCACCTTCCTATTTAGATCGCCTAATGCAATCTGGGAAGTATCGATTTGCTTACTTAATACATATCCCCTGAACGGTTGAAGCAAACTCTACTTGTCCTTTACACTTCAACTGTGGTGAACCCTCCTACTTTGGTATGTTCCATTCTCCTATATGTGGATGTATAATTCCATGGGTCCTACAGTTGGATATGTCCTACATCAGTATAATGTATATATAACTAGTAGTAGCCCCTTGTGGTGGGCATGCTTCTGTTTTGTAACACTACTTACCTCGCTTTCCAACCCATAATAATGACTTTGTCATTTTTAATTACTTTAAGTTGTTGACTAAATTCAATAATTCACACCCATCATAAAGACACACTTAATTCTAATAAATTTATTTAGTTACTACGCTTGCTACGTTCAACTGTTGGTATTTAGTTATTTTACCCAACTTGCTTCTTGTTTCAATTACGCCAATTTAATGTCATTTACTGCTACTTCTACTTTAGTAAATTAAATACCTTTTACTACTCAAATTTTACTTTATACTATTAAGTGTATTCTACTATTCCTATTCGACTATTAATATCTTCCTTTGATTATTATAATCTTCATACTTACTCATTTCATTGCTTTACATGTTTTTTTTCGCTTATTTTTTATTTTCTAACTTTCCCATGTGCTAGGTTTATAATTGAATTATTGTTATTATCTCTACTTACAATATTTTGATTTATGCTTAGAGATTTTTGTATTCTAATGCATTGGAATTACATCATCTAAAAGGAAATATTAACATTGCACATTTCCGTAAGTTATCTAAAAGGACTTGTGTTATGTTTGTAATTACAATGAATTATCTTTTCTATTATTATTGAAATAGACAGTACAAAATACGGTAAACATCCCTATTTTATACATCTCTTTCTTTTAGATATTCCTTGTTATTTCAAACGATACACTTTTATTCATATTTATAAAATTAGATAATTTATAGAAATTTACATTGCAATACACTTCATTCCAATGAACTAAAATGCTACTTAAATCCTAATTCAATTTGTAATAACTTCTAATACATATTTACTAACATATATGGCTTAACCAACAAATCTGAAATTATTATACAATCCATTAACTTAAGGACTACTTTCACCTTACTTTCCCAATTCAAGTATATGCTATATTCAATTTAAGTTAACAACTCACAAAATATGTAGGCATGTTTTCAAATTTATTATATGTATATGTTTAAGCCTACAACTCCAAAATAATTGTATTCATGCATATAAGAAACCGATTTACATCGATATAAATCAAATATTATATATAAAACATATAATTTCACACTCATCTTTAAGCTTCAAAATCTCTACATCTAAACCATGTTATTCCAGTTTGACTCTCTTTTTCTCCCTATCAATATATGTTCCATAAGAATATACATATTCATTAGAAATTTAGATTCAAGAAGAGATTTGAATTTAATTTAGATTTAGATTTATAATTTACCTTACTTCAGTAATTTTATTCGATCTTATATTTCTTCAGTATTATCCTCCACTATTCTCTAATTATATATATTTTTAAATTATAGTTTATATGTATTTTAGAATTTGACAAGAAGAGAAAATGGCAGAGTTTTGCCGTTGCATTAGAAAATATGAGGAGAAAGGTGAGGGATTAGGTCTGTATTTATAAGAGTTCGAATCGATGTCAGTCGTTACCTTATATTATATTAAATTCAGGCCGTTCGATTTAGGTTCAACTTACACTTGCTGACACACAAATGATCGATTGTTGTACTTCTATCGGTCGACCATTCCCAATTTGGCGCTGATCCACTGCCTATTTTTGTTACATGTTCATTTATTTCCCACTACACGTTATTTTATTTATTTTATATAGTTTTTAAACGATGTAATTTGACATTTATTTTGCTAAGTCATTAAGTAAATGTTGACGTTAATTAACGTTAACTAATTACATTTTATTTTCTTAGTTACATTTATAATTATTTCTGATCCATTATCTTCAAATGTTAATAACGTTTTTGTTTGAACTTCGATCAAAAAACTTTATATATAAAAATTAATGAAAAAATCACCACGAATGCAGCGCATACAAGTTTCATATCAAATTTAGACGTTTGTGAAAATTCCATTTTCATCATTACTAATTATTAATTAATTTATTTTTAATTTCTTATTGTTCAATTTAAAGGGAGTTACATTCTCCATCCCTAAAAGAACTTCATCATCGAAAGTCCTCAAGAACTGAATCATGTAATATAACGTGCAACTATTCTAAGCTATCTGTAACAATCCAGAGTTTTAGTCATTCGATATTCATATATTTAATTGATTTTACATATTCACAAGTTAATTTTATAAGTCGAATAACTTATATTTCTTATATCTGTTATTAATTGGATAATTAAATTGTTAATTTAATATTTGAAATTGCTGAAATAATTGGATTTTTAATTTAATGTGAATAAAATTGATTTATAAAGTTGAATTAAATTTTATTTGAATTAGAATGATGTTAGAGAACTTTTAAAATTGAATTAAAAGTTAATTTGTAGAAATTGAATATTTTAATATTTAATTAACGTATAAAAATAGTCATTTTTCATACAATCATGGATTTGGATGAAACTAGTTTCATTGGATCCGTAATGTAATATTATTGTAAGATTTCAAATTTTATGTCAGTCAGAATTACGGTTTGTCCGGGGCAAGCTAAAACGCGTAGAAATTTGTTTAAGTGAATTTTAAATTTATAAAATTTGGTTCGAAAAGCTATCTTTCAAATATGATAAAATTGTCTTTCGATATATATTCCATTGTGTTCGAAATAGAGGTAAACATTATAAATACCTGGCGGCACGCTTCGATTGGAGTTCGAAAATTTTTCGGGTGAATAGTGTCGCGAAATTTTCTATAAAAGGACGTTATGTTTTCTATTTTAACAAAACTAGGTCAAAATCAAACCCTAGTAGCCAGTTTCTCTCCAATGGCCAAAAATGGCCGATCTTCTTTCCTCTTTTTCTCCGAATCCGTAAACAATTACGAAAAACACTCAACTACAAAGTGGTAGATCTCGTTGAGATCTTTTAATCCAATGGTCACAATCGAGTATTACGCTATGGACCACCGTTCGAACAGCGATTCAAGTTCAAAGCCGTGCATTTCGTTCGCATATTTCCACGCGAGATTGCGACCGTGCTTCATGATTCGGCGGCCAATGGTGGAGCTTGGCCAGGCGGTTCGAACGGTGGGTGTTGATCGTCGTATAAATCGACGGAGATGGAGTATAATTTGATGAAATAATGGCGGTCGATGGTTTTGTTTCTCTCGTATAAAACCGATGGAGGAAGAAGCAAAAACCGACGGCCAGATCTGGATCAAAGAAAATCAAGGCCGAGATGAGTGTTAGGGTTTAAAATAAAAAATTATGAAATTTTATTTTTTAAAATTCGTACAAACTATAAAATACTGTAACTTCTTCATACGAGGTCCGTTTTTGATGAAAAAAGTTGTGTTCGGTTTGTATTGACGAGCATTACATTTTAAAGATGGTTTGGAGTTGATTGGAACTAGTATATATTTTGGGTAAACGGCTGTTTAATTTATTCGAAATAAAACACTGCAACTGCTATTGGAATAGCAACTCATTCTTTCCGACTCACTGATATTTTTATATAAGTGAGAAATAATATTATTTATGTTAATTGATGATTGTTTGGATGTTATATGATATATTATATATACGTTGATTGGTATTTGGATATATACCTGCCTATTGGAGCAGAGGACCATATACGTTCCCGTGTATGAGAGGATGGCCCTTTGTACGCATGTATGCCTCGAAGCGGACATTGCACACATATTCTAATATGTATATTTGTTGTAGGTTACAGGTTGGAGGGATCCAACTGGATTCCTCACCAGTATTGATTTATTTACAAATATTATGATTTATGCTGTTATCAAATGATATATGATGTTTTGGATGCTGCGATTGATGTATTTAGTGTTGTTGTAGCATTGGGCCTATTTTTGGAATTTTAAAAATGTTAAAGAGGTGATTTAGAATTAAAAAGGATTTTCAGAGTGATTTTGAAAATAGACGTTTTACTGAATTTTGAATTGTTAAGTAAATGATTTTATTTTAAATAAATAAATATGATAATTTTTATGTTATTAAAATTATGATTTTTGGGAAATATAATCAAAATGTGAATTTTGAAATATGAAGTTGATTAATTTGTAAAATAAGTTAAATTGGGATTTTTGAATTATTATAAATGGTTTTTATAATTTTTTTATAAAAGTGATATTTTTATAAATCAAAGTGATGGAATTATAAAGGAATTTTATAAATGTTAAAAATGAAGTTGTAAATAAATGTTTTATAAGTGAATAAGATTTATAATTTGTGAACTTATAAAAGAGTGGATTTGTAAATAAAGAGAACTATAAGTAATTAACTTATAATTTGGATTTTGGCATATAAAGGAGGTTTTAACGGAATCGGTTAATAAAAGGATTTTATAAGTGGAAGTTTTTATTAAAATATAAATGGAATTTATAAACATTGTTTGATAAATCCAAAATCAATTGAATTTGATAAGATAAATATAGAAGTTTATTAAATGTGTTATATCCACGATTTTGGATAGTGGATAATCCTTTAAATTTAATTTTGCAAAAATTAAGAATTTGGTTGGGAATTATATCCACGATTTTGGACAGTGGATAATCCTTAAAATAAATATGTAGAAGTGTTGAATCTGGTTAGAGATTTTCATCCACGATTTTGGATAGTGGATAATTCTTTAATAAATGTGTAGGAATATTGGATCGGATAAATGAAGTATATTCATGATTTTGGACGGTGAATAATATTTTAAATTAAATGGATATTTTTGGAAATGGCATTTTGAATGGAATAAAACGATTTGAAGATGTTTTAAAATGTGTCAAGTATTGAAACTAAAGATTTCAACATTCATTGTTGAAATAGATGTTATCGAGAGATAAGTAAATGATGGACTATAACACTGTTATTATAGTAATGATTCTTGGAAGAAAATGTTTTGTATAGTATAAGGGATTTATATATCTATCTTATTTTCGAATCCCTATACTAGTGATTTTGGGTTGTTAGAACGATGTTTTACGCAACATTCATTTTGACCCAAATAAATGTGTTTTAAGAGAATGTTTTCCTTAAAGAATGAAATATATACTTAATCCTGATTTAAGTATATGTAATATTTTCTAAATGTTGAAAATAAATTGATTTTGTGAATTAATTATTATTAAATAAGTATATGGAAATGTTCTCCAATATTGAAATGGTTTTGAGATTATATCCTTTTAAAGATAATTTGAAGTGAATATTTGGCAAGTGATTTAATAAGAAAGATTAATTAAAAGGGCCTAATGATTGTATATGGTGTTGAATATTTGTTTGTTTGCTTTGATAGATAAATAACCGATTATCAAATTTGGCTAAATTTTAGTTCCTTGACTTGATGTGGGAACTATTTAGTTGTACACTTAGTACGTAGCCTTCTGTGTAGGCTTGATTATCCTTTCTGTTGAGGATGTTGATTCGTATAGTGTGGAGTATTACTCCAATCTACCGAGCTTCCTTCTTGGCCGAAGGATAGCAAGCTAAAAGTTGGAGACGTGATAAGTCTATGAGATTTAGTTTTTGTGCGTGGTTGAGAAACACTTTTGCGTTGTTGGTGCGAAGAGACCGGGATCAGTATCTGAAAAACACTTCGGACCAACGTATATGCGACGATTGTGCAGGATGCTTATGATGATATTGATATTCTAGATTTTCATAGTGGGGGACTGCTTGTTGTTGATCGCTTGGGGTTTAAATCCTAATATACATATAGTATCAGTGGTCTCTTCATTATGAAATATCAAATGCAAGGACTATTCGCTACTAATCCTAGGGATTTTCCGACAGGATGTGGTAGGAAAGTACCTTTGGTTTGTCCTGTTCCTGGACAACTTGTAAGGATGTTTGTCTAACATTACATTTCTACAGATTATGTACATTGGTTTTTACAAACGTGCATCAGTAATGGCGGAGAAGGCAACTTCTCTTAGGTTAACACCCTCCTTGAGACGTATAAGCTTAAGGGTTATATTTTTGTGGAATGCAATTAGTAGTCAAACGGAAATGGCTGTGTGGCATTCAAAGTGATGTGATATGTGATTGTGAAAGGTAATCGTTACCTCGGGTCTCATCAACCGAAAATGACCAAAACATGGTTAGATGTGGCAAGGCTAAGTGGATCGCTCCCGTTAGGGTATGATCATCCTCTTCTAGATTTATCTTTACACGCTATGACGTCGTGTATCTGATTATTGTGGTTTGTATGCTTCGAGGGACCTCGGTAAAGGTCGATAACGACCGGAGGATGACATATTCGGTACTATCTAGTTATAGAGGTAGGCAGGTCTTGTATTAGTAGAGGGCAGATGTTCTGTGCCTCAGGACATCCATCTAGAGGTGTACCCATTCAGAAGGTAGTCCCTTCACCTGGTCATTTTTATGGAAATCCAAACCCCTCTACGAGCTGCGATTTTGTTTGTAAAGGCGTAATGAATAGCCTCGAAATGCTATATGGGTAACAATTTCGAATATGACTAATATTATTTGTATATACTAGACACTAGTATAATATAAGAGGATTTGATATGAAATGTTTTAGTTATCGTAAGGTAAAAACATGTCCGTATTTATGTGTGGACTTGTCTTACGAGATACTTTTGTTTTGATAAAGGAAAATTTTGGTAATTCAATAATCAATTGAGTGTGTTTCTCATGCTGGTTTACCAGACTAATCTGAGCGTTCTTTCATTTCAATGCTAGGTTCAGACCGAGTATATTTACAGGTTCAGTTTTGGCGCTTTTGGAGCTTCAGCAGGAGCGCTGGGGATCATCATTTTCGTGTACATGTACATCGGTTTTGCTTGAGATTTATCTGCTGCATTGTTGCTTAGTTGTTGTTTATTATCAGCATTTGTGAGGACAGGTTATTATAATTGTCTAGATTGATAACTTGTGATTGATTATTGAACTTTGATTGATGTATATATATACAGTTTCTATTTTGTAAAGATCATTCATATGATATTATATGTTTCTCGATGCGATGTAAGATTTTGTTCTGTTTGGTTTTATCTTCTCTCTTTCTTCTCTTCTCTTCTTCTCTCTTCTTTTTTTTCTCATGACTTTTCGCTAATCTATTCTTTTGGGTCGAACATATGTGTTTATTATCGATTCAAAGGGTATGGATTTGCCTGTTTGTCACACTATCCAATCAATTTGTGTGCAACAGATTATGTAGCCAATCATGTACATGTGCATGTTGTACCACAATACATATGAAACGTATGCTGGATAATTCTAAATCGGCGCATTCTATACGTATGCATTCTTTAAAACATCTACGGAAATATGGTGAAAACAACCTATAAATATTGGTAGTTCTATGTAAATTTTGAAAAATCAATATATTTGCTTTCGAATCCAAATTTTCTCACACTTCTACGAATAAAAGTATACTTCAACCAATTTTGCATCCAATCGCTACCATCCAAAATCTTAACGTACCATTTCTAAAATTCAAAATTTAGAAATCCAGTTTTCTAAACCTATATTGTTGTGCCGGAAATGAGGTTTAGATGGAGAATTCCATTACTCCATCCTTATCTCTTTTATCCATTCCGCTATACTTTGGAACCTTCTTCTTTTTTCCTCAATTTTTCACCAACTTTTCTAAGTACAATCCATGTAAGGAAATTTAATTTTTATATCTTTAAAATTTTAAAACAAAATTATTTTAAAATCTGTTTTTTTACCTATTGAAAATGTTTGAAGAAAGAATTCCAAAGCTAAAACAACTTTTCCCTATTACAATTACCTTTTATTTTACTGTCACTTTTGTTGCACAGTAAAATTCATATTTGCTAACCCGTTGATCTTTTCCAATGCTAAGGATATGGCATTTCAAAAATCAAAAGTTTTCTCTTTTTCATTCAAAATTATGTTCAATTAAATTTTTAGAATATCTAGAAACTTTTAAAATAAAAATTATTTTCTAAAAAAAATTTCTTTTTTTAAAAAACATTTTATATTTAAAATCAAAGATATTTGAACAAAATTTTCAAAAGCACATGTTTTTACTTTTCAAACCCAATTTAGCCACATTCTATGCAATCGGGATTTAGTCAAAGGTTTAACATCCGTGATTGACTATTTTTCTACTACACGGTAAATTGGCTGTGATTGACTATTTTTTTACTACACGGTAAATTTCAAATTTCTATAGCCTTTTCTTTAATTTAAGAATAACAACCAGTATATCAGTTCATTTATAAATATCAGCTTTAAGGTGTAGGGATAGTGACTCATGGTTTTGCAATAACCTTACCCTATCCTTAGCTCGCCAAAATCCGTCTCCATAAATTTTACTACCTTTTGGGACTTTAACTCTATTTTTCCTTTTAGCAGCTAATGAAATATAATTTATAATTTATTTTATAAACTTCTAAGCTTTTCTCATTTTCCTTTCTTTTGTATTAATTAAGTTCTTCTATAAGATTTCCTTATTTTACCATTTTACAATAAATACCGCGGTCAATACGGAATACAAATAAAAAGAACATTTCTTATTAACGTCGTACTGCGGCTTTTTCACCAAACTGCCTTTATCAACAGTGTCATCCTCCCCGCAGGCTGACTGTATGGATGGATTGTCCCTTGCTGCTACGTTCTATTAGACGTTATGGATTACAGAAAATAAACTGCTTAACTTGGACAGCAGGCGGGTTACACATTCCGCTGTGCCGAGATGTGGGTTGTAGCTGGTGATGATCACCACGGGTATTTTATACAACATAAACAACTAATGCTTATAACCCAAATTTAAAAAAAAATACTAAAAGGAAATTGTTTGCGCCAAAATTGGCCACAAACACCCAATACCGTGAAAGCACCAGTGTATGAATATAAATTAATGATATTCAAACACAAACAACAGATCTCAACATATAATAGACAGCAACCACAAAAGTAAAGAACAGAGACACAAGTTTTATAGTGGTTCGGCTATCTCCGGCCTACGTCCACTCCAATTTTTTCTTTTTTATTGATTATCCTTGAAGATTACAAGTGATTACAACAGTTGTAGTGACCAAATCTGAAGAAAATAGCAGAAATAATGCTATGGAATGATTTTAGCAGCGTCTGGGCTTGCTTTTCCTTTCCAAATCTTCCGACCTCTTTTCTGAATGACCAGGGGCTCTATTTATAGGCGTGGAAGGTTGAAATCCCGCCTAAAACCTGGGGAGGTTGCTTGGCACGTGAGGGGGGGCCCACAGGCCCGTGTTCTCGGAATCCGTGCCCAGTTTGGGATCGATTCGAAGTGATTTTCGAATCGATCAAGAATCCATCCAATTGAGCTGAAATTTGGTGTGAACATTCTTCAACATGTATGTAAGCTCTTGTAAAAATTTCATTGCATTTGGATCAACGGTTTGGAAGATATGATCGATCCAAGTTCTAGAATTCGTGCGTCCTGATTGGTTCGAACCCATGGTCTGTCTACTTCGAAACCATGTATTTCGAACCCACGAGGCCAACTCTCTCGAATCCATACCCTTCGAATCCATCTTCAGTCCTTCGACTCCATAACTCTCGAATCCATGCAAACTTCGAATCCATTCACCTCCTACGAATCCATCGAAACTTCGAATCCATTTACTTTCTACGAATCCATCAAAACTTCGTGTCTATTCACTTTCTACGGATCCATCAAAACTTCGAATCCATCATTTTCCACGAATCCATCAGAACTTCGAATCCATCATTTTCCACGAATCCATCAGAACTTCGAATCCATCATTTCCTACGAATCCATTAAAACTTCGTATCCATTTCCTTCTTCGAGCTTCATCATTCGAATCCACTATCTTCGAGTCCGCGTCCATCATTCGAACCCACTATCTTCTAGTCCATGTCCATCGTTCGAATCCACTATCTTTGAGTCCATATCCATCATTCGAATCCATGATCTTTGAATCCATACCTATCGTTCGAATCTACCATCTTCGAGTCCATGTCCATCGTTCGAATCCATGTCCATTGCATTGAAGCTACTCCTTTCGAACCCAATCTAGTTCCCGTTGATTCGAACCTGATGGGTTCGAACCTGATGGGTTCGAACCTGATGGGTTCGAACCTGATGGGTTCGAACCTGATGGGTTCGAACCTGATGGGTTCGAACCTGATGGGTTCGAACCTGATGGGTTCGAACAACATTCCTCTCCCACCTTGAATCCATCATATTTCCTCCATACGAACTCCGATTAACTTGATATTTGAAACATAGCCTTTCATAGTCCTTATCGCCATTTTCAATCAATTTCGTCTCGATCGGAGTTCAACAGAATTTTGACGGTATCCATCGTAGCCTTTATTCCCAGTCCTGCTATCCATAATTCCTTGCCAATTTGTTGTTATTCCCGTTTTGACCATAAAATGGGGTAACAGTCTGCCCCCCAAAACATGCCTTGTGATAACAAGACGTGTTTTGAATAGTTCCGAATCCAATATTCGAAGTCCAAAGCCATATTGCCAGAGTATATCATTCTTGACTGCTTCGAGTCGATGTCCAGTTCCATATCCAATAACCAAAGCCTTAGCCAATTCCGTATCCATTCGAAGTCGACAACCGAGTTCCAATCCATCCTTATCCAATAGCCAATAACTGAAGCCAGGACCTCTCCGGGTCAATAGCCAAATCCATAACCTCTCCGGGTTCCTGCCAAGCGCGATCCATACTTGATGTCCTTGGCCCAGTGTCCCTGGGCGTTGTAAAATGCCATGGCTTAAGTCCTAAGCCGAATCCTGATCTCTCCGGACCCTTGCCAAGCATAGTCCATACTCGACGACCTGAAAATAATATATGATAATAGAGGGCCTAAGTCCTAGGCCGAATCTTGGTCACTCCGGACCCTTGCCGAGCATAGTACATACTCGACGACCTGAATGAGTCTACTCACCTTGTTTGGGTAAAGTGACTCACCCCTTGCCAGGCATAATCCATACCCGACGACCATTTATCAAAAACCAGATAAAAGTCCAACCAAAAATCTATTCCAAAGCCCAAAAATCCAAATCCAAAAATTCAAATCCGAAATCCAAATCCAAAATCCAAATCCAAACCCAAAAATTCAAATCCAAAACCAGAAAACCAGAAATCCAAACCAGAATCCAAAACTAAAAACAATTGTCCAAAGGAAAATCCAAATAAAAAAGCAAGAAAAACCAGGAGCTCAATCCAAGCTCCAAAACCAAATCCAAAAAGAAAAGCAATGTCCAATCTGAAAGCAAGAAATAAATTTCACAAACCATAGCGTCCCGGGTTATCATCATTCAGAGCGTGCCTAGGGGCTATCTCCGTCCCCGTACATGTGTAAATGACTTTACCGTTTGCTAACAGCTTGCTACTTATTCCTTATTACCTTGGTCAATGGATGATCAATCGACGATCATCCCTGGGCCTCCCATCATCACGGCGTGAGGTGGTCGGCGGTTGCTCCTGCTCCACCGTTGCATCCCGAGTTCCAACATATTGCTGCAACTGTCCATTCCTTACATGCTCCTCGATTATATCCTTTAGGTGCCTGCAGCTGTTGGTATCGTGTCCATCCAGATCATGGAAGAGACAGTGCCTTCCTGATGTCCTTTCCCGCTCTGTTGGTTCCCTCCTAGCCGGCCTTCGGTAGGGAAGGCGATTCCGAGTTTCCAAGTATATCCGTTCCAGCGTCTCGTTCAATCCAGTGTATGTGGAAAACTTTGGGTCCTTCCATCGTTTTCTAGCGTTTCCAGAGTCGTCATCTAACTTCCTTTTTCCTTTATCCCTATCCGAACCGTTTTTGGATACCGCTCCAACCTCGATTGTGCTAACCTTTTTTGACTTTAAATCCATACTTGCATCTTCTTGTCGAAGGAACCTTTCTGCCTCATGAAAGAATTCGTCGAGATTTCGCGGGGGATCTCGTATCAGAGATACCTTGAAATCCGAATTCTCCTTGACTCCTGATACTGCTGCCATTAAAACCATTGATGGATCAGGCCGATCCACCGAAGCGACTGCCGCGCTGAATCGAGTTAGAAAAGTTCTAAGTGATTCGTCCATTCTTTGCTTTACCGATGTTAAAGTCATCACGTTCTTTGGCCTCTTAACGTGAACCCGAAACTGTCCTAGAAACTTTTCCACTAATTCCTTCCAAGTCCTGATAGATCCTTCTCCCAGTTGCCTAAACCACATTGCAGCCAAGTCCTTCAAATACAAAGGGAAACATCGGGCCATCACTTCCTCCGATGCCCCCAGCACCTCCATGTGTCTGGTGTACCTCATTGAGTGATCTGTTGGATCCGTCTTACCATCATATACCTCCACGCTAGGTAGCTTGAACTTAGGTGGATTCCGAGCCATCCTTATCTCCCGAACGAATGGACTTCTATTCACTCCTTCCAAATCTCCGTTTGTCAACCCACCTCGCACAGTCTTCCTAATCATCTCTACTAACCCTGTATTGTCTGGTAGGGGTTGCCCCCCATGCCCCCGAGGGAACTCTGGTACATATTCCTCGTGTGGCTCACTAGCAGCAACGTTAGTTCTAGCTTGCTGAATTCCTTCCAAAGGTTCTTCTGTATTGAATCCTGTGGGCCTGCTCCCAAGCCCTTGTTGATTGCCTTCTGGCTCCGTATCCTGTCCTTCATTGGGTTCCACAATCCTGGCTCCTTGTCCTGCATCCGCAGCTGCTGTAGCTGTTCCTAAGTTCTGCATTCCTGTAGCTCTCATTTGTTCCAAGAAAGTTTGCATCATTTCCTGTTGACTTTTCAACAATCTCTCCTGCAAAGAATTGGCCATAGCTTCCATTTCATCCCGAGTTATGTAGACTGAAGCCCGTCCTTCCTCACCTCCGGAGGATGCTTGCTGACTTCCTCCTTGTTGGCTTCTCTCAGCCCTTAGCCTTCTGCTATCCTGTCTAGCCATTGTCTTCCAAATCCAAATTCCTCAAACTCTTCAAATCCGATGTAGCGGGTGCTAGTTGTTCTCAGTGAAAGCACCAAAATGTTTGCGCCAAAATTGGCCACAAACACCCAATACCGTGAAAGCACCAGTGTATGAATATAAATTAATGATATTCAAACACAAACAACAGATCTCAACATATAATAGACAGCAACACAAAAGTAAAGAACAGAGACACAAGTTTTATAGTGGTTCGGCTATCTCCGGCCTACGTCCACTCCAATTTTTTCTTTTTTATTGATTATCCTTGAAGATTACAAGTGATTACAACAGTTGTAGTGACCAAATCTGAAGAAAATAGCAGAAATAATGCTATGGAATGATTTTAGCAGCGTCTGGGCTTGCTTTTCCTTTCCAAATCTTCCGACCTCTTTTCTGAATGACCAGGGGCTCTATTTATAGGCGTGGAAGGTTGAAATCCCGCCTAAAACCTGGGGAGGTTGCTTGGCACGTGAGGGGGGGCCCACAGGCCCGTGTTCTCGGAATCCGTGCCCAGTTTGGGATCGATTCGAAGTGATTTTCGAATCGATCAAGAATCCATCCAATTGAGCTGAAATTTGGTGTGAACATTCTTCAACATGTATGTAAGCTCTTGTAAAAATTTCATTGCATTTGGATCAACGGTTTGGAAGATATGATCGATCCAAGTTCTAGAATTCGTGCTTCCTGATTGGTTCGAACCCATGGTCTGTCTACTTCGAAACCATGTATTTCGAACCCACGAGGCCAACTCTCTCGAATCCATACCCTTCGAATCCATCTTCAGTCCTTCGACTCCATAACTCTCGAATCCATGCAAACTTCGAATCCATTCACCTCCTACGAATCCATCGAAACTTCGAATCCATTTACTTTCTACGAATCCATCAAAACTTCGTGTCTATTCACTTTCTACGGATCCATCAAAACTTCGAATCCATCATTTTCCACGAATCCATCAGAACTTCGAATCCATCATTTTCCACGAATCCATCAGAACTTCGAATCCATCATTTCCTACGAATCCATTAAAACTTCGTATCCATTTCCTTCTTCGAGCTTCATCATTCGAATCCACTATCTTCGAGTCCGCGTCCATCATTCGAACCCACTATCTTCTAGTCCATGTCCATCGTTCGAATCCACTATCTTTGAGTCCATATCCATCATTCGAATCCATGATCTTTGAATCCATACCTATCGTTCGAATCTACCATCTTCGAGTCCATGTCCATCGTTCGAATCCATGTCCATTGCATTGAAGCTACTCCTTTCGAACCCAATCTAGTTCCCGTTGATTCGAACCTGATGGGTTCGAACCTGATGGGTTCGAACCTGATGGGTTCGAACCTGATGGGTTCGAACCTGATGGGTTCGAACCTGATGGGTTCGAACCTGATGGTTTCAAACCTGATGGGATCGAACCTGATGGGTTCGAACAACATTCCTCTCCCACCTTGAATCCATCATATTTCCTCCATACGAACTCCGATTAACTTGATATTTGAAACATAGCCTTTCATAGTCCTTATTGCCATTTTCAATCAATTTCGTCTCGATCGGAGTTCAACAGAATTTTGACGGTATCCATCGTAGCCTTTATTCCCAGTCCTGCTATCCATAATTCCTTGCCAATTTGTTGTTATTCCCGTTTTGACCATAAAATGGGGTAACAGAAATAACTAATGCTACTACTAATATTACTACTACCACCCATGGGCTGCAGGATATCCCTGCTCTCCCACGAGATCCTGAACTACGACCATAATCGAATGATCGAAGCATGGATGATATGCATCCAAGCTCACGACCCATTAGCTGCTGCACCACCCGAATCTCTTACTGCTACGCATGTATCTCCTATAGCTCGGCCTCAATTTGGATCTTGGAATCTCGAAATGCTCCATACTCGAGGGCCTGTGGCTATGCCTCCTGCCGTGCTCCAAAATCCATAGGCGCCTCTTGTGATGACCCGTCTTTTCGACTGTCGAAGATCGACACTAATACATCCGCGGTATTCAAGTGCCGCAAATTCAGGTGCCTGTGAGGCAGACAATCAGGAGTAAAAAGAAAATAAAAATAGAAGATAGAGCAAATAGATTCTCACATCGCATTAAATCACTTAGAATTATATAGATAGTATATACAATCACTCTCAAAATGAGAAATTAGAGTCATAGCAAGTACTAACCCAGCCATGGACAGTTATAATTGCATATCTCTACAGGTGCTGGTAGATACTTATAAATAGTATAACGGAAATAGGAATAGATAACTATCTATAGAGGAAATATTCCAACTCTATGCTCTAAGTTCCTCCAAAATGCTCCACACTCAACCTTACTACTTGGCTGTCTAGAAAAATAGAGCACCTAAAGTATAAGGGAAAAAATGAACTCCGGCTCAGTCATGAGACTGGTGTGAGAAAACTCAAAAGAATAGTTCTTTTGAAAATAAAGGTATCTCATAAGACCACACCGCATATAAACATGGATGGTTTTTTACCTTATGATAAACAAAACATTTCATATATAAATTCAGAGATATTATTTTTAATGACTTTCTTTGAAAGACACCATTCAAATAAATATATAACATAGCTAAAATGCTTACATCTCACATTCCAATATTTGCACAACTAAGTCTATAAAGCTCATATTGGAAATTGGATTTCAACAATGGCAGGTTAGGGACTATCTTCTGTGCAGTACATCTCTAGACGAATGTACCGAGGACCCACAAACATTCCTCTACATTTGGCAAGTCCAACTTATCCCTTTTTGAATGACCAACACAATGATCCTAGATAGTACTGAATATGACATCCCCTAGGTTGTTACCAACCTTTACCAGGATCCCATAGCAAACACCATACTCGATATACAGACAGTAATCTAGAAAGGTGATGACTATACCCTTATGGTTGCAAACCACATAAGCTTACGTCATACCCTGTTTAAGAGATTTCAAGTGTGAGGCCTGAGGTAACATATTATCTTTTGCAGAACAGATTCTACTTTAAACGCCACATTGCCATTTCTAACAACACATTATTAATTTTAACAAAAGTACAACCTTTAAGCTCGTACGTCTCAGAGAAGGGTGTTAAGTATAAGAGGGGTTACCTCCTACAAGACCAAACAAATGTACATCTGTAAAAATCAAGGTACGTGGTCTTAGAAGTGCAATGTCAAACATTCGTCCATACAAGTTATTTAAGAAAAGGACAAACCGAAGGCACTCTTCCTACTACCATCATGTTTGGAAATCACCTATAGGATTAGTAGCAAATAGTCCTTGCATCGAAGATTTCAAAATGAAGATACCATTGCCACCATATATTTGATATGGGAATTATCCCTGAGGTTAGTGGCAAGTATCCCTACATTATGAAGATCTACGTCTTCAAAATAATTGCCTTCAACATGTTTTCACTTTCGAACGTATATCGGTTCGAAATGGTTTTCAGATAGGAATCACACAAATCTGACCCCGGTAACTCTGAACAAACTATCGATAAAAAAATGTCCGTTTTGTGGGTGATTATTATTTACTTAATCAATATCCTTTTATCCAATAAAATATCTTCTATAGATATACATCTTTAATGGTTTCTTTTCAGCATATATTAGATAATTAAACCTCCTTTTAACTTCAAAAATACCAAACCATTCCTCATTAATTGCATGGGAAAATATTTTCATATTTTATTCAAATTCTAATAGAGGTTTCATAGTTCCAAAACATATATTTTTATTGGGTTGAAACTAAGTTGTCTAAGATGGTAAATTCAAAACCAGCTAGTATTGAGTACAACGGATCCATAGAAATTATATTAATTATGCTCAATACTAATTTCTGTATTGAACTTGTAAATTTCATCGAATAAGGGTGA
The DNA here is from genome assembly GCA_030765085.1 of Allium cepa. Lineage (NCBI taxonomy): Eukaryota > Viridiplantae > Streptophyta > Magnoliopsida > Asparagales > Amaryllidaceae > Allium > Allium cepa. The sequence continues at coordinate 782,276,976 of CM060928.1, read as the reverse complement.
AATATCCTTTTAAATTCATACGAACAATACATGAATAGGACCAGTTCCCTCCTTTGAATTTAATACAGAGTTTAACCAATATGTTTCCTATATCATCAAAATCTTGTTTAACTTTTGAAAATCTCCTAATCTCTTTTTATTTTAGAAAAATATGGTATGAGTAAATCAAGTTTACTATCCCTTCCATTGGGCCAGTCCGAATAGATAAAGTAGAACCCATACATTAGTTGTCCAAGCTCAAGTCTAAACGCTTTCTCTTTGTCACTCATAAGGCGATCAACTTATTTAATCAACTCTAAATCCTTGAATTTCTTGGTTTGTTATTTGAAAATCATTCACAAAAGATTAAGTAAATAAAATTAATTTTGAACCAAGATTTTCAAAAGTTACCAAAACCTTTGCAAAAAGCGTTGCGAATAGTGTTTTTAAAGCTTCTTTGATCAAACACTAATTTCTTTTCATCTATATCCATTTTAATAACTGAAATCCTTTTTAAAACATTTTCACACATCTATGAAATTTGTTTCATATTTTTAAAGTTTTAAAAACATCCATTTTAAGGAGTTGAAATCCATATTTTATGAACTATCAAAACACGATGTTTTTGGAAACTTGATTTGGACATATCTCAAGATTTATAAAATGAAAATTTGATTTTTCTTCTTCATTTCAAAAATATTGTTATAGAAGTTCAAAAAATTCTTATCTCAAATAATTCCAAGCTATATTTCATTCTAATGTTGACTTAACTTTTACGGTACAAAATCGCGAACTACCGTTACCCGACGCGCCTATTTTGACTCCAATTTCACATCTTTTCAATACTTTGTCGAGGTGAGTTTTAATGTTTATAAAAAATTAATAAATTATTTTAAACCGTTTTATTCATGTTTAAAGTGGTTTAATTATACGGTAACACATTTATAAATCATAAGAAGAAAGTGATTTCTTCGCATAAATTCGACGTGTATTTAACGCGAATTATTTCCATACCCAAGCAAACATATTGTCATATCCACATGTGATAAAAACCATCATAAAAAAGCATAGGAATCATACCATACTATCATAGATTTTATAAAATAAATTAGTAGAGTTTCTCACTTAATAGTTTACCCGATCTAACTTTAAATGCTATGAAATCAACTATAGCTCTGATATTCCTATACCGAAGCCTATAAATCCTACTCTGGGGCTCTCAAGGGGTTCAACCTTAGGCATGTAAGGGTCGATGAGTGATTAGATAGGCTCGGCCTAGGTGGGAAAAAAAGGAGATTACTAACTCGTCTTTGAACTCGAAGTGGTATATCTCTTTATATATTATGATTTATTTTTGCAGAACTTCGACTCTACTTTTGAATTTTCCTAAGAGGCCATGAAGCCATTAATTAAGGGAAAGAAGACGAAGAAAGCTTAGGAAATTAGAGAAGGAAGCATGAATGAAAGTGAAGTGATATGCCTCATATTTATATGTAAAAGTTTGAATCAAAATATCTTGATATTTTCACCAAACATCACAAGATCTTTCTACCTCACCACCACCACCACACCCTCCATATGCTTCAACCACACATGCCTACCCTCCACATCATCTCCATCACTTCCCTTAGCTTGTAAGGCATGTACAAGTTGACTTAAGGGAGATTTGTCATCATTAGCTTAGATTTCCTCCTTTATAAATATCATGATATTTATTTCATTTACGATTAGTAATTAGTAAATGTTAATTCTAAGTTGCATATATGTGTACGTGGATGTATTTTCATTTTTAGTTCCTAGATATTGGTTGTACTTTAGGCTTGAAAACAGATCAGCCGTGAAATTAACAAATTTTCAAAAAATAATAATATTTATACTATTATAAATATATTTTATATCACATTAAACTATATATGTATGTATGTATGTATGTGTGTGTGTGTGTGTGTGTATTAACATATATGTATATAGATGGGCTATCATGTTTTTTATGGTGTAAATCCCAACACTTATATACGGGCATGTTAAACCATGTACACTGTATGTGCTGCATATACATGTAAAGACACATGTATTTGATATGCATGATTATATTATAATATATAAATTTAATATCAAAATAAAAATATATTTACAAGTTAAATAAATAATGATTTTATTTATAATTAATTTAGACCGGATCTAAAATAAAATTTGACTTCATAGGCCCAATAAGATCCAAAATAGCAAAAAAAATTGAAATTTACCCATTTAACCCGTTGCGTACTGGCCAAGATCTAGCAACGCTAATTCAAAAATTGAGTTAGGTTAGTTTAAGGTGATGATCTTCTAGTGATTGACAATGACGTTTCATTATTGCAATAAGTGAAAACTTGGTATTCCAAAAATTTCTCCAGGAATGATTTGGAAGCAGCATACATACTAGGTATAAAATCTATAGAGAAAGATCTAAGAAGCTGTTGGGATTATCCGAATTCCTATACATAGACACCATACTAAAAATGTTTAATATGGAGAATTCTAAGTGTGAAAATGTTCCAACACAATCTATAATAGTTCGATAAAAGGATGTTCCTAAGACCAATGAGAAGAAAGAGCGTATGAAGAAGATACCGTATATTTTAAGAATCGATTCCATAATGTATTCCATGCTATGTATCAGACCGGATGTGACATACACATTATGATGTGTAAGCCAATACTAGTCCAATCCTTAAAAAAAGCATTGGATAGCTGTAAAGTGTATACTAAATTATTTAGAAAATACTAGGGACATATTCTTGATATATGAAAATGGAGACCTCCTTATGAAAAGTTATACCGACCCTAGCTTTCAAAGTGATATCGATTATAGTAAGTAAGTGCCCGGGGGTTACATCTTTACTATTAACAATGAGGCTATCAGTTGAAAAGTTCGAAATAAGAAAAAATAGTTGATTCCATAATGGAGGCTGAGTACATCGCCTCCGATGAAGCAACTAAAGAAGCGGTTTGGATGCACAAATTTTTAAATGAACTAGGAGTGATTCCCGACACGGAGAAACAATAGCATTGTTTTGTGACAACAATGGGCCAACACAGATCACAAAGGAGCTTAGAGCACACAAGAAATCATGACATAATCTTTGAAAATTCCACTTAATTAGAAAATTCATTTAGAAGAAAGAGGTCGTGATACAAAGGGTAGATACCAAGGACAATATAGCAGATCATTTCATGAAAGGACTAGCACAGTCAGTTCTCGTCAAGCTGATCAAAGAATTGGAATTGAGATACCATAATCTACTCCAAACGAAAGTGGAAGATTTATAGAGTTAGTGGTATGTCCTAAGGGCAATTTTAACTGTAAATTATTGACTTTGTAATAAAATCTCATTAGAAATAAAATGTTTTTTTCTTTTTGTTATTTACTTCCTATAATGTGTTATAATCATTTATTTATTTAATAGAAAATTCATAAATGGTGTGTTTTATTATAGTAATTACAAACTGTTGTAATCATAAAAAATTTATCACAATATTATAAACACATTATTGTAAATATTTCTAGTTGTAAATATTTCTAGTCAAGATGTATTGAGACAGGACATTAATACATTCATTGAGACTAGAGTATATAACGCTCTCTAGATGTTGGGTAGTGTATTACTTACGGCTATTGAGGGCAACAATATTTACACATTAATAGTATTAATATAACTATTGGATGAACCACTCGGTAGTTTTCTATAGTTAATATAACTAAGGTCAAACAAATGTCGACAAATTACACAATTTTGACGTCTTATGAACGCTGTCAAGCTTCAATGTGGAAACTCCACTTTGATTATAGTTAAATCATGGCACAACGTCCATTGGACGACTATAGTTGGGTCTAATGGAAGCACTGAAATCGAAACAATATTCAATAGAGAATTCATCTCCTCGGTTATATGGGGTTAGTATTACGGTTAACTAAAGTTAATCCAAAGTCAAAGTCTCTAGCTAGACAGGTCAGTTAATAATAATTGTTATTATTGAACTAAGAACTTTGTATTTGAACTATAAAGTTGAATATGGATGATACTGGAATTTTGACTATTACCAAATTCCATAAGTCCTAATGTGATATAGTTTTGATGAAGAGAATTTCTATAAATAATTGTCACCTCGAGTAATGCTTAAAATAAGTAGAGCTAGATTTTTTTCGAAGTCATGCAAGCAATAAATTTAGCCATAATGTCAAACCACTTGCTAAGTTGACGTGTAATTGTTTATATTCGAATTGTTCATTTTAATCATAGATCGAATTTACATCTAAGAGCCACATAACCAAAAAGTTGAATATTCTGACTATCACCAGATTTACTTAATTATAATTATTATAAATTAATTAAATTAGTTAATATTTATGAAATATTAATTATAAAATTTTATTTGATTGGTGTTGAAAATAGTGCATATATAAAGTTACATACAAATGAATCGATATACAATATTGATTTACTACTAAATTAGATTTAAACATGTTTTATTTGATCATGCTTAAAGTAATTAGGAGACCCATACATAGGGAGGATGTGGCCAAGTATAAATGGTGTGAAATAGGAGCTGAATTTGTTTCAAAAGAAGTTTGAAATGGTGGAAAGATATATGGATCTAGATCCACTTTTTGCTTCACTCTTTCTCTATTGTTTAGACACCCTTAACCCCTTATTTGTGTAGCTCTTTTTGCATCTCCCTCATCTATGTCAAACCAAATACACCTCCCCTCCTTCTCCATTAAATCAAGCATCGGAAAACATAAATTCAATTAAAATTAGACATCAATGCATAGTACTTTCAGTCTGGTAGCTCTCTTTAGGAGGATTTGAATTCAAATTCAAGCAAAGTTGGTCAATTTAGCATTCAACATGTACTAATTTGTCTATAGTCAGGTAACCAATCCATTTAAAATTTTATATATTTGTTTGATAATTGCATTGAATTATATGTGCTTAGATTGGATTCATAAATCCGTATATATATCTATTGTTTGAACATTGGATATGAATATATACACACATATATATATATATAATATGATTAAATTATGTATATATATGTGTGCATATATAGCTCTCGGTCATCAAAGAAATAATTTAAAAAAAAAATTGAATTTGGATAATAATTTTAAAAGGGGCTTTTAAAATGAAATTTGAATTTTTAATGTATAAATGTAAATATATATTGCATATAAATCTTTTGTTAAATCACATACATATAAGTATTTCCAAAAATAAAAAGAATTATATTTATATATACACATATACCTATGTTTAAAACCGTATTATATATGTATTATCATTTGAAATATGACTTATTACTTTAGTACAATATTTATATCTATATAATAAAATTCCTTAGTTTTAAAGGAGTAGATACAGAAGGGATAAGATTTATTCTTAACAAAGACATCAGATGACTAGAATTTGTCCACCACATCAAACAAACTGCTAAAGTTAACACTATTAGATGCCCATTTCTTCAGTAAAAACTGCCTCCATGATTGCTTTCCTATTGAAAAAACTCTCCTATGATTATTTCCCAGTCTCCTCCTAATTAGATTTTTGCATGTAGAAACATGATGATTTATGATACAAGCTTTGAGTGTTTTGTTTGAGCAAATCACCTCATAAATTAATATAACACAAAAATGCAAGATGATTTATGGTACAAGGTTCGAGTATTTTGTTTGAGCAAATCTCCTCATAAATTAATCTAACACACAGATACAAGACGATGTATAGTACAAGATTTGAGTATTTTGTTTGAGCAAATTACATTAACTGTTTTTTAAATCTAAACAAGAACTACAGTTTTGATGATTGGAGATAGGATCTATAGTAAAACATCCTTTGTCTTACCAAGGACATGTTCAAGGCCGATCCTGTTTTTTAAACTAATTGTTCTCAGTTGTAACTATTTGGAATGCAAATATATTGTCAAATTATTTGTATCTTGAATCGCCTTTTAACTTTTATGATTTATTACATCATGCTTGATTTCAGTTTGATTTGTCTTTCTTCAAAGATAATGTTAATCAGCCACTGCTTCGGTAAGCCTACTGAACTTCATCTATTTTCTCATCGTCAACCTTCATAGTTTTTAGTATTAATAAGCTTTCATTAAGGAAGTATCCTTTGAATTCCATTCACTCTATTATCATTTGTTCCCAAAACTTTGACAATCTATGCCTTCTTAATTTAAGTTGAATAATGTTATTTTTTTATCCATACTATGCAAGATATATTAATCTTTCTATTTGATATGTTAATCATTTATTTTTTTCAAGTCAGAAGAAGATTTTTATGCATAAGAAAAGGCTTTCACATGAAAAAGATAATAACTTAATTGCTCATTTTAGTTAAGGTGTTATCATCCACTCTAAGGACACTTTGACTCATTCATATACATTTTTGCATTAGCTCTATGTTGTATTAATTAAAATCATAATTTTGAATGACAAAATTAGATTATTTTACTTCTACATTTTTATACACGAATACATAATACTAAAAGTTCTATATCTGAAACTTTTTCCCGTATAGTCTAAAAAAGATGCTCACCAATTTGTATTTAATTGAAGATGTAAGCTGTCATGTTCCAATTTGTTGGTCAATTTGTAGTTTCATGTTCTTACCAAAATTTTAGTTTCTCAATTTGTACTTTCTACGTTAGGTTTTTTCACAAAAGTAGTGTGAAAGCACACTATTAATTACAATAAATGTGCTAACTTTGCCATATTTTATTTTGGTAAATTTCTTTAATAATAATATGCTCCTTTTACATTTTCTTCAACTTTATTTTCATGTATAGTATATCTAGTTTCATCTAACTTCATGGTTAATGGGTCTGACCATATTCAGATTTATTCTAGATGGATAATTAATTAATTCTTACAACAATGATTTTCTAAGGTTAAATTCTGAGTTAATTGGTGATGTAATGGGATTGTTCAAATTGTTGGATATTTTCTAAGTTTTTCCTTATTTCTTGTTTTCAAAAAGAGAGAAGAAAGAAGAAAAACAAAAGTACCACATCTTGGGATATTGGGAACCATACTTGTTTAAGTATGGGTTTCTCATGAAGGAGTTGGGGCCTTGAGGCTCCCAAATGTTTGCTATATTGAGAGGAGGGAAGTCATGCATAACCACCACACGCGCGCATCACCATCCGTCCAACTGAACTGAACCGAGTCAAATGACAATATTTTTGGAGAAAATCTTAAAACACAATGGACGTATTTCAGACACCTCCTCATCTCTATATATCAAACATTGGAAAGCAATTTCTAGAGTTATAGCTTATTTGAAAGGAACCATTACCTCGACTGGATGGATCTTTACATTAGGAGGTGCTGCTGTGTCTTGGGTTTCCAAGAAACAGACCTGTATATCTGACTCAAAATTGTTGTCAAAGTTGATTGAATTAGCAGATGCATGTAAGTAAGTAGAATGGCTTAGGAATTTATTAATAGAAATCCCATTATGGAAGAAGCCATCTCCAACAATCTTGATTAACTGTAATAATCAGGCTATAATATACAATGTCTCTAATAAGACATATAATGGGAAGTCTAGACATGTGAGTCTAAGACATCAAATGATAAGACGGTTACTCAAAATTGGAGTAATAACTATTGATTACATAGAAACAAAGAAAAACTTGGTTGATCCCCTTACAAAGAGTCTTCTAATGGTAATGGTTTCTATAAAATCGAAGGAAATGGGACTAAGGCTATGAATAAAGGTTGATCATCCTTAATAGAAATCCAACTTATGTTTTGAAAATGATGGAAAAAGTTCAATTGGTACCAACAAGTTAAGAGAATGGTTATGGAACACTAAATCAATAATTCCATAATATTTAGTGTTGGATTCTACAAGAACAAAAGATGGATCATATATCCTTAATAAGTCTTGTTACCTTAAAAATTTAAGGTGTATTACAGAAACACCTTAAGAGACTTACCTATATAATTATGGAAATCAAGTCGTTTCCTAAGAAAGTAAGACCGCTTTCTGATGTAGACTCATGAAACCAGGATTAAGGCACATGGCCAATAACGTGTTGAGCAATACAGAACACTTTACTGAAGAAAATCAACAAGTGCGATTGTTCTGGTTTTGTCATAAGGGATACTTGGTTCAAGATTCATTTGCCATAGAATCTCGATAAAGCTTTGAATGGTTTATACTAAGTAAAGGTTCAAATCCAAAAGATACCTTTTATTTATATGTTGGTTTTTCACGATGATGCAATTCTTGATCTTTGAACTACATTTGACTTGATCCCACTTTGGTATGTAGGCAATCAATCAAGTGATGTAGCTATTCCACTTTTAAACCTTAAAATGTTTTAAATTATCCAAACTTAAAAAATAAGGGGAGAATGTTGGATATTTTTGAAGTTTTCCCTTGTTTTTTGTTTTCATAAAGAGAGAAGAAAAGAAGAGGGAAGAAAGAAGAAAAGCAAAAGTCCCACATCTTGGGATATTGGGAACCATACTTGTTTAAGTATGGGTTTCTCATGAAGGAGTTGGGGATTTGGGGCTCCCAAATATTTGCTTTGTTGAGAGGGGGGAAGTCAAGCATAACCACCACATGCACGCATCACCACCGTCGTTCGTCCGACCGACTAAACCGAACCTAACCGGGCGGGGTATGTGTCAAATGACGATATTTTTAGAGCAAATCTAAAAGCAGCAACGGGCCTGATTTCAGCCCGTTATGAACCCATAATTATATCTAAATAAGGCAGGATGTTGGAAAAGGGTGCAACAGTTGATTAATGGCACTGAACCGAACGGATGCAACTCTTGATGAGCAGACACCTCCTCATCTCTATATATAGGTCGACCAGAACTATTGTTCAGTACAGAAAAATCTCCTTCTTATTCCCATGCAAATCTATAATGCCATTAGAGTGTTACAGAACACTCTCATATCAAAAAATTTGTAACGCCTACAAGGTGTTGCAAATTCAGTAAAATTTGTCACGCTTGTGCGGCGTGCAGACTACATTCCAATTCTTCGCTCTATTCTGCCTCTGGATTTTGCATCATTTTAGATCAGATTAAAGTGTTCTTGGCCAGATCAAAACCGTATAAATTTTGAATCTAGTTACGCTGTTCCAAGGTTTCAATGAATCTTGATAGTCAATAGTTCGATAACCCGTTTGTACCTACTGGGATGAACTATTGTTTGAAAGAATCTATTCCATAGATCCTTGAAGGACATTGTATACGTTGAATTCGACTCGAACCGCAAATTTCTCAACAATTTTCAAAAAATACTCTTCAACCATGGAAGTTTCAAGCGCTCTACAAGTCATGAATCAGCATTTAACTCGATAGGAGCTGTTTGATGGAGATAATTTTACTCGTTGGTATGACACAATGAAATTCTTCCTGATCACTGTTAAATTATTTAACATTTTGGAAGATGACTTAGAAGTAGTACCTAATAAAACTAACAAAGATGACACTGCTCTAAAGGCGAAACATGCAATGTAGAGGGCATATTCTAAATGCATTGTCTATGTAGTAAGCGTAATCCTACCGTTAGTGAATCAACTTAAAGATGTTGAAATAAATCTCCCTAAATCTTTTGTTATTGGAGTTATAATTTCAAAACTTCCTAATTATTGGAATGGTTATAAGAAAAATTGAAGTATGCGAAAACAGATTATGATTTAGACGGTTTACAACGTCATTTTCGTATTGAAGAGGACGCTCGTAAATGCGAACTAGATGATAACCCGCAAATTGAGTCCCATTCTAAGGCAAATAATGTTCAAAATACTGACAAGCTAAAGCCGAAGAATGAGACATGGTTTAACAAGAAAAATTCCAACAATAAAAAGAAAGGTGTTTGTTACCACTGTAACAAGCCCGGCCGCTATGCCCGAGATTGCCATCAGCAGAAGAAACAACAAAAAGTGAATGTGGTCGAAGACTCGCTTGTGGCTGTAAAGCAAGAGGCAAACTCCGTTAGTGAAACTAATAATGATTGGTGGTTTGACACTGGACCAACCATTCACATTTGCAAAGATCGTAATCTGTTTAAGACTTGTGAAAATAATAATGGGGAAGCCGTCAAAGTTTGTGATAACCCGAATTTTAAAATATCTGTAATTGGTAAATTAACTAAATTTAATTAGTAAGTTAAATAAACAATTCTGGTAATAAAAATATATACCTGAATAAGAATTGGTTTGATAATCCTTTTAGCATATTTATTTTAATTGGCAAGATAGATATTTTCACAAATAATAATGGTTGTTTATATTTATATATGGATATAAGAAGAATTTAAATAGAAATATTATTATTTCCAAACAAAATGAATCTGTGTTTGTATAAATGAAGATATTTGTGTATGTTGATTTCAAATTGGATTTTTAATTTGTATTTGAATTTAAATTTAGGATTCAAATGATATATATATATATATATTAAATAAATTTTGATTTCTTTTAAAATCTATTATATATGCTTCACAGTTTGTTTTATATTATTTCCTTAGAAAAAAGGTTATATATATACAAATTAAGAAATGTATGTATAAATTAGGAAATTAAATATAAACATATATATGGGAGTTTCTATATATAAAAAAATAAAAATATAAACCATTTATAAAATTTATTAAATATAGGAAAATACATTTGTAAGTTAAATGTATTCATGATTTAACAAATGTAAATCTAATGCATCATGCAAATGACATTTGTATGTAAAATCAACAAGTGTCATTGTTTTTAGGAAATAAGAAAATAAGAGATAATTAAAATACTTACATCTCCACCCTTTCCCTTTTTTTTACCTCTTCATATTCATTATGAAAGGAAAAGAAAATCAAAAAGAAAACTGGAAACTAAAAAAAAAAGTAAAAGATAAATCAAACAGCAACTCAATTCTATTTTCAAAGAAAGCTCAAACCAAATCCCTATCATCATCAAATCAGTAGTTTGAAGCATTTTCTTTTCAACCTGGAAGCAAAGCATGCATGTCTTCAACCTGGGTTACAAACTAAGCCAGCATACAAGTTTCATTAGCATGCAACTGCAATTTCAAAATAAAGAGGCAACTCAAGTTTTTAAAAGCAAATGCATATTCCAGTTTCCAAAGAAGTGCTCTGTCTTTCAAAAATTATGTGAGTAAACAAATCTTTTAATCTGTTGCGTGCTGTGGACCTGAAGTAAAGTATATAAGGAAAGTTTATATGTTTTTTTTAAGTATGACTTGTAGATATATCTATATGATAAAATGGGTTTGCATGTCTGAATATTGGGTGTTGGTTCTACTCATATGATATAGGTTCAAAAATTTGATCAAAAATCCAAATTCTATTGCTGGATTTTTCATTAGTCTTCATTAGATAACAAAATTTGTTGAGGTAGTAAGATCATTTCAAATAAAAAAAATGTGGATTTAGATTAAAGTGTAGTTCCAGGTTTATCCAAAACAAATTTTTCCTTTTTAATACCTGGAAGTAAATTTTAGTTATTTTTTTAGGGCTTCAGTTGATTTAAATACATGATGCATATAGCAATCTTATATAGTAATGGGGTAAATAAAATTTGCATGTATGTTTTTGTAATGTAAACAATTGAAACTACCTGTATAATTTGTGCATGACTGGTAGATGAGTATATATCTTCCTCTGTTTAATTTCAGAGACAATTCTCCTAAATAAATCCTTTTCTCTTCATAACTTAAAGGTTGGATCATCTTCATTGAAGATGAGATGATTAAATGAATATAACTTTATTATTAAAAACAAAATCCAGAAGAAATAATGGGTAAATATTCTGGAAATAGAAGTTACTGTGAAAGTCAATTCAAAATCAGAAAAAAACAAAGATCAAAAATATAAGTTCTGATTATAAAAACAAATTAGTATTGGAAAATGATGATTTATGATAACAAATTCTCAATCTTTAAGTTAGTGGATATCGAGAAATTTCGAGTTGAATGCCTCTGGTGTTTCAACCAAATTCCGGCGATAGGGGTAATGGAGGTGGTTGTGCTCGTGGCTGAAGTAGGGTTGGAGGTCGAGGGTTAATGGAAAAATAGTAGGTGATGGTTTAACTGGCCGTGGAGGTACG